>OZ014534.1:103693739-105050303 GCA_963966105.1 Volucella zonaria
CAAGACGAATGGATCCTCGGCATAGTTTGTCCGATTCCCAAGAAAGGAAGCCCTCTGAACTGCGCCAGCTACAGGGGCATCAGTCTTCTTAACATTGCTTAGAAGATCCATTTTATTGTGTCGTGTGAACCCCTAAAGCCGTTCATCAACAACCTGCTTGGTCCATATCAATGTGGCTTCAGGCCAGGAGAGTCCACCATCGACCAAATATTCACACTACTGCAGATCTTGGAAAAATCCCATGAGCTCCAAATCGATGTATACCAATTATTCATCGATTTTAAGGCCGGGTGTGACAGCATCTATCGAGCTATACAGAGCAATGTCTAGTTTTGACATGCTGATGGAGAATGTACGCTTCTCCTTCAAGGTCCGTAAAAAATGTACCGAGAGCTTTGATGTCAAAAAGGGGTTTTGACAAGACGATGCGCTGTCATGCGATTTCTTTAACATTATTCTTGAAAGAATAGTGCGAAACTCACGCGCCAACACAAGAGGCACAAGCTATCAAAACCCCGTCAAATTACTCGCATACGCCGATGATATTGACATAATTGGAAGAAAGCAACGGGATGTTAGCGGCGCTGTCGAAAGTTTTGAAGCTGAAGCGACGAAGATGTGTTTAACGGTCAGCAAGGGTATTACCAAGTATATGCTGTCAACAAGAAAGGAAACTCAACAGCGACGTCTCGAAGAGAACGTCACCCTCGACAGATATAACTCTGAAATTGTTAAGGACTTTGTCTGCCTCGGCTCCACTGTCAATTAAGATAGGGACACCAACATTGAGGTCAAACGAAGATCAAATAACGCTTGCTAATCGCTGCTTCTTTGGGCTAAGAAGGCAATGGACTACGAAAGTCCTCTTTCGAACAACAAAAGGGACCCTATGTAAGACCATAATAATCCCAATCCTGCTCTATATATAGCCCAAAGGCATGGACTTTATCAAAAATTCTTCGGGTGGTGTTCGATCCCGTCTGCATACACGGTCAGTTTAGAAGGAGATACAACTACGAACTGTACGGGCTATACAGCGACATCCACTTAGTCAAAAGAGTGAAGGTCCAACTTCCAACCGAGCGGATGGACATCAATACTCCGGACCGAAAAATCCGCTTGAGGGATAGCGCAGTAGAGGAAGACATCGACTCAGGTGGTGCACACAAGTGGAAGGGTACCTCAGTCAACCTAGAGTGCGAAACTGGGAGCAGCTAGCTAAATATCGAGCTTCCTGGAGATGCTTATTGGTTGAGCCACAGGTTCACTCCGGACTGTAGCGCCACCTTAGGAAGAAGAAAAAGGTATGACTGCCTATTTACGCTGCATCGCTGGCTCGTTCAATCAACCGACATTCAATTAACTGAAGTTGACTTCAACTTGGACTTCAATCACCTTCTTCCGGAATAAAACGAATGGAGGCAATGTAAAGTCTTTCTCGCTAAGTCTATTTTCGCGTTCACAGATGGCGCCTTTCAGGACCTTTGCATACACAAAGCTTCAGTGCACCCACATACTGTAATATCCTTCAAATCAAAGTCTCGCATATTCCAATATACTCGTTCATATGTTCTTAGACAGATTTACAGTGATCATATCCTTAAATTCGGTAGCTCCTGAAGGGTAGGACTGATAGAAAAGGCTTAGCACCTTCTTAGAAGAAGTGGAGATATGTTATTCTATCTGGGCCAGCTGATTTGTGTACATTGACATCTATAACTGCTCTTGGTACTTCCCAATGCCCCAATAAAGGATTGATGCGTTCAAATGTAGCTAATTGCCAAATGTAGCTGGTTGCCAAATGTCCAACAAACAGGTTAGCCTTGTGCAAAGTAAATAAGGCTTGGAAAAGAGAATAATCCTTTCGACAAAGCCAAACGTTTTTCACTTCAATATTCAAGAACTTTACATGGTTGGTAGAGGATTCACGTTTCGATTCGATTGGAAAGTATTTACGGGTTTCCTCTGCTAGGTTGGCCATGAATGACCGAAAATTCTCTTCTCTGACCCTTTGACAAGTTAGATTTTTTGAGCCTTTCACCAATCATACTTTTGGGAGTCTTACTGGTACCCTGACCAGAGGATATATACTGGCACCATGGGAGTCAGTGCCAGAGTTACTTTTTAGAAGTAAGCTTCCTGTGCAATCGTCATGGTGGCTGTGATTTAAACCTACGCCAAAGACGCCATAATAATGAGGTCTACCCAATCCGAATGTATGACTTCGTGGATATGTTTTTGTAGCAATAGCCGAATGGCACTTGGAGCTATGTTTACTACTGTATTTGTCTCAAGAGGTTTCACTGCCAAAAAGCCGTACTTCGTCGCAAATATAAATGATGTCACGAGACCTTTTTAACAATGTTTAACGCTCTTCAGCCGAATATGAGTTAAAGCTGACGTATCTATCATCGATGAGTTACTCCGTGGAATCCGAAAGAAACCGCGGTAAGAAGTAGCTAGAATGTGGTCCTAATGGACGTTTTAGTGCAGCTTATTTATTTTACCAGTTTTACTCTAAAGAGACTTATAGAACCAGCTGGGTAATTCAAAGAACTCCTCTTCAAAGAGATCTTCAGTTTCATCGCGTAGTTTTATGGTGAAGTTTTCAGTCTTGTGTAAGCGATTACTGCAATTATTGTTGGACAATCAAAAAGAACGTAGATACAGGCAGCTTTTTCAAGTAGGGATCTATACAATTTATAGATGACACAATCAGCTGTATATTCTCAGCAACGTATCTAACTTGATCAGCCTGTATCTGGCGGTAAGTGCATTCACCAAAATCAATTCAATCGGTCGATTCACTTGTGATTTTGATGAAGGATATCTTGTTTTGGAGTTTTTTTTAAATTCCATGGCTCATGGATCTTATCAACTCGACTTTATCGCTGTGTCACACTCTTTATCCAACTGCATTTGATCGTGGTAATAAAACGAAACCTCAATGTAAACTAACAGATTTATTTGAATTTCTTATCGTATCGAGAGATTGATCACTGAAAAACAGATTCAAAAACAAATATCGAATGACAGCGACGCGGCAACTGAAGGTGTGAAACTTTATTTACTCTTTGATTTTTATTTTCCCCGAGTACGGAGAGAATTGTAATCAAAAATAAATCAAACGCATACAAGTGCTGGTATTTTTTTATTTATTTCTCCTTTACAAATTGGTTTTTGATGAGATTTTAATTTAACACTTCCCAAACCAAACACACACACAATTAATTTTCCCACTTAAGCCCGCCGAGAGTGAGAGAGGTCTGGGTGATATTCGTATCTGTAGACATGTCAATTTGACATCACGTCATCACATGTGGAAGGGAAGACAAATAGGTTGAACTCTGCTCTGTCGAGGACACCTTTCCGTTCAGTTTATGTCGGATGTGGCTTGCGTTTTCGATGGTCTACCTGGAGAGATCCGAGGGTCCGTGACTCATTTTAAAAATCTTTTGATCGGGTTGGATTGATGTGAGATGGACAAGAAGGATGTTAACAATGGTCGGGCAAAGAATCAATGCAGCCAGTCGCACGTAGCAGCTTCATACCGAAAATTGGAAATATACACGTATATCACTCCAACAGGAACAGTAAAGTATTGTAGAACGAAGAGAACAGTTTCCACAACTTGCTAAGGGTTGCCGACAAGTAAATGCAAGTCAATGTAGGAAAGACAATGACGGTACTGCGCTTAAACATATGATATGGCTAATCACAATCCTGCAAGCAGGATTTACAATTGCGAAGACTGAGTTTATACCTAAAATACAAGTCGCCTGTCGCAAGGTGTATAGAGACTCACTTAATCGACCATTATCCGGCGCTTAAAAATCACATGTTAGACCTCCACAAGAAGTGCGGAACCGATATCAGAATGGTGTGAGGCCATAGCATTAAGCTAGGAACTATACTCGTACGCCTTTGCCAAGTAACCTTTAACAACATTTTGCTTGAACTTTGTAAGAACCAAAAGATAAAACATTAATAGGAAGCAGGATTCCGAACTAGTGCGTTTACAATTTAGGAACCAACTTGTCATAGACACGAACAAGTGTAGATGTATACGAGTTAGAAGCTCAGCAGGCAGTTAAGAAAAAGGAAGTGGACTGTAATGTCAGCGAAGGTGCGCCACCTTGAATTCGAATTCTAAAGATTCAGCAGTGGCTTTCGATCAGGACCAGTTGAAATACTGCTCTAGTTTCGGGTCCTGCCTACATAGTGTGCATTTAAATTCAAGCGGAGATCCAATACTGCCTTCACAGAGAAAGGGTTTCCTTTCAAGGACAAAATAAGTTTCACGGATATGGCATTCCTCAAGACCCCGTACTAGGAGAAGTGGCGTACATAATAGGAAAGGTAAGCCTTTACAAAGGGTCTTTCAACAACAGCTGTAGGACTTGAAAGGCCTATTATTTTATAGCTGATGCACGCAGGGTTCACATGTGGTGACAAATGTCTATATATCTGGGAAATTAACCACGGAATTGGTAAGTGAAAGAAAAGCTCCAAATCCTTGAATTTTCTTACGAAAACTAGTGCAAATTCTGCACGTGATCATAAACCTTCCAAGACGCGTGCAGCAGAATCAAAAAATTCCAAGAGACGGGTTCAGTACAAGATGTGAAGACGCCGAAACGTATTCGCCCCGGACGTTCAATGGAAAATGTCGCCGCAGCAAAGGAAAGGGTCGAAAACGACCTAAACATCTCAATTCATCACCGTTCTTAGGAGCTTGACCTTTCGACAACCACACTGCAGCGAATTTTGACGAAAGATTTACCTCTCCAGTCGTACGAAGTCCATTTAACGCACTGACCACCAGCAGCGTCGTATGTTCTCCGATTAGGACCTCGAAAACATGCATGCTGTCGTTGATTTTTGCAATCGTGTTTTCAGGTGCTGATACGTTAATAAGCAAAATTGGAGCATCTGGCGCCACGAATGATTCAGGAGATGCCAATGCACCCAGAAGGAGTAACTGCTTCGCGGGTTTTATAGACCGGGGTAGTCGTATAGGGTTGTACTTTTGTGAGGGCCCCCGCCCAATTATCAAGGCCTCGCCCATTAATGACGTTGTCTAATAAAAAGCGGGGGCAGAGCATATTGCTCGTCTTATCGTAAACATCTTCAGATTACAGCCTCTGAATGGTTGCTACGATTTGACCAGTTACAAGTTGCCGGTCATAGGTCTTGTTGGCGGCTGGACCACCGGTAGTCCATACCAGGACTTAAAACATGGTACCATGGGAGTCAGGAGCCCCCCGGATTTCGGTCCGGGCCTGACTTGTTAGAGGTAGGCCACCTTGTGGGAGCGTCATGGTGGCTGTGGTTTATACGCAAATCGCGGGAACAGGTCTAACCCATTGTAGAGTTGCAAATAAGTACTGGGTGCAGTGACCCTAAGAACAGTAAGAGGTTTTAGGTCGGCCTCGACTCATACCAAGGGTGGAACTTGTGCCTCCAACACAGTTCCGAATTGGTATCAAAATATTTTGTGGCGAGCGATCCTTGTTCCCTATGGATGTATGGGCATCTCGTAAACATAAGGTCTTATGACAGGTGGTTTACGTTAAAAATCCAGGAACGTTCTGTACTTTTGCGAAAATGAGGCCGGTAATGGAGGGCGCTACAGAGATATGATAAACAATTTTTTGCAACTGAGGTTCGAGGATATGACGACCACTACTTTGATGGTATGGGCCATACAAGTCGCGAAATAAACGAGTTACTGCACAGTTCCCTGCCCGCGTAATTTCGCGTTTCGAAGACACTCATTGGCCACCAAGATCGTCCGACTTAACACCGTTAAACTTCTTTCTTTGAAAAAGCAAGGTCTACACCAACTATCCGCAAAGAATTCCAAATTTGAAAGCGAATATTGAAGCCGCCCTCGCCGTGATACGAGTAGGACCCCAATTATGTGAAAGAGTGATTGAAAATTTCGAGAAAACAATGAGGGTCTGCAAGCATAGCCGAGACGGTCATTTGAAAGATATTGGATTTGATAAATTACCCCCAAGTGTCTACTTTATAAAGCAAAGGTTTCAGAGATATCTCAACAATTTTTCGATGGAAATTTAGCTTGAACTGGTTGTAGCTACAGGGATTCTGGGAGAAACTGTAGTTTTTAATGTGATAGATACAAGTCGAAACCTTTTGTTCATGGAGAATCCAGTAAGAGCTTAAGTTCTTTGATAGGAGGATAGCGATGTCAATGCTCTTCTACGGATGTGAAGACTCCTCCAAAAACACGTAAAAATCCTACTCCTGCGAACCAAAAAACAACTTCAGATAATGAATGTTCAGATTATGATCAGGCCAAGCAACTTGCAGTGACTTTAGACCATTATACAGCAGATATCGCCGTCATCCTACAAGCGGCAGACAAAGCCGGCAACGGCATATATCAGCCTTATATGCTCTCATCCTCCCACAGAAGAAATAGGTGATGCTACCAAGGAATGTTTCCAACAATCAGTAGTACGATCGAAAAACCTACGCGACACCACGTCTGGGAAAAGATTTTGGCTAATTGGCTTAGTGGATATACTATTACAGAAGGCAGCATACAGTTTCCTCGTCTCAATACTCCAAAACGATCTTGGCGATCACATGGCAAGAACATCGGCCTCTCTGGAGTAAAAAGGAAGAGTATGCGAGGCGAACAATCGATAAGATCCTCTCCAGATACAATCCTCAGAAGTCTTACAAAATACGAGTATAAAGGTGATGGCAGACATGGCAAGCCAACAAAGAACCCGAAGAGAAACCGAAGAAATGAGGAAGAAAATTTAGAAGCAGAATCACAGTCGATCCTAAGGATATAGAGAAAACACCTCTGCACCGACGATCCAAATTTCCTCGACAAGTAGAACGAACCATTCAACTTTGGCGATAAAAGCCAGGAATCCATCTGATCGACCAAAATATAGTAAAGATAGCAATAAATATTAAATATTAGCCCGGACCGCACGGGCTACCTACCGAGCTATTCAAGATAGCAAGAGATGACGTGATAGCAAGCATACATTAACGCATTTTCAAGTTTGGAAGGGAGGAAAGTATGCCTGGTGAATGGATCATTTGCTTTACCTGCAAGAAAAAAGATTCTCTAAACTATTGTGTGAAGATCTGCTAACGACCTGGTTTGACCCTAACACCGATGTTTTAGGCCGATCAAGTCAATTCAAACTATCACAGAACCTAGAGAAGCCCCAAGGAGTCCAAATCGACCTTCTTACTGATTTGAAAGCTGTCTAGGACACAATCTACAATGACGAGCTATTCTGAGCCATGTCTAGTTTTGATATCCTTGACAAGCTCGTCAGATTGTGCAACTGCTCGGTAAAGGTAGGAAGTGATCTCGCCTATACCTTTGAATTCAGAATAAGATGATACGCTGTCATGTGGTATCAAAGTCAGCATTTCCCAGAAGCATGCCGAACTACTTGCATACGCTGATGCCCTCATTGACAAAACACAGCGAGCTGTCTCAACGAGAACCGATGCAAAACATCGACGAATCAGGTACGACGGTTCTTTACGGCAATACGTCACTACCGTGAAATAACAGAGCAACGGTTCGAAGGATTCTATATCTTGGGGCATTGATACTGCTCCGCAGTGTCGTCATCGTTCTCACAGTAAACGTCGAACGATGTTGTGTCACCTTATCCACCAAACTTATGCAGGTGCGGCGTCCTGTAGAGTCTTTTCATCTGCAGTTATGGTCATATAAAACCCAATTGTCAATGGAAGTCATAAACAAGGATTCCCATGAGCCTTGAGTAGCAAGTTCATCGACGATTTCATTTCCCGCGATCCCATTGTGACCCAATCAGACTTAGTGAAACAGCCTCCCGCAGCAAAACCGCAGTCTTGTATTTTCTTGAAAACCTGTTCCACCAGACAACCGACTCGGCCTCGTCATAGATACAATAGGACTCTCATAGGTGCCAGCCCAATGTCTTGCCGAAAGGTCATTTTCACTGCCAGAAAAGCGATAGCACCTTGGAGGTTTTCGACGTGACATGTTTAGTCAAAAGGAGTTTGCTACCCAGCAGAAACGGATGGTGATGCCGTTAAACACTAGATGAGTCAGATGTTACTTAGATGATGGTTAACGTGAAGGCTCAAGCCCACGGTGCGTCTTCGCACGAGATATCAAAACAGTGTGTTAATCAGCGCCCTTCGGGTAGTACAAGTACTACCACGAGAACCAGTTTCGAAGTCGTGTGTAAGGCACGAACATCCCCTTTGGTGAAGGGTCGAGGCATGGCACCAGTTTGCAATGCCATTCCACATCGAGCACCCCAATCGGTTCCATGGCAATCAAATGGGAGGGCACAGTTCATAGTACGCTACAACATATGCTAAACCATGAGATGTCCAAGCTCCATTCGGTTTACGCTCCCCGCGATTTTGGGTATAAACCAACAACCACCACGATACTCCCACAAGGGGGCCTACTCCTACTCCAGGGGGCCCTGTAAGGTCGAGCTTCGCAACCTTGTGGTCACCTTGCAAAACTACAGGTTCTTTTGAATTGTACGGTGTCAGTGATAACTCCACTGAAATCGTAGGTCATCTAATATCTAAATAATCAGAAAACTCCCGTAGGACATGCAGACAGTCCTCGTAGGTAGTTCCACATGAGCAGCTCGCAACCCCTAATGCAAAATGCATTAAGAGAGCCATGCCCGGTCAACAAAAAGCCCAAACTGAGGGTAAAACTCCGTTCAGGATATACTCGCATGGTCGGCACATCCCTTAGGAAGTCATAAAAAAAACCCTGCCGTTTTCGCTAGCATCCCATCTAGATAAAACATATCCGTGTAGTAAGGCTTTACGCTCCCTCAAGCTGGCCTATGCTTTCAACTTCTGTCGGTGAAACCTAATCTCACAATACCACGACGTATCACTTCCAGATCAAGAGGTGGCGCTCCCAACAGTACTTGCATTGCCTCTGTGGAGACAGTGTGGCACACAGGTTGGCATCCAAGGAGGGCGCTCTTTGGCGAGCCAAAATCCGACGACTCCCATCCATAGTCATAGCCACCATATATGATACAGACATAACGCCTGTTAAGCCCCCAGTCAGATCGCAGAATACACCTTGCCTAGCCTGCAGCACTCAACATACATTGTCTCATCCGTACCAGGAGAGGCATAAATTTCCTCGCAGAAGCGGATCCATCATCAGGTTCATAATAAAAGGACCGCAGATGGACCCCTGGGGGCACCCTTTCTCAACGCTCACTGAAACGCTATCATGTGCACTGACCACACTCGCTTTTCTGTCAGAACTTCCCCAAAGCCCAATTCCCCGATAGCCCAATTCTTGCAACCTGCCGGTTCAAGTTATCGAAAGCATCTTTGAAGCCAATAAAGATGCCTATAACCACCCTGGCGCTGCTTCTCTGGACTCTGTCTTTAAAGAAAGACCATGCGTCCTCAATACACTTGCCTTTCGTAAAGCCGAAAATCCTTTCCAGTACTTTTCCAAGCACCAAAAGCAGGCTGATGCTCCGATATGATTTAGGATCAGACCTATTCTTATCAGGGGACTTCAAGAGCATGACTACCCTTGCCTCCTCGCAATCCTTCGGGAAGCAGCTACAAGCAATGCATTTGCTATATGGACAGAGTACTAGATGAGTCAGACCACTCAGTTTCCTCCTTCTCGTAAAGAGGAGAGCCGATTCCTAGTGCACCAATCGCCGATCACGCTTAGGCTGCCTGCGATTTAGAGCAGACGCACGTTAGCATGCCGTCTTATGTTCTACAGTCAACATCACTACATTTTTCCACAAAACAAGTGATTCGTTTGCTGCATCTTATCTGGCCAATTACAAATGCCATCAAAAGTTGCATTGTCGAAAGCACTCTCAATGTCGGTGGAAAAGCCTTCTTCTTGAATGCCCCTCCAATTTTGCTCACTGTATCTTGGGCAGAGAATGCTTTCACAAAGCGGTGTTGCGTACATGCACCTCGACAATTCTCTCCATGCTCTACAACGTAAAGGAAGTCAGACTGTCAGGTCTGAAATTCTAGAGAATCGTGTAGCCATCTTTTCCGGTTTTTGGTGTAAGGAGTTTCAATGATAGGAGCTGCTTGTGGCTAGTTCTGATTAAGTACTCTACCTAGCCTACGCTGTTAACATTGGCAACGACACCAGTGATGAAATCCAACGAAGAAGAATTCAAGCCAATCTCTGTGCCTGTGGGCAATTCACTTGCAAAGGCCTATCTCTCGACCAGCTAAAGTGACTCTGTATAAGACTCTAAACATCCCAACACTGCTCTATTACACAGAAGCATAGCCTACGGTCAGATATGGATAAAAGCTAGCTTTGGACAATCTTCCGTTCCATCTACATGGAAGGTGAATCGAGAAGAAGATACAACGACGAACTCAAAGTGCCATATAGCGTGATCGACATAACAAGAAAAGTCCTAATACAACAACAACGAATTCGCCTCGGAGGAACGGCTAGTGAAGAAATAAGGCGACTCAAAAGGCCCACGTAAGTGGAAAGGGACATCAACCAACTTGGCGTGCGTACACGAAGGTAGCTGGCTTACGATCGAGCTGTACGGAGATGCTTTATTTTCATTGAGGCCCAGGTCTACCCTAAACTGTAGCGCCATCTAAGGTGAGGAAAGTCTTCTATTGTCAGTACGTAGACAGAAAAGAGAGATATACACGTCTAATAGCGACAAATTGGGCAGAATACCAGTTGTTATAATGGGCGCCCAAACCCAAATCAGTCGCAAACCTGTCTTAAAAAAGCTGTCTATCACCTTAAATCTCTAAAGTCTTCGTAACCACCCTGTAGCTAGTCTCATCCACAGCAGCTAGTAACGTGTACAATAACAACGAATCCCCTGCTGTCGAAGCATGTCATAAATAGTGACCAATAATCCCCATTTACATTTAATTTACACAAATTTACTGCTGGCCATAATCACTGACACACAGAACCCATCAAATTCCAAGTTCCCAGGCGCGCTTAGTCTCTAAGTATCTGAATCAATTTGAATAATTCCGCGATCAGAGAAAAACATTTTTTCGTATTTGTTTTTGTTTTTTTTCTCCTCCCAGAGCTATTGCGAGGATAATGCTAATAAAAGTCATGCATCCAATAAACTCGACTGATTCGGAATTCGTCTCACATTTGCGAGTGCTTGTTGTTTACTGGTTCTAGCCCCCACAAAGTTCCAGATACAAAAGATCCCTTGCTACTGCCCGCTTGTTCAAATAAAATTAATTCACATAGCCAAGTTAACGAGCTTGAAATGTTGAAGCTGACTAAGACCAAGACCAACAAATCGCGTCAACTGTTTTTCTGCACGTGGCTTCATAAATAAAAAAAAAATAAAATTAATTTGCCTCGCTATTCATAGATACGCGCAACATAATTCGAATGCCATAGTCACCCAGAAGCCGGTTTGAACGGTCGCTCGGTGAAGTAATTTTTTTTTGAAATGATTTCTCGAAGACGCCTTTTCAATGAAGCAGACTCGCAGCTCTGAATTGATTTAGGCCTGCGCCTCTGGGTACATTGACCGTTTGGACTTTCCCTGATTTTTTTTTTGGTACTCCCAAGTCGTACTCGTATTTATAACTCGTACTCGTATCTACGGCTATGATCATACTCTGCACACGTAATTATTTGTTGTGCACTTTTGTGTAGGAAGTCATTGTTGGAATGAGGCACTGACAACGGAAGACTGCGGATACAATGAACTGATTCCGTCAATACGAGTACGTGTACCGCCTGACATAACTCTGCCATCGAGCTCAAGCCCCGAGATCACATTCATTTGTGATTAGCTTTACCATGATGTCTCTCCAGCAAGATTGAGATACTCAAAATTGAATTCCAAATCAGAATCACCTCTCCCGGGTGGGTTGTGCAAGCTTAAGCGCACTTGCCTTGGATTAAGATTCATTCGAGACAAGCGCTTTTATGGGTTTTGCATAAATTTCTTCGAAATTGGTAGTGTCGGAACGGAGTAATAACAAATTCACTTTTTACCAGTTTACCATTTTACCATTTTACCATCGTAAACTTTCTATTTCTATTTCGAGTACTCGTATCTAGATATTGAAATTCAATCAAAAAACTGATGAAACTGATCAAACTGAATGGTATCACGACGGAACTCTTATGGTGTGTGGTTAGCCTAAGACAGAGCTCAAGAATAGTAAGAACTGAACTTGGACATTGCCCTCGGGGTAAGATGGAATGAAATGTATATCTCTTCGGATTTCTTTGTTTTCACTTTGAAATTTTAAAGACACGAAGGAGAAGGAACTAAGCAAACAAGAACTAACCCATCACACTCATTAAAATTCTAAACAAAAACTATACGGCCATAGCTGAAGAGGTATGCCAAGGTCACATGTGATTTCGTCAGCCAGCCAGAAGCGGTTCGACATGCCTAGTGGCTTGGAAATCTGGTTGATGGTACTCAGACTCGTCGTTGTACGTCTTACATTAGCAGTAATTAACTTTTAAATAGGAAAACACAATAAGCTCAACGAAACGGTTCATATTACTAATTGCTAATTACACACTAATGAAATGCAAAATTTTCGCTTTACGAGGACGTACCGGTTTCAAAGAGCAATTTGTACGAGTAGATGTTGTATTTTCAGCTCCGAGGGGTGAGCAATAGTAATTGCAACATCGAAACTATACAGGTATTTGAATGGGGAGCGATAAGCCGCTGAAGACTTTTGTACTTGGATGGAGATGTACTCGTATTCTGGATTACTAAAACGCTCCCCTTCAAACCAAGGGCCTCAATTTGTCAGATTGTTATAACAGGAACTGAATGCGCGATGTTTTTAAATGCAGCGGGGTTATCTAGTGATAGGACCATGGTTTAGGAAGCCTTCTGTTGGAATCACTGCTCACTTGGACTAAAAGTCCGCGTCACGCTTAAAATCTGCAAGTTAGAGGGAATTCTGGTTCAAGAATTACCTGCCAACAGACCCCACATAGAGAGGCGAGAGAACCAACTTCCTCGCATGGTACTTATATTTCAGCCCTCCAGCACGAGTATTCGCTATACAGGAAAGACTCAAGCGTAACCACAACCAGACTTTACCAGAGCGCTCTATAGCCTCTTACCAAAGACTGCCTGTAAAGATCTAGACCCTAAAAATGTTCCTAGCTGACACCAATAGTACCAACATATACTGAGTGACTTTAACCTGGGGATGCAAAATGCTGTAGCTATGCCTTCACATGAATTACGCTTATATAACCGCCTTGTGCTACCCACTGGTCCCGTACGAGGGAAATACATTGGAGTATAGTAAATGACTTTCGGAGGATGAATTCCCGGAACTAAAGCAACGATAGAGTCAATAATTAGCACGGCAGATTCCTTAAATAAGCTAGTTCAACGTATTTGGATATTTGGAGCTAAACCCTGAAATCGTCAATGCAGCTTTCATGCTGCAAAAGTAGGTTATAGGCTTCGTAATATACGAGTACAACTCCATGTGTCTAGAGAGTATTAGAACAGGGCTTTTCCTTTCAGGGACTAATTAACTACCCGTCCAGGTGAAAACGCTACAAAAAGTAAAAATGGAAAACGAAGTCAGGATCTCCACACGGAATAATCGGACCTAGAACAGGCCAAGTACAGCCAGATAGTGGCCAGATAGCAATGATAGTCTTTCCAACTGTTATGTTTCAGCAGCTGTCAAAGTTACCAACGACATCCAGCTGTCAAAATATTCAGTAAGGTTTGCTATTTCATGGTGCCTCATTTTACGCTTGCCGAACGTGCGGAATAACTATTATCGAGATTCCGGCTCAGTTCATCGTCGTCGTCGTCATTATGGCTTCAGTGTGCAGGCAATTCGTCGCGCCATGGAAAAGTTTGAACGTGAATACACTCTTTTGGATCTTAAGCCACCAACCAGATAGAGATTGGTGCGACATGAAGAAAACATGGCCGCCAGTATCCAAGAAGACCCAGAAATGTCAATTAGGCGCCGGTCAGCTGAATTGGACATCGCTAGAGTCAATCCGGCTCATTTTGCGGTTAGATTTGGCCCTACATCCGCATAAGATTGTGCTGACGCAAGAGTTAAAGCCGGGTGCTGGAAATGTGGGCCAGAGATACGGATTTTGGCCAAAAAATCATCTTCTCAGACGATGCCCATTTTCGTCTCAGCGGCTATGCCAACAAGCTAAAATACCATTATTGGAGCGAACACAATCCACAAGTGTTCGGGCAAACAACAAAGTATCCACAAAGACTGACTGTTGGGTGCGGTTTATGGCATTGCGGCATCATCGGACCTTATTTCTTTCGAAATGAGGAAGGAGACACCGTTACCGTCAGTGGTCTCAGGTATAGAGTGGTCAGAGCTCGACAACATCGATATATCCGAGCTGTGGTTCCAACAAGACGGCGCTACATGCCATACAAGCGACGCAACGCTCGAAGTTGTGAAGGAGAAATTTGGCGACTGGGTCATCTCACAGCGAGCGTTCATCAATTGGCCGCCGCGATCATGCGATTTGACACCACTCGACTAGTTTCTCTGAGGCTACGTCAAGTCCTTAATCTACGCTAACAAGACAACCACTTTGGACACGAACTTAAGGCCAAAATTCGACGCCAGAATAACGCCGCACGTATTGGACCGAGTCATTAAAATTGGCCCGACCGTTTGAAGCATTGCCAGCGAAGCCAAAGCGGCTATTTGAATGATGTGCTATTCCATACATAATGGCATGAACGTAGCTTCAAAATAAAGCCAGCATCAATTTTATATCTCACACCGTTGCTGTTTTATTTAATTTTTTTTTGCTATGGTCTTTATCTGATCACCCTTTATAGCTGCCTTTCTAGAAATGCGTTGGGACGGGCTGGACAAAAACGTTGACATACAGAAACAGTTAGGTTAGGTTAGGTTAGGACGACGAAGGCAGATGAGAGCAGCAAGTCTTCTACTATCGGCATGTGAGCGAATAATCCATATCAAGTTCGGCTACATCAGTTTGATATGAGCTAGCGACCTCATAGAAGAAATAGACGACGCTTACCTCTAAGTAGGTAGAGGTAGTGGTTCAGATCATAAACCCAAGCAGCACTAGATTGAGCTTTTTTGTTACCGCGACTCATCTGACCTGATGGATGATGTGTGTTGTTGAGGTTGTGAGACAGTCGGTGCCTAGATCCAGCCTGTGGAGTTAAGAAACTGGATTAGGTCTCGTATTCCTTTACCCGAGATGTCATTAAGGTCGTCGAAGAATGGTTGCTTTAGTGCACGCGGTCTGGCTCTTGCAAGTGCCGGACATTTGCAGAGTTTCGTTTTCATTTTCGTTCCTGAAATTGCGGCATTGAGGGTTCTATGGGATACCTCGTTTGATTGTCAATGCCCTGTGATTATCCCCGTGATTCTTCTGGTCTTTCGTTCTACCCTTCTCGTAGGTCGACCACTTCATCCTTGATATGTTGCAGTTGGTTAATCCCCACCATTGGACATTAGCCTTCTGCAGAAATATGATTAGATTCGCTGCTTAACCGCTCCTAGCGGGTTGTGGACTCTTGATGCGAATGAGCCGTACGAATTGCCGGGCCACTTCATCTACCCGATCGTTTCCTTTTATGTCACTGTGCCCTGGAATCCAGAGCAGTATTGTAGCCGAGTCAATAGCTTTGACAGCATCTTGGCTTATTTTTTTTTTCTGCCTTGTGGCACGCCCGAGTTGCGTACAAGCTTCTCGGATTGCCTGTTTGACCTGAAAGACGATGGCAAAATCCTGCAAGCTGTATGATATTAATGATTCCGATTAGATACCGGCCCCCAACCAACAGTTCATTTTTGATCCGTTGGGGTAGATGACCGTGTCGAAGTCTTTTGCTACTTCGTCTTCCTTCCACTGAACTCCGGTGGGAAGCCCTGCCTGGAAGTTTAGTTTGGGTGTTATGTAGCCGGTTGAAAACGAGACCATGGTTGACACAGGATGTGGAGTCCAGCACCTAAATTCCTAGAGTCTGACTGCGATGCCAAGTACGGTATTTTTTGTATGAAGGTCGACACAGGCAAAAGATGCAGAAGCACAGTAAGGCCATCCATTGGGGCCGGCTTCAATACGCCCGCGGTGCCTATACTGGCTTTTCTTTGGAGCCCCTTTCATCTCATGAGCTTGTGGCCTCTGTTCAATACGGATCACCATACTAAAGACCTGTATGTGAGAATTGGACGCACTACGGTGGTGTACATCTACGAGGTCACCTTTGGTTGAAGCCCTCACTTCTTTCCATAGATTTTGCTGCAGGCATAGAAGGGGTCACATGACTTCCTTACTCTGTGTTCGATGTTTGGCTTTCGCAGTTAAGTTTTCGGTCAAGCATGATACCCAGATATATAGCGCTGGAGGACAGTGTGAGTGGACCATTAAGGCAGGGAACGGTAAAATCAGGTATTTTGGTTTTGGTAGTGAATAGCATGAGTTCAGTTTTGCTCGGGTTGATACCAAGGCCCAGGTGTTTACTTTGTCTAGAGCAGCTTCCATGATTTCACTTACCATAGAGGGAAACTTCCCTGACACTAGTATCATCACGTCATCCGCAAATGCGACCACTTTGATCCCTGCTCTGTCAAGCCTTACAAACATTTTGTTCATAGCCATTACCCAGAGTACAGGAGAAATAACGCCGCCCTGTGGCATTCCTCTATGGACGGATTTGGTTAAGTGACTGTTACCTAGTGTTGCCTGCATAATTCTTGTTCTGAGCATAGAGACTATCTATTGACTAATAAATTCGTTGTGCGTACGTTTTAAAGGCTCCCTCTATGTCTCTATGTCTAGGAAGGAGGCTAAGATATATTCTTTGTAGTGTATGAATTTTTCGATAGTTCCCACTACCTCGTGGTGCTACCGAAGATTGTCTTTACGAACTTCTCCATAGAATCCACTGTATGACATTAAAACTGCAGCATGGTTCACACAACGTCTGGAAACGGGCTTGAACTAATTGACTATGCCGTGGGACGGTATATCGCTGTAGATTTCACACAGTCTCCATCTCAATATTTACAGAGGAACATGGCGACTACCTTATCGTAAAAGAGTCACCCAAGCGATGGACTCAAGGCACTCAAAAACTCTGAATGGCCTTATAGACTCGGAACACGGTCTACAATAGTTACAGTCAAGATGCGTCTTTATCTCAGATGCCACAACTACTGAGAGATACTTTCAGGAGATTTAATGTTGAACAGCATTGTTCGCAAAGAACCTTTGCCGATTACGTATTCCTTAACCTCCCGTCACAGCCTTTACAACCTGCAATAAATTCTGAAGATCCACGACATTGATCCAAGATGAACGGGTATACTGGGTTTCACACGACTGCTCTCACGTAACGCTTGGTTTGATGAAGTCGGTGAAGCGCCACAGAACGCCGAAAGGAGGTCATGCGCTCTAGATGTGGGAAGAACATCAGCTTCTCCCCGGAGAAAGAAAAAAACATAAGAAGCGAGCGATATTCGGAAATGATGAGGTGCTACATGCATCAGAAATAACGATTGGAAATTTATCCAAAAGAACATGTCAACTTTACGATACCCTCTAAGAATCCTGGCGATATAAGCGAGGAAGTACTAGATGGAGTGAAAAGTGACCTCCTTGACCGCCATAATGCGCTGATACTGCAAAAAAGGTTATGGTGCCTTGAAGTCCGTTCATATTTAGGCAGACATGCCAAATTTCAGTGCGATACTGTCTTTAGTTTTGTTTTGACAGCTGATTATTGTTGACGTGTTTGGCATCATATTGAGTATGGACAAAAATGATTTTCGTTCTCTAATTATTTTTTTGCCCCATCAGTACAGTTTTAGGCCGAAATATTTGACCAGATATTAACACTATGATAGATCCTAGAAAAATCGATCGATATCCAACTCCTTTTTATCGATTTCAAGGCCGCATAAGATATCATCTTTCACCGGTTTTTGGTGTCATTTACGCTGACGGGTTTTGGGGGAGGCGATATAACAGCTGTACGTATGCAAGCTGAGCAGTGTAGATCATTTGCCTGAGACGGCTGGGATTTGTAACACGAATAGACACCAATACTGCGGCTCACAGAGTCTTCGAATCTAACTCGAAGTCACAACGCAGTAGACGATTGTGCGCACAAGTGGAAGGACACATCAATCATTTTGTAGTGATCAACTGGGGGTGATTGGCCACAACCACCGCTAACAAGAGAGGATTATTTGTTGGGGATCAGACTCACCCCGTACTTCAGGCCCATCTTAGTAAGAAAGTACGAGTTGTATAGATTCACGATCCGGCAGTACAATTTATTGCTGCAAGTAACATCCCGTTCAGAAGAGTAGCATCTGCGATCAAATTATTATCACCTACTGGTGTACGAATCATTGTATCTTCGTTTTCACGGAGGTGGAGGCCTTTCTAAAAATATGGTTTGGAAGTATAGTTTTCAGAGAAGATGACCTGCAGCTCTTTGGGTAACGACATTCGGTAAGCAATTTTCCTGATAGCTGGTAAATTTTTAGCGTTAAAGGAAGCTCAAGAACTCCGAATGCTAAAGGACTGTGGGTACTACCTAAGAAAACAGGTCATCTGATAACGTCTAATTTTTATTTTTAAGGAAATTTTCTTAGAACCACACTTATCCTATAAGAATCTTACCTAAGGGACCCCTCATACCTTAGAAATTGAGTGGCATCAAAAGTTACTAGATACCTTGAGAATATGCTTACCTGAAAAAAATAAAAAATAAAAGAATAATAAATAAATTGATATAAACAATTAATATTTAATTTTAAGTAAATTCATTTAAATTTAGTAATCAGGTATAAAAGAAAGGCATGCGATCGCGGAAATAACTTTTTAGGTCCGATGATCTACAGTTGGTCGCTCCAAAGCGATGCTATTTTCAACTAAGAACTCTTCCAGAACGAACGAGCTTATCGAACTCTATGGGAGTAGATTTGTATAAGTACCTACTGCACATTTGTCTGGATTGAGCAAAGGCCCCCTTCCTTCAAACATTCAGGCAATGACATGGATGTACCCGCTCTACATGTTCTAGCTAGCTCTTCTGATTAAAAGTTGTTTTAACAGAGAGACATGACATCATATCATAGAAGGACGGATCTTGACGGGATGCCGGAAGGTAGACATATGTATTGGATCTACAAGTAAGTTTCCAGCGTTTTTTTTCCAAAATTTTAAGTTTTATTATGAAAACATAGTTACAATGCTTTATTCAAAGTATCGTTCATCGGAAGCTACAACTTTCTCCCATCTTTCTGGCAATTTATGAATTCCGGACCAAACAAATTTCTCGTCTTTCGAGCCCAAGAACGTATCGAGCGAATTTTTGATTTCCTCTACTGAGCTGAAGCGTATTCCCGTAAGAGCGTTCTGCATCGAACGAAACAAGTGGTAGTCAGATGGTGCCAAGTCTGGACTGTAAGGCGGGTGAGGCAGAATTTTCCATCCACTGTTTTCCAAATAGTTTTTCACCGAAACCGCAACATGTGGCCGAGCGTTGTCGTGATGAAAAATGACGGACTCATGCCTGGTCTCATATTCTGGCGGTTTTTCTTTTAATGCCCGCTTCAAACGAATTAGTTGGGTTTGATATAATGGTCCTTTGATGGTTTCACCATTCGGAAGCAGTTCGTAGTATACGACACCCTTTTGATCCCACCATATGCAGAGCATGACCTTATTCACGTGAATATTTCGTTTCGGCGTCGGTTGGGCGGGCTCGGCGGGCTTTGTATACGATTCTCTGCGTTTAGGATTATCATAATAAATCCATTTGTCATCACCAGTGACAATACGATCCAAAAATGATTTATTTTTATACCGCTGCAGTAACATTTCGGACATGCAAAATCGCCGTTCGACGTCTCTTGGCTTCAATTCGTACGGCACCCAGTTTCCAACCTTTTGAATGAATCCCAGTGCTTTTAGGAGCAGGGAAACGGCTTGTTGCGTGACGCCCAATGATGCAGCAAGTTTTTCTTGAATCTGACACGGATCCTCATCCAGTAAAGCCTCCAATTCCTCGTCTTCAAAACTTTTCGGCTTTCCGGGGCGATCTTTGTCTTCAACTCCAAAATCACCACTTTTGAACCGTTTGAACCACTCGCGGCACGTCGATTCACCAATACATTCCGCCCCATAAGTTTCCGAAAGCAAACGATAGGCCTCAGCCGCACTTTTCTTCATATTAAAGAATAAAAGCAGCGCTTCCCGCAAATGACGTTTATTTGGCTGGAAACTTGCCATGATTTTGCTCGATAAAATGTACAACACCGATAGAACTGCTCAAATATAACGCTGCAAAGTTGTTTACAGATACAAAACCTACAAATAAAACACATGGGGTCTGACATTTCTGCCCGGGATCCACTGGTGGCGCCATCTCTGACAAACGCTGGAAACTTACTTGTAGACCCAATATATTGCAAATAATGGGGTCGCAAAGCCTCGGCAGCAAAACTGACAATTGAGAAAAAATTCATTGCCTTTCTCAAAACATGTGTTGTATAAACCGCCTGGTTTAGTGTGCCTCTAACAATGTTTGAGAACAAGCTCGGCCATCAGATTATTTGAGTCTCAAATGATCGTGAAAGAATCGAATGCCAGATCGATTAGCTGACGTTTTAAGAATTTTATTGAACGAAGACGGCTGCAACAAGCGCAGAGTCGACATCGCATAGAGAGGGATAGTGCTTTGCAGGACCTCGGCATTAAGTATCGGATTAGCAGAATTTCCAGGGCAGTCATCTTAATATTCGAGCCCCTAATTTGTAACCCATAACCAGTAGCCTATTGTCCACTATACGCTAAGCGATTTAGTGCGCTTCTTCAAATGCAGTTTAAGATGCGAATTTCCCAAAGACAGGAGCGCTCCTTGGCCAACACATTTGACAATAAACCGTCCAAATCGATCAGCCCTACTTATAGCATGACCTAATACACATCAAGCTTATTCGGCACTTAAGACCGATAAAATTTTCAAGCAGAGGTACGAGTACATATTTTGGCTCAACTTTGTGTCATTTATGTAGCAACAGACTGAAAAAACTTGTTTGATAAGAAAAAGTGAAACTGAAAAGTGACTCAGAAATCATTTCCGTCACATACCCCTATTTCCTTCGTCAACTGACTACCTTCCAATATATTGCGTCACCCTGTCATAATTCAATATTTGCTGAAGCATTTTGTAATTTTAACGATTATTTTCCACTTGCTCGGTTTGGTTTATAGTTTTCGGCAGAAAGCTAAAACATGTGGATCGCTTGTAGTGACATATGTTTCTTGAGAAATAAATATTTGCAACTCCTGCTCTTGAAAATGTGTGTTTCACTGCCAAAACACATGTCTGTCACACATCATAAAACTAAAATAAGTGATTTCTGAAAATTGACTTGCATGGATTGAGTTGTAGTTTGGTCGAAGAATGGATTTCTTTTTTTTTTGGAGTACATCGGGCAAAGTCGGAGCTATTTGCACTCCAAATCAACGTCTGGGTCCAAATGTTAAGTTAGTCACCGAATTGAAATAACCGCTCCCTATCTAGAATGTGCTTTTTGGACCCAACAGTTATAACTTCTTCGATCTCTTCTGATTGAGATTTGAATGATTCTTGATTACTATCGAAGGAAGCAGAGGTAATGATCGGTATTCAACGCACTGAAGACCTTCAAGCTGGTGTTGCGATCGGTAGATTAGGGCCTTTGGCAGAAACTGCTTATTCATTCGATCACTCCTTACTAACATCTTGTAGTGCGTAGATACTATTTCACGGGATTGTGTTTCTTAGAGATCAAGACTTTTCTTATCATCAGAGAAGACTTTTGATCTCAGAAGCGATCTTGTCTTACTTGGAGGTTTCAGTTCTCCGTCTTATCGTTCAGATTGAATGTTGATGTATCAGACAAGACACATCATTCAGTATCAGCTCCCTCATCTAGGAATGCCGAAATGTTTGCACTGCACCAACTATGGCATATTGCATGCTGGTCAAATCTATGCTATGCAGATTATGTAGCTGGAGCGTCTGTCGGATTATGCCCAGCGGTTATCTGTCCAAAAGCACAAGCGACCGTTGGTGCGCCAGAAATATGCGCTCAATCAATTCTCTAAAAACTGAGTTTGTTCTCTTCATGGAGGAGAAGGAATCTGACTGTCTTGACTCATCTAGTACTACAAAGCGCCAGTACGTTCTTCTCTCTATCTTGGATAGCAAACTTCTTTGAACTAAGAATGTCACATCGAAAACATCAAAGGTGGTGTCGGCTTTTCAGCAGCATCCTATGGCAATACATAGGACTTGTCACTAACAAGGGTTCTCGAAACGACTTTTCTGTTTAATAAACTTACTACTGCTACTATCAGACTCCAAAAAAAAAAAAACAGTTTTGTCTCGGCTGATTCCTTTTCCTGGATCGCTAAGCTCTGCTTTTGATCCAGATTCACTCTCAAGGCCAACTTTCATTTAAAAATACGTGTTTTATTGGAACAACCCGGATTGAAGTTTTGTTTAACATGCACGACGACTAGCATTTGGGCCTGATTTCATTTCTGACGATGAACACGAAGTCGGGTTTCCCTGTACTCAGGACTAGCTTTGACCGAAATATGGGCCAGAAAAGAAATGTAGTCATAGACGGACATTAGGCAAAGTTGTGCGTCTTCCAAACGGAAACATATGCAATCCTAATGGCAGCAACAGCCGGCATATATTGTGACAACAGGTGAAGGGAGCCAAGTATCTATGTACGTCTGCGCTATAGCCCAACTGAACCTCATCACCACTTCCAAGCTAATTCAAGAATCCGAAGCTTCTTCGAACGCAGGCAAAATCGGTGAATTAACTGAGTCTCGTTTGGGTCTCACGTTACAATGGGATCAAGGGATATGACATCGCCGATGGATTCGCTGGACCACCTGAAGTGTTGAAGGCTTGTAGGAGAACTACTGAAAACCCGAACCAGCTCTTTTTTTTATAAATACCCCGCCTCAAGGGATTATGAACTCCTTTAAAATGTTTGCATATAGCGCGCGGGCAAACGAAAGTTAGGGAGGAAAGAAACGTGTGATACAGATGTGGGTTGGTTTTGAATGTTCAGAAGTTACAGTGACTGAGAAATAAAGAGTTTGCCAGGGCATTCCATAAGCATTCCATACAGCTTAACATAGAATGGTGATATTTCAGAGTACGTCTGAAAGTGGGTGTTACGGCGGAAGACTTGAAGAGCCACAATACTACCGACAATTTCGTTGAAAATATAGTAGCGATAGAACAGGGTTAGGCATCATCGACATCATGTCGGGGTTGGAGGCTGACAATTGACTGGACAATATTGACATCACCTTTGAGTTTTATCGCCCGGTTTTGAATACTGTTTCGCAAATACAGAAAAGTTTTGAGAGCTATGGTGTAAGTGCCATTCATGGACGAGCATTGTGTTTTGGAAGCGTGTGTTGGTGGTTTCCTAATTAGTTTAGAGACGCATATCCGAGAACGAATATGAAAAGCAGAGAGTACTTTCGTTGACAAAGGAATATATTTGATTAGAAGTGGTATTTGATATTTGATTAGAGTCAGAGAGAGCGGTATACCAGCATTTGTTTGGACTCGAAATCGTCCAAAAAAACTTGAATTGTTTGTTCCGAAAGAAAAGATTCACCGATCCCAATGCACGTATTTTCGTACAATATTTTCAACAAACTCTGTCAAATCCCTTACAAATATCAAGTGCACTGTCTGCTTTTCTCTAGATTGCTGTAGACATTGGCTCTACTTTTCGATGCACATTCCGATGGACCTATTGCTATGAAAACCATGCCGCAGTTGAGAAGTCTTCATATTTCAAGATATTTCATGAGCTAAATGTTCATCGGGAACGCTGATGATGATGACGATCTTATAGCAAAGAGAAGAAGAGCGTTTTTATGAACAAACTGGTCCTCGTCATCTTCTCGGAAATAGGTCTTAAGAGTAGAATTGATGGCAGTGATTTTACTAGAATGGAAGAGCACCTCTTGAGGAGTAGGCGTGATATACCATCTGGACCGATGGATTTGTATATGCTAAAGTCCACGAGTTTGAAAGTGCACCAGTTGAAATTCGAAAACGAACTGTTAAGTCCGCTCCAATTTCTGCGTCCTCTGTAAGGACTTGCATTGAAGGTTCGATCTGCCGTACGTCTTTCAATTCTTCAGTGGTCTTTGTGCTTTTCCTTAGCCGGAAAGATTGCAAACTTCTTACTGGCATTATAAAGGCGACAAACGCTTGTGCTAAATTCTGACTATTTTTGCTGATCAACCGGTTCAAGAGCAGATCATCGTTGATTTGGGAAGTGCTACAAATAACGCTCGGATGCCCTTGTAAATGCAGAGTTTGATAATTCCGGGATTGCAATAAGTTATCAGTTCGTTGACTCTGCACTGCAGTTGAGAGCATCTAGAAAATTGCCTACGATTCCGATCATCTCATTGACCAAGGTGGCCGACTTAGACTTCCCAATTCCCAAGAATACTTGTTTCCTGGTGACGTGATTGTCTCTATTGAGCTTTTGATGAGATTGGACATCTACCATTGGTAAGTTTTGGCGAGATCACTTCAGCCAGCTCTGGTATAACGAGGAAAATACGAAAGTGAAAAGGTGGCGACTAGCGAGTACGTCCTCCTGAATTTCAGTGAATATGAGCTTGGTGAAATTTTTATCCAGAATAAGATCGAAGAAGTTCATCAATCACTTCATAAAGTCCGCACCGTCTTCGATGTAGCAGAAAGAATTTCAAAACAGGTATGTAGTTTCGAAGATCCATGACAAGCTACGGATGAGAAAGCAGCCGGCGTCTTCCTTATAGAGAAAGTTGCCGCTCATCGCTATGAACGTGTTTGACAAGGCTCTAACCGTCTTGTAAACGTACGACTCTATTTCATTGTGAATTCTGTGCTCAGAGTGTCACAAATTCAGAGCAAACCTTGAGTTTGGAAATAGGTTGGCATTACAAAACTCTTTGCTGAAGGTTCTATTGAGTGGGACCATGGATATTGGAATATTTTGTAAGCTAAAAGAGGACGACTTATCTACCTTCTCCATGCCTGCCTCGAATGCAGGTAGAAATGCATAATGTGACTCTAACATCTAATAACACAGAATCCACTGTCATGGCAAACGATTTTTGCTTTTGTATCTACAAAATTACGGATCCTACATGACAACCTTGTGGCACCCCATCGTTATTCGTCATTTCTCACTGAAATCCCCTGCTGTCACTCCGAAACGACTACGAATGACACAACTCATTAATATTCAATTTGTCCTCCATTACTCGGACGTTGCTAACAAGATTATCACACACATCAGTGACCATCCTGACCTTAGCTCCCACACAGGCTCGCCGATTACTGATACTCAAATCTCAATCTCCATCTCTAAATCAAACTTGCGTGCGGGTAAATTTCTCAAAACTAATTTTATTACAGCGCTTATGCCTTATTATTTGTGCTCTGTCCGATTTTATTAGCAAAACAAACGAGTACGAGTTAATGTGAATGTCCCGCTATTAACTAAGATTAGCAATTTATACCGCCTAAGGGTGATGCAAGATCTCTGAAGACCAAAGTGCGCTTCTTGATCCCGCATTTATTGCGTCTTCGACTAATAAAGTCCTCATTTGATTCGTTTCCCTGCCATGAGCTATAAAATCTTTTAATTCCCCACGAAGCCTATAATAGTGAATGAGTAGTCCAGACCAGACCAGACCAGACCAGACCAGACCCAACCACCACCGGCAAACTAACATATCGTCCAATACGCACTGCCTTGCATTGTTGTGTGAGAGTATCTTCTGTATGTTTAGAAGGTGGGTTGTAAGGGGTAGTCTTTTGATGATGATGGTGCTGGTAGCGCATCCGATAAAACAATTTGTGCGCAAATCAGTTTGTTAACCCATTTCTGGTCGTTTTAATTAAATAATAACGGATTAAGAGCCTACCCCACATCGTGCCCCTTGCCCACACAATGGCCCTGTCTCCGTTCTGTTGTCTTTTTTATCCGGCGTTTATTTGTTTTACAATTTATAGTACGTATCGTATCCGTGGTCGTATCTGTATCTCTTGGGACCGTACCAAGAAAATGGTGCGTTTAGCGTTTGTCTTCGTTTAGATGGAGCTGGATAGTCTTCCGGGGGACATTTTGGCGACCAAAAGTGCAAACATTAACTCGTCGCCGTTGACGTTGCCGTTGCTGTTGCTGTTGTTGTTTTCATTGTGATTGTCGTCCCGCGGGGTATTACCTCGTAACTTGGTTGAACTTAAAATCTAATTAAATTTCGCTGAGTTGTTGTTGTTTGCTTTTTGGTATTGTTGCTCTAATGTAGACGGGGCTATGTCGATTGGAATCAGGTTGATGAATACTCGGAGTAATGTATATCTGTGACATGGGGTTCTGCAACGACAACATGAAAAAGAAAACTCCCCACAGACCTCCACTACTGTCGACGTTTGTAGTTGTCGTTGGCGTTGTCGTTGTCGTTGTCGTTGTCGTTATCGTAGTCGTTGTCAACAAATCATAGCACTTCTCGAGTGCTATTGCATTGGCATAGCCAGAGCATACGAATACCATGGCATGACATTTTGTTTTTCTGTGCTTCCTCCGTTTAGATATTTTTTCCTTTCATCAAGGAAGCCATACAAAAGGATTTTCTTACTGGCAGACCTCGCACTCGTTTATTGTTTATAAAAATAAAGGTACGAGTACAACCAACCGATAGAATGGGTGTGAGAAAAAAAGACGACATTTTCCACAAAGTACATATGTCAAGTCAAGAGGAAATAAGTATCTGACGTATCTATAAGTGAATGAAGGCGCAGGGATGTACTACAACAAATTCTACAAGACATCTGTACTTTGTTCGGAAAGGGAGGAAATCACTTTAGAGAGTGCTTTCTTAGTAAAAAAAAAATTATTTTTAGATCGAAGGATGAACACATATTCGTAATTTGCGGCGTTAATTTGTCTTGAAGGACAAGAAACAGAAGGTTTTTCAAGTACTGTCCTTTGTCAGAAAGTGTTTAGTTAGTGTTTGTGTCTGTTGATTCCACTTTTGAGCAGACATGTGAAAGGTACATCTTGTTTATTTTCAAGTCTCGACTACTTACCGCTCGACGTGGTTTTAGGGATGTTTTAATGGCACGTCAGTAAGATGACTAAAAATAATTTTAGGAGAATAGACTGAAAGCAAGTATTGTATCTTGCTGTGTCTATCATGATATCCAACTTATAAATATCTCGGCTTTGTTTCGGCACCACCTTTGACAGTTTCATAGGTGGTGAGTCGAAGACATCTATCTCCTCAAAGGATTCAAAGAGTTGATGGGAGGGCCTAGACTGATATACAGGTTCTTTCAATAGGGACTTCCGAAATTTGACAGCTGATAGCGGCCACATTTGTCAAATTGGTTGTCATTTATTCAATCTGTTTTGCCAAATCAACGATACGTGCAAATGATAAAATTGTTTTATCAAAATGGGTATTCTGTTCAGGCAACAATACGCGCGCTTCGCCCATTTTACGGTCGCCATAATCGTCATACCAAGAGGACTATTCGTAGTGTGATGGATAAATTTGAGTCCACTGATTCAGTAAACGATAAACCAACACCCGTACGTCGACGAAACGCAAGATCTGCGAAAACATCGCCGCTGTCCGTGAGAATGTGCAGGAGAATTGGAAGCAGCCGATTTCACGTCGCTCACAAAAACTCGGCCTTTTGCATACTACAACTTGACGAATTTTGCATCGTGACCTGGGCCTGCACCCGTACAAAATTCAACTGACCCAAGAGCTGAAGGTAAACGACCATAGACAACGACATCTGTTCGCTGCACGGGCTCTGGAGGAGTTGGAAACTGACCCTAACTTTCATCCATTTCTGGATGAATGGGTACGTCAGCCAACAAAATTGTCCAATTTGGGATGATACCAATGCACATGAGGTCCAAGAGCGTCCAATGCATCCCGAAAAAGTCACTATTTGGTGGCGTCATCGATCCATATTTCGTTGAACGACGTTGGCTAGGCCATCACTGTTAACAGCGATCGCTATAGGTCGATGACTTCGAACTTCTTTTGGCCTGAATTGGATGATATGGGCACAAACGGCATGTAGTTTCAACAAGACGGCGCTACGTGCCACACAGCTCACGCCACATTCCGCACGAGCGATTCGAGGGGATGGTCATTTCACGTGGAGGTGATGTGTACTGGCCACCGAGATCGTGCGATTTGACCCCGTTAGACTTTTTCTTGTTGGGTTTTCTGAAGTTGCAGGTCTATGCGAATAAGGCACAAACCACAGCGACCCTCAAAGCCAACATTACCCATGCCATCGGTCAAATTCAGCCTAATTTATGCGCCAGAGTCATGGAAAATTGGACATTTCGGATGCATGCCACCCAGAGAAGCAGCGGCGGATAGGCCTTTCAAACGAATAAAAAATTTCGATGATATCTCACACACACTTTGTTTTATTTAAATTTAAAGCTGGGAAGCGCTTAATGAAAGACCGTTTACAACGTTGTGTTTTGCCAAAATCTGTTGCACAAGAGAAGCCAGTTGCGGCTCTTCCAAAAACGCGTCTGTTTTCTTCTTGCGTTACGCAATCTTTTCAGAAGTGTCAGAAGGTAAAGGGTGATCCAACAGATGATGTGGATGTTGGTTGTCAATTACTATCATTTACTGAGTTCAATGTGGTTGATCTTTTTGACAGCTGTCATACAATCTTTGGCAATTTTAGTCATGGAGTGGTTTACCATGCACCAACGCATTTTTGTTATTCAATCTCATTGCGAAAATGGGCGACCTGTAAAAGTAACATTTCGTAAAATTCGTGAATTTTTCGGTCAACATAATCGCCCTATTGAGTCCGGAATTCGTGCAATGGTGAAGCGTTTTGAAGAAACTGGTTAGGTGTCGGGTTAAACTCCTCTATATCAGCATGCTCGGCCAGTACGTACACACCAAAGTATCACCACTGTGAGCGAGAGTTTTCAAAACCAGCCAGGCACTTCAATTCGTCGCCTAAGTCAAAAATTGGGCCTCACTTATGGCACTTTACGGCGAATTTTATTTGCACGCCTATAAAATGCAAATTTCACAACTATTGAAGCGTTCGGACCATCTAAGACGTGGCCGATTTGTTAACTGGATGTTGGATCGCCAGGACAGTCATCGAATTTGATCTTTTCCGATGAAGCCCATTTTTGGATGGATGGATACGTACTTACTTACACTTCCACTTGCGCGCGCCACCTAAGACGAGGCTTTCCTCTACTGCATTGTCCCTCCGGATTAGAGTTGAAGATTCTGCGGGCTGGAGTGTTCATTTGCTCTACATGTCCCAGCCATGTCACTGTATAGCTCTTAGAGTTCATCGTTGAATCGTCTCCTACAGAACTCGTCAACGTATACCGGACCAAATATCTAACGAAGAATTTTCTTTCGAGACGACCGAGTATATCTTCATCCACTTTAGAAAGGATCCATGCTTCTGAACCATTGAGCAAGACTGTGATTACATGGGTCTTATATAGAGTTTCCTTGGGCCTGTGTAGTAACAGTTGCTTTCTCAGCCCAAAGAAACAGCGATTAGCAAGCGTTATTCTCCGTTTGATTTGTGAAGAGATGTCGTTTTCAGATGTGATAGCAGAGCCGAGGTAGACAAAGGACCTCAAAGTTATAGCTGTCGATTGTGACATTCTCGCTGATTCGTCGATGTTGGGTGTCCCGTCTTGTTGACAGCATATACTTTGTTTGGCCCTCGTTTACAGCTAGACCCATTTTTTCCGCTCCTGCTCGTAAACGCACCAGTGACAGCTCGCTGTGTTCTACCAATAATATCAATATTCTCGGTGTATGCAAACAATTGAACAGACTTTTGAAAGATCGTACCTCGTGTGTTGGCTTGTGAGTTTTGCACAGTTCTTTCAAGTATGATGTTAAAGAAGACATATGACAGCGCGTCGCCTTGCCTAAATCCTTTAACGACCTTGATGCAGCAGCGAGTCTTCACCATCTTCATCCTGCACAACTGGACGAGCTTGACAGGGATGCTCTATATAGCTCGTCTCTGTAGATGCTGTGATATGCGGCTTTAAAATCGATGAAAAGGTGGTGAGTATCGATCTGAACTTCTTGAGTATTCTCCAGGATTTGCCATATTGTGTATATTTGGTCAATTGCGGACTTATCGGGTCTAAAACCGCACTAATAGGGTCCAATCAGATCGTTGACAAATGGTTTCAGACGCTCGCACAATACAGCAGACAAGATCTCATATGTGATGTTTAGGAGACTGATAGCTCTATAGTTGGCGCAGTTTAGGGGTCTCCTTTCTTATGAACCAGGAATACATTCGTCCGATCAAATCTTGGAAATACGTTGGTGTGTACTCTCTACCAAGTCATCTGATGCTGCCTTAAATAGTTCAGCGAGAAGGCCGTCCGGCGTTGCAGCCTTGTTCAACTTCAGTTTAGATATTGCTATCCTCACTTCATTTTGGTCGGGTGGACGGAATTTTTGACTTGCATCGTCAATATTGAATGCTTCGCTCTGCCTGATAGCGGTATGAACTGTTGAAACCCAACGAAACCATCACTGCGAAACGGTATCAACTTCAATAGATAGGACTGAGGCGAGCACTGCGTGAAAAACGGCAACAATACGAGCAGACGCACGAAAAAGTGATTCTATAGCATGACGGCGCTCGGCCTCACGTTGCCAAACCCGTTAAAACCTACCTAGAAACGCTCAAATGGGAAGTCCTACTCCACCCGCCATATTCCCCATATATTGCGCCGTTCGATTATTACTTGTTCTGTTCATTGGCATATGGTATATGAAGACATAAAAAATGCCTTGATTCGTGGATAGCCTCAAAAGATTGACACTTTTACCGTAACAGTATTCGACCTCTGCCAGAAAAATGGGAAAAAGTTGTAGCTAGCATTTGTAACCATTTTTTCACAATAAAGTTGCATTTTCATCAAAAAAACCGCGATAACTTAACGAGGTGAAGGCCTGCGGAGTAAACAAATTAAAGATTGACCACTTTTTTACGAAGGTGTCCGAGATTTTTTTTGATCAGACCTCTGGATGTCCTCTAACCCAAAAAGTTGTCGCCGCGTTAGGGACGGTCACATAATAGTTTAAGCAGTGATTAGCAGTGATATTCTACAGTAATAAATTTGTCAACATCAGGGATCTAATCACGGCTTGACAACCTATCCGAAAGTCTAAAGTCATTATCTGACTCTCACTGAACTTTCCCCACGCATGTACATATGTACAAAGTGGCGCAAGAGTTGTCATCCGATGTTCTTTGGCTGTAACTTTTTTTATGAATGAAAAATTTGGTTGGTTCCGCTTTTGGATTATGTTTATTTGATTTTTTTTCCATTAAGTCGGGATAATGATATCGGCTAAGTGGCCGCCGCTATAATTTTCGTGGCATTTTCCATCACTCTTGCCAAAACTTCCGGCGATAGGTACCCGTATTCCTGACGGATATTCTCTTGGAGGGCTTCAAGAGTCAGAAGCTTGTTGATATAGATTCGTAACTTCAAAAAACGAGACCAAAAGAAGTCTGGAACGGTTAAATCAGGCGATCTTACCGGCCAGTGCAAATTGCCAAAACTAGAGACTAGGCGACTCGGAAATGCAGCCCTCAGAATTTCAGTGGTGGCTAGTGCAGTGTATGCCGTTGCTCCATCCTGCCGGAACAACATGTTCTCCAGTTCCAATTCATCCACTTAAAGGAGCAAAAAGTCTATGAGCTCTCTAGCGCTTGCCGTCCCCAGTAGTCGTTTGGCCCGCGGCGTTTTCGGTAAAATAATGACGCCTCCAGCGTAAACAGAATACCATGCACTAACTTTGAGCGGGTGTAATGGCTCTTCGTGAGTTATACGCGGGCTTTCGGTGCCCCAGAAGCGATAATTTTGCTTATTCACATATCCAGAGATGGGAATGTGCCTCGCCGATCATGATGATTTTCGATGAAAAGATGTCTCCCTCGTGGTCGAGATTCAGGATGGCTTGAGCGTAGGTTGGCGATCAACAGCTAACAGCTGATGTACTGTCTGCACTTTGTAAGGGAACATCATACAGTCTTTCACCAAAATTCTCTGTAAAGACCGCCGATTGATGCCCAATTGCATGGCACGTCGTCTGGTCGATACTCCGGGATCCTGTGCGAACGGCTGCTACGGGGCCGGCCAGACTTGGCAGCTTCTCGTGTTGTCCCATATTCTTCTAGGCGAGCGGCTAAACATCGTAGTGTTTGTCCACTTGGTGTCGGACGACCGGGAAATCTACGCCTAAATTCACACTGCGGCAACACCACACACGAATTATTCCGCAAAAAAATTGTTACAATTATGCCGTGTTCTTTAGGAGTATAGCCATTCATGTCTTGTAGACGTGTATTTGCGAAGCAAATGTCAAAGTAGAACTGACATTTGCCGCCATTTACAAAAATTATACCATCTTCCGATAGGGTGATGACAATTTGCGCCACCTTGTATGAAGTGACAGTTTTGGCGTAACACACCAGGATAGCATTCTTAAACTGACTTGACAGTCCGACTCTGAAAGTAAAGGGTCTTTCATTAAGCGCTTCCTATCTTTAAATTTAAATAAAGCAAAGAGTGTGCGAGATATCATCGAAATTTTTTATTCGTTTGAAAGGCCTATCCGCCGCTGATTCTCTGGGTTGCGTGCATCCGAAATGTCCAATTTTCCATGAATTTGGCGTATAAATCAGGCTGAATTTGACCGATGGCATGGGTTTAATCGAACGAGTATTAAATTTTGCGTAAAAAACGGATTTAATGGTGCGCGAACGTTGGAAATGTTGGAAAAGTGTTTCGGCAACGATTCTCTAAAGAAAATGGTCGCTTATCAGTGGCACGAGCGGTTCAAAAGTGGTCGTGAGTAAGTCGAAGATGATGATGAAAACAAATGTTGGTCAATAACCGCAAATTAACCAGCAGAGAGATAGCGGAGGACTTGAACATTGCCTATGGATCCGTCCAAGATATTTTGGTCAATGATTTGGGTTTCCGTCGTGTAGCAGCAAAGTTGGTGCCAAAAGACCTCAATTTCATGCAAAAAAGAGACCGTGTTGACGTCGCAAAAGAGATGATTTGCGAGGCTGAATCCGATTCCACATTCATCAAAAGGATCATTACTCGTACTGGAGTACTCATACATCAGGCAAGTGAATGGCGTTCACCAAATGAGCCGAGACAAAAAAAAACACGTCGTTTTCGGTCAAAAAAGAAGGCAATGCTCACGGTTTTCATGGTTTACAACGGTGTAGTGCATCATGAATTTTTGCCAGAAGGCCAGACAGTAAACAAAGAGTATTATCTGGGCGTTATGAGACGTTTGCGTGAAGTAATTCGCCGAAAGAGACCAGAATTGTGGGCAGCAATCTCATGGATTTTGCACCATGATAACGCACCGTCGCACAGTGCCATCATTATGCGTAATTTTTTGACGAAAAATGCAGCAAATACTCGTACCATCCAACAGCCGAATTCACCTGATTTGGCTCCCTGTGACTTCTTTCTGTTCAATCGAATTAAAAAACCACTAAGGGGAACGCGTTTCAGCAGCCGAGAGGAAGTAATGGAAAAATCGCAGGAAGCACTGATGGACATACCGAAAACCGAATATAAAAAATGTTTCGAGAATTGGATCAAGCGCTGGCATAAGTGTGTTGCAGTCGATGGGGATTACTCTGAAGAGCACAATAGAGAGCACAAAGAGATGAATAACCTTGTATTTCCAATTTTCTGAATATATTCCGGGAACCGGGTATTATAGCGCCCGCTGTTGACAGTGATGCCTGGCCAACGTCATTCCCAAAGAAATATTGACCGCTGACGGCGCCAGCCCAAAATCCACACCAAACAGTGACTTTTTCGGGATGCATGGGACTCATGTAGATTGGTATCGTCCAAAATTCGACAATTTTGTTTGTTGACGTACCCATTTAACCAGAAATGAAATAGATGATTTTTCGATGAAAATTAGGGTCAGTTTCCAACTGCTCCAGAGCCCGTTCAGCGAACACAAGTCGTTGCCTATGGTCATTTACCTTCACCCCTAAGTCACTTGAATTGAATGTATGCACGACGCAAAATTCGCCAAGTTGTGGTCTGCGAAAGGCCGAGTTCTTGTGAGTGACGCGAAATCGACTGCCTCGAATTCTCCTGCACACTCTCACGGACAGCGGCGATGTTTTCGGCAGATCTTGCGTTACGGGTGTTAGTTTATCGTTTTCTATACCAGTGGATGTAAATTTATCCATCACCCTGTGAATAGTCCTCTCGGCAGGACGATTAAGACGACCGTAAAATGGGCGAAGCGCTCGGAACATTGCCCGAACAGCACACCCATTTTGGTAAAACAATTTTATCATTTGAACGTGTTGTTGAACGCTACGTCCGTCCATGGTGATTTGACAAAATAGGTTGAATAAATGACAGCCAATTTGACAGATGTAGTTTCAACAATATGGCCGCTATCAACTGTCAAAGTTCGGAAGTCCCTATTGGAAGACCCTGTACAAGTTCGCCAGCCTCTATACAGTCCCGATGTAACTTTCTGTGATTTTTCATGTTTCCAAGTTTGAAAATTTCCCCAAAGGGCAACTGTTCGACAACATAGAAACCATTCAAATGAATGCAACTGCAAAAAACTGACTTCCAGAGCTGCTTTAACATTTGGAAGTACCAATGGGAACGTCTTGTTCATTCGAATGAGGATTACTTCGAAAAATGTCTCCAGCGGGTTGACGAGAAATAATGCCGACGCGGAGTTACCTATGGGCAAAACTCGGATGCTTTTGGGACAGTACAAGGTCTATGGCGTAGTTTTATATCGACAAGAACCTCAAACTCATACGAGTCCTAAATGGGTCCCCTCTGGAACTCGTACTCTTTTTGGTGTTCCTTATCGCCAACAATAGGGAAAACAGAAAATCAATTGAGCAAAAATTTGTCTGTTGAATCAAGAATGCGTCATCTTCGGCCCGTCACCTTGAAATCTCATGCAGCTCCGTTTAACATCCCTGTGCCAAAATGAATTACGAACAATTTGACATTCAAATTCAGCAAATTGCCGGTTATGCTTCGTCGGTATTTATGACAACTAGTCTAATTGATATAATTTGCGATGCGATATCTGTACTCTGTCTGGACTGAAGCCCGACGACTTGGAACAATGGAGACCGCTTCATTATTTATTTTGACTAATTGACTAGCATAAATTGGAAAGAAATGAAAGAAAATTCATTAGAAACCCAAGTCATTGCATTTGTATGCTCGTATACATCAAACCTGCCGTCGTTGCAGGAAGAATTAAAGCAAAAACCCATAAAAGATCGTTGAAATACCATAGAGAGAAATATCCAACACCAAAACCAATAAACAATTCAAATTACTGCGGCTGGGCGGTCTGAATGCCTTCCAATGTCACACTCCTCAATTTGTCGGTTTTATTTGTTTTTTTTCTCTCCAAAAGACCGACTTGCCCCCTGCCAATCCTAAGGTGATACCCGATTTGAGTGTTTTTTTTTTTTCTACACATCACGAGCACATTGTAGTATCTGCCGCGTAAATGAACTTCAAAATGACATCACTCACCATTTAAAAATACAAAGTAAAAAACCGTCGACAAATTATAGTAATTCACCTGTATAAACAGTCAGCCGTTTTAATTTCAATTTATTTAAACAAAATTTTTTCTGTTATCTAATTGGCGAGGAACAGGGTTATTTTCATCCGAAATTGAGTGAAAATTAACTTTCAACTTAAACCGGAAGACGGTTACGTTTCATTGGTAAATTGGTAAAGGAAGGTGAATCCGTTGGATATGTTAAAATGCTACGACAAAAACATCATCGTAAGATCGTTGGGAAATTAGCAACTTATGACTGTTTGATAGGACTGAATGAGCAATTCATGGGGAATGTATGCAGTTTCTGGCCAATTGGAAAGCGGACTAGTCAGATACTATGACGTCAACTATGAGCCATTCCAAATCTATGTATTTGTTGATGGTGGGTGATTTGGATTCTTAGAAATTGATCTTGAACTGAACAATTTTGGTCATTCAAGGTGGGAAAGCTGCTGTTTGCGGAAAGTAGTCATCGCCATGTTAATTGGACGTGACTATCGAATAATCTGGAATGTACTCCTATACTCGTACAGAGCAGCCAATGAGATGGGAGCTACTGCAAATGACTATAATGAAGCAATTATATGCAATAACAACAAGGGAGTACAAATCCGATTCTGAAACAGCGCAAAAGTTGCCTCTTAAGCAATGAATACTTAGAATGACTACCATACTAGAACATTCTATGGGAGCGGTTTCATCACAACGCTCTGGAATGTGTCATCGACATAACTTTGGAGTATAACAGTCACTCTATAAGATAGTGACTATCTCAAATCGCAATTGCACTTTTCAGTGAACGTTTATGAGTAATAGTAATGCAGCGAGTAGATACTGGAGTAATGAGAGCTGTAAATGGAGATTGAAGAGGCTGCAGCTGAAGGAATTCGAATAGTCCCACGGCATGGACAACATTCGGAGCTTACTCTTACATTAGAACTGCAAATGCCTTCGAGGAGACTTTAGAACTACCAAAGAGAAGAAAGCCGGCGGTTTAAGTCGAAGGAAAATTGTGCGGGGATCAAATGTACAAATTTTAGAAAAGACCACTGAGATGCAAGCTGAAACGCAGTCTTGACGTGCTTGACGAAGCTATACTTTAAGTACAGACTGTGCGGTTTGGATTCCGGCCTCTTTCGCTATAAGGATCTGGCCCTGTAGGTTTCCCCTGCTAGTCACTGTTTCGAAGCAATCAAAAGCCTCGGATAAGGACGAATCTAATGTTCACAACAAGATGTTCAAGGCAAACGATGAAAGGATAACAATTCTCTACACGTGCAGTTGAACAACTAACGGAAGAGCCCGACTGCTACAAAACAGACATAACAGCCTTACAATAATGCAAGGCGATAAGTCGGACAAAAAGAGAATGATAAACTGTGATATCTACATGAGTTATAAGCGGCATACAAAGCCAAGAAGTCTTGAACTTTCAGCACATTTACTCATAAACGCCCACGCACGGATAGAGTAGAAGAACGACCTTACCAAAGGTTGCTTCTACGAGCTCCTGGACAAAAACTATGAGCAATGCCCTAAAGAAGCGTAAAAGTCGCCCCCGGCGATTTTAATGCCAGACTACTTGGCCAGGAGGGCATCTTCGGTAACACGATAGGAAAAGTACAGCATTCATGCATCAGCTCCGGAAATGGACACAGGCTTATTGATAATATTGCGATCCACGCAAGGCACTTCTCTAGTGTTTTGATTGTCCGAGCCATTATCGTTATCGCCAAGATGCGGATGTGGATATCCCTAACAGCTCATAGGCAGCGAACCACCATTGGGAGGAAGTTCAACGTCAAATAGCTACAATCACACGAGACCGCCAAAGCCTTTTTCGATAGGCTTTCCATTAACCAATGTCGATGCCGTCAGCGTCGAACATAAAACACCAGTGGCATGACGAATGCAGACAGGGAAATCTAGGAAAACAACGTGAACAGAGCGGCCCTGCAGAAAAGAACGAGAGAGGCTCGCGAGCTCTATGAGGACAAAAGAAGGGAAGGACATAGGCTCCTCACAAGAAAACGGAGAGCTCTCGACCGCGGCGGTGTACAGATGCTACCAGAAAAATTAAGTTCCACCAAGTCGAACATTTCAAAGGTGATCACGAACTGATGGACGAAGATAGAAAACCTTTCCGTCTACCCGATCAAGATGAAGTCAGAACTGCAAATTCTAAGCTTAAGTCTAGCAAAGCATCTGAACCCGATAAGTTAACTGTTGAGCTGTTTAAAGCAGGAGGTGATGATTGGATACGGACATTAACTCATCTCTAAAATATGAGTCGACGAAAGTATGCCCTACGAATGGAACCTCAGCATTTTTTGTCCGATCCTATAAACTGCGGCAATACATGGAAATAAGTCATAATACTCGTATGTCAACCCCTAAAACCGTTCGTAAACAGCCTGACCGGACCCTATCACTGTGGTTTTAGACGAGACGACGAGTCCACCGTATACAACATTTTCATATTATAGCAGATCTTGGAACAAACCCAGGAGTTCGAAATCGATACGCACCACCTCTTCATAGCTTTCAAAACGACATATAACCGCATCTATAGAATGGACCTCTACAGAGCCATGTCTAGCTATGGCATCCCTGCCGAGCTCAAGGTCGGTCTTTACAAACCCGAGACTTTCAATGCCAAAAAGATAAGGCGATGCGTGGTTATGTGATTTTATCAACACCGTTCTCGAAAGAGCGAGCTGTTAATGGAGTGCTTACGACTGCTGAGGCAGACGCGGGAAAGACGGGTTTAGTGATCAATGAAGCAGAAACGAAGTATATGCTGTCAACAAAGAAGGGCACACAATATATCGCCGACACGATAAGCAGCTACAACCTTGAGGTAGTAAAGGACTTTATCTACCTCGGTTCTGCTATCAACTCCGACGACGACACCAGCGCGGAAATCATGCGAAGCATGACTCTCCCCATATGCTGAGTCTTTGGGCTGAAAAGACAATTGGGCTATCTATCGAGGGACCAAAAACACTTAATCCCAGAAGCTTGAACACTGACGAAAACGGATGAAAATGACCTCGGGCGCTCCAAAAAAAAAAGTTATTTGGGTAATTTTCGGTCCCGTTTGCATTCAATGGAGAAGGGCAGACGTTTCGGTATATATAGGGATGTCTCGTCCGAAATATAACTCGATAACTCGACTCAAATAGCTTGGACACCAGCGCTCCGGCCCGGAAAGTTTTCGACTCCAAACCTGAGGGACAACGCAATAGACGACGACCTCACAAAAGTGGAAGGGGACCACAGCCAACTTCGTGTGCGACGAATTGGAGGCAGCTGGCAAAAGACCGCGGCAACTTACTAAGATCTAATCGTACAAAGATACAGCTCACCTGACGTGTTGCAATGGTATAAGAAAGCCTAAGCTAGGAATCCTACGAGCGGTACAAACTACTTAATAAAACAGGGAGACTGCTGACGGTGATATAGGTTGGGATCAACGCAGATGAACTACATTGTTAATTATGGTGCCACCTTGAATTCCGATAAGCGGCTTGTACTCGTATAAGTATTCATTCTTTGATACATTCATAGGGGGAAACATAAATAGATAATCACAAAACAATGGGAACGTATCTATTGTACAACACCTGGACAGGCGATGTTTGCCTTTTCGCCCACAAAAGTACATATGCATCTCGTGCTTCATAATTGTGAAACATTAAGCACACAAAACATGTCTAAATATAAACATCACACAAACGAAACAAACAAATTCTAAATGTCAGCTGGAAATAGTCAATAACGTTCTGAAGCTGTTCACTGCCGATGACACCACAGTACCTCACTCGGGTTGCCTTAGTCCTTAAATACCTGTAGATGGCTTTGTAATATTTTATTACGGCTCAAAGGTTACTCAACGCAAAACACGAAATGCAATTGAACCGATTACTGGACGGTAAGGGTGCATTCTAGACATATCTGCCGCAGACAACTTGAAGAGAGCTCGAAGATGTTGCAAAGAGTAGAACAACCACGCACAGGTGATGTTATCGCCTTCGAAGTATGCTCAAGTGTGATCATAACGCTTTAAAGCCGTCCACCGTACACATCACAGTAGCAAATTTTAACTTAAAACACCATAACGAGGAAAGGCTTCAATACAATCAGTAGTCGGATCCACAATCCAAATGATCGTTCACAACGCGGGCGAAGAATAATTACTACGAAGGAAGGAAAAAGAGATACCGATGCGCGTTGGTTTTGAATGTTAGCAGGTTATAATGGCTGGAAAATATTGAGTTCATCAGCTCATTCCGTAACCACGCTGCACGACTAATTAAGAGTCACTCGATGATGGGTTGAGATTGGATTGATAAGCATTCATAGCGAAACGTCGTTTAGAGTTGAAGGTTGAAGGCGAAATGATACTCGCAATTTCATTGAAGCACTGGTGGTGGAAATAGTGATAGAAGTCAAGAGACATTACCTCGGCATTCGAGGGTGTCAAATGCTGTCACTTATGAGATTACGTAGACAGCCGTAACGCAGGTTTCTTTGAGCCTTGCAACCTAGTTCAGCGGCGATTCCACTACCCGTGACCCCATTGTAACCTGTGAACCAAGCAAGACTCAATAAATTCAGCCTTCTGCCTGGAAGTAACATAAAGCCCAGCAAGTTTCCCTAACGAAAAGTGAAATCTAACATAGTCGTCATTTAAAACAGTCCACATCTTAGACAGTTTTGGAGCTAGCCATGAAGGCCTGACTAAATTCCATTGGTGGTTCAGATTCTGCCTGAAACCATTCCTGAGCACAGGATGCAGCAACAAGAGTTTTGGTTTCACTGCATCAGACGGATTCTTTATAGAATACATCCCATGATATGAATATCAAAACATCGTTTTTATACAGCAAACGTGAGTCCCATCCACGGCTATTCTGTTAGAAGGCCTTAAAGAAATACTGTCAGCTCTCAAGGCTTAACAAAAATCTGGTTCTAATCTCCCTTTATATTTTCCAAGACTATCCCAACTATTGCATGGGCATATGCGATGGTAGGATTACTGACTGCTGCTCCAAGTCAGCAATGATTCCCTGACCCAACCTACCAACCTACCAACTTACCACTTTAGGCGAGACATTGAGACTTGTAGAGGTCCTACTCAAAGAGTGTTCACTTGGTCGTCAGTCCAAAACATTTGCTCATGGCACTGTTGAGGCTCTGAATAGCTCCTTCTGCCTTTTGTTTGGTTCTGAGTTTAGGCAAATCATTGGCGGTCTGGCCGAACTCCTCTTTAAAACGTGTCCACTTGGTTTTTATCGGCTTCCTTCTCTTCAACAAGGCCTACACCTTACATCCCCATTCTGAATTGGAAGTATCTATGGTTTGATTTTGGTGGGGGCGAAAGCCTCCATTTATTCGGCTTCAACTTAAAACTAACGTTGTTTGGAGTGGTGAAGGAGAACGGATTTAAGGTAGGGAGTGGGGCGGTGGAAGTCAAAGACGGTAGGGTTTGAATTGATACAGAATACGGGAGATTGGTTCGTTCCCGGCATAGGAGGTGTGGTAGGTTGGTAGGTTGGTAGATAGAAGAGACAAAGGGTACGTAGATTTCGAGGGCTAGTGTTGAGGAAAATAGAGCTGTGAAGGGACGCGTATTCAAGGTGACTTGAAAGGAGTCGACGAATGAAGAGAAAATCGGCTGCATCTCTGCTTTCCTCAAGGCTTTTTAAGTTAATAAGGTTGAGACAGTTTTGATAGGGGGGCAGAATAAAAGAATCGTCCCAGACCTCGAAGAGCTAATCGAACAAAATGGCGCTGGATGCTTTTGATTCTCGAGATATGAACACGATGATGAAGGGACCACACTTGACTGGCGTACTCTAGGAAGAGCATACGATTGGCGTAGAACAGCATTGGTTTTAGAGCGAAGACCTCTTACATTCGGGTAGTAAAAAGTAAGAGGTATGTTGTGGGGTAGCGGTGTCAGGCGGGATGGTTTCAATGCTGGCAAGGGAAGCAAGTTATGGACGAAAAAATTTATCGTCGTCGGCACGACTTCTCTGAGAGACTCGCTTAGAGTGGACGTAGTGGCCGAAGGCAGCAAGGTCGTCTGCCACTTTCTGAGGGGACATGCTAAAAGGTTCGTGGTGCCTGACATAAAGATTCCTGAGGCTGATAATGTCGGTAGCGAGGTCTTTTTGCTGGATGGAAACCATGACGCTGGTTTTGGACTTCCCTTCGTAACAGACCGAGTCCGATTTGTCATGTAGATAGGCAAGATAGAAACCAATGTTTTCGTATATTTTTCTTTCTCTAAGCCTGGAGAGTGCATAGTGACTTGCTGTAGTGCCATTTGTTTGCTGTGTTAGTTTAACTGTGGGGGGAAAAGTGGATGGAGATAAATGGGCTGATAGGGAAGACTCCGAGAAAACTTCCTCGTGGATGATCTCCTTAATTTACCTATTACCTTGATAACAAATATTGGCTGAACGAACAACCCGGTGAGACTATAGTATGAAGTCCTGCCATGTTGCATTTGCTATTGCCCCAGAAAGTACTGTAAGCATAAGCATTCCCGCCTCGTACATAAGAATACAGCACAAGACTTGGAATGCTGAAGATTAATCTGAATAAATATAATAGATAAGTACCGGTCATGGGTGATAACTGTGTGACATAAGATCGTCATTTCATCCCCCGACAAGTGAGCAATAAATCGCAACTTATTTAAAAAAAAAAAAAAAAAAAAAAATCCCTACAAAATGATGTAACAAAACGACTCTCAATTGGCTCAATCAATCTCAGAACCTTTTCCAAATGACTTACGTAATTGTTTTCTTCTGATTTCAAATTGATTTTCTGAATGATTCGAAAACAGATTTATAGAAAATAAGGTGCAAATTTATTCCAAATCGATATCGCCACCCACTCGAATCAATCTCAATAACAAATTGTCCATAAGATACAGAGAGACGACAGTGACAGATAGACGAAAATAAACCCAAAAAAAAAAACAAAAAAAATTGTTTACGTGAAAAGTATATGATAAATCACGATATTTATTATGCCACCACCTGATAGTGAAAATTGATTCGAGAGTGACAGAGATTAAGTTGTCTATGTATAGATACTCTCCTAAGTAATCCCACACAATTTGATGACAGTCTAATCATTTTCAACCTGAAAATTGATATTCACGGGGATTAGAGCCCAAAAGATACAGGCAACGTGACAAATGGAAAGTACTTCAAAGTGGTTCTTTCTAAAAGCAGCATTCCTTCACAGAAATCGCCGATCTTTGCCAGGCGCGCAACATATTCGCGAATGAGGATCGCGCACTAGAATTTCAAAACGAACCAAGAGAGAAGAAGCAACTTTAAGACCCAACATCGAGATCCAGAAATCCAGTAGATAGTTTATTTTTAATTTGTTTGTCATCATTGAGAATTTATAACTCGATTTGGGTAATTTACTGAACGTGATTTGAATTGGTCAAAAGTGTGTATCTATGTATAGATACGTGTCAGGCATGTAAGTATCTATGATGGTAAAATCCAGCTTAACCTGGCTGAAAGTACGAGTACGAGTATCATCGGCTTAATGGTTTAAACGTGAATGCGATCTATAGAGGAGGCAGTTAGGAGGTAGCCTGTCGAACATGTATCGAAATTAACCAACTTCTCAACCAATTGACCTAACTCCTGTAAACGAGTACAGTAGAGGTGAGGCAAATTAAAAATAAAACTGGTATCTGAACAAAACTATGTCAGAGATACTCGTACTCGTAATTTATGCTCGTATGAATAAGTGTCTCTCCCCTTGCTGCACATTCTGTCCAAGACAATTCAATTAACGCTGAGCATTTACTCGTATTTAATCTCGATTGCAAGTTTGTTTGGGAGGTGGTCTCAACGAAGCAGTGCAATAATACCCAGTAGAACTCAATTCCATTTCGATTAGGTCATTTCGATTCAAAAAAAAAAAAAAACGATCAACTCAAACTTAAACCACTACGCGGTTAATTTTTTCACTGCTCACTGGTTTTTTTTTTGTATCTTTTGACATTTTAGCAGTTCTTTTGTATATTTTTCCATTTGCTTTGGGGTTTTGTCTTTTTTTTTTATTGAAAACAAGCCAATCGTTCGCTCTGACACTCTCAAGGTCGTTGTTGTCGTTGATTTGAGCCTGTTTGCGTCGCTAAACCGAAAATTATTTGAATTTTTCTTCCATCCCTCTTGGCTTGGTTTCTGTCTCTTTCGAGTTAAATTTTTTTTTTTTGAAATATCTCCAAACGAACAAATTCAAATTCGACTTTGAAACCGATGCCAATTTTGTGTATCTACAAATTGTTCGGCTTGGTGGTTGCCTTTTATTGTGTGAAAGAGTGATTTTTTGATGATTCCAAGTTCTGTCATTCGTCGAAATGGTGTATCTGAAGCTCAATAACAGGTTTTTAGCTTGCAGAATTTTTTACTAACAAAAACATCTGTACAATGCCTCGCCATTCACTAAAAAGAAAAATAAAAATCCATCGAAAGAGTGGTGGTATTTTCCATGTATCTACTACGTTATGAGCAGTTTTTTTTTGTTTTTTAACCCCGCATTCAGATTAAAAGTAATGAGCGCGTCTGAAAGATAATGTATCTGTTGTGTTCCTGGATGTCATATCTCGTAGTTCTGTTGATGTTTCACAGATTTAGGGGCATCTCCCATGTGTCCACAACACACTGGAGCTTTATCGAAGTGGTAGAGATGATAGTAAGGCAGTTTTACCTTATTGCCAGCAGCGGTATGCGGATACCTTTAAGCTGCAAAGTTCTGATTGTTTTGTTGACTTAGAGATACTTTGGTTTTATTTATTCTGTTCTGTTCGTTTATTTTCTCCTTTTTTTTGTTAGAATTTCTGGCTTTTTTTCTTACCCCTGCTTCGTTCTTATTGTGTGTGCAATTTCGCTAGTTGTGGCTTGAAACCATTCGCGTACTATACTCGGTTCTAGTATGTGGCGTATTGAGTGTATTGGATATGTTGGTGGAAGCTCTGAAAGAGGTATGCCATAAGGGGGTAGGAGAACTTAAAAGAATTATACTCTCGTACGTAGAAATATAGTAAATGGAGCGAGTTCAGATAGCGTGGCATTTTAAACCGGTATTGTTGTTGGTTTGGTTTTGTTTGGTTCGGTTCGGTTCGGTTAAGTAGTATCTTTTGTTTTGTATCTTTTTCGTAGTTGCGCTTTATTTTAATTTTCCAATTTTTTGTATTTTTTCTCCTCGAAATTATGCAATTAGCCAGAGTTTTGTAGCGCATTTTTTGTTGTTTTTTTCGCATTGGGCACTTTGAAAATGAGAAAGTGGTTAATTCTATTGATTTTGAGGGGATAACCTGAACCGATTAGGTTGCAACTGACTTGAGATAAATGCATATAACATAATCATGTATCGTGATTAGATATTCTGATTTAAAAAAAAAAACAGAGTTGGCAAGAGGAAGTAGGTTGATGGGTATTAAGTAGGCAACGATTCTAATTTGCATCTGGTGACAAAAATAGTGATACCTAGAAGCGTTAAATTATGTAGATAGACAACTGGTTCTAGTAAATAGTGACAGTGGTTTCGCAAGCGATCCGACGAAAGTGATTTGAATAAAGAATTCGGGGCACCTGACACCAATAATTTTGGTTTATCGACATACATTTTGTGCTTCTATTTTCTGCGGGGTGACAGCTGACAAATGGGATCGTCACTTAGACCATTTCAGTCTGATCAATCCGTTGAAAATAATACTACGATCTGCGTGCTGTCACGGGATTTTCAATGGTGAGCAAGCGTTGTATAAAGACACACGCGTCGACACTTGAGCATTTATCAATCAACTCCACTCTCACCTCCACGTGGGGAAGCCTGGAAGCCTAGTACTAGGCTAGTACGGCTGCAGTCGAGAGAGAAGGGAGAATATTCCCATCAGGGCACTTCTCCTTCAACAGGACGCCGGCAGAGGAGTTCCATATATGGAACAACGGCGGCATTCGCTTTAAACGCTTAGGTTTAAAGGGAGCTCCGTGGTTGTGTCGGGAAGGCGGCTTAAAAATGCTGAATAGGCCAACGGCAGCTTCCATAACATCAGCGAGACACCGAACCATTTACCCGGGACCTCTGTCAAAGGGTTCTGCCCGGAGCAGCTGTTCTGCTAAGAATATCGCAGCAGTAGTTGAAGATGAAAACGCCGCGGGTCAAACGACTACTGTGGACGGCAAGCTTTATAGAGCCACGCTCAACGACTTTCTCCTTCCTCAATTGGACTGGAGAACATGTGGTTCCAACAGAATGGAGCAACGGCGCATACTGCACGAGCCACAACCGAAATGCTGAAGGCTGATCGCCTGATTTAACCGTTTCAGACTTATTTTTGTGGGATTTTTTTGAAGTCACGAGTCTATGTCAACAAGCCTCAGACTCTTGAAGCCCCCAAAGAGAATATGCCTCAAGAATGCGAGGACCTATCGCCGGAAGAAAATGCCACAAATCAGGCCCGAATGGTCATCAATTGCGGCGGCGGCCACTTAGCCGATATCATTTTCTCGACTTAGACATAATCCAAAAGCAGAACCACAACTTTATATTCTTAAAAAAATATTACAGCCAAAGAACATCGGACGACTACTTTTGCGCCACCTTGTATTAAGAACCTGACCCTCTTGGCAGGGGGTTACGCGTTTAGCGAACTTTCGCAACGCGGACAAAAAACAGTTCAGAGATAACCAACAACCAACGAATACGGATCGATACAATGTTAACAATCCCAGCAAAAGTTTTAAGAACAATGGACCCTAAACAGACCACTTGATATCGAACAACTCGGGCAGGACCTAGACTGCTAGAAAGCAGATATTTTCCTGCAAAAGCTGATCAAAACCATGACATCTACTACGGCGACTGCTACAAAAAAGCAGCACAATGCTTATTTGGATGATGGTTTACTATTCGAGGGAAGGAAATGTCTACAAAGCCAGAATGAAAGCTTGTTGCAGTAGTCGCTGTCGGTGCTGAGAATATGGAAAGACTACGTCTGCAGACTATATGTTATAATGTGATCCACTCTGAAAGAAGAGTACGGAACATAGCGTCCCCCTAAGCAAAGTCTAATCAAGCAGCTGACGTCCCGTAACTTGGTATTCATATTGTGGGCTGCACTGTCAAAGCCGCCTTGCGTTTTAAAAAGAAGTGGTCTTTGGTAGAACACGCACTGGAGCTTTGATGACCTTGCCTGTCGGCTGTCTTATGACTCTGGTCCTATGGACATCCCGTCCGATAGAATGACGCTAGAGCTCCTGTTGCGGAAAAAATATGAAATCTACTTTTATTGTGCCCACGACTAGTTTCGGCCAGAATCTGAGCCAGGAAAGGAGTGCAATCGGTTCATCGACGGCTTCAAAACCGATATCGGATGCGGAGCTGGCGTCTTTCTGGAGGAAGACAATGTTAGATTTCACTTAACGTTAGGAAAGCTTGCACATGTCTTCCAAGCAGAGATTTACGCAATACTGATTGCAGCGAACTACATAATTGCGGGGAACCGATGTAGCGAGCGAAGCGGTTAGAGCCTTGCTGAACCCTCTTACGACTTCCAAGCTAGTTCAAGAATGCAAGAACGCAGTCGGAAGGCTAAATTCAGTGACCCCTGTCTGGGTCCCGGTCACAATGGGATCACGGGAAATGAAAACGCCGATGAACTTACCAGGCAAGGTTCAGAGTAAAATTTTTCAGGACACTAATCTACGTCGGGTTTGCCTACTTCCCCGGTTAGAGCTTGCATTGACAGTTGGGTCTCATATGAGCACAACAGCATAATTCCCTAGGATGCAGGCAATCAAAACGAATGCTTCTCGACGTCTGCTGCCCTGAGCAGAAAAAACTGCAGGTTGCTTACTGGCATCGTGACAGGGCATTACACTTTTGCTAAGCACTTAAATGCGTTGGGCATAAGTGCAAGTACTCGGTGCTGACGTGGTGGGTGCTGGTATTGTAGGCACCTTGTCACTGAAGCGCTTACTCATCTTTCTTCGTAAGGCTGAAAGATTTCATTATCTGAGTGCTCTGTTCCGACAAAAAAAAGGCTTCTGCGCTATTTACAGCGGCTGATTGGGAACATGCACCAGCCCAACCAACCTTTGGTCAGTGGAAAGAAAACCTGTTTTACTGCGCTAAACTAGAAAAGAATAAGCCTCATAAGCATCGCCACATGAGCTTGATGTGGGCTTCTGAAACCATTCATAAGGAATGTGGCTGGTGCATAACAGTGCGGTTTCAGGAAAGTCCACCACGGTTCAAATATCCATACTACGGCAATCATTGGAACAGACCCGGGAATTTCAGATCGAGGCTCACCATATATTTGTCGACTTCAAAGCTGCATATAGCTGCGGGTCCGGTTTCTACATCCCTGCCAAACACGTCAGGTTGTGCAAGATGATTACGGAAAATTCTCCCTTCTCCGTCAAGGTTGGTAATGGTTCAACAGAGACCCTCAATGACAAGAAAGGTTTTATATAAGACGACGCGCGTATCCTTGCTCCCATGGGTGTATAAGTTTTTGAGTTTTTCCGGACAGCTGTTTACATAAAACACGAGAGACGTTCTGTAGCGCTACCTAAGTAAGTAAGTAAGCATGCTCTCATGTGCATGCCCTATGAGCCTAAGAAGTGTTCTTTCTCAACTGCGTTGGTATGAAATATTTTTTCAACCAGGGACATCATGCGCTCTATACGGCAAGCGCCGTAACTCAATCAAAATTGACAGGAGTTTGCCCGGAGTACTGTTTTAGACAGCTTGACTCCGGAAACCGAAATGTTTAAGCTAAAGGCAGTTTAAAAGAAGGGAAAGACGTAAAAAAGAAGCACCTGCAAAGGGTCTATAAGTGCAGCCGAAGGCGCAAGCACTGAAAATAATACTTGTTTCGCCTCCAACTTCAGGACCTTCCACAATTTTAATCACGAAGTGGCATCCACTTCTATGAGAACTATAACACGCCACAGAAGAGGAAACCGCCTTATCAATAAGGGGTGTCACCATTTTAAATTAGGAAAACCCCAAAACAAGCTCCTATTACTGAAACTGGAAATGAGCTGTTGGTATCTCTTATTCGTTTTAGTGACGGATGAGACGTTGCGTGTACAAGTCCCCTGGTATATCTACATCCAGGCATGTCACAGTAATATACAGCCCAGCTGCTGCCAAATCTGAAGGGAATTTGCCTTGCTAACCTGGCATTAGTCTTCATACCGAAAATTCAACACTTGTGACTCTGGCGGACAACACCGCGTGCCATTGACGAATCACTAGTTCTGTGGATGTCGAGATGTCGCAGCTAAACATAGCCCTACAAGCTAGTTTCCATTATAGCGATTTTAGAATCGTTTGGTATGGAATTTTCGGACTGAACCGCACTTATTGCGACATGGTATTGCAGTCAAAGTCTTACATACACAGTGCGGTCCATAAGTCTCTGAGCCGCTTTTTGTATGTAAGACTTCCATCAAATAAACTGCGTAGTGAGTATCCTTTCAAAACGCTGCGTTTAAGTGGGGAGGCAGCAACCAAGCTACAGTTGTTGAAGGTCTAATACAATATGGTATTGTGAGTTTGGGTTTCAGAGATAGGAGAAACAGCGAGGAGCAATGAAATTTTGACTCAAAGCTGGTCCTAAAGCGACAAGAACGTTTGAAGACTGCGTACAGTGATTTAGCCTTGAGTCGGACAACGGTGTTTGAGTAGCACAAACATTTTGGCTGGCTGGCAATATAGGAAACCAAACGGAATGGTCAACAGCAGTAGCGACGTTTACAAGGAATGCGGCACTTCTACCAAAAGTTGTTAGCATACTAATTCGCCGGACTTCTTCATTTCTCTTAATTTTTTCAACCGCAAAAGATCGCCAGTTCTTCCCTAAAAGGGAAGTCTCAATTTTGCATTGTCCGTTTCTACAGAATTTATCACCACCAGACCGCTATGGTCGGGCAACTCAAGAAGATTCCAAATTCTGATAGTGAAGGCTCATATGACTTTGAGTTCATTATCGCCATAATCCGTGGACTTACGAACCGGATTGTGTGTATGCGATGTTTAAGACACTGGTCCTATACGCTGTTAAGAGGCTCTCATTTTTGAGGATTTGTTTTGTTCTATGCCAGGAAAGGGATGAGGCTTAGATGACAAAATTAGTCCAGCAATAGCTGTGTTCATCCACAGTGTCGTTTTAGGGTTAAGCTCTCAGTTCTTCCCAAGTACACTTTCGCTTCCGTTCCGGGTAAGGTTTTGATCGGAACCCTGATCAAAGGGGTTTTACTATTTTGGGTTTACTTTCTTCTTTTGATAAGAGATTTTACTTTAAGGAAAACGTTGAGGTCAAACTTATAAAATCAGCTAGCTACGAAGTAAAGAGGTTTCTGAAGGTGATCTTCAAATTTGCCTCTTATTAGGGTGGCGTATCCTTAAACATAGAAATCGTTGTTACTTTGTATATGTTCAGACAGTTATTTACCACTACGGAGCAGAATAGGAGGAAGTGCCGCTCCTTGTGAGCAATCTCTTACAGTATCAACCCTGATTTGAGTGCTACCTTGTAATCCTCTCTACTCCTACGTGTTTTATTAATCTAGTCACCTCAGCGTGATCGGTGTTGCCGAAATCTCCTTCGATGTTAAGAAAGTGACACCCACGCTTACTCCTTATCACAGTGGTTTTCCAATTTCAGATGTTAAACTCCGAATAGTTGGTTGATGCTCTAGATATGATCAATGTGAAGACCCCCATCTCTGATACACATATCGAGAACTTTTCTATTGTTTTGGGATAAATGAAGGGCGTAATCGGTCTTTCCGTTGTAGGTACCTCCCTCATTTTGTCGGTGAACCTTACCATAATTTCTTCCGGATTGAAAGATAGATAGACCCATGCACAACTAGGTCTGAAGATGTAGAGTAGAGAGCAGATTATGAATAGGGTGGCCTTTTGCAGAAAAACCTGAAAAGCAATCCTCCATTGAAGGCCTTATGAGTTTGCCTTGAAGCGGATTTTTTTAATAAGCCGGTGTGACGATACTGCGTTTTACTTGCAGTCAGTTGATGGTCTCGAAGTAAAAAAATTCGCGAAAATACTTTTTGTACTGCTCCTGAGCATTAACGTAACACAAAACCGAGACATGCCCACCGCAATGTGGTCCCTCGGATGCTCCAATAGGATCGATCAACCAAAAACTCTGGTGTGTAATGCAAAACGGGGTCTTAATGGTTGGAACACTTTGCCAGTTTCCGACAAATCAATCGCCACGTCACAGCAGTCACAATGTCACTTAAATGCAAGGCTTGTCATGAAATCAGCTGGCAATTATTCTCAGGCAAAGTAGAAACCCAGATCGATTCTGTGGCGATAAGTCGTACTGCATCAGGTCAAATATTCTGTAACGTCGTAGAGTACAGTATCCTTAAGCACATCAACATTTAGAGAAACTCTCTCCCGACAATTCAGGAACATTGCAATGCTGTAAAAACTGCTCACTGTCACCGACGGGAGTCCTGGAGATAAACGAAGGAGAAAAAGCGGTAGTGCGGAATGATTTTCTTTAAATTTGACGATCAAAACAATGCAGCATTGCATGCATAACTGGCTCCACAGGGATCGCGATGGGCCCGTTTTGGCGTCTGGTGTCTGAGCGATGGCATATCCATCATACCCCTGTTTAACCTAACCTAATCTGCATGGGTAATGAGCCTCACATCATCAATCCATCAATCACAGAATCTGAAATAAGTGGTCCAAAGCACACTAACGTCCTAGTTGGCGATTTATCAACAAGCTCTGAATTACTTCGTTTGGCCTTACCCCCAAAACTCATCCGGGCTACACTTACAATGTTTGATAAAGAGAACAGAATATACTCATCACCGCTCTTACAGCAAACGGCCCAGGACGTGGTACCACTTATGCCAGCACATTTTTGGTCTAAGCAAAAGCGAAGTGCTCCGTTAGGATGTTAGTAAGTAGTTTAGAGCCTTTACTGCCAAGCGACTGAGAGAAACAAAAAGGCTACTGGCTTCTTAAAGACATGTACAAGGATTCGTAAGATACCCATTTATCAATATAAGCCCTAACAAAGGTAGTTCCAACGCAGATTTGGGTGGTGGGAAGCTCTTCTCTGAACTTTGCCGTCCATTGTGATAAGAATACCCGCAATCTCATTGTGACATAGGACCCCGACAACATTCAGTAAATTCAATTTTATATCAGCGTTCAGCCTTCTCGAATTAACTTGTTGGAAAGAGGGCTTTGTAAGGCCTTAACCGAAGCTTGGTTGTCACAACAGAGGCGGATCTTGGCCCTTCCCGTGTTTTTCACAACAAACTTACTTCATTACCACTAAGATAGTAGGGTAGGACTCCGCTTGAAAAACAGATGCAAGCTTGTCTTGAAGTGAAGTCTAAGTTCGTTATCTTCCACAAATATGCTAGCACCACATCATCCTGGATCCATTCCTTTTACGTCTCAGATTCTGGCTGAAGTCAGCCGTAAGTACAGGCAAAATAGACTTCGTAACTGGAGTTCCATTGTCATCGCGCCCAGACGGCGTATTCAGCCCGCTAAGGCAACGAAACTCCACTGTGGATTGTGGAGGATGGATTAGGCAGTCCCGGAACCCAGTGTGCTAGAAAAAGTTCCTAAACCGCCGAGTCAAACCGTGCTTTTGAGTAAAAACAACTGTGACGTACTTGTATTTGTGTGAGGTTTATTTTTCCAAACAATTGATACGAGTACAATACGTTCCGTCATAACCGTGTAGCTATGATATTATCAAGAGGATCCTCCTCGTCGCCAATGTCTGAAAGTTGACTGCGCTTTTCAGGTTGTTAACGCAACATATTTAGCCCAAAGAAATTTGTTATCCAGCATCACACTCAGGCATTACCTTTTAGCACTAGATGAGCCAGCCAAGCCAGTCACATTCCTCCTTTCCATGAAGAAAACAGCCTCAAAGGCATTACCAAGTGAACTAATCATTGACCAAGTGTAAGGCTACCTCTTTAGAGCAAACAGTTGCAGTGTCTACACCTACATCATCGGCATATGCCTGGGTGTAGATGTTGGAACTATTGAGAACGTAAAGACAGGACACTGTTCTACGGGTAGCCACTGTTTACATATTCACAGTCAGCATCAGCAGCCAAGATTCTGTTCACTAGCATTGCTTCAATCCACGAAACTAGTGATTCATCACACTACGTTGTCTACTCGAGTTAATGCCAAAGGTGTCTATAATGTCCAACTTCTCGACTGCACATTCAGTTCCTCTTACTAGATTTTGAAGCGCAGTTCCACGTTGGTATCCATGTGGCGTCTTATACAGATGGTCTTGAGTTAGAAAGAAGTCAATCTGAAGCTCCTACTCAGATTGCGTAACAGTCAACAGAGGCAATGAGCCTTAATCTACAAGTCCTTCTACCTACTGCGATCTATTACAAGTTTCACAGAGTTATGACCTCTCTCAGCTTGTATGTGGCATCAAATTCTTGCTTACTTCCCAAATTCGTTTCGGGAATGCCTCGAACTGAAATAACCATAGACAAACACTCTACACCTTTACCTGAGTCTGGGTCGTTGTCTCAGCAAAGGCAAATGTTTCTGAGTGCTTTGTCTGCGAAACATTTCCTCTCATGGGTCGTCTCAGTTTTGGTAAGAAGTTGGAGCAATGCTAAAAACTTCTATCAAGTTGTATCAATGACTCAGCTTTAAGGAACGTTTAAATTCTGTCAATCAAAGCTAGAACTCCTAATTTGTTACATCGGTATGCCCATGCAAGTGCACTTCCATGGATCGAATTCGTTTCATTCCGACTGATCAGTTCCGAAATCCCTTCAATCACAAAAAGAAAAACAAAACGAAGACCTAAAGTAACTGGAAGTACCTACTCGTATTTGTAACCTACAACCTGCCTCAAGACTCGTCTGCAGCAAAGATTAATTACCACTCCATCAGCTAAATACTCAATGTGTTCAAAAAGTCCAAGGAACATCCTCGAAGGAACATCAAAACATCGATCTATCTTCCCTGACCCACCGCCACAGTGAGTTCGAGTACGTCGCATCAGCCAGAAACAAATACACCACACCACCCCAGGAATGGCCCCAAAAACCAACGAAGCACCAAAACAGCAAAGAAAACAGGCCGAACCGGCTTATTTTGCGGCGCGACCTCTATCCATCTCGCCCGCCGCAACATCCGTAGGCTGCATCGTCATCGTGCATCGTGGTGCCCCGATGGTAGTGATCCCAACTTCTACTCCACCGTCGCCGACGATCGTGGTACGAGTAGTCGTCGTCGTCGTCAATTTGTTTTGCTGGCGTTTTTTTTTTTTTTTTAGTTTTTTTTTGTGGACTACTTTGGCGTCTTGTCTTCGGTTTTCGGCGGCGGGGTTAGCTGGTAACTTGAATTGAGTACTGTTCGCCTTATTCCGGCTACATCAGCATATTTTTTTTGTCCGTGTTTTTTTGAATCGCATTTTCCAATCAGCACATTCTTCCGTTCAGTCAGTCTTGTGGGTCCTGTGATCGGGTCTTACTACGACAAGGTAGATTCGTAGTAATCAAAATCACGTCGTCGAGTTTCAGTTTTGCACTTTCAACACACTTGGATACCAATCGCTGTCATGTCAGCGAGCTGCCTCGTAGAGCAACCATTCACCTGTTTCACCGAACGATCAAGGAAAAAAAAAAAACTCACTCAAACCTAAATAATCGAAATCAAGGATGAAAGGGAAGTAAATTGTAGCTGTTGGTCGGTTTTTGTATTTCACTTTGATTACTCACCTTTGACAGCTTCGTAGTATCCTAAATCCAGTGTGATGGGTTAGATGACAGGTAATCCCAAAGAGATAGGCACTCAACGCACTCGGATTTCCACTCAAAAATTCTTGCTCTCAAATTCGACTTGGTCGGGTTGAGAATGTTGATTCACAGATTCCGATTCCGAGTCAGATTCAGATTCGGATTCACGGATTTACGGATTAGTCCGTCCCGCCTCACTCGCCAACACACCAATGTCGTCGTGGCCGTGGACCAACAAATTCTTTGACCAAACACGGATAAACGGACACAGCACGAGTGAATCCCAGCTCAGATACAGATTTTGACTCGGATTTTGGATTCAAGGTATTTCTTCTTCTTATTTTGTTGGGTTGCGACGAATCCACTCAAATCCGTACACACACACACTCGAATAGAAAGAAACGATTCTTCGTTGTAGGATTTCCCGTTTTAATTCGAAATTTGAAAAAAAAGATCAAAAAAAGAACGCTGAAGCTGGAACGGATTACTTTTCACACGTAGAACGACCACAGAGGATGGACTCCAAGTCGGAGTAGAGATTTAATACAGAGAGATAGACGACGGCACACAGGAAGGCACTGAAGCTGAATTTCACCTTTGGAGAGAAATTGCTGGGAAATGAGTGAGCAATGGAAACTGGTTTTTTTGACTGAGAAACGGACAAAATAAAGCGAAATTGTGTTCACTGATTTGTTTTCTTCTTTTTCGTGGAGTTGGGTTTGTTTCTCTTCTTTTTGCTTTCGTTTTTCCACTTTTTTTCCTTTTCTTGTTTTGAAAAATTCACTTGGTTGCGCGCGTTAACGTCCAACAGCACTTGCACATTCGTACGCCTTGAAAAACAACTCAAAACTGAAACTGAATCGTGGAACAGAAATCCAATTGACGAGACGACGAAGCACAGGCTGACGACGACGACGACGACGACTTGGAAACGAAGTGGCTGGAGTTCACGCACACAGCGGCATAGTTTGCACACGCATACGAGGGTATATCACAGTAGCTCTGATGGCGTTTGCGACCATTCTGTGACGAAGCAACAGTTTTGTGTGTTGGAAATGTTTTGAAGCTGGACGAGTGGTAAGCACATCGTGTATGTGCACACATGGATATGAATGGTTGTGTGGGGTTGTGCAATGGAGAAACGACCGGTAAATTGCGTGTGAAGCGGAATAGTGAAAACAATGTGAAAGATCGGCTTTTTCCAGTCGTTTCATTCATAAGTGTTTCGAGTGGCATTGCCAGGTTTGAGCCGGATTGGTGATGGATGTGACATTGGTGAATTTTGCAGGTTTTAAACGTTATCAATTCGTATAAACAGAATCGGAAGGAGGGAAGCTTTGCGACATCTCCGGGATTTCCGCTTGAGATAGGTATTCTTATCCTGACAGCTGAGCTCTTACATCAAATCGTAAGCGTGCCATTAGCGTCTAATGGCAACAAAACTGATAATGGAATATGAAACGAGGCAGCGAGTTATAGGGTAAAGAGTACTTCGAGAGCAGATATGCTTCCCATCTGTTGATATCTCAACAATCACTTTGAAATACGAAGACTACCATGAAACAAAAGGTCTCTGTAGGAGAGGACATACACTCAGTCAATGTTTTTATTAAACAAGATCGGCACATATTGTAAATAGTTACGGCCCACATTAGCGTACACCAACTTTGGACCATATACAATTGAGTAACGCAATTCTATTATGATTCTAAAGTACTCCTAATCTTGGATGAACTACTCTCGAAGAATCGACAAGATTCTTCAATCCGAACTAACCTCAGTCAAGAAAAGTAGCTCGCGCGACTCGCATAGAGAAAAACGCCAGCTCTAGGTGCTAAATTTCCGAAAACAGCTCCAAAAGGCAATAAACCTAGAAGAAGACCTAAGCAGTCAAGTTTTATGGAACTGTGTCAATGAAAATGAATGAAAGGTTAGTGCACGAACTCTAATCGATGTTTCGAAAATCAACAAACTTTGTGGCGAAACGATGAGACGAAAATGGCTGTAAAAGGTAAAAGCCAAACTTTTCGACGCTGGCCTAAGTAGAGCAATGACAACGTTAGATTTCACTTACCGTAAAGAAAACTAACGCCCGTCTTCTAAGGGCAGATACACGCAATTCTTATTGCAATGAACTATATTGTGGACAGTCGGTGGAGGAGACGAAATATCTACCTCAATATTGGATGTCAGGCTGCTCCTCAGGCTTCGCTGACACTTGCTAGGTAAAGCTCAGGACACGAACCTATTTTGGGCTTCCATTAACAGTGGGGTTCTTTGCGATCATAACTGCACACCTGGGCCCTGGAATGCCAAACGCATGTCTTTAAAAGCTAGGCGGCTATCTCGCTTTGTTAGTGACACGACATCCGGAAAGGTTTACAGTGAATGGGATGAATACACCGCGGAGCACTACCTTTGCAAATATTCGGCAATGACGTTCGTGTGTAAACGAAACCATTCACACCCGACGGCTAAATCAAAAGACAAGAGAAGCTAGGTTCAGATAACATCGGAACAAGTGAAATTCGAAGTCACTGCTTTAGCCCATCGCATTTCTCTTCCTTTCCTTCCTTAAGGTGGCGCTAGAGTCCGGGGTGGACCTGGGCCTTAAACAGTTAGCGTCTCCAGGCAGCTCGATCTTTCGCCAGCTACCTCCGGTTGTGAACGCTAAGTTGGTTAAGGTCCCCTTCCACTTGCGTGGTCTTCCTCTATTTCTGTGTTCCTCAGGGGCGGATTCAAAGACTTTTCGGACCGGAGGGTTGGTGTCCATCCGGCCTACATGATACAGCCATCTCAGTCGTTGCACCTTTGTTCTACTGGCTAAGTCGATGTCGCTGTACAGCCTGTACAGTTCGTCGTTGTATCCAGTCCTCCACTCACCGTTTATGCAGACGGGACCGAAAATCACCCGAAGAATTTTCCTCTCACAGCAGCCTCATTCATTTTTAATAAAGTCCATGCCTCTGCGTCATAGACCAGGGGTTATCAAGGTCTTATACATATAAGGTAACTCATGTTGTCCGGGCTCTGACGTTTTCCCCCATATAAACACCGATTGGCAAGAACTATTCTTCATTTGATCTCAGGGCTGGTGTTGTTGCCTGAATTGATAGCGGAGCTTGTAGACCAAGTCCTTAACTACCTCAACCTTATATCTATCGAGGGTGGTGTTCTGTCCGAGATGTCGGTTTTAGGTATCGTTTCTGGTTAACTACTTGGTCTTACCTTCATTGCCCTCAACCCGACTTTACGGGTTCCGTCTTAATACTCGCATCACGCTGCTTTCTTCCGATTATGTCAATATCTTCGGCGTATGTGAGTAATTGGACAGACTTTTGAAAGATTGTGCCTCTTGTGTTGGCGCGTGAGTTTTGCAGTATTCTTTCAAGGATGATGGTAAAGAAATCGCATGACAGCGCATCGCGTCCTTCACACCATACGGCGGAGAGGATCTTGTAGGCGATTTTAAGACGACTGATGACTCCATAATTGGCGCAGTTCAGATGGTCTTGTTTCTTGAGGATCGGACAAACAATGCTGAGGTTCCATTCATCGCGCATACTTTCGTCAGACCATATTTTACAAATGAGTTAATGTATGCTTCTTAGCAAGTCATCGCCTGCAGCTTTGAAGAGCTCGGCAGTCAGGCCGTCCGCTCCAGCAGCCTTGCTGAACTTAAGCTTTGCTATGGCTATCTTTACTTCATCGGGGTTGGGTGCGCGGAATTCTGGGTCTACATCGTCCAGGTTAAAAGCTTCATTCTGCCTGACAGCGGTGTTTGGTTTGTCATCGTCGTTGTGCAGTCTACAGAAATGCCCTTTTCAAATCCTCAGCATCGACTGCGACTCTGCTACTATACTCCCTTGTCCAAGGCATGTTTTTTTTTGATAAAACTTCCAAAATTTATTCTTCAACCGCGCACTTCTCATGCTTCTTCTTTTTGTTCCTGATAAGCCGTTGTTTCGCCTCTCCTCTTCTGCTCGTTAAGCTTGTATACAGCTCTAGTCCTTCTATGCAGCGCCCCTTTGCGTGCATTTTACTTAGCTGCATGTGCCTCCCAGCACTATTCGTCAAAGCAGGGGCTTCGTTGTGGTGATCGAGTGAAACCCAGCAAATCAGAGGCAGCATCTCTGATGGCTTTATGGCAATGTTGCCACTAGTCTCCGATACTTGATGCTAGCGGAATAGTACCTCTTGCGTTTGAGTTTGTTTGTCTTCGCAATATTTGGCTACAACAAGGTAGTGGTCCGAGTCGATGTTGACTCTTCGGAATGTTTGAACATCCATAATACTGGAGGAGTACCTTGCGTCGATTGCAAGGCTGTCAATCTGGTTGATGGTTGATGGAGCAGGAGTTCTGCAAGTCCCCTTCTGAAGAACGAGAAGTGGTAACCGCGTGCTAGCTACGGCAATATTTCGCCCCTCTGCGAAGTTGATTAGCCTGAATCTGTTCTCGGAGTTGGTGTCGTGCTGGCTATTACTTCCGACAGTACCACCAAAGACGCCCTCTCTTCCTAACTTTGTATTGAAGGCACCGAGGATAGTTTTAATTTCATAGCTAGGGCACTGCTCGTAGATTTTGTCCATAGAAGACATCTTTAGTGTCGTCATTCTTCTCCTCTGTGGAGGCGTGTACGTACATAAGGCTAATGTTGGCAAATTTAACTTTAAGTCGCATTATTACGAGACTCTTGTTCACATTCTGGAAACTCAAGACTTCTTGCCCAAGTCTGCCTCTAACAACGAATCCGACGATATTAATCGCCGTAGTAGATGTCGCAGTTTTTCATCCTCTTTTTGTCCGCATTTCTTGGATAGCGGTAAGATGTTCAGTGTCACCACTAGTTGTTGGTCTATTTAGGGAGCTAACATTCAACGTGCAGATCCGAAGTTCGTTGTCCATGTTTCGCTTGGAAGGGTTGTCGACAGTAGATCCGTCCATAGGCTAGGATTGTTGTTGCTTCGTAACTTAACTTTATTTTCCATAGCCAGGCCATTCCATTATAGATGCCTCTAGGACGAGGGGTCGGAGACCGCAGCCAGTAACTCGTTCGGGAATGTGAGCGCTGCTGTTTGTCCCTTAGGGGCTCCTCCGCCACCATTTCTTTATCAAGACCCTGACTAAGTCTCGGAAAACCTTACAGCCCTGAGCTCCAAATATGTCGGAATAGCCCAGATAAGGCCTCATTTGTTTTATTCGGGGATTTTACTTCACCTTTGATTCCATCTGGGGAATTCATCCGTACGCGATGGTTATCACCTGGATGTAAAATACATAAGCATGATTGATGTGTAGAAAAAGTTACAGCACTGAAAATCGCCAGGTTGACACCTCTTATTACATATAAAGGGTGTTGTTTTTAGAGGTTCGGTTTTTAAACTGGCAACACTATTTCTACAGATTGTCAATTTGACAGTTGAAAGTTGATTTGTGATTAGTACATTTTGCCATTTTACGATGAATAGATTAACACCAGAACAACGCGTGCAAATTGTGCAAACTTATTTTGAAAACCATGGTTCGGTTCGCCAAACTTATCGTGCGCTACGTCCATTTTACGTTCGACATAATCGTCCATCTGAGCAAGTTATTCGGAACACGATGAATCGTTTTCGCACCACGTACACTCTAGTGGATAATACGTAGCCCCAAAGATGACAAACAGTGCGAACAAAAGAAGTTATTGCCGTTGTGGAGCGCAGTGTTGAGGAGAATCCGAATGAGTCGATTCGCCATCTTGCACAGCAATTGGAGCTATGCCCATTCACTTTGTGGAAGATTTTAGGGCAAGATCTTGGCTTAACAGCTTTTAAGATCCAGCTTGTTGAAAACGCGTGACCATTATACGCGTCGTAAGTTCGGTGAATGGGCCGAACACATGATTCAGCTTGATCCTCATTTTCAACGCAAAATTTTGTTCCCCGATGAGGCCCATATTTGGTTAAATGGATATGTAAACAAGCAAAATTGCCAAATTTGGAGTCGAGAAAACCCAAAAGCCTTTGTCGAGACGCCCTTACAACCATTAAAACTCACTGTTTGGTGTGCTTTATGGGCTGGTGGAATCATCGGCCCAAATTTCTTTAAGGACGATGCCGACCAGAATGTTACCGTCAATGGAGATCGCTCTAGAAATATGATTTCTGACTTCTTCGTTCCTCAGTTGAATGGCATTGACGTGCTTTGGTCTCAACAAGATGGCGCAACATGTTACACGGTGCGGGACACCATCAATTTATTGCGGGAAACCTTTGCTGAACAGATAATTTCGCGTAATGGACCTGTGAACTGGCCTCCACGATCCTGTGATCTTACACCTTTAGATTACTTTCTTTGGGGGTATGTGAAGTCACTAGTCTATGCCGTTAAACCAGAGACGCTTTACGATTTTGAAGTCAACATTCACTGTTTTAATGCTGATATACGGCCCCAGTTGTTCGATAGAGTTGTCGAAAATTGGACTTCACGATTGCGCTTCATTCGAGCTAGCCGGGATACACATATGGCTGATCTTATATTTAAGCTATAATGGCATAAAATTTTCTATTAAATAAAGCTAATATCATAGACGATAACGTTAGCTTCAAGTATTTTATTTTATATTAAATTTGTATAACTCTAAAAAAAACACTTATTATTAGTTCAGATCCATAAAGTCGTCATGTCGTCAAACCCGGAGTTCTGTAAATATCTACATACTTGGCACTCTTCTAATAGGTATCGTCCTTCTGGAATCGGACCTTCACCACTTTAAGGTCCCTTCGGCCAGCCTGAAGCTATTAGAATTACGAAAGCACATCATTGCTCTGATCCCAGAGTTTTGGACAATAATAATAACCAAACCTGTATTCTCTCGAGGAAGCCACCTGAACTTATTATTTCTCTCTTGACTCAGGAAATTACTGCTTAGGCGCGACTTCTCTAGCCTACGATATAGCGGGGCCTTTCGGTTAATATGAAGAAGCTCATCACCGAACGGAAACCTAATTGCACTTAGCTCATTAGACAACGTAATACAAATGCGCACCACGCTATCTCTTGGCCTTAGAATAGTGATCTTGGGACAACCAAGTTCATAGTTTTAGCTTTAGAATACCGGTCCTGAAACTTTAGCTCTTACTTATCATAGAAACCGGTCTCGAGACTCCAGCTCGTAATTCTAGTCGTAGAGTAGCGTTCGTGGGATTCCAACTCATAATCTAGATCTGTAACAACGGTCTTGTAATTTCGTCAAGTAAACTTAGTTCTTGAAAGCGCTTTTAACGAACACGACAGGCTCCTGACATTCTAACTCGTCATCCATTTAGCAATAATGGATAAATTCCAAAAATAACAATTGAGCGGTCTGTGTTCCGCAAATGTTTGTTTTAAGTTTTGGTGTTGCTGTTCTGACTGCTCACTTGGAGCAGTGATTACAAAGCACCCTTGTCAACCTTTATCTCAATTATTGTTAGCTGTATCACTTGATTGAGCAAGCAATGCCATAAATACTATTATTGGACATGACTTTGGATGATAACGCATTCAGAATGGAACACTTTCGATTGAGTGCGTGGTAGTCAGGAACGATTACTTTACGGAATTTAAGCCAATCAAAGATAAAAGGTGTGCAATCACTCAGCTAAAATAAATTGTTAATTGTTATTGATACAGATTGGAATTTACAATTGTTAATAATAAAAACCTGCCAGTGGAGAAGGACTACTGAGGCTTGCCAAGTTTGAGCTTTGCTTGCACAGCTGAGTAGACGAGAATAATTGTGCTAATGCATATGCTATATCATGGTAAACTCGCATGCTGTAGTCAGTAATGACACACGAAAAGAGTCCAATGTCTTGAATGCGGTTTCCGATCCATTTACGGGAAGCACCCAGCTTGCGAGTTCGCCAACAAAGGCTGGTTTCCTAAGATAAAATATACGCTCGCATTTGGAATCGGAGCTAAAGCACGGAGCGAAGATCAACAGTCCTTTTAATTTCTACAGGGATAAGCACAATGTCGACGATTTGCAAAGTGAGATATCTGATCCCTGGAATCAACATGCTCACAAATCCCGACCGAAGCAAACTCGTTAAAGAAACACAGACGAGGGACAAGAACACGACGTTTGATAAATCTGTAAAAATAAATAGGGATGCTGACGTGGCTGAACATCAAAGCGATGGCCAGATTATGCAAACGAAGGCTAAGCATCCTGCGCCGGAAAAGGCGCAAATAAGTTCGCCGAGGAAAAAAAGCAAACACAACAGTGCGGATCGCACTAAATGAACAGGCAGTCAGAGTACGCCGAAGCCGTAGGTTAGGTTAGGTTAGAGCGGCTGTTGGAAACACCAACCCACTTAGATCTCTGATGCTCCTACTATTGGAACCAATTTAAGTTTCTGACGAAGCGTAGGAGACTGTTGACGTCTATATAGTTTAAATCGCTTAAGTCATTGCAGAAGAAAACTCCACTTAGAGCATGTACAGAGTTGTCTTCTCCTCCTCGTCCATGCATCTTCTACGGAAGTCGTTAGTAAACACACACCTATGAGACCTGATATGTTTCCTATTTTGAAGGATCAAACTCTTAGAGCGATTCAGATCCAGCTTTGGCCAGTTCTGTTTGGTCACTAAACATGTTGATTCAACAGTCCACCTAAGGTTTATTCTTTTGTTAGCATCCAGCTTTAACATTAATTTGCACGTAGCGATTGGTATACCGATGCTACCCTTTTCCCGTAGAATAGGTAGAGTAGTTCCAATTTCCTTCAATTTCCTGGAATATCTTTGTGGCCTGGCACCCAACATAAGTGAATATTGAACTGCTCTGATATCTCCTTGAGAGATGATCGTCAGGGACGGCTTTAGAATTTAGTGAGACTGAATCAAGAGATTTGAGTGCTGTCTGACTATCCCAAGTACTCCTTTAATCGCCAAAATTTTCGCTACAGTAATCTAGAAGGTGGAAGGAGAGTCTTATGGGTCCGCTAAATAGCGAGTAAGAACCACTGCAGTCGATAACCCCAGCACCTCTGTTAGTAAGCCCTACTCCCGCTCCCTCGTGGTGCCATCTGGAAATTTCTTCGGAAATTGCGAACGGGATGAAGACGAATGGAAAGTTTCCTGCGCCACCGGATAAGTGTCGGTTGGTCTCTGGCCCAGCGAACCATAACCGTAAACAAAAATAACTGCTACGAATCGGCAGCAAACGCCTCGAATAACGGGTGGATAACTTGTTGATGACCTTTGGCTATCGAACAAGGAAAACGATTAGATTCTGGAACGTTATGACCATCCTCGACTCACCCCAGGAAGGGCCTCATTACGACAGATTCCTCCAACTGGAGCGCGAGTTCACACGACATAATATGGACATCCTGGGACTAAGTGAGATAAGATGGTTCGTTGCAGGGGAATACCAGTTCCCAACAAAAATCACTGTCATGCTCTACTCTGCCAAGCCATCTGGAAGTGCTCGAAGTTCTGGAATAGGATTGATTCTAATTCTGGGAAACCTCACATCGACCGAATATTGATGTCTAGATTCCAGAGCAGAGCAAGAAAAGTTACCATCATACAGTGTTATGCTCAAACTGAAGACGTGGCTGAGGGTGAAAAGGACGATTTCTATAGGCAATCAAACGCATAATGCGGACATCGTAGTGGTGTTGAGAGATTTTAATGCTCCAAGGTATGTAGCGAAAACACTATGCTTAAGCACGTGATGGGAGTTCACGGACGGAACGGAATGACATCGGTGAGCGGTTTGCGGACTTCTACAATACCAATCGCCTAGTCATTGGAGGTACGCTGTTTAAGCATAACACCTGCCACAAGTTCAGCTGGGTCTAAACTGCAAGGCAGCAAACATCCAACATCCAGCCGTCTCAGCAGTAGAGAGAACCGAGCTAGAAGTCCAATGTCGTTTGACCTTCTTCGAAGTGCAGCGTAGTATAAGACGTGACAAGCGTCAATACATCGACACACTGGCTTCAAGGGCGGAAGAAGCAGCAAGCAGCGCCGTCTACAAAATCACCAACGAGCTCACAGGTGGTCGGAACTCAAAGCAACGTCCAGTGAAAGTGTAGATGGTGGTAATCTACTGATCTCGGATGAGGAACAACTCACTAGACGGAGAGAATATTTTGCTACAGTCTTAAACCACTTAGACGATGGTGCTATGACCTGGAATTCGAATGAGTTTTCCGAGGCAACAAATTCCCGAATTCGCATTGGGTTTCCCAGAAAAACCGAAATAATGGCAGCAATCAGGTGGGTATTGGTGGCATCCTTGCTGGACTATACGAAGCGGCGCCAAATACATCGGCTGATCTGCTACAGCCTCTCATATGCAGAGCGTGCGATAGTGAAGAATTTCCGCTGGAGTGGAAAAGAGGGATGATCATCAAGCTACCAAAAAAGGGAGACCTGATGGAGTGTGGAAACTGAAAAGGTATATGCGTTCCTCCAGTCGTAGCCAAAAGAATGGCTAGAATAATTCTGGAGCGAATCAGAGAACATTTAGACTCCACTCTCGACGTCGAAGAGGCAAGCTATCGCGCTGGATCCTCCTGCATCGACTACATAAACACCTTACGGATTATGTGGTCATGAGTTGAGTACAGGTCATATCGAATTATTTAAGCTATATACGAGGGCGGTAGGTGTCTCGTTTTGCACAATGGTAAGAAGTCTGAGGATTTTGAAGTACAAAATAGAGTATGTCAGGGGTGTATACTGTCACCACTATTGTTTTTTGTGGTTATCAGCGATGTACACCGTGTAGATTTGACTGAAAGCAACTGTTGAATTCGATGGGCAATGATATCTTAGTTTAAACACCTTGACTACGCTGACGATGTTTACCAAATTTCACATCGTATAATGGACCTTCATTTGATGGCCCGCAATCTGGAAGCTGAGGCCAACAAAGTGGGGCTTAAAATAAACACAGCCAAAACGAAAGCCCTTAACACTTCCAACAGCCCGAGGCATACATGGCGCAGAACAGTCGAGGAGGAATCGAGCTCTTTAGGAATGAGTTGGAGAGAGCTCAAACGCGTTGCAGTCCTGGTCTATGGTACAGAGGCTTGGACCTTGTAAAAAACGGATGAAGAAGCATTTGACCGTTTCGAGAGAAAAATACTGCGTGTGATTTTCGGTCCCGGAGAAGATGATTCAACCACCAACTGTACGGGTTGTACAGCGACATCAGTCTAATCAGGCTTCTGTGGATCCTGTTGTCAGGTTGAGAGAATGGGTACTTCGATTCTAGCGCCAAGAGACCCCGCATGCAATTGGAAGGAGACCTCAACGAACTTGAAGTGCGTCACTGGAGGGAGCTGACGTGTGGTCTTGCTAGATGAAGGGGCTTCTTGGTTGACGCCCACTCCACGCATGTCAGTGTTGTTTTTGAAAATCCCACTGTGGCAAATATTGCGCCTAATACTATACCATTTCCTCTGAAATTTAAATAACAGAACAACTACTTATTCTCCTAAAAGAAGGCAAAGTGTTTTTCAATACGGAAAATCGTCACCACGAAGTAGAAACAATCCAGGCCAAGTTAACACCCCAGTCATCCATGTAAATGGAAAAGTTTAAAAAGTAGTAAAAAATGTTTGCAACATTGCCGGAGAGCAAGGTGTAGCGACCAAGAATGGCGAACCAAAGAAAGCGCTACAAAATCGCGCATCAGTGAATGCACCCACTTTGTGATAGCTGTCGATCTGTCATCCAGTTTTTCTCTGCCTTCATCTGGCCTTTTCCTTCTCAATCGTCGAAGGCAGCAATTAAATTAATTTCTAAAATTCTTTATTGTACATTATTAGTCTAAATTGTTCGTTAATTAAAAATTGGTTTTGTAAAATAAAAATCGATCTTGTCATTGGATGTTACACTGGTGAACCCGACGTGATCTTCAGCCAAGTCATTCAAGTCATGTTTTTATCTCGTTTGCCTTCGCATGTGAGGGCGATACTCTCAACTGTCACAGGCGACCTTAATACCATTGTTGAGGTGTACTTACAAACAGGGGAATGCCCACCAACAACTTTAAGGGACGCCTCTACAGTTGCTGGTAAGTCAAATCGCTTCTTTATTCACGACAAAGTTTCTAGCCATTATTTTCTTGTAGATAGTGGAGCTTCTATATCAACTTTATCCGTCAAAAGCACAGCGAGGCTGCAACCAGATCCTATCATCCTGCGCGTTTACAATGGCCCCAAAATACGCACTTTTGGTACGACAACGCTTACCTTAGACTTTGGTATAGGACACACTATCCGTTGGACTTTCACCCGTTCAGCAATGCCACATTCAATCTTGGGAGCATATTTGTTGAGTTTCTTTCGATTACTAATTGATATCCGTGGCCGCCGACTCGGGGGCCAAGGTTCTAACGGCAGTACCTCACGCCTTCTCACGTCATCAGAGGAGGTCTCGTTAAATGTCATCATCCACAATGACGTCTACACAAGCCTGCTTCAGCGGTACCCTGCCATAACCCTTTCGCTCAGTGCACTCCGAATACCACAGCATGCAGTGCTTCATCACCTGGAAACATCTGGTGCACCGGTTTACTGTCGTGCAAGACCAATCCTACCAAAGTACTACAATACATGCTGACTAAAGCAGAGTTCCAACGCAAAGTGAATGAGGGCATTTGTTGACGTTCAATAAGTATGTGGGCCAGTCCCCTCCACATCGTCATAAAGAAGGACAGCACAATTCGATTTTGCGGTGACTACAGACCTCAACCCCGCAGCACAGGTATCCGACAGGTATCCTCTACCACATCTCACGGATTTCCAACTGATACTACCAAGTAAGTCAATTTTTACTCGCCTCGACCTGGCCCGTTCGTATTACCAAGTCCCCATGGTACCAGGGGACTTATCGAAAACCGAAATGACTTTTGGTCTACGCAACATCACCCAAACGCAGCAGTGCCTTGTCGACTCTATATTAGGCGACTTGGGTTTGGTCTTCACATATATAAACGACATGCTCATAGCGTTAAACTCACAAGAATAACACTTGAAGCATCTAAAGGAAAATTTCAAACGTTTCGACGAAAACAACATCACCCTAAACAGAGACAAGTGTGAATTCGGAAAGCAAGTAATAACATTCCTGGGGTATCAAGATTTGACTCGGTCAAAGCAATGGCAGAATTTCCAAAGCCCAAAACTGTCATTGAACTTCGTCGCTTTCTCGGTGCACTCAACTTCTTCAGACGTAGCATGTCACACACTGTGTTAGATCAAGCACCTTTCTTCAAAATGCTTCATCTCTCAAAGAAAAAGAACAATACACCACTAAATTAGACACAATCTTCCGAAGCAGCTTTCCTTCGCAGTCTCCAAGCACTCAAGGACGCCGCCACGTTCGCACATCCCCTCCTAGACTCCGAGTTGCGCATCATGACCGACTCTTCAAACCCAGCCGTCGGGATAGTACTTCTCCAGATGGTGGAGGCGAAAACTAAACCTCTCGGATTTTTTTCCAAGGTTTTATCTGCGTGGCAACAGAAATACAGCACGTTCGATCGTGAGTTGTTAGCAATTAAGCTGGCAATCGAGTACGTTCGACGCTTCATCCAGGTATGGTTTTGTGCAATATTCACTAACCACAAGCCACTGACATTCATCATTCGCAACCCGCCATCAACATCAGAGACACCACAACGACAACGATATTTGGAATTCATATCTTAATTTACACCGATCCGTTGTCAACGGATCTGAGAACGTTGCAGCAGATGACCTCTCTCGTCTTGGCGCTATTGACAACCCGATAAGCATGGACTATAATGCCATGGTCAAGGCACAAAAGGCAAACCCAGACCTGGAAAAGTTAAAATATAAATTTAACTAACTTTGTTCTTTCTTGCATCGAAACAGAAGTGGTCTGCGAAAGCACTTACGGACGAGCTCGCCCTTACATACATAAGGCATTCAGATGAACTGCCTTCGAAACCTTTCACAACCACAACCACCCAGGGGTTAGAGCCTCGCGTAAAACCATCGCCCTTCGTTTCTTCTGGCCTTCAATGAAAGTGGACACCAGAATGTGGGCACGGAGTTGCCACGACTGTCAGCGAAGAAAAGTGCACAGACATACCAACCCGCCCATGGGAATATTCGCAGCAGCTGATAGGTTGGAACACCTTCATATTGACATCATCGGCCCTTTGCCAACCTTCAATGGGTTCAGCTACCTATTCACATGCATTGATTGGGCAACACGATGGCCGGAAGCCATTTCAATAGCGAACACCACGGCTACTTCGGTTGCTGATGCATTCCCCGCCATTTTGAATCCGCTTTGTTTCATCACTTTTCTCAAATTCTCAAATTCTCGACTGCGAACGCATTCACACTACGGTTTACCATCCTTAGTCTAACGAGGTGATGGAGCGCTGACATCGCTCACTAAAAACAGCACTTACTCTTGCTACTACACGAGTGCGAAAGTAGCAGCTGGAATGTCATAAATGAGCGTTGAGATGGAGGATGAGGCAGAATTTTTAATATTTTTGACGAACGACCAACAATTTTTACTACTTTTGGGACTTTGTAGTATTTTTTGCGTCAGTTTGCTTAAGAAAGACGTTGCAGTCATTCTTGGTTCGTTTGATCTAATTACGGTTTTCTTCTGTCGCCAGTTCCGCATCCTATATCGGTTTTGGAGTCATCCTTGAAGATCAGACTACATTCCTTTCCTGGTTCAGATTCTGATCGAAGTCTATCTTGTGCACAGGGAAAGTCGTTTTCTTATTTTTTCTGCAGCAGGAGTTCTGGTGAAATAAGCTCTCTCAAAAATACGTCATTACTGCTTTATCAGACTCAAAAGACAGCCGGTGTGCAAGGTCGCTAAAGCTCCAGTACGTGTTGTACCAGATATCACTTCCTTTTAAACGGAAGATGGCTTTGAGAGTGCAGCCCATGATATGAATATATATCAAGGTGAGGATGATTCATCAATGCGTCTAGAGCGGAGACAGACGTGCTGTAGAAAGCCCCCATACAGCCGAGATAGACCTCTCTTTGGAGTCCGTGAAAAACAGTTATGACGTATTTTCGTGAGAGCTTATTCCACCAGACAACCCGCACCGACGGATATAATTGGTTTTATCATAGCCATGTAGATTCACCCTTCTCGGTGGCAGGCCCCTTGTCCTGGCGACAGCTCCTTCCCACAGCTAGAAGGCCGACAGCGCTTTAAGCTTTTTTGGATAATTGGATGGTGATGCACTTAAGCACTAGATGAGTCAGTTCTGACAGCGTCCTCCTTGTCATAAAAAGAACAACCTCAGCCTTGAGAGGATTGACTGAAAGGCCATTTCTAATGAAGCAATCTTCGATCATGTCTAGGGCTGCCTGCGCTTTATAGTAAACAGTCGCTAGACACGATCCAACAGAGAGTACAGCTATATCATCCGCGTATGCTTGTGGACAGACGTCAGAACTATTGAGCATATTTGAGCAGTGAGTGGACCAACATGCAGTATTGCAATGGTGACAGCAGCAGAGACCTGCAGTGGCAGGTTAGCAGAACTGAGTATACGGCATCGGTGCCAGGCAAAAGGAAGCCAAATCATGTTTAATGGCATCCGCCACCACAACCGGTGAGTTAGCAGCTTCGTTAATAGGAGCTGGTTGTAAGCTGGTTCAAATTAGGTTACCTGGAAAGTGAGCCTCTGCTTTCAAATCAGTGTAGATGCCATCAAATTTTCTGAGTGATTCCAGCCAGATCTTTTCCTTTTGAGGACTTTGACTGGCCTACTGGTTTTATCGACTGTTTCGATGTCTTCGCAAAAGTCTTTGTAAGAAACACTCTTCCAAGTCCGAATAAGATTCTTATATTCTTTTTGCTTCAATCTGTAAAGATTCCAGTCTTCCTCCAGATTAGTCTTAAGTGACCTGTTTAAAAGTTTTCTGATTTCTTTACGAAGACGCTGGAGATCTGCGTTCCACCAAGCAACGGGCGATCTGCAGGATTGCTTACTAGCTGGACATACCATTTCGAAACACTTGGTGAAGATGCTGTTCATGTTCTGAACAGCTTCCTCAAGCTTTTGTTTTATCCTGAGCTTAGGGCGAGCACTATTGTACTTGTCGAGCTGCTCCTTAAATCGTGTCCAGTTGGCTTTATGCAGATTCCTCTTCTTCAACAAGGTCGAGACCTCCAATCTGATTCTGAATTCGATTTATCTATGGCCTGGCATGGAGATCTCCGATAATGCTTTCCGGCCAGTAATCCTCTTAGCATACCTGTTGGATAAGGTTAAGTCTATTACTTGCTGTCTTACTCACGTAACAAAAGTTGCCTGAGAGTCTACATTGTTGACAACCGGGTCAGATGATAGTATGATAGCCAGGAGATGATTGCCTCTCACGTTGCATTCGCTAGTGCCCCAAAAAGTTTTGCTTCCTCTGTAGGGATGCAGTAGCAGACTTGGAATGTTGAAAGTTGACCTAAGTACGAGTACACAAAATAGAGACGACCAGCCCAGTCTCCTATCAGCCCTCATTTGGAAACAAAGTGGAAATTAACCCTTCCAAGATGGAGATAGGGACGTGAGTCATACCCAGACTTGAAGACGCATCAGAACATCTTCGGTTTCCTGAGTTGCCCCGGAACCCAGAAGATGGCGCGCATCAGTTTTCGTTGTTTGAAAACCTCGAAAGTCTTAGTTTCCAGAGATGATATTATCGGTACAGACTTTAACCATTTAAAAGTTTGCTGCGTAGAGCACTTTACCCTATGTTAAGAGTTCCGTTTTCAATATCGTAGCCTTCTGCTTGAATGCAAACATTCTCTGCTTTGGCTAGCACCTATAGTTAATTGACACAGTGTTTGCACTCGGCGTCGTTCAGACTGTTGTCATTGCCAGCTCCATATTTATGGGTGCGCCGGTCTCGTCCGCTTTAGCGTTTCGGAGTTTTCTTGGAGGTTGCTTTGCCAGGGGCATCCAAGTTCTATCCAATAAAACTGCAACTTATTCTGGTTTCATCACTTGTATCAGCCGGATCTTGTGAGCTGGGAAAGACTCCACCTGAGTTGTTTCTCACCAGGGATTTCACCGCACTAGTCAATAAGAACTACGACCTTTGCTGGCCTTATCCTTACATGCGTCGTGTGCGTGTGAAACCACCTCTGGTTTTGTTTTCGTCCATGGGTTTGACCGCTTCATGCGATTTTCGCCCACTGGAGGTGCAGCCTTTATTGGTTGCAGCACCGGATTATGCGTCGTTGAAAGAATCGCAGGAGTCCTTGGAATCGAGTGATTCAGGAGATCCTGGGTCAGCGCCTAAATCGATGGGGAGTTTTAGACCGACCGACCTTCGCTAGCGTCAACGTTGACTTCAATCAATTGATTCAAGAAAAAAGAACGCACGGGGACAACACGACACCTTCTCAGTAAGATAATTGCCATTTTCACAGGCGACTCTAAAACAGTCGATGGCATTGGGGTAGGGGTCTTCTCTGAAGAGAAATCTTTCAATCTATCCACATACAGTACCGCCTTCGAAGTCGAAGTCTTAGTTTTCACCAGGCCGTTGGTTGACTCATTCTAGGCAATCAGGCAAAGATCGGATCCCTATTTTCGAAAATAGGGTGGGTAGATGCGTAGATTGCTAAACAGCACAAGATCATGCTCTGTTACGTTCGGGGACACCCGTAGGTCCCGGAAAACTGCGTGGTTGATAAACTTGTCAGACCCGGATTCCAAGGAATAAATAGTAAGCAGTCTGACAACGTCAATCCAACAATATCCTACGGCACCATAAGACGCACTTTTAAGCGCTTTCTAAGGCCAGTAATTGGTGGACACACTCAAACAACTGTGGGACTTAGATGTGGCCTATACTCGATTCAGAAAAGCTGAACAACCTTAGGAGAATATACATTTCCAAACTCACAAACTTAATCACAGTGCAATATATTTTTGGAAGACAGGTGCAATGATTGAGTATTCCTGACAACGATTTCTGTATGAGCTGTGGAGATAAAAAGGAAGAGAAATCGGTGGTACGCATCCTTTGCAACCGCCCTGCCCTTCCTAGAAGTTACCTCTTTCGCAATCTCTGCTCTATAAAGATCATCGATCTTGGCAAATTTATTAAGAAAGTTCTTCTGTGAGAGGATTATCTACGGCATCGCTCTACCATGCTATACCAGTGGTATCACAATAAATTTAAAACTAGGAGCACCCCAACCTAACCTAACCTACATTACGCCCTTTAACCATGACACCCATTTCGCTGCGAACCCATATAAATTTACCATCACGTATCCTTCGGACGTGCTCTGAAATATGGTGATTCTTTCCTCAGCCATACAGCTCTCTTATGAAACACTTTATTTCCCAGCCATTATAACCTGCATACATTCAAAACCATCGTTCCGTCAGCAAACATTTTATACAAAATCATTTAAGCACGCCCAAATTATATAAAAAGCAATCGAACCCAAGGGTGTTTAAAACGTGCAGAACCACGTAAGTACGTAGGATTTTGATGAATGTCAGTCATCTGACATAATGAGAAAGAAAATCTCATTACGAGTAACATGCGCTGGTAAGACGATAGTTGTAGACATTGTAAGCAGTATCGCTGACTAAAAGAAGTCGAATATGGGGGAACGTCAGAAGAAAACAACCAAGGAAATACTTAAATTAGTCACCATTGTCGAGAACGAAGAAATATCAGTGCACAGTCTTATTAAGAATCATGAGAGCAATTTTGGCAACTACCACTTGAATCACCAAAATATGATGTAAAATATTTTTGGAATAAAGGCAAACAAAATTAGATCACAGCATTTTATTATTAGTTTCACACTTTGCGCACAAATCACTCACTGAAATAAGGTCCTTGAGCACTTTGATGACTGTAAAGCTATAACATCACACGGCAAGCATGCCAAGTCGCGATTCACCAATGAAATTATCTGCGCATGGACCACGAGTTAGAACTATAAAAAAATAAATAAAACATAAAAACACTACACAAATTGTATAAACAAATAAATTTCAACGCACTTGGATTGGATTGAGCGGTGAAACTGCGTGGATTCAAGGAAGCCGCATACAGAGAAGGCCATGGTCCCGCGTAAGGTGCCATCAATGGGGTTCCAATTTGATAGCCAATGGCATCCATCGCAACGGGATCCATGATTTGAGCTCCAGATGCTACTCCTCTAGCACCAATTACTCCAGCATTCAATCCATGGGTCACTTGCCACAAGCACACAGCGCAGATAAGAATTTCAGCCTGAAATTGGGGCAAAAGTTAAATACCCCTGCGACAGCAGAACAAGACTACCTTGCACTTACGAAACGCTTGTACATGATTTTTTTTTTTTTTTTTTTAACTCAAACCAACTACGGACGGTCAACTAATAGTTCCACCCCCTGTGGCAGTCCATTTATATACGAAGCAACTGTGTGCAACAATTTTACGTGACAATGACCACAATGACCAATGTGGATCACCTTATCAAGACGGAGTGTATAAATATGCCGATCAATTGCTGAACATCTGTTGGATTCAATTTGCTTAGTTTTTTTCTTTCACTTTTATAGTTTCATTCTGGCACATTGACGGAAATAAGCATTTCCGATATTTCTGTCAAAATTTGACACAATTCGCAGTTGTGCTTACGATTAGGAAGACGCATACATAGATACTATTAAGTCAAACTCGTGTGAAACATGCTTCGTCGGTCGATTTGTCCGACACTGCCCTATTAACCCAATTTCGTTTTTCTTTCGCCAAAAGAATATGAAAAAAAAAATGAAAAACTCGGAATAACGAAAATGGATCGAGGTTGCGACTGATAGGTCAACTGAAAATCGCTCACATTGAACTTGCAGAACTTGAAGCTAATTGTGCTTCTGGTACACCGACTTACGCTTGACGAAAATGCTGAAAACTTCTTGCTATCATGAGTGGCTTTTGAAGCCCTAGCAGTTGCTGAGCAAATATGCTGATATATGAGGCGGACCATATATAACAAACTTACTCTAGGTGCGACATCGTCATTTGAATTTTTTATACATTACGTTGTTATTCGTTTTTTATTAACAAAATCAAAAAAATGAATTTGTCGAAACAAACGGAGCTACTTCTCTTAATCGTCACAAATTAAGATCTGTCTTGTTCATCCAACGAAAGACACGACAATTCTGCCGACCTGTCATTGTGGTGAAAATAAAATTCGTGGTCTCCTTTGCCTGGTCGATGTCCGTGGAACTTTTGTATCATGCGTGTCATAGCCGGGTGTGGTTTGTTGCCTCGGAACTGGAGTAGATGTGAGATCGGTGGCTAATATTTAGGTTGACTCGCTTTCGTTCGTAACATCTTGTCGGTTCTTTGGTTGATCACAAGACATCAGTGAAGACTCGGTAGTTACCTCAGTGATAATTGGATGGGAGATTTCCCAGTGATTTCGGTCTTGCAATCTCGTGAATCCTCTCTTTGCTGGTAATTGATTTGGTGCCACTTAACCGTGATGGTTTTCGCCAGCTCTTCGTATTTGATCTACATGCCGTTTGTATGTTTTTCCAAAATGGTCAGTCTCGTAATGCAAGTCACCAATGCGGGCAGTTATTGTTCCGGGAATCCATTTATCCATTTGGAGGTCTCCTGAGCGAAAGAGAATGGGTTGCGATGCCTTGAATGTGCGGAATGTTGGGCTGAAATTCATGTACTGTTTTTCGGTCATTTTTGTAGAAACGTCCTCTGGTCTCACAAGATCCAAGCGCATATGAATCGAACGTCCCAAGAAGAGTTAAGCTGCGGTTTAACCTGTGGTGCCTTCCTATACTGGGTGAAGGAATTCGCTAAGGTTCAGCTTGAAGTGAACATTTTGTTGCACTCATCGCTTTCAGAGCATCGTTGACTGTTTGTACACTGCGTTCAGCTTGACCATTTGTAGACGGATGGTAGGGTGCCGTAAACCCTTGTTTTTGAACTCGACGGATGCAAAGCTGGTCCCATTATCGGACACAATTGTGATAGAAACACCGTAGGCAGCAATCATCTCGGCTAGAAGCGCAATAGTCGCACTGGGTGTTGTTGCATTTGTTGTTTTGATTACAAGCCATTTGCTGTAGGCGTTGGAGAGAATAAACATCTCCACTCGCTCCCATGGCGCCCAGTGGTGTACTCTGGACTTAGGCGGATCATGAGCAAATTTAGCACAGTCGACGCACTTGTCACGCACTCAATATCCATGTCGATGCCAGGCCAGTAGATAAAAGAACGCGCTAATCCCTTCATTTTTCCCATTCCTAGATGTGCAGTATGCAGATCAGCAAGCAATTTGTCGCGGAGTATTTTAAGAATCACGACGCTGTGATCAAAAACCAGATAGCCTAATGCTATCTTATAGTCTGTGTGAGGGGCTTTATATCCTGGCCCTGGGCTGATCCAAGTAACTGAAGTATTGTTCCCTAGTGTTCGTCTTTTCTTATCTCCTGAGCTATCAGTCAATCAGTCATTTATTGGCAATCGATTGACTTGTGTAATAACGAAATTATCAAACGCATCGTATTTCTTCCCCTTCTACCGCTCTTAGTGGAGCGGAGCGGTTTGTGGTCGGTAATAAGCGTTCAGTGACGGCCGTAGAGGTACATTACGAACTTTTGAACCGCCCATACAATCCCAAGGGCATCCTTGTCCATTTGCGGATATCGTTGCTCTGTAGTGTTCATGGTGCGGCTTGCATAAGCAAAGGCATGCTCTTGATCAGTCCTGTTCTACTTGCGTCTGTTGCCAGCAGTAGTGGCTACGTAAAGGGTCTTCCATTAAGCGCTTCCTATCTTTAAATTTAAATAAAACAAAGTGTGTGTGAGATGTCATCGAAATTTTTTAATGGCCTACCGATGCCATTATATATATATAACATCGTACAATCAACACGTAGCGCCGTCCTGTTGAAACCACATGTCGTTGGTGTCCATATCACCCAATTCAGTCCAAAAGAAGTTGGTAAGCATCGACCTATAGTGCTCACCGTTGACGGTGATGGCCTGACCAACGTCGTTCTCAAAGAAATATGGACCGATGACGCCGCCAGCCCAAAATCCACACCAAACAGTGACTTTTTCAGGATACATTGGACGCTCTTGGATCTCATGTGGATTGTATCATCCCAAATTCGACAATTTTGTTTGATGACGTACCCATTTATCCAGAAATGGGATGGGCTTCATCGCTGTAGATGATTTTTCGATGAAAATTAGAGTCAGCTTCCAGAGCCCATTCAGCGAACACACGTCGTTGTCTATGGTCGTTTACCTTCAGCTCCTGGGTCAGTTGAATTTTGTACGAATGCAGGCCCAAGTCATGACGCGAAATTCGCCTAGTTGTAGTCTGCGAAAGGCCGAGTTCTTGTGAGCGATGCGAAATCGACTGCCTCGGATTCTCCTGCACACTCACGGACAGCGACGATGTTTTCGGCAGATCTTGCGTTTCGTCGACGTACAGGTGTTGGTTTATCGTTAACTGAACCGGTGGACACAAATTTATCCACCACGCTGCGAACAGAACAACCAACTGTGATAAAAAAAAATGTATCATTTGCACGTTGAACGTTATGTCCGTCCATGGTGATTTGGCAAAACAGACTGAATAATTGACAGCCAATTTGACAGATGTAGCTTCAACAATATGGCCGCTATCAACTGTCAAAGTCCGAAAGTCCTTATTGGAAGATCTCGTATTATTGGTCGACGAGTGTAAGCTGGAACCGTTGATGCTGCATTTACCCGCCCACTTATTCATGGTCAACGCCTGATATTCGCTCTCGTACCCGATTATTTGCACTGCTCGATATATCGTTTTTTCCGCTTTCCTCAGTTCGCTTACTCTTAAGCTACCGTATTTCCGCTGCAAGGGATCAGCAGTTGCTTGTAAACCTTTGTATCCAGCCTATGACCCTGTTCAAACCAACAAAACTCGAATATTGCTTAAAGATTTGGCTAATGTTTGATGTCAGTAGCATCGATGTGAGTTTTAAAGGAGCACACTTTGTTTTCCGGCTACGGACGCCAACTGCACTACTCCTGTTTTTTGGGAAATTCTCCAATTGGCAACCGTTGCGTAGCTAATTCGCTTGCATCAGCAAATATCTGTAGCTCAACTTGCTCTGACGTAAATACCGCACTATAGACGCTGGGTACATTTAGGCTCTCCACTTGCGCTAGTATCTGCTTCCATATTGTCCAGATAGCGTAGGTCTCATCTGAAATCTGCTCGTCCCAACCGATGTGCTCACGCCAAGCTTAGGTATTAATGAGTATTCCGCCGTCAATCCGAACGGGTGGACATCACTATGCTCAGCATTTGGTGCTTCGTTGGCCTTTTGTTTCCTTGAAAATGAGCTGGGTTGATCTTCCCAAATGCCATGATGAATCTGAGCGTATCTTCGACTGTGTCTCAATGGAGTCCTAAAACCTGTTGACTCGCTTTTGTCAAGATTTAACGTGGATGTTGTGGTCCCTTCACCATACTTTTTCACGAGCAATTTCGAGTTCGAAACAAAACATCCAAGTTCGAATCCCCCTTGTTTATATATTCCAATGACTTGAATCACCTCGTCTACGTAGTGGTTGTAGAGAATAACATCAGCCGCCTGTGGAAGTTTATCTCGGAACTCTTTCGCATTTTGGTTCTTCACGTCTTGGGCCTGTTGGTCCTCTCTTCGAATTGAAGCATTTCGATGATGTCTGCGTAAACTCCAACGTGCTTCTACCTGAGTTACATTACAACCATCGCCAAAGGGTGGTTCCCATCTGGTCCGCTTATCAGTTCTGAGTTGAAGGAAATGCCATCGACCTCCGCAACGGCATCAAAGACTATTCGAAGCTCGATTGAGCAATCTTGGATATTTTTCTCTCCCGAACCATTGCAGCTCCAGGTTTATTTTATAGCGAAACTGCTGAACCTTCGTCCAGCAAAGCCAATAAACGAACTTTCTTACCATTAGCTGGCAAGATCACTGGTAAAATTTTAAACAAAAGCTGTAACCTAGAAGATCTCGTTATAGAATTTGTTAAGACATGTCTATTTGAAGTATGAGCTTCAGCCCTAATTTCATCAACTTCTGGAGAATGTAAAAGCCCATGAATCCGTTTTTTGCAGTCCCTTTTACCGCACTTATGGAGCTAATCACAGTATGCACCTCTATGCCCCTCACCTATATAGACAGTTGAAACATAATTTATTTTGCCGCACGGAATGCCACCGCTTGCTGATATTCATTTTTAAAAACTGTTTATACCCTGAAATTTTATGGTTCTCGCCACATGCCTTGCATCCTGCCTGCCTGCGTGGAAGGACCTAACTCGCTCCCCATTCCTGGTCTCCGCTGGCAAAGTATGCCCGGGGATACCAACGTAGATTGGGCCAACCACAAGTGAGCTCTTGAAGCCACTTGCTGAAATCGTTTACCGTTGGAGTAACCATGTCTGCAGAGTATCGCGCCTAATCAAGCCTTTTCTGAATCGGCAACTTAAACACTAACTTCTCTATTAAAGTGGGATTACACAAATGCTGCCTACAACCCGCTGCACCGAGGAACAAAGCCAAGTTTGGAATCTTTGTTGCGAAGGGAATCAACTGGTCTATTCGGTTTTCAGCTATTGGATTTAGATTCCTTACTCTGGTTATTTGGCTTATTACCAGTTGTTCCGGCCTTCCCAACCTGACATGAAAAGTGTTCATAAGTTGTCAGATGTTACTGCAGACACTCTAGTATAGCCGCAGTGAAACTATTATATTTACTACGTCTGAATATGCCCCTTCTGCTGACTATTTGAATTGATCTTTATGAAGCATATCTGGAAGTGGCCTATCTCTGGTTGCAAGGTTAGGAATAAATGAGCTATAGTATGTTGCCTTGCTCAGGACTACTCGTAGCTGTAATTCATCTAAAGTAGCTGCTTTGGAGCAGCTCGCACTGCTTCCACATGTTTATCTGACTTATGGACCCCTTCCACATCAATTTTCTGACCCAAAAATTCTTCAGCAGATGTTGCGAGGACACATTTAGGGCGACTAAGGCGAAAGCCTTCGGATCTCCTGCGCTCTAATGTTGTTTCAAGAATCATTAGCATTTCACTGAAGTTTTCTGCACATTTGGAACCCCTTGTAGCACCGTTTCCATTCTACGTTGCCAGATACTTAGCTGGCATGTTTGCGGCTCCACAAACTGTTCGGGTCGGGCGAATTAGTCCATGCGTTGGAGTATTTAGGTTAAGGGCTTTAGTAGAATCTGCATCTGCTGATAGGTGAGAGTAAGCATCGAGAACGTCGAGATGGGAAAATATTGTGGCTCCTTACATTTGATTAGAGATGTGTTCCGCTCAGCAAACTGCATCTTGGCATGATAGTGCGTAATGTTTTCAAAGCGATAATGCCGCATGGGGCCCCCGTATCCAGTTCCATATCTAATTTACGCCCATCAATATTCACCGATATCATACGCCTGTCTGTTAATTTAGCTTTAATTTTATTTAGGCATTGGAGGGGCCCAAGTATTTCAGGCTCTTTGGCAATTTGCGACGTCTTCGATCTGCAGATTTCTTCAATGTGGCATTTCCATCTCCGCAGGCGTAGCACGTCCCCTACATCCATAACAATTATAAACTTCCTCTCCATCACCAGTGTGATGGTGTTTTTGATATGTTTTCATCGCAGGTATTTCGGGCTTCAAGGCCGCAAAGTAATTGCTCAATGAGCATTCGATCTAAGACAGAATGCTGCCCCTTGTCGCAGTCGTACTATAATGCGAAATTTGAGACTGACTCATCTTTTTCTTGAGCGACTTGTCCAAATTTTATCTTCTTCTTCTTAGGTCCTCGGGCCTATTATGTCCATGAGGTTCCCCTTATGGGGCATAGGGTCTCCACTACTCCTACGCGCCATCGTGTACGATTTCTGTATCTCTGCTCTCTCCAACTCTTCCCCAGTTGTGCGGAATCCTCTTCGACCGCTCTTCGCCAAGTACTTTTATGTCGGCCCACACGTCTGCCTCCTTGCGTTAGAGGCTTCCATTGCATTGCTTGACTCGCAATCCACTCGTGACATTTACGAAGCGTATGCCCAATCCACTGCCACTTACGTCTTCGTATGATACTCATCATTAGAGATACGTTTGGGCCAGAAAGTTTGCAGCTTTGTTGTGACAGCGGGTGTGACTTTTGTCGTGCTGCACCGGTAAAGAAGAATGGATTCAACATTGGAACGGAACGGTCGTAGCTTGCTCTTCAGGCTGATAGAGCTGTTTCTCCATATTTTGGACAGCATTCTGAACGCAGACTTTGCTTTCCCGATTCGGCTGATTATGTCTAGTTCGGTCCCTCCATCAGTAGAAACAATACACCTAAGATATTGAAAATTCTCTACCATGTCTATTGTTTGTCCAGGAATTTTTACTTGGTTAGATGAGAAATTTTCTGGGCTGATAGTGTTTGTTTCTGACGTATTGATCTTTAACCCAACGATTTCAGCTTCTCTCTCCAACCTTGTTGTCATTTGCTGGAGATCCATGATCCTGTAAGCATACGTCGTCCGCATGATCCAGATGTTTGAGGCGTGACTGCAGAGTCCACTGAATTCCTCCATTTCCAGTCGACAAAGCTGCATGCAATACATCAATTATCACCAACAGGAACAGTATTGGTGACGGTACACAGCCCTGCCTAACCCCATCTTGGTCCTGAGACATCTCTGACAACCTTCCTTTATGGAGAACGTGACATTTGGATCCATTATATGTAGTTTTGATAATAGCAATCTGGGATGCCCTTCCTGCGCAAAGCAAGCCAGATAAATTCTTTATTAACACAGTCAAACCCGTTTTTGAAGTCGATGGACAGCACTGTTCGATGATGATCCGCACGGTGCTGATGTGGTCCACGCAGAAAGATGTGCGGAATCCTGTTTGCTCGGTCTTTATTCGTTCCAAGATGATTTTTGCTATTACCTTGGCTCCTGCAGGCAGCACTCAAATTCCTCTCCAGTTTTCGCACTGCGTAAGGTCTCCTTTCTTTGGGAGCTTGAAAATCATTCCTGATGGTTGCGCTACTGGCCCAGACCAAGTTCTGAGCGATCAAAAGTTTCGCGATCATGAAATTTTATACTTTCAGCGAATTTATTTTTCTTTCGAACGAAATGCTTTGTCAGGCTCGATTTGATTTGGGCATACGTAAGATTCTCTGGAACCACAGAGCTTACTAAGGCTTTGAGCGCGTTATTCAGCTCCTCTCCCATGTGGACACGAGTGAAGTTATATTTGCGGTGATTTTTGCTGAGGTCTAGGGCCCATTCGAAGCGTGTAAAGTAGCCTTCAACTATGGTTTCATCTGATGCTTTATATTCTGTCATAGAAAACGGTGGTGGTCTCGGAGTTTGTAAAGAAGAATTACCTGAAGAAGATTGTGAAACTGAAATAGCAGTCTATATTGCTTCCGTCATCGCCTGGCGCACAGCGTCCACGAAAAATCCGGAAAGGGACTGGAGGAATTCTGGTGTAATTGTAGTCATTTTAACTTTTTTCTGAATTGAAGAAACACTTCTGACACCACTATTATTTTGCTATTCGTGAACTTCTCAAAACAAACTGAGCTACTTCTTTTAAACGTCACAAAATTAGATCTGTCTTGTTCATCCAACGAAATTCACAGCAGTATACTTCTTTGCATAGCCGGTTACGTTGTTGCTTATGAAGGTGCTATCATCGGCGAAGGAAGAGAGGTCGTTCCAGACTCTTAGACCGCAACGAATACTCTGGATGTTGCTAAGTTTTTAGAACTTAGAATGAGAATAAGCTTTCGTTTTTTAGACGGCTTAAAAATTCTGAAATATATTTACCATTATTTCGGACAATTCATTGTAGAAGAAAGCTCCTAAGTGGAGTTTCCTTCCCTTCCTCGACAATGCAGCTTCTGCAGAAGAATTTGTGAAGACGCCAAGTCGTTTTGCACGCTTGCCTGTAAAGCAGTGTCCAGTGATGACACCTATGATAGCGCTTAGATATTTTCTATTTTGAAAGATCAAACTCTTAGAGCGATTCAGATCCAGCTTTGGCCAGATCTGTTTGGTTGCTAGACATGTTGATTCAACAGTCCACCTAAGGTCTGTTCTTTTGTTACCATCCAGCTTTAATATTAATTTGCACGTAGCGATTGGTATACCTATGCTACCCTTTTCCGGTAGAATAGGTAGAGCGGTTCCAATTTTGGCTAGTTCATCGGCTCTACAGTTCCCTGGAATGTCTCTGTGGCCCGGTACCCAACAAAGGTGAATGTTGAACTGCTTTGCCATCTCCATAAGAGTTGATCTCCATTCAAGGGCGGTTTTAGAGTTTAGTGAGACCGAGTCCAGGGGTTTGATAGCAACCTGACTATCCGAAAAGTTGCGGATATCCTTGCAGATATCACGTTTCTCTTCAGCCAGAACAGAGCTTCTTTAATCGCCAAAATTTCGGCCTGGAACACGTTATAGTGATTTGGAAGACGGAGGGAGAGGCTTAGATTAAGATTAGTTGAAAAAAAAAACATCGCCACCAACCCCGCTATCGGTCTTAGAACCATCTGTATAGAAGTGCATTGACTTGTCATCCATGAAAGCATCTTCCTCCCAGAAGGATCCAGAGGGGAAGCATACATGAAAGTCTTTATCAAACCAATGTTCGAGTATAGTGTAATCGATGTTCTCTGGGAGGATTCCTAGTACAAGTATATTAAGAACATGAGCATGGCCAAATAAATTAGTTGTCCACTTTGTGGTTGCTGAAGACATCGGAAAGTGTCAAGTGAAATAGAGTATCCAATCCCGCGGAGTTAATAGTGCGTATTGCTCCACTTAGGCACAGACTTTACTGTTCTTTGGACTCTACTTAGTTTGCTGCAGTTGACTGCATTGTCTAAGGCCGTCCACAAGACAACCACCTGTAAGTGAGTATCGGTCGTATAACCAAGGCGTATAGCCCTATTTGTTCCAAATAACTTTTTTGCAAGAGAATAAGGCTACTGTAGCTTTCCTGACTCTTTCTTGAATGTTAGGTTTCCAGTTTAGTTTCCTGTCAAAAATGAGATTGAGGAGGGTCTATGATTGGAATTTTATATTTTCTGGAAAAGAGGACTGTTATGGGGGCTGTTATCTATCCAGCGTACCTTAGACCACAAAGGTACTGTGCTTCTTAAATAAGTTTACAAAAATAGAAGAGAAAAGTAAAAGTAATACAATGAAAACAAAATGAGGAAGAGAATTCGAATCCCTAGACTTCAGCCCTTGCGCAGGAGCCCACGTATAGATGGCGCTAACATTCCTCCCACCCATAAGCCGACTTGGACTTGCTGCTGCTAATTGTGACGCAGGCGGACGAAAGATTCCACTGGAAGTTTGTACTGTACACTTACCTGTTCTTAGGGTATTGATGATGACTACTCTGGGTCAGCAATTTCTAGGGAAGATTTCATGGATAATGATGACCAAATCTCCTTTAACAAGGGGCCTCATCTTTTCGTAAGCTTTTACGCATTTTCTCCAGAACGCGTTAGCCTTGTGATCACAAATAGGTTTCGAGCCGTTGGAAGTCCCAAGCAAAAAATGATTTGGCGTAAACGTTTCGTCATGATTGGATTCAAGTGAAACGAAGGTAAGTGGTTTGGAATTTATAATACGCTCAATTGCAATAAGTGGGTTGCGCAAAGTCTCATCATGCGAGTAGGTTCTATTATGACGAAGAATCTGGTATAAGATAGTCTTTATTGATCTTACAAGCCTCTCCCACGATCCGCCCATATGCCGGGCTGGAGGTGGATTAAATTTCCACTCCAAATCCGCTGATGTAAACTCATTAGCAATATTTTTCATTTCTTCTCGAAGCACCCTTTCCACTCCCTAAAAGTTTGCACCATTACCACTGTATACTAACTCGTCGAGCCATAAAATTTCCCAGACACACTATGCAGGAATCTGTTGTTATCTCCTCTCTGGCACTTTGAATTAGGAAGGCTGGCAATGACAATTGTCTGAGTGAAGCTGAGTGCAAGCACTGTGTCAATCAACTGTGGGAACTGGCCAAAGTAGACAAGTCTGCATTCAAGGAAAGGGCTGTGATATGGAGAACGGAACACTTGGAGTGAAGTGCTCCACACAGCAAACTTTTAAATAATTGAACAAGTCTGTGCCGAAAATCCAACCCCTAGAAACTAAGACTTCCGAGGTTTTCAAACAACCCAAACTGATGCGCGCCATCTTCTGGATTCCCGGGCAACTCAGGGAAACCGAAGATGTTCTGATGCGTCTACCCAGAACCTTGAACTCGACACTGAAATCTGAAAAATCTACTCTAACAGGGAGAGAAAGAATCGGGAGAACAATTACGGTTCTTGTCTTGTTGTGGGCTTACGCAAAGGTTCTGTCGGAACTACTAATTCTGGGTATGACTCACGTCTCTATCTGCAACTTGGAAGCGTCAATTTCCACTTTTGGGGCAGTAGCAAATGCAATGTGAGAGGCAATCATCTCCTGGATTTCTTAATATCGTCTGACCTGGTTTGTTGCAAGCGTAAGACAGCAAACAGCAAGTAATCGACTTAACGTTATCCAACAGGTATGCTAAGAAGATTACTGGCTGGAAAGTACTATCGGAGATATCCACGTCAGATCATAAGTACACCGAACGCAGAATCGGGTCCGAGGTGTTGACGTTATTGAAGAGGGGGAATCCGCAGAAAACCAACTGGACGCGATTTCAGGAGGAGCTCGACAAGTACAATAGTGCTCTCCCTAAGATCAGGACAAACCAAAACCTAGAGGAAGCTGTTCAGAGCCTGAACGGTACCCTCACCTAGTGTTTTGAAATGGCATGTCCAGCTGGAAAGCAATCCTGCAAATCGCCCGTTCCTTGTTGGAACACAGATCTGCAGCATCCTCGTAAATAAATCAGGAAACATCTAAACAGGTCACTTATGACTTAGAGGTACTTGTACCTACCATATACTGAGTCGAAAGCAGAGACTCTCATGCTTGAGTGTCATTTCCCAGGCAATCTAATCGGAACCAGCTCACAACTAGCTGTTATCAACGAAGCTGGCAGTGAGCTGAACAACACAACAAGCCGTAGCTAGTATATCTCATCAGTTGTGATGACAGATGAGGCCATAAAACATGCTGTTGCTATGTGGCTTCAAGTCGCCTGTATTGTATTTACCCAGTTATGTTACAAAAAGGTGTATACCAGCTGCTGGCAGCTCGGAAGAGTTTTCACTGCTATCCTGGCATTGGCGAAAAGAGAGAGTAGCATTTATACCGAAAATCGGAAAGAAGGACTACACGCTCGCCAAGAGCTTCAGACCTAAAGTCTGACTTCCTTCATGCTGAAGAGCATGGAAAGAATGGTGAAGGTCTATGTGCGAAAAACGGCTTTGGGAATGTATCTTCTGTCTGCGCTTGAACACGCCGAAGATCTTGCTAGAGTGCGCTTCAAAATCTAGTACCCAGAATTGAAGGCGCACTTGACAAGAAGGAATACGGGCTGGGCATTTTCATCGACGTTGAGACTGCTTTCGACAACGCACCATTTGACGGCATGTGTAACTCCGCCAGACAACACGGCGTAGAGGAATCACAAGTTTTGTAGATAAAAGCAATGCTGGTGAATAGTACATTGATTGAGGAAGTTGGCTATGGCCAATATGTGGTGGCGGGAGTAAATAGGGGTTGCCCGCAGGGCGGCGTTCTGTCTCCACTGCTATGCTGCATGGTCGACTCACTGCTCAATGCTCTTAATAGTTCCGACGTCTGTCCACAAGCATACGCGGATGATGTAGCTGTGCTGTCTATTGGATCGTGTCTAGCGACTGCCTGCTCTAAATTGCAGGCAGCCCTAGACGTGATCGACAGCTGGTACACTTGTAATGGGCGTTCAGACAATCCTGAGATTGATTCTTTGTTGAGGTTGTTCTGTTTACGAAAAGTAGGAAGCTGTTGGTCTGACTCATCTAGTGCTTAAAAGCATCACCATTCAATTCTCCAAAGAACCTAAGTATTTGGGTGTCATCCTTGATAACAAACTTCTCTGGGCTAAACATGTTACTTCGAAAGCATCTAAGGCGCTGTCGGCCTTCTGACAGTACAGAGCAGCTATCGACAAGACATGGGGCATGTCACCGAGACCGGTCATTTGGATCTACACGGCTATGATAAGGCCAATTATATCCAATGCGTCGGTTGTCTGGTGGAACTAGTTCTCTCGAAAATTCATGATTTCTGCTTTTACCAGACTCCAAAGAACGGCTTGTCTCGGATGCATGGGGGCTTTGCCGGTCTAGACGCATTGATAATTCTCCCTCCCCTTAATATTCATATCATGGGCTACAGTTCCGAAGCTATTTTCTGTTTAAAAAGAAGTGCTCATTGGTACAATACGCATTGGAGCTTTGAAGACCTTGCGCGTCGGCTGTCTTATGGACATGCATTCCGATGCAATGACACCAGAACTCCTGTTGCCGAAAAGATATGAAATTGATTTTCTTTGTGCTCAGGACTGGTATCAGCTAGAATCTGAGCCAGGAAAGAAGTCGGGTCTTCACAGATGGCTCAAAAACCAATATAGGATATGACGCTGGAGGACAACAACGTTGGATTTCACTTCACGTTAGGAAAGCTTGCGTCTGTCTTCCAAGCAGAGATTTACGCAATCCTGATGACAGCGAACTATATTGTGGAGAACCGGTAGAAGGGGCCTTGCTAAACCCTCTTACGACTTCCAAGCTAGTTCAAGAATGCAAGATATCACTGAAGGCTAAATTAAGTGACTTTTGTCTGGGTCCCAGGTCATGATGGGATCACGGGAAATGAAATCGCCGATAAACTTGGCAGGCAACGTTCAGAGGAGAGATTTTCAGGATCCAAACCTACTTTGGGTTTGCTTGCGCCCTCAGTTAAGGCTTCCATTGACAGTTGGGTCTCATATGAGCACAACTGCAGATAGCATAACTTCCCACGATGCAGTCAGACCAAACTAATGCTTCCCGACATCTCTCAGCAGGAAAGACTGCAGGTTGCTTACTGACGTCTTGACAGGGCAATACACTTTTGCTAAGCACTTTCATGGACATAAGTGACACAACATCCAGCGATGCTTGCTGTGAAAGTGATGACTACACCGCGGAGCACTATCTCTGTTAATGTCTGGATTTCGCTGGTACTTGGAGCAGACGTGGTGGGTGCTGGTACTGTAGGCACCTTATCAATGAAGCGTTTACTCACCTTTCTTCGTAAGACTGAAAGATTTCATTAAAAGAAACTTGCAAAGGGTACAATATGGACTAGTTTTTTGTCTGAGTGCTCTGGTTGTCTTAGCACAAAACGTTTTTTTTTATGCTACCAAAAAAATCTCACAAAGTGTCTCCTGCATAGCTGCTACCATTGGCATAAATTCCGACTTGGTCGAAGATAGTGCTATTGTTGGTTGGTGACGTGTTGCCCAAGAAATTGCTTCTTTCGTCTTGAAGTGCGTGGATAACTCCTACTTAAATTTCGTTCAAATCGTGGCATTGCTTGCAAATATCATTATGTCGTCAACCCAAACAGCCAGATTAATAGTATTTTGGTTTGAATGCTTGATATAGATGCACTGATCGGTTGAGGGTTACTTAAATTTCATTTCACGGAACAGGACTTCATTTAATTTATCATTCCAGACATGATTGGAGTGGTTAAGTCCATTAATCGCTCGCTTCAGAAGACATAGCCTTAATCCCAATAATATCACCTACTTCCTCTGGTTGACGCATAAAAATTTCTTCAGAAATTTCACCTTGAAGAAATGTTGGCCTTCAACACTAGAGGCGCAATATTCCAAAAATCTGTCTAACTTCTCGCATATACAAATGACAAACATAATCGTGAGAAACAAGCGGGATGTCAATGGGGCTTTTGTGAGTATTAAGGCAGAAGCTGCAAAAATGGGTCTGGCGGTCAATGTAAGCAAAACAAAACAAAAACTGGAATTTGCTGTTGTCAAAGGAGGACAATCAACACCATCGCCTTAGGCAACTATTAATTCGAGGTAATAAAGTAATAAGCTCCAATAATAACCTTGTTTCTGCGGGCTAGGAAGACAATTAAGCAACAAAGCCGTATCTCGAGTAACGAAGAAGACACCTCAGACGGGGAACGCCTAATCATTCCTGTCCTGTTGTAGGAATAACTATATCGATTATGCAACGACGTGGATCTGGTCAGAATGTTTCTCTAACAGCGAATAAGATGTCTAGGTCATATAGACACAAATGCTTCAGCCCGAAGGATTTTCGATTTTCTGCAGCAGCATCATCATCAACATCATCATCATTATAAACAATAACAACAACCACAACACCAGTATGTACATAATGAGGCGGTCAGATGCGGACTTGTAGGGTAAAATCGTAGGACGAGCTCTAAGAGTAACCGACACAAGAAGACCCATTGCCTCCACAGGGCAATGGTGGTTATTTCATGGCTTATAAGTTCCTTTTAGTATTGCAGACTGCGTAAGCTCTGTGCATTCGAAAGCTTGTAGTATTGAAGGATTGTCTTAACACCGGCAAAAAGGAGCTAACTTCTTTCAAAAAACCCTAACTCCAAGGTGGAACAGCAAGCGTCGAGGGATGCATGGCTAAGAGGATGCTTAATCCCTAGTTTGCGTACTTCGGATACCGGGCAACCTCCGATTTAATTACCCAGCGGGCTCTGCTGTTAGGTGATCTATGTTATACATCCCGATTGCCCGTAGGAATCAAAATTGATCCAACAAAATTTTCACTTTTGAGGACTGATACCTCTTTAAAAGTTTCATCTTCTAGGGACCCACCTGTGCTCCCTGCAGCAGAAACTTTCGATTGGATGTCTGCTGCCAACTCTGACGCTAAAATGAAAAGCGATGAATGGAATTCGTCCCTTCTGAGCGACTCAGACTCAGACACTTTGTGTGAAGACACAATTAGCATGCTATCGGATGAGTTATGTGTACCATCCGTTAGCCCGAAAGTGCCGTTGTTGGCTCAAATACAGGAGGGAGTTATTGATGTTTCGATTGAGCTTCGAGAAGAAAAGGTGAAACTATATATTAACAGCTTACTATCAAGACCGATTGGGTTGTGTTTGTTTGCTCCAATGAGGCCACTGCAAATCGGCTGAGGAGTAATTTCTAAGAAATCAAAAGGAAATGTGTTTAGAACGTCATGTTAGGGAAGGAGGCTTTGTTTCCGAAACCACATATCATAACGAGAAAATTTTCGCGTTCTTGGATGCTCAAAACTCAGGTCTTAACATCAGAACCTGGAAAGAGTGAAAGAGAAAAATCTCGTCAATATGGGCTTTGCTGTATATGACAGTACTGTGAAACTGTTAAACTACCTAAAAAGTGTTGTCACGTACCATTTCGGTAAGCTGAGGCTCATTATAAATCAAAAATAGACAGACAAAATTGCAGCTCCCTCCAACACAACCAACAGTAGTCTGTCATAGAGACTGCGAAACAACACCGACATATGTAGATACGATTCCTCCAGGATCTGTCTCCGTCGCTATTGCTATCTCGTTGCCAACGTGATGCAAATGCCCACAACAACATCTGAAGTAACACCAACAACAACAAAAGGGGTGAGTTACTTTTAAATTATATTTTTGGTGAAAATTTTCTTGTAATAGGGGTAACAAACCCGCTTTTATCAATTCTGTAAGAGAGGAGGTACTTGACCTGACCTTCTTGTCTCCTTTTCTCCATACTTTTTTCAAGGATTGGCACGTGTCATATGAGGGATCCTTATCGGACTGTATGTCAATTCTGAAGCCTTAAGCTTATTCTACAACAACAGCCTATCTGGAAATATGGTCAGCATAGACAAAGTTAAATGGACCATAAGCTCATTTAAACTATATAAGGCACCTGGATTAGACAGAATCTTTGCAGCACTGATTCGAAAACATCAGATCCTACCCACCTTAACCGCCTTATATAGGTATAGTTTCAGCTGGAGATACATCTCAAAAGCCTCGAGGTAGGGAAACGTAGTTTTTATCCCCGAATCAGCTAAACCTAGTGAGCTACCTTAATTTTATCGATCCATAAGTAATTTTTGCTGAAAACCATGGAAAGACATCAGAGACCTTCTGAACAGAAATTCACTTCTGCACTCTCACCAATATGCATACAAGAAGAGGCTCTATTAAATCTTGTAACACAAATTAAAGAGGCCAACTGACAAAAACAGATGGAATATGTAGAATATCTTCCTAGGTATTGAAGGTGCCCTTGAGAATACCGGATACGAATCCATTTCGGAAGCCATGTCCCAGAAAGTGTATAGACCATCCCACTAACCGTTGGGTTAGAGCGATACTCGTAAACCTATCATCATCTACTCATCAGTGGTATGGTAGAACAAAACAAAAGAGAAATCTGCCATATAAATGCTGCATAGGCTATAAAGGCTTGCATGCCTCACCGGCGGAATGCACACGTGTCCCACAGCAGCTATAGGTTTAACGCCACTCCATCTCTTTATAAAAAAAATAGCAATTCACAGCATGGTCAGGCTACTACAAACAGGAGAGACTAATCACGCAGATCACATGGATCAAATGAATCTTCTCTCCAAAATCCCCAGGCTTGATATGATCTGCGTGGTAGACTACCGCCTACCTGATATTCTGTGCTTCGGCTGAAGGTTCAATATAGTGATCCGAAACCGGCATATATGGAACTACAAAAATCCGAACTCAGACCTTAAAGGTAGTTAGTAGTATACAGATGGATCAAAGATGGACACCGGGGTGGGTGCTGGTACATTAAGGAGAACAAAATGTGAATATCCGATTGGAAAAACATCCCAGGTCTTCGCCAGGCTAAAGGAGCCATCAAATCCTTTCCCATAAAATCAAGAATCCCTATGACTCAAAAGGGGTGATATCAGAAGACTGGTTGGATCTCTAACCGGGCACTGCCATCTACATAAAATAGGTCTTATTCAGGAAACTGAATGTCGTCTCTGCATGGAAGACGACGAAACTGGGGAACACATTTTATGTGAATTCATGGCTCCAAGTGCCTTAAGGATATGACACTTCTTCAGAGAAATTTTGGTCCCTGGGGAAATTCTCAAAATCTTCACCAGAGAGATTTTCAATTCCATCAAAAGGGTTGAGCGGCTCTTGGTTTCGTAATACTGATTTTGCGCTGCAAAAGGTCTTTAAAAAGCTCGCTACAAGAAGAGCGAAGGGATCTTCAGCAAAAAGTTCACCATCTTGAAAGAGAGGCTAAATCTCTGCAGTAAGAGAGATAAATGGGTTGAAATTGTAGGGGTAGGTATCTAATGTCGACAACAACAACGCCTTAAATTGTGCCTTACAAATTTTTCCAAATGGTATGTGTGCAGAAATGTATCTGCAGACCGCTTCGACAATTGTTATGTGAAGAAAATCAGAACCAAAAAGTCAATTGGAATTCCATCTTCGAATAAAAAGGGTCTTTCAAAAGTCGCGCCTAGATGTCAGTAGTGAATAATCGCTGAACGCTACCTTTTTTTCATGTCATCTTTGACATTTGTGAAGTAGACACATGTACAATTTTAACCATGGATAGCTACACTTTAGAAAAACGCATTAAAGTTATTCAAACTTATTATAAGATTCGCGATTTTTGTGTGATGTGTCAACAATTGAAATGTTAGCGAAAAGATTTGAGGAAATTGGTGCTGTCGAGGATCGAAAAGAGTTTGGTAGATCAGAAAGTGGACGTTCTACGTTATAGTACAAAGTGTAGCTGAAAAATCTTCAACAAACGATATCACGAAGCTCTTAGGTATTAGACATTCATCCATCGACTGTTTGGCGATATACTTATATTACATAAGTATTTGCATTTGAATCCTTACAAAATCCAATTAGCACAAGAATTAAACCCAGCAGATCGTAGTCAACGCAGAGCTTTCGTCAATTGGCTGCTAGAACATGATGGTGGTTATTCACGCTAATTGATCTTTAGTGATGCAACTCATTCACATTGGATGGATTCGTCAACAAACAAAATTGTCGGATCTAAGGAGAAGAAAATCCTTGAATAACTTGAGAAAAATCATTAGATGCATCCACAAAAATATACTTTTGGTGTGGTTTTTGGGCTGGTGGAATCATTGTCCATTTTTCTTCGAAGACGCAAATGAAAGAGCTGTTACTGTTAATGGAGAGCGCTATCGATAAGTGATTGAAGATGATTGAAGACAATTTGTTGTTTCAAATTGAAGAAATAGACTCAAACGAACTTTATTTTCAACAGGATGAAGCCACGAGTCACGCAACATGTGCAAACATTGTTTCCAGATCGATTCATTTCATTAAACTGGCGACCTAGATCAGGCTATTTAACACCATCAGATTACAGTAAAGTGGAGAAGCTAACAACAATTGCACGGTTGAAAAACAACATTCGGAACGGAATTGATGAGCTTAATGCGGTAATATGTCAGCGAGTCCTTGAAAATTTTGATGTTCGTTTGAGACCCTATAGACGTACTCGTGGTGGACATTTAAATGATGTTATTTCTCGCACACAATTGTTTAGAGCCAACAGCCTTGCTGGGGGCCAGCATCTCCAAAAATAGCTCAGCCGTGAACGGAGTATCCACATACCTGGCCACCTCCAGATTAGCTAGCCCGAAATGTAAACAGTGCTTTCTCTGCTAATAGTGATATATTAATGGATACTCTTTAAAAAAAAAAAAAAGAGATCGTTCGAGATAATCGTGTCGGTTCCCAAGACGCCCAAAACCAATAACAACAAAACCTCCCCTGGGTCTTCCAACACCACATCTGCCAAAATCTCAAAGTTGCAATGAAGATCGCGGTAATCGACAAAAACGACACTGATGGGTCGATAACACCTGAGTGGTGGCAGTTGGTCAAGCTTAAGTTTTAAGCAACTTCTTGGCCATCATGCGAGAAAACCCCGGAACCCCATCTATCACAAGCGACTCTGACTAACACCAAGCCCACGTTAAACTTATCGCTTGTGCAGACCAAAGGTTTCCCGATCTTTACACCAAAGCCATAGATGGATTAAAAGACATTTGGCCAGGTGCAAAATCCGAGGTGGTGCCTAAGGAGGTTATCCATAGTAAACCTAGAAGTCGCACCTGGATCCCAGCCGAACCCTCTTCCACTGAAAGCATTCTTGAGATCATCAGGCTCAACAACTCTACCCTTCCGACTCATGACTGGAAAGTCGCGAAACTTGGGGAATCGCGTTGATCGCGATCAATAAGAAATATCTTAATCCTCTCGCGCAGACTAAAGGCATGATTCGGTTCGGTTTCGACTCAATTCACCTAAGGGTCTATAAAAAGGATGAGCTGGATACTGATAAGCAATCAGTCTTCCTTTTACTGAAACTCAACCTTAGACATTGGAGCGTCGATATGCGTTCCAGAAATGGATAGCGACGACTCCAATCTATCCGAGGCGACAATTAAGCGGTCGGTCTCCTCTTCTGACACTCTGTCGGAAATGGAAACCGTTGACGAATTAAAAAGAGATCCCATACGATCAGAGGAAGAATTTTGGGCACATCATCAGAATCGGTGGACTTGAACAGTGTCATCGTGGAGGCTACTCTGGTAAATTGTAGCAATGATACGGTTCCTCCAGATTAATCTCCATCATTTCAAATAGGCCTCGGCCGCACTTATTCTGCTTCTTTCCAAAAACTCAGAAGACATCATTCTAATCCAGGAACCATGGATCGTAGAAGGCGTAGACTTGGGACACTTGTATATGTGGAGCATACAAAAGACAAAGGTAAGATTAGAACTAGTATATTACTGCAACGTAGCCTTAATTTATTCTTGAATCCTACCCTCAGCGACCCCGACATAACCGTTGCCAGAGTGGAGACTGCTAAAGGCACATACAGGCCGGCATCGTCATATCTTGCCAGAAAGAGTTTTACTGGAAGTTGGAAGGCTAAAAACTGGCCTAAGACGCTAACGCTCATCAGACGGTATGGGGCGGTACCGACATCAGTGATAGAGGGGAGTCACTTTTGATTACATTTTAAGTACCAACCTCACAGTTTGCAACATTGGCAATGAGCCCACTTTTATAACAAGAAACTGGCAGGAAGTGCTAGATTGATATCCATATACGATCTAAAATTGATCCACGACTTTTGTCGTGCGTACTGTAAAGGAAAGTCGGTGGAAACGGCTCTGCATTCACTGGCTAGCCATATCGAACGACTGCTGATACATCTGGAAGCGGGTGGTAGCAGGGTGATTGTCTACGTGGATGACGTTGCTACAGCCGTGTCAGGTAAGCATCTTAATACAATTCAAAAACTCCTTCAGCTAAGACTTAACAGATTAACCCGTTGGGCAAATCGCTGTGGATTAGGAGTAAACCTCTTAAAACTGATCTTGTCCTATTTTCCAGGAAATACAAAATTCCAATTATAGATCCTCCTTCAATAAACGGTACCAGTTTAGTCTTTCCCGAAACAGCAAAATATTTGGGTCTCATTTCTGACAGGAAACTAAACTGGAAACCTAACATTCAAGAAAGAGTCAATAAAGCCTCTGTAGATTTATTCCCTTGCAAAAAAGCCATTGGGAAGAAATGAGGTCTTCAACCTCGTATAACCCACTAGATATACATCTCGGTCATAAGACCAATACTCACCTACGGGGTTGTTGCTTGGTGGACGGACTTAGACAATGCAGTCAACTGTAGCAAACGAAGCAGAGTCCAAAGAACAGCATGTCTATACATAAGCGGAGCCTTACGGTCTACTCCTTTTGCGGGATTAGACATTCTGTTTCACTTGACATCCCTCGATATTTTCAGCGGGAATGTAAAATAGCTGTGACTGCAGCTATTCGCCTTACCATTCTTAATACATTAGGAATCTTCACAGAGAACTTCGATTACACCATACCTGAACTTTGGTTTGACAAAGACTTCCAAGTAAGCTTCTCCTCTAGGTCCTTCTGGAAGGAAGATGCTTTCATGGAGGACAAGCCAATCCACTATTACACAGATGGATCTAAAACCGATAGGGAGGTTGGTGGCGATGTTTTCTGAGATAAGCTAAATCTAATTCTCACTTTCCGTCCTCCAAGTCACTTGGCGATTAAAGAAGCTCTGTCCTAGCTGAAAAAAAACGTGATACCTGCAGAGGACATCCGCATCTTTTCGGACAATCAGACCGCTATCAAGTCCCTGGACTCAGTCTCACTAAATTCTTGAACAGCCCTTGAATGGGAATCATCTCATACAGAGATGGCGGAGCAGTTAAACTTTCACCTTTGTTGGGTGCCGAAATTGTAAGCCCGACGAACTCGCCAAAATTGGAACCACTCTACCTATTCTACCGGGAAGGGATAGCATAGGTATACCAATCACTACGTGCAAATCAATATTAAAGCTGGATGCTAATAAAAGAACAGACCTTAGGTGGACTGTTGGACCAACATGTCTAGCGACCAAACAGATCTGGCCAAAGCTGGATCTGAATCGCTCTAAGAATCTGATCCTTCTAAATAGGAAACTCCTCAGCACCATCATAGGTGTCGTCACTGGACACTGCCTTATAGGCAAGCACGCAAGAAGGCTTGGCGCTTTTACAAACGTTTTCTGTAGAAACTGCAAGTACGAGGCGGAAGAGGAGACAATGCTCCAACTACTCTGTACATGTCCAGCTCTCCCCCAGAGAAGAAAACTTCACTTAGGAGCTTTCTTCTACAATGGCTTAAACGATCTAAAGAATATAGACGTAAACAGTCTTCTGCGCTTCATCATAAGCTCAAACTGGTTCCATGAGTAAGAGGATCATAGATCCCCGTGACATCACATTGGGCCAATAAGCTTAAGTTGGTTGGTCTTTCTAACAGGCTCTTTTGCCAACCTACCTAAGAATTGAAGCCGGACAATCATAGAAAACGTCGTGAGTTCGCTAACTGGGCGCTGGAAATGTTGGCCGGAGATCTGGATTTTGGCCAAAAAATCATCTTCTCGGACGAGGCCCATTTTTGGTTCAGCGGCTATGTCAACAAGCAAAATTGCTGTTATTGGAGCGAACGCAATCCACAAAAATTGACTGTGTGGCACGGTTTGTCGCATGGCGCCATCATCGGACCTTCTTTCTTTCGAAATGAGGAAGGAGACACGTTCCCGACAATAGTCTCAGGTATATGTAGAGCGATGTTAACCAACTTTCTGTGGTCAGAGCTCGACAACATCAATATATTCGAGCTCTGGTTCCAACAAGACACCGATACAAGCCATACAAGAGACGCAACGCTCGAAGTTGTGAAGGAGAAATTTGGCGACTGGGTCATCTGACGGCAAGAGTTCATCAATTGGCCTCCGCGATCGTGCAATTTATAAAAAAAAACTGCTTAATACTTTAAAGCAGTAAAGATAACGGGCTGTCAGAATTTCCAATTGAAAAGGTGGTCGAGGAGCTGCAGGTACAGTACACCAGTTTAAATTTATGATAAAACATTCTGGTGCATGATAAAATATATTTGGAGAAATTGGAGTAGTCAAGCTGAAAAACATAAGTTTGGTTTTGGAACTTATAATCACATTATGCTTGGCAAACTAATATCTTTGTAAGCTCAGATCCGAGTTAATCTGCTATATCTGCTATTAGATCCAGAAAACTAGCAGATCCAAAACAAATCCAATGTCGTCAACAAATGCTGTTAGCTCTCCATTAAAATTCAGTGCGGATAATGAATTTATGCAAATTAGGAATAGGATTGGTCCTAAAGCCGAACGTTGCGGAACTCCGATTTTAATAAATTTATTATCACTCCTGCTTTCTTCGACTAAAGTGCATCAGGAAAACTACCAGAAAGAGTGCTTTTATTAAAAATAAAAGCTAGAACGTTAGCCACATACTACGCATTATTTTTTCAAAATTTGGTTAGAAATACCTTCTATTCCACTTGAACACAAATTTTTTAAGGTCCCAATCCTTTTCACCACTTCAATAGAGGTTATGGGCTCATAAAAGAACTATTTTTTAGGAAACATCATTTACGCACTTAAAACATTTACAACTTTGGACGAAAGGCTCTGACTGAAGAGAAGGAAAAGCAGCAATTGAAGGATTTCACGTCATTAGCCTAAAGGGGTGAACTAACAAACATTTCATACAGAGAAAAGGTCGTTCACAAACATACAGAATAAAATTGGGCCCAACATTGACCCCTGGGGAGCACCTTTTGAAACAAGTTTAAGACTAAATATAGACGGAAAGCTGCGAATTAGGTTCGTCGGCCTAATATTGAAGCCAAAGAGATTCTGAAATTTCCAGCGAAGTAAGTCATGATCTACACTATCAAAAGCATCCAAAGAATCAGGCAGATATAGAATCGTCACAAAACCCTTATCGAAATTCCGACTTATATAATCGATAACGCGTGCAAATGGTTGAATGATGTGGAAATATGGTTGGCACTGAGAAGTGTCAACTTGGCGATACCCAGTGTTGCAACAGTTTCTACACATGAATTGCGCTTATTTTACCTCCAAGTGGTAACCATCGGGTACTTGTCAATGTCCATCTGGACTCAACTTCCCAAACTTATAAGGGCGAATGCTGACCTGAAGACAAAAATAGCAGCACTATAAGCAGGACAACGGACGAATTCCCTAGATGGAATCAACGGTGAAGTCACAATTAAGACCTTATACGGGCTAATCCGGTAAGAATTTCCGAGTCAGAGTTTTGGAAAAGAGATGATGGTGGATGAGCCCTTAATCGACCAACGGCAGCGCTCATATCCCCGAATGGGTTCGGCGGCTTCGGCCCCTCGTCCTAGGGGTATCTATAATGAATCTGGCTAAAAGGGTTGGGGGTAATGGGGCGATAGAAAAGATATGTAGATACGAGGCAATAACAAGCCTCGGATACGGATGGATCTACTGTTGACAACCCCTGCAAATGAAACATGAACAACGAACTTCGGATCTGCACGTGAATGTTAGGTCCCTTAATAGGCCTCGTGCAGTCGAACAACTAGCGGAGACCCTGGACTGCTGCTGATGAAAAACTGCCACCCCTATTGTGAGAGTCAAAAAATAAACGATAAACGATAAATATCAAAAAATTTGAATAGTTGCCATTGCGATTGTCAATTACCAAAGAGTGATTGACTATCATCAATTTGTTACAAATTTCCATTTTGAATGGGGCCAAAGTGAAACAACAAACAAATGGAATTTTCTGATGTTAGTTCGTCAACAAATGTCATGTCTCATTCACAATAGTCAATTTATTCACAATAGCCACAAATTTTATCAAATGAGTTACACAATACCGAAAATTGTTTTGATTGATAAATTTGTCAATCGTCAATTGGTTGATAATTATCAATTATAATTGACACTCGCAATAGGGGTGTGCGACATCTACTACGGCGATTGTTATCGTCGGCAAAAGCAGCACTTATTTGGATTCGGATCCATTGTTAGAATCAGATTTAGGTAAGAAGTCATGAGTTTTCGACATGTTAACGAGCGCCTTGTAACAATCCGTATTAAGGCTAAATTTGCCAACATCAGCCTTATATGCGCGCACGCCCAACAGATGAGAAAGATGGCGACACAAAAGATAGCTTCTACGAGCTCTTGAAGATGACCTACGAGCAGTGCACTAGCTATGACATTAAAATTGTCCTCGGCGATTTTAGTACAAAGCTAGCAATAGAGTGTATCTTTCTACTTTGTAGTACTGCCGGAAAACGAATTCCTCTGAAAACGAATTCCACTTTGTGGAGTGGCAAAACATTGTCGTTGCTAGCATGCTGTTCCCACATATTGTTATTCACAAGGGGACTTGGAGAACTCTTGAGGAAGTGAGGATACAATCCCAAAAGATAGCCAAACCATTTTCCGATCGAATCTCCAGCCGGCATCAAGTATCGATGCTGGGTTTCACTTGGCCGCTACAACGGAACCCCTGGACTGTCGACGAGTGCCAGCAAGCACATGTAGCTCAGCAAGATGCACATTAAGGCCGCCTCGGCTTCGCAGGCAGTGCCTCAAGCGGTCGGTCCAATTTTTTATGGCTCGGTTCAATATGTGCGGCGTTATTCCGGCAATATCGTGTCGACCGTTGGCTTCGAGCTCGTGCAAAGTGGTTGGCTTTCTAGCGTAGTCTAAGGACTTGACGTAGCCCCACAGAAAATAATTGAGTGATGTCAAATCGTATCATCGCGGGGGCCAATTGATGAACTCTCACCTGTATGTCATGTAGCGCCATTTTTTTGGAACAACAGCTTGGATATATCGATGTTGTCGAGGTCTAACCACAGAAAGTCGGTTAAGATCGCTCTATACCTAAGACCATTGACGTTAACGGTGTCTCCTTCCTCATTTCGAAAGAAATAAGATCCGATGATGCCGCCATGACATAAACCCCATCAAAGAGTCAATCCTTGTGGATGCATTGATGCTTGGCTGAACACTTGTGGATTGTGTTCGCTCCAACTATGACAGTTTTGCTTGTAGACATAATCGCTGAGCCAAAAATGGGCCTCCTCCGAGAAGAAGATTTTTTGGCCAAATGGCAATGTCTATAGCCGTCCTGCTTCAATTGCATCAACACAATCTTATGCGGATGTAGGCCCAACTCCAACCGCAAAATAAGCCGGGTTGACTCTCTGGCGATGCCCAATTAAGCTGACCGGCTCCGAAACGATATTTCTGGGTCTTCCGCTTCAAATTTTCCACGGTACGACGAATTGCCTGCACACTGAAGCCATGATGACGACCGACCTCATGACAAAATTCACGTTGCGTATTTACAACTGATCCGGACCCGGAATTTTGATATTTTTTAATAATTTCCGCTCGTTCGGCAAGCGTTTTATGTTTGACTTTGTTTGTTGTTGTTTGCATGTTTATATGTTCCCTCGGTGGAGGCTGTCTTAATACTTGGCCGTCCGCCTACATGCCTCTTCTGCTTCATCGGTGCTCGATCGGTGGGGGTGCTGTTTTTAAAAGGGGTCGTCATCCCTTCCCCTATCGAACCTGACTATGTGGGATTTGATGCCGGTGTCCATACCCACATCGTTTGCAGGATGGGGTGTTATTTAAGCCTCTGTATTTCTTGGCTTTCGTTGGGGTGTAATTTCCAGCGATAGTGGTGTTCCCCACCCGTCTGCGAATTTCAGACGTCCTCTCTGACGCAACCCGTTGCGAGCCTCCCGTCTATCTATGGACTCCGACAACGGTGTTCCTGGTGGACCTCCTGTCGCACCTTGGGCTCCTGGTGCATCGTGAGTCTCCCTTCTGTCCTTAGTGCTTCACCGACCGAACCCTCTCGTTCTCATCTACGGAGAAAACCGCCCGTAAAACCTGTGTGGGTCTGAGGTTGGTGGGCCACTAGCTGATGGGACCATGACTGCCCTCCACCTCCGCCAGAGCTCGGTTTTCCCACTCAACGAAAAGGGGGATCGAAGGGACTTCACAAGGAAACGATAGCCAAACTTGTTATAGGAAAATTTTCCGCAAAAAGCGTAAAACGATGCACGATGAAATGGCAATCCTTACTGAATATTTTGACAGCTGGATATTATCGGTAGTTTCAACAGCTGCTGAAACATTGGAAAAACTATCATTGTTGTCTGGTCACCCGTTACAACGTCACTACCTTAGTTCCACATGGATCGGTCTTAGGGCCTTTATTGTGACACATCATTTACGACGGAGTCCTACGATTGGCGTTGCTTGCGGGGTGACGGTAATTGGATTCGCCGATGACATTGCCGTCGTGATAGTAGGTAAACAGATTCATACAATTGAATCCGCTACAAACGAAGCAATTATCGGAGTAAAGAGTTGACTATTAGCCGCCAGCGTAGAACTGGAGACCATAAAATAGTAGCTATCCTCATAACCAACCGAACTGTAGAGTTCGTTAACTTCCAGATTGGTAACCAAATAATCAGGTCCAAAGAAGCGGTTAAATATCTTGGAGTAATGCTGGATCACAGATTAAGGTTCAAAACACACCTAGACTATTTGATCAAGAAAGCATCGCAAATGCAGGTGGCTCTTTCGCACATACTGCCTAACATTGCTGGACCTGGATACACAAAAAGGATCCTACTCTCCAGAGTTGACACATCAGTTCTGTTGTATGCTGCCCCAATCCGACTGAAGCCACTGAGGACAACAGAGACCAAAAGGCGTCTGTCGTCAACATACAGACTCTGCACGCTACGGACAATCAGCGGCTTTCGAATTATATCAGACGAGGTCGCCTTTGTTATAGCTGAAATGGTTCCAGCCGGCATTCTTGCAGATGTAATGTTGAGGATATGGTATAACAGAAGAGCCTTACGCCAACACAATGCCAATGGAATCCAGAGGATCAAAATTGAAGAAAAGGCGGCGTCAATGTGGCAACCTTGCTGTTATAATACGACGAAAAGCAGATGGACATACAAACTTATACCGACAATCTATGAGTGGGTAGAACGTTACATGGAGACTGCAACTACAACCTGACGCAGTTCTTGTCTGGCCAAGGTGGCAAAGCTTCGATTTCGTTTTAAATGCGTTCGAAGTCGTGCGTATGCTGCTCTAATTTAGTCTGGCACAACATGCATTCAGCTAACAGAAGAGATGACGATTCACAAAATTTAACAATCCATGCTGCTTGCCCTTTAAGCGCCGCCCGTTGTCGCTTTAAAGCCTCCATGAACTTCGGTACAAATGTTATTCGTGATATGTACTCGTACATATGTGCACGAACTGACAAATTGTTTTCTTTACAATTGCAATTCTTGTCGAACTCTGGAATTCGTATGCCCGAATTATTTGCACAGCGCAGGTTTGAGATTTTTGCATGTGCAAAAATGTTTCGATGCCGCACAATAAAAGATTGCAGCGAATAATGATACAAATCCGCGCTTGAATGGACCATTTATGTTCGTGTATTCGGAAAGACTTGCGTTGGATTGAGCTGAAAATTTAATCAAGACCTTGAGCTTACGAATATTTATAAAAAAAAAACACGCTTACAGAATTCAGCTGTAGGTAAAAAACTATATATTGTCATAATGTATTCGTAGTATATACAAAAATTGTAAGGAGATTTGTGGCTTAACAACAGTCACATAAATATATTTTGGGCCGGAATCATTTTCAGACCAAATGTTTGCTATTGAAAGCGTCAACTCGTACAAATATTTGGGTTATCGTTACCCGAAACTTTGACTACCATTGAATTTAACAATTTGTGTTGTCGACTTTCTAGAACGCTCTTGTATTTTTTCGCAACAGTTCGCGACATTAGCTTCACCAGTCGGTAGTTGTTGCGATTTCTTGTGTCGCCCTTTATATTTATACAGTGAAACGCAAAAACAAACTCTCTCTCTACTAGCTAGGCTTTCGATCTTTTTACTAAACAAAATCACTGCGATTTAAGTCAAACATTTCTTATTTCGCACATACTTGAGAGAGTCTATCATCCGAGCAGACGTTTTTTTGTAACGCGCGACACCAAAAGCAATGGTTTTTCACGTGAACTCTTCGTTGAGTAACGCGTTAAAATACTCTTCCCACTGCTTCAAATACCTTACTTTTCGTAATCATCCTGCTTATACATATTTTGTTGAGCGGCAATTTTATGTATAGAAACGTCACAAGATTACGTAACACCCCTACTGAAGCTTGTAGATTCTAGAGCTTGATACGAAACGCGCATACTCTAGCTACCGCTTTCTTATCCTTCTTTTTGCACGTTCATAACCTAACTCAAGGCATACTTTACCGATTTCGCTATCTTTTCCTCTCCGATGTCATTGTGACCTAGGACCCAAATGGAGAGCCTTGCATCCTGAAACTAGCTTGCCAGTGATGATGAGGCATTCACTGTAGACCCAGATACTTCGCCTCCTCTACCCATTCCTTAAAATACAATTCAAATGTCAACTATGTCAAATTTTGCGCTTAGAAGATGGGCGTTTACTAACGACAAGGGGTGAAATCTAATGTTTCCATCATTTTACCCAATCCACCCATCGAAAGCTTGCCTTTTGGCTTCATTCGCTATTTTCGTTTCATCACCAAGCCAAGGTCCTCATGGCTTATAGCATTTTGGTGCCATTTTCGCAAACTTAACGCCCAGAGCTGGCTTTTTTCCGTGACAGTTAATTTTCTTGACAGATGTAGGTGGAGTTGGTGTTTCTGTCTTTTGTTTATGTGGTTCATTGAAAATCGCTTTTGAATTTTTAGTAGCTGATTGCGTTATTCCAGTGTAAATAGTTCAATATTGATATACGCCCCTACGGTCCATAACTAAGTGCCGATATTGCTTAATAAGAACATATTTAGGGATAGGAGAGAGCGATTTGTACTAGTTAAGCATGTCCTATCCCACTGAGTTTCTGGTTCCGAAACCTTTTGCTTCGTTGTAGTCTTCATAGTTATAGGTCGACTTTTTGACGTGTCTCTTTAAGTCCTATTTTCATTCATCGACGGCAAAAGCAGACCTATTTGGATGCGGGTTTTGTTGTTAGAGGCAGACGTAGGCAAGAAGACTTGAGTTTCGGGCATGAGAACGATCGCCTCGTAACAATCCGTATTAAGGCTTAATTTGCCAACATTAGTTTTATATGCGTGCACGCCCACACAGAGGAGAAATACGGCTACAACAAGGATAGCTTCTACGAACTCTTGGACAAAACCTACGAGTAATGCCCTAAAGAAAACATTAAAATTGTCCCTGGCGATTCTAATGCAAAGCAAGGAATAGAGGTCATCTTTGGAAGCACTCTCGGAAGATATAGCCTGCGCGACACAATCCGATAATGGTTTCAGCCTAATCGACTTTGCGGCGCGGCGAGGCATTGTCGTCGCTAGCACGCGATTCCCACATAGGGACTTGGAGAACTTCCGATCAATCAACCATCAGCGAGATTGACTTCATTGCGATCGACGCAATGCACTCCTCCAGTTCCGAGGGACAAACATCGACTCGGACCAATACTTTGTTGTAGCCAAGGTGTGATTGCGGATATCCCGAACATCGCAAAGGCAAGCTAATACTGTGACGAAGTGAAGCTACGGTCCCAAGAGATAGCCAAATGCTTTGCCAGTCGAGTCTACCTTAATCTCTTAATAGGTTCTATGCCGCCAGCCAGCATCAAGTATCGAAGACCAGTGGCGACATTACCATAAACCCATCAGGGATGAAGCTTCTGATGTGCTGGGCTTCACTCGTCCACCACACAAAAACCCTTGGTTTGACGATGAGTGCCGGCAAGCACATGCAGCTAAGCAAGATGAGACCTCCCAGCGAGCTCTTCGAGCAGAAGAGGAGAGACGATCACCGGCCTCGCACTAAGAAGAAGAAGAAGCGTGAGAACCGCGTGGTCGATTAAATTGAGAGATGCTACTCCAGGAATAAGATTCGGAAGTTTTACCAAAAAGTAAAAAAACATCCCACGGATACAACCCCAAACCGAAGCCTGTAGAACCGAACAAGGGAACACGTTGGTAGAGTCACAGTCGATGATAAGGATTTAGAAAGAGCATTTCTGTAGACTGCACAACAGCGATGACGAACCAAACACCGCTGTCGGGCAGAATGAACCTTTTAACCTGGGCAATGTAGACCCAGAATTCCGCCCACCCGACTTGGATGAAATGATGATAGCCATAGCTAAGCTTAAGTTCAACAAGGCTGCTGGAGCAGACGGCCAGACTGCCGAGCTCTTCAAAGCCGCAGGCGATGACTTGGTAAGGAGCATACACCAACTCATCTGTAAAATATGGTCCGATGAAAGTATGCACAATGAATGGAACCTCAGCATTGTTTGTCCGATCTTCAAGAAAGAAGACCCTCTGAATTGTACCAACTATAAAGGCATCAGTTTTCTTATCATCGCTTACATCCTCTCTGCCGTATTATGTGAACGCCTGAAGCCGTTCGTCAACAACCTGATTGGTCCATATCAGTGTGACTTCATGCCAGGACAGACCAGGACACCACGCAGATCTTGGACGAGCTCCAAATCGATGCACGCCATCCATTCATCGATTTTGAGGCCGCGTATGACAGCATCTTTACAGACGAGCTATGCAGAGCAATGTTTAGTTTTGGAATGACGATGGAGAATGCACGCTGTTCCATCAAAGTCGATAAACAACTCGCCGAGACCTTTGATGTCAAAAAAGAGTTTAGACAAGGCGATACGTCGTCGTGCGATTCCTTTAACATCACTATTGAAAGAATAATGTAAAACTCACGCGCCAACACAAGAGGCGCAATCTGCCATAAGTCCGTCAAATTACTCGCACACACCGATGATATTCAAATCGGAAGAAAGCAGCTTGTCAGTGACGCTTTTGCTAGCATTAAGACGGAATCGGCGAAGATGGGTCTAACGGTCAAGTATATGCTGTCAACAAGAAAGACGTTTCTGACAGAATGTCACTCTCGACAGATATAGCTTTGAGGTTGCTAAGGACTTTGTCTACCTAAGCTCCGCTATCAGTTAAGACACCGATACCAGCACTGAGATCAAAAGAATAATAACTCTTGCCAATCGCTGCTACTTTAGGCTAAGAAGGCAATTGACTAGTAAAGCCGAGTGGCAATATATAAGACCTTAACAGTCCCAGTCCTGCCTTATGGCGCAAAGGCATGGACTTTATCAAAAATTCTTGGGGGATTTTAGGTCACGTCTGCATAAATTATGAGTGGAGGAGGAGATACAACGACGAACTGTGCGGGCTCTACAGCGACATGAACTTAGCCAGAAGAGTGAAGATTCAATGATTGAGATGGCTGGATCAAGTAGGGCGGGTTGACACCAACTCTCCCGTCCGGAAAGTCTTCGAATCCGGCCCCAAGGAGGTAGTTGGCGAAAGATCGAGCTGCCTAGAGACGCTTGCTGGTTGAGGCCCAGGTTCACCACGGACTGTAGCGCCATCTTAAGTAAAGGACGCAAGATTGGAAGTTTCTCCCAGATCTTTGAGACGTAAATTGGAAACCTAAACAACAACATCCCATCTCAGGCCTGTCGACGACCATAAGCGTTCACTGGTTAAGCACCTGGAACCTGGTGTATGAGGTTAGCCAAGATCAGAAGAAAATTGTGTTAGGGAGCAATGTAAATGCGATTTGGCTCTATCTCACGAATGGCTCGGACTTGAATCGTTTCTAGATTGTCCGCATAACATCGATTCTTAAGGACACCCCGTAAAAAAAACGTAGTCAAATCGCAGGCCCGACGCGTCCAATTGACATCTCCAAGGTGACTGATTACAAAATTACCGAACTTAGCACGCAAAAGATCGAATGTTTGATGGGCTGTGTCACATGGTGCGCCAACGTGCTGAAACCAGAGATCCTTAAAGTCTATGTCTTCAATTACATCCCACAAAAATTCGTTAGTCATGGCTCTCTAGGTCTCACCCTTGACCGAAAATGCGTTTCCAGCAGCATTCCCAAAATAAAATTGGCTACCCCAAAATCCGCACCCAACTGTCACTCTCTGCGGATGCATTGGTTTCTCAACAATCACATGCGGGTTTTCCGATCCCCAGATGCGGCAATTTTGTTTGTTAACCAAGCTGCCGAGATGAGAAAACGCCACGTCAGAAAGAATGATTTTTCGGCTAAATTCGACGTCCAATTCGACGTCCAATTCGACGTCCAATTCGACATGCTATAAGGCCCGATAAGGGCCAAACTGTTGTTTCTCTTCAATTACTGAGTCAATTGGACTTTGTAAGGGATTAATCAGAGATGTTTGTTCAAAATCCTCATCAAGCTGGTGCGTGAAATGTTGAATTTTTGAGGTCGATGGCAAGTCGATGTTCCTAGATTAAGCCAAACACTCGTCGGTACGACGGGGACCGTGAGTGTTGTCCGCAAGCAAACCAGTCTCACGAACTTTTTGCAAAAACAGCAAGCTCGGTCTTTCGCCCAAAATTTCTTTTCAGTAAAAGCACTCTTTGGGCAACACAGCAATCACTTTTGAAATAAGTTTGCAATATTTGCCAAAGTTGTTCAAGTTTGAGGTATGATACTGACTGACAGTCAAGATTTCAAGCCGAAAAGAGCTGTCAGTGTCAAAATATTGTAACATATTGTATGATACAAAAGGAAATTTGTATTTGGACCACCCGTTGATGATGGCCATTCGAAAAAAAACAGGACAAACTTGCTAACAAAAAAGCACAAGAGGCTACTTATATAAGCAAAAGCGTCCCATTCAAATTTTCTTCAACCGCGGGCGGTTCTCCAAGCTTGGCTCCTTTTTGGAGACTTTTTTAGCATGCAGATTGCAAATAACTCTGCCCTCAGAGTGGGAGACACTTAACAATGTAAAGACGACTTACCAGTCTGTCTAAGCTGGATCGCAGTCTCCTCCAATCAACTAAATTTCAATTAACTGAAATTGACTTCAACTTGACTTCAATCACCTGGTTCCATATAAAGAAACAACGAAAGACCACGCTAAGCCGATAAAGCAGAGATCAGGCCTCATAAATTCGAGAGAGGTTAGCGGTAACATTGCGTCTCTCAAGCAGCGCAAGATCATACTATATTAGGATCCGGGGTACTTGGACGTCCCAGGAAACTGCGTCGTGCATAAGCCCAGATTCGGGTCCCTAGTTAGCAACTTGACAAACTTAATTTCCACCAATGTAATATGTTAAACGGATGAGACACTTTCAAACGACACGAAATGCTCTCATCGAGAAAACTGTGGGGCATCTAGAGTAATATGGCCCACACTCGGTCTTAAACGACCAGGGAAGTGGAGAAATTTCTCCAAACGCACAAACATAATTAGGGAACACTATGTACTGGAGCTCACAACGAGTTCTGCAGGAAGTGTAGAGATGAAGAAGAAGAAAAATCTGTGGCTTCTTTGCAACTGCCCTCCCTAAGAAGGCATCCAAATACAATCCCTAGGTAGCCACCACTTCCGAAAGCTAAATGACCTCTGTTGTATAAAGATCACCAATGTTGACGAATTAATCAAGGAATCACTTTGGTTCCAGGATAAGCCCAGGTACCCGTCTCTAACTGGTCTAAGTGCACCACTTCTTTTAGTACCATTTACGAGGCAGTCCGCAGTTCCACTAATGAAATGTATCCTTCGGAAATTCTGAATTCAAAACTTTGAGTCTAATGTCAAAGGTCAAAAGAGGTGTGTAGAATTCGGCTCTTTCCTTGACGACCTCACCAACGAGATTGTATCCAAAGCTATTCAATCGTTCGAAGAAGAGTCGCAGCTGAAAAGAGCATGGCTCATCTACGACCTAAACCCGTATTGGGATGGTCCCAAGCGACGCAAAATTGACCCACTAAGTCGTGTTCTAAGAGCGACGAGCAATTCTCGGGTATATGACACAGTTCTAAGGCCAAAAAAAAAAAAAAAAAAACTTTATTCGATGTTCAATGCAAACGCAACCGCAACCGCAACAAAGTGTTCCATGAACGAGTTCACATTGTAATCCAAATTCGGAAAAAAAAAAACTAGACCACAAAGTGCAATCTGAAAAAATGCATTCAAACACTTTTGCGTGCTGTCAATTGCGATTGCATTCTTGACAAAAGTCAAAAAGTCTTTTCGATGGCAAAGTCAGTTAACTTCCGCTAAAATGTTTTGCAAACATTGCCATGTTCCGCAGTTTACAAACACAAAGCACACGGCAGTAGCTTGTCGCTTCGATGGGTTGTGATGTCAACACTCACACGTTTGATTTGGCACTTTGCGATGGTGCAAATATCAACAATAAACATTCCGAAATCAGCGGCGATTCAAAAGCCCCCTCCCCCCTTCAACCATGACAATACCGCAAAATGAAAAGCGTTTTAGATTTGGTTTTTTACGAAAAGATTTGTTTTGTTGTTGTTTTTTTTTTATTGCAAGTGATATCACCAGGTCGGAAGAAACTGCTTCCAGTCAATTCGCTTACATAGCGAGAATTCCTAATGAAAGATTTGGGAAAGTTAGAAACCTATTGGGAAGTGGAGACATGATTTATAAGTTAGTACCTTGGTTGGCATATGGGTATCCCATAGCGCCAAGTCCAGTTGTGTATCCATTGGCCAACAATGGGTATCCACTGTTTAATCCGTAGGCATTGTTTAATCCGTATCCGTATCCATTGGCCAACAATGGGGTGGCGGCGTTGAGGGCTTGAAGTCCATTAGCACCGGAAGATGAGGCAGAAGATGAGCTGGCAGCTGATGAAGAACCTCCAGTAGCTGCATTATTGGAAAAGATTAAACCAAATTGACGTAATGTGGTTTGTTGTAAAGTACCTGGACCGCCGTATGGCCAACCAGCACCCAAAGCAGGAGCAATACCAGCGCCAACTGGGACAGCACCGGCATTAACTGGGATAGCACCAGTACTAACTGGAATAGCAGCAGCATTAACTGGGATGGCACCAGCACTAACTGGAATAGCACCAGCACTAACTGGAATAGCACCAGCACCGAGGGCATAACCTGGCAAACCAAGTCCGCCAATAACTTGTCCATTAACCATGGTGGCGCAGAAGGCAATGAAAGCGAAGCCCTATTAGATTTGGAAAAGAAATCCTTATTAGATATACCCAGGGTTCGATTTCATCAAGTCGAGATGAACTTACGATGAACTTGTTCATGTTGGTAAATTAGGTAGCTGTCAGTTCGGAGAAATGAAACTAATGACTCTGGTGATCGAGATCAGCTTTTTATAGTCAGGTCGTGACTTCGAGAAACGTGACCTTTGCTTGATTATGCGAATTGAAAAATTAAAAGCGATTTATCTGTAGGTGCGAGTATGGATTGTAGTAGTTCTTTATCAGAATGATGCATTATAGTGGGATGGAGGGTATCTACAGATAGCCGAATAGATATGTTAGGTAACCGGATAAATGGAAGCGCTTACAAGTAATGCAATGCACATGAAAACATATTCATTTTCACTTGTCTATGCTTCTGTACGCTTAAGTTTCAAGCGGCCGTATATAGAAATTTAACAGAGAAATCATTGTACAATAGTATCACTTCCGGTAAAGATGCCGTTTTCTTCTTAATTTCAGCGAATGAAGAAACATCAAAGAGTAAAGCACCAATATTTAGGTACACCCCTAAACATGGAAATCTACATCCAACATTTAAGAATCCTTCCGTAGTGGCACCTTCACTCAGCTTATTTGGTGTCGTCGGTGTCAAGCCTTACCAAGCCAATACAGATTCCTTCTCAATCTTCTTCTCACCACTCATCAAGAATTATTGACAAGATACGTGAGGTTGATAAAGTCTGGGTTTTTATGCTCTACAGTAGGACACCGGTGCTAGAGTTTTTTCTGAACATGCTGATTCCTTTTCATATAAATGGCCCCAGAAGAATTACCAACGCGTGTACTTAAACATTGCTGTATCTCGACCCATGTCCAGATCACACTTCAAAGTCCTTTACAGGATCAACGAATTTCAACTCAAAATTCTTAGAAAGAAAGCGAGCAATTTAAGCGGACCGAAAAAATAGAAACCGGTTACTATTATCAAACCCTTTAAATAGATGCTGATTCTTAATCGTTTGGTGGAAGTATTTGAAGCTTACTCAATCAGTTTTTGTAACTACTGCCCTTGTAGCAACTATAGCAGGAAGATAGATAGATAGATAGATAGATAGATAATTTTATTTCATATAGTATTAAGAGTATAATTCAAATATATTTCATTAAAAAATATTATAACTAGTTTAACGCACAAAACTTATTTATATGAAATGTTGAGACATTCTGTATTTTACTAACAAAAGTAGTAGAATGCCACTTTAATCAGTTATTTACATTAATATTAAAGTTTATGATGGGGTGGCCATAAACAACAAAGGTAATTCATAGTAAAAATCAATTAACAAAACAAGCAGGATGACGAAAAAAATCAATTAAATTCATAAATTAAGAAAGATTAAGGAAGACAAATGAATTAAATTAAAGTTAAATCAGAATGTCAAAAGTAATAGATTCTAAGCTAGCGTAGTTGTGGTTCCGAAGCCAGTTTTTTAGATATTTTAAAAACATTCCAGGTATAACTATTGCCCTGATAGACTGTGGAAGTTTATTAAAGAGGCGGAATGACAAAACGGAATAGAAATTACGGTAGGCAGTGGTACGAGCAAATTGGACAGGTAACAAGTACGAAAAATCACCTCGTAAATTGTAATTAGAAATTAATCTAAAATTTCGATTACCTGATTTCATAAAGAATGACTTCAATACTTTAAAACAATACAGATGACGAACAGGAAGGATTTTAAGATCACAGAACAAAGGAAAACTAGGGTATCTATCATGTTTATAACATAACTTTCTCAGTATATGCTTCTGTAAAACTATGGGTTGTATTTTGTTATGATAAGTACCTCCCCAACAGGAAATTCCATATTGTAGCTTTGAAAGAAAGATCCCATAGTAGATTTCCTTTAGAAGAATTGTGGAGCACACATTTCCCAAATAATAGAAGTATCTCAGTGTGGAACGGAAATACTTCCTCAGAGAATCCGTGTGATTCGAAAAGCTCATATTGGAATCGATAGTAAGACCTAGATATTTATATTCATCTACTTTCTTGATAAGAAAACATTTATCATCACAACTAAGAATACTACAAAAAGTGGGAATAGTAGGTTTATTGATACAATTGCAATTGAAAAATTTGAATTCTTGAAACTGGGTACTGATGATAAAGTGAAATACATAATTTTTGTTTTGGAGCTAATTATCAACTTGCAATTCTCAAACCAGATTCTCAACAAATTCAAATCGCAGTTTATGTCAGCAACGAGTTAGAAAGAGCTATTCTTTCCATATGAAAAAGCTCTGTCATCCGCGAAGGCAGCTGGTGAGCCTTTAAAATCAAGTGCAAAAAGTGAATTAATGTAGATGAGAAATAGAATTGGACTTAGAACAGAGCCTTGGGGAACACCCAGGTTAAGCAAATTTATTTCGTTCTTTATGTCATCAATCTTCACACTTTGTGACCTAAAAAAGGTAAGACTTTAACCAATCAAGCATAAAGCCACGAAATCCAGCTTCTTCCAGTTTACCCAACAAAATATTAACCATGTCAAAAGCTTTGGTAATGTCAATGAACAAGCCAGCTGTACACCTTTTACCATCAAGATTATACATGGTTTGGGCACAAAACTGCAGTAGAGCATCTACAGTAGATTTTCCTTTCCGAATGACAAACTGTTTAGGATTAAAGTAATTATTGATATCTAAAAACTGTACTATTCTGTCTTTCATTAGTTTTTCAAAAACCTTACTTAGCACAGGGAGGAGGGAAATAGGCCTGTAGTTGCACAGTTCAACTGCAGAACTTTTTTTTGAACAAAGGTATAACATCGGCTCGCTTGAGTTCATCAGGAAAAACCCCTGTAAAAACGCAGCTGTTGAAGACGTCCTTTTAGACATCCACTATAAACCAAGCAATTTTTTTAAGAATCGTACTTGAGATATCATCTGCGCCACTTGAATTAGTATTTTTTAAACGGCGAATAGCTTCGAATATTTCAAGCGATGTTATAGGTTTATAACCAAAGCTTTTTCTTTGAAACGGTTCAGCACATATACAGAGAGCACAAGATGAATTTACTTGATAGGGTTGCAAACTACTGGCAATATTAGTGTAGTAGTCATTAAATGCCTCAGCGATTTCGTATTTGTCAGAGATTAAACCGTTACTGATACGCAAAGATGTAGGTCTTTTTGTGGAAGAAGATTTATTTAGTAAACTATTCACTAATTTCCATTCGTATCTGAGGTTTCCTCTGGCAAAATCAAAACAATTTCGGTAAAAGGTATCACAAAAAATTGTAATCTTCTTTTTCAGCTCAGCGCACAATTTAGTGTATTTAGTTTTAAAATTCATGTTACTAGGGTATCGAAAGCATTTCATTCTAAGTTTGTTTTTTTTATTGACTTTATTTACTAAGTATCTAGAGATCCAGGGCTTGAGTATTTTTCTTAATTTTTTTTGAGGTAAGAAAGAGCAACAATTATAAATATGCTTCTTAAGGCACTCAATAAATATTGCGTACGAATTCGAAACATCACTCCACGAATAGAGATCATCGCAAAACTCACAAAGTAGATTGTTTCTGAGTCTACTAAAGTTAATTTTCATAATATTGTTCAGTGGTTTTGAACAATTGCTATTCTTCCTATAAAACGTTTCTACAATGAGTCCTGTCATACAATACAATGGTCTGTGATCATCAAATTAAGAACACATTTCTCACATTTGCTAGATGAAACACATTTGAATCGCACATTAATGTGGTCCAAACAACTACCTGAAGCAATCAAGACCATGCGCAGCTAATAAGGCTAAATATTCTGAGACAGTTTCATTACTATCTAAATTATTAATGTTGAAATCCCCAATAACAATTAGATTTTTAGAATTAAAAGATCAGCAAATTTTTTCATAAACATGGAAACATTAAACATGTGCAGCCTATAGACACACAAAAAAACGAACACTTCATTGTTAACTACAATAGAAACTTTTAAGACATTCACACTTACAAAATCGACACACAAAACTTCCTGAATATGGTAACCCCCTTTTAAAAAACACCCAAAGACCTATCATACTCGTATCAGTCAAACGAATAGCTTGTCTCTGAATGTTGTCTCAAATATGAAATGGAGAGATTAAAGGATGAATTTTGAGACATAATTTCAACTCCAGTTAAAAGGAATAGTACTGGTGAAAGTATTGAACCTTATGGCACCTCACCAGATGACGCTTTCACTATTTTCTGATAAATTTTCAGTCCATTTATAGAGTGAGAAATGGTAACCCAATATACATGACAGATCCGATTGAAAAGGATTGGGTTACCGAGAAACTAATGCCTATAACTTAGAAGTATGTGTAATGGATGAACAACCGAAAGACCCCCCTGTTGAAACTATGAAACTAATTGACAGTTGCGTCAGTTATCAGTTTTGAAAGGTTTTCTTATGGGATTACATGAGCTAGTACATCAGCATTTTAGAGAGTGAGGCCTACCTTAAGTGAAAATGTCATTATAGGAACTCACGACTACAGGCTACTTCAGAAGTCTTACTTTCATCAGATGAACAACCCTCGAAGAGGGGCACGATCCCTGGCTGCTTCACTAAATGCAGTATGGTTTGCCGAAACATTATTCATACAATTGGGTTTTTCTTCCACTTAAATACGGACTAATGAGATCTACACTCAATTTCAGACTGTTAGGGTAAACTCCAGGATTCCTTATTATAGTTATAGCTCGGCTTGGAGAAGGTCAGATAAAGATCAGATTGGCAATCGGCGTGATCCACACGAACTTATTGTTCGACCGAGTGGACAAATATATGTACATTTTGGTCCGCTAAATGAGGACAACAGACTATAATTCAGATTTCTCCCTTGTTATGATTAACGCCTGGCCTTGATATTTCAATCAACCCAGCAAGGATCTGGCATGATGGAAACAGACACAAGTAGTCCTTTGGTTAACTTTGCTCATCGAGGAAAATGAAATTTGAAGAAAGAAAAACAGAAACTAGCCCTGGACTACGAGTAGAATGAAGTAGCTATACTTTGGAGAACAATTGGACATTTAGGTGCTCTGAGTAGCTTAGAGGACTAATAAGTTTGACAGATGAAGAATGCCAGTTCTTGTAACAACTGAGCCGCTAGTATTACTTAAAATACAAGTAAAGAACTAGTTTAAACATTAAGCACATCTAAAGCATGAGCAATACGAACAAAAGGATAACATAAATCTACTCTTACTCGTAGACATATAAAAATGACTCTAAGAGACCTTACTTTCTACTTCCTTTTATCAAAGCCCTTTACCGTATCTGATCTAATACTGAAATAATCTCTTATAATTCTTATAATTAGCAAAGCGATCAGAAACAATGGAGTATTTACCTGGTCAATTCTTTGAAAAGTCTTCTCCAAACGCCAGAGCTGATAGGTTCGGATAGGATATCTTAGCAACTGGCCATAATATTTAGATGTACAGAAGTGATCGCATTGTTGAAGCTTATTAAGGCTAATGAAATTGTCAACAGCTGCCAACTAATCGCTCTTCTGTACGTTTGCTATAAGCTACTACTACTATCATCATGCAAATTCCGATCGGACATCACTTGGGCCGAACCGAGTCCTTGAAGTGGGCCTCATAAATCAAAGAGGTATTCCAGGACAAAATAAAAATGTCTGACGATTTAAATGTGACTCAACGATATCCTTTATATAGTAATGAACTACCTCAGGGGTCAGCTCTAGGTTTGTGACTTTTTGAGATGTCCACATGTACCATATTTGATCTGTTCTCAGTCGCACCAGTTTATGTAAATGAATGACCTATGCCTACTTGCGGGCCTTGTCAGCATTTGCCAATACTTTCGGCAGTGGAGCGTGTACCAGATAAATACAGGCCATCGGCTTTCAGCGGTTCCTGGGCAACTACCAATTTGATATGCAGTTCAATTAGCACTTAGAAACTGTCTCACGAATAGGCCCAGATGGTTAAAATACAGAATTGTATATCGTGCACTCCAGATTTGAAAATGTTTCCCTCGGTGAGACCCGATGAATGTACATCATCACGATTTGAATGGATGGCATACCAATGTTCAAAATAATACCCGTGGTCCCATATTTTAAGCAGCCGATAGTAGAGGGTCATCAAACAAGAGGTGTCATTTTAAATTTCACACCATTATTGAGCTGTCAAAATTAGGTTATCATTGCGATGAATTTTGATAAGGAAAAACTAGAAGGTTATTAAATATAGATCGACATATACTCGCACACAACGTGTTGACATAGTGAAAACGCACTACGAAAGGGGTTTCATAGTGTTCGTACTGCTCACCGCTGTAGCTGAGAGTGTGACTGATGTGTCCATTTCGAGACGATCACAGGAATTGGGACTATCTGCAAGCACTTTGACCGTATTTTGTATAAAGATCTTGGCCTGTGTGCTTATAAGGTCCAATTGATACAAGAATTGAACCCAACAGACTAGGCATAACGTCATAGTTTTGCTGATTGGGGACTGGAAACGCAAAAACAAGATCGTGGCTTTTTACACAAAATTATTCTGATTGACGAGGCCTATTTCCATTTATCTGGGTAAGCAAAATCCCAAGAAAAATAGTGCAACAACCCCTTCATCTACAACGGGTGACAGTTCTGTGCGGTTTTTGGGGCTGCCGGCGTCATTGGGCCATATTTTTTCGAAAAAGATGGTGAAGGTGGTGACTGACTTTTTTTTTGCCCAAAATTGAGGCTATGGATGTGGACGATGATAATTTTCTGCAGGAACACGACACATGTCACACAGCTGGCGAATTTCCTGGACGTATGCTTTCTCGATACTTCAATTGGGCGCCGAGATCTTGCGACTTAACACCATTAGATTTTTTCCCTTAGGGCAATGTTAAAAATAAAGTCTACACCAATGCCCCACCAAAGATTCCTGCATTGCAAGAAAATATCAGAGGTGTTATTCAGGAAATGCAGCCATAATTATAGGAGAACGTCATGAAAAATTTCATCAAAAGAATAGCTATTTATAGGCAGAGCCGAGGCGGATATTTGGCAGAAATTGTATTCCATTACTAATCTCAGAGTTTGTGTTTTAGACTGTAGTAAAAATATCATCACTTTTCGTAAAATTGTAGCACTCTTCTATTGATTTAGAATAATACCTCTTGTTGGATGACCTTATTCGTTAAGATCTCTTCTCATAACCATCTCCTAGTCCATGAAGACATTAGTCCATGCGACTCGCTGAGGCTACTACACATTGTTGGTCGATTCTGTCAAATATTTACTAACTACATATTGTCACGTTTTGCTAGATGGTGATACTGACTGGTTTACTCGTATGTATACTGATTTTTTGATTCATGTTTGAACTATTCAAAGGTTGGAACCATCTAATACAAGGTGGACCGTAATATATGCTTCATTACCTCCTTTGGGCTACTTTTGTCGCATTTTCCATGGTTTTCTTCAGAACTTCGGGCGATAGGTTCTCCAATTCTTGCTGGATGGTCTTCTTGTATGTGGCTTGTTCACATAACTTTAAATAACTCCATTTGAGGCCCAGTGCAAATCACTAAAACGCGATTTCAGGTGACCGGAAAACGCCTGCTTTAGAATGTCGGTTGTGGCTCATGCAGTATGCGCCATTGCTCCGTCCTGGTAGAACCACATGTCGTCTTCCAATCCCCATTCATCCAATTAGGGAATGAAAAATTCATTGATCATGGCTCTGTAGCGTTCATGATCCACAGTGACCATTTGGCTTGACCCGTTCTAGAAAAAAAGGTCGAATGGCTCTTGCAACGTAAATAGCACACCATGCGGTGACTTTGAGTAGATGCAATGGTACTTCATGTACAATATTACTTGCGGATTTTCAGTGCCTCAGAACCGGAAATTCTATTTGTTTACGCATCCCCATAAGTGAAAAAGGACCTCGACACTCATGATATTTTTGACTCAAAATCGTCCACTTCATTGTCGAGATTCAGCAGTGCGTGAACGTATGTTCTATGCGATTCACGTCATCAAAAGTCTTTCACTAGAATACACCGCAGAGACGTGTGTGGAATGACCAATTGCGTGTCACGTCGTCTATTCGATGTCGACTGAGCCTCTACGACATTTTCAGCCACAGCAGCGATATTCTCGGTCGAACTAGAGGTACGAGGCCTTCCAGAGCTTGCACGATCCCGTGTTGTTCTAGTCTCTAAGAGTTGCGCTGCAAAATTGACATACCGAATTGACATTCAACGCCATTCCTTCCATTGCATACAGTTAATATTGAACAAACATTGGGCTGTCGAAAAGATTCCTTCACGTTAGATACCACATAATTTGTCCAAAGAAATATTGAAAAAATTCGATTGCGGTGATTCTAAAGACGTCTATAAGATTGTAAGAGGCGAAAAATTATGGATCTATGCATATGAGCCCGAAACTAAACAGCAGTCGACTGTATGGGTCTTTCAAGACGAGCCAAATCCAACAAAAGTTGTTCGTGCATAAAGCACTTCGAACCAAATAGTTGGGTGTTTCTTCGGAAAAACCGAACATGTCGCCACATTACCGTTAGGGCATCGTACAAGGTTCAATTCGGTATGATACACCATCATTGGTTTGCCAGAAGTCGTTAGAGAATAAGAAATTGCAACCGTCGAACACAAACCATTCTCCACCACGACAATGCGAGCTCTCACGGGTTTGCTCAAAGAAATGACTCAAAACATCGAATTGATGGATGCATCCCTGACTGCTTTTTATGACAGCACATCAAAAATAAATTGCAAGGTCAACGTTTTGCGAGGCCTGAAGAAGCATTGGAGCGTTTAAAACGTATGTTTTAGCGTTACCTCGTTGGAAATGGAAAACGTGCTTCGAAAATTGATTCAAACGCATGCAAAAGTATATTGATCTTCATGGAGATGGTAAATATGGTATTTCATTTTTCTCGTTTTCCTCAAAACTTGGCGTATTATCGAAATTAAGAACTTTTGCCCCATGCAGGGAGAGAAATTTTTTCCTGCTCAAATGATGTTCTTGAATCAGTATATGTTCTGAAGAGATCTGAAACTATAAGCTACGGCAGCTTATTAGGCTTGTTATTGAGCTTAACAAAATCTGATGGAACGAGATTATGTACATCTTATTTCCTTACGTACGAAGATAGCGCGAGATGGAATTGGGCCTCAACCAATAAACTGAACAAATGCCTCCAGTCATGCACCTTAAGATTCTTAATGTCCCCTTCCAATTATGCGTGCCACCTAAAGCCAGGTCCTTCTCTTCTTTGTCTTCTCTCCAGATAGGAACATTCTTCGGAGCAGAGCGATTGTTCAGCAGACATTCCGCCCTATATGTCCTAACCTTCGCATGCGACTGATTTTTTTTTGGAGCGCGCTGAAGGGATTGTGTACTTTTAAAATGCTTGCACACAGCGCGGGTGAAGGAAAGAAAGAGAGGTACCGATGCACGTTGGTTTTAAATGTTTGCAAGTGATAATGACTGGGGATAAAAGAGCTCGGTAGGGCATTCCATAAGTGAGATATATGGCTTAGAAACGAATCCCTGATTATACTGATGACTGATGAGCATACATAGCTGGACGGGTGTTACGGTAAAAGGTTTGAAGGGGCGGAATGCTACTGTCGTCCTTTATACCAAAATTTTCAAATGCTTCTCCCAATCTGTACGCTTTTTACCCAAAAAGAATCATTCATCTTCACCGACGCGTTCCTGCCCAAATAAATGTCTCTGTACTTTGCCAAACTCTCTATGACCAGTATTTAAACTGGACCACACACTGATTTCCGACCCCAAACGATTCTTTCAGTTCATCGAAACTAAAAGTAAATCGAATAACTAACTATCAACTCTGAATTTTCTTGGAAAGTCCTCGGGCGATCCCCAAATTAGTGCAAATCTGTTCACAATTTTTTTTTTAGCCAAGCTTTCGTCATCCATACTGAAGAGCCAAACCACTCCTACTTTTCCTACTTAAATAGCTGCCCACAAATAACTTTGGAATCTGTGTCCAGAACTTTAGATGTATTCTACCGGATCTAATGATCTTTCCCCCATATTCTCAAAGAAATGTGAAATACACCTAGCCCAAACTCTTACAGCTCTCTCTCCCCTTCAGTCGCCTCCCCCCGCAGTTCTATTTTCTTACAATTTTCACAAAGCTAATTTCCGTAAAATTAATACCTATCTAAGCAGTGCTTCTTTTGAGTTTACCAATCTATCTCTGGTTGATGCCCTCTCCATTTTTTACAGAGAAATATTCAAATCCATCTCCCTTTATGTGCCTTACACCCGCCATAAAACTTCTTCTACATCCCCTCCTTGGTATAATCGTAGACTTCGCTCTCTGCGAAACAAAAGAAACAAGTTATGGGCGGTATTCCTTCGCACCCACTCTTCTTCCGACTATTCAAATTATCTAGGTACATATCTTCATTTCATTGAACTCTATAACTCTCTTTATCAGCGCTACCTGAATAGTGCGCAAACCAATCTCATAAATGACCCCAAGTCCTTTTTTCAATTTGTCAATTGCAAAAGTAAGACCGATGGTTATCCTTCCTCCCTCGCTTTCGAAACCAAAACTTCATGTGATCCTCCTACCATCGCCAACTTTTTTGCTACATTTTTCAAGCAATCATTTGCCAACAACTCCTTCGTACCAGATCCCTCTTACTTCAATGATCTACCAAATTTCTCTATTGGTCCCTTTCTCACTCAAAATTTCGATCCTGCAGTTATTGAAGAAAAGTTACAAAATCTTAAGGATGAATTTATACCTGGCCCAGACGGACTCCCCGCCATGTTTCTTAAGAAATGCTCTTCCAACCTGTCTCTACCCCTTTCCTACCTTTTTCGTCTATCGCTCACACAGGGTGAATTTCCCCAGATTTGGAAGACCTCTTTTATAATCCCAATACACAAAAAGGGATCTAAGCATGAAGTTACCAATTATCGTCCCATTGCTAAACTCTCTCATATACCCAAACTCTTTGAAAGCATTTTATACGAAGCGTTAAGCTTCAAATGCAAGCCTTTTATTTCACCCCGACAACATGGTTTTCTAAAAGGTAGATCAACTACCACAAATCTAGTTGAATTCGTGTCTTTTACACTCTCAGCCTTAGAAAATGGCAAAGAAATCGATGTTATCGCAACAGACTTCACTAAAGCATTTGATAAGATATCTCATAAATTGATCCTTTTCAAATTGTCTGCTCTCGGCTTTGAGCCGCTCTTTTTAAAATGGATTTCTTCTTACCTGGTAAACCGATATTATAGTGTTCGGTTTAGATCCGCCCTTTCTGTTCCATTCCTGGCCTCATCTGGAGTTCCACAAGGCAGTCATCTTGGCCCTCTTCTCTTCATTCTTACTATCAACGATGTTGAGAGTGTCATTAAGCACTCCTCCCTCTCCCTTTACGCTGACGACACAAAATTTTTTAAATCTATTTCCTCTCCCCAGGACTCTGCCCTTCTTCAAGAAGACCTTGATCGGTTTTCAATCTGGTGCCTCAAAAACTGCCTAGAACTTAATATAGCCAAATGTCAATTTATAACCTTCTCACGTAAATACAACCCGTCTCCCCCCCGACTTTATTTTCTCCATGGTCAACCAATTCCCCTGGTTCAGTCTTTCCAAGACCTTGGCATATTATTCGACTGTGAGCTTAATTTCCGTTCACATATCGATAAGATGATCCTCAAAGCCAACTCATCACTTGGCTTTATTAAACGGTGGTCCAAGGAATTTTCCAACCCGTATGTAACCAGATCTCTCTATATTACCTTTGTTCGCCCCCTGCTTGAGTATGCCAGTCAAGCTTGGTCCCCCTTTCACCGGGTTCATGTTTCCCGAATCGAGGGTATTCAACGTCGATTCCTCCGATTTGCCCTCCGTGGCCTGCCATGGAACGACCCTTTAATCTTACCTCCCTATCAAGACCGCCTCAAACTTCTAAATATGAATTCGTTAGAAGAACGTAGGAATATTGCTGACGTTCTTTTCATTCATCGTCTTCTCTCAGGTTCCATCGACTGTGCATCCATTTTGAACTCCATTTCCTTCAATACCAACCCCCGCAATCTACGTTGTCCTCGTCTCTTCTATCTACCGGTCCACCGCACCTCTTATGGCTCCAACGAACCTATCTCCCGAATGCTCCGAAAGGTCAACTCGAACCTCTCCCTTTTTCATTTCCACCTGAGCACTCCTCGTCTCAAACAAGATCTCCTCCATCACTTCCTTGGTCACTAGCTCTTAAGTCTTTCTGTTAGTTTTTAAGTTAGATTAAGCTTGTATTAAGCCAATAAATGGGGGCCTCAGCCCCCACCAAAAACCTTTCTATCACCCAGGGATTATTTCCATCAACCTGGAAAAGGTCTTTTATTATTCCCCTACATAAAAAAGATCGCAAAAACAATATTTTCAATTATCGGCCAATTCGCAAGCAGTCCTGCATCCCTAAGCTTTTTGAGAGCATTATTTATGACATAATGCTTTTCCATTGCAAATCTATTGTCTCCCAAAACCAGAACGGATTTCTCAAAAGTAGATCTAAAACCACCAACCCAACGGAATTCGTATCAAGCACTTAATGTGCAGTAGAACGTGGAAATGAAGTTGACGTGATTTCCACCGATTTCAGCAAAGCCTTCGATAGAATTTCTCATGAAGGGTAGCCTTCTCAAATTAAAGGCTCCTGGTTTCTTAATAAGCTTTATAACGTAGGTTCAATCCTATTTAAATGAACGACATTACTATGTTCCATTTAGGTCCATGGTTTCTGACACAATAAAGCCTCCTCTGGTGTCCCTCAAGGTAGCCATCTAGGTCCCTTATTATTTATTCTGAATGATGTTGACTGTATCATTAAAAATTCATTCATATCTGTTTGCGCAGATGATATGGAAATCTTTAGATAAACATCATGTTCCTCAGACAGTCTACCACTGCAGCAAGATCTATAGACCGATTTTGTACTTGGTAGCAGAAGAATTGTCTTGAGGTTAGCGTCAATAGGTGCCAGGGTATAACTCATACTCGTAAGCGCCCTCCTACTTTACCTCGCTGCTTATTTCTTCTAACACCAACCCACGCAATCTTAGCCTCAATCTTTATAAAACGAATTAGAAACACCTGGAGGCAATGTCTAGAATTCTTCATGAAGTTAACGATATTCTACCACCTATGCCTCACGCAATAACTTTCTTTAACCGCTCCCATCCTTTAATTTTTATCTTTAGCTTTAAGCGAAATTGTTAGTTTTAGGAATACGAGTATGCTTGGAATAAGCTTTAATAAGTCTATCCGAGGATGACCCGGGCCTCAAATCAAATCAAAAATCAACTCTACAGTGAAATCGCCTTGGTCAGAAGAGTGCGCTGTTATGGATTAAAGTATCTTGCGTTCACCGGCCGTCACTAGCGTCAATCCTTCTGCCCTATAGAGCAGATCTGCGGTGACGGAGGTGTTTCCTTACATGGAATTAGAGCTTGGACTTAACAGCGGAACTGAGGTAGACAAATTCCCTAATCACTCCCAAGTTATAGCGGTCAATTGTGTGTAGTTCCGTCTGATGCCTTGTGTATCCCTTCTTGTTGACAGTCTGTATTCGATTTCCTCTTTATTAACAGCTAAAACCAATTTTCAACATTCACAAATGCACGAGCTCATTATGTTCTCCCAATAATATCACTGTCAGCAGCGTGTGCAAGTAAATGAAGACAATTTGGAAATAATGCCTCTGGTGATGGCTTGCGAGTTTCGGACAATTTTCCCAAGTGACGATGTTAAAAAGGTTATGTGACAGTGGATCACCCTGTCTAAGCACTTTTTTGGCATCAAAGACTCGCTGACGATCGTTGGCAAATAATTTCTGGCACCCACACAATACGGCAAGACCTTCTACGTGATGTTGAAACGGCTGTGTCTCTAAACTGATGCAGCTTACATTTCCTGTGAATCGGACAAATGATGCTTAGGTTCCATTCGTCAGGTACAACGTCCTTCAACTAAATCGTGAAAATGAGTTGGTATACGATCACCCCCAAATCATTTACTTCCTTCTGAATAGCTCTAAAGGTAGTCTGGTCAGGCACCGCTGCTCATTGTATTGAATGCTTTGCTCTAGCTAGGAGCGCTTTTTTCAGCCCACAGAAATACAGGGTATCTTCAGGCTTAGGGCTTATCTTTAAAAAAAATGCATAACTCTTAGCAACATGTTCGCATAATCATGCCGGCCGATTGATGTCGTATCAACTGCCTGTTGCTTCAGCACCCAATCTGAGTATTCTCTAAGCCTTTTAATCGGTTTTTAAGCAAAAAAACAAATGCAGTCCAAAACCGTACGGAATACCTAATTGCCGCCAGCCAGTTTTGGAATTGACAATCCTGGATCTCAAGCAACACTTCTGGTGATATTCTTGGCCGAACACACGTTACGATGATGCACTGGTCCCCAACACTGCCAGTCTCTTCGAATTGAGCCACTTTGCTACGAATTATTTGCTGTGTTGGTTGGTTATTTCAATCTAAGACGGCATGTACCATAAAGTATCATACATCTGCGATGCTTGGGAAGTGCCCATACGTATCTTGGTATCTTGTTTAGAATGGAGTTATACCACGAGTCAAACGTTGCTCTCCAGCAAAATCAGTCATCAAGATAATTGAAAGAGTGTCGACTGTTGTGATTCATCTGTATCAAAAAACTTGTGTTCTGCACATGATACTCGTAGCCAGGTTCTCTAGTCCTTTAGAAGTACATCCCTCTGGCAAGAAGAACAATTTTGTGCATTTTCAAATGTCAGTCTGCGGAAAGAAATGCAACCGAAAACTAAGCCCATGCAGTTAAGATAGTCCGGTATTAAGACCTTGCGACAGAAAAGATTAAAAAGGTAAAACACGAACGACATCTTGTTTACCACCGAAACTGATAAAAGTGCTGTAAAGATCGAATATCTTAAGGGATTTCCAGAGTTCCCAACTGGGTTATGGCAGCTTCACCTTGTCTTCTTACAGACTACTAAGGCCGCAAATAACATCTTGACTTTATGCCTTTATCTACCTCATCTTGGCATTAGAAATCAAGCGATGAATCGCACTATTGAGCCATTGTGTCTTTGGTTTAAGAAGGTAATCGCGCAGTAAGACCTTATAATAAGATATCTTTGGTTGAAGCTTTTGGCACTTACAAAAGTGATCATAAACTATTTAAAGAGGGAAATTACTTCAAGCGATTTTTGCGTTGACAACGAACATTTTTAAAGTATCATTGGAAAAGAATTCGATTCCATTGGCTAACATGACTAAGACTAATACTTTACTACTTTTTACTTATGTCCTACTTCCCCTTATGGGTCCTACGGTCTCAACTACGCCTACGCTTCGATTCAACTCTCTCCAATTCTTCCCCAAATGCCGTGACTCCTCCTCAACTGTTCTGTGCCATGTATTTCTCGGTTCTTCTACCGTCTGGTAATAACGGATTCCATAGCATCACGTAGTTTGCTTTGGAAGTGTAAGAGCAATCCACTGCCACCTCCGTGGGTCCAGACCCATTCTCTGGTAAAGATGTTCCTTGGAGATACGGTTTTCCCTAAAGCCCTTAAGATGATCCGTAGGCACCTATGTATGTACTAACGAACATTTGTATTTATTTATTTTTTTGTGATAGTAGGGTCACCTTCCAAGTACTGCACTCATTTGATGCTGCTTGGTGTTTAAGCTGATTGCATTGCTTGCATATCATGGACATCATTCCAAACACAGATTTTGCTGATTCGGTTCCTCCTTCGGTAGAACAGTACTTCCAAGATGTTGGGAATTCTTTATTCTCTTTACCGGTTGTCCAGCTAGTAGTACCGAGGTTGATGATTTGCTTTTGGCAGTGTTAATCTTCAAACCCACGACATTTGCCAGATCCATAACCCTATCAGAGACTAAACAAACGTCGTCAGTGTAATCCAAATGTTTGAGTTAAATTGTAAGAGCTCAACGAATTCCCCCGTTTCCAATGGACAAGGCTGCACGAAGCTCATCGCTAATCCCCAACAAAAAAAAAGCATCGGCGATAGAGTGCAACCTTGTCGGACCCCACTTTCGACCTCGAATTCTTATGACAACTTTTCTCTATGCAGAATATGACATTTAGACCCACCATAGGTTGCTTTGATAGTAGCCATTAGTTCGTCGGGTATACCTCTGATGCGCTAGCACGCTAGATAAACTGTCTGTCTCAAAACCGATGAATAGCAGGTGAAGTGTTGACCGGAATTCCACGCGCTGTTCAATAATCATCCGCAGGGTGTTGATGTGGTCGACGCAGGAAAATCCAGAGCGGAAACCTGTTTGTTTTTCATGGATTGTATCTTCCAGATGTTCCTTTATTCGCACACAGGACACTACCTTTCTTTATTAGGGAGCTTGACAACTATTCCCTACTTCCACTCGTCGCGGAAACTTTCTGCCTTCCAAGCTCTCCCAACAAGAGGATGTAAAATCTCTGCAGATGTTGTTGGGGGGGCTCGTAGAAGCTCTGCAGAAATACCATCTAGTCCTACCGCCTTGTTGTTTCTAAGTGCGATCTTACATACCCTTACTGGGAATTGAGGTTCAAATTCGGGAAATTGTTGTTCGGATAGCTCAGTTTGATTTGGGTGCACATCGGGTGCGAATACACGGTTAAGGACTGTAAATGCTCCTTCAATCCGAACCAGTACGAAGCCATCTAAGTTTAAATTTCCTGCTTTCCAAGCTCTCTCAACAAGAAGATGTACAGGGTCTTCCAATTGGGACTTCCGAATTTTGACAGTTGATAGTGGCCATATTGTTCAAGCTACATCTGTCAAATTCGCTGTCATTTATTCAATCTGTTTTGCCAAGTCACAATGGATGGACATAGCATTGAACAACACGTGCAAATGATAAAATTGTTTCATCAAAATGGGTGTCCTCTTCGCGCGCTTCGCACATTTTACTGCCGCCATAATCGTCATACCGAGAGGACTATTCGCAGTGTGGTGGATAAATTTAAGTCCACTGGTGCAGTTAACGATAAACCAACACCCGTACGTCGACGAAATGCAAGATCAGCGGAAAACGTCGCCGCTGTCCGTGAGAGCATGCAGGAGAAGAATTCGGCCTTTCGTAAACCACAACTTGGAGAATTTTTAGTCGTGACGTGGGCCTGCACCCGTACAAAATTCAGCTGACTAGTAAACGACCTGAAAGTAACCGTTCATAGACAACGACGTGTGTTCGCTGAATGGGCTGGAAACTGACCCTAATTTTCATCGGAAAATCATCTTCAGCGATAAGGCCCATTTCTTGATGAATGGGTACGTCAATAAACAAAATTGTCGAATTTAAGACGATACCAATCCACAGTCACTGTTTGGTGTGGATTTTGGGTTGGCGACGACATCGGCTTTTGAGAACCACGTTGGCCTGGCCATCAACGACATGTGGTTTCAATAAGATGGCGCTACGTGCCACACAGTTCACCCCACATCGGAAATTCTGAACAAGCGATTCGAGGTGATGTGATGTGGCCACCGAGATTACGCGATTTGACCCCGTTAGACTTTTTCTTGTGGGGTTTTCTGAAGTCGAAGGTTTATGCGAATAAGCCACAAACTACAGCGGCCCTCAAAGCCAACATAACCCATGTCAAGCCATCGATCAAATTTAGTCCGATTTATGTGCCAGAATCATGGAAAATTGGACATTTCGAATGCGTGACACCCAGAGAAGTCACTTCGGATATTTGAACGATGTTATATTCCATACTTAATGGCATCGATAGGCCTTTCAAACGAATAAAAAAGTTCGATAATATCTCACACACACTTTGCTTTATTTAAATAGAAAGATAGGAAGCGCTTAATGAAAGCACCTTTAAAAGCTCCACCGATGCAGTTAGAGCGGCTAGTAGAAGCTGTGCGGGAATACCATCTAGTCCTACCGCCTTGTAGTCCTCCATGCCGTAGATCGCGGTAGCGATCTCACGTTTACTGGGAATGGAGGTGCAAATTCGGGAAATTGTTGCTTGATATGGGTGCGCATTGCAGAGGAATGCACAGTTAAGGACCGTAGCAAAATGTTCGTTCCATCGCTTAAGGTTATCCTCATTCGAAACGAGTACGAAACCATCAAAACCGTTAACCGGATGTTGGCTAGAGTGATGACCACCTGTCAGCTATTTGAAAATTCTGTAAACGGTTCTACTATCACACCTGCTCGCTTCTTCTGTGGCCAGGTCATTGATATAGTTATGTTTGTCCCTTGGTCCACTACTCTCATTTTCTTTGGATGCAGGGACTCTAACTCGTTTCTCCTTACTGCTGCTAAGGCTTATAGAAAGATGGAATGCCTTATAGAGGGAATGAAATCCAACGCCTCGGTCTGAAAAACCTTTGAGTCCATTCCAGAGGGGCGACGCAATAAAAGAACAAAGTTGACCTCAACGATCTTGGACTGTATAACTAGAGAAAGCTGCCGTGTAACTAAGGCAGTTCAAAAAGATTGTTAAATCCACACCGGAATCTACATATTTGCAGTCCTATTCTATAGATTGTAGCCAAAAGAACTGGATCATTCGGTATCATAGTCAGAAATTGAATGTTTAAGGCAACGCTATACTGCGTATTTTCATGAAAGACTTACGTCTCCATGCCTAAAAATCCAATTGGCATACATAGCGAAGAGAATTCCCCAATTGATTCGTTGAACAACAAGTTGAGTGAGTTTTCTAGCAATGAATGAGCATCAGTTTTATGTTGATCGCTACTTAAGCCAGCAAAGTTGCCGCATTCGTAGTGATGAGGAAAAAATACATCCAAAATGTTACTAATGTGACCATTTTTCTTTAAAGACGCTGCCGAAAATTCGAAAAAATCTGCTTCCGACAGGAAAGTGCCACTTACCACACATCACGTATAACAATGCCATTATTACCTGATTGTCTAATCTCCCGCCTTGGTGACCAAAATAAAGGAATTTGGACTTTTTTCTTTTGAGTTGTTAAGGCTCAAAAGTTGCATATATGAATATGTAAACAATTGCACGACCATCCCAGCCTTGAAAAAGAACTTGCCACGTTTATGCCAAATTGTGACGAAAAATTTCGTAATAAGAACGCAAATGCGCCAGAGAAAAGAGCCAGCAAAGTCGAGGAGGGCATTATATTTTTATATAGCAAATGTTTAGGTACACAAAATGAACACACTCATTCTCTACAACCAATGAACACATCCACTCCAACTTGACAGCTGACATTCATGCTCACTGAAAACATGTGTTGTCGCAATTGGCCTGCAAATATGAAATCGTTCAGATGTTGCGGCTACTGAAAATCTCACGAAACTTTGTGTATCGTACTGTCAACTTATTTGAAGGTACTGGTGGAAGAACCGACCGTAAGCGCAATGTGCGAACGCCACAAGCCATCAAAAAGAAGAATCGTGTTCGTCGAAATCCAGTGTGCAAGCAGAAAATCATGTCTCGGAAGATGGATACCAGCAAGAACAGCATGTCGCGCATCTTAAAACGTGATTTGGGATTCAGCGCATACAAGAGAAATGCCGGCCACTTACTCACAGAATCATTGAAACGGAAACGTGAGTCAAAATCGGAAGCCTTGCCGTTCCAGTTGGTACGCGAAGAACGGTCATAGATGAATTCTTTTTATTGACGACAAAGTGTTCACCGTTGAAGAATCGTTCGACAAACAGAGCGATAGAGTCTATTCTGTGCCGTGGGAGAGTTCAACGTGTCCTCCACCCAGCTTCTGTGATGGTTTGGTGAAGAGTCGCCTACGATGGGGTCAAAACCTCGGCGAGGGTGTATCAAACGACCGTTCCAGAGAACGTTATGGAACCCCTCAGCAAAACACTATTCGCAAATAAACCATGAACTTTTCAACAAGACTCCGCTCCAGCTCATAAGGCAAAAATGGCTTGGCTCAAAAACCACTTTCCGAAGTTCATTTCCACGGGAGATTGGCCATCTGGTAGTCCAGACTTCAATCCATTAGACTACAAGACTATTGAGTCCTTGAAGTGCGCCCTTGTCCGAACAGTTGAGAATTTCCCAATGTGCAATCGATTAGTGTTCAGACCAACTTTGCCGTTGCTGTAACGCAAATAGGCTTCCTTTCGAATAAGTTGCTCTACAAGCTGGCGCAAAAGTTGTCATCCGATGTTCTTTAGCTGGAATTTTTTTGTGAATAAAAAATTTTAGTTCTGCTTTCGGATTATATTTATTTGATGTCTTAAATCTTTTTTCGTTAAGTCGAGAAAATGATAAGTGCCCGCCGGCAGAATTGATGACCATTCGGGCCCGATTTTCGGCATTTTCCATCACCCTTGTCTGAACTTACATCGATAGGTCCTCGCATTTTTGACGGATATTCTCTTTAAGGGCTTCAAGAGTCTGAGTCTTGTTGACATAGATATGTGACTTCAAAAACCCCACAAAAAGAAGTCTGGAATGGTTAAATCAGGAGATTTTACCGACCAGAACGAAAATTAGGCGACCGGGAAATGCAGCCCTCAGAATTTCGGTCTTGGCTCGTGCAATATGCGCCGTTGGTCTACTCTGTTGGAACCACATATTCTCCAGTCCCAATTCATTCAATAGCGTAGCGTTCGCCGTCCAAAGTAGTCATGTGGCCGGCAGCATTTTTATCTTCAAACACAGCTGCGATATTCTCAGCAGAACGGCTGCTCCGGTGCTGGCCAGATCTGGCAGCATCTCGCTTTGTCCTGTACTCTTCTAGGCGAGCGGCTAAACGTCGTAGTGTTTGTCCAGTTGGTGTCGGACGACCGGGAAATCTGCGCTGAAATTCACGCAAAAAAATCATAACAATTATTCCGCGTTCTTCTGGAGTACCATATAGTGGTTTATGTCGTATTGACGTGTATTTTGTATCTGTTTTCTTCAAAATTTTCAATTTGTACTATCGTATAACCCGTCTTCTGAGCGCAATATTTCATACTGATGATCTTGGGCGACCCAGTTAGATAAATATTTCGGAGATATTTTTTCAACATAAGGTTTCAATTAAACTCGACTAATTGCCACAATTGCGAATTTGCATAAAAAAACATCTACCCTCTAGCGGCGAATTCAGTTCAGCTGTTAAAATATAGCAAACACCTGACAATAAGCAACTCGGATATTAAAACATTATGATAGTGTTAAAAAATGTGCCTTTCAGCAAATAGTTTACAAATTTAAAAACTACTCAGTACTCATGGTGGATAGGAAAAAAACCGCATTTAAATGATTCTACGGCTATTTCAAATGCGAAATTCCTAACGAAAAACACGTCCATAAGCATGCGAATTTATGTGAAAATCTCGCATAACAACATTAATTAGTAAAAAAAATATCCACTGCTCAAAAAAACTCTGAATAACAATAGTTTCATAGTTTTTGAACGGCTAACTAGTAGTCGCGCCTCTTCTGGTTTCTAACGAGATAACGAAAATCGCATTTTGTCATTAATTGTTAATCTTGTTCTCACCTTACGGTAATCTAACAGTAGAATGTATGCCACCACCGACAAGATACGATATAAATTACGTTGCAGAGCTGGGAAATCCAATTATTCGGCTCACAATTTTGAACTGATTGTAGTGCTGAGATGAGATCTTAACATGGAGGACATAATCTTACTTCAATCGCGTGGATATAAGGATTTGTTTCATGCAGAATGCTATTTCGATGTTCTTTTTCTTGAGAAGATAAATCGATGACGACGATACAGCGGCTTTTTCACTTGGTTGGCTAACTTTTTCTACACAGAAGTGTATATTTTACGCTATCGTATCATGAATGGCAACTGATAATTGATAATTTTTATTTTGCTTAAAAAAATCATTTGTCGTATTACAGTTGTAAGCCCACTCGAACAGTCCCCCATAATCCTGAACGGAAAAGAAAAATTGGAGCGTTCGATGTGCCAAAGTGTTTTGTTCAATTCAATTTGTTGACTGCTTCAGATAGAGAACTGTCAAAGTTGGGCTGTGAACAGTTTTTAATTTGGGCAGTTCGGCCTCGAGTTACTCTCCTTGTTGCACGAAATGTCTGCTGATTAAATGCGAAATCGTAAAAACACGTATTTTCGACTGACAAGTTTATAGGGGAGAATAGTTAAAGCTCTTTATAAGGCATGGTCTCTAATCCGAAACTCATGTAGTTAGAAAAAAACTGCCAACTCCGAAGAGCATTCTAGAGTATCTAATAAATAAAAACAAAGCAAGTTCCTTAACTAGTATTCTATTTTCACTTGGATTTTATTAGCGAGTTCTGCGGTGTTTACAGCCGATCAAAGTGCCAACAATTTGGCAGCTTCTTTGTCAATCACATTTGACGGTTAGTTAAAGCTGTCAGTTACAGTTTCAGGTCTTTACCTAATGTAGCTTGGATAGCTCAATGGTGAGTTATTTGAGTTCGAATACTCGTATACTAAGAAGAAAAAATTTTTTTAGGTTTCTTTATTAACGTCAACAATTTTGAACTTACTGTTTGTACCAGCTGTTCCAGAGGAAGACGCACCTGCAGATGCACCACCTCCACCATATACTGCTTGATTTGGGTAAAAACCACCGCCATTTGGATAGGCAACATAGACAGACGAGCTCAATGCAAAGATTGCAGAGAAGACAAGTAAGACAGCCTAGAAAGAAGAAGCAAATTGATTAGAACTGACAGTTGATGTGATCATACATAGGTGTACCCAGTGACTTACGAGGAATTTCATGTTATTTTTGAAAGTTCAAGTTGTATAAACAATGAGACCTATACTATTAATTGAGTTCAATATTTTACACTTTATATACAGGTTAAAAAATTTCGTATTCCCGATTGTTACGTGATGTTACTTCAATTCGTTGACGTAACTCAAAACCTTGCCGGAGGTATTTTGTTTGATTAAATATTTTACATAATTTTTTTTTGCTATATAATATTTGATTCGTCACGAAACCGAATAGGATTATTCGGCGGATGTGGATTAATGGGCTAAATTTCTGATAGAAGAACTTGTGGATTGTATTTCATCTCGACTTGTATTTTGAAATTGAATTAATTTTGCCCTCGAATTGGGGTTGAACAAACCTTGAATGGGGCTTTCTCTATTCATTCACTGAACGGAAAGAAAAGCTGATTAAATTAGAACGCAATTAATAGTCAAAGTCCGGTCACGTACTTGCCCAAAATTGGCGCGAAATACGAGTAAGTGTGCTGCTAAACTATTTCTCTGATAATTTTGAGTTAATCATATCATACAAGTGGAAGTAGTAGAAGCTGTTGACATTGGGTCGCCAGATCTTAGGATGTTCCCCGTCAATAAGAACGACTGAAAACTTTTCAACTTATCTGTCGAGCTAATAGCTGACATTTTCTGCCTTCCCAAGAAGAGCAGAATGATTGTAAAACTGACCAAGAAACTTGTTGCTAAAATAATTTTGGATTTTTATGCTGCACTTGACGTCGAAAAAGCAGGCTTTTGAGCTGGATCCATCTACATTTACTTCATCAATACATTGCAGAATATTATTGAACAATTCATCGGGTATAGAACCCAGCTGCTTTAATTGACAGCTTGCCTACGAAACACGGAGGTACCTCTCCTGGTCTCTACCAAAAAGTTCCCAGAATTTATTTATTACAAGCTTATTCATTAAAGCCGATATTGTCGCCTTCACAATAATCTCCATTGACTGCAACACACTTTTATCAGCATTATATTCAGCCCTCGAAACATCTCTGGTACTCGATGATCGGTATGGCCTATAGTACCGGCATTTGATCCAGTCCTCGAAACTGGAGGTGTTCGATGTGACTTCAGTGTGTTCAGTGATTTTTTCATTTCTCTTCTCATCTGTAAAAACGCGTTTTTAGTCAGATAAAAAGCAAAAACTGCATACTGCGCCAGATTAGCTGAATTTGGTTGCTTTTAGATGTATTTTGACAAGAAGTGCACGCATTGTGGGATGGAGCATTATTTTGATGTAAAATCCATGAGTTGTCTTCCCACAATTGAGGTCTTGCTTTTGCGAATTCACACAAATGTGTACTATGCCCATACTCGTATAATATTCCTTATCAATCTGGTGTTCAGAAGAAAATTGATGATGCGCAATACCATTATAAGCCATGAAACAGTGAGCATTGCGCTCTTTTTCGACTGAAAACCACGTGATTTCTTCGGTCTTGGCTCATTTGGAGCGCGCCTTTCATTCCCTTGATATCTGGTTTCAGTGCCGCAACCAGTTATGATACGAGCAGTGAATTTATGGTCGAAATCAGCCTCGGAAAGCACATATTCTTCAATATCTATACGCTGGTTTTTTTTTGAGGAAATTTAAATCCTTCGACACCAATTTTGCAGCGTAACACCAGAGCCACTCAACTTATCATTACTAGATAGAAAGTCAAGAAAGTAGGTACTTTGTTTATCTTCCAAGGTCTAGGTCTCAGAAGATGGTGCAACCGAACTGGATGCGGACAACAAAATTTGCAAAGGCTATGCTACATACTTCGATACAGTCTCTTACATCTGCAGAACCAATATTTTCAGCAGGCGTAATACCCAAAGGCAATCAACACCGTCACAAGAAAGCTGTAAACCTTCCTAAACAGGTATCTTTGCAACATCTTAAGGGTTTTCTGCTAAATCGTATATCATATGACTGGAAGAACTAAAAGACTTCAACATGCGGAGGAGGAAGTAGCAGTGGATTGATCACACCTGAAGTACGCCATGCATTGGAATCCACTTACTCAACCCGGTAGACGAATGGACCAACCTAGGCAGACATTGAGATAGACATTTAGTAGAGAATGTATCCAGATCTTTGGGGATGACTTGGAGAGGGATTCCGAACACGATGGCGTGTAGGAGTTGTTGATGCCCTGTCAGTTAATTGAAGGTTGAGTGCTGTAGAAATAGGTACTAGGTTTGGGATGACGATGGACAATGCACGCCTCTTCATCAATTTTGGTGAACAACTCACCGAGACCTTTGATTTCAAAAAGAAGGTTTAGACAAGGCGACGCGCTGTCATGCGATTTCTTTAACATCACTCTTAAAAGAATAGTGCAAGACTCATGCGCTAACACAAGAGGCACAATCTTTCAAAAGTCCGTCCTATTACTCGCATATGCCATTAATATTGACATAATCGAAAGAAAGCAGAGTGATATAAGTGGAGCTTTCGCGGTCAATGAGGGCATTATCAAGTATACGCTGTCAACAAGAAGGACACCAAACACAGATGTTTCTGACAGAATGTCACCCTCGACAGATACCAGTTAACGCTTTTGTCTACCTACGCCTCGGTATTAGTTCAGACAACGACACCGGCGCTGATATCAAAAGAAGAATAACTCTTACCAATCGCTGCTACTTTGGGCTAAGAAGGCAATTGACTAGCAAAGCCATCTCTTAGGCAACAAAAGTAACCTTATATCAGACCTTAATGATCCCAGTCCTGCTCTATGACGCAGAGGCATGTAATTTATCAAAAATGGATGAGGGTGCTCTTGGCTACTTTGAGAGGAAAATTTTTCGGGTGATTTTCGGTCCCGTCTGCATAGACTGCAAGTGGAGAAAGAGATACAACGACGAACTATGCGGGCTGTACAACGACATCGACTTAACCAGTCGACTTAACGACTAATGTGGCCGGGTCATGTAGAACGGATAGACACCAATGCTCCAGTCCCAAAAGTTTTCGAATCCGCCACCGAGGGATAGCGCAGTAGAGAAAGACCTCAGCCAACTTGGCGTGCGAAACTGGAGTCACTGGCTAAAGATCGAGCTGGGTGGAAGCGCTTGTTGGTTGAGACCCAGGTCCACCCGGAACTGTAGCGCCATTTTAAGTTAGTAAGTTAGTTGAAGAATGAATGAGGATACTTATTTAATGACGCGTAAAATTGTAAATGTTAAATGGTACTCTCTTAAAAGTGATATGTAAGCAAGATTGTGTAAATAAAAAGAATCCCATTATTAGATGGAGTGAAAATTGACCTCCTTGACCGCCAGAATGCGCTGCTACTGCAAAAAAGGTTATGGTGCCTTGAAGTTGGTTCATATTTAGGCAGACATGCCAAATTTCAGTGCGATACTGTTTTTAGTTTTGTTTTGACAGCTGGTTGTTGTTGACGTGTTTGGCTTTTGGCATCATGTTGAGTATGGATAAAAACAATTTTCGTTCTCTCATAAAACATTATTTTTTGAGAGGCAAAACGGAGAAGGAAACAAAAGAAAAGTTGCATAAATATTATGGGGCTAATGCTCCGTCAGATTACACCGTCAAATATTGGTTTCGAGAGTTTCGTGGTGGCCGCAACTCCACTACCGATCAAGTCCACAGAGGCAGGCCCTCCGATGCGGTTACAGAGGACAATGTCAAAAAAATATATGAAATGGTGTTGGCTGACCAGAAAGTGAAGGTGCGTGAGCTAGCAGATACCACAAAGATTAGTACTGAGCGCACACGCCATATTTTGGGCAATATTCTGCATATGAAAAAGTTATCCTGCCGCTGGGTGCCGCGAATGCTCACTCCTGACCAAAAACACGAACGCGAGAGCACTTCGAAAGAGTGTTTGGACTTGCGGAATCGGGCGGACTTTTGGTGTCGATTGGCAACTGGATTTGGATCTGGAGCCTTTCAAATGTGTTGAGAGACGACTTGCTATTTTAAGGTAGCTCGAAAGGTAAGTACCGCTGGCAATTAATTTTACCAGGTTTTCCCGTCTTAAAGTGCAGTATCATCAAACTCTCAATATAGAGAAAGAGCACCCCACAAGTATTACTAGTATCATGTGTGTCAAGCAAATTTATGAAAACTCAATCGTGGGCAATAGCAGACGCCGCTATCTTTAAGACAGTAAGCAAGTTAAGTTTGCGCGTGCAGCTCACGAAATGAATGAGAAGGGAATGCTATCATAGAACAAAACAAACAGTTCTGAAGAGGTTTAGTTACAGACGCAGTAGCGCATTTATCTGAAAACCATTCCACCTGACTATTGCAAGGCCCTATTATACTCGGTCGGATAGGACGTTGATACATAGGGCATATACCAACGACTTCTGTATTGGCTTGCCTCAGATTCTAATGTATGAGACATTTGGTGACCCACAATCCTGTGCGATAATTTGTAATTCTATTTTCCTTGGCTTTCTTCCGTATGTGCTGGAGTAGCGAACAACTGGACAACTTCACGTAGTGTATAACTCAACACCGATGACAGTCATAAATATCTTTGAGTGTTTCTGGCATGCTTCTCCTGTACAAGCCCACCACACAAAATCTCGATCCACTCTGTCACAAAGAAATTATTCTACGCTGATCGACATCGAGCGTTGAATCTTATTTCTTATTCTATCCGGAGTGCATGCAATCGGATCACAACCCTGCTCGTACTCCCCTCATTTTCCCATACGCTCCTTATGGTTGAGCGCGGCTGGAAGCAGCTTGTCAGTACCGGCCGCTTTCTTGAAGGAACTGATTGATAGCCCCCAATGACCCAGGTCTTTTAACGTCCGACTACACGATTCGATATCCACGTTGACATTAAAATCCCCCCTACACTGAACGTGTATAGCTGCCCTCAGTTGAATTTAATGCGCCAAAAACTGAAAACCGGCCACTATACAGGGAAACGGGAAAAGGTCCGGCCTTATTGTCATTTGTCCAGTGTTGCGTGATAGTAAGGCACAGACTGTTGAATCAAGTTCCCGTATTATGCGAAACATTTTCAGTGTTCAACGTGCACCAAAGATGTCGATAAAGGAGTAAACTATTAGTGCAATCCAAAAGATGCTACATACCGCACTGCTTTATGATTTGATGCAATACTCGTAGATTCATTGAGTGACTCTCCAGAGATGACATAATCGGGTTTTTAGGATACAAGGGTGTCAGCTTATAGGAGAGATCAAGTTATTTTTTTAACCAAATTCGGTGATTGAGAAGATACCTGACAATCATCATGAATTCTTCGAGTTGTCGATGATATCACGGAATCTATCATGGAAAGTATATGTTTGAATTCTTTATAGTATGGACGTTCTTTGGCACCTATTAAAGTGGTAAAATTTGCAAATTCAATTGTGTTATTTAGTTGTACTTTTCAGAACAGAAGTCATGAATGTATTCGCATATCAGAACGACTTTGTTGGACTTCTCCGAAAAGCCAAATGAATAGGCGTGACTATGGAATAAGATTCATGATTATCACGGTCGCGATTACCGCGGTATTTAAACATAACATGCGGCAGCACTGTGTCTCTGATATTTTTCTGATATTTTAGGGTCCGTTCTGACGCAAGATGACAACAGGATTTGAGGTGATATAATATAGTAGAAGTTGCCTTTCAGCAGGCACAAGACGACGGTAGACCTGATAGTGGGACTGTACGTTGTCCAGTCTTTATGACGAATCTGTCCAAAGGAGACGCCTTACAATGTGGTAGTTTTGCATAGGAGTGCATGTAAAATATTTCTTCCTCCAACTTTTTCTTTTTAAACCAAAACGACACGAATTAAGCTTGGAATCGTTACTCATTATCAAGAATGGTTCATGACACTATGGCTTCCTCGTTTGCTTTTGCCGGTATGTACTCGTATCGTCGCGGTACATTTATGAACCGCTTTCCGGCATTTGGCGCTCTATTTCACCAATAGAGCTTCCAAGGCCTGAATAGTTTGCGGTTTATCAGCTTATACCAAAGACAAAGACTTATTCTCACAAGAGTCGATTGGTGTCAAATTAACATATACTCGTACATATGATCACGATGGCCAATTATCTGGTTCATTTGGCGATACAATCTTGTCGAAGGAGAGTTGGTATGGGTCAATGTCGGCCATATTTTCGAAAAAATAATCACTAATTACTATATTGTCTGATAATGTTGGCCATTACCTGAAGCAGAAGCTCCGGCTTCATTTTTGAAAAATAAGGGCCGTTGATGCTACCAGTATGAATACCACACCAAACTCTGCAATTTTGAGGGTGTCACTGAGTTTCATAAATCTCTTCTGAATCTGTATCACTTTGCTTGATCACAAGCTCATTGAGGCAAAAGTGAGCCTCATCCCAAAACATGATCATCGATGTGCTCAAAAGCCTAATCCGCAAACTTTTGTCAGAAGCCATGGTTTGTGGCCTTAGTCCCTGCACCAGATGGATCTTATAAGGGTGTAAGCCGAGATCTTTTTGCAAAATTTTATTCATAGTGCGCGAATAAGGGCTGAAATCATCTATTTAGTGTACTTAGTTCAGATGCTACTGCATCCCTATGTAGGAGATCTCCATTCAGAAACCATGGGTGTGGAATAAACGCATCTGTAGTTTCGGAAAGGGCTTGTCTTTATGTACCGAACTCACTCTCACCATCTAAACTTGTGGAATTTTGCTACCAAGATTTAGTTGCTGCAGACATAAGCTACGAAACCCAACCGAACTCATTGAAGATGGGATTAGCCACATCTTGCGATGCTAATTCTCAGAATACTTTTCGGGGCAGTAGCAAATGCAATGTGAGAGGCAATTATCTCCTTGATCTTATACTATTATTTGACCTGGTTGTCAACGATGTTGACTCTCAGCCAGCTTTGGTGGAACGCAGATCTGCAGCGTCATAGTAAAGACTCTAGAAAACTTCCAAACAGGTCACTTAAGACTAATTTGGAGGAAGACTGGAATCTTTACTGATTGAAGCAAAAAGAATATACGAGTAGAAAGCTTATTCGGATTTCGAAGAGCGTCTCTTATGAAGACTTTTGCGAAAAAATGGAGACTGTCGAAGCTGATGGAAGTTCTAGGCGACCGTGAAGTTATTGTTAACTTTTATTTCAATCGTCATCATGCTTTGGGGACAGGCCTTAGAGGCCAATTTTTCCAAAGGCCGTTCGGTGGTTTGAACCCAGCGAGCCTTCCCAAATCGCTTCAATATTGCGCCATTAGGTCCTATCTCGGAGCGGAAATCAATTCTTTTGTAGGTCACAGCGTGCAAGTAAATTGGTCTTGTGCAGAAAAGTAGAGCTGGGATTATTGGCCCAATATTTTTACGAGCAAAATGATCAGACTGTTACATTCAATTCAGACTTTTATTTGAACCTGTTCGGGGAGTTTTTTTTGCCCGGACTTGATGAAATGGGCATAGGGGACATATGGTTCCAACAGGCCGGAGCAACGGAACATATTTCAAGGAAATCGATGGCTGTGTTGCAAGAACCCTTCCCAATCTTACTGAGGGTTGATTTGGAGCGGCCGGTGCGTTCACCCGACTAACTTTCTTTTTGCGTTGCTGTTTGAAATCCAGTATCTATACCAACCGCCCACAGACTCTGGACGACCTGAAAAAGAAACATTCAGGAATAAATGGCCAAGATACCCATCAATATGCTGGAAAGAGTGATAAAAACAACTGAATTCAGCCAGTGTATCGACAATGGGTGGCGTTACTTACCGGATATGATTTTTAAAACGATGTACTCTATAAGTTTAAATGTTTAACTTTGTAAGATATATGCTCAATCTTTACTAGTTTTTATTTTATTGCATTATGAAATAACTGAGTTATCTTGCCGTTCATTGTATAAAATGAAGTATAAGGCCTCTCTTCTTGTTCATTACGTGCAAGCCAAAGATTATGTTTCGAGATTGAGAGTTGTAATAGGTGGGAAATAATGTATGGCCCTGTTTTCCTAGCCTAGTTTACATTTTTATTTGGGCGTTAAAGTTTTTTTCCATTTTGAAAATGATATCGCTTAAGTGGCCGCCGCCATTGATGATTACCATTTGGGCTCCTTTTGTGGCATTTTCCATTATTTTCTTCAGAATTTCGAGCGATAGGTTCTCCATTTATTGACGGATGTTCTTCTGGATGACTGAAAGAGTTTGACTTTAAATAAACCCACAAAAAGAAGTCTAGGGCGGTAAAATCAAGTAATCTTGCGGGTCAGTACAAATCGTCAAAACGCAATATCAGACGACTGGGTAACACCTGCTTTAGAATAATGGTTGTGGCTAGTGCAGCATGCGCTATTGCTTCATCCAGCTGAAACTACATGTCCTCCAGTCCAAATTCATCCAATTGCGAAATGAAAAATTAGTTGATCATGGCTCTGCAGCGCTCACCATCCACAGTCACCGTTTGGCCCACGCCGTTCTCAAAAAAAAAAAAAATCGACCAGCGTAAACAGCAGTTACCTTGCAGTAACTTTGAGTGATTGAGTGGATTTAATGGCTCTTCGTGCATTACTCGCGGATTCTCAGTGGTCAAGAACCGCAAATTTTGTTTCTTCACGTATCCACATAAGGACTTCGTCACTCATGACATTTTTGAAGCAAAATCCCCTACTTCGTTGTTGACATTCCGGAGGGCGTGAGGATGCGTTAGACGTGATTCACGGTCCATCAGCTGATGGACTGTCTGCACTTTGTAAGGAAACATCTTCAAAAGTCTTTCACCAAAATGCACCGCAGGAACGTGCGTGGAATGACCAATTGCATGTCACGTTATCCGGTTGATGTAGACGGAGTTACTACAGCATCTTCAAACACCCGGTGCTATATTCACGGTCGAGCGAGAGGTACGAGGCCTACCAGGGCTTGCTCGATCCCATCTTGTTCCAGTCTCTAAGAGTCGCCGCATTAAACGACCAGTGGGAGCCGGGTGGCCACGAAATGCATATTGCACCAAAATCATTGACGAATTGCTCATCACAAACATCGTGACGATTATTCCGCGTTCTTCAGGGGTATCGGTTATTCAGACAAATTCTAATTCTGTTTGCTTCACAAATATCAAAACCGAATTGGCATTCCACGACATTTTTAAAATCGATGGCATTTTCCGATGGGGCCATAAATTATGGCCACCTAGTATATATGCGTATGTTTGGGTTGATTCGCTATCAGATAACCACCTGCTGATATGATCATTCTCCTTGGAATGAGATCCTTTATTCCTTATCGGATGAAGAGTATCAAACCAAAAGCAAAGACATGGTACGAGTCGAGCTTTAACGAGGCTGTCAGGGTTAGAGAAATGTTTTTACGGTGCTATAAGACCAACCCGACAGAGAAAAACCGAAAAAAGTTCAAACAAGCCAGGAATGGCTGCAACGTCTTTCTCAGGCGCGTAAAATTTCAATACGACCAAAAACTGAGGTAAAAAATATTATAATGTCCCACAGATGGTGAGAATTGCTGGTCGTTCGTCAAAAATATTAGAAATTCTGCCCCATCCCCCATCCCAACGCCCATTTACAATGGCATTCCAGCTGTCAGCTCTTTGGACAAAGCCAATCTGCTTGCTGCATACTTTGCGACCAGCTCAGCACTTCCAGATGGTGCTTTGTCCCCAGCTGCACTTAAGTGCGTCGAACCTTCAATGGGATGAATCCCCTTTCGCACTCGTGTAGTAGTAAGAGTACTTAAAGATCTCAACATACATAAATCCGCTGGTCTAGATGGTATATCTCCTCTTCTTCTGAAGAGGTGTTCTTCTTCGCTGGCAGACAACTGCGTAAGCTTTTTCGTCAATTCTACTCTCTAGGACTCTTTCCGAGCAGATAGAAAACAGCATTTGTCTAGCCCGTCTCTAAAAAAGGCGAATCTTCTTCTCTCTCCCCCTATAGGCCCATTGCACTTACGTCCCTTCTCTCCAATGTGATGGAAACGCTGATAAACCGTCAGCTCATGAAATATCTCGAAACAAGGACTGACAGTATGGTGCAACAGGTCCACTGGTGATTTGATGGCATGTCTCACCGAAAAGTGGAACCAAAGTCTACACCAATCTGGCGAAAGCAAGATAGTTGCACTTGATATTTCTAAGGCATTTGACGGAGTTTTGCATCAGGCTCTTTTCTTGAAAATGCGTGGTTTTGGGATCGATGACTCTCTTCTTCAATGGATTAGAAATTACCTTTCGGAACGTTCAATTCAAGTTGTCTTAGATGATTTCAAGTTTGATATTCACAAAACAAATGCTGATGTGCTCCAGGACTCCGTTCTGTCTCCGACACCCTTTTCAATTTTCATCAACGATCTCTTGTCTGCTACTTCTAATCCTCTGACGACGGTACTCTCTGCTTTTCACACTCGTTTCCGAGCCCACGTCCCTGCTCTTCGGCTGTGGAACGGGAAAGGCAGCTTATATTAAGCTCATTAGATTCCGATATTAACAGCATAACCAATTAGGGAACTATCAACAGAGTAAAATTTAATGCTTCCAAAACACAATGCTGTCTGCTGTCGTTAAAGCAAAATTAACACACCACCATTATCCACGAATGGCACTTTCATCGTTGAAACCGAAAAACTTTCCAATCTTGGTATGTGTCTCAATGACAACTTACGTTGGGATGACTACATATTCGAAGTCGCCGAAAACTCTGCTAAATGTCTAGGTTTCCTCAAACGATGTAAGAAATATTTGACCCTCTCTGATCTGGCCTCAATATATAAGGTGTTTATCCGCCCGAAATTAGACTAAAATGCCCACATCTGGTCGGGTGCGCCCAAAACATCTATGCACCTGCTAGATAGGATCCAAAACCCTGCAATAAAACTCATAGGTGATGACACTATTACACAGTCATTCGACACCCTCGAACACAGACGCAATGTCTCCTGTCTCACGCCATTTTCACCACCAGTGCTCCACAGAAATTGCCAGTAGCACTCCACCCCTTCTAACTTTTAACCGTAACACCTGTCTCGCTATGTCAGTATACCCTCAAGCCCACTTTCGGACGTACTCTAAAATATCGTGATTCGTTCCTGCCGTTATAACTTACATACATTGAACAACAATGTCCATCGGCACCTGTCTTTTCTTCTCTAAATTTCCTTTGCCCGAGCTGTGTACAAGCATTTTAAGGGTACACAAATTCCTCGGGTGCGCTCTAATTATAAAAAAAATTTGCACGTTCCTAGGAGACCAGAGAATAACTATCCTATTTGGGCACGGTGTGGAAAGGCATTTGAGGGAACCCGATTTTTGGAACCGTGCGAAAATGACCAACGAAGTTCTATTTACGCTGTTCCGAAGCGTTGATAAGCGTACCAAAAGTTACGGTCTGGTGCGGTGTATGCTCCAAAAGAGCCGTTGCCATTTATTTTTCGAAGACGGTAATAGCGAGACAGCTACATTTAACGGAGCGTGATATAAGCCATTGAGACATGATTTTTTGGCACCTGAACAGGATGAAAATAGCATGGAGAGTTACTGGTTTCAACAGAATGGCACAACAACAATCGATTTATTGGAGACGATGTTCCCTAACACTCGTTCAATAAATTGATTTTGGAAAATTGTGATTTCGACTCCGCCTGACTCGGATGACAAAAGACAAATATACGCAGCGAAATCCCCGTAATTTTATAAATTTCCGAAACTGATCAAAGTGCAGAAAAAAGGGACAAATGGTGCCTGTGGGACAACAGATCCAGAGGCGGATACAGGCCGATAGAATGCGCAAGTAGACAGAATATTGTCGTAGCAAGTACTTGTTTCCTGGACCAACAGCAAGAAAATCAGAGGACCAGTAGCGATGATATTATGAGGTCATCCCCTCCGTGGCTTTATTTTCTCTATGGTCAACCATGGATCCCTGGGTCAGTCTCTTCAAGACTATTATTTGACTATGAGCTTAATTTCCGTTCGCATATCGATAAGATGATCCTTAAAGCCAACTCATCACTTGACTTTATTAAACGGTGATCCGAGGAATTTTCCAAACCGATTGTAACTTGATCTCTCTATATTAATTTTATTCGCCCCCTCCTTGAGTATGCTAAGCATATGAGGGTATTCAACGTCGATTCCTCCGATTTGCTCTCCGTGGTCTGACCTGGAACGGCGCTTTAATCTATCAGGACCGCCTCAAACTTTTCAACATGATTTCATTAGAAGAACGTTGGAATATTGCTGACATTCTCTTCATTCATCGACTGCTCTCAGGTTTCATCGAATGCGCATCCCTTTTCAACTCTATTCTCACTCCACTTAATCTACGTAGTCTATTCTTCTATCTACCGGTCTACCGCACCTCTTGTGGCTCCAACGAACCAATCTCCGAAAGAGCATATTTGATTTCAACCTAAGCACTTCGCGTCTCAAATAAGATCTCCTCCATCATTCCCCTGGTTCCTAAGTCTTTCTCTTATTTTTTAGTCTTCGTTTTTAGGTTACATTAAGCTTGTATTAAGCCAAATAGGAAACAGCACTACGGACACCTTCTGTTCAGGATCTGTAACCTCATGATTCATCTACGTCGTGTTATCTGGGCTGGTTATACATGCCGTCGAAAGTTGCGCTGTCGAAAGCATCCTCAATATCGATCAAAACGTCCAGGAAGCACTCATCATGGGCAAATTCAATTCTGCTCACTAGATTTCGTAGAGCAGTCTTTTAAGATCGTCCGGTGACGGCATTTTGGCTAATCCACATACTAAGCTTAATCGGTCTGCTCCTAGGAGACCAGTCAAAATATTGGACAAGTCCTGGATAAATATTTGAACGAGGTGGCTTGGACATTTTTGAAGAATCATAGCTTAATGAGATATAAGGTAGAATACGCCATCGGGAATAAGTCTGTTCTGAAAAGTACAATTAAATAACGCAATAACAAATTGTACGCATCAGCTACCAGAAGTCAAAAAGCAAAGAGACCAGGAAAAGGAAAAGGGAAAAGGAAAGAAAATGAGGATCAAAGCAGAGCAGATAATTGTCAGATCTAGTATTGAGCATTGCCATACAATAGTTACTAAAACAAAAAATGGAAACCCATATCCCGAGTTCAAATATTATACAACGTCCATCTGCTAAAATTGGTTTCCGGTAACAAAGATGCACAATACAGCGCTTGGCATAACCAAAATGTTAGACTTTCAAGGTACGATAAACGCTCTAAATTTCATCTAACTTATGTACTAGAAGTATAGATGGCAGATGAAAATGACTCAGGTCAAGTGACATTTGACACTTGTCAAGTTGACAGCCAAGATGGATGACAAGAAAACGACAATTTACTGGTTTGGGTCTTTAAGTCAATTTCAGGAATTTATTTGGCTTTCAATTGTATTTAGCTGATGGGTAATTGTATCCATATCCAGGGTTGCGATTACCACCACCATAACCGCCTAAATTGGAATAACCGCTTGAACCGCCATAACCAGATGAAACGCCATAACCAGGTGAGACGCCATAACCAGGTGAGACGCCATAACCAGGTGAGGCGCCATAACCAGGTGAGGCGCCATAACCAGGTGAGGCGCCATAACCAGGTGAGACGCCATAACCGCTTACACCGCCATAGCCGGAGTAACCGTTATTATATCGTTCTAAATTAAAAATAAAAACAAATTATTTAAAAATCTCCACCATAAATCGAATCACTTTTAACTTACGAGCTGTGACTACTGCAAAAATAGCAGCCAAAAGAACCAGCTTCATCTAAAAATAAAGAAAAAATTCGTTCACTATTATAAGGCTCCGAATATTGTAATGGAAAAAGGACAACATATTTCGATCAAAAATCCTACTTACAAGGAAGTTCATAGTGTGAATGTTGATGTTTGTTGGGGCTACCTGAGGCGATAAAACTACGAGTAATTCTCGGATAGACGTCTCGTAGTTTATATACGAAATGAGAAGATTAGCATTTAGGGGTAGTGGAGTGTTACGTGATTTTTTGGTCATATTGGGTGCATCTTGGTATTTAAATGATAAAAATACTTGTAAACTTAATTCGTCACGAAGTTTTTTAGTCAATATTAGAATTGGTCTGTTTAATTGGACGTAAGCACATGTTTTTTTTTTGTTTTCCGTGTTTGAAACATTCTCATACGTATCGTATGTGTGTATGTTGAATGATTTTGTCGGCAAAGCAGTAGTTTTATTTCATTGAAAGTCAGACAGTGACAGCTGTCAACGCCCCAGGTTTTTGTGAGATTGCTGCACTTTTCTGAACTTGTACGAATGGTCACTCTTTGTACCAGAGTGTGAGGAATAGGCACTACTGGGAGCTGTCTTTCAATCCGAGTGACAAGGTATAAAATCTTCAACATTATCAGCTTGTAGTGAAGCATGTGTTATGTAACTGTCAGAACTTTCATTACTCCTTTGGCCACCCTGGTCCGTCATTGGTGCATGGCATTGCCTATTGGTTCACGGTAACAGATGCACTCAGGATCTCCTCAGTATTTTCTAGAATTTAAGATATGTATCTGCCTTAACCTTTTGAAAGTTCTCCGAAAAATTCGTAACTTGTGTGGCAATTTCATCCATGACATCCATTTGGTCGTTACGCTGCCATGATGATGATCATAATAACACCATCCAACATCTCCAAACGTGATTCATTCACAAATCAATGTTGTCCATTTGATCATATCAAGCCGATGCTTTCAGACACTTGAACATTCCTTTTTTGCAGATTTTGTGACAGTGACTAAAGTTTGGTTGGTGTGGTTGCGTTGAACGTTCCGTGGGCTCAGCAAAATACATTGAGCAACATTTAATCCCCAAACCGATAATAGCCAATCGTTACACTTGTTGAATGTCAGCTGAGAATTAACAAAGTTTAGGAAGCACAACCAAACGTATATAAACTACGGATTTATCCTGATAGCTATGAACACAATTCTAAAAGACACTTTCGATCTGAATCACGGTAACTGTCAGACTAACATTTTTACTCAAACTCGCTCGATCAAAAACTGTTCTCTTGAACTTCTTATGAAATTTTTGTTAGTAATTGCATCATCCAAAAACAAAAACAAAATTAAGCAAAGGTGTACGGTGTTCTTGACTTCATACTGTATGGCATTTTAAAATATGGCCATTAAACTGATATTAGAATCCTAGAACTCTTTGTTGTTACCCTTCAAATTGATTCACATCTTGTGCCGAAACTCAAGGCAGAATCAGACGGTCATGGGAGATCAGTAAAGCCGAAGCCAAATAACTACACAAGTAACTCCACCATATCCAGTTCCAAGTCCAGTTTGAAGATCTGAGTCGCTCAGGAGAATCACACAAACATTCTCCAGTTCACTGACTGTGACTATGCAAATGCAACGGACCTGCGCAAGCACAGATGGGTGAGCTTCAGTGCATACTCATGTTCTGAATGGGGCCAATGAAGAGGTGGTGACGTAGGAGTTTCAACCGAACCAAAAGCAACAATCAAGCCTCTATATTGGCTATCACCTAAGGAATCCGATCCTTAAGGCTGGCGGTAGTAAAGTTGGGTTAATTTCCCCACCACGTAAAACACTTTACATAAGTCATGAAGCAACAAACAACAACTGGATGGACTACGTCCAGATGTACTACCACCCCTTCAAAGCGGATATTACCGCCATCTAAGAAGTCCGATGGGATGAGCCAGGCCGAAAAAGAATGAAGAACTGATGTTTGCTATAGTAGCAGTGCCTATTTGGGTGAAGATTTGTCATCAGATGAAGATTTAGACAAGAGGTCTTGAGCTTCAGGCATCTGTGGCATTAGGGCCAAACTCGCTAACATAATTGGCGATTGCGCTTAACGCAAGACAAAGCTTTACTATTCGGGATGGCCGAGAATTTTAAGGAGCTAATATCAACTCAGACCCCTGCCTTGTTGTAACCAAGACGCAAATATCCCGGGCGACACCAGATCAATATTGTACTGTAAAAAAATTTGACGTCGAATAACTATAATTGCAAGAGACTATTAGAGCCTTTTCTAGGGTAGGTAGATAGGTAGGTAGGTAAGAGTGGCTGTTGGAAACACCAACCCACTTAGGCCTATTGGCCCATTGTGATGCCACGTGGTTCTATGATCCTCTTACTTAGTGAGTTTGAGCTTACAATGAAGCGTAGGAGACTGTTTACGTCTATATTTTTTAGATCGTTTAGGTTGAAGAAAGCTCCTAAGTGAGGTTTTCTTCCCTGGGAGAGAGCTGGACATGTACAGAGAAGGTGGAAGATGGTCTCCTCTTCCTACTCGTCCATGCGGCTTCTACAGAAATCATTTGTAAAGGCGCCACGCCGTCTTGCGTGCTTGCGTATGAGGCAGTGTCCAGTGATGATACCTATGTTGGCGCTGAGATGCTTCCTATTTAGAAGGATCAAACAGAAGGATCTGTTTGGCTGCTAGACATGTTGGTCCAACAATCCACCTAAGGTCTGTTCTTTTATTATCCATCAGCTTTAATATTGATTTACACGCTATGCTACCCTTTGGCGGGTTCGTCAGCCCTACGATTCCCTGGAATTTTTCTGTGTCCCTGCACCCAACAAAGGTGAAGGTTGAACTGCTCTGCCATTTCCATAAGAGATGATCGGAAGGGACTTGATAGCTGCCTGACTATCTGAAAAAATGTGGATATCCTGTATCAGATATCACTTTTTTCTTCAGCCAGGATAGAGCTTCTTTAATCGGCAAAATTTCCGCCTGGAACACGCAACAGTTATTTGGAAGACGGAAAGAGAAACTTAGATTTACGAGTAGCTTATCTGAGAACACACCTCCACCAATCCCACTATCGGTTTTGGAACCATCTGTGTAGAAGTGGATTGACTTGTTCTCCGTGAAAGCATCTTCCTCCCAGAAGGATTTAGAGGGGAAGCTTACATGGAAGTCTTTGTCAAACGAAAGTTAAGAATATTAGCGTGGCCAATAAATTATTTGTCCACAGCGTAATCGCGAATAGGTGCAGTCGCAGCTACTTGCCTGCTGAAGATATCAAGGGGTGTCAAGGGAAACAGAATATGTATTGCCGCGGAAGGAGTAGAATAGACATAGACATGCTGTTCTTTAAACTCTGCGCAGTTTGCTGCAGTTGACTGCATTGTCCAAGGCTCCACCGGACAACAACCCTGTAGGTGAGTATCGGTCTTATGACCGAGTGAATTATACGAGGTTCCCAATGGATTTTTTGTAAGAGAATAGGGCTGTTGCAAGCTCATTGACTCTTTCTTGAATGTAAGGCTTCCAGTTTAGTTTCCAGTCAAATGCAAGACCCAGATACTTCGCTGTATCCAAAAAGACTAAACTAGTACCGTTTATTGAGGGAGAGTCTATAATTGGAATTTTGTATTTCCTGGAAGAGAGGACAAGATCAGTTTTATGGGGGTTTACTCCCAACCCACAGCGATCTGACCAAGGGGTTAATCTGTTCAGATTTAATTGGAGGAGTTCTTTAATGGTATTAAGACGTTTACCTGAGACGGCTATAGCAACGTCATCCGCATAGGCAATGACCCTACTACCACCCTCTTCTAGGTATATGAGCAGTTCATTAACCACTTAGCTCCAGAGAAAGGAAGAGAGGACACCGTCTTGCGGCGTACCTCTGCTGATACATCTTTTGGTTTGAAGTTGGTTATCCTGTAGTTTAGCATAAGACTGATCAACTTCTCAAGTGAGTCATCTACCTGCAGTATTGACAGCTCATTCGTGATTTCGCATGGGTTTACGTTGTTGAAGGCACCCTCTATGTCCAGGAAAGCAACCATTGTGTACTTTCTGTATTGTAGGGATCGTTCGATGTGGCTAGTCAATGAATGCAGAGACGTTTCCACCGACTTTCCTTTACAGTAGGCATGTTGAGTCGTTGACAGAAGTCTTGAATCAATTTTAGCTCGTGTGTGGATATCAATCAGCCGTTCAGAAGGAATGATGATAGACCTTTCGGACAACATGAGAACATTTTCTGGCTTTGAGAATGAAATCTCTAGCGTAGGCAGGATAATATCTGAGGAGCTTTTTGGCTCACCAGGTATTATACCATCCAGACCAGCAGACTCTTATGGTATGAAACTATGCAGCGCCCAAAGCAACTTGTCTTTTGTAATTAGACGATGAATTTTGGTCACTATTGCAGTGGTCCTGTTTTGGCCGCGAATAGGGAGCTGCTTGGAAAGTGAGTGTCCAGTAGCAGGTTAAGTGATTCATCACTTGAGGTTGTCCAAGAGCCATCGGTTTTTTTTCAAACAGCTAGGCATCATAGGATTCGTAGAGAGGATTTTTCTTAGCCGCAATGCCTCAGAGTTTTTTTGTAATTTTGTCGCAGAATGATCTCCAGGATAGTGGCTTTGCCTTTTTCAGTTCTTTTTTGTATATTTTGAGGGTCACTTTTCGTGTGCCTTTTGCTAGGTTGAAAAGTTTTCTACAGAAGTGTCTAAGCAATCCCAGTGCTGATGTCCACCAGTGCGGATTTTTCTTGCCTTTAGGTTGAATAAAAGGGCAGGAAGCGGCCATAGCCAGATTGAGAGCCAGGGTGAATTCCCTGACTTTCATGTCAAGCTCGTTGTCACGCGGGGAACTTGAGAGTTCAGAGGATTCCTCTGTATTTTGTTCAATCACATTTCCGATAATTCCGGAGTGTTGGTTAGCTGGGAGAAGCATCACTCAGGCTGAATTGGGTGTACTGTGGTCTGAGAAAGAGTGTTCGGACGATACTATGCAGTTCGTTAACATTTGAGTGATGCTGTCGGAAACAAGAGTAATATCTAGCACTTCATGTCGGTTCCTTGTTATAAAAGTGGGCTCATTGCCAATGTTGCAAACAATGAGGTTAGTACTTAATATAATCAAAAAGTGACTCACCTTTATCGTTGGTGTTGGTAGTGCCTTATACCCTGTGCTGAGCGTTAGCGTCGTACCCGATGATGAGGCCAATTTTTTAGCTTTCCAGCTTCCAGTAACACCCTTTCTAGGTAATCACCAGGGAGAGGGCCCACAGGATCGTGGCCAAGATATGCCGATGCCAGCCAGTAAGAGCCTTTGTCAGTCTCCAGTCCAGCCACGGGATCGCTGAGGTTGGGAAGTAAAAATGCATTAAGGCTACATTTCACTAATATACAAGTTCTAATCTTACCTTTGTCTCTTGTATAGGGCGGAGCATATACATATGTCCCAAGTTCTACGATCCATGGTTTCTGGAATAGAATGATGTCTTCTGCGTTTTCGGAAACACGCCGAATAAGTGTGGCCGAGACCCATTTGGAGTGATGAAGAATAATCTGAAGAAACCGTATCATTGCTAGAATTAACCAGAGGAACCTCCACCACGGTGCTGTAGGAGTCCTCCGATTCTCAACATGTGTCCAAGAGCGCATCTTCATCCTCTAATTGTAGAAGATCTCTTTTTAATTCATCGTTGGTTTCCATTTCCAACAAAGTGTTAGAGGAGGAGACAGTCGCCTTAGTTGTCGCCTCGGATAGTTTGGAGTCGTCGCTATCCATTTCAGGAAAGAATATCGACGCTTCAAGATCTGAGACTGAACTTGCTAATTCGGTTAAAGGGGATGGAGGCTGCTTATCAGTATCCAGGTTATCCTTCTTTTAAACCTTTAGGTGAATTGCCTGGAAGCCGAACCGAATCATGCCTTTAGTCTGCGCTAGAGTGTTAAGGGATTCCATACTGTTCACAAGTAACGCGCATCTATAAGGGCCCTTTACTACTTCCGGTTTCCGTCACGAGTCGGAAGGGTTGTGTTACTGAGTCTGATGATCTACAGAATACTTTCTGGGGGGGAGGGTTCAGCTGGGATGCAGGTGCGGATTCTAGGTGTGCTAGAGATATCCTTCTTAGCCACGACCGGTCAAATGTCTCCTAATAAGATCGAGAGACCTTTGATTGGCACAAGCGATAAGCTTGACATGGGCTTGGTGCCAGCCAGCATTGCTTGTGATGGGAGGGGTTCCGGGGTTTTCCCGCCTGATGGCCAAGAAGTTCCCTGAAAGCTTTAGCTTGACCAACTGTCAGCGTTCAGGTGTTATTGATCCTTCGGTGTCGTTCATGTCGATTACAGCGATCATTATTGCGACCTTCAGTACTCCGCTGAAAGACCGCAGAGATGTGCTTTTGGATTGCAAAGGGGTTTTGGTGTTGTTAGTTTTGGGCCTCTTGGGAACCGGCATGGTTTCCTCTAACGATCTCTGGCGCTTGGATGAGTCTTTTGGTGTTTTGGGAGCAGTGGAAGCAGTGGGTAACCCGTCTTTTAGGATGTTGTTAGCCCACTCAATCTTGCTCTTTATTTCCGCACTTCTTTCAACCTCCAGAATTGATCCGAAGGTATTGATGATGCGTAAAGCATTTCGGCGTCTTAGGTAGAGCGCCTTAGATGGAGCTTGCTAATGCGGCTGAGCCCCAGATTCCTCCTTAGAGTAGCAGTGACAAGTCCATGGCCTGGCACAAACTTTCTTCTGGCTAGGGGTGGAGGAAGTGATAGGACCTTAGCTTGCCACTGTCTTAACACTCCATGAAGATGTTTTTTAGGCTCGTTGCGCTTGCCTTTAGAGGATGGTTCACCATGGCCTGCCACAGTCGGTGCAGTCACCGTTCTACCGCCCGGTATTAAAAGAGTACCGGCCTCGGGTTTTATTTCTATTTTAGATATTATCCATAACATAGTTCCACGAGTAGCGGGAGAGATGCACTGTATATAGATAAGGCTAGCTAATCCGGAGCTCGTCAGGTATCCGGATTCCGTTCGCGACTGAGCTATTTTTACAGATGCTGGGCCCTCAGCCAGGTTGGTCTTCGGCACGGGTCGTTTGACACCTTGATCCAGCCCAGGGGCATTCTTTAGTTTCAGGACTTGTCTGGAGAATTTCTCGAGATTCATTGACCCTCTCAGTCTCTACAAATCTTTAATAAAAGGCGAAAGTTTTATTCGACACTGAAGAGAAACCAGAGTAAATCTGGGTAGCAAAATTCCACAAGTGTATATAGTGAGAGTGAGTTCGGAACATAAGACATAAGCCAAGACTACCAGATCATGGTAAGGCGTTTCTTTTTAAATTCGTCATAGAGATCGGACGACGTACAGTGCCATTATCACGTCTAGCTTCGCCTTATGCCTCCTGAAAGGCAGCTTCTATTATATTATGTCACCTCAAGTCATGTTGTCATTTGGTGTCAGAACGGATCTTAAAATATCAGACAAATATCTGAGATATTACAAAAGACAGCAATTGTCTGCATTCCGATCTGTGGCACAGTGCTGCCGCGTCTTATGTTTAAATACCGCGGTAATCGCGTGATAATCATAAGTCTTATTCCATAGTCACGCCTATTCATTTGGCCTTTGGCATTTCGAGAAGTCCAACAAAGTCGTTCTGATATGCGAATTCATTCAAGACATCCATCTGCAAAAATTGATTTCGGGTAACTTCATCAGAGAAAGCTTTTCCAAAGATGCACATTACAACATTTGGCATAACCAAAATGGGAGACTATCAAGGTACGATAAACGCTTTAAATTTAGTCTAACTAGTTCATCTAGAAGTATAGATGACAGATAAAAATGGCATTTGACGTTTGTCAAGTTGACAGCCAAGTTGGGTGAGAAGAAAACGACAATTTAGTGGTTTGTGTCTTTGCCATAAGTCACTTTCAGGAGTTTACCAGGAATTTCATGGTGAATATTGATATTTTTTTGGGGTTAGCTGAAGTGATAAAACTACGAATAATTCTCGGATGGACGTCTCGTACTTTATATACGAAATGAGAAAATTAGCATTTACGGGTAGTGGAGTGTTACGTGATTTTTTGGCCATATTGTGGCGAAAATTGGCGCATCTTGGTAATTATGTAAGTGTTAAAGATATTTGTAAACTTAATTCGTCATGAGGTTTTTTAGTCAATATTAGAATTTGTCGGTTGATTAATTGGATGTAAGCACAGGTTTTTTGTTTTCCGTGGCTGAAACATACTTAGGATGTATGCTGTTTTGGAATGATTTTGTCGGTAAAGCAGTGTTTTATTTGATAAAAAGTCAGACAGTGACAGTTGTCAACGCCCCACGTTTTTGTGAGATTCTTGCACTTTTCTGAACTTGTACGAATGGTCAGGCTTTGTACCAGAGTTTGATGAATAGGAACTGATGTGACAATTCGTGAGCTGTCTTTAATCACCATACTCGTAAAATGTATTTGGTGGGAAGGTAAAGGGTGTTTTGTTTTAGAGGTTTGGTTTTTAAACTGGCAGCACCGTTTCTACAGATTGTCAATTTGACAGTTGAAAGTTGATTGTACGACGAATAGAATAACGCCAGAATAACACGTGCAAATTGTGCAAACTTATTTTAAAAACCATGGTCCGGTTCATCACACTTATCGTGCGCTACGCTCATTTTACGGTCGAGATAATTATTCATCTGAGCAAGTTATTCGGAAAACGATGAATCGTTTTCACACCACGTACACTCTAGTGGATAATAAGCATCTCTAAAGACGACAAACAGTGCGAACAGAAAAAGTTATTGCCGTTATGGAGCGCAGTATTGAGGAGAATCCGAATGAGTCGATTCGCTATCGAGCACGGCATAGCAATCAGAGCTATGCCCATCCACTTTGTGGAAGATTTTACCTAAAATCTTGGCTTAAAAGCTAATAAGATCCAGTTTGTGCAAGAGTTGAAACCTCGTGATCATTATACGCGTCGTAGGTTCAGTGAATGTCCCTAAAACATGATTCAGCTTGATTCTCATTTTCAACGCAAAATTTTGTTCCCCGATGAGGCCCATTTTTGGTTAAATGGATATGTAAGCAAGCAAAATTGCCGAATTTGGAGTGGAGAAAACCCAGAAGCCTTCGTCGAGATGCCCTTGTAACCATTAAAACTCACTGTTTGGTGTGCTTTATGGGCTGGTGGAATCATTGGCCCATATTTCTTTAAGGACGATGCCGGCCAGAATGTTACCGTCAATGCAGAGCGCTGTAGAAACACGATTCTGACTTCTTCGTTCCTCAGTTGAATGGCATTGACGTGACAGAGCTTTGGTTTCATCAAAATGGCGCAAAATGCCACCCGGCGCTCGACACCATCAATTTATTGCGAGAAAAATTTGCTGAGCGCATAATTTCGCGTAATGGACCTGTGAACTGGCCTCCACGATCTTGTGATCTCACACTTTTAGATTACTTTCTTTGGGGGTATGTGAAGTCACTAGTCTATCTCGATAAACCAGAGATTTGGAAGGCAACATTCGCGGTGTTATTGCTAATATACGGCCCCAGGTGCTCGATAAAGTTGTCGAAAATTGGACTTCAGTATTGCACTTCATTCGAGCTAGCCGTGGCACGGATATGTCCGATATCATATGGCATAAAATTATCTATTAATTAAAGCCAATATCATAGATATTAACATTAGCATGAAGTGTTTTATATCATATTGAATTTGTCTAACTCTAAAAAGAACACCATTCATAACACGAGATTTATCTGGTCAGGAAGGCTCAAATTGATCGACTTCGTTGATAAGACATTTTAAGCGAATGAGCACCACCATAAATCCATTCCTGATAGTAAACGCGGTAAAAGAAAATCGTTCACCCAGACTGAAGCGTCACCTAAAATAAAAAAAAAATAATAAATAGGCAAGTTCTTAAGCCTTTATGAGAACTCTAGCCAATATCATCTAGACGTATGCATCTCCTTTTAATTTGAATGGCACTACCGTCTGAGGTGGACCTGGACACCAACCAACAGTTCTCTATCTCCAGTTGCACAAACTAAGTTGATTGAGGTTCCTTTGCTGGTCGAGACAAGTTTTTACTTTACCGCATCGTTGCCAGGAATGGATTCGAAATTCTTCTGGCTGTAGTTTTGAAGTAATACTCGCATATTTTTCAATACCTTTCTCACAAAGCCAATACTTTTGCATTGGCCAGGTAGTTTATTGTTTCTCGAGGAACTCGTCCCTCAAAGTATCCACTTTGGACAAAATCCATGCCTCCATGCTATGTACTCGTATCATAGTAAAGGGTGACCAGATAGCAATGATAGTTTTTCCAATTTTTTGTTTCAGCAGCTGTCAAATTCTGGGCCCGGCTCAGTTGCAAATACGCAACATTCATTTCGTCGTGAGGTCGGTTGTTATCATGGCGTGAGAACACTTTTTTAGATCTGAAATCACCAACCAGACAGAGATTGGTGCGAAATGAATAAAACAGAGCCGCCGTAGCTGCCAGTATTGAAGAAGACAAAGAAATGTCGATTCGGCGGCGATCAGCTGAATTGGGCATTGCCAGAGAGTCAACCCGGCTTATTTTGCGGTTGGATTTGGGCCTACATCCGATTAGATTTTGCTGACGCAAGAATTGAGGCCGGACGACCATAGACAACGCCGTGAGTTTACTGATTGGGCTCTGGAAATGTTGGCCGGAGATCCCGGCTTTGGCCAAATGGGCCTTCTCGGACGAGGCCCATTTTTGGCTCAGTGGCTATGTCAAAAAGCAAAATTGCGATTATTGGAGCGAACATAAATGCATCCACAAAGATTGACTATTTGGTGCGGTTTATGGCATGGCGGGATCGTCGGACCTTTTTTCTTTCGAAATGAGGAAGGAGACACGGTTACCGTCAATGGTCTCAGATATAGAGCAATGTTAACCGACTTTCTGTAGTCAGAGCTCGACAACATCGATATATCCGAGCTGTTGTTCCAAGAAGACGGCGTTACATGCCATATAAGCGGCGCAACGCTCGAAGTTGTAAAGCAGAAATTTAGCATCTCACGGTGGGCGTTTATCAGTTGGGGCTACGTCAAGTCCTCAGTCTACGCTAACAAGCCAACCACTTTCGAGGTTCGAGGCCAACATTCGACATGCTATTGCCGGAATAACGCCGCACATATTGGAGCGGGTCATCAAAAATTAGACCGACCACCTGAAGCACAGCCAGTGAAGCCGAGCGGCCATTTGAATGATGGGCTATTCCACACATAATGGCATAAAACCAGAATCAATTTTATATCTCACACCGTCAGCGAGCATACAAGTCACCAAATTTCTGTTGATGCGTGGGATATCGGGTGTACTGTTGTTTGTATTCGCCGTGTCCGTCGTGGTGGTACTCATCGCTCCGGTTAGAGTGCTTTCGGCAACATATGTCGTGGAAATCGTATGTTCAATCCAAGCAAGACTTTCCTCAGGTGACATCGTAAGTCCAATGTGAATCAACGCCGCTACGCTTTGATGTCGCTATTGCCCCATCCGTAGTACCAGCTTTGGTTCAATCCAAAGGGCATATCATCGATGGTATCTCCGAGTTCCCATTGCTCATTTCCGATGAAGTTCAAAAGTTGCAAAAGGCCAAGCAAGCTATTGTTTTCCTCAGGCATATTTGAGGATCTGGGTTGACATCCAGAAGGTGTTTCCGTGCTAGGCGTGGTACAATGCGCGATCGTCATCACATTACGAAGGATGAAGGACTCCGTGGTGCTTTCCGGAACATCCCTGGCATCGAAGCAATGAACGTTGACAAGGTGGGCCAGTTGAAGTTGGCTCCTGGTGGTTATGTTGGACGTTTCGTCATTTCAAGAGCCATGAAGACGTCAACGGCTAAAACTTGGCTTATATGTTCTTTAGGGCCGTTAGATTCTCAAGATGATCGAAACTAGATGCCAGGCAGCCCACAGCAGTGGATAAATCTAGGTTTATTCTATGTTCCCGTGGTCAGAATAATATTTAATGCGAGTCGGAGAGTGCAGAACTTGGTCTGAGCAGATCGTAAGCCCTTTCCTTTTCTTCCATGTTACTGTGTGACAGTAAAGTTATATTGAACTTGTTGCTAGTTTAGGTATGCTCCTTTTCACACTGCCCTACAGTGATAGAAGCCTGATCACTGGTAGCATTTTTTTAACGATCTCCTTGATATCCTGATGGGGACTTGTCTATTATTGCATACATGCAAGGATTTGTTACCGATTGGTTGTTGAGTTCACGAAGACATTTTTAAGACACTAAACCACAGGTACAGACCTTTGGAGAAATTGATATAAAGCGAAAAATCATTAATTTGTTCAACACTAAATTTTATTTTTGTCTTAATTGTAAAAACTCCATGGATATCCTGAATGCGCCGGATAATGATAGCTATGGTAACGAGGGTAGTAGCCCGCTATAAATTACAAAATAAAAATACATTTAGATTCGAAAACAACTTCTAGAATATTTTTGTTTTTTGTTACTAACAGCTCAATATAGGAATGTTGGCAAGCAGAAGTGGTTGGGCCAATGTAATGGCGAACATTACGGCCAAAGCAAGGATCACAAACTTAAAAAAAAAATAAAAATTAGTGTTAACTAGCAATAATCACAACACAGCTATTGTATTACTTACAATGAACTTCATATTTGAATTTAAAACAAAAGGTTTTCAGTTTCAGAAATCTGCACAGACTGACAGTGTAAACCTGCAACAGCTGATAATTTATACAAAAATAAATGAATTTTTAAACGTACCTCTGTTACGTGTTGTTGATAACTTTTTTGAGACGCGTTTTTAAATCATAACCTTATCAGTTTGTGGGTATTAATTGTCACGCGTTTTTTCTTCTGAGTGCTGATTGTAATTATTTTCTTTTATCTTTGCATTATAGTGCCGGATCAAAATGATTAGAGCGAATGGGTTTGCATTGTTTGAGCCACAGGATTAAATAAACTCTTGGGTTATCTAAGGAATCTCTACCACACCGTCATGGAGTTAAATTTGGTACGATTACCTTCGATAAGGTCTAATTTGCCATCTCAAATATCATAGCCACAAACAAAGCCGCGTTGTCTGCGTCTACAGAGAGCTCATCCCCAGGTTAACTAAAAATTACAACATATTCTACATGGCAAGAAAAGAAGCCTTGTTTTCTTGCCAGATCAGAATTCGATCTCTCTTGCACCACAGACGAGTTAGCGGTAACCCTGATCCTAGAAGTAGCACTAACCCTGCAAATCGTCGGCCAATTAGTTTACTTCCGAGCATTAACAAAGTATTGGAGTAGGTAGTCAATAGGGCTCTATTGAAGTAGCTGGAAGATAATAATATAATCCCGGGCAATCAGTTTGGTTTTAGGACGAGGAATGAGACTATGCCGCTATAATGGACCAAATGTATGGGTACCTGCTCGGTTGACTTCGGGAAGGCTTTCTATACCGTTTGGTTAGAAGGGCTTTTCTATTAGCTAACCAGAAAGGGAGTGCCAAAATCCCTGCTTATGGGAAAGTGCCAAGCTGACCATCGACATGTGTACTTCTAAAATTCGCTCCTCGCGTGGAGAAAAAAAAAACAACGCCCAAATGCAGTGAAATCATCATCCACAACGCGGGCATCCTAACAATCCTGCCCCTGGTCATACTGTTGCTTGCACTCGATCACTGCCGTTGCTGTATTACATTGTCATACAGCGCGAGTAGTGACTGAGTGTATGTAACAACCGATAGATAGCGAGCTGTGGGTATGAATTTTGTTGGTGTGCTGGTTCCTATTGTTGTAAGGGCATAACACCTACAACAATTTGATTCGGTAAATCAACTCTTAACTTGTACTTCACTGCTCTGTATAGTAACGTCGTTGATTGTGTTTTTTGTGTTTGTCTTTCCTTATAATGACTCGGGAATTTAGAGTGGATATTGCCAATATAGGCGGGCTAAAAACTAATCACTTTTCCGCCTACGTATACGTCTGTAAATACAGACCAGCTGTTTTGGCACTTAGTGAAACACAGGTAGATCCCCGCCCACACCTCTCAGATCACTCTGATCTGAAGCTACCTGGCTACGAATTAGTGCCATTATTCTTCTCTCGCCGCGGTCTCGCCATTTATTCAATTTCATGTGGTTAAAATTCCATCTCCGTAAGCAAATTATCCACTACTGCCTTATTTATAGCAGCCCCAAACTGGACAGCAACTCGACATTTCACGAGTTTGATGCACTGTCTGACTCCATTCAAAGAATTGCATCCCTGTACCCTCATAATGAAATCGTTATTACCGGCGATTTCAATATACACAATTTTGGGTTCTGACAGACAACCCAAGGGACAGTATGTTGAGATCATCGCATGCAGAAAACAACTTAACGCAGCTTGAAAATGGGCCCAGCCGCATACCAGATGTTGATAGTCATACCGCCAACACACTGGACATGTTTTTCACTTCTCACCCTGGAAAATACATTGTGTCATATCAGCTAAATTCTCGTACACCGAACACACAGCTAGAGAAAAGATTCCTAAAAGAACCGTATGGCAATACTAGAAAGCCAATTGGAGCGGACTTTAGGAATTTTAACTGGTCGTTATATTTCCTCGACCGATGCCGATTCTGATATGATCACAAACACTATTCTCTTTGGAAAGAGATCCTTTATCCCTCATCGGATGAAGAGTATCAAACCAAAAGAAAAGGCATGGTACGACTCGAGCTGTAAAGAGGCTGTTAGGGTTAGAGAAATGTTTTTTCGGTCCTTCAAGACCAGCCCAACTGAGGAAAATCCAAAAAAGTTCAAACGAGCCAAGAATGACTGCAACATCTTTCTCAAGCGCGTGCAATTTCAATTCGACGAAAAATTGAGGCAAAAAATACTACATACAATGCCCCAAAGTTAGTAAAAATTGTTGGTCATTTGGCCTCATCCTCAATCCCAACGCTCATTTATAATGACATTCCAGTATACTTTGCGGCCAGCTCAACACTCCCAGATTGTGCTTTGTCTCCGCCTACACTTGAGTGCTTCGAATCTTCGATGGGACGAATCCACTTTCGCACTCGTGTAGTAGCAAGAGTACTTAAAGATCTAAACACTAGAAAGACCAGAGTTGTTGTCTAAAAGATTCATATCGATGGAGACGAATAGATTTGCACTCTTTTTGAATTTCTCTTCGAGCCTATGGTATGGTTCCAACCAGTCTAGTTTTTTTGGCATTTAATTTTTCTCCCAATTTGTTTAACGTAAAAAAAATGTCTATTGTAATGTTGCGTCCTTGATTCAAAAAGGGTTCTGCTAATTTTAGAATTACGAGTACATATTCGGGTAGTGACTGCTGATTTGCTCGAAAAACTTCTCGACCCAAATACGGAAATCCATTACACATGTATTTTGAGTTTACATCCTCCAGTAACCAATATTTGATACCAAACTTATCTGGTTTGTTTACCATGTATTGTATGAATGGACACCGTGTTTTACAAGGGTAAACCTCAGCATTGAGGTTTTCTCCTGGTGTTTAATTTAGTTGATAATTATCAACAAATTTATTCCAAATAGTGGATGCTAGAGCAAATTTATCCGTCTGTAGGCGAGATCATCTAGTGTTCCTCTAGTCAAAGCGTAAATATTTTAAAATTTCCTCGAATCTGTTTTTTGCCTTTGTCTTATGCCTTATGAAAGATTGGCAGACCCCATTGTGTTGACCACATAAGATCTAAGTCTAAATCCCGGGAAATTCTCTAACTCTTCAAAGATCCAGTTCTTATTATTGGTTTTCTGCCTAGCTTCAGGTTCTGTGCAAAGCTTTATATGACGTAAAATTGGTTCGTCAATAAATAATTTCCATGCAGTTAGTAATTTTTTATTTTCCCCGTTTCTTTTAGCATGAGCTGTGGGTCTAGGAATTATTGTCAATACATTCTGCTGACTTCGGCGTCCTCTTTGTCCAGATGTATTTGACTCAGAACTGTTTGATGTGCAAATCCATTCAGTCTTATCCACACCAACTGCTTTGTTCCCAACAACAGGAAGTAGAAAATCTCGAGCGTCGTGCTTAAGAAATATCAGGTACATTCTGGGTCTCCACCTCAGCCCCCGATTCTTCACTCGAATCACTTGCTGTAATTGTAGGTAAAAAAATCAGAATCCTGTACTGGGTCGTTACCAACTTCGTCCTCAGTCTCACTGGCAACTTCTTCAACAGATTGAAGTCTGCTGAGTAGTTGATTCAGTACAAAAATGTTGGTGTTGGGCCATTACGAGTATCAAGTCAATGAAACTATGGAAATACTCGTATAAATAAAATAAAAAAAATCAAAAATGCACTCCACAAATTCAATATAAAAATTCAAAATCCGAAAATAATTTTACCTATACAGCACGTCAATCCACAATAAAATTTCACAAAAAAACTGAGTTTAGTCACTGATGTCGTACTAGAAAAGTAATTTCCTCGCGTGAGCTGAATTTTATATTGATGAGCCATCTTTTGAGGTTTGGGAAGAGATAATAGTCCGAGGGATCCAAATCCAGTTGCCAATCGACGCCAAAAGTCCGCCCGATTCCGCATCAGCAAGTCCAAACACTCTTTTGATGTGCTCTCGCGTTCGTGTTTTTTGTCATTCGCGGCACCCAGCGGCAGGATAACTTTTTCATATGCAGAATATTGCCCAAAATATGGCGTGTGCTCTCAGTACTAATCTTTGTGGTATCTGCTAGCTCACGCACCTTCACTTTCTGGTCAGCCAACACCATTTCATATATTTTTTTGACATTGTCCTCTGTAACCGCATCGGAGGGCCTGCCGCTGCGGACTTGATCGGAAGTGGAGTTACGGCCACCACGAAACTCTCGAAACCAATATTTGACGGTGTAATCTGACGGTGCATTAGCCCCATAATATTTATCCAACTTTTCTTTTGTTTCCTTCGTCGTTTTGCCTCTCAAAAAATAATGTTTTATGAGAAAACGAAAATCTTTTTTGTCCATACTCAACATGATGCCAAACATGTCAACAACAATCAGCTGTTAAAACAAAACTAAAGACAGTATCGCACTGAAATTTGGCATGTTTGCCTAAATATGAACTGAATTCAAGGCACCATAACCTTTTTTGCAGTAGCAGCGCATTCTGGCGGTCAAGGATGTCACTTTTCACTCCATCTAGTACAACGCTGTTATCGTGCCATTTACAAACAATTAAATTTAGTTCTGAACATAGTTCAAAGCTGTATGCACCTCGACCTGTTTTGTTGAGAACCTTATCTGATCCACCCACAGAACAGTTTTTCAGACGATTTTCCCCATTCCAAACAGTTCCAGTTCCTCTCAAATTGAAAATATTCAATTCTTCAAACAATTGAAGCGATGAAAAGAAATTGTCAAAAAATAAATGATACCTCAAGTTTAATCCTCTCGAAATTAGCGCTTGGCTGAAGTCCAGAACAACTTTCGCTCTAAGAGGAAGCTCGGTTTTTATTGCGTAGTCTTTCGATCCTGCGTATGAGTCAAACCAAACAATATAACTGCTCGGAGTTGTGCCAATCCAAAACTTATAACTCCATCTAATTGGCTTTCCCCTGATGAACTGCTTTGTAGGATAACGTCCAAAGTAATGCACCATACCCTCATCGACAATGTAACTATCAACGACAACTTTTCCAATAGCATATCAACCAATGGCCGTACTTTGGCATAGCGATCATTGGGATTCAATTGCATATTGTCGCAGCAATGAAGTACTCGAAAGATGTGATCAAATCTGTTTCTTGTAATCGATTTGGAGACAAATAAATTTTGCGCATCCTCTTCATTTTCCCAGTACATCCTACGCCGCGAGACATTACTGCAACCGCTCAAATGAGTACTTCAATGAAGACTTTCATTTCAGAAACTTGTATATCAGCTAAGAGATTGTGTTGCTGTGCGTACTTATTTGTGCATGATACTAACATTTCGAACAAACGTGCATCAAAAAAAGGGGTGAAAAGATCCAACGGTGACAAAGATTGATCCCAGCTGCAATTTTCGTACTTAAAATCAGCTAAGCTTTCTTGCAAATCTCTTTTTTTCCCACGTATGTTCAAAAATTCGAGGTCTTTTGGTAAAGGAGGAAAGCATTTTCTAGTCACACCAAAACCTCTGCAAGTAAGTGATTGCGTGGCAAATTGCCAACATTCACCCCGTCTTCCTCTCCAGAATCTTCGCCTGTTACATCTCCTTCTTCTATTCTATTGGCGGCAAAATAGGAATTTTCCATCAAAATCATCCTCAATCGCATTCGACTAAGCAGTTGATGATGTCATTTACTGTAAGCCTAAATAAAAATTAGATAGTCGTCTATTACCCCACTGTACCGTACATGGTACACAAAAAAAAGATATCCACTAAATTACAACAAAATTTGGGTTTTGTAAATAATCTTCAATTGCTCAACAATTGTTGAGTATTGAACCGTCTAAATCCAAGGTTTGTTTTCTGTTGATAGCAATATAAATATTTTTACTTACATGTTTTGTAATGAATAAGAAAACAGAACTTTAGCTACTTACTAACACAAAACGAAAACAAATATTTGGAAACTGACAGGAAAATTGCATAACCCATTTTGATAAGAGCTTTACTGCTAAGAAAATTATTAATACAAAAACTGAGTTTAAGAGACTTTTTTTCATGAGATGTACCGTATACGGTAGCAGCGCTCTGAATCCTCAACACGTTTTTGGTCCAAACGCGATACCCACTTTGAACAGAGTTTTCGCATACCCAAACACTCGTGCAAAATATGATGAACGCGTTCTATTGATATCTTTACGATGTCAGCTATTAGCTATCTCACGCACTTTCGATTTATAACTTTTGAGTTTTAACAGTATTTTTTTTTCCAATCAAATAACTGTGTTTTATCAACGTACGAAACTGGTTTGAAAATACCAAAAAGCGCGTCACTAAAACTTCAATATCGCGAAATGTCATCAAATTTTGACACGTATCATTTGAAGGTTGGTACATATACTAACTAAAAATTGTATGCATATGTTGTTAGAGTCGCCATCTATGTGTCAGTCTACGGACTTTTCGAACTGTTACTTCAACCACAAATATTCACAATTTAAAGGTTAAAACACTCAGCACGGCCTACTTACAACGAATTTCATAGTGTCAACAAGTTTACTGTTTCGTAATAACAAATTAACTTGTTGTTTTGATAGATTGATCTGACGATGCTCGTCACGCTTGTTTTCAACAATTAAGGATTGTTCAATTTTCGGATTGGAACTTGTGTTTTCTAATTCACTGACATCACAACGGGCTTAGAAGCGTTAACATATTAAACATGTCCTTTTGATAATCGGTTGTCGGGATAAACTGACCTACAGTAACGAAATGGGTAGTGAAATATAGTATACAACAAACGTTGCTCAGACTAATGGATGTAGAGTAACGGGTGTCCCAAAATTCACGCAAGAAGTTATTTTGATAAAAAAAAAACACAGGTTTTTAATTAATTACTATTATTATGCGATGGATTTGGTATGGAATATCATATCGGGTAAATGTCCTCCAAGGATCTGCTGGCATATACACACTCTTTTGTCGAAATTTTCCATGACAGATTTGCATAAATTTGCATAAATCACGTCCAATTTGATTCTTCAATGCGTGGGTAGTCATGGACTTGTTAGCATAAACCTTAGACTTAAAAAAAAAACAAAGAAAAAAGTTCAACGGCGTTAAATCGCGTGATCTGGGGGGCTAATTCTGATCACCAAATGGGAAATTAGACGACCAGAAAATGACTCATGCAGTAATTGAATTGTTTTTTCGGCTGTATGACATCTGGCACCATCTTGTTGAAACCACATTTTAGACACAAAAAATTTGATTATCGTGCCGCTATAGCGAGCACTATTAAATATTATTGCCTGACCAGCCATACTTTCAAAGAAGAATGGTCCGATGATGCCTCCAGCCCAAAATCTGCACCAAACACTAACACGTTGTGGATGCATTGGTTTCTCAAAAATCACTTCTGGCTTTTCTGGACCTCAAATTTGACAATTTTGACGAAGATGTTTTTGTTTGAAAAATCGGCATCCACTTGTCGTTGTCCCATAATCCGTTCAACGAATTCTCTTCGCTGTGCGTGGTCAGTAGGCTTCAGTTCTTGAGTCAATTGCATTTTGTATGCTGAAGAAAGCATTCTCGAAATGTCCAATTCTTGACCACCGTGCCGGATTGATGTCCCTGGATGTTCAGCAACACTCTCACAAACTGCTTCGACGTTTTGTGTTGAGCGACTTGTTAAAGGACGTCCAATTGATCCAGTCTCCCTGAATTTTAGAATTAATCCCTTCACAGATGATGAAGTTAAATCACTACTCCGACCATATTTTGTACGAAAATTGCGAAGTGTAACTGCCGAACCTTCATTCTTTTTAAAATATTGCTCAACAATGAAAACGCGTTGTTTTTTCGTGTAGCTCTCCATTTTTAATAACCCTCAACTGTCAGCTGTCAGCTCTCACGACGTCTTTTTCTTTCGTTGGCAACACATTACCACAGAAAAGCCTCAAAATGTAAATTTTGCTTGCATCTTGGAGCGCTCTTTATAACATAAAAGAATTTGTTTTCAACGTTGAAGTAGAAGAGCTAGGAAATTAGTTATTTCTGTCGTTAATGAGATAGCATAGTAGCCCGAGGTGGAATTCTTGACCACAAATTGTAGGTTAGTTTTTAGTTCCGTCTTACAGCAATGCAGCACCTAAAATACATACAACAATGCCCTGATTCTGATTCTTACGGTCCCGTTCTAAAAGATACTTCAAAAGGGTACGCTTGTTCCAAGTAATTTAGTCGGATTCAATTTAGTATACCCATTGACGTTATAGAGCCAACTTTGATCGCCGTTGCACAATAAGTTCCATTCCATTCAGCACGTTGGGGATGAAAGTCACTCTCTTCAAAAAATCACCGATATCTTTATTCACTTTCAAAACCGACCAGGTAGAAACCTGAAGGTTTCAGTGAAATTATTTGACAACTTGACAATTGAAAGAAACAACTACGAGTATTAAGGAGAGCTATATTTTCTTTCGGTGGTTCTGTGTCCATGCCTACCTTAAACTAGACAGGACTTTTATTCGAACCTAGAACTGCCACTACAAACACTACTAACTTTTTTTAATGGCTTACATTTTTAAAGCAAAGTGTTGAACTTTTTAGGCAGAACCTGATGAATAAAGGCGGCACTCCAACTCTCTAAGTCTATTTAGTACAAAAAGCTTCTCCTTCCCTCTACTCTGCCAAATGAACCAAAAATCACTCTTCGTTTAGGCTTTTTGCGTTCCTTCAATACTCGTAATGTCAATGCTGCCCGCTGGCAATTTGAGCGATCTTGCACAGTTTTTTCAAGCTCGAAATATTTAAAAGAAATTTTTTCATTAAACTCTTTGTTGCAGTGCGTACTGACCTTAAAGAAAAGTCGGAGATGTGCGTTCTCAATTTGCATGGACTAAGGCGAACCACAACTAGCGGTAGAGTCGCAGTCTGTACTGAGAATATGGAGAGACTACTTCTGCAGACACTATATCGCCGATGATGGTCATGATACCGCTCTCAGGAGGTATCATTCACCAGTAGTCTGAACGATGGCGACAAAAAATTCCGCCCCACTAACCTAAACGAAGTTATGGTACTCGGAGAAATACCAGAACTTAACTCTAATTCAGCAGTGCGTTTGAAGTATTTTTGGAGTTGGAGATGACCTAGTTGCAAACATGCACCAGCTCGTCTGTAAGATATAGTCAGATGAAAAAATATCCGATCCACAAGAAATGAGACCCATTTGGCAGCGCCAACTATATGGGAATAAGTCTCCTAAATACCCCCTGTATGATCTTTCCTATCGTATGATGTGAGCGTCTGACCAACAATTTAATTGGTCCACACCAGTATGGTTTCAGAAAAGCCTACCATCGATCAAATATCAACTGCGGCACATCTTGAAGAAGATCTGAGAATTTCTTATCGACACTCACCATCTATTTTTTTACTTCAAAGCCGCATATGACATCCCTGCCAAACCCATCAGATTATGCAGAATGGTTACGGAGAATTCTCGATGCTCCATCAAGGTCGGTAACGAATTAGCCAATCCCTGCAATATTGGGAATGGCTTTAGGCAAGACGACGCGCTGTTATGTGACTTTTTTTAGCATCCCCGTAGAAAAGACCATGCAGAACTAACTCGAGAACGCAAGAGGCACGATCTATTTTTAATTACTTGCGTACGTGGATGACATTGATGTGATTGGACGAACATGGTGATCCGTGCATGAAGATTTCGTGAACATTGAGTTGTAAGACGCCTTAATGGATCTTACGGTAAACGCGGTCACAATTGGTAGTAAAAATTGAAGGGAGTTAGGAACAACGTTTACTTGTTACAAGCAGCAACGAAATTTTTTCAATTGTTGCATCTTTTGGTTCAGGAGTCAATTGAGTAATAGAGGCCTCTTTCCCAAGACCAAAATGACTTTATACAAGATCGTTACCATTCCGGTCGTCCTCTATGGCCCACAGGTTGGGATCTTGTCGAAACCAACTTACATCTATACCTCTCTTTCTTTTCTCCCTAATTTTTCATCGCCCGCGCTGTTTGCAAACATTTTAAGGCTACTAATTACCCTTTAACCTTAACCAACTTGGAGTATGGCGCTGGATTTAGCTGGCAAGAGATTTCGCTGTGGGTTGAGGACCTAGCGGCCCCCAGACTGTAGAGCCACTTTAGTAAGTAAGTAAGTGCAGATGCTAAAATTCAGTCTAATCTTACATTGCATAGTTTGTAGATATACGGACCGTAATAATCGATAAAATGCAAAAGCAGCCTTTTGTATTGGCTTTTAACGTCCAAGTCCTCCCAAGATTAACAGTAGTGTGAATACTTGAGAATACACGTATATGGAACGATCAGGCTACTGACAAATTGAAACAGGCTACTTTCTTTCAATCCGGTCTTGAAATTATGACATTAGCAAAGTACGTTCACAATAGTTGCTTACGTTTTCGCAATGCCCCTATGCAGACTTCTTATTTTCCCGTGTGCGCTGGCCGCATTTCTTCATAAGATAGGGTCTTTCAATAGAGACGTTCAAAATTTGTTAGTCGATAGCTGCCATGTTGTTAAAGCAACATCTGTCAAATTTGTTGTGGACTATGCAGTAGTGTATGGCAAATCATCAACGTCTGCAAATCATCAAATTTTTTCTTCAAAATCAATTCTCCGTTCGAGAAACTTTCCTCGCATAACTTAATTTAGCGACGAAGCCCATTTTTGGATGAATGGATGTGTGAACAAGCAAAATTGTCAGATTTGGGACGATACTAATCCACACGAGATACATCAGCACGAAATGCGTTCCGAGGAAGTCAGTGTTTGGTGTGGATTTTGGTCTGACAGAATCACCGGTCCGTACCTCTTCCAAAATGAAACTGGCATAACCGTCAACGACGAGCGCTACAAATCGATGATAAGCAACTTCTTGTGGCCTAAACAGATTGATGTGGATACCGATGACATGGGGTTCCAACAGGACGCCGCTACGTCCCACTCAACGCATGCTACGATGGGCATGCTGCACGAGAAATTTGATTGCATGGCTGTCTCGCGTGGCGGCAACGTGAATTGACCACCGAAGGTAATACAGTTTGACTAAGATAGTTCTGCAGTAAATCTGCATTATTGAATGCAGCTAATGTAGTTCCTTGTTAGTATGACGTTATTGAGAGCACCCATGGATTGTCATCCACCGGAAGAACCGCGAGACGTCTTGGAAGTCGCCTATTGATAAAAAGCAGATAGTGCAGGCTTTCGTTTTCGACTATACTACCAACATTCCTATGTTTCTGTTTTTTTTTTTTGTCTTATAATTAACGAGCTCGGCAGGGCATTCCATAAGCGAGTTGTACGGCTTAGGAAAGAATCACAATATTTTAGATTTTAGTTCTAAACCCCACCCTGTTGTGTGCTTACACCATTTTTAGGGCGGACTTATTTGGCTAGGAAATAGTCGAAATTAGGTATACCACAGATTCTGTATGACAGGTTACAAAATCTTCTTCTGCTGTCAATCTTATTTTAGGTGGCACAACAGACCAGCATAAACACGGAATCTAACCAAGTGCTCTTTCTTCTTAGTATTTGCTTGCCCAAATCGCTTCCAGTCGCGCACACCGAGTTGATTGAGGTTCATTCCCACGCGACCCTCCCACCAAGGTAAACTCTTTCTTCGCTGCGTAATTCTTCAATGATGGGTTTGAAGAATTTGCGGATTGGAGGATTGTTATTTTCTCAGAACATGCCAGCCATCTAAGCCGATGAAATTGTTTGCTTTTGATAAGATCATTGTCGCCGTTCAATGTTGTATTTTTACTTACAGATGACGTTTATTCGAAGGAGGCCGAACCTTGTTGGGACTATTTTCTGATAAAATCTAAGCTCCTACGCTATACACTATGAAACAGTGAGGGTTTCCTATAGTAGTAGTTCGTCTGAAAGACTTATTTTTCAGTTGTCTTCTTGTTTCAAAGAGGCGATTGAATTCTATGATGTCATTGTTTTAGGATACGGTGCAGCTCTACAACTTCCCGTTTTGCTATTTTATCTTTGCAAACGATCCGTTGGCACATCATAAATATAATCTCATGATACCAACATCACTGGTCTGAGTTTGCCGCAACCCTTACGACTTCGATACTGAAGGAACACATGACAGCGCTTCCTTTTTAACATCAAAAATCTCAGCGGCATTATTAACTTTATAGAAGATCGAGCCTTTTCCATTTTCATCCTATACAGACAATACGCTAGACGTGACGACGAACCTTCCAATAGAAAAGGCTACAGTTAGGGAAGTTACACAAGTTATAGACACCCTTAAGCCCAATAAAACCCCCGGATATGACTTGATTACGGGAGAGATACTTAAAGCGCTTATCTCGTACATGCGACTATAAGATGTACCTCATCAGTGGAAAGTTGCCGAAATTATTATGGTTCCGAAACCTGGTAAACCGCTGACTGAAGTCAAGTCATACAGACCAATATCGCTCCTCCCAACTATATCGAAGGTCTCCGAGCGAATCTTACACAATCGTCTTAAATCGAATAACCGATGTAATTGAACGAGGAATTGCGTGTAAGTTAGTCTGTTCAAGCGCATTCTTTGACGTTTCGCAAGCTTTTGATAAGGTATGGCACGAGGGCCTTGAATATAAACTTCGACAAGTCCTACCCGAGCAATTGTTTCATATTTAAAGTTCATACCTAGATGACCGACTCTTCCGTGTCAGACACGGAAACGAATATTCTAATTTTAAGGCAATAAAGGCGGAGGTGCCGCAAGGAAGTGTACTTGGCCCTCTACTATATTTGCTTTTTACCAGCGACACACCGCAAACGGACGATACAGTGCTAGCCACATTTGCTGATGGCACTGCCATTTTGGCAACAGCTAAAACCGTCGAAGAAGCAACTACTAAGTTGCAACGTGCCCTTACACGGATTAACAATTGGACATAGACTTGGCGAATCGCGCTTAATGAAAACTCTCAAGAAAATCTACAATCTACCTGTGTTTATCAACGCAGTACAAATTCCTTTCGCGAACGAGGCCAAATACGAGGGCGGGTCAATAAGTCCGTGACTTTTGGATTAAAACAGATTTTTTGATAAAAAAATAATTTTATTTTTCAACGTAGTCTCCCTTGAGCTCTATACACTTTGTCCAACGCTTCTCCAATTTTTTTATCCCTTCCAAAAAAAATGATTTGTCGAGGTCCTCAAAATGACGAGATGACTTCATCATTGGAGTCAAATCTTTTTCCACCAAGCCATTTCTTCAGGTTTGGGAACAAGAAGTAGTCGCTCGGAGCCAAATCTGGTGAATAGGGTGGATGAGGGAGCAGTTCATAGCCCAATTCATGGATTTTTGCCATGGCAACTGCACATGTGTGCACCCTTGCATTGTCTTGGTGGAAAAGAACTTTTTTCTTGGCCAAATGAGGTCGTTTTTTTTTCAAATCGTCATTGAATCGGCCCAATAAGTTGGCATAATATTCCCCATTGATTGTTCTTCCCTTTTGAAGGTAGTCAATGTGGATTATCCCGCGTGCATCCCAAAAAACAGTCGCCATAACTTTATTGGCTGACAAACCCACCTTGGCCTTCTTTGGCGCCGATTCACCCTTAGAAACCCACTGTTTTGACTGTTGTTTGTTCTCTGGTGTGTTGTGATGGATCCATGTTTCGTCCACGGTTACAAAACGGCGCAAAAACTCCTCCATATTGCGATTAAACAACGCCAAACCTTCCTGTGAAGTTGTTACACGATTGCGTTTGTGGTCGACTGTGAGCAAACGCGGCACCCATCTTGCGGAAAGCTTTCTCATGCCCAAGTGATCATTCAAAATTGAAACCACTGAGCCATGCGAGATCCCTACGGCTTCCACAATCTCTCGCACTTTCAATCTTCGGTCGGCCAACACCATATCGTGAATTTTTTCGATTGTAGAGACCTCAACTGGGCGTCCAGGACGTTCGGCATCTTCAGTGCTTGTACGGCCACAACGAAATTCAGTAAACCACTTTTTTACCATTGAAATCGATGGTGCAGAGTCCCCATAGTATTTATCAAGCTTAGCCTTGGTCTCGGTAATGGTTTTTTTTCGCAAGAAATAATGCTTAATAAGCACACGAAATTCACTTTTTTCCATTTTCTCCTCAAATTAGTGAGTAGTCTGATAAAAATAGCTGTCAAACACAAACTAACTGACGCAGCAAGTTTAAATTTTGACAGGAGTCAACTGACAGATGCCTGTTGACAGGAGCAGTGTTGCTGTTTCAGTAAAGAGGTCAGAAATTCAAAAAGCCACGGACTTATTGACCCGCCCTCGTATCTTAGTATGACACTCGACGCTAAACTTAAATGGAGAGCACACGTTAAAAAAAAACGGGGAGAGCTTGAAATTAGGTATAGAGATAATGTACTGGCTTCCTGCAAAGTATTCCAAGCTCAGTTTAGAAAACAAATTGCTGTTATACAAGCAAGTGCTAAAACCGGTCTGGACATATGGTATACAGCTTTGGGGTTGTACCAAAATTAGTAACGTGAACGTCTTACAGACATTCCAAAACAAAGTTTTTCGAGGGTTTGTTAATGCAGAGACCTAGGAGTCGAAAACGTTCAGAACGAAATTAAAATTTTTCCGCGAAAACACAAAAATTGACTATTAGGACATAGAAATATTTCCGTTCGACCCTTGACGAGACAAATTTATTGCGCCGTCTGAAAAGAACTAAGCCTCTCGATCTAGCGCGGTGATCAGCAGCGCTTAATTTTTAAAGTACGCAGGAATTTTCAATGGAAAATCGCCTGCAAAATATCTTATTAAAGCAAAATAAAACGCGAAAGAAGAACTGTTTTTTGAGTGTGAACTCAGCCGTAGTCTGTGTAAGGGAGGTGTTTTTTAGTGAGTAAGAATCTCACACTACTATAAGCCCAAAGCTTATAGTGTCTATGAAGATTTCTCACCTACGCACGGAAAAAAAAAATCCTGGACAGACAAGCTAGATTAGCAGTAATGTCAAAACACACGTGCATTACCTTACCCAAAATTCTATAATGCGTTTTGAGTTTCTTTCAAAGCTCCATCAGTGCTACGGACATCAAGTTCAACACCAATAGCGAATCGGTTATGCCACGACCAACTATTGGTTTTCTCGTTTAAATTGCGCTAAACTCTCCTTCGTTAGGGCTTCAAATTGCCCATGTATTGTAGTTAGCATAACTAATGCTTTTCTCACGCCTTGCCAACGGCCTAGTTTGATAAAAACACGGATATGCAATATTATGACATTAGCGGGACCTATGCCGAATCAAAATCAGAGTACTCACTTATGTTCACTGTATTTGACCAGCATTATGAGGACATCAGCGGCGAGTCTTGAGACATGTGGAGTTTGGTCACAGCCAGAGGTTAGCCTCCTTGCGGAAGCGTCTTGTTGGCTGAGTATTAGATCTAAATCGAGTCTTTTGGCTTCTCGGGAGAATCGGCATTACAAAAAATACAAGGCGTCATGATTCCTACGTTAGCGAAGTTATACGATAGGCCTCACTCTTCATCAAAGCGGAAGTCCACCCCTACGCATGACTTCGGATTGGAACTGATCGATTTATGGGTGTTTTTCTCCACGGAAGATCTGAAGATTAGCAAACGGGAGTTCTTTCCTCATTTTATATCCTTAAGCAAGAAACGTTAGAGCGTACCAATTTGACTATCGTGATTTTAAACCACATACCATACATGTCGAGCGCGATATTTGTGCAGTGGCTTTTCGTTGTCCAAATTACGAGTAGTAAGGAAAGGAATTTCTGCTCCCTTTAGTATATTGTGATGCAAATACCAGCTTGTCTTTGCGTGATTCACTGATTCCTGATAGAACTGTAATCGCTGTAATAGGTATAATCAACTTGTTAAATCGATTTAGGAGTTGTAACAGCCGAAAGGCTATACTCCTTTGCTTTCTAAGTATAACACGATTTTGGTTCATATCTTCATAGTTCTGATCAAATGGATAAGTTCTTCGTTGTTATTTGCTACTTTAATGTGGAAAGAATCTAATGATCTCGTTAAGCGGTAAGATGACATCGCATTTTACAATCAACGACTTGTAGTCTGCGTCTTCTTTCTTTTAAGCTCAAGCCATACCAAAGAATTACTTTACTCATTATTCAACCCCAGGCGATATGTTACAATATGCAGGGCCGTCGCGTTTAATCTTTCGGTTAGTTCTAACTCGTTGTAATCAACAGGTAACCACTTGTATATAACCTCCCATCTGAAATAATAAATTTCTATATATTTAGTTGACAGATCGCGTTCGTCGACTTAACTGATCTATTTCGAATCAGCTGTCGTTCATCCATTTATAAATCACATGTCCTAAAATTCCTGAGACCTAAATGTATTACTGCAGCCTATATGAGATATCTGCTGGAGCTAATGGGGGTATCCTTCTTCTGAGCAACTAATGGTCAACCTGTTCGGCTTTTATTCGAGCGGAACAGATCCGCAGGAAGTGCTTCGTTCGAATGCGCACAGGATTCACAAAATTTGTTTTTTAATTCTAAGTAAAGATCATTTATTTCTCTAGATTATGACGTACTAAAAAAATTTTTATTTAGATACAAACCGTTCCATGTGCCCGCAATGCCTCACTACTCCAAATCATCACAGTTGAGCTATTTGAAACATCTAATCTCAGACCACTTGCAGGCTAATCAATTGCTTGAAAAGCACGTCTTAAGGCCCAACGTGGATTCCATAAATTGGCGCAAAAACAAAATCAATTAATTCAACTCGTCAGTTACAGAATAACAGTTCAAATGGCTAAATCAACGGTAAGTCTCAATCATATCCATTTCGAGACATTTTTAATAATTCGATTTACATTTGAAGTTCCTTGCATTCATCATGGTGGTTCTGCTTGTAGTAAGCATGGCTTACGCGGCAAGTATTGATGGTTTATCACCTGCTAATGGAGAACCTATGTCAGCATGTGGTTGCGGTTCTGGTGGCGGTTCTGCCACACTTACACAAGCGTTAAATTCGATGTAAAGAGGTGAAAAAAAATAACGCTTAGCTGTTTTTTAAAAGTGTTTTAGTTTAGAAAAGCATTTTGTTGTGTTTTATTGTTCATTTTTTGCGTTTCTTTTGCTGCAATCTGCATTGGAAATTAAGTTACTGGGTCGGATAATGCAATAATTTGGCTACAAAATTTTGTAATATATAACGAGCATTGTTCCACTTAATAATTGGTGACACCTGCTGTGGCAGAAATGAAGCAGAGAACAAAGTTTTTCTTTTTTTTTTGTGTGTGTGTGTTCCATAATTTATACGCTAAACGCAAAGTTCTTTCATCATCCAACAAATGTTACTTAAAGCTACACAATGTTAAAATACACAATTTAAGGCTACGATAATATAAAAATATTCAGCAAATTTGTATTGTTTTGTTTTGTTTTGTTTTCGTTTTCTTTTGAATGTAACACAGGAGAATGCAGGCAGACGCATGTGAGAAGCATCATAAGATATTTGAATTAGAGATGTTCCGATTCAATCTGAATCAATTTGTCAACAAGGTTGTGTAAGTATGTAACTAAGGCTCCGTTTTCGTTAGTGACTGGTGCTTTATTTTTTAACGTCTCCATGTACATTTTTTTGTAGCACTCTGCTATTTTTCGGGGATCCCTTCCGCTGAGTAGCAATTTGATGAGAGCTTTCAGTGCGTATTGTAATCTGCTTTCGAAGAGCTGCAAATGCCTTTGAAAATCTGCCGATTGTTGGTTGTCGGTGCTCGAAGTGGTGGCATATTCAAATATTACTTTGGATTGTAGACACAGTTCCAAGCCGAGCTGCATGTTCTTGATTTTGTGATTTAAATTCGACGAAGCTACATAGTAAAGGTGAAAGTTAGGGGATCTAAATCATTGTAAAGGCATTGGGAGTTACGAATACATACTCTCGGAGAGAAATTCCTGCAAGGAAATCCTTTCTAAGTTTACGATCAAGTAATCACTGGCTTCCTTTAGGCCGTCCAAAATATTAGCAGCTTTCTCGTAGTGTAGCTTGCAGAGTTGAACTGATGTTTTTGGCAGTGCTGTTCCCTCCACATAGGTCGAACGCATTTGGTTGTAGTAGAATGAAGCTATCCTGTAAGGAGAAGAAGGCAAAGTTAGTCATTCAAATTTTTGAATCTTAAATCATTAGTTTACCGGAGGTCACTTAAGTATAGGAGGTAGAGAGTTCTATTTTATTTAGTGGCTGTAGACCTGCGCTATTTAAAGCCAATTGGGAAATGTGTGAAACTATGCACGACCCACTGTGCATTCTAAATTTGATTTGTGTTTAGCAGATTTAGAAAATAGCAAGAAAACTATATGAAATTAAGTAATATGCAGACAGTTTAGTTAATGCCTATTACTTGTGGATCACCCCCGGTCCCCTTTCATGAATTACAAGACCTAATTAACTCCATGAAAAGTTTGATGTTACACCAGTGTTGGAACTCAGATAAAAATAGAATCAAAGAGGAATGAGAGAAATGCTATTTACTATGATAGAAATTGCATTACTTTGAAGGCGTGATACCGGAAACAGTATATGAACGTGCCGATTTGTGTATGTACAACGAGCTAAGAAATTTACATAGACCTACCAGACAGCGTGAAGTGTAACGCTTGAAGATAAATGGCAACACGTAGTAGTTTTCTTGCTAGACTGCGGCGCATGTAATGCAAGTTGGAGGTCTTACAATTCAATACAGGAATGTATGCACGAGTAAGTGCAGATCTGTCGAAATGCTTCTCCCTTTTTCTTCTACTTTTTTGTCTTAGAGAAGACCATACGCTGAATCTGAAGGTATGTGTCCTGTTTCCACCAAAGCTACTCGCCCTCGCGAAAGGTTTCTGAAGATATGTCTGAGGTCTTACCAGCTTTATCCTGGTGGAATTGCTTGCTTCTTCTTCGACTGTTCTGCGCCATGTGGGTTTCGATCGACTCGCTCTTCTTCCATCCTGGGTTAGCGAATACGATTGCATAGCATGAAAACCAATGAAAATGTCGTCTTTCAGAAAAGTATGTCCAATCCACTACCGCCTCCTCTTTGCATTATAATGTCTATAGCCATTGGTCGGCGAATCGTCAAGATGTTCCGTAGAAGTTACGGACATTTTACAGGTACTACACCCATGAAAAACACGGATTCAAAATTTGATCAAAGCAGCCGAAACTTGGTCTTTAAGCTGATAGAATTGTTTCTCCATATTTTGGACAATATTGCTTCTTCGGTTTGTTATGTCTAGTTCAGCTAACCTTCCTCAGAGACGATGCTTCTGAAGTATTCAAACACTTTGCCCTTTTTACTGGTTGTCCATAAAGCTTGTAGTGTTGACGTTCTTTTTTTTTATAATCGGCGCGCTCAAGGGGTTTTTGTACTCTTAAAATGTTCGTAGAAAGCGCGTGCGAAGGAAATTTAGGGAGGAAGAAAAGACAGGTACTGATGTACATTGTTTTTAAATGTTTGTAAATTGGAAGGAAACACAGAGATTGGCAGGGCATTCGATAAGGCGAGTTGTACGGCTTAGGAAAGAATCACGATATTTTAGAGTATGTCCGAAAATGGGCTTGAGGGTATACTGATGAGCATTCACAGCGAGACGGGTGTTACGGTTGAAAATTTGAATGGGCGGAATGCTACTGGCGATTTCAATGGAGCACTGGTGGTGGAAATAGCGATAAAACAAAGTGAGACAGGAGACATTACGTCGGTGTTCGAGTGTGTCAATTGATATTAGTATCACCAATTAGTTTTATCGCACGGTTTTGAATCCTATCTAGCAGGTGCAGAGATGTTTTAGGAGCACCTGACCAGATGTGGGCATTGTACTCCAATTTTGGGCGGATGAATGCCTTATATATTGTGGCCAGATGAGAGGGGGTAAAATATTTCTTACATCGCTTGAGGAAACCTAGACATTTCGCAGCATTTTTGGCGACATCGAATATGTGGTTATTCCAACGTAAGTTGTCACTGACACACATACCGAGAATGGAAAGACGTTGATGTGGGAAAGCTCATGATTTTAGTTTTGGTAGAGTTATCCTTCAGCCCAATGACGCTTGCTTCCCTCTCCACTCTAGACATCATTTGTTGAAGGTCAATAACCCAATGGGATATCAAACAAACATCATCAGCATAGTCAAGGTGTTGGAGTTTTGATGTCAAAATCCATTGAATTCATCCGTTTCCCATCAACAGAGCAACGTGTAGTCCTCGCTTATCACTAATAGCAATAATATTGGGAAGGGCTTACATCATTGTCATATCCGCTCCCGATTTCTAATTCGTTCGACAGCTTCCCTTTATACAGATCATGACATTTTGATGCGTTGTGAGTTCCTTATAACATATCTGCATAAGGCCATCGAATGCCCTTCCAAAACCAGTTGGACTAAATATTCCACACACTGTTCGGTGAAGATGTTGATGTGGTAGACACAGAAGAATCCCGATAGAAAACCTGCTTATTCGGTGTCGAGTGTAGCTTCAAGATTCTCCTATATTCGCTTGAGGATTACTTTGACTATTACTTTGGCAATCAAAGACAGCACACAAATTCCTATCCATTTTTCGCACTCTACATATAGGTAGGTAAGTAAGAGTAGCTGTTGGAAACACCAACCCAGTTAGGCCACGTGGATCTATGATCCTCTTGCTAATGGAACCAGTTTGAGCGTACGATGAAACTTAGGAGACTGTTTGCGTCTATATTTTTTAGATCGTTTAGGTCATTGTAGAAGAAAGCTCCTAAGTGAAGTTTTCTTCTCTAGGACACAGCTGGACATGTACAGAGAAGAGGGAGGATTGTCTCGTCATCCTCCTCGTCCATGCAGCTTCTAGAGAAATCGTTTGTATAAGCGCCAAGCCTTCTTGCAAGCTTGCCTATGAGGCGGTGTCCAATTATGACACATATGATGGCGCTGAGATGTTTCCTATTTAGAAGGATCAGACTCTTAGAGCGATTCAAATCAGGCTTTGGCCAGGTCTGTTTAGTCGCTAGACATGTTGATCCAACAGTCCACCTAAGGTCTGTTCTTTTATTGGCATTCAGCTTTAATATTAATCTGTACGTAGCGATTGGTATACCTATGCTACCCTTTTCCGGTAGAATAGTTCCAATTTTGGCGAGTTCATAGCCCCTACAGTTCCCTGGAATGTCTCTGTAGCCCAACACCCAGCAAGTGAAGGTTGAACTGCTCTGCCATCTCCATAAGATATGGGACTGAGTCCAGGGACTTGATAGCGGCCTGACTATCCGAAAAAATGCGGATATCCTTTGCAGAATCACGTTTTTCTTCAGCCAGGACAGAGCTTCTTTAATCGCCAAAATTTCCGCCTGGAACACGCTACCAACCCCGCTATAAATTTTAGATCTACCTGTGTAAAAGTGGATTGACTTGTCCTTAATGAAAGAATCTTCCCCTCATAAGGATCTAGAAAGGAAGCTAACATGGAAGTCTTTGTAAAACCAAGGTTCAGGTATGGTGTAATCGACGTTCTCTGTGAGGATTCCTAATGTATTAAGAATGTTAGACTGGCTAAATGAATTATTCGTCGCTTTACGACGAATGGCTGCAGTCGTAGCTATTGTACTTGCCTGCTGAAGATATCGAAGGGTGTCAAGTGAAACAGAATGTCTAATCCCGAAGAGGGAGTAGACCGTAAGGCTCCGCTTATGCATAGAAATGCTGTTCTTTGGACTCTGCTTAGTTTGCTGCAGTTGACTGCATTGTCTAAGGCCGTCCACCAGACAACGATCCCGCAGGTGAGTATCAGTCTTATGACCGAAATGTATAGCCACTGGATTATTCGAGGTTGAAGGCCCCATTTATTCCTAATGGCTTTTTTGCAAGAGAATAAAGCTACTGCAGTTTTATTGACTCTTTCTTGAATGTTAGGTTTTCAGTCAAAAAGGAGAAACAAATATTTTGCTGTTTCGGAAAAGACTAGACTGCTACTGTTTATTGAAGGAGGGTCTACAATTAGAATTTTGCATTTCCTGGAAAAGAGGACATGATTAGTTTTGTGCGGGTTTACTCCCAATCCACAGCGATCTGCCCAGCGGGGTAATCTGTTAAGATTTAGCTGGAGGAGTTCTTTAATGGTATTAAGATGCTTATCTTAGACGGCTGACGCAACGTTATCCGCATAAGTAATCACCCTGCTACCACCCGCTTCCAGTTCATTAACCACTTGGTTCCAGAGAAGGGGAGAGAGCGACACATCTATCCAAGCGAGTCGACTACCTTCAGAGTTGACAGCGCAGTCGTGATTGCGGATGTGCTGACGTTGTTAAAGGCACCCTCTATGTCCAGGAAAGCGACCATTGTGCAGGTACTCTCTATATTCTATATTGTGGGGATCGTTCAATGCGGCTAGTCAGCGAATGCAGAGCCATTTCCAGCCGTTCTAGAGTTTTCAGAAGGAAAGGTGATAGACTTATAGGTCTGAGGTCCTTTGAGACAACATGAGAGCATTTTCAGGCTTTGGGAATGAAAACTACATTGACTTATCTCCATGACAATGGAATGCGGATCAGTTCTACACAGCTCCTCATGATATTCTCTTCCGTAGAAAGGATAATATCTGGGGACCTTTCTTGAAGCTATGAAGCGCCTAGAGCAGTTTGTCTCTTGTAATCCATGAATTTTGGTCACGGTTGTAGTAGTCCTGTTTGGGTTGCTACTGGCTGCGAATTGGGAGCTACCTGGAAAGTGGGTGTCCAGTAGCAGGTTGAGCGGTTCATCACTTGAGGTTGTCCAACAGCCATCGGTTTTTTTCAAACAGCTAGGTATCATAGGATTTGTAGAGAGGATTTTTCTTAACCGCGACGCCTTAGAGGTTTCTGTGATTTTATCACAGAATGATCTCCAGGATTGTCGCTTTGCCTTCTTCAGATAAGACTCAAACTGAGAAGCGATAACGAGTCGGATTGTCGTTTCGCTTCAATTACTGAGTCAATTGGACTTTGTAAGGGAATAATCCGAGATTTTTGTTCAAAATCCTCATCAGGAGTGCGTGAAATGTTGAGATTTTGAGGTCGATGACGACTCAATGTTCCTAGATTGAGCCAAACACTCGGTCACATCAGTCACATGCTTGTCGGTACGTATCGTACGACAACGGTGACCGTAAATTTTGTCCACAAGCTAGTCAGTCTCATGAACTTTTTGCACAAACTCGACTACAGCAGGCACTGTGGGTGCTTCCTTTCGCACTTCGCAAAACTTATTTGCAGCAAAAGCACTCTTTGGGCAACACAGCACTCACTTTTGAAATAAGTTTGCAATATTTCCCGACGTTGTTCAAGTGTAAGTCGACTCATTTCGTTGTGCGGTGGTATGATACGGCTGACAGTCAAGATTTCGAGCGGGAAAGAGCTGTCAATGTCAAAATAACATATGATTCAAAACTTGTATTTGGACCACCCGTTAATGTTTTTCACAGGCATTTTTATTGGAATTCATTTATTAATTCTTACATGTTAAACAACAAAAAAAAACGCCTACTTACCGGCCCTATGAGGACGCTCTAAGCTAATACCTAAAAGATAAGCTATGCCTTTTCGAAGTAATCCAACTGGTTTAATATTTTTAATTCATTATTTTATGTACGAGTATACTTAGGACTTAGAAAATATAAATTGTTTTAATAAAAACTTAATAATTTTGGTTATATTATATAAAAGTTAAAACTATAATACTTACAAAATAATTCTTAACCTACTTAAGTATCTAGTTTTTGTGTTACCCATCTCTTTTCATGATTATTTTTTTAAATATTTATTTATTATTTATTTCATCTTAACACTACATTACCCTGCTTAAACTATGTAAGCCGGACATGGCTTAAAAATTAAGCGCACCGACTTTGCGTCCTTCTTCCTTCAGCAAGCCACCAAAATTCTTGGTTCTGCCGAGCAACATCCCTTAAATCTCGACTCCCTACCGCCCTAGTTAACCGAAGACGCTGCGCACTCCCTTGTGCGACGTCTCTGTCGTAGTTGAATCGCCTGTCTGCAGTTGTTTGAGCAACGTGGAAAATTATCAAAACAGACGAACGCCTCTGGAGAAACGAAGTCATTAAAGCGCACACTCTCGTGATATTTGTAGATAATTAGAGTAATAAGTCCCGGAGATCAGGTTGTTCGTCGAGGCCATTGCTCTAGCAATCTGCGTTCCTGTCAGCTTAATGGAGAAATCGTCTATTCTTATTAAGTTCGCCCTGTTGTATGATACAAGACCTCATCAGGATGGTATTTTATGTACTCCGACTCCGGTACTCTGTACAAGCGAATACAACTCCTCAACACTTTCAAACACCGGAATCTCTTCCATTAAACTTACCCTTATGTTGAACCAGACGGGACATCCAAGTACAAGCATAGGCTGATAAAGGCCATGTAGCGAATTGCAGTGAAAATATGTAACGCGTACAATATATTTTTTAACAGGCCCGGATCGACCTCGGACGACTTTACTAATTTAACACAAACTGGTCTTAAACTAAAACTAAAAGACAGGGAAGTGCAGGATCGAGAGGGGTGATAATCAAGTGCGCTTTTGTGGGTTCTTCTACGAGGCTCGTTAAAACCATACAAACCTTAAATTGCGTGGGTTGGTATTAAAAAAAAAATCTGATCCAGCAGTGAGTGACAGTCGATGGTCCCGGTTAAGAGTTTGTGTATAAAGAGATTATCGGCGTATTCGCGATGTTTTTCCAGAGATAGTAGACCCAGCAATTTGAGTCGGTCATCAAAACGCGGAAGGATCTTGTGGTCAGCCCATGTGAGCCTGCGCAGAACGAATAATAGGATCTGCGTTGGACATGTACAGGGAATTCGTGACGTGAGGGTCAGAAAACTCGTTGGACCATCGTTTAACAAAATCAACCGCAGAGTTATCTCTGTTAATTATGGAATGAGTGTGGGTGCGGAAATTGAATTCAATATCACAGAGAAAGCTCAAGTCCGGCATTGAAGTGATTGAAGCCACAGCTTGGATTGATATACAGAGTAGAACTACGACTTTTCGAAACGCTGTATTTTTTTTATTTGAACTCGAATTTTATTGAGCTGCAAAAAAAATGTTGGAAAACAATTGTTTTTAGAATTTACTTTAAATTTTCGACATGGCCGCCTTTAGTCCGAACTATGGCCTTGTTTCCGGACAAACACGTTGCACACTGGACGAAAGTGAGCCCGCAGAATCTTCTTCCATTTTCGAAGAAGGCTTTCTTGAGAGCACCCAAACTTTGATATTTTATGGTGCTGACCTTGGCCTGTAAAGTGCCCCATCAAACTTTTAATCGTAACACCCGTCTCGCCATGAATGCTCATCAGTATACTCTCAAGCCCACTTTCGGTGGTACTCTAAAATATCGTGATTCGTTCCTACGCTGTACAACTCGCTTATGGAATGGCCAAGCTCTCTATTTTCTAGTCGTTATACCTTGCAAACATTTGAGACCAATGTACTTCGGTACCTCTCCTTTCTTCGCCCCTAAGTTTCCTTCGGCTGCGCTATGTGTAAACATTTTAAGGGTATAATAACCCCTTGAGTTAAATTTTAATTAAAAAGTCAAGAGGATTTGCATCTGATGACTGGCCATTGTGTCGACGAAATGAAGCAAGGGACGCTGTCTTTTTAGCCACTCTTGGTTAAAGAGTGCTTTATGTGTTGGTGCAGAATCTTGCTGAAACATCCATTGGTTTGGTTTGGTTACCCAAAGCTTCAAAGTATCTTCCAAAACACTTTCGCGGTAAACATTCGCATTCACATTGACGCCACGGTCCTAAAACACAAGCGGCGAACGTCCATCGTCCGTCACAGCCGCCCAAACCATTACAAACGGTAACGCTTGACTTCTGGTGACCAATCGAAAGTTCAAATTTTCGTATGACCTTTCTGTTAAATGAACACGATCACTTTTTTGTTCACGAATTTTTCAATTGGGAAATCTTTCTCATCAAAGAACACAATATTCGGCAACTGGACACGTTCACGCAAGCGCAACTGCACCTTTGCTCTATCGAACCTCACTTTTTCGAGCATCGGTCGGATTTTGTCTTTTTTCGAACTTACACGGCTTTAGTTTGAACTCATCTTTCAATATCCGTTGCATGGTTTTCTTTGATATCTTCAGCTCAGCAGCCATTTCTGCCACTACGTCGATGATTTCGTTCAATTCGAGCCTTCACTTTCCGAACCACTTCTGTCGCTGATTCAGTTTTTTTTCGTTGTACTATGGTTCGAGACACGAAAGATTTATTGACATCGATGTGTTGGTAGGCTCTAACGATAGCAACTTGTGACCATGGATGAACTAACTTAGATGGCAAACTCTACTAATACTTTTGCAAGCCCTTAATCCTCGCACAGACCCACTGTAAGTTAATTACCAAAATATTGTACATCTCTGTAACCTGCCAGAATTTGCTAGAATGAGGGCAATTTAGAAAAAAAGTTGCTGAATGAGAGCGATTTGCACGTAAAGTACACCATGTTTGTGTAATGTGGATGGTGTTTTTTAAGTAAAATGGGCGAATATTGTCTAACATGGGAGAGAAATTGACATTGATGACAGTTCACACGTATTCACAGACACGGTCACACGATTAGAGGTGATCACTGGAAAGCGTGTTTTGGTTTTCCAAGATTTGTCATCTATATTAGTTCATCTATGCTTGTGACTCTCCACTCAAATATAGCGTTGTCACACTAATACTTTTGAAATCCACTACGGATAAAAAAAATTCCACGAAACTGATACCCAAATGCTTCTGCACGCTTGTGCAGCAATGAAACCAACTGTCATTGAGCGAGACATTTTTACAAACTGCTTTGGAAGGTACAACCTTCTGAATTTGGTTGAAGTTCAATTGGGCCACACTGTGTAGTAAGTTCAGTCAGCAAGTGTTAAACGCTTATGGGAGTATGAGATGGCTTGGCATTTTTCGATGTTGAGCTCAAGGAAGTTTTTCTGGCATCATATTAAGAACCTGTTGAGATCTCTAGAGGCTGAGAATCAGAAAAATTGGAAATTTGTTTATCACCATATCACACAATATATCAACATCATTAATAGTCAAAATGAAAATTAATGGACCAAGGTGACTGCCTTATGGAATACCAGAAATGGCTTTATTTGGTTCAGATAAACGGGAAGCAAAACGCCTTAGGTAATAGCGTTCTTCCAATTAGGATTTTAACCAAGGAATCAGCCCACCTTGAAAACCAAGATGTGTGCAAGCATTTTAAGGGTACTTAAATCCCTTGAGCGCGCGCAAATTATAAAAATAAAAAAAAAAACAAGTGCATTGAGCTTGAAAAGAATTAACTTATGTGCGGTTTTATCGAAGACCTTACTAAAGTCAGTAGTAATCACACCCACTTCGTTTCCTTGCTCGAAAAGAACTCAATAAGGTTGGAACTCGTAGTGCTTGATCTGCCTTTAAGAAATACAATACTTGAAGGTTCGGTGTAAAGACAGATCTGCAATGAAAGAGCATTGCATCATAAACGATGCTCTCAAAGATCTTGGGAATGCAGGATAACTTAGCAATGGGTCGGTAGTTGGTAATATCCTGTTTGAGTCCTTTTTCATGAACAGGCATTTTAAAGGGTGATTTATTAAGCGTTTGGTTTTTAATTGTCAAAACAAAAAACACAGGAAAAATCCGAAAGTGTATAAAATTTTTATTTGGGTTGCTTGCCATTTACTTTTTAAAGATTATTTCACGTAAATGTTAACCACGATTACGTTTTAAGTGGTCCATAAGGAGATTCCAATTTTGAATCACTTTTTCTGTTATCTCGCTAATAACACGTGTGATCTTGTCTTCCAAGGCTGCAATTGACGCTAGTTTATTAGCATAGACGAGTAATTTGGCGTATCCCCATAAAAGATAGTCTAAAGACGTCAAACCGCACGATCTTGTTGGCCAATTCACCGGTACAAAACGAGAGATAAATTGCTCATCAAACTCATTTGTTAATTGGTTCATCGATTCGCCTGCTGTGTGACATGTAGCGCCGTCTTAATGGAACCACATGTCGACCAGGTTCAGCTCGTGTATTTGGGCATTGGCAGCTCTTGTATTCCCTGAGGTTGCTCATCGGACCAAATACAACAGCTTCGTTTATTCAACCAGAAATGAGCTTCGCCACTGAAGACAAAAAAGCGGATCTTTCTCCAGATTTTCTATGGCCCACTCACCGAAAATTCGAAAATTCGACGGTGTGGCAGGTTCGTTCGGATTCTGTTCTTGCACCAGCTGTATTTTGTACGGTTTTAGACCAAGATCCTTGCGCAAAATCTTCCACGTAGTCGAGTAACGCAATCCCAATCGCTGCGAATGGTGACGAATGGATAAATCACAGTCTTCATTAACACAGCACAGCATACGGGTAGCTGGCTTGATATCCAATAGCGTGAAATTGGTGCGAGATTTGGTCACTATGGCTTGAATTGCTTGCTCAATAGGTCGATGATGACCACCGTAAAATGGTCGAAGTGCGCGAAAAACATTTTTCACGAAATTTGATAATAAAATTCAGTAATTTGTAACCGTTGTCCGGGTGTAACTCTTTCCATGATGAAATGGAGGCGAGGAAAAGCCGCCTGGGAGAACGAAAGTCTGAATAAGATTAGAGATGTCTGAGTGCAGATCTTCATTCTGGGTGGAAAATGATTCACTAAAGAAATTAGCGAGGTAATTGGCGATTGTTTTGGGATCAGATGACGGCATATTATAGAATAGAATTTGAGACAAAATGGATTGTTCGATATGCGAAAGAATTAGAGAATATCACAAAGTTTGGATAAATGGTAGTGGTAATTTTGTACAGGGTGATCAAATAAGAACGTTGGGAAAAAAAATTTAAATAAAGTAACAACGATGTGAGATAAAAAATTGATTCTGACCTTATTTTGAAGCTACGTTTATGCCATTATGTGTGGAATAGCACATCATTCAAATGGCCGCCTCGGCTTCCCTGGCTATGCTTCAAGCGGTCGGTCCAATTTTTGATGACCCGGTCCAATATGTGCGGTGTTATTCCGGCAATGTTGGCCTCGGACTCGTCCAAGGTGGTTGGCTTTTTAGCGTAGACTGAGGACTTGACGTAGCCCCAAAGAAAATAATCAAGTGATGTCAAATCGCATGATCGCGGCGGCCAATTGATGAACGCCCCCCGTAGATGTCTGCTCCTTCGATTACAACAATAAAATATTGGGTGACAGAGTTTAAGCGAGGCCGTACGAATTGTCAAGACGAACATCGCAGTGGTCGACCAAATGAGGTGAGTTCACGAGAAATGTTAAAAAAAAATCCACAAAATTGTATTGGATGACCGTTGATTGAAAGCGCTGTACATCGCATGTTGACTGAAAAATTGGACATGAGAAAGCTATGCGTAAGATGGTTGCCGCGATTACTCACACTGGAACAAAAACACCATCGTGAGGATGTTTCAATCGAGTGTTTGGCGAAGCTCCACAGCAATAAAGCCGAGTTTTTGTGTCGATTCATAACCATGGATGAAACATGGGTCCATCACTTGAAGAAGGAACAGTCAAAACAATGGACTCAAAGGAGGGAATCGGCTCCAAAGAAGGCGAAGGCAGTTCCATCTGCAGGCAAGATTATGGTGTCAGTTTGAAAAAAATGGCTCGGTGGTAAAAGATTTGCCAATAGTAAAGTGATGGAGCTTGCGGTTGATGGCTATTTTAAGGAGCTCGACGATTCTCACTAGAAATAGGGTATCGAAGCTATTGAACATTGCTGGGAAAAGTGTATTGAACAGAAAGGAGACTACGTAGAGAAATAAACATATATTCCCCAAAATTTTTTGTGTTTTCTTTGTTAAGTCGGTTACCTCATAGCGCCGTCTTGTTAAAACCACAGCTCGAATATATCGATGTTGTCGAGTTCTGACCGCAGAAAGTCGGTTAACATTGCTCAATACCTGAGACCATTGACGGTAACGGTGTCTCCTTCCTCATTTCGAAAGAAATAAGATCAGATGATGCCTCCATGCCATCAACCGCACCAAACAGTCAATCTTTGTGGATGCATTGATGCTTGGTCGAACATTTGTTGATTGTGTTCGCTGCAATAACGGCAATTTTGCTTGTTGACATAGCCGCTGAGCCAAATATGGGCCTCGTCGGAGAAGATGATTCTTGGCCAAAAGCCGGATCTCCGGCTAACATTTACAGCGCCCAATTAGCGAACTCACGGCGTTGTTTATGGTCGTCCTGCTTCAATTGCGTCAGCACAATCTTATACGGGTGTAGGCCCAAATCCAATCGCAAAATAAGCCAGGCGACGCATAATTCAGCATATTAGCGCCGAAACGACATTTCTGGGTCTTTTCCGATACTGGCCGCTACGGTCGCTATGTTTTGTTCATTTCGCACCAATCTCTGTCTGGTTAGTGGCTTAAGATCCAAAAGAGTCTACTCACGCTCAATTTTGCACCTTTTTAGTATAATTCGTTTTACGGAGGTTGAAGTGGAAGGCAGTTTCTGAGGGGCTAATAGAATTGTTGATGTCATATGAGAAAATAACGAGCAGGGAAGGATGCAAATGGTCTAATTTAGAGAGAAGAGCTTCAGACTCACGGCAACAGCATTTATAGCATCAGATATAAAGATCGGGTCTAGTTGTCTACCCATGTTGTTAGAAATACCATTTATCTGAAAAAGGCCTGAGTTGGAAAGGCAGTCAGTAAAGAGGATTTCCTTATCTCAGACAGCATTTGAGACAACGAGATAAGATTCAACAATCGACTGAGTCCATAGGAGATGAGGGAGATTAAAACCGTCAAGAACTATGATATCGTCACATAGGAATCCACCGCATTAGTCGTAAGCTGATAGCCATGTCTTGTTTGGGAGGGGCGAATGTAATAACAGAGTATATGTAATCTGCACTTGGAGACAGTAACTTTAATACCGATAAATCCGAATTCAGCTGTTACTGACTTTTTAACGAGTTGAAGGTAAAAACGATCGTGAATTGCCATGAGGACCCCTCGACCTATGGAAGACCCATCATTCTTACAGCCCTCACCACGAAACACTCTGAATTCTGGTGCAAACAGTTCTGAATCTTTGCTATCAGATATTAGATAAGTTTCGGTCAAAGAAAAAGTGTCATATGGAAGATAGAAGTTGTTTTTGTGCGCAGCCCCCTTACATTGATGAGTGGGTTAGAAACAATGCTAGTTTTTAAAGTTCTAACTGCTGTTTTGCAGGTGCAAGATACGTCTAGAAGAAACATGGGAGCCATATGAGGAGAGGTCGTTAGCAACATCTGTGGAGGAGATGTTGAAGTTTTTGTGAAAGTCCACGAAAATTTGTCGGAGCTTTTTAGGGTCGGTGGGTAGTCCTTCTTGTTGGATTGAAACCATAATATTTGTTCGGGTTATGTCATCGATGCAAATAGAGTCGGGTTTATCATGCAAATAAGCGAGGTACAAGCGAACATTTTGGTAAATTCGGCGGTCTCTTAAGCGGGAAAGGACATAGTGGTCGTCGTCACCGATATCGGTTAGGTTTACAGGGCCGGGAAGCACAGGGTCTAAGATTGGAGATGCAGAAGTTTTGGAAGTCATGGACGAGTTGAATTCGTCAATTGACGTAGACGGGGGAGGATGGAGGATATGGGAACGATCGAATTTTGGAAATAAGTCGGCAGCGGTTTGGCTTTTAGTAGGGAGGGTGTTGGGCGTGAGATTGAAAGATACGCGTTTGGAAGGCCTGGATTTCGTGGAAAGATGAGTTTTGTGAAGGTTTATTGGGTGAATAGGGGATGAAGAGATGGATAATAGGTTCCGTGGAGAAAACGAGGGAAATATTCCCACCTTAAAACTCCAGTTAGAATCTCGATGAGAAGTCAAGGATTGTTTATTGAGCTCGGGATTGTGATTGGGATTTGGGTTAACAATATATTTATGACTAGACTTATTTTTAAGTTTAATATTAGACTTAGAATTAGGATTAACACTTGGATTGTGATGCTCCTTCTGGTTTTCAATTACTTTTCTTAGCTTCAATTCGCCAAGTTGAATGACTTCAGAGGAGGGGTTGCAGAAAATCCACTCGTATTTCGTTGGAATGTTAAATTTGAAGCGGCAAGAGGTGATTTTTTGGCAGTTGGAAATAACGATTTTAAATTTACGTTTAAAAAATTCTTCAAGCCAGTTTGTGTTGATCTGATTTAATGCACTTTCGATTGTAAATGTGACACAGTCGGGCTTGCTGCAAGTATTTAGTTCTTCAAGTCGCTTGTTCCACTCTGACGAAGACCAGGAAGTGCCAAATAGAGAGGTTGTCGGTTCGGGAGGTGATGTAACAGCTTCTCTGTCACCAGAGCGAGGTGGTGGTAAAGAAGTTTCTTGAGGTAGGATTACAGCATTCTCAAGCATTTCTGCCAGAGATGTATTGCTAGATTGCGGCTGTAGTTGTACGACGAGATCATCAACCTTGTTGAACGTCGATCTGATATGGTCAGCAATATCACCGAGAAGTAAATTAGATGCTGCGACGTCATTGCTCACATCATTCACTTTGCACATCATGTTAGTTAAAATTGGTTCAGGGACAGGAGCACTAATGTTTGATGAGCCTTGAAATTGAATATCGATATCGGACCTAAGAGAACTCAAAGCGTCAGTGAAGGTAGAGATGCAAGGCTTAAGAACCGATTTTATACTAGCGTCAATAACACTTTTCATCTCATCAACGGTTGAATTGTCTTTAGACTTTGAAAGTCCTGTGATATGTGCCAGTTGTTTATCTAAAATTTTAAATTTGGATTTACGGATGTTGGTAGATTGATCGATGGTGCTGGAGAGGTGCTCAACACTTTTGATAACGTCATCAATCTTCGCAAACTGGTTCTCAATTTTTTCCAAACATATTTTATTTTCGGTGCGAACGTCACTTAAGGAGTTACTAAGGCACTTTATCGCGAGCATTATGTGGCACGGAGACAACTCTTTGCATTCGTCGCAGAAAAAGCGGAAATTATCTCTATAGTCTTTAAGGTGAATTATTGATGTTTTGTTCAAACCGACACAAAGAGCATGATACGATTTACCGCAGAGTCCACTGCAAATAACTAGGTCAGCATTCGTTCCGCTGGTCACTGCACAATCGAGTTTACCGCAGTATTTAGCCATATTCAATGTGGGGTAGGTCTGTTGCACAGTTGACCCATTAAAAAAATTAAAACGGAAAATAAAAAAAAAATTTGCCGGCGAAAAAGCAATAAGAAGCAGTGAACGATAAACTGATAACGTCGGGCAAAACAATCAGTAAGCACAATTAGTAAATTAAATCAGTTATTTCACACAATAAGCAAGAGCGGAACTGGAATTTGGTCACGTCGAATTGGTTGGAAAAGCAGAACTGAACTGAACTTGTTACCACGTATCTGCATTTTTGCTGCATGGCTTGGGGGTTTGGCTAACTCTGCCATTCTGGATTACAGCATCAGTAACATAGAATTGGGTTTGAGGATTTGGGTAAACGCCTTGTCTTTAGGGGTTTCATATCGCTAGTTCTATGGAGTTGTGGTCGCCTGTTATCTTTCTTCAACTGAAAATCTTGAGAAGCAAAGGTGTGCTCAACCGTGTAGTACTCCAACTTTAACTTCAGTTAGTTTGGCTCTGCATTTTGATTTCATTCTGACATCAGCGCGTATATCTGGTATCGTCTCCAATATAACATCTCTCGGAACTATATCGAACTCTTTTTCCAAATCGATGCAACGAAATTTTTAAAATATTATTCAGTTTCCCTGTGCTTGCTTCGACGTTGCACCTCTTCTGCAATTTGTGCGAGTGAACATCTTCTTAAACCAATACAAAGCCTTTACGACCAAGCAACTGAACCGAAAGGAACTCATTATATCGCCAAAGGAAGAAGGATATAGGATATGCACACATGTACGATATGGACGTACATAAATTCCACATGGAAGCAAGACTCAGTTCATGCTGTCAACTAACTAAAAACCATTGAAAATCACAACTTGACAAATCACGCTCCACACATTGCAAAAGCAGCAAAGTTACTGAACCTTTCCCTTCCAAAACTTGCTTGTCGAACATTTGGTCCTGTGTCCACGAGCTCGTGGAGCTGTATAAAGATGAGGAAGCAAAGCAGGTCTAATTCATTGCCTTGGTTCAATTAACCATTTGAGACGACTAGAAACACCGAACCTCTATTTTGAAGATCAAGAAGTCGTGAATAGCAGAGCGCATCGAAGAGAATGGAACACTGTTATTTTTCAGACTAAGAACTTCGTAGAATTTGGCGATTTGTTGATTTAAGAACCTTTAGACAAGAGTAGAACGTCAGATGTAGGCGATAGGTTGCCGGTGCTTACGAAGTTTGGTTTGAATGTTTGTGGTCAATCCCGCATCAGCCTGATCGAAACCCAGCCTGGTAATTCGCAATATTAGTGCAATGAGGATTCGAATGGTGTTTGCCAAAACTGTGGAGGGCACGGAATGTAACATAATTATATAATTGCTCCATTGTCCGGACATCAAAGAAAAATCGTAGAAGTAGATTTGTTGTAATTTTTGTGGTGGATCTATACTTACTTACTTAACGCGCTCCAGACCAGTGAAGAGTCTTTGCCTAAGACACTGCTCTGCGATCCCGGGCACGCTTCTTCCAGTTATCCAGACTAAGCGCTCTGGCATCCACAACAGCTTGGTCTTTAAAACGGAGGCTCGGTCTTCCTTGTCGTCTCGAACCTGGTGATTGGAAATCGGAAATCCTCTTAGCATTTGTCCATTCGTTCAATGTGGCTGAGCCAATGTAGTCGATGAATTTTGGCTTTTTGGACTAGATGTACACCTTGATAGAGCTCATAGAACTCATAGAGTTCGAGGTTATATCTTCTTCTCCATTCGCCCTCCTTGCACACAGGACCAAGAATTCGTTAAAAAAATTTTTTTTGAAGGAGCCCAGTATCAGTTCTCCTTTCCTGCTTATCGTCCAGCACTCGGCGCCATACAGTAGAACCAGCAGGATAAGGGTTTTGTAAAGCACACTTTTCGTCCTTCGAGTTAGAAGTTTTGAACCAGACCGAAGTAGCAACGGTTTCCTAGGGTAATTCTTCGTCGAATCTCCACTAGGTTGTCATTCATGGAGTTCACGTTTACTTCGAGGTAGGGAACTCCTTAAATACCTCGAAATTGTTGCTATCAATAATGACGTTCTGTTCTAGGCGGTGGACAGATCCTGGTTTGTTTGTTAATAGCATGTACTTAATCTTGTTCTCATTCACTTCAAGGCCAACAAATTTCGCCTGTTCTTCAATCGCCGTGAAAACCTCTATCACGGCGTGCTGGAAACAACCGATGATGTCAATATCATCTGCATATCCCAGTACGTGAGAGGACCTGTTGAAGATAGTCCCTTCCATGTTAACAGCTGCGCTGCGCACTCTCCAGAACGAGGTTGAAGAAGTCACATGACAACGCATCTCCTTGCCGAAATCCGGTGCGCATTTGAAATAGATCGAAGGAGCTACTTCCAAATTGCACATTGCATCGCGTGTTTTCCAGCGTCACGCGACGCATCTAAATCAGTTTTCCGGGATCCCAAATACGGTAATCGCCATATAGAGCTCCTCACGATAATAACTATCATACGCTGCTTTGAAGTCGATGAATAGGTGGTGAGTCTCGACTTGAAATTCGTTGGTCTTTTCAAGGATTTGTCTCAGTGTGAAAATTTGGTCTACAGTCGACCTGCCGGGCCGGAAGCCACACTGCTACGTGCCGACTTGTGTGTTGCAGAACGGTTTGAAACGTTCACACAGTACGTTGGATAGGATCTTATATCCGGCATTAAGCAGGGAAATACCACGATAGTTCTTGCAAGACATAGGGTCGCCTTTTTTGTAGATGGGGCATATGGATCTATAGATGTGTTATTGTCCTTGCTGCATTATCTACTTCTACTTCCAGTCATATCGTTGCAGGTAGTCTAAGTTGCTTTGTAGCTGCTATCTTCCTTTTTTAGGTGTCAGTATTGCGCAGAACGAACTTAGCAGCAACAATCAAGAGCTCTCTCCATCTAATGCGGTCTTGCGCTTATCGCCTCCAGTTCCGTGCACAAAATTGTGTGAGGCCTTTTTTACTTCAGCGCACCACGTAAGCCTCTAGATCTTTATACCTCCGACACGGACTCATAGACAGTCCGGGCGGGAGCGGTGCTGTTAAATCGCTCAACACATCCTAGCCACCTAAGCTGATGAATAATTATCTTATCTGTTGACAGTGGGAATAGCTTATGTACATATATCTCAGTTCTATTTTTAATCAAAGCAAACAGTGATTGGCAAGAGTGATTCATGTCTACGGTTATGTAGCTCTTTGAATTTACAGCGGATTCCAGGTAGAGAAAGCCAGTTACCTCCTCAAAGTTTTCTGTTGTGATGGTTGGTTGGTTGAGTATGTCCTTTCATGTAAGCAGCATGTGCATTGTTTTACTATCGTTTATGACTAAACCCATCTCTGCCATTTCTGCATCTATGTATGTATATCAATAAATTGGTGGTATGACAGGTATCGACTTAAAGTTCCTGGGCTGTTTCCAAGGCAGTTGATCGGCTACACTAACCGCACTTGTAAGGATCTGGGGTTCCAGGCGTTCACATATTAAGGTGTACGCGATGGTAAGGAGGCTGACTCTATTATACAATAGTTAGCACAGCTTAGGGGGTCTCTGTTAAGATCGGAAAACACGTCGCTGGAGTTCTTAGCATACGTTCATCCAGCAATATTTTACAGATGAGTTTGTATGTGGTCCTTACGAAATCTACTCTCCCATTCTTTTTTAGTAGTTTGGCAGTAGGTCAGTCTCTTCCAGCAACCTTATTGGTGCTTAATAGTTTTAACATCGCGACCCATACATCTTCTTGAGCGAGCGGACGAAGTTGTTGTCGAATATTGTCTAGGTTGACAGTCTGGAGAAGTAATACTCCCAAATTATCAGCACGGACTGTGACCCTGTTAGAACTTAGCAAAAGTTCCTTCCCTTATGTTCCTCGCCTCTCCTTTGCTCTCACTAGTTCACGAGCAACTCTGATCTTTCATTGTGCAGCTGAGTTGCATGCCACTTGTTTCGCTGATGGATGACACCTAAGTACCCATCAAAGGTTTCGTATCTAATGGCTTGCTACCACTGGTCTTCTACGCTACGTCAAATTTCTTTTCACTACTTGTTCGGCGTTATCGTGTTAAGAATATTGGTATTCGCATCTTGACTACAACAAGGTAGTGGCCCAATGTTGGTCAATGTTGTCTCCTCGAAATGTGTTACATCGATAGCAATGTGGTCATTCTGGATGACGATTTTTTGATCACGTGACCGTCTGATCTTTTTCTGGATACTGAGGTTTGGGAAACGATTAACTTGAGGCCAATTTAGAACTGGTATTGAGCTATCCTTTCCTAACTTAGTGTTAAATAGTCAAGTACGACCTTAATATCGTGCTAAGGACATTCACACCAGCGGCGTTAATATCACGGCGAGTGATACTTATGTTAAATTTCGATACCAGCATCTGATCCGCTGTACCACTAAAGAGCGCTGATTTGATGAGCCTTTCATATTCTGGTGTGAGTACTGGAATTTATTGTGCCACCAGATCGGGATCAACAATTTGCAAATCTTTTAGACGTTGTTGCATCTGCTTCTCCCTGAAGCGTGTCTCACCAGATCGTTCTTCCACTTCCTTTTCAGTCTCAGCGAGTTGCTGTTTGCTTTCAAAACGTTTTTTCTGCCATTTTGAAGTTGTACTCTGCACACGGGAGCTAAATCAAATTTCTTTTTTAGCGAATTAATCGGTTCCACGTAAGGTAATTGTTTCTTCTTCTCAGCTGCCCTCATCTTCAGATCGTAGGCGCATTCAGTCATCTTTTTGTAATTTTGAACATGCCGATAAAACGTTCAACTCCTCATCGACTAAGTCTATGATTTCGTTAACTTCATCATCTGATAGATCAATAGCTGAGGCATCCTCAACCGTTAAACTTTTCCGATTGCTCGTTCATTTCTCTGTCAAATCAAATTTTTCTTAAGGTCTTTGATCTATTCAGCGCTGGCAATATTTTCACTGGTGGACGGACTTTAGGTGAGGTTCCTTTTATTCCATATAAATTCGGTACCAACTTCTGCAACAGTTCCCTGTACTGTTCGCGATCTTTTGTTTGATTTCCTTGCGAACGAGAGCGTCCACTATAACCGCCACTGCATAGAATTGGAGTTGTTGGCCGAATTGGCACTATTCGTTCCTTTGCCGTTGATCTCTTAGCATTTATGCTATTGGTAAATGCATTATAGAAGCCGTTATGATAGCCTGAGAGTATGCTTGAATATGCCGGCGGCCGGATCGATTGTAGATCGGGCATTAAAGTTGAGGCTAAAATCCCACCAGTTCGTGCCTCTATCAGTGGTGGTGGTTGTTATTTCTGTTTGGTGACGATGTAGATATAACTGCTGGTCGTGAAATTGGGGGCCGTTTTTGAGTGGTTTGGCGTACAATATTGAATGTTTCACCGCGGTCATTAGTAAGAATAAATTCATCTTCATCATCATCTGAGAATTCAGTATCAACGAACGCTGTGTTTGTGATGCGCTTGGTAACGGTTTTTGGGCATAAGAACGACGATTTTTCTCTTTTTATATCTGTTTACGCCAATAGAACTTGGTGGAATCCCGGTGGTATGATGTTTAGATCATCTTGGAGAGGAAAAGGCCGCCAGATCCTTTCTTCTTCAAGGTACCCCGTTACAATCTTCGGAAACTCGCCCTCCACCTTCCGATACTTGAACTGCGAGCTACTATTGCTATCACCGTCCGCCCTTCGTTTTCGCCCCAAGTTCACAGCCCTATCGCCTAATTGTAATAGTTTTCGAATTTTATCCAAAATATCGAAGCCCATTGGGACGTTCACGACACTGCCGTCACTATAGCCGTAACTGTATTTACTGCCACCGTCAACGAAGCACCGATTGCTGTGGCTGCTGCTGCTTTCTACGGTTTCGCTGGAGAATTCGTATTCACTGCATCGGCGACTGGCTTCGCGAATTTTTCGCTCGAAGAAGCCGTCACCAACGTCAATACCAACACAAATACCACCACTAGCACCACCGCCGTTTTCGACACGGTAGATGCCACCGCTATCAATGCCACCACTGCCGCCGGCGCGACCAATCGACGATATTCTTGCTGGATACTGAAGATGCTGCATTGGTTCGTCTAATAGCTCAATCGGTAAAGTGTCCTCAATGTACATTTGGATTGAAATCCATTTACACCGTCACTCACAATAGATTTCTGATTTTAGTCAACGAATTTCGAATTCGAGTTTTTTAATGGAAGGGGCTGCGTTGCGTTTTAGTCTTTTGCGACAAAAGAGAGAAGAAAAAAGTTTTCAGCACGAATTGTAGAAAAGGCAAAAAGCCGCCGTCAAATGACACATAGATTGTAAATATTATAGTTGCTGTTTCTACTAACCACAACAGTATATGCCGGAGTTGTTCTTCCTTCGTTTACTAGTCCATGACATCAGTAATACGCGATTTATACCGATCTATGGGATCAACTAACTGTTCGGCTGCGTATGGAGTGTTAAAGGTCCGAACATTTTATTTTATAACCGAAAGTCGTTGTCCGTTTTCGTGTGCTAAGGTCGTCAACAGTAAGTCCGTCCATTTCCATTGATTCACGTTACACAGTGTTTTACATGGTGAATCCGACAGCATAATTCACAGCCTACATGGCTAGATTCTTTAGAGACTAGTCCCAATTGTCTACTACGAAAGTAGTTGATTCGCACTATTTTGACACCCTATCTAGATACCTAACAATTCTCCTATGACCTGAGCGCCAAATTTGCCGAAGTGGCTCAACGGATTTCACCGCTAAATCTACCTCTGGCAGTACCGTTGACTCTATCTTAGTTCATACTATGTTTTGCTCGGATCATACGTACGTATGAAGTTTACCCAGCTTTGCTTGCGTAAGTTCGAGAGCTCATATACATTTGCAAGACAATACTCAACACTCAAGACGACGAAGACACTCTCAAAACGCCGAAGCAAGTGCTATTGTAGAATGATTTTTGGGCTCAGTGGTTATTTCGCTCCATGAGTGGCAGCCGAAATCTCAGGGAAAACTAAATTACCACTGTAATTAGACATGTTGTTGTACTCAAGACAATTACTTACCACACATAGTTCTAATTACGCGAAAACAATCATGTCTTTCGGGTCCAGTCGGGAATAAAACGCCGAATCTTCCGATTTGGACCTCAGTGCACTACTATGATTTTTGAGTTACGGGTACACACAAAGTGGAACGGTCTATCTTAAGTGACTTCGCTCCTTGTAATTTATACGTAGAAAACTGCCCAGCGAAACATAGTTCCCGTACAAGCAAAGTGTTCCTAAGAGTAAACGGAGACCCCGCGAAGAATCAGTAGATCACATAGACAGTATAAAGCTAAAAACTTCGCAAGCTTGGGAAATCAGCATCGCAGAAGAAAGATAACCATACTCGTTAAACATCGTTCCCTTTATCCAAGTCTTACCATGTTGACGACTTAATATCAATTCAATTGAAACATTCGGAGAGACGAGGACTAGCACGGGGTTTAAAGCCTGACTTTACCAATACATCGAACAGAAGCAATAATTGATAGATGTTCTAACTTACCTTTTGTGCAAAACACCCGAACGGTAAGTATATAAAACCTGCCGCGCTCCAGGGCTTTCTGTATCACAGAGTTTCAAAGATTTCTGCAACAGATCCATTACCTCCTTCTCCAGATCTGGTGATGTCTAATTTATAAAAAGAAAAACAATTTTTCACGATCAACAAATCCTTTCAAATGGAAACCTTCGAAACTTACGTTTGGACTAAAGTCTTGTAGCTGCTTGGTGAGAGTGAACATTGCTGTCGACAATTCCCAACTGACCAGATCCCATAGTTCCGGGTTGCATTTTCTTGCTCCCAGCACATCTTTAGCCTTTTCGTAGTATTTAAATGCTTCTTGGTATAATGTTTTTTGTTTTTGTAGAAAATCAGTGCTACGTAAACATAAGTAGATTAATTTTCAACAGAGAAAAATAAATATTTTCCACTTACTGCTCATCGGATACGAAGAGATGCGCCTTGAAGCGCATGAACCGTCCCATGTTACAGTAGAGGAAGGCCAGATTAACATTATCCTGAACCATGCTAAACGAAACGATTCCCCTTGATAGGCAGTCAAATGATTTCGTTGCTAACATCTCGTAGAGACGATCACTTCGCAGTTTTGGTTTTATGCAGACGTCACCATTTTTCGTTGGTAATTCTTGCTCAGTGCTTTTCTTCACCATTTCATCCATGTAGTTCGTAAAGTCCTCTAAGGAAATCAAATAGAAATATTCAAGAAAGAAACGATTTTTAGTGTTTGCTTTTTCATACCTTGAGCCCAGTACATGTATTTCAGTCCAAGTTCGTTGCGCACATTTCCCAGGCGACGAAGTAATTCGTTTTGAGCATTGATTTCATCGTATACACTGACACAAAGCAAAGCTGTCTCGTAGCATTGGCAGCTGGCTATCATAAGTTCTTCTACATTTCTAGTTGGCGCTATGATGTCCTTTTCTGGGGAAAGAGAAAAGTAAAAATATTTTACAACTAAAGCATTTGTATACGCCAAGACGGAAGACACCGTACCTTAGGCAATAAGAAAGTTAATAAGGCTGAGGTTAGGTTTATTTCAGTGCAACCCGTTTTCAAAGTCATTTTTTCAAAACAAAGGCAGCAAACATACTAACTTTTATGGATCTCGAGCACAAATTTAAACTCTCCACTGCAACTTGAAAACATTATTACTTACTTAGGCATAACCCTGTCATCATTCTTTCCGAAAAACTTGGAAATGCTGATCAACACGCATCCACGTCAAAGTATACATCGAACTATGCTCACGACTTTTTAATATGCATACTGCAAGGGTAAATCAGTAAAAACTGCTTTGCATTCAATAGTTTAGTTAATTGAAAGAAATTTCAGTATCATAGAATATAATATGCAATTGTGGCCTTCGTAACATTGAGAGTGCTTTCAACAATATCAAAACAGAAGTACTATCAGCTCTAGGAGCCTTACCAAGAGACACAGCCATACTGCAAGGTGGTGTTCTGTTTACCATTCTTTGGAACATGTTAATCAATAAACTGCTTAGATTTCTGGATGAAGTCATATTGGGTACTACTACCATAAACCTGGATACTCTAAGAAGCCTAAAGACCTCTATATAGCCTCTCCAGCTAAACCCTAAAGTGTGGCACTTGTGCCAGTGCTCCTTGCAATCCTCGAAACACTTCTCAAACTCGATCTTTGCGATAGCCTTTAGCTCTTTCAGCGATGCGCTGTTAATGTCATCAATGCTTGTAAACCGACGGCCCTTTAAGTTTCTCTTTATTTTTGGAAATAGGAAAAAGTCTGGCAAATGTGGAGGCTGCGGCATCGTTAGAGTATTGTTTTTGGCCGGTTTGTTTGAGCCGCTGTTTTTGTTCAAAGTTCAACAATTTTGTAAGAACTTTTGCTGTCACGCGTTTCATACCCAAAACATGCGGTTGTTGATGTGCTTTGGCGTCCCGGGTGTTCCTCACCTTTAACGTCTTTACGGGCATCTTGGAAACGCTTATACCACTCGGTAAACTCTTGTTTTATTCATAGCAGGCTTACCATAGGCCTTTGTTAGCATTTCACACACTTTGTTGCTCTTTACTTCATTTTTTATGAAACATTTGATACAAATTCTTTGATCCATTTCTTTTAACAAACGAAAATCGCCGAGCTAATAGAAACACGTCTAACCTTAGCGGCTGCCACAGACAAAGTAAACAATGAATACAGCTGAAAATTTTATCATACTTCAGGGGCATAATAGAAAAAAATTTTGACAAACGGACTCTCCAAACTCGCGAAATTTACAAATTACCGTTATTTTCTGAACACACCTCGTACACAATTCCACCTACATATACTCGCATCACCACTCAAATAGGCAGCATTTCTGGTAACGATTCTGGACAGTAAATTGAATTGGAAGTCAAGCATTTAGAAATGCCTTAGCCAAACGTGGATGCCACTATTTACAAGCAGAAAAGCCATTGCGGAAAAATGGGTTCTGCAACCTAAAATTACCTATTGGCTCTACACATCGGTCGTCAGATCTATTGTATACTTATGCAGAGTGGATAGCACTAGACAAACAGATCAACTGCTTTACAGCAGAAGACGTGAAAAGAACAGATTCCCTGAGTATCAGCTGTGCTCTTAGATCTAAGACATACATTTTCACCTCCTTCCTCTGGCCATCGATGGGATCCACATGACGGCATACACTGCTCGACGCCTAAAATGTGCCTCTCAGTGGACCAGTCTCCAAACTGGTCACTTGTCCGTCCTAAAATCGAAATAGATTATCGGCGGAAATATCAACTACTCACCCTAGTATAAAGGCGAATTCAGTGCTACAATCTTAAGCAAGAAAGACTGGACGGGCAATGATCTGCCGAGGACAGAACCCGTCCATATATACGAGTACACGACATACAGGGTCATCCAACAAGAGGTGCCATTTTAAATTTCGTGTCGTTGTTGAACTGTCAACATTCAAATATCATTGCGATGACTTTTGATAAGTAAAAACCAAGAGGTTATAAAATATGGATCAATACACCCTCGCACAGCGTGTTAAAAAAGTGAAAATTCACTACAAAAACGGTGACAATTTTGCGGAAACGCTTCCTAAAGTTCGTACGCATAGCTATCCGAGACATTAAATCTATAAGTTTGAACGTCTCGGACGGGTTAGTAGTGTGAAGACTCCAACTCGTGTTCGTCCGGGAAGATCAGCCGAAAATATCACCGCCATAGCTGAGTGTATGACTAAAGGCCAGGGCGTGTCCCTTTCGAGACGATCACAAAAATTGGGTATATCCGTAACCACTTTGCACCGCATTTTGCATAAAAATCTTGATCTGCATGCTTATAAGGTCCAGTTAACACATGAATTGAAGCCAGCAGACCACGCACAACGCCTTGCTTTCGCTGATTGTGTGCTGGAAATGCAAAAACAAGATCATGATTTTTTTATACGAAATTATTCTGAGCGATGAGGCCCATTTATATTTGTCTGGGTACGTATGCAAACGAAACTATCGCATATAGGGGTTCGAAAAATAATGAAGCAATCTCTCCATCCACAACGAGTGACTATTTTTTTGAAAATGATGCCGCTACGACCGTTTTAGTTTTTTTTTGCCTGAAATTGATGCTATGTACATGGGTGACGTCTATTTTCAGCAGGACGGCGCCAAATGCACACATCTGGTGAAACGTTGGCTCTACTGCGTGACAAATCTCCTGGAGGTATGTTTTCTCGAAGTGGAGACTTCAATTGGCCGCCGAGATCGTCCGATTTAACATCATTGGCCTTTTTCATTTGGGACTATGTTAAAATAGAGTCTGCGTCGATGCTCCACCAACGATTCATGCACTAAATGAAAATACCAACGCTGTTATTCGCAAAATTCAGCTGCAATTATGCGAAAACGTGATGAACAATTGCATATTCCTTTCACCTACTTTTTACTTTTTTTTCCTTTTATTTACTTTTCATAAAAATGTTGCGTTTTTCTATTGACTTAAAATGCCACCAACACTTGTTGGATGACCCTATACATTAATTTCTAATCAAGGGATTGGAGGCGGGCATCTTCTGAGCAACTTGCACCAAGTCGTTTGTTCGCCGGATATTTTGGCAATGACAGACACCCTCACCTGGCTGTTGTGATACCTACTAGAGATACTTGCGTTTACACTGGTAGTCAAACATCCCAAAAGCAATAAAAATCTGTAAAGATATACATAGGAATGCTACTTGTTATGTTCAAACTGGGTGCGATATATAGGTGGTTAGAAGCCACAACCTGCAATCTGATCAGACGGATTTGGCCTAAGACGTACAAAGAAACTCTGATCTGTGAAACGGTCACATCTTATAGCAGACAAGCCAGTAAGCTTGGCGTCCCTTTCATCCCCATGTGGGGTATTTTTCTTTGATAACCTTAGAGGTCTGTCCAAAATAATGAGAACATCAAATGGTTCAACCACCTCTGTGTAATTCTGATCGACTGGGATGATTGAAAGCTTTTTCGGTTTGAGAATTTTGACAAACTGTAGACAAAGGGTATTTTCTGGCCTTAGTGAGATTGCTCGACGCAGGCCGTCGCTTCACCTTACCTAACCTAGCGTATTTAGGTAATGACAAACAACACAACGCAACACAACATAAAACAAAACAAAACAAGACAGGAGAATTCTGAGGTTAAATTCACGCGAATGTAGATTGGGTTCCACATTTGTGGAACACGATTTAGAATTGACAGTTCGCAAAGAGCAGATATAATCAAATCCTAACCTCGTCGAAATACTTTTCTTTTTTTTAAAGAACCTAACACTTAAGTGAGTATTACTACACTTAAAATCCCTGAATACGTGTTAAGTTTTTGGGAAAATGGGACGGAGAGAAAGAAAGATTTGTGGGCTCAGTGGTTATTCCGCTCCATGGGTGTCATCTAAAATTAGTGTTATTGGACTTGTGGTATTCTAGGCAACCACTCATCTTATGAATTTAGTTGCCTGAAAAATAGAATGTCTTTCGGGCGGGGTTGGTATTGAACCCCGAACCGGCCGATTGATTGGCCGGGGATTGATTGAAGCCACTAACCCAGAGTTAGCGGCCACCTTAGCATGTAAGTAAGTTAGCGTCTGTACGTGTTCTGATGCCGTGGAGCTTATAATAATGCTAATCCCTAGGTTACACCTATCACAAATTATTTTACATCATGTGCTCACCAATATGTTTCAAGTCCTTTTCGATTTCACCCAAAATATTGTTATCCACTTCATTGTCCGCATCATATTGTGCCAAATACTCATCAACCGTTTCTCCACTCTTGGCGATTTGAAGAAAACAATCTCCTGCTCGTCCTAATAGACAACTCTTCTGTGAAACCATTGTCGTCATGTACTTTATGACGACTTCCTGACACCGATACGCCATGTAGATCGCCTTCAAGCACAAGCCGAATTTCTGCTCCAAATAATGGTGTTCAGCCAGCGTGGCATACGTCAGACACGCCTTTTCCAACAGTAAGAGCTTCAGATGAACATTCCACGAACCGAACAGTTGAGAGTTGAAATTCGTTGCTACTTGCTTGATGGTTCCATCATCGTTCGCCACACTAGTCGATGGCATGTCGTCCTTTGCTTCCTTGCCTTTGTTCTTTTTGGATTTCTTCTTCTTCGTTTTCATGAGTTTGCCTTCTACCAATTGTAGAGCGGTTTCACTGTCCGGACTCTCTTCTCGTGGACTAATCAACGTCTCATACGGCAGAGGAATGGGTTTGAAAGGTTTTGCCATGTTGGGATTTTGCTCTTCGTGGATAATGCGAAGTTTCTCTTCGTCCTTTGCACGTTCTTCACTCTCCTTGATGAACTGCTCCTCGTTGGAGTTGAAGTACTGCAGACAGCTGATACCTTCGGAAATGTGTTGCAAAGATATCCGACATCGTTCTTCAATTGACGCTACCAGAGGTGATGGGGGACGGGGATATTTCGCTTGATTCTCTAAATGAAGCTCTTTTAAGGTTTCACAGATATTCTTGACCGAAACATTGCCACTTTCGTCCAGAAACTCATCTTCAAACGGATCATAGTCGAAGTTATCGTCTTCGTACACCGACTGTGTGTCCGAGTCCAGGTCGGAGTTGTCAAATTTCGGAGATTTGGGGTCGATCCCAGCGGGAATGTGCAGATCCGACAAAATGTAATGCGATGAGGTGACGATTTGGGGATATTTCTCCTTCGGCAGGAGTTTGATGCAGTTGTCCAAGAGCGCTATGATTGAGCCGGCTTTCTTAGCGGACACTTTGGGTGATGTATTCTTCATATTTCGAGCGACTGTGTAGAGCAGCATACCAACGGGTATTGTAAACGGATTTTCGTGTTTCGGATCACAGTTTGTTTGGTTTTTACAGAGCGTTGTCAGATCGTACAGCTTAACGACGTCGTCGTTGCGGCCCTTGAACAGCCAATATGTGTGGCCTGCCTTTGTGGCTTTTGCCTTCAGGAAAGCCAGAATGTTTTGAGCAACATTTCGCACAACTTGTGGAGCGAATTGTGAGTTCTCGAGGTACGGAAGGTCCTCAGTTTTGATGATTTCATATTTTTGGACGATTCCATCCAAGTGGTAGCACATTACCACTTCTGGGACATTGCACATGAGGTTGTCTAGCCAATAATCGATGCCAGTAAGCACATTGATGGGTTTGGACATATCCCGCAAACGTAAACTAATACACGGCCGATTCGGTCCACCAAAAATCGGCATATCAGTGCCAATCAGCATTCGGATGTCCTCAAACGTCCACACTACATTTCGGTTAAACTCATGCGACGAGTTCGGATCTGGGACGTTCTCGTCAATCTTCGGTTCGGGCAATACCGGCCCCAAAATTGGCAGTGGCTTGTTGTCAACTTGTGGCAATTGTTGAGGCTGAGGCGACTTACTTCCATCAGCTCCTGACTGCTTCAGACTATGATAGAGGAATTTTGACAGCAAGTTCTTGGTTTGAATAGCTTCCCGGCTCTTGTCCTTCAAACAGAAATTTCTATCGCTGCCGCAATACGACACAACAGTCTCTAATATAAACGTTCTCAGCCATCGCCAGTCATCGTCTGCCTTACGAAGTAGATACTTCTGGATATCAAACTCGTCCAACAGTACAGTATTGCCCACTTTGTGCACCATCATGCTGATGGCACTCTTTCGAGAATATGGAAGTTTCAGAAGCTTTTTTATGTTTTCAGCATCCGACACGACATCGACTTCACCCACACAATCGGGAAACATGTGCGCCATGCGAAAGCTAAACGACACAAAAAAAAATTGAATCACATTTTGGTGGATTCTAGGTCACAACCTTGACACTTACCTTGGGAATCCTGACGAATGATACAAGGCCTTATGCAGCCCACAACTGCTACCCGAAGTCGTCAACCAGTTGGATGGTGGTAAATTCAGATCTGTGTTGCATTCTAAACGATTAAACTTAACAGGAACTTGAACAGCCGAAAATTTCACCACAGCCTTGGACTTAACAGATTGAACGACCTCGTGTGGTCCAACATTTGAACATATTTCGATCTAAGGAGGAAAGAGGAAACTGTTACAGCACTTCTTATAGGAAAATTTTAACCTGACAACTGCCCACGTACTTCATCGGTAGAGTCAGCCATGGTTATTGAGGCAATTGGACATTTCTCGATGCGCTGATTTCGGTGAACTTTGATTAATCATGAAAATATGATTGCTCGCACATGGAATTGGAGGAAATTCTCAAAAATTCCAGAAAAAAACTTGCCCAGTTGGTGAATATGTAAACACGAACTACCGGAGACCAGATGGCAAGTGTCAGAATTGACAGTAACAGTGAGTCACAGATGTTGCAAGAGGCTGTTAGGTGTTGTAATGCGCAGGTATTCCGTCTAGTACGTTGTGTGCTATGGAAATGAGAGAAAAGTGAAATTGAAAAAGTTTATAAGGGTGCGTTCGCATTTAGCAAATTATTTGATTGGAAATCCATTTGTAAAAACGGAAGAACGTTTGTTATTAAGTAGTCTGAACTTTATATGAACCTTTCAGCGCTCAATATTTTTCCAATATCAATCACCCTAACGGTGGAATTGAGAAGTTACATTGGAATAAGTCAACCCCTTGGTTGATACATTTTTTGCATACAACGGTTTTTGTTGAACGTTCTTTGCATATAGAGTGGTTGGGTGTGTACGATTAGAATAGGCACTGGCGATGCCTAGTGCTGCACCTCTGACTGCACATTAATTGTGCTTGTTTTACCTCCTCGCGGTAGCCACTGGGTTATCGTCCAACTTATAATCATGAGTGTTGGACAAGAGAAAACAAAAACTCTATAATTCGCTGTCAGAAATGTCTGAATCTCAGAAGGAGTAGGTACGGTGCATGAATTCACATCATTGGCTTCAAGGGTCAGTACGGCAGATACCTTATATGGGCTACTTTAACGTATTTGGTGCTGAAGTCAGTGAGGTATTTCAGGGTGCGGATAATCCCCAAATAGAATGGGCCTAAGCGAAAGAAGGATGAAAGACTGACATATGCTACGGTGATTACAAGATAGAAAACAAACAGCGTTTATTTGGGTACGAATTCGTTGTAAGCGGCAGATAACACCCATCAGGTCCAGCAGGCTTGTTGGATTTCAGTTTCGATATTGCTTTCTTACTTCGTTTTGGTAAGGTGGATGGAAGTGTTGGCTATCATCGTCAAGGTTGAATGGTCTATTCAGTTTGACAGGGGGGTGCTGGGCTTTTTCTCCGTTATTCAGTCCGCAGAAAATATTTTTCCGTATTCTCCGCACCGGCTGTGACTCTAATCCTAAGTTCCCTCGTTCATCACGCCGGTCAGTTCCTCTTCTCTTAATACGTAAAGTTTCCGTACGTTATTCCTGAAGTACAACCTCACAATATCTTCCATCGCGCGCTTCTCGTACTCTGTTTTCTTCTTCTAGAGAAGTCGATGTTCTTGTCGGCTCTTCCACTCGTAGAGCTCTCGTCCTTCTTCCTTATCTTCTTGTCTTCCAAACGGAGATATACGCAATCCTGACAACAACGACTTGTACTGTGATTAATCGGTGAAGGAGACCAAGAATCTGCATCTGTAGTAACAACCAAGCATTGCTGAACCTTCTCACAACTTCCAAGCTACTTCGAGAATGCAAGATGTCACTGAACGCAGTCACAAGGCTGAATTCACTGCGCCTTGTTTGGGTCCCAAGTCACAATGGCATCACGGGAAGGAAAATCGCCAATGAAGTTGCAAGACAAGGCTCGGAGAAGCGTTTTTTAAAACTCGAACAAGTTTCCTTCCGGCATACGGTCACTCATATGACTAAGCGTTATCATTGTAACGCTTACTCATATTTCTACGAAAGGCTGGGAAATTTCAGTATACGCACGTACATACAAGTATTACAACGGAACGCTGCTTCACAAGCTTTGAATTAATTTCGGCTGCAGCGATGGCTAAATGGCAGGCTGCCTTTTAATGAATATGGTAATATCCTCGTGGGATATTGTCTTTTTTGTCGCAAGTCTTAGCCTGGAAGACTGTTTGAATCCAAATTTTCCCCTAATAAATTTCCTGACGAAGTCATATCTGGACACGGCATTCGAAGCTTTGGATATTCCGTTCTCTGGTAAGTCATCACCTGATATTCTCACTGCTGCATTTGAACACTTTAGCAGATCTACGTTCACTTGAGCTCCAGTTTTTGCAAGTCAAGTATGGGGTCATCCACATGCAGATAACCTGAGGAAGCTCACTAATATTCCTTTTCCCCAGGAATAAACAAAGTCAAAAGAGGACTCAATATGTGTGTTACCACCATTGTGAGTGCCATCCGGTTTGAGACATTCCCTCCATTTTTCGGTTAACTTCTTTACCGTCAAGTCACCAGAGGTACCGTCTGATAAATAATTTATGAAGGAGTATTGACACCAGCTTTCTTGGAGCCCAACCCACTGTCCATGGATTGCGATACGTAGAGAATGGGAAATCACAGGCATACGCGGCCGTGTCAAATGGCGGAACGGGACTTATGACTTCATGCGGCTCAGTCCAGATCGTCAAAATCGAAAATCGCAGGCTGACATCTCAAAGGTAACGACCAGCAAGACGGATCCCGTTTTGTAAGCGATTCCGGAAGTCTCATGGGAAGAATCTTACTTTAACTCATTTGAATTTGAGGAGTCTGTGTGCCGTCACGAACGAGCTCCTACGAGCAACCGGGCCCCAATTAAAAAACAGGACGCTTACGAGGAGATTATAGGCATGCCGAAAGACAACCAGTGGGGGAGACCGAGATAAGCAGATGAAGACGAAGGTCTTAATATACGTTGACAAAAATAAACACAGGGAAGCCAAATGACGTGCAAACAACAAGGCGCGTACCGAGGGAAGACGAATTAAGTTCGGAAATTGAATGAGCCCAATGACGGCCATGCTCCAAGGGTTGCTTTGAGCTCTCAGTTGTCTCATCTTCTACGGGAAACATGACGACGACAAACAGGCATTTTAACTAAACCAGGGAACGACAAGACAAACTCCTATTCCCCCCATGTGACAAGGCAACTCACAGTAATAGAGAACGACGAAATATTCATTCGAGGGGAATGGACTAGATAGGACACCAAGTTGATACTTCCATCTCTAAATGGGAATTTGACGGCAAATACAAGAAAGTTTCGCCTTCTGTATCGCGACTGGACCTAGTTGACATATTGTCACACAAAATTAAGGACCGAGTCGCTACTCTTATCTCCGATTGACCTCCCCGATGAGCGCAAGGAATCAGATAGATTTAGCAGCTAGAGATCAGCGATACAAACACCGCGTGACGGATATCGACGAACCTCGTACAAAAGGAAGAGTTGCCTTACACGAACTTAAGGTAATGGCTCTTCAAAATTAACGGATAAGTAGATCTTACAATTGCTTACGTGACCTGATTGACTAAAATCCTTACAATCTCTACGACCAGTTTTCTGGATTCAGCACATTCGCACGCATGGTGGCTACCAATGTAACTTTCACCATATCGTGATCAGGATGTGCCATAGCTTTTCACGAGCAGAACGTCATTTATGTTTAACGTGAACATTTGTCATGATCGACTTAAGTTCACAGGATGCTCATACATTCATGGGGGCCAGGATATAACATCTGGCCGGCGATTACCGTGTTTCAGTAATATCAAGTCGGAACTTCTGTTGAGGACACTAGGCTCCACTTTTAGTTTGAGTCAGGGCCGACCGATCTTAGGGTTACGGCACCCAGTGCTTATTGCAACTCTACATCGGATCAACCAACTTGTGGAAGACCCTCCCTTTGACTTAAGGTTTAAACCACAGCTACCACGATGCTCCCACCAAGGGGCCTACATATACCAAGTCAGGCCCGGACTTCCCATTCTACTGTTTTTAAGTCCTGGTGGGACTATCGGTAGTTCATGTCACAGGACCCTATAACCGGCCGGTCATAATGTAACTGGTCAAATCGTAGCAACCTTAAGTGGTGTCAAATTGGAAAGCCTTTACGATAAGACCAGTATTGCTCTATCCCTATTTATTATTAGACTACGTCATTGATGGGCGTCGCCTTGATAATTGGACGAGGCTTTTTGTTGGTTTCTTCAAAGTAGAGACTTGATTTGTTGGCTTCTTTGGGACGACGACGAACGTCACAACAGCAATTTTAGTCGCTTATTATCTACAAAATTTTATTAAACAACTTAAAAGCTACTATTCGCCTAATCACTGAGCGATCTTCGTCCGACGTTTACTCCATTTTCTTCCTCTTCGACAGCGATGGCTTGCCAAAGACTTGCTTCATGCCGCCTGACTTCTCATTGTGGAACTTGATGTTGTTCGATGACTCTGCATACCAAGGCGAATCGAATTTGGTGGTATCCTGGTCCACCAAGTGAGTGTATTTTGTCCTGCCACAGCGTCCGAAGTTTTTGACTTGCATTACCTTCGGCAAAATTGTCTTATCGAAGTGATCTTCCAGTGTTGCCTGGGCAAAGTCGCGCTTGAAGACGTCATTCTCCTCGTCCAAGTAGAAAGCACCACGATGATAGTACTTTTGTAAGAACTTGTACTTGCCCTTGGCGGCTTTGTTTGTGATCTGTTTCGGGTTCTGACGCAACTCTTGACGGCGCTCGTCTTCGGTAAGGTTCCGCATTCTGTCGATTTCCAGTTTCTCTCGTTCAGCACTAGAAGGAGAACATTTGTTCGTTTAAGCACTTATGTGAAGGAGTTCTTTACTTACTTCTCTCGTTCCTCGCGATCTCTCTTCATTCGTTTGAGTTCCCGAAGTTTCCAAGCTTCATACTCGACTTCGTCGTTCTCATCGTCGGTACAGACGTCATCAATGTGCGGTTCCACGGCGTCTGGTTTGACTTTGTCAAGATCTTTCTTGATGCTATCCTCGACAAGGCGTAGAGTGTTTCGTCTTCGCTCTTTGGCAGCTTTCTTTGCTTCCGTTTCAGCTTGTTTCTGTTTGATGGCTTCGCGCTCCTTCTCGATAACAGTGGCCCGATCACGTTTACGTACAAAGAGCGGCTTGAGACGCGGTTCGTTCTCTTCTTCACTTTCAGTTTCCTCCTCATACTCAGAACTGTCGGATGCTGAAGACTCCGATTTGTTTTCTTCTTCTTTTTGAAGAATCTAAATAAACAGAAGATGCATCACCCATTGAAGAATTTATCGGTCCTACTCACCTCTTCCTCGCGTTGCTGTTGCAACATCCGGTGCCTCATCGTCTGACGGCGGTTTTCAATCTCAGTATCACTAAGATCCGCATCTGATTCACTGTCAGAAGCTAGTGTAATCTTCCTGGTTGTAGCTGTCTGGTTAATATTCTCTACACGTCTCTCAACCTGTGCTACCTCTTCTTCTTCTTCCGACTCCGATTCGGATTCCACAATTTCAGGCTCATGGATATGACGATGACGTTCCATGCGAATTTCATTGGGATCCTCTTCAACATAACGTGATTTCAATCGCCTCAAACGTGGATCATCAACGTTCTCGTCGTCGTCATCTCGTTCGGCAATATCTTCGGTGGGCTCCTCACTTGCTGCTAGTGCTACAGCGGCGGAGATTCGCTTGCGATTGTCAATGAAGTCTTCCAAATCACTTTCTTCTTCTGACGAATCTCCTCGTGCATATTCGGGGCGTTTACCTGAGATGTAGCGCTGCACTTTGACTTTCTGCATGGATAACTCGCCTAGAACAGGAATGAGGTACATAAGTACTGGAGCCTAATGAGCGAATGGGGAATTTTACCTTTTTCATTGCGCACTGGGACTGCGCCAGCAGTACAAACTATGCTGACGCTCATGTCTGAGGGTTTTTTCGGTGTTTTAAAGAAATTTTTAAAAGATAAATTGCTTTAAATTGATTTTAAAAAAATACGATTTCTAAAACGCTGTTTGTTGTGTGTTGTGAAAAAAGTAATTTTCGCAAGTGACAAGTGGAAATTGAATGACAAATGGAATAGTCGGGATAACAACCATAGAAGGAGATTCCACTTGAAAATCGTACTAGATTTATGGAAAATATTTTATTTGAAGAAAGGGAATTTTTGAAAAAGAAATCAAAAAACGCAGAGCAAGCAGCAGAAATGATTTAGAAGTTCTAACTAGAGGAATGTGCGATGGAACTCACTACTGAAAAGGTCTCAAAGGGAGTTCCTCAGAACCCCAACTCCATAAGCAGTCATAAGTGGTGGTTTGATGACATCAGCATTAACAATCGCAAGTAATGTGACTTCGTAAAAGAATTTATGGTAATTGTAGAAGAATCCCTTTAAGCAGAACGTCGTTGTCAAAGTTTGAAGTAGTTAACTAGTACACCTATTGTGGAGTAGATGGAGACACTACAGGTTTTACCCTGGCGAAACGATACAACTTTCCTTTGGCGTAACATTTGTATTCGATCAAGGTGATGGTCGACAAAGGTCTTAAAAAAAGCATCCATGCCCGTAGTTGTAGTCGTTCTCATAGCCCCTGTAATCCACATACACGCAAGCCGTTGAGTTTTGTGTTCTGAGCCTGACCACGTAACTAGATTCTTGCACCTGCGCGAGCATAATTTGGTGAAATCCAGTCCACACGCACGATCCAAGCAAAGCGCAAAAAGGACGTTTTGCAGGAACTTCAAAGATACAAGAATAACTCCATTCGGACTATACTTGATGCACAGGTCAGCCATGGTTGGTTGCGTACTGTAGAAATAGTGTAGCTACTGAGAGGTGTCAATTTGACTATGCCCAGTGTTGTAACTGTTTTTACACATCAATTGTGCTTATTTTACCTCAGCGCCTATTTGTTGCTAGAGACAGATTTAGGCAAGAAGTCTTGAGTTTCCAGCATGTTAACGAGCTCCTCGTAACAAACCGTAGTAAGGCTAAATTTGCCAGCATTATACTTATGTGCGCGCATGCTCCCACAGAGGAAAAATATGACGACACCAGAGATAGCTTCTACGAGCTCTTGGGCAAGACTTACGAGTATAAGCAGTTTCTGGAAATGACATAAGAATTGTCCTCGGCGATTTTAATGCAAAGCTAGGAAGAGAGGGCACATTTGGTAGTACTGTTGGAAAGCAGCATGACGGGACACCGCCTCCAGTAACGGATTCAGGGTAATCGACTTTGTGTAGATAGCACGCGGTTCCAGCATCTTGATATTCATAAGGGAACTTGGAAAACTCCTGATCAATCAACCGTCAACCGGATTAACCACATTACTATCGACGCAAGGCGCTCCTATAGTATTGGGACGTCGAACTTTCCGAGGGGCCAATATCGACTCAGACAATTACCTTGTAGCCAAAGTAACGGTTGCAAGTAAGTTCTAAGTCGGACGGCTACAATTACAAGAGATTGCCAAATCCTTCTCCGATCGAGTCTCCCATAATCTCTTAAGAGGTCCTATGCCGCCAGCATCAAGTATCGAAGACCACTGGCAGCAATGCCAAAAAGCCATCTGAGTTGCCGCCTCCGAAGTAATGGGTTTCACTGGGCCATCACCACGAAACCACTGGTTTGACGACAAGTACAGAAAGTACATGCAGCTAAGCAAGATGCAACTGCTCACGAGCAGAAGAGGAGAGACGAACACCGGCTTCTCAACAGGATAAAAAAGGAGCGTGAGAAGCTCACAGTAGTACGGTCGTGGACATTTAGAAATGCTACCCAAGCAATGAGATTCGGAAATTTTACCAAAAGTTAAAAGGAATATGCAACAGACACAAGCCCTGAACCGAAGCCTGTAGAGAAAAACAAGGAAACATAGTTGCAGTCGCAAGCAAGTTTATGCTGTCAACCAGAAAGGACCACAACAGGAGTTAGTTAAGGACTTTGTCTACCTTGGTTCTGCTATCAATTCAGACAACGACACCAGCGCTGAGATCAAACATAGAATAACTCTTTCCAATCGCTGCTTCTTTGTGCTAACTAGCAAAGCTAACTAGTAACTCGATATAAGACTCTAATGATCCAAGCCCTGTGCTATAGGCATAGGACTTTATCAAAAATGGATAAGGGTTACCCACCAAAAATGGTGGAGGAGGAAATACAACGACGAACTGTGCGGGCTGTATATCGACATCGACTTAGCCAGAAGACTGAAGATCCAACGACTGAAGCTCCTGGGTAATGTGCGGATTAACATCAATGTTGCGGTCCGATGAATCTTCGAATCCACCCCGAGGGACAGCGCTGTAGGGGAAGGCCGCGACTCAAGTGGCGCAGGCAAGTTGAAGGGGACTTCAGCCAACTTGGCGTGCGAAATTGGAGGGAGCCAGCTAAAGATCGAGTTGACTGGAGAAGCTTGTTGGTTGAGGTTCAGGTCCACCCCGTACTGTAGCGCCATCTTAAGTAAGTAAATAAGCGATTACCCTCAAGGTTGGAGTTACACCGTCTCTTGGATTAACTGCCCGACTACGTTAAACCCTATCATATATGTTGTGAAGCAACAAAACAGCCTTGAATATGGATGTACAATACCTAACAAAAACCAGTCAATATTGACGGTGATCGACAGCAACTTCGTCCACCCATAAACTATAACTTTGAGGTGTTGAAAGACTTAGTCCACCTGTGAATTCAAAGATCGACACAACCGTAAAAATATGTCCCTTTCAGGAGTAGCAAAGAAAGCCTTGTATGAGATTACTATATAGATATATGTAGTCCCAGTCCCAGTCCCAGTCAACAGGTAGGCATCAATCGGACACACTGAGTGCCTACTAAACACTGGCCGGGCTCCACTCACTTTACTTTGATTATTTGCTTTAATAGGGTCTCATCTCTGAGTGGCTAATGCCTCGATAGAAAGCCGGCTACGTTTCGTAGACTGCTTCATGTTACACTGTTGTTTCCACTGTTTTCCGAAAACTTCACGATAGGTATGCCATTCTATCCTACAGAATAGTTCAAGCCCTGTAAATGAACCCGGTTAGCTTGAATGAGAATCCACTATCTCCTTACTTATAATGTCTTCTTGTCCAGGTATCCACTCTGTTATTTTTGTAAGTACCCTCACTTAAGATTGATTGGTTTATGTTATCGTCTGCTTTCCCAATCTATAGTCTGTAAATACTCCGCTTGCTGCTCAGCTTCGTTCCGAAATTCTTCTCAAAATTTATTCTTCTGACCCTGTCATATCCGAGGAATTGTCCCTTCCCATTCCTTCTTTTGCCATCCTTAGAACTTTTATCATAGCGAATATGAGATAAAATCGCAGTAGATCGCAAATAATCGCAGTGACGCAGCAGAATTTACGATGAAAATCGCAGTAGATCTACTACAATTTTAGTAAAGTCTTGCCTTGGACCGCATTTTAAGCAAGACTGAGAGAGAGTTTCCTGTTGTTTTTGTGTTTGAAGCACTTTTTCTTGTGCCTCTTTCGAGACCTCAGCTTCAACTGCCTTCCGGACGGATCTTAGTAGCTTTTCCCTGTCTATGCAAGGCTGTAAAGCTAACTATTTTGAAGCAGGCGTATCTTTATGATGGTCGTCAGATGTCCCATTTATGAAGGATTACTGGTAAAGTAATGGATATTTCAAAGGCAGTTGAAAGACTGCCGCTGAACAGGAAATCTCTTTGGAATGTCATCGTTCTGTGTAAAATCCAACGGGCAGTCGATCCCCTGCTGCAGAATTACGAAGGACGTAACTGGAATAATTTTAGGCTACCGACTGCTTCTAAAAAAGGAAACGGTCAACAGGACACGTAATTTGCGACAGAGCAGCATCTGAAATTGAACTCCAAGGCCTGAACTCAGGCTCTCTGCTAAGGCAATAAAATTTTTGATTGTCATGAGAAAAGCTAGCTCAGTCAAGGTGAAGGTGCACGATTTGCTGTTTGAGTAAAACGAACAATGTGATTTATGGAATCCAAGGTCTTCCAAGTGACGGCCTCGGCTCTTCTTGTAAACCCTCATCTCTTTTTCGAAATTTTCAATCACTCTTTCCCACAATTGGGGCTCTATCTCGGCGATGGCGGCTTCAATGTATGCTTTCAGAGTTGAAATTGTTTGCGGATGGTTGGCGTAAACCTCACTTTTAACATAGCCCCAAAGATAGAAGTTTAAGGGTGTAAAGTTGCACGATCATGGCCCATTGGCAGTGTCTCCGAAGCGCAAAATTACGTGGCCAGGAAACTTCGTGAGTTATAACTCAATTGCTCCGACTGTTCGCGACTTGTATGGCACGTAGTAAAAAGTACGGCCCTATGACACAAACTGTTATTCGGCCTGGATGCATTGGCATCTCCTGAATCACTCGTGGATTTCCGGTGTCCCAGATGTGGCAATTTTGCTTATTAACGAAGTCGCCAATATGAAAATGGGCCTCATCGGCAAACACGATGCAAAAATCAGTGTCAGCATGCATGTTTTCCGGGACGTAATCCAAGAACATACGACGCTGTTGGTGGCGATAATTGGACCTTGTACACATGGAGAGCTAAGTCTTTCATAAAAATTCAGTGTAGTGTGGCTGTGGAGAGGACAAGCTTCTGAGAACGGCAACGAATGGAGGTGTTTGGGTCATTTTCGGTACTTTCTTTTACTGCGGCGATATTTTTCATTCAACGTCCGGAACGAATTCGTTTCGGCGTCGTCACATCATGTACTGAGGAGGTCTCTTAGAACTTTTTTATTATGTTGGGCACACATGTCTCGCAGGGCAAGATTGCCAAGAATTTTTCGCATCGCAATTGAACGTGCATCTTCGTAACAAAATTCAAAGATTTGAGTTTTTTCTTCCACTGAATGATGACATATAGATGACAGCTGTCACCATATACCAACCCTGCGTGCATGTAAATGAAAGGTCTTTCAAATCCCTCACCTCTTATTGAAACACCTGTTTATATGTAGTCGTCTTACCATATAGGTACTACGTTGTCCCTCTGGCCTGGAGTAGTAAATTTGCCAGACCGGAGCGCTTTTGTCTAAACGTTCAAGGAGACCTGGCCATCTAAACGAGGTCGCCGTCACTTCCGAATTGATGCAAATTGGGCCGAAAATTTTTCGAAGAACCTTTCACTCAAAGCACCCGAGAGAATTTTCATCCACTTTCGTCAATGTCCAAGCTTCTGCGCCGTAAATCAGGACTACGATGATCACCGTCCTGTATAATGTCTCTTTGGTTGCTCGAGAGAGGGTTTTACTACTCAATTGCCTTTTACGCCCAAAGGAGCAAGTTAGAAAGAGTGATTCTCTTCATGATTTCCGCGTTTGTGTCGTTGTGCTAGATAGATCAACGTCCTTACGACCTGAAAGTTGTAGCTGCCTATGGTGACGTTTTGTCTCAGGCAACGATATTATGGCCCTAAATCCAACTTGCGGTTTTTGCTTCAATAGACGCAAATGCCTCATTAACAGCTGGCTGCGTCATTAATATCATGTCGTCTGCATATGTGAGCAACTGAACAGACTTTCGAAAGCTGGTGCCTTTGGAGTTGACTTCCGATGTTCGCACAATTCTTTCGAGAACGCATCGCCTCATTTAAGTCTTTTTCTGAGACTGAATACCTCGGATTTGTCCATATCGAACTTGAGTTTGGCAGGGATGCTAGAACTGGACATGGCGGTCATATGCGACTTCGAAATCGATGAAGAGATAGTGTGTATGGATTTGGATCTTCTGGATCTGCCGTCATGAAATAATGTGAATTATGGTGGACTTTCCTAGCTAGTCAGACTGTTGTGAAGAGTCTTAAGTGCTCACATCCGGCAGACAGGATTTTGTATGCGATGTTGAGAAGACTTATTCCCCTGTAATTCTCGCAATTCATAGGATCTCCCTTCTTTGGGATCGGACAAACAATGATGAAGTTACATTTGTCGGGCATACTTTCGTCGACTCAGATTTTAGAGATTAGTTTATGCCCGTGTCCAATGATCACTTGCTGCTTCAAGCAGCTCCGCAGTTAAGCCATCGGGTTGAACAGCTTTATTAGACTTAAGCTGGGAGATTGCTGTCCGACTTCAACTTGGTCGGATGGACGGCAATTCTGTTCGCCCAGATTGAATGGTTCATTCTGCCGTCTAGTGACGGAATGTAATTCTTCATGACCGTCTAGTGTCATCTTTCTGGATTCTCAGCACCGACCGTGGTGTCACTATGAGGTTTCCTTCTCCATCCTTACAGATTTCAGTTCCGCCTTATCGTTTTATTTTTTTGGTTAAAACTTCCGAATTCTATTCTTCCGCGAGCACCTGTCTAAGGCCTCGATAGAATGCTTTTTTGTTCCGAGGGGTTTATGTTTCTGCCTTGTCTTCTGTGAGCCCTTCTCGTTCTTTTTTGCAGGGCCGCTCTGTACGTCTTCTGTTTTCCTATGATCAATTTGCTTGTTTGCATTCATCATAGAACCAGCGATTTCTTTGTTGCGTCCCGTTGAGACTCAGTACATCAGAGGTGGTCTCTCTGACTGCTCCTTGGCAATGATGCCACTAGTCTTCTACATTCGACGCTGATGACGTCGAAATGGCGATTGTAGCCGTTTGAGGTTGAATTTTCACACAAAGGGTTGGTGGCCTGGTATGGATATCCGTTTTCGTAAGTTAGCTACTCGGAACTTTCGGGCATATAAAACACTGGAAAAGTGCCTTGCGTCGATTGCCATATGATCAATTTGGTTGACGACTTATTGATTAGCAGGTAGACAGATCAAAGCGTGGAAATACTGCGCTGGTTATTGCCGGATTACATCCTGTCGTAAAATTAATAAGCCTATGCCCGTTTCCGGACCTAATGGCGTGGAGGCTATACTTCTCTTGGCATTAAAATGGCCGACGATGATTGTCAAGTCGAACTTAGAGCATTGCTTGTAGGTAGAAGCAGTTTTTGGTAAGCCCGTCCATTCTACTGTCGGGGCATGGCCGCTTATGACTTGTTCCCTAAGTCTTCCTCCTACTGCGAATCCCCATGTGAGTAAACACTCCAGTTTCCACAGTTTTTCATGCAGTTTTTGTCCGGTCTATCAGATCGCACTTCGATCTGCTTATGTCTGCTTTGTAGCAGTTGATGATATAGTTGTTCGGCTTAACGCGGTCTATTGAGAATCGGAAGACCGTTGCCCTTTCATCTTTTGCTGGAATCGTCAACAGGGAATCACTCATTATCCGAGGCTATTAGCTGGTTCGTCATATTTTTGTTATTTCTTTCGTAGAGGATTGTGAGCTTCATGACGGCGTAGGCCAGTATTATCCTACTCGTCGAGCACGCAGTGCTTATAGGACATTCAGCAGATTTTCGAGCACAAGAATCTCTCATCTACAAATGAGCTAAAGTTCACAATGTGTGCTTTCGCGGGTCTGAGCGTTTGGCTCCACATATACAGAAGCATTTTGTTTGCAGTCGCCTTTGGCTTTCCATTCGAGATGAGCAAATGTTCCGTTCTGAGTTGACATTCTGATGCGTTTGAGATACGAGTATCTACGATATGAGAGGAAAGACATTTCTTTGTTTAGATTTACGCACTGAATAGAGCCTTTCCCGGAAGATGTTGGCAGTATGTGAGCACATCTCATTTGTTTGTTTATTATTTCCCCAACTTAATCAGCCACAAATAATTCCATTCAACAATTTATGAGCAAGTAAACAAAATAAATTAATAAAACTGACAAAAAGAGCTCGCTTAACGACAACGGAGCAATTAGTATCGCCCGGCAAGTGTACACAGATCAACTACTATCCGTACTGGAAGCCCACATGAAGCTCGCACTACACTGTGCTACGTTGGGCGATTGTAAGATATCGGGCGTCGCAAACCAATAAAAAGACAACATCAAAGCTTTGAGCGGTTTTATTTTAATTTTTTATAGTTTTTGTCCAGATCTAATTCAATCGCAATTAATAAGCAAAATTATTCGCCAGAGATCCTATTTTCGAGATAATGCTGAAGCGTCTCACTTGATTAATAAGGAAGCCATACCACGCTGAGTATGGAACGCCCGTCTCGATCTGGTGATCAATGTGATTTACGACAGAAATGAGTATTATTCGTATGGCCATAGCTGGAGCCGGAGCTGGAGCTGACTCTTTTCACTTGCCACATCCGACCGTGTAACTTCCCCAGGGTGGCGTATTATGTGTACTCGTAATCCTATTACAGATCTGATTGCGATGATTGTGGCAGTGGATGTTTACTTGGAACCACACTTCCACCGGTTTAAATCTGTGTTAGCTGGTTGAGTTACGGGGATTCTCTGGTTACGTCTGCAAAAATCCAGTTGAAACCAGGTTTTAGGAGTTTTGTTGGTTTGAAGGGTGTTAGCTGTGTTTGGATGGCCTAAAGGTGTTTCTGAGAAGTGTGTGATTATGTACTAACCATTGCATGGATCTGTGATCAGAAGAAACCTGAAGCGCGGTAGTTTTTTTTTTTGTTTTTGACGTGTGCATAGACGTAATTCCAATTATTATACAACGACAAATACCGGTTATTAGGAAACAGCGACTGTCAAATCATTTCCATAATATCGTCGTAAAAATCCGCTTAAATCGCTGTCGACTCGAACTTGGAAAGTTGAATAGCACGCAGTTGCATCGATAATGACCCTTAAATCACGTGAATCGTAGCAAAATTTTCATTCAGAGAACTTGGATCCGATGTCTGTGATGTAAGTTCCAAGGTAAGTATGAGTAACAAATATACATCACTGTGTTTATTTATTTCATCGCTGTCACTTTGGATACCTGAAAGATAGTAAACTGGAGTAACTAATATCACATAAGGCCAGCAAGTCACTTACTTTTTTGAACGAATTGCATTAGAAATGAAATGCATCTTTGTCAGCTATCAGATTCCTGGAAAACGAAAAAAGGTTTCAAATTTGTTAACAATGTTCGCTAAATTGGATAAAAATACAATCTGCCTTATTAAACAAGAAGATAAAGCTTCAGCTTTCCTTCTACAAGATGTCACTCCCTTAATTATGCTCTCAGATTAGAATCTACCATGGAGGCTTTCCCACAGGCCGTTCTTTTTAAGGTTAATATAGCATATTTCTGTGGGAACAGAACTAGTCTATTGTACTCCCTGTATGATTCCTTACATGGAATCTTTAATAGAAAGATAGGTAAACCCTTCCATTTAAACTACAAGGACCCCCCACGGAGCCTGATGCACTTCGCGGTGTCGCTGACACACTCGCAGCAATTGTCGCAGGAGGTGGGGTCAATAATGCTAACAAGCTCAGATATTAAACAAAAGTGTAGTGCCTACCTAAGATGCCAACGAATGGTCCAAACCGCAGATTTTTGCCACGTACGTTTGTGCCCACATGAAGGCCAACTGTTTCTAAACACGGGTTCAGGTTATGAAGAGACCTCTTTTAAGCCTCGCTTAGCAAGTTCCGACTGCATACCGGGAGGCCACGCTTTCTCGAACTGCTTTGGATGTGGTGGAAAAAGTTCTCTTACCTCTACATCACAAAATTCCTTTTCCTCATGATCGTTAGGCCCATATTGGAGTATGCAAGCCAAGTTTAGTCTCCGCACCATGAAAGCCATTCTGCGCGAATTGTAGCAGTTCAAAAGATTCATCCGTTTTACATTACGCGGTCTTCCTTAGGCAGATACTTACTTAAAACTAATTAATCTTCAACAACTTCGAGAACGTCGAAAAGTTTCTGACGTGCTGTTCGTCTATGCTTCATCCTTTTAAATGGAAGAGGTGGCTTTAAGTGTGCATGATGGAAGAACGGGAGAAACATCAAGTGGTCTAGGCCATAGCCACTATCCTGGGGAAAGCCTCCATACTGCCAAGATAGACCATTGTTTGGAGATGAAAGAAGCAGTATTGTAATTACGTAAAAATGTAATCCCCCGCAAGCCGTAGTGTGCTGGGAAGCTCTACAAGAAGGAACTGGTCAACTAGCTCCTTGTGAGAGTTCTTTGTAAAGTTGGACAATGACTTTAACTCTCTAAAGTGACCATCCTAGTTCATTTTCTTCAGTTCTAAGCTAAAGGCTCGATAACGCACCAGCACTAGTGAGAAATAGCGCTCGTTGCCGTGGGCTTTCGATCGATCTTTCAAAGACGGAGGTTGTCATTTTAGCCAGTCAGATGATATTAGGCCCTTACTTAGAGATCCAAAGCATAGACAGCCCTTGGACTTGGTCGACGGTTGCTGCGCTCGGGCTTTTAAGTCAATCCTCTCAAAACTGATGTTGTTTCCATTAGGAGAAGGAGAATGCTGTCGGGCTTGTCACCCAGGAGAACAAACTTCTTTGGACTAAACACGCACGGTTCTGTTCTAGACCCACTGATAAATCTCCCTCCCCTTGATATATATGTCATGAGCTGCACTTGTATCACTGTTCTTTTGGACATGCCGTCTGATGCAATGACCCTAGGACTCTCGTTAATCTCCACCCCTCCTAGGGTCCGTCGAATAGTCTAAAAAATCCACTGTGAAGCTTTTTCATCAATCCTACTCTTTAGGATTCCTTCCGAACAGATCGAAAACAGGCGCTTGTCCAGCCAGCCCCTAAAAAAGGTAAATTTTTTTCTCTTTCCTTTACGTCACTTCTATTCAAGGTCACGGAATCCGTTTCCTCATGAAATAGCTCGAAACATGAACAATTTTCAATTACCGTCAGAAATTTCCCAACGGAATTTTCAATTTTATTCTTTTTAGACGGAGCCAATGCTGTTGTACACCAAGGCTCCATTCAATGTCTGACACTCCTCTTCATTTTCAGGAATGATTCTTGCTTCTTCTTTACTTTTCGTACTCGCTCTAGGATTCACATTCTTGCTATTCGTCAGAACGGAAAGAACAACGTTTGTTAAAAATTAAATTTCGATATAAAGACCATAACCACGGGCTCTTCCAATAGGGATTTCCAAACTTTGACAGTTGATAGTGGCCATATTGTTGAATCTACATCTGTCAAAGTGGCTGTCATTTATTCAGTCTGTTTTGCCAAATCACCGTGGACATACTCGTACATAGCGTTCAATAACATACGCAAATGTTAAAATTGTTTTATCCGTGAGGTTCGCACATTTTACGGTCGCTACAATCGTCCTACCAAGAACACTATTCGCAGTGTGGTGGATAAATTTGAGTCCACTGGTTCAGTAAACAATAAACCAACACACGTACGTCGACAAAACGCAAGATCTGCCGAAAACATCGCTGCTGTCCGTGAGAGTGTGCAGGAGAGTCCGAGGCAGTCGATTTCGCGTTGCTCACAAGAACTCGGCCTTTCGCAGACCACAACTTGGCGAATTTTGCGTCGTCACTTGGACCTGCACTCGTACAAAATTCAACTGACCCAGGAGCTGAAGGTAAATGACCATAGACAACGACGTGTGTTTGCTGGATGGGCTCTGGAGCAGTTGGAAACTGACCCTAATTTTCATTTTCAGTGATGAGTCCCATTTCTGGATGATTGGGTGCGTTAACAAACAAAATAGTCGAATTTGGGAGTCCAAGAACGTCAAATGCATCCCGAAAAAGTCACTGTGTAGTGTGGATTTTGACCGATGACGGCGGTCCATATTTCTTTGAGAACGATGTTGGCCGGGCCATCACCGTCAACGGCGAGCGCTATAGGTCGATGATTACCAACTTCTTTTGGCCTGAATTGGATGATATGGACTCCAACGACATCTGGTTTCAACAGGACGGCTCTACGTGCCACACAACTCTTGCACATTGGAAATTCTGCACGAGCGATTCGAGGGCATGGTCATCTCACGTGGAGGTGATGTGAACTGGTAACCGAGATCGTGTGGGGTCATCGGTCAAATTCAGCCTGATTTATGCACTAGAGTCATGGAAAATTGGGCACTTCGGATGCGTGCCACCCAGAGAGCCGCGGTGGACATTTGAACGATGTTATATTCCATACATAATGGCATCGATAGGCCTTTCAAAGGAATAAAAATTTCGATAATATCTCACACACACTTTGTTTTATTTAAATTTAAAGACAGGAAGCGCTTAATGAAAGACCCTTTAGTTGGAGAACCACCAACATAGTGGATTCCAATTCATCCAAGACATAATACTATCTACTGTCCTTAAAGTGAAATTTAAACTCCCAGCGAGCCTTGTATCATCGAAACCGAAAAAAATTTCACAATCGTAATACTCGCTTCGCTTTGAATGCTCATCAGTTCACTGTTAAGCCCACGATTCTTTTTAATGGCAACCAATTTCCGGATATTATATTTTATGGCCTTTTTTAATTTGGCGGCTACAAAGAACACACAATTTTTTTAGCACCATTTAACAGTAGTATAAGAAATAATAAAATAAATATTTTGTAAAGTTTAATTGCTTAAAAATTAGCGTTACGCCCTCAACACCCACTTTAAAATGTACTCTGAAATATCGTAAAGTTTTCTGAGTCGTCCAGCTTGCTTATGGAATACCCAGCCGAACTCTTTATTTCCTTGCCATTATAATCTGCGAACATTCAAAACCAACGTGCATTGGTATCTCTGATTTTTTCGCTCACACTCTGTGCAAACATTCTAAGGGTGTTCATAAGCCCTTGAGCTAGTTAAAAAAAATTGATTGTGTATGTATGTATAGGGACGAAGGATAACATTGCTCGTGTGCTTAGTCCAAGAGCCCAAATAAACAACCCCTCGCAGCGTTAAGCTAGCCAGTGAAGGCATTCTTGACAACACAATGGTCAGACATAGTCTAAACGCTACCACTTTAGAAATAGACTTACAGTAATCTATGTACCGTGTCGACCACCGACGAGTGCACACGTCACCCACTGTGACTTAGCACATAGTGCGGGTATCCCACCTCTCCCGCTCCTGATCGTAGTACTGTTGCTTGCACTCGGCCACTGCCGTTACTGTATTTATCATACGGTACGGGCAGTGACTGAGTTTATATAACAACTGATGGATAGCGGGCTGTGTGTGAAAATTTTGTTGGTGCACTGTTTCATATTGTTGTAAGGGCATAATACCTACAGCAATTTGATTCGGTAAACCAACGTTAGAATTTTCACTTCGCAGCCTTGATTAGTATCGTCGGTGTTTGTGTTTACTGTGTTTGTTTGTAATTATGACTAGGGAATTCAGAGTGGACGTACCCAATATACGCGGGTTAATAATAATCGCTGCGTGATAATCATGTCCACGTCTGTAAGTACCGACCAGCTGTTTTGGCACTTAGTGAAACACAGGTAGATCCCCGCCCACACCTCTCAGATCACTCTGATCTGAAGCTACCGGGCTACGAACTAGTGCCACTATTCTTTCCCCATCGCGGTCTCGCCATTTATGTACGTAGTGATGTAGCTTACCAAATTCCGCCACGATGTAGTCCCTGTCCCAATCCGGAATTCAATTTCATGTCGTTAAAATTCCATCTCCGTAAGCAAATTATCCACTACTGCTTTATTTACAGAAGCCCCAAGCTGGACAGCAACTCGACCTTTCACGAGTTTGATGCATTGTCTGACTCCATTCAAAGAATTGTATCCCTGTATCCTCATAATGAAATCGTTATTACGGGCGATTTCAATATACACAATTTTGGGTTCTGACAGACAACCCGAGGGACAGTGTGTTAAGATCTTCGCATGCAGAAAACAACTTAACGCAGCTTGAAAATGGGCCCACCCGGATACCAGACGTTGATAGTCATAGCCTGGACTTGTTTTTTAACTTCTCACCCTGACAAATACAAGGTCAATGTGTTATCCCCTCTAGGCTCGTCGGACCATTGTGTCATATCAGCTAATTTTCCGTACATCGAACACACAGTTAGAGAAAAGATTCCTAAAAGAACCGTATGGCAATACGAGAAAGCCAACTGGAGCGGTCTTAACAACTTCTTTAGGAATTTTAACTGGTCGTTATGTTTCCTCGATAACGACGTGGATGCCGCTGCTGATATAATCACAGACACCATTCTTTTTGGAATGAGAAACTTTATTCCTCATCGGATGAAGATTATCAAACCAAATGAAAAGGCATGGTACGACTCGAGCTGTAAAGTGACTGTCAGGGTTATAGAAATGTTTTTTCGGTCCTTCAAGACCAACCCAACAGAGGATAACCGAAAAAAGTTCAACCGAGCCAGGGATGACTGCAACGTCTTTCTCAAGCGCGTGAAATTCCAATACGACCAAAAACTGAGACAAAAAATACTGCAATGTCCCAAAGGCAGTAAAAATTGTTGGTCATTTGTCAAAAACATTAGAAATTCTGCCTCATCCTCCATCCCAACGCTCATTTACAATGACATTCCAGCTGTCAGCTCTTTGGACAAGGCCAATCTGCTTGCTGCACACTTTGCGGCTAGCTCAACACTCTCGGATTGCGCTTTGTCTCCGCCTACACTTGAGTGTGTCGAATCTTCAATGGGACAAATCCACTTTCGGACTAGTGTAGTAGCAAGAGTACTTAAAGATCTTAACATTCACAAATTCGCTGGTCCAGATGGTATATCTCCCCTCCTTCTGAAGAGGGGTTCTTCTACGCTGGCAAAACCACTGCGTAAGCTTTTTCATCAATCCTACTCTTTAGGAGTCTTTCCGAGCAGATGGAAAACAGCATTTGTCCAGCCCGTCCCAAAAAAAGGTGAATCTTCCTCTCTCTCATCCTACAGACCCATTGCACTTACGTCCCTTCTTTCCAAGGTCATGGAAACGCTGATAAACCGTCAGCTCATGAAATATCTCGAAACAAGGACTGGCAGTATGGTGCAACAGGTCCACTGGTGATTTGATGGCATGTCTCACCGAAAAGTGGAACCAAAATCTACACCAATCTGGCGAAAGCCAGATAGTTGCACTTGATATTTCTAAGGCATTTGACAGAGTTTGGCATTAGGCTCTTTTGTCGAAAATGCGTGCTTTTCGGATCGACGACTCTCTTCTTCAAGTTGTCTTGGATGGTTTCATGTCTGATATTCATAAAATAAATGCTGGTGTGCCCCAGGGCTCCGTTCTGTCTCCAACACTCTTTTTTAATTTTCGTTAGGGATCTCTTGTCTGCTACTTCTAATCCAATATACTCCTTTGTTGGTGGCAATACTCTCTGCTTTTCGCATTTGTTCCCTGACTCACGTCCCTGCTCTTTGCATGTAGAACGGGAACGGCAGCCTATGTTAAGCTCATTCAATTCCGATATAACCAATTGGGGAACTATCAACAGAGTGGAATTTAATGCTTCCAAAACTCAATTAAAGCGAAATTTAAATACGCAGACATTATCCGTGAATGGCACTTACATCGTCGAAACCGAGAAACTTCCAACTCTTCGGTATGTGTCTCAGTGACAACTTACGTTGGAATGACCTCATATTAGATGTCGCCAAAAATGCTGCGAAATGTCTAGGTTTCCTCAAGCGATGTAAGAAATATTTTACCCCCTCTGATCTGGCCACAATATATAAGGCATTCATCCGCCCAAAATTGGAGTACAATGCCCACATCTGGTCAGGTGCTCCTAAAACATCTCTGCATCTGCTAGATAGGATTCAAAACCGTGCGATTAAACTCATTGGTGAAACTAATATCAGTCAATCAATTGACACCCTCGAACACCGACGTAATTTCTACTGGCTCACTCTGTTTTATCGTTATTTCCACCACCAGTGCTCCATAGAAATCGCCAGTAGCATTCCGCCCATTCAAGCTTTCAACTGTAACACCCGTCTCGCTACGAATGCTCATCAGTATACCCTCAAGCCCATTTTCGGATGTACTCTAAAATATCGAGATTCTTTCCTAAGCCGTACCACTCGCTTATGGAATGCCCTGCCGATCTCTGTGTTTCCTGGTCGTTATAATTCACAAACATTTAAAAACAATGTACATTGGTACCTGTCTTTTTTTCCTCCCTAAATTTCCTTCGCCCGCGCTGTGTACGAACATTTTAAGGGTGAGCGCGCTGATTATAAAAAAAAAAAAAAAAAATATATTGCTATGGGGGAATCACATCTAAAAAATATTGAACGAGAATGTGGTAACAATCCTGTTTGCTGAGAAGGTGATGTCAGACGCTGACCGTCTATGGCAAAATCCAAAGATCCAATGCCCGAAAGGTTAGATAATAAAAAAGTCGCGGATGTTGATGGCCAGCCGATGGATGGATAGCGACAAGAACCTCAGTCTGTTCTGTCCAATTCATGAGAATGGCAATTCCACAACTTGCGTTGCCCCAACTACAGAGGAAGAAATCATAAATGAACACTGCAGGGATCGGATTGTAGGCTTAGGACAAAGCGTTCCGTAAAGCTCCACCGGCGTAGTTTGTCTTTATTCAATTTGCTATAAAAATTTTACATGGTGACAAAAACTCTATAACGAATCGAATGTCATTACATCTCATCTCATGATCAGCCGTCATCTTTCAAATTGACATTAATGTGGCTAAAAATATATATCACATACATTTTCACATTATTTAGGTAAACAGAAAAATTAACAAAATAGTTTGTGCCGATGTTGCATGTAGGCTTGTCAGGCACATTCCACTCCATGTTAAGTACCAGGTCACCTCATTTAAACCACAGATGATTATGCCTCCAAATTCTTATCTTTTTCAGATGCAGATACATAATGAAAGCCGTTCTAGTCTCATCACTAATTCAACTTTCCCCGGTAGATGCATCTACATTTGTACATAAGTAAGAAGCTTACAACAAGTTGAGTTTTTTTTTTTTTTTTCATTTACAGGAAAAAATCTACTCAAAGTCAACCAAAACCCACTCAAAGTGGCATTGTCATTTAATCAGCTATCGCAGAAAAGTTTTTGATTTACACGTCTGTATGGACATATCTCATCTGCATACTTAGCGTGATTAGCTTCAGTAAAAGTAGTCAGAGTGAAAATAAAGTGTAAGTCTGACAGCCGACAATTGGCGTCCGACGACGAAATGAAAAGGCGGCATTACGAAATCATAAGCAAGCCAAAAAAAAATACGACGGCAAGTTAAGATAAGAAAACTATCGAATACGACCTTTAATTCAGTGAGCTCGTCAGAGATTTGGATAAAGACGAGTCTTTGCGGTGTAAAGTGGTGATCTTCTATGAACCCACAGTTGCGCACTGATGTGACCATGTCTTTTGGAAAATTTGGCTAAGCTGCGCCTACTCTAACCCCGACACGATCGCACTTCAAGAATGAAGATCACTCATCCAATCTAATTCAGTTTCTGTCATGTTTTCCCTGAATACGCAACAGCACTTCATCCAGCACCTTTCAACGTCATATCCGTTGGATGTTTTGTCGGTGAACAAGTGCAGCTGGCGTTAAGGTGTTAATAGGAAGCGCCAGAGTCACGCGAATACCGCCGGTTTTATTGCGACAAAAGCGTGCACATTGAGGAGCTACTCACGTGCCAGCAATTATGAATGAGTGAGCTCTACAATTCCATTCAAATCCAGTGGAACAAGTTATTCAAATTTGAGTGGTTTTTCTCTTTTTTTTTTTTTTTTTAAAAAAGTTGCCGGTTGGGCTCCACGATCGTAAACATGATCGCGATGATCTTGCAAATGGGTGAGTCTATCCTCCAATATCGATCAGCGTTGTGTGTTTATTAGGTGTCGCCTGAGTATGAACCGATTATAGCCGCATTGAAGCGGTTGCACCTGGTGGTTGGGCTTAAGCCCAGGCTTCGGATGGGATGGGTGTGTGCGCCTTGTGTAAGCAAGAGGGGGTTACGACATGTTTTGATGGGTTTGATGCTTTTATTTAATTTTTTTTTTCCAGATACGTCATGGAGATCTTTGATAGATACACGGTTTTGTGTGAGTTCAACTTAGCATACGTGTTGGCTTTGTTTTTGTTTTGGTTTTGGTTGGATGGAAATTTTTGTTGTTTTTATTTGTTGATTACACTTCCAGCGGGGCGATAATTATGATATTTATCGATTGAATCGTTTATTGTTATGAGATTCGAGAAGGGTAAACTTTCACGAGACAAGACGTCAAGACGAGGTTGATTTATTTTGAACGTTCCTATCCTATACTCTGTATTCATATGTGTGCATGCATCACATATTCGATATCAGGAGGGAACTGTGTTTTCTTCATGCTGATTCCCTTTGGATTGTGGACACATCACTATTGGATCATGGGTCTGTGGTGTTTACTATCCTTATTTTCCATGGTGGACATGTGTAACTTCTTTTTTTCTGCCGAAATAGAGTACTCAGACAGTGAGCTAGTCCATTGAACTTCTTGCATGAGCCTTTTACTGAAATTCAGTGATAAAGTGCATACTGCATACTGCACCCACTACATCTTCGCCGAGTACCTGTAGCCGGCGAATGCGTAGGTTGGACTGTCATAGAGGTAGTGCACACTATGGTGATAAGCAAAAGCGTAGGCCCCCGTAATGATGTCAATAAACGTCCACAGTCTTCCCTACAGGAGGTAGCAGGAAAGTTGCTGATCTCTTAGAGCAGTCACGTAGTACAACCGAAGATGCAGGCGGCCCTAACGAGGGGTCGGTTTCAAAGCTGTCCCCTGAACATTACCTAGGAAGTTTGATCCCACTGTAACCTGTGATCCGGCTCCCCACCCAATTATAAATCAATGACGTTGTCTAATAAAAAGCGGGGCAAAGCAAAGTATTGATCTTATTGTAACGGTTTTCAGAAGACACCACCGAAGGTCGCTACGATTTGACCAGTTACAAGCGGTCGGTCATAAGTTTTGTTGGTGGCCACCGGTGATCCCTACCAGGACTTAAATCACGGTACCATGGGAGTCAGGAGCCCCCGGATCTCGGTCCGGGCCTGACTTGTTGAGGAAGGCTTCCTTATGTGAGTGTAATGTTGGCTGTGGTTTAATCCCAAATCGCATGAAAAAGGTCTTCCTGTTGGTTTGGCCCAATGTAGAGTTACAATAAGTACTGGGTTGAGAGAAGTGCGGACATAAAGAGCAAGATTGAGTGGGCTAACAACATCCTAAAAGACGGATTACCCACTGCTTCCACTGCTCCCAAAACACCTAAAGACTCCTCCAAGCGCCAGAGTCCAACAGCACATCTCTGAGGCCTTTCAGTGAAGTCCTAAAGGACGCAATAATGATCGCTGTAATCGATAGGAACGATATAACACTGAACGGTGGCAGCTGGCCAAGCTGAAGCTTTCGAGCAACTTCTTGGCCATCATGCGAGACAACCCCGAACCACCTCCCATCACAAGCGACGCTGGCTGGCACCAAAGCCACGTCAAGCTTATCGCATGTGCCAATCGGAGATCTCTCGATCTCTTCACTGTATCCCAGCCGAACCCTCCTCCCCAGAAAGCATTCTGGAAATCATCAGACTCAATAACCCGACCCTTCCGCCTCATGACTGGAAAATCGCGAAACTGGAGGAACTAGATGCGCGTTGATCGTGATCAATAAGGAGTCCCTTAACCTTCTAGCGCAGACAAAAGGCATGATCCGGTTCGGCTTTGAGTTAATACACCTAAGGGTCTACAAAAAGGATGAGCTGGATGCTGATTACCAACCCCCTTCTCCTTTAAGGGAGACACCAATAAACACAACCTCAAATCCTGCAGCGTCGATATCCTTTCCAGAAGTGGATAGCCACGGTTTCAATCTATTCGAGGTGACAAGCAAGCCGTCGGTTTCGTTTTCTGACACCCCGTCGGAAATGGAAACCGATGACGAGGCAAAACGAGGTCCTATACGATCAGAGGGAGAAGATGAGCTCTAGGGCACATCTTCAGAATCGAAAGATCTCAACAGCAACGTTGGTGGAGGCTACTCTGGAAAACTGTAGCAATGATACGGTCTCTCCAGATTAATCTCCATCACTCAAAAAAGGCTTCGGCAGCACTCATTCTGCGTCTTTCAAAAAATGCAGAAGACATTATCCTAATCCTATACAAAAGACAAAGGTAAGATCAGAACGTGTATATTAGTGAAACGTACTTCCTAATCTCAGCGACCCCGACTTAACCGTTGGCACACTAGAGACTGCCAAAGGCTCCTACTGGCTGCCATCGGCATACCATGGCCACGATCGGGCCCTCTCTCTGGTGATAACCTAGAGAGGATGGTACTGGAGGCTGGAAGGCAAAAAACTGGCCTCATCATCGGATGCAACGCTAATGCTCATCACACGGTGTGGGGCTCATCACACCGACATCAATGATAGGGGTGAGTCACTTTTTGACTATATGTATTACAAGTACTAACCTTTTTATTTGCAACAAGTCCCAGCTATCACTCTTGTCTCCGACACCATCACTCAACTGCTAACGAACTGGTTGATATTGTCTGACCACTCTTTTTCAGACCACAAATACATTTAATTCAGCCTGAATGATGCTTCTCCCAGTCAACCATCATTCCGGAACTATTGAAAAACTGATTGGCCAAAATACAGAGGAATACTGTCAAAAAAACTATCCTCTGAACTATCAAGTCCCCCGCGTGACACCAATGAGCTTGACAGGGAATTCACTCTGGCTCTCAATCAGGCTATGGCCGCTTCCTGCCCTCTTATTCAACTTAGAAGCAAGGAAAAGCCGCACTGGTGGACATCAGCACTGGGACTGCTCAGAAACACTTGTAGAAAACTTTTCAACTTAACAAAAAAGCACAAGAAAAGTGACTGACTGGGACTCATACAAAGAATCCCCCAAATTATACAAAAAAGAACTGAGTAAGGCAAAGCGACAATCCTGGAGGTCCTTCTGTGTCAAAATCACGGAAATCTCTGAGGCATCACGGCTAAGAAAAATCCTCTCTACAAATCCTACGATGCCTAGCTGTTTGAAAAAAACCGATGGCTCTTGGACAACCTCAAGTGATGAAACATTCAACCTGCTACTGGATACCCACTTTCCAGGTACCTCTCAATTCTCAATCTGGGTGCTGCATAGCTTCAAATCATACAAGTCTGCTGGTCGGTCCGGACGGTATAATACCTGCCGAGCTACATAGGTCCTCTGATATTCTTCTGCCTCCGCTAGAAAATATTATGAGGAGCTGTGTAGAACTTATCCACATTCCACTGTCACGGAGAGAAGGCGGAAAATGTTCTCATGTTTTCCCAAAGGACCTCAGACCTATAAGTCTATCACTCTTCCTTCTGAAGGGCTGATTGATATCCACATATGTACGATATCCACATTCTGTTTCATTTGGAACCACTCTACCTATTCTACCGGAAAAGGTTAGCATCGGTATACCAATCGCTGCGTGCAAACTAACATTAAGGCTGGATGCCAATAAAAGAACGGAACTTAGGTGGACTGTTGGATCAACATGTCTAGCGACTAAACAGACCTGGCCAAAGTTAGTTCTAAATCACTCTAAAAGTCTGATCCTTCTACATATTGAACATCTCAGCGACATTATAGGTGTCATCACTGGGCATTGCCTCATAGGCAAGCATGCAAGAAGACTTGGCACTTTCACAGGCGATTTCTGTAGAAGCTGCATGGACGAGGTTTTATAGCAACAGGTCCACTGGTGGTTTGGTGGCATGTCAAAACGAAGAATGGAACCAAAGCATACATAAATCGCCAGTAGTATTCCGCCACTTCAAACCTTTAACCCTAACACCCGTTTCACTATGAATGCTCATCAGAATGCTCATCGGCCGTACGTGATTCGTTCCTAAGCCGAACAACTCGCTTATGGAATGCCCTTATAATTTATAAATATTTAAGACTAGTTTACATCGGTTCCTCTCTTTTCTTCCTCCCTAAATTTCCTTCGCCCGCGCTGTGTGCAAACATTTTAAGGGTACCTTAACCCCTTGAGCGCACGCTACTTTATAAAAAAAAAAAACTCTCCGGCCAACATTGCCACCGCCTAATTAGCGAACACACGGCGTTGTCTATGATCGTTCAGCTTCAATTGATTTGTGTCAGCATAATATTGTACAGATGTAGGCCCTAATCCAACCGCAAAATAAGCCTGGTTGACTCTCTGCCGATGCCCAATTCGTCTGATAGGCGCTGAATCGACATTTCTGGGTCTTCTTGGATACTGACCACTATGACGGCTATGTTTTCTTCATTTCGCACCCATCTCTATCTGGTTGGTGGCTTAAGATCCAAAAGAGTGCATTCACTCTTTTCCACGGTGTGAAAATTCCCTGCACACTAAAGCAATGACGACGACCGACCTCACGACGAAATTCACGTTGCGTATTTACAACTGAGCCGGAATTTCGACTTTTTTAAATAATTTGCGCACGTTCGGCAAGCGTAAAACCATGCACGATGAAATGGCAAATCTTACTAAATACTTTGACAGCTGGATGTCATTGGTAACAATTGGAAAAACTATCATTGTTATATGGTCACCCAATACAAGGAATCTGGTGATTGACGCTGTCGTTGGTTCAGTCAAGCGAATTCATTCAAGCGAAGGTTGGTTAGTACCAACCTTCAAACGATTGATGACATTGCGCCCATTTGTCACCGAGATATTGAAGTTTTAGTGACGCACCTTTTGATATTTTCCAAACCATGGAAGAAAACGAGTCCCGTACGTTGGTAAAACTGTTATTTGATTGGATTTTTTCCAACTTTCCTACTGCTAAAACTGAAGAATGACATGAAAAGTCTTCTACGGAATCTGTTCTGTCGAAAGCAAGCAAACACGATCTTACAGACACACATGATGCTGAACGCTCTGGGCGCTCAAATGAGGCTGCTACGTCGGCAAACTTCAAAAAAAATCCGCAAAATCGTTTTGAACAACCATAAAGCGAAAGCGCATGAGATACTCGTAGCTGACATCGTAATGAAGTCAATAAACCGTGTTCATCAAATTTTGCACTAGTATTTGGGTATGCGAAAGCTATGTTCGAAGTGGGTACCGCGTTTGAAGCAAAAACCAACAAAGTGTTGATGATTCAGAGCGCTGTTTGGAGCTGTACGTGACAATGGATGGAACATGGATTCTATTACCAGTTCGAGATATGGCTGAAACTGAAGCGTATTTTGAAGGGTTGGACAAATCGTTCTAAGAGGAATGATTGTATAGAAGGAGAAAATGTTGATGAACTACTTCAAACACCTCTCAAACTCGGTTGAGACCGAGACTAGTACCCTGTGGCTACCATCAAGCAGCCTCAACTGACAGCCAAGAGGCGGTTTTACTGATTCACATTTGCAAATGTGAGGCAAATTATTTATATAAATGTATCTTAGTTATCCAGATTGCCCAATACCTACTTCAATCAATAACAATCGACCACTGTTTAGCAAATAAACTCAAAAAGAAGCCGAACTACATATACGAGTAATCATATGCAATTGACAGCTACATGACAGATTGACCTGACACTTGTCAGCCATTAATTTGACTTCAAAACTGCGCCAATGAATGTCACTTAAGTCGGATATGTAACACGTTAACACAAACCACACTAAATATGTAAATCATTACAATTACAAATCATTAATTAAATATAAAAACAAATTATAAAATCTTGAATGTCATCTGAAAATGGAAATGCTAAAAACCCGCTCAATCACTCATTAATGGGTTCCACAAACATCTGTGGAGTTAAATTGACAAATTATTGAATTTCCCATTACATTTAGTTTTTCCATTTAACAAAGAAAACTTTGTTTATAAAAAACAACTATAACACAGCAACAATTTAGACAAAAAAAAAGAGTCGACTTCATGCAGAAATAACTAGATTTAATTGAGTCTGAAGTTTTACTCATCGAGTGTTTTCGTTTTCGTTTTCGTGTACTCGTACTCGTATGTGGCGTGGTTTATCTTTCAGAACCAATGAATCAGTACTTTAATTTGCGTGAGGAATTTAATCCAGTATCCGTAGACCATGCATGGTGACAGTATCTATGCTTCGTTGACCCCAATTTATGGTGGGCCCAAAAACTAGGGGCATTGGCGAAAAATGTTTATTTAGTGATTTAGTTTTTGATGTTAGTTTTTTGAGTGAAAACTTTGTCTTGCGAGACTGTCGGCTCCCAAAGGCAGGCAACCTCAGATATAATTGATCACTGGTGCAACAGGAATGTACTTTCATGGACTCAAATACTGATGGAAGGATTCACTAACCGCTTTTGGATGAAGATATTATGCTACTATTGGCACAATTGTGTACGTTTGATGCAGTCATACTTAATAAGGAAGCCATTCCACGAATAAAGCCGGAAGAAAACACATTTCCTAGCGCTTGAAATCCAATAGCGACTGCAATACGAACGACTGTACATAGTTCTCAAATAGTCGATTCAAAAGTTTTCTTGTATTAGTGCGCATTGATACCAAGTTTCAATAGATTCGATTTTTTTGAATTGCAATGCAGGATGAAAGCTGCTGAGGAAGTCCCCTTATCTTCGCTCTTTATGTCTTTCCGAGACAAAGAACTAGTCCATTGTTAGAATTAATGGGTGTTCTTTTTGCAGTGTTAGACTCAATGAGGATTAGATATCAAATCAGTTCTCACATTAAACCATTTGCCATTCTATCATGGAAAGATTGACACCACACTATCAAGCTTTGTACACACTTCGCGGAACTTACAGTAGACATCATCGCTCATCTGGAAGTCCTATTTTTCGAATTATTGAAAAATTTTGCACTCAATTCACGCTTTTGGATACTCACACACCAACAAGAACGAGAACAGTGTGTTCGGAAGAAAATATCGCAGATGTGGAAGCTTATGTTGAAGAGGACCTCATTTTATCGATTCGTCTTCGTTGGCAGTAACTTGGCTTTCGTCCATCGACTATCTCGAAAATTCTGCGTAAAGAGTGCAAGAGCCTAAGCCTGGAAGTTGATCCAGTTTTTTACCGTAAAATTTTGTTTAGTGATGAGGATATTATTTTTGGTTAAACGGTTCCATAAGCAAGCAGAATTGTTGAATTTGGAGCGAAAACTCAAGAAATCCACTAGATGACGTTGCATGGAGAAAAATGTACCGTATGGTGCGGATTGAACGATATGGCATCATCGGTACCTATTTCTTCAAAAATGAGAAAGGAGCACAAGTTGGTGTCAATAGACACCGGTACAATGCGATGATTAACGATTATTTGTTCCCAAATTTGCGTGACATCAATGTGGAAGAACTGTGGTTCCAACAGGATGGCTCGCAACCCCAAATTTCCAATTGAAAATTCGGTTTGGCTATAGATAGAAATTGACCCGCCAATTGCCCATCAAGATCGTGCGATTTGACGTCATGGGGGCTGGTCACTAGTTTAAGCCGATAAACCAGCAACGACTGATGCTTTGGTGTAAAACAATGTTCAAGTAATACGTGATATACGCCCCAATTGCTCCAAAAAATTTGCTCGAAAATTTGACCTATAAAATGCATTTTGCTGAAGGCAGCCAGGCTAGACATACCATATGCCAAAATAATCTTTCTAATGAATTTAATAAATTGTCGCTAAACTAACACCCCCTACTTTTGCTCCAGTTGATGGAAGTTCACAGTTTTTCCTAAAAGAATGAGTACACTCATAACATTTCCATTAAGCGCCGCAATTTTGTTGGGGCGAAGGCCCCGATTTATTCGGCTTAATACAAGCTATAACATTAAAATTAAACTTAAATTTAAACTTAAAACTAAAGTTGGCTGGAGTGGTGAAAAAGAACGGATTTGAGGTAGGGAGTGGTGCGGTGGAAGTCAAAGACGGTAGGGTTTGAATTGAGTGTTCGTATCATACCGGAGGTTGGTTCGTTCGCGCCATAGGAGGTGTGGTGGGTTGGTAGATAGAAGAGACGACGGGTACGTAGATTACGAGGGTTAGTGTTGAGGAAAATCGAGTTTTGAAGGGATGCGCATTCAACGTGACCTGAATGAATTGATGAATGAAGAGAACGTCGACTGTATCTCTGCGTTCCTCAAGGGTAATTAAGGTGATAAGATAAGTTGAGACGGTTTTTGTTAGGGAGGCAGAATAAAAGGATCGTCCTAGAGTATACCTCGAAGGGCAAATCGAAGAAAACAGCGCTGGAAGCTTTCGATTCTTAAGATATGAACACGATGATATTGAGACCACACTTTTACGCCAGTCGTACTCTAGGAGGGGACGAACAAAGGTAATATAGAGGGACCTGGTCACGTATGGGTTGGTGAATTCTTTGGACCACCGTTTTACAAAACTTAGTGCAGAGTTGGCTTTAAGGGTTATCCCATCCATATGCCAACGGAAGTTGAACTCCCCATCACATAAAATGCCGAGGTCGCGAAGAGGTTGAACGGAGGTGATGGGCTGCTTGTGGAGAAGGTAGAGTCGGGGAAGAGATTGGTGCCACTTATGTGAAAAGGTGATGGACTGGCATTCGTGGATATTAAGTTACAAAAATTTTTTGAGACACCAGATCGAAAAACTATCAAGGTCTTGTTGAAGGAGGAAGGAGTCATGGGGAGAGGAAATGGTTTTGAAATATTTGCTTTCGTCGGCGTAAAGGGAGGCAGACCAGTGTTTGATCGAGATCATTTATGGTTAATATAAAAATAAGGGGACCAAGATGGCTACCTTGTGGACTCCAGAGGTTGCCAAAAATGGAGCCGAGTGGTCTGACCTAAAGCGAACACTGTAAAAACGGTTTTCGATGTAAGAGGATATCCATTTCAACAATATTGGTTCAAAGCCGATGGCAGACAATTTGAAGAGTATTAATCGATGAGAGATTTTATCGAAGGCCATGCGAAAATCGGTTGCAACTACATTGACTTCGTTACCATTCTCTAGGGCAGAGAGGTCAAAGGATACGAATTCAACGATATTTATGGTGATTGACATACCTTTTAGGAAGTCATGTTGTCTAGGGGAAATAAGTGATTTGCATTGGAAACTTAGAGCTTCATACAAAATACTTTCGAAGAGTTTGGGTATATGGGAGAGTTTAGCGATGCAAAGATAGTCAGTTATTTCATTCCTAGATCCTTTTTTATGGATCGGGATTATGAAGGAGGTGTTCCAAGCTTGAGGAAATTCTTCTTGTGAAAGGGATGTATGAAAGATAGAGGCCAATGGAAAAGGAGGAGGAACATTTTCTTAAGAAATATGGCAGGGAGGCCATCTGGGCCGGGTGTGAGTTCGTCATAAAGTTGGTGTAACTTATATTCGATATAAGACTGGTCCAAGGTGTGAGAGAGTAGTGGATCATTGGAGAAATTCAGAGATCTGGTATGAAGGATTCGTTGGTGAAGGATAATTTAAAAATTGGTAGCAAATAGGTTGGCATCGGTTGATGACTTGTTGTTGAAAGAGAGGGAAGGAAGGTAGCCATTCTTTTGTAGTTAACAAATTGGAAAAAGAACTTAGGGTCGTTTGTAAGGTTGACTTGCGCTTTTTTACGGTAGCGCTGGTAAAGAGAATCGTAAAGTTCGGTGAAATGAAGATAAGCACCAAGATAGTTGGAATAGTCGAAAAGGGATCTGGTGCGAAGGAAAACAGCCCATAATTTGTTTCTCTTATTTCGTAAGGAACGAAGCTTGCGATTATACCAAGAAGGACTAGTAGATGATGTGTTAAGGCGTGAAAACGTAACGTACAGGGAAAAAGAATTAAATATTTCTCTACAAAAAAATGGATAAGCCATCATTTATACTTAGATTGTGAAAGTTAAAGGGGGATCTGCTGAGATAGTCACTGATTTTGTGAAAGTTTGGTTTATGAAAGTCGTAGGATGAAAGAGTTGTCAGTGGAGTGGACTGGACGGAAGAGTCATGAAAAAATGAGTGAAGAAGGCGAGGATGGTAGTTATCGATTGTTGAGAGAGATAGGGGTCAAAGTGAGACTGAGGAGTTAATTAAATCTGTTGTGAAAATAAGATGTAATTTCTTGCAATATAGTTGAATATACCGATGGATTGACATAGACTTGAGTCTGTTAAACGGTCTAAAAAGAAACATTCCTTAGCTGAGTTAGCATTTGAAGCCATGAAAAACGATTGATCACCTAATGGAGTCCACTGTAGCTGAGGAAGATTAAAGTTGCCGAAAGTGAGAATATCGTCAATAGAGTCCGACAGGTCAATTAACTTACACTCTGTCGGAAATGACAACCGACGACGAATTAAAAAGAGATCCTATACGATCGGTGAAAGAAAATGAGGTCTTGGGCACATATTCAGAATCGGAGGACTCGAACAGCACCGTGGTGGAGGCTAATCTGGCAAATTGTAAAAATGATACGGGTTCTCCAGATGAATCTCTATCACAGGCTTCGGCCGCACTGCGTTTCCAAAAACGCCGAAGACACCATTTTAATATAGGAACCTTGGGACACATGTATACGCTCCTCTCTATACAAGAGACAAAGGTAAGATTAGAATTTGTATATTAGTGAAACGCAGCCTTAATGCATTTTTACTTGCCAACCTCAGCGACCCCGACTAACCCTTGCCAGACTAGAAACTGCCAAAGGCTTCTTCTGGCTGGCATCGGCATATCTTTGCCAGGATCATGTGGGCCCTCTTCCTGGTGATAACCTAGAAAAGGTGGTACAGAAGGCTGGAAGGCAAAAAAACTGGCCTCATCATTGGATTCGACGCTAACGCTCATCACACGGTATGGGCAGTACAGACATCTGTGATAGAGGTGAGTCAATTTTTGATTATATTATAAGTACTGACCTCATTTTTTGCAATATTGACAATGAGCCCACTTTTATAACAGGAAACCGACAGAAAGTGCTAGATATCACTAAAATGCTAACGAACTGGATGGTGTAATCTGAACACTACATCCAATTCGGCCTGAATGATGGTCCTCCCAGCCAACTAGCAATCCGGAATTATCGGAAAACTAATTGGCCAAAACAAAGAGGAATACTGTCAGAAATACTATCCTCTAGACTCTCAAGTTCGCGGCGTGACACCAACTGGTTCTCAATCAGACTATGGCTGCTTCTCGCCTTCTTATTCAACCTAGAGGCAAGAAAAAGCCGCATTGGTGGACATCAGCACTGGGACCGCTTAGAACCACTTGCAGAAAACTTTTTAACCTAGCAAAATGCACAAGAAATGTGACCGATTGGGACTCATACAAAGAATCTCTCAAAATATATAAAAACAGAACTGAGGAAGGCAAAGTGGAGATCGTTGTGCGACAAAATTACAAAAAACTCTGAGGCATCGCGGCTAAGAAAAATCCTCTCTATGAATCATAAGATGATTAGTAGTTTGAAAAAAACCGATGGCTCTTGGACAACCTCAAATGATGAATCCAATTTCCAGGCAGCTCCCTATCCACGGTCTGTAGCAACCCAAACAAGACTACTGCAACAGTGACCAAAATTCACGGTCTAGTTACAAGAGGCAAGCTGCTTTGGGCCCCGAATAACTTCAAATCATACAAGTCTGCTGGTCCGGACAGTATAATACCTTCCAAGCTGCAAAGGTCCTCAGATATCATCCTGCCAGATATCATCATGAGGAACTGTGTAGAACTGATCCACATTCCACTGTCATGGAGAGAAGTCAATGTAGTTTTCATTCCCAAAGCCGGAAAATGCTTTTATGTTGTCCCAAGGGACCTCAGACCTATAGGTCTATCATCACTCTAGAACGACTGCGGACATGCGAGCTAAAATTCATCCAAGACTTTTCTCAACTACTCAAAAGTCGAAAAGTCAGTGGAAACGACTCTGCATTCACTTACTAGCCACATCGAACGATCCCAATATAGAAAGTACACAATGGTTACTTTCCTGGACATAGAGGGTGCCTTTAACGACGTCAACGATATACCTGGAAGCGGGTGGTAGCAGAGCGATTGCCTATGCGGATGACGTTGCTATAGCCGTCTCAGTTAAGTATCTTAATACCATTAGAGAACTTCTTCAGTTAAATCTTAACCGATTAACTTGTGGGGCAGATCGCTGTGGATTGGGAGTAAACCCCCTGGAGCTTTCAACCTCGCATAACCCACTGGTTATACTTCTCGGTCATAAGACCGATACTCACCTACGGGGTTGTTGTCTGGTGGACGGCCATAGACAACGCAGTCAACTGCAGCAAACCAAGCAGAAGAACAGCATGCCTGTGCATAAGCGGAGCTCTAAGGTCTACTCCCTCCGCGGCACTGGATATCTTCAGTAGACAAGTAACTGCGACCGCAGCTATTCGCCTTAAAGCAACTACAGAGTGCACAAATAATTTATTTGACCATGCTAATATCCTTAATATACTAGGAATCCTGACAGAGAACATCGATTACATTATACCTGAACTTTGGTTTGACAAAGGCTTTCATGTAAGCTTCCCCTCTAAATCCTTCTGGGAGGAATATGCCTTCATGGAAGACAAGTCAATCCACTTTTGGATCTTAAACTTACAGCGGAATTTGTAGCGCGTAGCGTGTTCCATGCAAATATTTTGGCGATTAAAGAAGCTCTGTCCTGGCTGAAGAAAAACATGATATCTGCCAGGGATATCCGCATCTTTTCGAATAGCCGGCGAGCTATCAAGTCACTGGGCTCAGTCTCACTAAATTCTAGAACCGCCTGCCGATCATCTTTTATGGAGACGGCAGAGCAGTGCAACCTTCATCTATGTTGGGTGCCGAGCCATAGAGACATTCCAGGGAATTGTAGGGTTCACTAACTCGCCAAAATTGGAACCACTTTACCTATTCTACCGTGGATGCCTATTCTACCTTAGGTAGACTGTTGAACCAACATGTCTACCGACCAAACAGATTTCGCCAAAGCTAGATCTGAGTCGCTCGCCCTAAGCATTTTGATCCTTCTGAATAGCAAACATCTCAGCGCCAATGTAGGTATCATCACTGGACACTGCCTTATAGGCAAGCATGCAAGAAAGCTTGGCGTAACTACAAACTATTTCTGTAGAAGCTGGAGGAGGAGGGAGTGGTAATTCTCCACCTACTCTGTACATCTCTAGCCTTCTCCCAAAGAAGAAAACTTCATCTAGATGCTTTCTTCTACGATGACTTAAGCGATCTAAAAAATATAAACGTTAACAGTCTCTTACGCTTCATCATGAGCTCAAATTGGTTCCATGAGTAGGAGGATCACAGATCCACGTGGCATCACAATGGGCCAATAGGCCTAAGTGGGTTGGTCTTTCCAACCGCCACTTCTACCTAACCTAACCTAACCTAACCTAACACTTTGATTGAGCTGGTAAATTGTCACACAGTAAATACACGCAGTGTCTGTACTCTGCATTCTTCAAACTGTTGCCTATGCAATCCTTAACGTTTCGTCAAAAGGGAGATAGAACAGGCAGATCAGTTGCTTTTTTTGTGAGTAAGGTTTCTCCAGAAAGAGTAACTCCACACAATGGGACGGCAACCTTTGCTTTACTCAAGAATCATGCTAGGAGACTTCGGCAGAAGGAATGCCAGAAGCCTATTAGCTCTTAGTCACGTTTGAGACAGTAAAAAATGGGATCTGTAAGTTTCTGAAGTGTCTTTTAGTGGCATACTCGTATTTCTTTTTGGTTTTCGTGACTCTTAGGCGTTGGCCAACCCAGCAAAATTCTAATCAGAAGCTTGCCTTTGATGAAGTTCAAGCATAACAGGCTGAACCCCTCCGTCCCTCTTTTCCCCGTTCTAGCTTAACCTACCAAATGCTCCCTGGAGGAAGTCTCTAGCATTATTGAAACTGAAAGATCTTGTGTCTTCTGGGTCAGCATCTTAATCGACGTACGGTTTTTCAAGTTCAGGCCTCTGAAATACTTGCTCCAGCTCGGGAATACAGCAGGCGGATATGACTGTTGTGAGGTAAGTTTCACCTAAAGAAAATACCTTACTTTGGTTGTCTTTCAGATTTGTTTAGCTGGCTTAACGCCAAATCAGGAAGTATGAGGCGTTAAGTTCTAATGCTCATAAAAAGTCAATCAACTCAGGAAACAGTATTGCAACACCAGTGTCAACTATTTGCTTCTAATCTATTTCCGAGAAAGTCTATTTCTGACGAATGCTTTCGAAGTAGTGCTTACTGCTTATCTACTGTTTTATACCGGTTTGGGCAAATGATTTCAGTTTATGTCCCGTTCTGCTCAAGAAAACTCTTCAGACATCATCAGGCGTTTGTGAAATAAAATTGAAGTTCAGGTTGAGATAAGCGAAGCCTTTAGCGGGCATTCTAGATGCGTGCACTAATTGATAAAAAATTTATAACTTTAATGGCCTCAAACTCCGTACTTCGTTTCTATGCACTGCGTGTTCTCTAGCCCCTTATACGAAAATGAAACTACCCTCATCCCAAATGAAAAAAAAAAGACTTTTCATAGCTTCAGATAAGTTGGTATCAAATGTGTCACCAATTAATTAATAATTTCCATCTAAAACCAAACCAAAATGATCTCCATAGATCCGGAACTTTTAAATAGTTCTAACAACGCCAAGTATGCACTTCTCTTCCTGTCCTCACATAGAATCTTACAATTTCTTCACATAAATTTCTGTAAATCATTCCCCTGATCATTTAACCCCACCACAAATAAAAAGAAATTTATCTGAACAAATGTATCACCGAAAAAAGTATCTCTGTGCTGCATAAAATCACTCATTGATTGGTCAGCCTTTAAACTGCCCCTTCAAGTCCAGCTTGTGGGACACTTTGTGTATCTTTTTCTGTGTGTGATATCTATCATTGAAGTATAATATCTTACAACTACCACTGTAGCCGGTGCGACGTAAAAGTATCTTTCTTATGTCTCGCAGTCGATTCTCACAATTTTTTTTTCATATAAAAAGAAAACCGATGCGCCGATGTTCATTCGTTAAAAGTTTACTTAAGCGTATGGTTAATTGAAAAGAAATAAACTCCGGGAATACGAAAATATTTCTTTATGTATCCTTTAAATTTTGAGTGAAAAATAATTATTAATATATTTCCTTGTGCATTGTGGAAAATATCATAATTTTCTTGGTTTTATGTCCATGTGACATTACGAATAATATAGTGCAATTAAAGTAAAGTTAATGAAATACAGAAATAATCGCGGCACAATACTGCAGATACAATTTCGGACATTTTTATTGTAAAAGAAAATTAAGGATACGCGTTGGTAACAACACCGAGTGAGTATCAGTTGAATAGGATTGATTGTCTGGCTGTGATTATGTGGAAAATTAGGAAAATAATTTTTTCTAAATTTGTTTCTAGCTAACAGAGCTATTGAAATGAATTTTGCTGCATAAAAGTTAACTTCGCACATAATTCCATGGTTCTAAAAGGTTTTATTGCGATCTTTTAAGTAATTTCCGAACTTCTTCCACAGTTGCTTGTCATCTTGTTTGCTTTTACGAGTATATGACAATTTTTTCTCGAAACAAATTTATATGAATTATCGCAAATTTGAATCTCCTTGATATAGACTTCATCATTAACACATTGTTAGTGAAATTCAGCCTATTTAACGGTATGTGATGCATGAAATTATGAATGCCAAGTAAGGCAATTTGAATGAGAATTAACATTTAGCAAAAACCTAAACGATGCATGTCCTATAAGAGTATTTAGAAGTGTTTTTTAAAAATCACTCAAACTTGAGTGAAAATGAGTTGGTTTGAGTTTTATTGCTTAAATTCTTATAAAGTAGGACTTTATTGGTATGTTTTCATCAAAAAACAATTGTCTGATGTTTATTCAGAATGATTTAGGAGATTTCTTGTTTGTGTTCTCAAAATGAATGGAAATTTTTAAATATTTCTGCTAATATGATACACATGATTGTTCTTGGTAGTCAACTTTTCTCATATACTCGTATGTTTGATTTTTTAGTCTTTTGCAAAACGTTTCCTAGACTATATTATATGCTATTTTAAAAATTATCGATATCATCATAATAACTAATGAATTATTCTTTAACAAATAAACTACCTTATCATTGTGGTGGCATTCTTTTCTCACACATATTCTCATTAAAAATTTGTGTCACACCTGTTCCTCAATTTAATTCGAGCCACAGTTGGCGTTCAAATTAATTAACATAAATTAACTCGATAATATCTAGTCGTGTTCTTTGAATTTTTTTAAACAAAGTTTTTGCATGAGGGTTTTAAAAAAAAAAAATCAAATTTACCAATTTGTTCATTTTGGTCACTTTATTCCGCTCAATTATGAATGATTCCAAAATACTAGTATTCTCCTGGGAACATTTAGTTTTCGTTACTTTTGTTATGACCCTTTTGTAAAAACTTTTAATCGGAAGGAGCTAAACGAATCATGTTGTTCAGATTGTTAGAAAAAATTATTTTTTACTCACTTGCAGTAGTTTAAGTTTACTTTTGAATATTCTTGTAGGAAGAAATAATAGGATTAAGACTATACCACTTTGATCAAAATTTTTTCGGAATTTATTCAGAAAATTAAAAATACAAGTTTATTCATCTACTAGATGGAGTTGACATTGACCTCCTTGGGAATTAAAAATTTTTTTTTTTTAAATATTTTTTTATATTATTCAATATAGTCCTCTTTTAGTTTGATACACTTATTACTGCGATTTTCCAACTTCTTGATCCCGTCCGACAAGTAATTTTCCGGAAGGTCTGCAAAATACTCCTCCGTGGCTTCGATGATTCCTTGCGTGAGCTGAATTTTTTATTGATGAGCTCTCTTTTGAGGTTTGGGAAGAGATAATAGTCCGAGGGAGCTAAATCGGGCGAATACGGTGGATGCGACAGCAATTGGCGCAGGCGTAAGGCATTGATTTTAGCCGTGGTTGCGATGCTCTTGTGCGCCGGCGCATTGTCTTGCAAAAACAAAATTTTTTTTCACTTCATGTGAGGCCGTTTTGCAGCGATTTTTGCCTTCAATCGCTCCAATAATGCACAGTAATACTCGCTGTTGATGGTTTTTCCTTTTCGAGGTAGTCCACTGCCGGGAACTCATTCTGTTCTCTGGTGTGTAATAGTGGATCCAAGTTACCAATCGACCGATTCCGCATCAGCAAATCCAAACACTCTTTCGAAGTGCTCTCGCGTTCGTGTTTTTGGTCATTCGCGGCAACCAGCGGCAGGATAACTTTTTCATATGCCGAATATTGCCCAAAAATATGGCGTGTGCGCTCAGTACTAATCTTTGTGGTATCTGCTAGCTCGCGCACCTTCACTTTCCGGTCAGCCAACACCATTTCATGTATTTTTTTGACATTGTCCTCTGTAACCGCATCGGAGGGCCTGCCGCTGCGGACTTGATCGGTAGTGGAGTTGCGGCCACCACGAAACTCTCGAAACCAATATTTGACGGTGTAATCTGACGGAGCATTAGCCCCATAATATTTATCCAACTTTTCTTTTGTTTCTTTCGCCGTTTTGCCTCTCAAAAAATAATGTTTTATGAGAGAACGAAAATCGTTTTTGTCCATACTCAACATGATGCCAAACAATTCGCTGTCAAAACAAAACCAAAGACAGTACCACACTGAAATTTGGCATGTCTGCCTAAATATGAACGGACTTCAAGGCACCATAACCTTTTTTTGCAGTAGCAGCACATTCTGGCAGTCAATTAGGTAACTTTTCACTCTATCTAGTAAACCTATATTGTCCCCTTCAAAGTGATTCCCATCGACTGCAACACACTGATGCCAGCACTTGATCCAATCCTCGAAACATTTTTTATACTCGGTTTTCGGTATGTCCATCAGTGCTTCCTGCGATTTTTCCATTACTTCCTCTCGGCTGCTGAAACGCGTTCCCCGTAGTGTTTTTTTTTTTAACTCGATTGAACAGAAAGAAGTCACAGGGAGCCAAATCAGGTGAATTCGGTGGCGGTTGGATGGCACTGTGCGACGGTGCGTTATCATGGTACAAAATCCACAAGTTTTCTGCTCACAATTCTGGTCTCTTTCGGCGAATTGGTTCACGCAAACGTCTCATAACGCCCTTTCATAATACTCTTTGTTTGCCATGATGCACATGGCTGAAAACGACGTGGTTTTTTTGGTCGCGATTCACTTGCCTCATGTCTGGATTGCATGTCGTACTCATAAACCATCGTCTCGTCTCCAGTAATAATCCTTTTGATGAATGTGGGATTGGATTCAGCCTCGCAAATCATCTCTTTTGCGACGTCAACACGGTCTCTTTTTTGCATAAAATTGAGGTCTTTTGGCACCAACTTTGCTGCTACACGATGGAAACCCAAATCGTTAACCAAAATACGAGGGCGGGTCAATAAGTCCGTGACTTTTTTTGATAAAAAAATAATTTTATTTTTCAACGTAGTCTCCCTTGAGCTCTATACACTTTGCCCAACGCTTCTCCAATTTTTTTATCCCTTCCAAAAAAAATTATTTGTCGAGGTCCTCCTCCTTTGTTTGCGAAATGACTTCATCATTGGAGTCAAATCTTTTTCCACCAAACCATTTCTTCAGGTTTGGGAACAAGAAGTAGTCGCTCGGAGCCAAATCTGGAGAATAGGATGAGGGAGCAATTCATAGCCCAATTCATGGATTTTTGCCATGGCAACTGCGCATGTGTGCACCCTTGCATTGTCTTGGTGGAAAAGAACTTTTTTCTTGGCCAAATGAGGTCGTTTTTTTTTAAATCGTCATTGAATCGGTCCAATAAGTTGGCATAATATTCCCCATTGATTGTTCTTCCCTTTTGAAGGTAGTCAATGTGGATTATCCCGCGTGCATCCCAAAAAACAGTCGCCATAACTTTATTGGCTGACAAACCCACCTTGGCCTTCTTTGGCGCCGATTCACCCTTAGAAACCCACTGTTTTGACTGTTGTTTGTTCTCTGGTGTGTTGTGATGGATCCATGTTTCGTCCACGGTTACAAAACGGCGCAAAAACTCCTCCATATTGCGATTAAACAACGCCAAACCTTCCTGTGAAGTTGTTACACGATTGCGTTTGTGGTCGACTGTGAGCAAACGCGGCACCCATCTTGCGGAAAGCTTTCTCATGCCCAAGTGATCATTCAAAATTGAAAGCACTGAGCCATGCGAGATCCCTACGGCTTCCACAATCTCTCGCACTTTCAATCTTCGGTCGGCCAACACCATATCGTGAATTTTTTCGATTGTTTCGGGTGTAGAGACCTCAACTGGGCATCCAGGACGTTCGGCATCTTCAGTGCTTGTACGGCCACAACGAAATTCAGTAAACCACTTTTTTACCATTGAAATCGATGGTTCAGAGTCCCCATAGTATTTATCAAGCTTAGCCTTGGTCTCGGTAATGGTTTTTTTTCGCAAGAAATAATGCTTAATACGAGTAAGCACACGAAATTCACTTTTTTCCATTTTCTCCTCAAATTAGTGAGTAGTCTGATAAAAATAGCTGTCAAACACAAACTAACTGACGCAGCAAGTTTAAATTTTGACAGGAGTCAACTGACAGCTGCCTGTTGACAGGAGCAGTGTTGCTGTTTCAGTAAAGAGGTCAGAAATTCAAAAAGTCACGGACTTATTGATCCGCCCTCGTACCTTGGACGGATCCATAGGCAATGTTCAAGTCCTCCGCTATCTCTCTGATGGTTAATTTGCGGTTATTGACCAACATTTCTTTTACTCGTACTTCATCAATGTTTTCGTCGGTTTTTGATGTCGATAGTCTGCAATCATCTTCGATTGACTCACGACCACTTTTGAACCGCTCGTGGCACTGGTAAACGACCGTTTTCTTTAGGGAATCGTTGCGGAAACACTTTTCCAACATTTCCACCATTAAATCCGTTTTTTAATACGAGTACAAGTTCGTTGTTGCAAATTTAAATCCATTTCTAAAATTGTAAAAAATCGCCAACGTACACTGAGATAGATGTACTCTTGGCTACAGAAAATGTCAACAATAGATTTGTCAACTTAACAAAAAAAAAAACAGGACTCAAATCGGAATAATGCGAGCGCCACAGGGTGATGTGGTGCGGAAACTTTTTGATCAATGTGGTATAATTTTTTTTAAGGAATTTTCGTTATAAATTGAAAGTTAACTCAGTTTCTGAAGTGATTTTCATCCCATTTCTACTCCTAGGACATCGCGGAACGTTTAAAACGGATATTTAAAATTGAAAAGCGTTTGATCTTATCTTTGGATTAGACAAAGTAAAAATTATGCTAACAGTGGTCGCTCATAGTCAGAAACGAAGAATTGCATGTGTGCTGCATCCGCTTCTGGGTCCTATATTATGCGTGTTTCTGGCAATATATTTCACTACATCATAGCATGACTAATCCTACTAATTAAAGCGATATATTGTACTTGTCCCTTTTGGTCCTCATTACATGGGCTTCTATGGATGGACTGACAAGCAATGGTGTCACCTCTCTGAATTGTTTGTTCGATTCACTGCACATCATTGTGCGGATTGGGACACCCTTCGGATATTGACTCGCTGTATTATAGAGCGGAAATGCTTAGACCAGAAAACACTTCACAGACACGGATTTAAAAACGTTTGCAGCTTTCTTATGACAGTGGGATATATTTTCTGGTGTCACGTCTTGATAATGTTAGGCTATGCAGCTAAGCTGATACTCTCATCAGAGGTCTCAGAGACACTTTTATTTCTCCACTGGTGTTCCCAGGATGGGTGAAGATATTTACCATAGCCGTGGTTACCTTCAGCCTGACAACGTTTGCTACCCTCTTTACATCAACCGCCATTTGATGGAATCCTACTTTCTACTGCAGAGTTCATTTCAATTATGCAGCTCCTTTTGATAGGAAGATATTATTTCCCACCAAGAAGAACAACATCAGTGGTATACTCCTTCACGAAAGGCTAGCCAATTAATCGTTCTACTGACACTGTTTTGTAAAGAAGCGATCGATATTCATCTTTCTGCTTAAACTCAGTCCGCAGGGTCTTTATTTGTTATACCGAACTTCGTCGTTTTTGATTGCATTTTCAAGCAGTTATTCTCCTTTTGCTATTTTTTTTTTTCAACTGCTTGCAGCAAAATCCTTCCGAGTGCGAGAGACCTTCGTTTGAGAGCGTTGCTATTATTTATTTTTCTTTCTCTTTGGTAAGAAACTCAAATTCTCAGGCTTTTTCTGCTAGTGGTTGCTGGATAGAGCTCTACAATCTACTTGGTTTTCATCTTGTGATTTTAACGAGCCTAAAGAAGGAAACTGAAGTTTTTTTAGGGATTGAGTTGTGGATTGTGTTCCTGTTTACACAGATTGGTAGTAGATTAATAAAAACGTGGTTATGGGCTCTGTTTACTAAAGTTTCGGATCATTTAATTGAGTTTCTGAGTGAAGATTCTAGCAGTAGCATCAGCTACACAGGGAATCATAAAAAGGCAGTATTATGTAAAAATCTAAAGCACTTCTAAGTTTCCTGATTTAAAAACACAATTTCGATATTCAATGACAAATCTCCTTAAGTATCTTGTTCATTCCAAATAAGCAAAAATGTAGGTTCAACTAATTAAGAGGTAATAACGATGAGATGAATAGCTCATTGGTTGGATGGCTACTGGCCAGCGTCCACTTCATATGTCTGAGTCGAGTCCTCCTCGTATAAAATTGGCACTGAGAACTTTTTTGCAATAGTGATACTCTCAGAGTCGAGTCCAGGCCTTCTATTGATCTTCCTAAAGCTTAGAGGTTAAAAAAATAGCCAAATATCGAGCTTTATCAATATTAACTCTAATTAGGCAAAGTAAGTACTGGATTACTGAAGTATTGATGCTTTGCGTTACTTTCTAAATGTTTTGCTGACGATTTCTCTCGGAAGATTATCTGTCTTGAAGGCCATTTCTCTATTCAATTCTAGTAAAAAGAGACTTTTGTTCACAGTGAAAGTTGTTTACAATTCATAGCGAGAGCCTCCACGGATATCAAGGGATAGGAGCGAAGCGTGTTTAGGGACTCGTTCTATTTCCTATATTGAGTCAAGTTTTTAACGTAAACCCCTGTCATGTAGACTTACATTTATGGGATGCCTATACGTCCATGGGAGTAAGAATACGCCTTGCCAGCGCTCTGCAGCCTTCCTGAGATACCAAAGCAGAACTTGTGTTGGAGGCACAAGTTCCACCCTTTGTATGAGTCGATGCCCATCACAGCTCCCAGTACTTATTACGACTCTACATTGGGTCAAACCAACTGGAAGACCCTTCCTGCGATTCGGGTTTAAACCATAGCCACCACGACACTCCCACATGGGGCCTACCTGTAACAAGCCAGGCCCGGACCGAGATCCGGGGGGCTCCTGACTCCCATGGTACCGTGATTTAAGCTCTAGTAGGGACTACCGGTGATCCTGCCACCCAACAGGACCTATGACCGGCCGCTTGTAACTGGTCAAATCGTAACAACCTTCGGTGGCGTCATCTGAAAACCGTTACGATAAGACCAGTACTTTGCTCTGCCCCAGCTTTTTATTAGACAACGTCATTGATGGGCGAAGCCTTAGTAATTGGGCGGACGCCCTCCATTTCTTACAGTTGAATATTTTTGAACCTTGTTAAAACATACAAAGTCATATCGTACTCGTACTACCGCTCTCATCCAAAGGATAATCCGTAGACGAAGTCCCCAATTCTAATCAAAGGCGCAATTTTATACTCGTGGAACAGTTTAGACGCTTTTTTGACTCGCTGTTGCCTAGGAATCGACAATATTAATGGTGAAGTCAATGGCTAAAGTTGCTACTTTTTCCCAACTGCAGGAAGCGACATTCTTTTTTCTTTTCTATTTGTGCATACCCAGGGATTTTTTACCAAATGCTTTCAGGTTTGTATATTTTTTCGAATATTTGGGAAGAGAATCAGATTTCCAGGCTATTGATGCTAGTTCTTCCTGAATCGAACTCTGCAAAGGGTAATCTCGTTAAACACGAGGAACTTCCTTCTCATAGCAATCCCATATGTCGTGATTCCAAATTGGTTCTTCCCGATATAACCGGGAAGCTATGTAAGGCTTCACTGAATCTTATCTAGTTTCAGTTATTTGAGATTTTGCATATGTGACTAATGCATCGATTAAGTTCTGGTTAGCTTGTTGAACGTCACGGTGCCCATCCCTTATCTTGTTGAGCTTGTTACTCCTTGGAAATTATGTTTTTTTTTAAGTTTTAGGGCTTCTAAATCACTAGCATCCTAGGTCGTAAAGCTCATTGATCTTCGCACACGGTTTTAGACAGCCATGTGCAATGGGCTTCTACGTCATCTTTCGATAACGAATTCTACATGCGTTTTTAAGCTTTTCATTCTTTCTTCATCGTGCGAAACTTATTTCCTTGTCGTTGGCGCACTGATGTCTCTGGTCATCCTTATGATACTGTGGAACCTCATGATGACTACGTCCATTACTCCATTACTGGTTATAAAGCGAGTAATTATCATTCCCAGCCGCATAATCTGATGAGCCCTAACACTGTAAGAACATCATGATTCTTATCCTAGTTCAGAATGTGTCTAAGGGGAAACCATAATCATGATCCGGACATCCTTTTAGAGAGCATCAAGTCCACTTTGGAGAAATGATATTTTTCGAGGGTCGATGTTGCTCCTGGGCTACTCTAACATTGTTGGCTTGTTAACATAAACCAACGACTTATCGTAGCTCCATAAAAGGATATCCAACGGCACTAAATCGCATGAATTAAGGGGCTATTTGACCGGATCATTTTCGAGATTAGACGATTACTGAACTTCATCTTCAATAGGTCGATTGTTTTACCAGTTGTGTGGCATGTGGTACCACCTTGTTGAAACCACATATCAGTGACGTCGAGTCTATCTGATTCTAGCCAAAAATAGTCTTCCAACATGGCACTATAACGAACCCCATTGACCGTAACATAACGATCATTTTCATCAACGAAAAAATACGGTCCACACTACACGCGGTAACTTTTTGTGGATGCAATGGAGTTTTTTGAAGCACATGTGCGTTTGTTGATTTGGCTCATTTTGAACCGAAGCACTATGGCACGCACAGCCTGCCTGGGACGATGAATCTTCCTCTCCTTCCGTTTGAAAGAAGTGATCTACAGTACAACACGCATTGGAGTTGTGATGAATTTGCGCTGCAACCGTCTTTTGATTGTGGTCTTATGCCATCTGATGCAATGGCTCCAGTACTGCTATTACTGAAAAAATACTAAATGAACTTCCCCTGTGCCCAGGAATAGTCTCGACGACGACAACGTTATATTTCACTCCTAGGAAAACTTACGTCTGCCTTTCTGGCAATGAACTATATTGCGAAGAGTCGGTGGAGGATCAAGGCCTTGATGAAGTCCCTTACGACTTCCATGCTAGTCCGAGAATGCAACACTTCACTGAACGCAGTCGAAGGGCTGAATTCACCGAGCCTTATTTGTGTTGCAGGTCACAATGGGATTATGGGAAATGAAATTGCCAATAAATTTGTTAGGCAAACCTCCAGAGGAGAGTTTTTCAAAACCGGAACCTGCGTTACGAATGCGTGCTTCTTCGATTATTGCTTCCTGGTAGCTGGATTTCGTATGAAACTGTAGATGGCAGACCAAACGAATGCTTCCCGACGTTTTTAACAGGTCAACTACTTTCATCTTGTCTCTCAATTGGAAAGACGGCAAGCTTTTACTGGCGTCGTAAGGGGCACTATGCCTTTCCGAAGCTCTTAAAGGTGCTAGACATAAGTGACAGAACATCTTGCGGCGCTTGCTACAAATGCGATGGCGACACAGCGGAGAAATACCTCTGTGAGTGTGCGGCCTACGCTCGGATAAGACTGCAGGTACTCGGCGCTGACTTGACGAGTGCTGGTACTGTGGGAATGAATGAAGCCCTAACCTCATTGACTCCAAATCTGTTTTGCACTGCTTCATTACACTACAGCATCTCTCCCACAAGAAGAAAGTACTTTGATGGGTACCTGGTCATAAACGCATTGTCGGAAAAGAAATAGCCGATGAACTGGCTGGAAATGGTTCGACTGATTCTATCGTCGACCCTGTGCAGTTGTGTAATATTCCGAAATTTTAGATTGGATCAGTTACACTTCCCGATTAAGCCAGTGTTTTCAAAATGAAGACTCTGGCATCGTATCGTGCCTAAAAAAAGGAGCAGGCAAGAATGCGGCTTATTGGAGGCAGTACAAATAATTTCTCTACATCTTGGGCATCTAAGGATATTCATTCGCTTCACCACTTAACTGAGCGGTTTAATTTGTGGAAAGTAATATTTTCGGATACTAGGCAATCCGCAAGTGTTCCACTCAGGGATTGCTGTCACTTTTCCCTGGAAGAAGCGGGTCTCTAGAAGGCAGTAAGAGTAAGATATTCGTATATTGAGTGTTTCTGGAAAGGATGTTGCATTTTTGAACGGTCTCCATGGATCATCACTCTTCTAAACCATTCTGAAGAGCAGAAACGTGCTGAAATCAGTATTGGGAAGCAATGTGTTCCCAAATCACAGTCTAGAAGCTGGAGTTTTTAAGTCTGATCACGGTGCGCGATATGATAAATTTGCATCTATGATTCATTTGATACTGGCCATCAAGCTGGTGACCTGTGACCTGTGATTCCTCTGATATCCGCCATCAAGTTGGCGATCTGTGATTCATCGAATACCGGCCACCAAATTGGCGACCTGTGATTCCTCGGATAACGGCCATCAAACTGGCGACCTGTGATTCCTCTGATACCGGCCATCAAATTGGCGACCTGTGATTCCTCTGATACCAGCCATCAAGTTGGCGACCCGTGATTCCTCGGATACAGGCTATCAAGTTGGCGATCTGTGATTCTTCGGATACCGGCCATGAAGTTGGTGAGCGGTGATTCCTCTGATACCAGCCATCAAATTGGCGACCTGTGATTCCTCCAATACCGGCCATTAGACTGGCGACCTGTACTAGCAAGTTAGTGTAGAACTCAGTATTATACGAGTACCTTTGGATAGAATTCTTGAGTAAAGTATAGAAGGCGTTTTCGCTTCACTGTCGACTTGAAAGCGACTTTGTAAATTGCTGAGTTAGACGATAGCATGAAATTCAGGAGATGGATTCCTCTTAGACTAATGTCCCATACCTTGTATCAAATATTCAGGCAGTTCCTCTTCCAGTTTCGTGGTTAGAGTAGAACTGCATCTCGTTATTTGCATTCGCTATGTAGTATATGACATTTGAAAAATCTTCGGATAGGTTCTGAGTAAATTTCCTTGCGTCAGCCAACACTTCGACAACTGGCAGTTCGGGAGGCAGCTTTAAAACCAAAAGACTGGATGAGTTCAGTTAAAAGGATTTTCTGTGATACAAGCATCAACAGCGATCTGATCTTCTGTTTGCCTCCTTGGATGCATGTAAGGCATATCAGGTTGAGTCGTTTTGCCACTTTTTCTATCTTTCCTGTTTAACCTAAGGAATCATCCTGCAGCAATTTTTGAAGCCGCAAGCTATAGTGACTCATGTTGCTTCAACACATGTTGAGTGGATTTGACCTTCTTCTTCTACCTTTCAAATAAGGTTAGTGTAAGTCATATCAGACCTATATGTGCTACTATCTGGGAATGCATCAGTGTCTCACTAAGCAAGTCCGCATTTTTATTCCCATTGAAGTGAAATCTCTTCTTTGTGACTCACTCAAACGGTTCCACTCAAACTAATTACAGTTTTTAAGCACACGAAACATACGTTAATTTTCAGCCAGCACATTAATTCCAGAAGCGTACTTCACAGAACATATTCGTACTCTCCACCCAGTTCGTTTGTCAACCCAAGACGTCTTTTGATTAATTTGTAACACTCATTGAGTGGAGTAGCCGCAGATGAATGTTTCTTCAAATTTCATTCTTGATCGTGTCCAACAACAAGTTCCATCAATTTCAAGTACACACAAACGGCGGCGACGGAAAATTCACACACAGTTTTAGTGGACACGCTAAAAAGTATCTGAGCAAGTATGTGGTAACGTGCGACACAAGCGCTTCGTTGAAATTCCATGTCAGCCAAAGTGCTAGAGTGTGGCTTGTACATATTCATAGATACTTTCTGTCTCAGACTGTATCCGTATTTTTTTTTTTTTTTTTTGTTTTTTTGTTGTTTTCTTTTTAAGTGAATGCATACTTTTCTACCGCTGTCGACCTTAACCGGATCGCGCCGGTAAGTCTGCTTGTATCCGAACCAAACCAGATATATTCGCCTGAGAAGTCCGATATTCATATCAACTAACTAACGACGTAACATCAAACAGACGGGGTAAAGTGAGTGTGGCTTGGCTAAAACCACTGCAACTACGAACTCCAAACTACAAACTGCAACTGCAACTGAATCATGGCCCAAAGGTACGATCGTAGGTAGGCGAGGTGCTGGTTTTCTGAAGAGAATGGAGCAAGTATCTGTAAGATGATATTTGTGTTCAGAAAGCTAATGGTAAGGCAAATCAAACAAAATGATGAGACTATAGGTGGAGCAGCCCGTTGATGTTACATTACATGGCCTCTGACAAAAGGGGGCTCGAGGAAAGTCTGCCTTCATTTGGACGCTTCTCTCTTTTTGACCTTCCCTGAGAGACCTTGGAAGAAATGTATTCGCTTCTGACTTTGTCCTATCAATCGATCAAGTATTTCATTACATTGTATCTTGTAAATAAATTAATCGAGAGAAACACTGATTCTGGTTACTCGATGGGAAAACTAGATGACTACATCGTTCTCGTTCATAGACATGAGCAAATGTGTAGTAGGTAGCTAGTCGTACCTAAAAGAAAGACCATTTACTCGTATTACGAAAAAGGTGGATACCGGTTACCAGATGAAAATAATTTAAAAAAATTAATTTAATTGATTGCAAACTAACATGGGCTGCGTGATGGCTTTATTGAATAATCACCGAGTGTAATCGATGAAATCGATGAAATTAGTGGCGATCCAGAGATGGTGACCGCCCAATATGAATTGCGACTTTGTTTTCGATGCGAAAAGTGCAGATACAACTCTCGTAAGTCAACTGAAATAGATGTTAGATTGCTAGTTTACGAGTATGATGTGAAAGTACGAGGAATGAGGAATTTGCTCGATGTTTTAATTAGCCTTGACATTGATGTCGTAGGGGTGTACTATATTTACACAGTTTAACTCATTCATTTATTCAATCTATTTCTGATCACTTAAGCTGCTGATATTAGCGGAAATAGGTAATGAAAACCGTAGTCAAGAATGCCTCGGAACGAAATGAGTTTGACACACGTGTATTTCATCTTGAATATTACTAATTCTCACATGCTTTAGTATTAGCTACTGAATACGTCTAATCAGGATACATCTAATCATACATATGCCACAATCCATAATCAGCTACTTAACCCCAGCCAGTCTGGGTTTCCGAGCTGCTCCATGGCAATGGTCAACATACTTGAAGAAATTAGACAAAACCTCGACAAGGGCCTAGTGATGTTTCTAGGTCTACTTGATTTCTCAAGGGGATTTGATAAGACCAATCATAAAATACTGGGCTGGAGACTGAAAAATTTCTTTGGATACGGAGCTGATAGGCTGATTCGCAGTTTTTCCTGTGGAAGAAAAGTCTTCAGCTTTTAAACATATTATACAAGGAGTATCTCAGGAATCTGCTCTAGGACCAATTTTGTTCTGTCTATTTATAAACGACTTGCCATGTATTTGGGAAAATTCTCCAGTGCTCCTACATATTTTTTATTGTATTTATTTTATTTTCATGAACGATTTCAGTATAAAGGGTGACCAGTTTGCAAAGATAGTTCTTCCAATTACTATGCTCCAGTAGCTGTCAAAATTGCTAATGACATCCAGATGTCAAAATATACAGTGCCATTTCATCGTGCCTCGTTTTACGCTTTCCAAACGTGCGGAAATTATTAAAAGATTTTATCGGAGTTCCGGCTCAGTTGTAAATACGCAATTCACAGGCGCTTCGTCGCACTGTGGAAAAATTTGAGCGTGAGTACACTCTTTGGATCTTAAGCCACCAACCAGATAGAGATTGTTGCGAAATGAAGAAAACATAGCCACCTTAGCGGATACTATCGAAGAAATGTCGATTCGGCGCTTATCAGCTGAATTGGGCATCGCCAGAGAGTCAACCCGGCTTATTTTGTAGTTGGATTTGAGCCTACATCCGTATAAGATTGCGATGACGCAAGAATTGAATCCGGACGACCATAGACAACGCCGTGAGTACGCTAATTGAGCACTGGAAATGTTGGCCGGAGATTCAGATTTTTTCCAAAAAATCACATTCTCCGACGAGGCCCATTTCTGGTTCAGTAGCTCTGTCAACAAGCAAAATTGACATTATTGGAGCGAACAAAATTCATAAGTATTCGGTCAAGCATCAGTGCATCTACAAAGATTGACTGTTTGATGCGGTTTATGCCATGGCGGCATCATCAGGGCCTTATTTCTTTCGAAATGAGGAAGGAGTGATGTTAACCAACTTTCTGTGGCCAGAGCTCGACAACATTGATTGAACCGAACTGTGGTTCCAACAAGACGGCGCTACATCCCATACAAGCGAGAAATTTGGCGATTGGGTCATCTCACGGTAGGTGTTCATCAGTTAGGCGCCGCGATCATGTGACTTGACACCACTCGATTATTTTCTCTGAGGTTACGTCAAGTGCTTAGTTTACGCTAATAAGCCAACCACTTTGTACCAGCTCGATTCCAACATATGACACACTATTACCGGAATAACGCCGCACATATTGGACCGAGTCATCAAATAATTGGCCATCGAATCGCTCGTGTAAAATTTCCAATGTGGCGTGAGCTGTGTGGCACGTAGCGTCGTCCTGTTGAAACTACATGTCGTTGGTGTCCATATCATCCAATTCAGGCCAAAAGAAGTTGGTAATCATCGACCTATAGCGCTCGGCGTTGAAGGTGATGGCCTGGCCAACGTCGTTCTCAAAGAAATATGGACCGATGACGCCGCCAGTCCAAAATCCACACCACACAGTGACTTTTTCGGGATGCATTTGACGCTCTTAGATCTCATGTTGATTGACGTACCATCCAGAAATGGGCCTCGTGGCTGAAGATGATTTTTTGCAGAAAATTAAGGTCAGCTTCCACCTGCTCCAGAGCCCATTCAGAGAACACGCGTCGTTGTCTATGGTCGTTTACCTTCAGCTCCTGGGTCGCAAAATTCGCCAAGTTGTGGTGTGTGAAAGGCCGAGTTCTTGTGAGCGACGCGAAATCGACGGCCTCGGATTCTCCTGCCCACTCTCATGGACAGAGGCGATGTTTTCGGCAGATCTTGCGTTTCATCGACGAACGGGTGTTGGTTTATCGTTTACTGAACCAGTGGACTCAAATTTATCCACCGCACTGTAAATAGTCCTCTCGGCAAAACGATGATGGTGACCGTAAAATGGGCGAAGCGTGCGGAACGTATATTGTAGCTTCAACAATATGGCCGCTATCAACTATCAAATTTCGGAAGTCCCTATTGAGAGACCATTTTTTTGGTTTTTAATTGTCAAAGAAACACAGGAAGATTGCGAAAGTGTATACAATTTTTATTTGAGTTGATAATTCTATGCTTGCCATTTACTTCTTAAGGATTATTTCTTGTAAATGTTAACCAGGAATACGTTTTAAGTAGTCCATACCGAGAAGTCCAATTTTGAATCACTTTTTCGAGCATAGTACTCGTATCTCGCCAATAATACGTGTAATGTTGTCTCCGAAGGCTGCAATTGATCCCTATAGAAAATAGTCTAAAGGCGTCAAATCACATGATCTAGCCAGATAAATTGCTCACAGAACTTGTTTCTCAATTGGTCCATCGATTTGCGTGCTGTGTGGCATATAGCGCCGTCTTGCTGGAACCACATGTGGACCAGGTTCAGCTCGCGCATTTTGGGCTTATTTTTGCCCAAAACCATTGAGCGTAAGTGGACAGCATTGACGATATCGTTTTTCTTACGGTCATCTTTAAAAAAATACGAGCCAATGAATCCGCCAGACCATAAACCGCACCATACAGTACATTTTTTCCGGGTGAATTGGCAGCTCTTCTATTGCGTAAGGTTGTTCATCGGACCAAATACGGCGGTTTTGCTTATTCAACCAGAAATGAGCTTTGTTGCTGAAGACAAAAAAGCGGATCTTCCTCCAGCTTTTCTAAAGCCCATTCATCGAAAATTCGACGCTATAGCAAGTTCGTTTGGCTTCAGTTCTTACACGAGATGTATTTTGTAAGGTTTTAGACCAAAATCCTTCTGTAGCGCAATCCCTAAATGGTAAATCGAAATGGCAAACGTAATTTTAGTATCAAGGAAGAAAGCACCACAGTCATACTGAGAAATGCATTGAGACTTTGTGGATTTGAAGGTGGAATCGGTTTCATAGTCAGTATTTTAGCAGGGAACGTTCCACCACTTCAGTGATAAAGTTCCTACACCAGAATTCAAAGAATCAAGGCCTAGTACGAGTACATCAAAGCTGCGAGTGTAATCCCAAAAAGATGAAATGCTCTGAGTTATTGTCATTAGTCTCTAGTACTGTGCCTTATTTGTACACTGGCAAGCATCCCGCATTCGTTTCTATTCGCGGCATCAAGAGTACCGACGACTTCTTAAAAAATGAGGTCATTTGGGCTACCTGCATCCTAAGGAGTCATGTTGTACTTACACTATTGTGCCTGCAATATATAAAATTGTCAATAGAAACTCTGAGGGAGGACGTAAGTAGTCTGTCGCCTCTTGAAACTGACCGAGCTAATCGGTGTTCGCATTCCGGAATTGTGGCTTCAAAATGTAGACTCTGTTCGGAGAAGTTTTGCATTCTTGAACTTACAGGTTAGCCCAGCGTAAGAATATAAAATTCTTTTTAATCACAGTTTGCAATTTATTATTCACATATCTCTAGATGTCAACTTCCTATCTACGGATGGGTCCTATTCCAAACTTCCTACGACAATCTACGATGAACTTGGTGAAACAATTGACCTAAGTAAGAATTGCGTCTCTGATATGCCACAAACTCCAAACTCCGCACTTGGAAACCAACTTAATTCAGAGCTGTGTCATTCCATTGTTTAAAAGTTTCGACTTTCTACTCAAAAAAAGAGTAAACTAGGACCAGCAGTTGCATATGATTGAGGCGGGAGGTCTTAAACCAATCACATCGCCATTTATGATACCTGGGATCTACCAAAAGATCCCTTTCTCATGTAAAACAGAAGCTGAAGAGGCTACAGCGGAAAAGCTGGGAACATTGTCTTCACCGAAGTATTTCAAGAAGAAAGCGAAGAAGTCGAGGAATCAGTGGAGGAATCTTTAGCCCGAGTCACAGAGAGCCTAACTATGCAAGCATACGAGATTCTAAATTATTCTAGTCATGATAATATGGTAATCGACGAAGAGAGAAAAGTATGAGCTAAATCGCAAGACAATCTACCAATTTCTCGAATCGTAACTATTGGTCTCACGCAGAAAATGAAGACAGCTCGCGAAACCCACCGTAAAATCGAAATGAGGAAGACTACAAAAAAAAAAAACGAGGAACTCGATAAGGCTAAGAGTAATTCTTCAACAAAACCTCCACCTAATATCTGGAGGCCACTGTCGTCGAAAAATTTATGTTCACTTCAGCATAACCAGAAGCCTGGGTCTGAAAACGCCGACTCATTCATGATAACCTTCCTTCAACAGCTGAAAGACTCGAATTACATCTGTAGTTCCAGCCCCCCATCAAAAGCCGCATCTCGATGCGATTTCTCCTGCATGCTATAAGATTTTCTTAAACAAACAACGTACGCACAAGCTTTTACAGGCATACTCAGACCATCGACCGAGCGACAACAAATTTTCGAAGAAATAAAGTTCAAATAGCCTCTTTGCCAGAGGATCAAAATGCCGATGATTTTCTCAGTCAAATCTCGGATCTAGTCGAAAAGTTTTCGTTGCCGTCTAATTCGAAACATTTCCGGCCTTCAATATGTAAACTCAACCACGTCAAAAGTTTTTGGAATTCGCGAATGCCACTACTTCGTTGATAAGAAAAGTGTGGAAACACCACCAGATCTGATTTATTTAGAGACTTTAGCCCCTCCACTAGTACCGCGCATAGACAACAATCTCAGTATTTGCCTCCTTGATATTTTGGGAGGCTGCTTGTGTGCTGTAGAAATACGGTAGACGCAATGCCTAGTGTTGTAGCTATTTCTACACATCAACTATGCTTATTTCACCTCCAAGTGGTAACCATCGGACTCAGAGCGAGTGCTGACCAGCAAACAAAAATAGCAGTACTATAAACGCAGATGGAATAAACGGTGAAATAAAGCAAACCAGACTTTGTCTGGACTACTCTGATATATTTGGAGCTCAGGCCGGTAAGGGTTTCCGAGATTTAGTCTTGGAGAGAGATGGTTGCAGATGATCCGTTAATGAACCAATGACAGCACTCACGTCTCCGAACGGGCGCAACTGCCCGGCCATGGAAAAAAACCCGCAGTTACGCAATAACAACAAGCCTCGGATACGGAAGGATCTACTGCAGACAACCCCTGGTAACGAAACAAGGACAACGCACTTCGGTCACATGCAGCCGAACATGCGTCATCTGCTACGGCGATTGATATCGATGATAAAAGCAGCGTCTATTTGGATGCGAATTTGTTGTTAGAGGCAGATTTTGGCAAGATGTCTTGAGTTTCCGGCATATTAACGAGCCAGTCGCAACAATCCGTATTACGGCTAAATTCTCCAACCTTGCTTTTATATACGCGCACGTCGCCACAGAGGAGAAAGATGACGACAACAAAGATTGCTTCTGTAGCATAGGCAGCCAGACTTGCGGCAATAAAGGCAATATTTCCACGGGGACAGTACCATATGTGTTGATAGCCCGACTGTCATTAAGCCCATCGCGGCAGTCGAGATAAAATCGAGGCTTGTGAAGCGTGAATAGCTTCAGGCTCTTGACATTCAGCATAAGGTTAAGCTCGGCTCGGCCACAAAGGTGTGGCAGCCAACGAACATGAAGACGAGTTAGCTCGCAATGATCCTCTTTAGACAGGCAACTGGTAGATCAAAGTACTCTGAATTCTATGAATACAAGTGGAGCGAACGTTACAAATAAAACGCAATGAAAGGTGGAAAAACCTACCAAACTGTAAAACTTCGAGACAAATAGTGAACAAATCCAAAACAACTAAGGCAGAGCTGAATTATCTACGCCTGCTGAATTACTCACAGGCCGTAATCTTCTGGGATCGCGTACAACAAAGTTGTGCTTTACCGACGACGATCTCTACAGAGGCAGGTACTGACATGGACTCACGAGAGGATACCTACACTTTCTGTGCCACTGTCCCAGCCTCCGTAATTTGAGACCGAGAATTTTGGGACCTCCTGCTTCATTTACACCTCTGTTTAGATTCGTGGATTCAACAAGATGGCTTGCACCCGTTCAAACAGCAACCAACTCAAGATGGAAAGCGAAAACCGAAGCTAATATCCGCAATCAAATTCCCATCCTCTCCTAATTCTCCCAACCGGACATCACAATGGTAGACTCATGGACCTAAGTGTGATGAGGTATATGTAGAGTGGCTTCGGCTCCAGATAATATACCAACCCGCAAACCTAATCTAACCTAACCTAACCTAACTCTAAACGAGTTCCAGCAATGCACTACGTGTGGGTTGATGAAACCATGCCTAATGACGAGGTTTCCATAAGGAGGAGATCTTGTGCCTTGTAACAACTGCCGGAGTTTTTCTCTATTTAGTGTCTCAGTAATGCCTTGAACTTCTGCCCTGGCAGCCTGACGATCGAATAAATCCTATAGAACTGCTACAAACTTCAAGTCAAGAGTTCGTCTGAATGCGATGCAATTCGAAAGTAGGTACTTCCTGATACATTTTCTTCAATCATATGCTAAACCAGACCGTGCGCTTAACAGGCATTCCTCCGGAATGGGGCATCACGTCGAGCGCATGGGCTTGATCCTGTGTGGAACTTGTTTAAGTGAAGAAAGGGTAAGGAGTGTCCTCCATAAGCTGCATCAAATGTGAATGTAGTTCTAAACGTTAAAATACGGCTACATTGAGGGTAGATTACCAAGGGATTATTGAGTCCTAACCCATTCTCTAGACGACAAGCGTGACCGAATTTCTATTTTAAAGAGCTGTGTATGTATCAGGTATTTTGGAGCACTGGGTGTAGACACCTAAAGAAGAGGATGAAGGATAATCATAGAAGGAGAATCCCAAGACCTCTGAGCATTAGATTTAGACCTAGCTTAAGGGGGAGGTAGGACTATGTATCCTTATCACTTCAGCCAGGTTAGGCCTACTGTGATTTCCTCCAGTTAAATTTCACCCTGGATTTCTGAAATTCTAATAAATTCGGCTAGCCTTTGAGTGAGCTGGCAGTGATATCTTCTGCCTCAAGGTATGGCTTACGTAGACGTAGACGTGTTCTGCCTAGGCGGTTACAGTTGGATAGGATGCGCCCTGTTGTTTCTTCGTCCTCGGTGCGCAATTGTTGTCTTGTGCTACTCCCACAATCATAATGTGTTTTTTGACTCTGCAGTGACCCGTAAGGAATCCAGATACTGTGTATATCTGTCCCCTAGAAAGCAGTAGGAGTTGCTTTATTCTGAACATAATATTCTGGGGCCACCAAGGGTGGGTTCGTGGATTCAACTCCTTCAATGGCATGGAAATGCACGTACAAGGTAAAGTTCTAAACATGCTCAACTAGGAGAGACGCCAGATATGATCCCTGTCACTGTACAGCTCAAGCTGACATAGAGTCTCCACGTCGCGCCCCTAGATAGCTATCTCAGCAGCCGCTGAATAGTGAACTAATGTATGCAGCCGTGTTCTGGGGAAGAGGACACGTTCGTCTATCTCTACCGGATTTGGCGATTGTGTGTGGGGTTAACGGCCCAACCACGTAAAAAACCCATTGTTACGAGAGAACTAACTGCCTCGGAAGGAACCAGATTTAAAACGACGACGTGGCGCGAAAAAGGACAGTGATTTAAGAGTATGCTTTTGGAACGTTAGAATATTATACGAAAATATCCTCACGCAGTGTAAGGCAAACATTACTGCGATCCAGGAAGTGCGCCGGATAGGATCAGGTATAATGAAAAGAAAGAAGTGCGATATATATTACAGCTGCCACAAAAGGTTGGGAAAACGGTTGAGATCGAAGGTCATCGATTTCAAACCAATTAGCGATCGCCTGGCTCTGATCCTCATCCAAGGGAAATTCTACAACATCAGCCTCGTATGTGCACTCGTCCCTACCAATGATTCTTAGGACTCTATCAAAAAGGATTTCTACGACCTTTTGGACGGAGTCTACCGAGCCTGTCTGAAGTATGATGTTAAAATTGTGCTCTTCAATGCCAAAATTGGTAATGAGGGCATCTTTAGCGGAGTGGTCGGAAAACACAGCCTCCGCGAAACGACAACAGATAACGGCTTCCGACGGTGATAAGATTCCCTCATTAGAGAATCCATACGGCAACCTGGCTAGCTACGGACGGTAGAACCATCAACTAAATTCACCACGTGTTGATTGACACGACACTCGTCTAACATCCAAAATGTGCAAACATTTAGAGGGGCAAATGTCGACTCCGATAACTGTTTAGTTGCAGCCCGATTCAGAGCTCGACTATCTAATGAAAGAAAGCTGCGCCAAACAACAAAAAGTAGGTACGTCATTGGATCTGTGAGTCCACCGGAGGTAGTCAGAGACCACAAAGAGCACATGGAGAAACGACTCTGCAATATGCCATTGCCTACCATAAACGCCAACATCATGTGGTTACAATGCTGCACTACTATTCAGGAAGTAGCCGAAGCAACTCTTGGCTACCAGCCACTCCCGACAAGAAATCCGTGGTATTATCACGAGGGCATGCAGAAAAAGAAGGCAGGATGAAGTATATAAGAAGACGTTGCAAAGAACAACCCGAGCAACGTAGGATGAGTACACAGCCAGAAGGAGGGAGGAGAAACAGTTACTGCGAAAAAAGAAAAGAGCCTTCGCAGTTTCTCAGCTCAAGGATATCGAAGAGTGCAGGAGTAATAACAAGATGCGAAACTTTTATAAAAAATACTAAAAGCCTGGCTGCAGGCTACAGAGCAGGAACTCAGGCTATTCGAAACACTGAGGGTAATCATGTCACCGACCCGCAAGAAATTGTGGATGTGTTTAAGCATGACCAGGAGAGAGTGATAGGGTATGAAGAAAACCCAACTCCAGGCGATGAAGTAGTTCTCCCACCCAGCCTTTAAAAAGCTGAAGAACAATAAGGCAGCGGGCTTGGACGGATTGCCATCATAGTTCTTCAAAGCTGGTAGCGATAATTTGGTAAGAAGAATGCACCAGATCATCTGCAAAGTATGGGAGGACGAAAACATGCCCGACGACTGGACTATCAGCTCTACCTCCTGCACTATCTTCAATAAAGGTGATTCTATGTCTTGAATGAACTACCGAGACATATCCCTGCTTAACGTAACCTACAAGATCTTATCCAGCATACTGTGTGAACGACTAAAGCCGTTTTGTACAACACTCATCGGCACCTACCAGTGTGGCTTCTGGTCCAGGAAATCGACGATAGACCAAATCTTCACACTGCCGCAAATCCTGGAAAAGACCAACGAGCTCCAAGTCGATACTCACCACACCATCTCTTCACCGACTTCAAAGCCGCATACCACAGCTTTCATCACACTGAATTATATAACGCGATGGCTGATTTCGGGATCACGAGGAAAACAGATTCGGTTGTGGCGCGCCACCTTAGAGAACTCGCAATGCACCGTGCCGCTTGGAAACAAAACCTCCAAATTATTACAAACATGCGCCGGATTCCGGCAAGGAGACGCACTGTCGTGTGATTTCTTTAATCTTCTACTGGAGCAGACACTGTGAAAAGCCGGCGTAAACTCAGAAGGCACTATATTGAATAAATTCATTCAGCTGCTGGGCTACGCAGATGATATCGACATCACCGCCAGTTCCCAGCGTGTTATTATTGAGCCTTTTACTGCTATAGAAGAACAAGCCCAACGAGTTGGTCTCATGATGAATGAGGATAAAACAAAGTACATGCCATCTAGGACAGAACCTAAAAATCGACAGCTATAATATAGACGTAGTGAAGGAGTTTATCTACCTCGGGGCAAACATAAACTCGACAAATGACACACTAGTGGAGATTCAACGAAGAATAACCTCAGGCAACCGCTGTTACTTTGGTTTGTCCAAAGAACTAGGGCCCAAATTCCTAACTCGAAGGTCCAAAATCATGTTCTACAAAGCTCTGATTTTGCCAATCTTGCTTTATGGAGCTGAATACTGGCCGATAAGCTAGACAGGGGAGCAGATATCCAATATTTGGTCCTGTCTGCGAGGAGTGCGAATGAAGGAGAAGATATAACCGCGAACTCTACGAGCTCTATAAAGTCCGGAAGGCAAAAATTCATCCACTGCACTGGCCCGGCCACATCGAGCGAATGGGCTAAAATCTTCGAATTCCAGCCACCTGTTTAAAGATCAAGTAATCGCGTTCGTCTAGTAAACTGAAAGCAACGTGCCCGAGACAGTGAAGGATGGATGGCGGCATTAGCTCAAGCTGGCCGGATAAGGAAGTAAGTAATGTTTTGGCAACAGAATACACAGTTCCTGTGTATGCACGAAGCGTGTCATACCCTTGCGCATTTCCAATTTTGTCACGTTTCAAATTGCAATTTAGTAAATTGCAGGATACAAAAATATTGTATCTACTTTGTTAACTTGCATTCTAAAAGTAGATTCCCGACAGTTCGAATTGATTAAATAAAATTGCTGCCGAGAGTCAATAATTTCACATGCGATCTGAACGATCTAAACGGTCTGTCCAACGATCGGTAATAGCTATCGTGCACGATACTATGATAATTGTCTGTGATTTGCTTCAAGTTGTCAAGACAATTAACGTTACTTAGAAACATGCAAATTTATTAGCCTTTAATTTAACATTTGACTTCACAGGTTGGATAGGTTGATACTGTATTACTGCTTCGGAAATTCCTATTTTCAATTGTTTTGAAGTCGGCATTGTAGAAGACTATGGCTGAATTGTACTTACCTCAAAATTGTAAAGTCCAACGAAATTGGATGCAAAATATGAAAGGCTTATCCACGGTAGCCTCATATTCTGTGTTTGGTTTTTTCGGTTCCCAACCTCTGATATATCAATTGACGCCTTTTAGCAGCAACATCACTTAACACTCTTTCACTTTCACTACACGGTTCAAATTGAATGTCGGTTTCGGGGTACTATACTCGTATCACAGTTTTCAGATACTTTTTTGATCCAACACTCTTTGGTTTAAGCCGACAATAACCGTGTTAACTGCTCCACTAACTACTCCGGACTGATCGAAACCGTCTGAATGTTGAGATTTTTTTTCTCAAGCTTGGACGTGACTTTCACAATTCATTGTTGCTGAATTGCAAGATGCGAAATTACCAAAAAGATCTCTCTGGGTAGCGCTACCCATCAACAATCCACCACGTCTGGGGTTTTTTTTTTCATCAGCCCGATTCGAAATACTCACCTGGGAGCTGTGTTTAAGTAATGAGCCAGTTCAAACCGACCAAATCCAATTGTGAATCACAGTTAATCATTCAGAAATGATCTGTGAATATCTGACAGGCAAGCTGGTTGAATTTGGGGTTAGATCCAGAAATGGTCGGTTTTCGGCTGTGAACATGGTGCTAACTGACTGTTACTGGCAAAGTTAGAAGGGTTATGAGAACATGTAGCATCGGTTGGATAGAGATGAGATGAGACATGGTGAATCTGAATATCTACAATACATCCATTGGTTTCGAAGCAGATTGCGCCAACTTTTCTGGATTAAAGTGAAATTAAATGAATTCATACATGCTCAGTGGTAATTAGTCAATTTATCTTAGTATCTGCAGGAATACAGATACAAGTTTTAGATGATTTTACGAGCATATTCCAATGGTCATAAATGGCAAGTGATAAGGATCTTCAAATCTGGACCAAAAAGTGGGTACTGACCACAAATCATTAGGAGCAATGCCTGGTTGCTCTTGAAGAATGAGAAATCATGGTATTAAGGGAGTGGGATTTGAGTGAGATATTTAAACTTCAGAAACGATCACCACTATTTAGTCCAGGAACACTTACAAATCATAGGCGAAAACTAAAGGAAGTCCAGCAATAACCTAATAAATTGTTGAGATGGATCAAGGCCTAGGCTACCTACCTGCTGCAATGAAGGTCTTATCATTGCGCACGACGAGAGGATTTTTTTGCTGACCCTGAATATCAGGGTCATAGGCAGAAGATTTCACTTTCGGTGGCTTGCCATTGGACGCAAAAGTGACGGTGATGTCTAGATATTACATGAACTCAGACCTGCATCATATACAATAATTGGCCTGGCCTTCTAGATTAGTGTCCTATTAGATTTTAGTACGATCCTCCACTCTTTTGTAGCTTCAGACAGCGATCTTCCTGCAAGCTTTATGTGCTCGTTGTCAATCTCCAAATACATTTCGTAGCTGTTCGGGCTTTCATGGATATGGCAATATCCATATCCAACTCAGTCCACACTGGACTAGAAATGGATTTTGGGGCCAATGCCCACACAGACGAAGTAAAACTTTCATTACAGTTTTGAGTATAACCGCTGATGATCTCTGATCAATTCTTCGTAGACTGGCTTGATAGCTTCATACACTTCAATTAGAAAGCTGGCTTATGTTTGTACTCAGCCAAACTATTTGTAGCTTTAGCTTTTTGCCATGAGCAGCATGAATCCTCGCCGATCGGACATTTATCGTGCTGTGGTTTTGCATCATTAGATAATTTATGATCGAGTATAGCACTTATACTGTTTCTCATGTTTTCAACTCAATCACAGTTTCTACGAATGGGTATTAGTCTATTAGTTTTCCGGTCAACTTGCCCCTTCCACTGAGACCTTTTGTATTTTTTTTCAAATTACCTAGGCGAGTAATTTGATCTATACACTCTTTCTTGAGTGCTGTGACATTCTCATAGGGCTTAGCGTCAGTAATGCCTTTAAAAGTCTTTGAATCACCGTCACCAATGTAATGGGTGGAGCAAAGCTTCGGATCGCTGAAAAATCTCAATAGCTGCATCGAGCACCATTTTTCCTGCTGATCCATCGGGATTCACATAGCGCTTATCTTTATGATTTTGTGCCCATTCCGTACATTCTTCGGTATCTTCTTTATTCTTCCAGTAATTCACACTCCTTACAGTATTTTGATTTTACTGCACAGTCTATAATTTTTGCACCGTAATTGCACCACCAATACCCTGGATTTGTTCTTAATCTCTCACCCTGATAAATACGCCGTCGATGTGCTCCCCTCTAGGCTCGTCAGGCCATTGTGTCATATCAGAAAAGATTCCTAAAAGAACTCAATGCCAATACTAGAAAGCCAATTAGAGCGGACTTAACGCCTTCTTTAGGAACTTTAACTGGTCGTTATGTTTCCTCGATAAGGACGTGGATGCCGCTGCTGATATGATCACTGACACTATTCTCCTTGGAATGAGATCCTTTATCCCTTATTGGATTAAGAGTATAACACCAAAAGAAAGGGCATGGTATGACTCGAGCTGTAAAGAGGCTGTCGGGGTTAGAGAAATGTTTTTCCGGTCCTTCAAGACCAACCCAACAGAGGAAAACCGAAAAAAGTTTAACCGAACCAGGATTGACTCAAGCGCGTGAAATTTCTATACTACCAAAAACGGAGGCAAAATATACTACAATGTCGCAAAAGTAGTAAAAGCTTTTGGTCATTTGTCAAAAACATCAGAAATTCTGCCTCATCCTCCATCCCAACGCTCATTTACAATGACATTCCAGCTGTCAGGTCTTTGGAAAAAGCCAATCTGCTTGCTGCTCAATTTGCGGCCAGTTCAACACTTCCAGATTGTGCTTTATCTTCGCCTATACTTGAGGCCGTCGAATTTTCAATGGGAAAAATCCACTTTCGCACTCGTGTAGTAGCAAGATCTTAATATCCACAAATCCGCAGGTCCAGATGGCATATCTCCCCTTCTTCTGAAGAGGTGTTCTTCCTCGCTGACAAAACCACTGCGTAAGCTTTTTCATCGATCCTACTCTTTAGGACTATTTTCGGGCAGATGGAAAATAGCAATTGTCCAGCCCGTCCATAGAAAAGCCGAATGTTCCTCTCTCTCTTCCTACCGGCCCATTGTACTTTCGTCCCTTCTTTCTGGAAACGCTGATAAGCCGTCAGCTCATGAAATATCTCGAAACACGAAGACTTCTCAATAACCGGCAGTTCGGTTTTCGTAGCAGCAGGACCACAGGTGAAGATATGATGGCATGTCTCACCGAAAGGTGGAACCAAAGCGTAAATCAATCTGGCGAAAGCAAGATAATTGCACTAAATATTTCTAGTGCATGTGACAGAGTTTGGCATCAGGTTCTTTTGTCGAAAATGCGTGCTTTTGGGATCGAGACTCTCTTCTTAAATGGATTAGAAACTACCTTTCGGAACTTTCAATTCAAGTAGTCTTGGATGGTTTTAAGTCTAATATTCACAAAATAAATGCTGGTGTGCCCAGGGCGCTATTCTGTCTCCGATCGTCTCTCTACTGACGACAGTACTATCAGCTTCCATATTTGTTCCCAGACTCACGTCCCTGTTCTTCGGCTGTAGAACGGGGATGGCACCGTATATTAAGCTCACTGAATTCCGATATAACCAATTGGAGAACTATCAATAGAATGGAATTTAATGCTTCCAAAACTCAATTGAAGCGAAATTTAAATACGCAGACATTATCCATGAATGGCACTTGCATCGTTGAAACCGAAAAACTTTCCATTCTCGGTATGTGTGTCAATAACAACTTACATTGGAATGACCACATATTTAATCCTGTAGGTCTCCACAAATCACGTGCCCAAAAATGCTAATAACCATAGTGGAGCACTTGTTCCCCAAAAGGTTACACAACGGTCACAATCGTCCGGGAAACAGTGGTAGGACATATCCCACCCGTTACACTGGGAGAGCTGCAGAGATCTCTTAATTGAATAGGAGACAAAAAGGCGTCTGGACCCGATGGTATTCCGAACACAGCATTAAAGGCTGCTGCCAGAATGGAACCAGATCTTTTCATCGCAACATTGCAAAAGTGGGTTAAACACTACACCATCTCCGCTGGATCAGTGTTAGGTTCATTCCTGTGGAACCTAATGTACGACGGAGTGTTGCAACTAAGGCTGCCCGAAGGAGTCAAACACACCCATGAAGTCGAGTCAACCACGAACGCAGCCATTGTTCAAATAGGATCCTCCTAGCTAAAGTGGTCAGCTCGGTTATTCTATACGCCGCACCAGTCTGGGCAGACACGCTGAGAAGGAAAGAAACAGGCCGGAAACTGTTAGCGGTATACCGACTCGTTGTACTAAGGACACTAAGCGGCTATAGGACGATCTCGGACGAAGCCGCATTTGTCATCGTTGGCTGGAATGATTCCGATCGACATCCTCGCGGGCGAGATGAGGAGAATTTACCGCAGGAAAACCTCAATACCAACTGATGCCAAGGCAATAAGGAGAATGAAAGAGGAAGAAAGGGTACGTTCTATAGCCCTATGGCAATCTCGATGGGATAATGCCACAAAGAGCAGATGGACTCATACCTTGATTCCAAAAATCGATGTATGGTTGAACAGAGCCCAAGGAAACTGTAACTATCACCTTACGCAGTTCATCTCTGGTCATGGCGGATACCGAAAGTATTTATACATTTTTGGCCATGACAACTCTCCCTTTTGTCCCGAGGGTCCAAATCAGGAGGAGGACGTGAAGCACGCAATTTTCTTAGCAGACGCCCAGAGGTAATTAAGAGAATGGTGGAGTCGGAAGAATACTGGCTAAAAATTGTGAAGACCGATCTACGGAGAATAGAAGCCGAAAGAAGAGAAGCAGAACCAGCCGAACAAATAGAAACACCGGAGTAGCATGAATTGCTTGCCAGCCCCGAGAATTAATACCTAGCGGCAGTTCCGTGGGAAGATTGGTAGAAGTGTGTAGGGTGTGGTTTAGGAAGTAGACGCGAGGAAAAGGAAAATAATATCCCGTAAATCATTCATGCTGGTAACACGGGTTATCAGTATCGAATTGGAACCAGCAAGGAATGCAGCCGAGTCTTCACGGATGGCTCTAAAGCCGGTTTAGGATGTTTCGCTGGTGTTTTACTGGGGGACAACAACCATAGATTTAGCTCAACGTTAGGAGACTTGCGTTTGTTTTTCCAGAGAAGATATGTATACGCAATCCTGATGGCAACAAATTATATTCTGAAGAATTAAAGCTTTAGTGAACCTTCTCACAACTGGGTGCTGAAGTCGGAATTCACTGAGTCCAGCTTAAATCCCGGGAAACAATGGGGCCAGAGCAAATGAAATCACCGATGAACCTGCTTGGCAAGGCATACATAGAACGAATTTTTCTGGATCTGTACTTCTGTCAGGACTGCCTGCTCAGCAATTGCTTCCATTGAGAGTTTGCTTTCGTATTATCATAGCTCCAGCACGACTCTTCAGGATGCAGCAGACCAAACAAATGCTTCCCAAAATCTCTTAGAAGTAATCGACTTTCTTGATGTACCATGACGTAGAACTACGTTTTTTCTAAGCACTTAAATGTGCTGGGCATAAGTGACACAACATCCTGCGATACTGTCAATGACACTGCAGCATCTCTGTGTATTGTTCTACGAAAGACTGAGCATGATTTTAGCAAAAGAAACATATACTGAGTGCAATGGGCTAGTTCTTCGTCGGAGGGCTCTATTGAGAACATGCAAAGTAATCGCCATAGTCACTTTTCGTTTATCTGGACGTCCTTGGGACTATGCCTGTCTCAAGTATGTTGCTGTGCAATTTGGCTTTGTGCACGAAACTCCGGGTAAATGCCATCGAAACCTGGCGCCTTTCCTGTTTTTACTGCCAAAAGAGAGGTGCTAAGCTCTTGCTATATAAAACTGCCGAGAACTGCCCTAGGTCTGCCCGAGAACTGCCCGAGAACTGCCCGAGAACTGCCCGAGAATTGCCCGAGAACTGCCCGAGAACTGCCCGAGAACTGCCCGAGAACTGCCCGAGAACTGCCCGAGAACTGTAGTGACTATAGGGTATTGGTCTTGAGGTATCTCAGAGCCTGTTTCATGGTGACTGTACGAGTATTTGTTCGGGTGCTTGTGGTGTCGGAGCTACTGCTTCCTCCGAATTTCCGCAGGAGGCTCAATGCTTTTCTGATAGAGTGGGTGAAGCTGAGGTTGTTGATCGTTGATATCGATTTGTTTTTGCGGGTCTCGATAGTTGTTCTTGGTCAGTTTTGGGATCTCCTGATACCTTAAAATTGTCATATAGTCGTTCACTTTCTACGGTCCATCTGGGAATGCACATTTTGCGAAAGCTCCGGGAATATATTTTTTGGGTCAGTGGCGGAGTAAACTTTAAGCATGAGACGAGCTCGTGAGAGAAGCTATTCTAATCGGGCTTGGTGAAGTTTCAGCGCGGCTTTTGTGCGGGAGGAGTTGGAAGAATCTGGATTTCGACTGGGCAGGATGTTCTGGAAGGAGCCGGAGTGTGGTGTTCCGCATCATAGGTTACGAAGCACAGGTCCGGGTTATAGGCCCTTGTCATCGTAAATTAGGTGCAGGTGGTTTGAGTCTGTCCATTAGCATCCTACCATCGCCGTCGTTGTTTTCATATCTCCACATATTTTGGTGGCTGTTGAAATCGCCAATAAAGATTGGCGATCCGGATGCTACAATATTGCGGGTGGTTTATACTAGGTGTTCCAAAAGTTATCACTCGATGTTCTTTGGCTGTAATTTTTTTTATGAATGAATGATTTTGGTTCTGCTTTTGGATTATGTTTACTTGATGTCTTAAATTTTGTTCCATTAAGTCGAAGAAATGATATTGGCTAAGTGGCCGCCACTAGAATTGGTGACCATTCGGGCCCGACTTGTGGCATTTTCCATCACTGCTGGCAGAACTTCCGGCGATGGGTCCTCGCATTCTTGACGGATATTTTCTTTGAGGGCTTCAAGGGTCTGAGGCTTGTTGGCATAGACTCGTAACTTGAAAAAAACCCACGAAAAGAAGTATGAATCGCCAATACGAGAGATTAGGCGACCCGGAAATGCAGCCCTGCCGCTGCTCCATTCCGTTGGAACCACATGTTCTCTAATCCCAATTCAACCAATTGAGGAAGCAGAAAGTCGTTGAGCATGGCTCTGTAGCGGTCGCCGTCCACAGCACTTGTTTGGCCCGTGGCGTCTCCGAAAAAAATAAGGCCCGATGATGTAAACATGTAGTAAGGGAGTGGGTGTAATGGCCCTACGTCCAGAAGCGATAATTTAGCTTATTCACATATCCACAGAAATGGTATGGGGCCTCGTCGCTCTTGATGGTTTTCGATGAAAAGTTGTCTCCCTCGTGGTTGAAATACAGGTTGGCTTGAGCGTAGGTTACACAGCTAACAGCTGATGCACTGTCTGCGCTTTGTAAGGGAACATCTTACAGTCTTTCACCAAAATTCTCTGTAAAGACCGCCGATTGATGCCCAATTCCGTGGCACATCGTCTGGTCGATATTTCGGGATCCTCTGCGATATTCTCAGCAAAACGGCAGCTACGGAGCCGAAATTCAATCTGCGCCAACAGCACCGACGAATTATTCCGCGTTCTTTAGGACTATAGCGATTCACGTCTTGTTGGTGTGTATTTTTTATCTGTTTACATCACAAATGATAAAGTATATTTGATAGTTTTGATTTGCTTATACCTTCAATGTTAGGTTGGTATATTTGAACAGACAGTCCGATACGCCTTTTTAGTTGGCGCTGAAAATTGACGGATGTGTTGGCCATGATGAAAAGGTAATATTGGCGTTGGTATCTGTGTTACTGTTGTGTTGTTTGCAGTTGGCTAATGTGAACTATGGCCAGGAGAGTTATCTTCTACATGGCTTCCTTCAGCGATAGATCATTTAGCGTTATCCAGGGTGTACCGCTAGGAGTCTATATATCATTACACTCCATGAGGCAAACAATTTCATTATCATGCCAATTTGGAGACCTTGTCACTTTTTTCGCATGCACTTGTTGCTATATTTTACAGAGCTACTATCATCCACCATACAGACGGCACTTTCATGGCAATATCTAGAAAAAAGACTTTAGTTGGACCCACGTCATATTTATATTAAGGGCCCCAGATTCTGTTGATAGCGTTCTTGACTTGTGTCCTTTGTAATTCGGGTAGCAAACTTCATAATTCCGAATACACTAGCGCTTATGCATTCGCAAGGAAGAAGTTATTATCGAATAAATTCTCAGCTGTCCTTCTTGAAAGGTTTTGGGTGATCATCTAAAAATCCTCAGACATTATCCATACTTGGTTTCAATTTAAATTGTTAATTTTAAATATTTTTTATTTCTTTTTTAATATACGAGTATAACTCTGTTATTTTCTTTATTAGGTTTTAGACTCATCCATATAATTTTACCTTGTTTGTGATATCGTTATCCGGATATGTAATTGATTCGCCCCCGCCGACTAATTAAAAAAACAGAAAACAAACCTACCACCCTCCGAACGAAGTTAATTTCGAAGACAAAATCTCAAACGAATTCAAATAATTGCAAACGAATCGAATTCAATTTACGAAACCGGCAAAGTATCGTTAAAAATCACCTCTAAAATGTCGCCTACTACAAGAATCAATCTGGCAGTTTCTGTCGTCCTTATCGTGCAAGGACTCTGCGTTTACTCACTCCCCATGCAAGCGGATTTTGGTAACAGCATTCCACAGGTAATAGAATATTCCGACGCAACTACAGCTTCTTCTCCACCTGTGCTAATGGATCAAAATGACAACAAAGATCTAAGGGCACTTGAAGATTTGGCTCAAAGGAAGACAGCCGATGAAGCTACAGTGGATGATTCAGAATGCGCTGCTGTGCATAAGCCAATGTTTACTGGTTATGATTATGCAGTCTTAGTGGCAATGTTGGTTGTGTCTTTAGGAATTGGTAAGGCCGTTCAAACTACACCTTAGAACAACAGAAACTTACATATGATTCCCCTTTTAGGTGTCTTCTATGGGTTCTTCCAGAAATCCGGTTCCTCATCGAATGAATTCCTCCTTGGATCAGAGATGTCCATTTTCCCAGTGACCCTTAGTTTGACTACGAGTTTCATCACCGCTATTGAGCTTCTGGGTAATCCTTCAGAGATGTACTTCCAAGGAACACAATTCGTTTTCATTGGTAGGTTCCACAAGTCACTCAAATCTACAGAGCTTTTTTTGACAGATTTCTCATTAAACAGTGATACCCATGGTGCTAGTCATCCCTGTGGCTATGAAGATCTTCTATCCAATCTACTTCAAAATGGAACTGACAAGTTGCTATGAATACCTAGGAATCCGTTTTGGGAAGGAAATTAGAGTTCTGGGAGCACTCCTCTATGTCATTCAGGTGAGTTTCGAGTGAATTTGAAATTTTTGAGTAAATTCATCTAAGACACAAACCAATTTCATTGCAGATGTGTTTTTATACAGCTGTAGCTGTACTAGCACCAGCGATTGCCCTATCCAAAGCAACAGGACTGGATACAAAAATCGCAGTCGTGCTGATTTACGTGGTGTGCATATTTTATTCATCTCAAGGCGGCATGAAGGCCGTTGTCATTACAGATACGTTCCAAGCAGCAGTGCTGGCGTTTTCACTTGTTCTCATCATTATTCTTGGAACCTTTTATACCGGTGGATCTGTGACAATATTCGACACCGCAGCTGATGGGAATCGATTGGAGTTCTTCAAGTAAGTAGTGACTGAATGGAGTCAAGATTGAAGAAGACTCTAACAATTTTCTTGTAGTCTCTCGCCAGATCCAACTACTCGCCATACAGTCTTCTCAGTTGTCATTGGAGGGTTTTTCTATTGGACTTCGTTGTTCTGTACCAATCAGGCATCTGTGCAGAAGTGTATGTCTTTGAAGTCGCTGAAGCTAGCCAAGATTGCTCTGGGATTTGCCATTCTCGGTAAGATTAGACTGACAGTTTTACAATGCCGGATAGTTCTTGAGTTTTCTTTTCTTGAAAATCAGGTCTCGTTGTGGTCTTCCTAATGAACTTCTACACCGGACTTATAGTCTACCAACACTATTCGGGTTGTGATCCTCTGACGGCTGGCCAAATCTCAGCTACTGATCAGTTGTTGCCGTATTACATTATGAATGTCTATGAGGATATCTACACGGTGGCTGGTATATTTGTTGCTGGAATTTTCGCTGCTAGTCTAGGGTGAGTTGGAAGGTGCCCTTTCCATATTTTTGAGAATTCAACTGAATTCGTTTGTATCTTTTGTAGAACTGTAGCTTCAGCACTTAACTCACTTTCAGCCGTAACCTGTGAGGATCTACTGATTAATGGTCTCAACGTTAAAATCTCTCCAGACAAGGGTGCCTTATATGCCAAGTGGATGTCTTTGGGGTGAGTCAATATGAATATGAAAAACTTCAGCCCACTTGATGGTACAAGTATCTTATCTTTTGTAGTTGCAATCGATTAACTTAAGTGACTTCGATGAATTTGAAGTGTTTGGATAGTGATTAGTGATGATTGACCTAATTACCCACAACCTGACTTTATTTGAACTAGTTAGATATCGAACACAAGTGATTTGATATGTTTCTTAACCATAGAAGTAGTCTCTTCTCCCTTTACTCCCATTAGCAGGACATACGAGTGTAATTCCAGACGTTCCCAGGTCGAGCTTGCTTCAATATGGCATCTCTTCCTCAGATAATTGGGCGATGGTATTATATCTCTTGCTGTCATCTGCGTTTTAAAGGTGCGAATCGGTCAGGCTGTATTTTAATGTTGCAGCAGTTCGGTTCGATTTTTAGATTTGCTGATTCCTACTCCTAGTTCCACATCGCATTGCTTCAATGGTGGCGCTAATTTACTTTCTTTGCTCAGATTCTCAAATAGCTCTTTCATTCACTGGTGGAAGCCTCAAATTGTAGTAAGATCGAGGGCTTTAAATGCAGATTTTGGTGTTTAATGAGGCTATTATCACCTTGCACATCTAACACCATTTCAACGAACCAAGTTAGCGTTAGTACCATCAACAGATTTTTGTGAAATAAATCTGTGAACTGGCTCTTTGCTCAGATAGCCAGAGCAACTGTCTCAGCTAACTTTCTGAGAGTACTCAAACCATTTGGCAAGCGGATTTTGAAAAACATACATCCCTCGCACATGCCTCACCTACCTCACCTCACCTACTTCGAAGTGGTATTCGATCAAAACATTGGTTGTCTTGCGGCGCTTGCAGGAGAGGCAACTTATCATTTAATTTCTTGGAGCTGCGCCTTACGAAATGAGCGTCATTGATGTAAATGCGTTATCTACATATCTAGTTCTATCGATGAAGGTCCTGAGAGTTTTTGATTCCATGCTAAGCTAGCGCTATAGTCCGGGGTGAATCCAGCCTCAACCAACATGCCTCTTCAGCTAGCTCTGTTGTTTGCTTGCTGCTTCCAACATCATGACAAGTAGGTTGAAGTTCCTGTCCACGTGCGCGATTATAATGTTAAAATTCATCTGGCATGCTTTCCTGCTACCACCGTGAACAGCTTAGTAGCTTAGGCCTTCAGAGCTGGCGGTTTTGTTGGACTTAAAGATCGACGTAATTGTTGCGCATCATTCTTCTACGCCATAGTGGAATGTTTATTGCCATCGGCTTTAACAGTCTCCAGGAATGGTTTTTCCATATCCTCACCGCTGACTGCGAATCTACTATTGGATGTCCTTGTCAGTCCTTGCAGGTTTCCATTTTTACTGTTTGGCTTAACACTTCCTTCTTACCTTCTGGTAAAAGCTCCGAATGTCTTACCTGCTATAAGATCTTTCAATTTGCTCAATCCTGCGCTTCTCGTTAGGTTAGCGGGTTGATAAGGTATCTGGAGCCGAAGCCACTCTATGCCTGATCACACTTATGTCTGTGTAGACCTATTGTGATATCCGGGTGGGGAAATTTGGAGAGGATGGAAATTGGATTGCGATTCCTAGTTTTGGTTTTCGCTTTCCATCTCGCATTGGTTGTCGTTTGAGCGGGTTTGAACCCGCTTGTTGAATCTGTGAATCTGAAAAGAGATGTAAGTGAAGCAGAAGCCAGCTCTGGCAGGTTGTGGAAGTTGTGATTTGTCTCAAATTACTGAGTCTGCAACAGTGGCACAGAAAGTGAAGAGTATCCTCCCGTGAGTCCACGTCCCCACAACCTCTGTAGAGGTCGGTAAGGGGCAGGTTTATTGAGTGCACCCCCAGATGATTATGGGCTGTGAGAAATCCAACAGGCGTAAACAGTTCAGCTCTGCCTTTCAAGGGAATCTTCCTTGTTCTGGATTTTCTGAGTTCCGGGCATAATTGTCATAGTTTGGAAGGTTTTTCCACCTTGGATGTTCATTGCCTGCCACTCCTTTGTGGCAATAAAGGTTCACAGTAAGGTTCCACTTTGAACAATAATCTTCAAGATCAGAAATCATTCGGCTTAATCCTTGCGGTGAATCAGATAACAGAAATCTTTCATCCCCATACATGAGCACTCTAATCCGCCTTTCAGCCCACAAGATTCCACCAGGTAATACTTCGTTCAGATCATCAAGAAACAGAATAAACAAAGGTGTACTTAGAACACAGCCCTGCTTAACTCCTATTGTTGTGCGAAACTATTCTGACAAGACTTTGCCATTCCATACAGAGAACTCTGCATCTTTGTTGACATTCCAATCAGCGACAGTTTGTAAAAAAAAAGATCTTGAATCGAAAGTTTTTTATGCTGATCCTGAAACGATTGCGCAATATTCAGTAGGGTGAAAATCCGTCTAAATCCTAAGTAGGTTTGCATTGTTAACCCACGATTAGAGTCTTCCATAGAGAACAGATCAGAAAAATTTCAAAGAGCAATTCAAGGACGAAATACCTCTGTAGTTCTCGGTTCGATTTATATCACCTTTTTTGTGGGGTGAAAATATAATCGCTTTTCGGCAGCTGCGAGGTAAAATATTGCAATTGAATATTTGGTTGAATGAAGAAGTCAGTATGACTAAAGCCTCTTCCGTCAAACTCTTGTAGAACTCAAAAGGTACTCTATTTTCTCTTGGTGCTTTGTTTAGTTTTGTTCTTCTGTTGGCATCTTTAACTTCATTCAAGGTTATATCACAGTCAAGATAGTCATTTACTACAAAAGGAGCATCATATTGAACGAGATACGCTGTTATGGGCGGCCTTAAAATCGACAAATAAGTGCTAGATGTCGTAAAAATCTTGTCTATGTATAGTATAGTAGATTTCCCAGTCGTGGAATCACACTGGTGAGTTGGTGCAGTCTTGGGGGTTTTTTATTTCAACGTCTGGCATAATTTTGTCCGAGCATATTCCGTAGAGATTCCGTAGTCGTGCCTTAGGTGCATAAACTTAGTGAGCTCCGAGTTAATTTTAGCTTTTGGGAACGTTCGGGTCTTCAGAATACTGGAGGTATGCCATGCATCGAAAATAAAATGCATGTTGTCAATATGGTTGGTGGCATGTTGGTGTGGAGGCTGGCAGGTTCCCTTATGAATGTACTTGCTACGATGACATTTCGTCCCGAAGCAAGGTCGATAAGACTTAGTCCGTGTTGGGACATAACGTCGTGCCAGCTATACTTGTTCGTACCTATAGTCCTATCAAAAATATCCTCCTCTTTATAGCGTTACGTTAATAATGTACGTTATGTCTTCCTGAAGCTCATAAAAACAGACCTTAATGCCAGTCCTGAAACCGATGTTGGCGAAGTCAGCCTCGAATGTATAGTCATGAATCTTGCCTGACATGCCCATCCATCTTCATATGTGTAGCAGTGAACTCAATCATAATGTAAACTTCAGCAATCGACGTTAAAACATGATTATTGGCAAAACTCTGAGGACAACCCACATGAACCTTAATTACAATCCGTCAGTGCATTTTGTAGACGTTGGAGTTCTGGAGGATAATGCGCTTTTGCGGCTTTATAGCATCCCTCCAGCAGAGATTTTTGCACTGTGTAAACGAATTAAGGTCTCCTTACCAAGCCCTTGGAGCATAACATTTCGCATACTTACAGTTAGTCCTTTTTGTCTTTAGATGTATTTTAGTATACTTATTTACACGATAGCCTCCCGGTCCGCCTTAGCCAGTCAGGCTCTCAACTTACTTCATTATGGGTAAGCAATTTTCATTTTGCTCCACCAAACTTGTTGTGGTATCCCGTAGATTGATTGACAAAACAGAGGTTTATCCTTAAATGATGTTTCTAATGAGAGAGTTGTTTTGAAAATCTTCTGAGGTGATCCTTTCGCCCGATATGGCAGGCCTAAAACCTGTCAGATGTGAAGCTTTCTTATACAAACTCCGGATGTTGTTCCCATCCAAGAACTCGGCGATTTCCTTTTTCCTCTTCGATGTGTTGTCTCTTTTCTTACTTTGCAGGATTTTCTGTTTTTCTGTTCTCCTGAATCCGTACTATTCTCTCTTGTATGCTTTGAGTGCTGATTTTCCTTCCATTCCTCGGGGGACCAATAGTTAATTTTCTGTCAGATATTAAGCTCTAATAGGTTTTCGAGAATTGGTTCGGCATTGTCATTTTACTGCCCGAAACCTTGTTTACATTTTTGGTTCTCGAATCAGCAAGGATATTTTCGCCTTCTAACATTGTTACGACAGCTCCGTTGGGTGCTGTGTAGGCACATCTTGGAAAATTTAAAAGTTTGAACACGAATGTTGAGTTTCCTGCACTACTATGTATATGAGTACAACAGGTTAACAAGACAAATGCTCTAGGGAGCTGCAACCGTAAAACGCCTCGGATAATTTGCTAACGAGCATTGGCTATCACATATGTAGCACGATTGATTTTGTTCGTCAAATCCCTCCTTAAAAGTGGAAAGGATGGTCCCCAAATTTGTAGATTCCTACAACTAGAGCAGGAATTCTCGCGGTACAATCTGGACATCTAGAAATAAATGGAATTAGGTGGTGGAAACAAGGCATCCAGTCCTCTGAAACTGGCAAGAGCTTTCTGATCTACTCTGGGAAATCAATGAACACCATTCGCGAATATGGACAAGGGCTCTTAGTTACGTCTAAAGCTGGTGAGGTTCGAAGTTAAGATCAGGCACATTACCAGAAAGATTTCTATAGCACACTAAGCACAGTTACCAACTCAACGCTTCATGGAAGTATCGTGTGAACGTGATGGGAGATTTTAACGAGAAGACAAACAACTACGACACTACGTTCGAATATGTGATGGGACCACCCGGATACGGAAACGCAATAAATGACAGAGGCAAAAGCTTAAACACAAGGACTGCCACAAAATCGATTGTACTATTGCATCTGCTATCAGTAGTCGATACAATTTGCTAAGGATACCCGAGTATAATACCGACAGTCTCTGGTAACCCTAAGCGCGCCAACAGATGAAGGTCCGCATTTGCACAATGAGCAGTTTCCTCCTGGTGAGAACATTGCCAATCCCTGAGACACTGTGAAAAATATTTTTACGTTCTGGGGTAGACACTATTTTCGATAGAAGGCGACAAATCCAAAACACATGGTTGACAGCAGACGAACCGATGACCGTATTAAACACGAAGCACTGGTTGTTGCGCCCTCAGCAGTGCAGCGTCCTGAACTACGAGTCTAGTACCACACGAAGAGAAAAGAAGTGCAGAGCAGTATTAGAGGAGACAAGCATAAACCACACCTACGCACTTATGAAATAGCAAATTACCGCGATGGTATGACCGTCTAAAAAGTTGCCAAGAAATTCGCTGCTAGTAAAAGTTTCAAACTTCGTCCTGTAAAAGTGTTGGAACGTCTCTTCTATTTAAGGTGAACTCCAGTTTAATTTCACGAAATGCCCATTCATTCATGGGAGCAAGGATACGCCTTGCCATGGCCCTTCGCCAATTGCTTGACACTAAAGCAGAACTTATGTTGCAGGCACAAGTTCTACCCTTAGTATGAGTCGAGGCCGATCTCAAACCTCTTGCTGATCTTATGATCACAGCTGCCAGTACTTATTGCAACTCTACCAACCGGAAACTCCTTCCTGCGATTTTAGGGCGCGGGCAGAAAGATAGAAGGAGGAGAAAGGAAAGTTTGTGATGTAGTGGTTTGAAACTCAGGTGTGTTTGGTTTCGATATTGACTCTCCAGGGGTGGGAGTCCGAATAGGACGGAGAGATTTTTCTTCTCTTGGAATGTGAGGTTGTGAATTTTAACGGTTGTTTTGTGTTTGAAAACCCTACAACAGCCAAATCTACATGTCAGTGTTATGCCTTCACACGGAGATTTTTCTGACTGAGTTCCAAATTACACAAATGAAAATTTGCTGTGGCTAGGATTTGAACCTTGACCTTCCGAGTGAGAAGCGATAGCTAGTACCAGTACACCACGGCCATCCTGGTGTGGACTACCAGTGGTCTTGCCACCGAGAGGACCTATAACCGGCAGCTGGTAACTGGTCAAATAGTAGCAACCTTCAGAGACTTCAGAAAACCGTTACGATAAGACCAGTATTTGCTTTGATAATTGAGCGAGGGCTCAGTGTAAAAGTGTCAGACGAAAGTCAGACACTTCGGCGGATATCCTAGAGCCAATAATTAGAAAACTGAATATTCCCCCGATCATTGGAAGAGGGGATTGATTGAGAAGGGAAATCGGACGGCGCATAGTCAGGTATAGGAAAGAGCTCGATATCGTAGAAGCAGGTTTTTGAACTGGATCCTCCTATGACAAAATGTCTTAAACATCTGGACTGTGCTACTGATATTTGCCAGCTCTCACACAGTTAACATTGGTGGGCAGTTAGTCAAGAAAGTAAGGAGCTTGTATATCTAGAAAGTGTGGTCTCTGAAAATTGTGGTACCAAACTGGATATGGACAGCGGAGTGCGCAAAGCAAAAGCTGCTCTAGGTACGCCCTCTTAAATTTGGAAAAGCAATGTTTTCAGCACAGAAACCCAGCTGATATTGCTTCGATCAAACGTCACAAGAAAGCTGCAAACCTTCACTATGTTCATGCGATAACGGGCCAGGTACCAATAGATCCTTGAAAATCAATCAGAAAACTGATAAGAACGACAGGTGTTGATAGTGTTGGAAAGCCATTTGACACCCCATTGGCTCTCTGGCTTCCTTTCCGTGCAAATCAATCGCGAATTGCACAGGAGAATCCAGTTTGAGACCAACATGAGAAGCTTCCACTTCAACTTTTGTCACTTACCTCTTGCAAAACTATTGTAGTTCCAGCTTGGTTGCGCAAAGTGTACTAAGGTGTTTGCCGCAAGTAATATAACTTGGCGTTGTGTCTAGTCCACGTCTTAAGAACTTTCGTGCTTCATTAGCTAGTTTTCTGCAGTTTCTCTATCATGAGGAAGCCAGAACATCCTTCTGTATCTTCTCCGCTAACAAGTCGGTCCAAGAACCTACCCCTGAGTACCGCCGGGGGTGATATTCTTTACCAATTTTGAGGTGGTCTTCCAATGTCCACAGGAAATATTGTGGCACCGGCAGATAAAGGACCGCATTTATTCATTTTATAGTACTTGTAAGCACTTTGGAAAACCAAATCACCTTCTTTGTCACTTGCAACAACATCTCTAAGGGTATCATCAAGATCTGATGTTTTGTTTTGAAGCATTCATTAATCGGATTGTGTTCTTTATTTCCAGTTATGGCCTACTATCCTTTGGATTGGTGTTCATTGTTGAAATGCTTGGAGGTGTCTTGCAGGCAACACTTACCCTCAACGGTCTGATTGGCGGTGTTACCTTAGGTCTATTTCTTCTAGGAATCATGTTCAAGCAGGCCAATACCAAGGTAAGTCCATTTATCCGACACTTAAGCAGATAGCTTATAATTTCTAAACTGTTCGCTTTGTCTAAAGGGTGCTTTCTATGGTGGTATGATCTCTCTGGTGCTAGTTGTATTCATTGGAGTGATTGCCCAGATAGCCAATGAAGAAGCAGAATCCCTACCACTATCCACACTAGAGTGTAGTTGCCTTGCAAACTCAACGATTCCAGTGAGTCCAATGGTTGATGTCACAAGTTCTATTGCAACTGGAATTACGTAAGTCTTAAAAATTCACTCTCAACTTCAAGACTAACTTGTATTCACAATATTCTCTTAGATCCTGGCCAATTTTTAAGATCAGTTACATGTGGTATTCGATGATTGGTACAATTTTAACTGTGACCCTAGGCCTAGTAATCTCTGTCTTCCTTAATGCAATTCAAAAACATCGCATTCTATCGATAACCGAAAGACCGACCGTTGACATTAAAAACATCAACATCAGTACAGGCGGTTTGTCAGCACACTACGTCATCGAACCACAGATAGTGCCATCACAAAAAATCAAAATCGGAATTGACAATCACGCCGTGCGGCTGGACGATGAGTAAAAGCCGGAGTACCCCACTTCTGGAGCACGTTACCTATTAGATAATTATTTATGTACAAGTATATGTAAGTGTGTGTTAATTTAAATTCTGTGTATGTAAGGAAATCTATTATTTTTTTTTTTCTGTCACAGTGTTAGTTCAAATTTGTTACCAAAAAGCTAAAAATCTTTTAACACAAACAAATTATTTATTTTCCACAAAAAGAAACAGTAGATGTTGGCAACACTGTAACAGTGATTCAATTCATCACTCGTAGTAAATTGTAAGATTTAACTTTCCTTTTTAATTAATAGAACTCTAAGAATTTGATTAAATATAAAATGGTGAAGTCCTTTGAACTTTGTACAAATAGAAAGAAATTAAACTTTGATGAGAGTCTATCAGTATTTAGGGCTCAGGATGTAAAATGTAGTCTAAGGACCTAGTATGTATATAACAAGTAAAGCGAAAATAGACAAAGAAACCGAAATAAATATTTAATTTATGATAAGTGAATTGTTCGGGTTTTACTTTCTTTTAAAGCTGACGAGCCGGGAATGAATGCAGCCCCTTTCTTTAGCGCGTGGAATTCTAATTCTCAAAGGCACGAATATTAGCAATTTTTGGTTGCTCGTTGATAACATTCCGCCTCATTCCCTATCTCAACGGTTATTTACTATCACTCAACTCAACTATCATCTCTTTAGGCAATTGCTGCAAAATTCGTAGCCAGCTTTTAGCTTAAGGAATAGACATGTTTTCGCCTACAATTGAGCGCGTCGATTAATCAACTTTCGCACAAGTGTAGTACCCAGAGCACTCAAAGATCTTAGCACACATATTTTCTGTGCTTGTACTCCATCGCGAGGGATAACAGCATGGAACACATCCCCATTACCACTTCGGGGAAATCAGATGAGATCCCGAATAACACAGCCAAAAGAGCTGTGAAAGTGAGGCCGGACACCTTCGTAGCAATGACGCAGACCTCATGAAACTCCAACGCCTAATGCTGATGCCAAAATTTAACATACCACCAGGATAATCTTCACTATATCGGCCAATATATTTGCTTGATACTCCAAGAACGCAATATAGTAAATGTCGACAAGTATATGCCGTGGCGGTAGAAGTCATCTTCAACATTAGAAGGCTAAAATACCACACTGACGATGGATAACATCCTCGGCCTTCTGGGGTATTTTAAATGACCCTTCAAACGGCAGGGCGCTAAAACTGTGAAGTTGGAAGAAAGGGCAACATCAGCAGCAATATGTTAAGCCAAGTGGGACATCTCCACAAAAGGCAGTTAGACCCACGCTAATTCCCGTCATCCCATGGACAACTAGTGCGCAAAACCGACTGCAATACCATCTTACACAGTTAATGCCTGGGCTCGGCAGCTACCGGGAATGTCTTTATAGATTTGGGTATGATGGCTCGATGGCAGCGCATCTGGAGCTCATGAAAATTCGAAATTAATTGCACGACTAATTAGGTCGCGGAGGAAATAGGCACAGAGAGGTGTCAACTTGGCGATGTCCATTATTGTAACTATTCCTACACACCAATTGTGCTTATTTTACCTCCAAGTGGTAACCATCGGGTCATTGTAACATTCGGACATTTAAAACCAACGTACATCGGTGCCTACCTTTCTTTCCTCCATAGTTTCCTTCGCCCATGCTGTGTGCAAACATTTTAAGGGTTCATTGAGCGCGTGCTATTTAAAAAAAAAGTAAAGATTGAGTACTGGTCGATGTACATCCGGACTCGACTTGCCAAACTTATAAGCGCAATTGCTGACGATACCGGACAAGAATACCAGCACTTTAAACGGGACAGTGGATGAATTCCCCAGATGGAACCAAAGGTGAAGTAAAATTCCAGAATAAAAAAAATAAGACTTTATCCGGGCTACTCTGACATATTTTGAGCTCAGGCCGGTAAGGATTTCCGAAACTAAGTCCTCATTCTATAATGGAACTGGCCCTCCAGCTTGGTTGTTTCGTCGTCGGGGTGATTGCCGGCCATGGAAAAAACCCCCCAGTTACGAAGTAACAGCAAGCCTCGGAAGCGGACGGATCAATTGTTGACAACCCCTGCTAGTGAAACAAGCACAACGAACTTCGGATCTGTACGTGGAATGTTAATAGTCGCTTAATAGACCGCAACCAGCGAAGGCCCTGCACTGCTGCAAAGCAGATATCACCGCCATCCAGGAAGTGCAATGGTGTAGGTCTTGCAAAAAGAGTATGGACAACTGCGTCATCTACTACGGCGATTGTTATCGACGGCAAAAGCAACGCCTATTTGGATGCGAATTCGTTGTTAGAGGCAGACTTAGGCAAGAAGTCTTGAGTTTCCGGCATGTTAATGACCGCCTTGTAACAATCCGTATTAAGGCTAAATTTTCCAACATCATACTTATATGCGCGCATATGCGCGCACGCCTCCAGGGAGGAGAACGATGACAACACCGAAGATGACTTCAACGGGCTCCTGGATAAGATCTACGAGCAGCGCCCTTGCTATGATATTAAAATTGTTCTTGCCAATTCTAATGCAAAGTTAGGAAGAGAAGGCATCTTTAGTACTCGTAATATTGTCGGGAGGTATACCTTCCATGGCATTACCCTCGATAACGGAACGTAGCTAGCACGCGGTTCCCGCATCTTGATATTCATAGGGTGGCTTGGAGAACTCATGATGAATCAACCGTCAGCCAGATTGATCACTATGCGACCGACTCAAGGTACTCCTCTAACATTATGGATGTACGAGGGCCCAACATCGACACGGTGCATTACCTAGTTGTAGCCAAGTTACGGTTGCTGTACATCGGTACTTCTCTTTTCTTCCTCCTTAAGTTTCCTTCGCCAGCGCCGTGTACAAACATTTTGAGGGTACACAAATCTCTTGAGCTCGCGCTAATTATAAAAAAAGAAACAAACAATTCTCCTGCCTTATAAGCGCAAATCAACTCTTACTCCATCGAGTAAGGCTCTTTTCAGCAGCCAAAATGTCGCCAATTTAAAACACTTTCGGCCAATGGCGACGTGTTCAATCAGGTTGGGAATTGAACGCGCACCGATTCTTATGATCTGCGCGGTAAAATCTAATTTAAGATGCGCCTCTAGGTCCAAAGTTTAATCAGCTTTAACAGGCCCAACTGAACGTCTTAGCAATAAAACAATGCGATGTTTTTTGGTGCGAGTCTGGACTAGTTTTTACAACACGAACTAAGCATATACACACACCCTGCTCTTGGACTATTCAAACTCACACAAAGGGGGATAAAATCGGACAACGAATCGACGACCGACGGTTAATTTTAAAACTTGAATAATGCAGGTCCATTCAAAATAAGATTATGGCTGTCGTCTTGTCCGTCCCCTCTTCTTACTTCGAAAAAAGGCTTTGGCCAAGGAGAGTTAAGAGAAGACCCTCTGAAAGACTGCCACATGCAGGGAAATGCCGAAACTTCATCCAACATCAAAGCAGTCAGAATGCAGATACTCGTACATTCAGATGTTCTTTATCAAATGTGCAGATTTTTTTTTTATCGAAATATCTGCATTCAATATGCGTGAGATTGCGGTCTGCAACTTGTGGACATGCTCTAGAGTTAGTCTAGGATCTAGAACAGGAAAAGTTACATCTTTTTGTCGATTACAAACTGAAATGTGGTATCCAGGATAAACTGGTGAACATGGGATCAACCAAGGGGGTGATAATGTTATGGCATTGGAGTATGATGGCGAAACTACACATTTATCTTGAAAGTGCGTTCCAACTTTCAAGCGTTGTAGGGCGAAACAGATGTCCACAATGAAAGATCGGCAAAAGGAGCCGAAAAACAAGAAGGCAAACTAGGCTTCTTTACACAGGTACATCCTGGAAATCGCTTTGATCAAAGAAGCCAACTTCTATTCACGATGTGTCAGAACATAAACTGTATGTTAGATAGCTTGAATGTCTAGATGTTGTGGAAAGAATTCTTTTGGCATCAGATGGAATACTTGAAGATGAAATCGTGGTGAGCGTTGCCCCAGAGCGGCTTCTTATCTAAGCTACTCTTGGGTATCTTGGTAGAGTCTCAGCTTGTCGCACTACTATACTCGTATTTTCAACGACTCCGGCGCAGGCATACCCTGATCATATACTCTCCGTTAATTCATGAGTGGCGGCAGCTAACTCTAAAGCGGAGACAGCCCCAGTCGTAGGGATTTCAGTCAATCTTCTCAAAACTGAAGCTGACCGGTTTAACTCATCCTGTGCTTAAAAGCTTTAGTCTTTCCAAGGAAGCCTAATTTCCGGGATTCATTCTACATAGCAAACTTCCTTGGATCAAGCACGTCGCCCCTCAAAAACTTACAAGGCACTCTTGGCTTTATTGCAATGTAAGAAAGGAACTTCTCGCAAGACGATCACTACCTAGGAGTTTCACTCAAACGGTGCAAAAGGGTCCATTCTTCAGGCATGGTAGGTAGAAAGAGATGGCGGGCGGTTCCACTTAAACTCGTGTGACCTGGTTGAGGATGTGAGAGAGCCGATGCCTGAATCCACCCTGCCGAGTTAAGAAAGAGGATTAGATCTCGTACCTTTTACTAGAGATGTCATTAAGGTTGTCTAAGAATGGTTGGCTTAGTGCACGCAGTCTGGCTCTTGCTAGTGCCGGACATTTGTAAAGGAAATGAAAGAGAGTTCCTTCCTTCTCATTTTAGTTCCCGTCGGAGTTATAAGGGATACCAATTAGCCAATACCTCGTTACTATCGCCGTGCTTCTGACGAAATCTGGGCTGATCCATTGTTCTTTTCTTATTGTAGGTTGTCCATATCATCCTTGATATGGCGCAGATAGTTAACCCCTCCATTTAAGGCTGACCTTCTACAGGAAATGTAAGTGGATTTGTTCTTTAAACGGACTTAGCGGGATGTGGATCCTTGCCGCCAGTGAGCCGTGCAGAGCTAAGCCCTGCCTGGCCAGTTCATCTGCAAGTTTCCTTTTCCTTTATGTCACTGTGTCCTGGAACCCAGAGCAGTATGACCCTAAAGCGTTCGTCTACGAGGGCAAACTCGTGATTGGACTCCTGCACCAGTTTGGAGGATATAGTAGCCAAGTCGATAGCTTTGGCTATCTATGAGGATACCAATGTTTTGTATGTGCGTTGTGTCACGCCTGAGTTGCGTGCAACCCTATCGGATAGTAGTTCCACCTGAAAGGCGCTGGCAAAATCCAACATGCGGTATGATATTGATATTTTCAGTGATTCAGAGTAGACACCGGTCCCCATACCATAGTTTATCTTTGATCCGTTGGTGTAGATGATCGTGTCGAAGTCTTTTGCTACTACGTGGAAGTTTAGTTTGGGTATGATGTAGTTGGCTGGAAACGTGATCATGCCGTTTGGTAACGAGTCCAGGATATTGCTGTGACCGCAAGGCCGTACAGTTCAGGACCCAGATGCTTTCAGTTTGACTGCGCTGCATAGGGGCATCCGTTCGGGCTAACCTAAATGCCCCCTTGGTGCCTGTACTGACTGTTCTTTTTGGCCTTTTTAGTCTCGTGAGGTTGTAACCTTTGTTCACCATATTAGTCCCTTAACTCACACAGTTAAGTTTTGGGACAAGCATTATACCTAGATACCTAGGTAAAATCAGGTATTTTGGTTTTGGTAGTGAATAGCATGAATTCAGTTTTGCTTGGGTTGACACGAAGCCGATAACTTATAGCATAGGTGCTTACCTTGTCTAGAGCAGCCTCCATGATTCCACTTATCACGAAAGGAGACTTCCCTGGCACATCACTTTGACGCCATGACATGAACAAGCATTTTGTTCATAACTATTAGCCAGAGTAGAGGGAAGAAACCCCGCAGTGTGGCGTTCCTCTATGGGCGAATTTGATTAAGTGACCTAGAGTTGTCTGAAGAATTCTTGTTCTGAGCATAGAGACCATCCATTGGCTGATGACTTCATATATGCTCAGTCCGATCTAAGATTTGTGAATAGCTTCAGTAAGCTATATACGAGTACGAGTACGTTATTAAAGGCTCCCTCTATGCCTAGGAAGAACGCTAGGGAATACTCCTTGCAGTGCATGGATTTTTCTATTGTTCGCACTACCTCGTGGAGAGCCGTTTCCGTGAATCTTCCCTTGAGGTAGGCCTACTGTGATTTGGATAGCGATGATTCTTGTAGAATGCTTCGCATGTGGATGTCTACGACATGCTCTGGGATTATAAGTACAAAGGGGCTTAAAATAATTGTTCAAATATTTCGAGAGGTCGTGCCCGCGTTTACCTACCTTCGGAATAAACACCGCTCGGGCGCGTTTCCAAGAGTAGGACACGTAGTTCAGTATCAAGCAACTTCTGAAGATTGACGCTATCCAAGGCGTTGTTAGGTTTTGCATTCTCTGCAGAATGACAGGGAGTATGCCATCTGGGCATGGAGATTTGAACGGGAAGAAGAAGCTGTTAATAGCCCAGGAAATCTTAACCTCGGAAATGATTAAATTGATGTAGCTGTGGGATACAGGTTGTACTTGCCGAAACCGGGATCTTCAGGCATACTTGCTGCCAACCCAATCTAGGAAATGAGTAGATGCATACTCTCTGTCAAGTTATCTCCCATTGTCTTAAATAGCTCGCCAGATAGGCTGTTCTTCCAGCGGTCTTGTTGCACTTGAGCTTGGATATTGCTATCCACACTTAATTTTGTTCGAGTGAACGCGCCGCTTGACTTTTACCGCCCAAGTTACATTCATTCTGTTCATTCTTCCCGAGCGGAATTTGGATTGTACTGGCCGTTTAACAGTCTGCAGAAGTAGGTTTTCTATATCCTTAGCACCGAATGTGACTCTGTTATTAAGTTTTCTTGTTGATCTCTAATGGCCTGTGTTCGGGTTTTGTTGGCTTGACACAGTCGTTATTCCTGTAGTACCACCTCTCAATATCTTCGATTGCGCGCTTTTCGTGCTGTTTTTTCTTTTTCCGGAGAAGCAGATGTTTTTCCTGTCTGTTTTGCTTTAGAGCTCACGACCTGTTCTGGTCCTTCGTTGCATCGCCGCTGGTCACGCTTCTTGTTTAGCTGCATGAGCTTGACGTCATTCTTTTTCAAACCAAGAATTTTTTTGGTGGTGATCGAGAGAAACCCAGCAAATCATTCACGGCATCACTAATGGGACGTTAGCAGCTTTCCTACTAATCTTCGGTACTTAATGTTGCCCGCAAATGAGTTGTTGAGAGATTGCGGGATACGCGTTCTCTCGTTCCCTTCTGATTACAGATTTTCTACGTTAAATCTTCACACAGTAGTTCTTCGTTGTTGGAAGATTCGCATTCGTACCTTAGCTGGAATAAGGTGGTAATCCGATTCAATGTTGGGTGCCCGAAAGGTTCGGACGTCCAAAATACTGGAGACATGCCTTACGTCGATCGCAATGTGATCAATTTGGTTTAGCATTTCATGATCCGTCCCTTTGAGTATATTGAGATGAGGAAACAGTGTCAATAAGCCCAAGTCCGTTGCCAGACGTGTTGTCATGTAAGTTACGCTTACCAACTGTTCTGCCATCCTTAGAAAATTGCTCATGTCGAGGAACTCGTAGAAACATTCTTTGGTGGCCTTATCTTTGTCTTCAAATATGCATCTTCCGCACTTCCTGAATGGCGGTGATATCTGCATTGTTGTAGGTTCGAACATAGCATGTGGAACGTTGTAGTCTACTTTTTGCATTTTACCGGCTTCTCAATAGTAGATCCGTGCTTATCCGCGGCTTTTGGTTACTGTTGCAAAGTGAGCTTTTCACGTGGTCGGCACTTAACTCCACGCCCAATCTCCAACCTAGTGGCTAGGCCCTTTTACAACCCCTTGGTGAAAAGGGGCCGGATACTCCTCATTCAATTACCTAGTTTGAAGGTAAAGGGTCTTCCATTAAGCGCTTCCTATCTTTAAATTTAAGTAAAACAAAGTGTGTGTGAGATATCATCGAAATTTTTATTCCTTTGAAAGGCCTATCGATGCCATTCCATATATTCCATACATATATAATAGATTCTCTGGGTGGCACGCATCCGAAATTCCCAATTTTCTATGACTCTGGCGCATAAATCTGACCGATGGCATGGGTTATATAGGCTTTGAGGGCCGCCGTGGTTTGTGGCTTATTCGCATAGACCTGCGACTTCGGAAAACCCCACAAGAAAACGTCTAATGGGGTTAAATCGTACGATCTTGGTGACCAGTTCACATCACCTCCACGTGAGATGACCATGCCCTCGAATCGCTCGTGCAGAATTTCAAATGTGGCGTGAGCTGTGTGGCGCGTAGTGCCGTCTTGTTGAAACCAGATGTCGTTGGTGCCCATATCATCCAATTCAGGCCAAAATAAGTTGCAAATCAGATCGATGATAGCGCTCGCCGTTGACGGTGATGGCCTGGCCAATGTCGTTCTCAAAGAAATATGGACCGATGACCCCGCCAGCCCAAAATCCACAGAAAACAGTGACTTTTTCGGGATTCATTGGACGCTCTTGGATCTCATGTGGATTGGTATCGTCCCAAATTCGACAATTTTGTTTTTTGACCTGAAATGGGCCTGATTGCTGAAGATGAAAATTAGAGTTAGTTTCCAACTGCTCGAGAGCCCATTCAGCGGACACACGTCGTTGTCGTATGGTCGTTTACCTTCAGCTCCTGGGTCAATTGAATTTTGTACGGGTGCAGGCCCAAGTCACGACACAAAATTCGCCAAGTTGTGGTCTGCGAAAGACCGAGTTCCTTTGAGCGATGCGATATCGACTGCACGCTCTCGTGGATAGCGGCGATGTTTTCGGCGTTGGTTTATCGTTTACTGAACCAGTGGACTCAAATTTATCCACCACACTGCGAAGAGTACTCTCGGTAGGACGATTATGGCGACCGTAAAATGAGCGAAGCGTTGCCCGTACGGAACACCCTTTTTGACAAAGCAATTTTATCATTTGCACGTGTGGTTGAACGCTATGTCTGCCCATGGTGATTTGGCAAAACAGACTGAATAATTGACAGCCAAATTGACAGATGTAGCTTCAACAATATGCCCGCTATCAACTGTCAAAATGCGGAAGTCCCTACCGGACGACCCTGTATTTAGAGTTCGGCCACCATTTCTATTTCAGCACTTTGACCAGTCCTGAAAAATTTAACTGATCTCCTTCACCCTTCCCAGTCGCTGTTTCTTTGGACTAAGGGGAGAACTGAGTAGCAAGGCGGTATCCCGAAAAGCAAAGGAGACTCCACATAAGACCTTGATCATCGTTGTTACTTTATGGTGCTGAAGCGTGGACTCTATCGAAAGTACGAGTAAATGAAGACATCCTCGGTCGTTACGGGAGAAAAATTCTTCTTAAAATATTCGGTCCCGTTTGCGTTGCGTTGAGGGACTTTGAAGAAGAGATTCAATGGCGAACCATACGAGCTTTACGGCGATGTCGATCTAGTCAGAAAACGCTGTCGGCTGAGACGGCTCCGGCCGTAGTGACAACGCAGTAGAGGAAGACCTCACCTTTAGATGGCCCGCGAGGTAGAAGCTGACTGAAAGCAGTCAGCTAAGGATTGGGCTTACCGGAGAGGCTCGCTAGTTGGTATCTGCCATACTTACCGTTGAAGCCACCGACGTGCGTCGCACTTCTGAAGTTTAGTCATTTCTGACAGTGAATTAGTCGTATAGTGTTTTTATTTTGTCTTCCTTTTAAAAGTTCGGAAGGACACGTCTGGTTGGACGATACCAGCACCAGGGGGCTGCTACGAGGAGGTAAAATAAGCACAACTGGTATATAGTTATAGATGCAGCACTGGGGATCGCCAGGTTGACGCCGTGTTGAATGGCAGCTCTAACCATGCACACCGCCAAATGAAAACGAAAATGTTGCTTGTGAGATGGCACAGCTAATATTTTGCTCTCCACTGTAAATTCACATCCAGGATGCCGTACCTCTGCAGTATTCTCTTTTCATCCTGGCATGTGGAATGTGGGAACTTGTATCTGACTTTTCTTTAGCTCCACCGGCAATCTGTATTGGCCCCCAGCAAATCAGCAATAAAAAAGACTTTTTAACTTTTATTGTGCGATACACTTAGGTAAATTTTATTTTTAAATTTTTGTTCATTTTGCGTTTGTTTTGGTTTGGTTTGGTTTTTGTTTTTTTTTTGTTGATAATTTTAAAATGTTTCTCTCCATGTGAGTTCCCGTTATATTAATAAATATTACAATAATCTTACTTAGAGTCACTAGTGTTAAACATAAAAATAAAAATAAAAATAAAAATCGAAAATAAATTACAGGAAACAGTTTAAATTGGTTTTAGATACATACACATACATAAACTCGCTGTATTTGAGTTACCGAAGAAATAAGTTAATAATAAATAAATTATAAAACATTTAACCAAAGAAATAGGGATCTACTCGTACGGCCACTCGGACTCGGTCGATGAATTTTGACTGAAACGTCGTCTCGAGAGACGAGCGGTTGTATTTACAAAGTGCGTCTTGGCACTGGTGATGCCATGTGGCTTGGGTTTAGATTTGCAATTCAAGTCCGTCACGTCACGCTGATTTCCTCATCACTGTCCGAGTTCGAATCGTAGTCGTCGTAGTACATTTTCATGAATTCCGTGTTCTGGAAGTGCTGGTTCAGACCTAAGGCATTGTCCCGATTTACAGCAGCGGCACCCTCATACAAATCACTGATCATTCTTTGTCTCTGTTGTTGCTGTTGTTGTTGATGTTGCTGTTGGACATCGGTCGGTTCGAATTTGAATTTCCGATCGATTGAAAGGTGTTTCTGCATTTCGGCATTGAATTTGGCCTGGAAATCGCAGACAGCGACAGCGGCAGCAGCAGTGGCAGCAACAGTCGTCGGTGATTGATCATGATTTAGTGTCTGGACTTTGGATAGAGGCGGAGGAGTCAGTTGCATATTTTGAGGGAATTTTCCTCCTGAAACACTATTGAGCAGCGGTGGTGATGGGATGACTTCGGCGCCGCTATTTGATTGGGGTCGTTGCTGAGAGCCAGGCGAGAGATTTTCCGGTGACATTGGCGATGGTGAAACCGATGATGTTCGATCACATTTAGCATCCGAGAGATCTGGATTTGGATTGTTTTTGTTGGGTAGAGTTTGATCGCGTGAACCGCCACTGGCCAGGAGTTCGCGTTCCTTTGAGTTTCTCCATTTCATGCGACGATTTTGAAACCAAATTTTAACCTGAAATGAGAGAGAGAGTGTAGTTTGTTATGAGAAATTTTGTGGAACGTGGCTCTAAAAACTAAGATTTGCACTTGAAGGCAGGCAAAGTTATAGCTTGGATGGACATATAGACGGGACCACTAGACCGAGAATAAATAGGTTTGTAGCTTAACACTAATATACATGGTCACTCACTTTCAAATAATATTCGAGAACTGTCTCCAGTTGCAAATTTTATGATGATTGAGGTCCTCTTCCACATTTGCAGAGATTTCGAATGCTGATCGACTAAGCGCTGATCTAGGAATTCCCAGATATTCTGATTTCGATGACACCTGCGTTTCTTCTACGAGGCGTTCAGTAGGTTAGTATTCAGAGTGCAGCTTCTGATGGCTGGACTCATCTAATAGACTTACTCATACGTTGTCTCCTTCGTTCGAAGGCTCTTCGGACCGGGGGACTGAGATCCATTCGCTCTACATGGCATTGCCATCCAGATTGATGTCACGATAGTAGATGCAAAATTCGCTGTTATAACCCAACAAGCAAAGAATGCAAATCGTACCAGAAATGATTCGAAGATTCCTGTGCTCAAAACGACCAACCGCCTTTGCTTATGTCCAGGTTTGTCCGCAATTGAGCAGGACTCATATAATGGGGTCCTTTATAGTGCAATTAAGTGCCTTCTTTGGTCAAAGAAATAACGATTGGGAAGTATACCTCACCGTACATTTCTGATAGAAGTCAACAACAGAGTTAATATTGCAGCCGAGGTAGGAAAAGTCCCTCACAGAATTAGCTATCTGTTGTGATTTTCTGTTTGATTGTCGAGGAAGGAGGCTTTTTGTTGAAAGCATACCATATTCCTTCTTTCATCCAAACAGAGCACTTAGCCCATTGTTTCCCTTGTATGTTTCTTTAGCTAGAATGGTTCAGTCTTTCATAGAAAGTGGTAAAGTGCCTCTAGCATCAGCATCCACCATCCACCTGCAGCTTTATACGAGGGTAGGCCGGGCACTTACAGGGGAAGTGCTTCGCGGTGTCATCATCACTCTAACCGGTGTTACCGAAAGGTTAGTATCCCATTATGAAGCCACTAAGCAGCCTACAGCCTATTCTACTGAGAGACAGCAGAAAAGTAATTGACCTCTAAGAGACATCGGGAAGCAATCGTTGGGTCTGTCGGTATCCTGGAGAATCGTGTCATCCGCAGTTGTGATCACACGAAACCTAACTATCAATCAGTTCTAACCGAGGAAGCAGGCAGCGATCCCAATGTGACAAGCCTCGTTGACTGATGCTTGCATTCTCAATATATTGTAGCTGAAAAATGCCGAGAGGGACCAGCAAGGCTTTAAGAGCAAATATCTCGCCTCGTCCACCAATTCATCACAATACAGCTCACTACCATCAGGACTGTGCTTGCAAAGAGACGTAAGTGTTTTTCAAAGGAGGAGTAACATCTACAAAAAAACACAACACCAACACCGCATCCTAGATCAGGCGATTTTATATCTACTTTCTTAGTAAGCGTGACGGGGAGTCTGCTCGACGATTAATCGGGACACTGCTGACTGTCCTATAACTTAAATTGGAGACGCGACGCAACAGTCAAGTTCGTAGCGAAGAAATTGCCTTACCTCCTAGTGGTTGTCTGGTTAACCCTTACTCCTGCAGGCTAAAATGGCAAGCGTATGCTCGACTGGCACCATAATCCTGGCCTACGCCATCATAATGCTCACAACCCTATACGGGGAAGATTAAAAAGATATGGCAAACCAGCTAATAATCTCGGATAGCAGCGGATCCACTGTCTGACACCCTTGGTAAACGGACCTGCATGTGGAATACCGCAAGCAGCCTAGCAATGAGGAGCGGCCCTTGGCTGCGATCACGCAGCAATCATCACCATCTAGGAAGTACGGGATGGGCCGAACATAAGGAGGATGAAAAACTATGATATCTATCGTACTATGGCAATTGCTATAGGGAAACGGAATATCGCTTATTCGGACGCGGTACTGTCGTACGCGATAAACAGAAGTCTTGAGCTTCCAGTACGTCACGACCATCCTATGGTAATCCGCATTAAGCCATAATTTGCTAACATAGCCCTAATACGCGCCCATACACCAAGGAAAGACAAGGGCGACTCCACCAAAGAATGCTTCCACTAGGTCCTCGACAAATCATATGAGCAATGTCCGAAGCAAGACATCTTTGGTAGGTAAGCATAGCTTACGCGACAGCACGTCTGGCAGCGCACTTTGGCTTATTGGCTTTGCGACGGGACGAAATATCACTATAACAAGTACGCGGTGTCCTGATCTCAATATATACAGGGGAACGTGGCGGCCTCCGGATAATGAAACGCTAGAATTCTGTACGTTCGAATATTCCGGGCAGCCAACATTGACCTGGATCACATTTTTTAACGAAAACCACCTGTCATGTAGACCTTATGTTTACGAGATGCCCATACATCCATAGGGAGCAAGGATACGCCTTGCCATCGCTTGCCACATATGTTCTTGATACCAATTCGGAACTGTGTTGGAGGCACAAGTTCCACCCTTGGTATGAGTCGAGGCCGAGGTACCCAGTACTTATTTGCTACTCTACAATGGGTTAAACCAAAGGAAAACCCGTACCCGCGATTTGGGTTTAAACCACAGCCACCATGACGCTCCCACAAGGGGGCCTACCTCTAACAAGTCAGGCCCGGACCGAAATCCGGGGGGCTCCTGACTCCCATGGTACCGTGATTTAAGTCCTGGTATGGACTACCGGTGGTCAAGCCGCCAACAAGACCTATGACCGGCAACTTGTAACCAGGCAAATCGTAGCAACCATTCAGAGGCTGTTATCTGAAGATGTTTACGATAAGACCAGTAATATGCTCTGCCCCCGCTTTTTATTAGACAACGTCATTGATGGGCGAAGCCTTGATAATTGGGCGGGGGCCTCCGCAAGAGACCAGCAGGATCTTTGCTGAACGCATATCCCGAAATTTCTCGACAACTCCTATGCCGCCAGCATTAAGTACCGAAGACCAGTAGCAACGCCTCCAACGTGCCATCAAAGGCGCCGCATAGATGTGCTAGATTTCAGCCGACCACCACCAAGAAATCCCTGGTTTGATGAAGAATATCAACAAGCACAGGCAGCTAAAAAAGAAGCCTCCATCAGCTTCTCCAGAAGAGGAAAATGCAGCAGGAGAAGAGCGCGATCAAAGATATTGGGAGGTTGAACTCCAGGAATAACGTAAGGAAGTTTTACCAACAGGTAAAAAGAGCATCTCAAGGCAAGAAGACCCGTTCAGAAGGATGTAGAGATAAAGAAGAAAACCTTGTAGTGGAGTCATAGTCGGTGCTGAAAATTTGGAAAAACTTTTTCTGCAGACCGTACAACAGCGAAGAAGGCCAACATGTCGTCGACAGGCAGAAAAAGCCTTTCAACTTAGACGATGACAACCAGAACTTCCGTCCACCTGACCAAAACGAAGTTAGGATAGCAATATCCAAGCTGAAAGGGAACGAAGCAGCTGGACGTGACGGATTATCAGCCGAAGTATCCAAAGCTGCTGGAAGTGACTTTGTGGAAAGCTGCAACAACTCATTTCTCAGATCTGGTCAGAAGAGTGTATGGCGGATGAATAGAATCTCAACATCCTTTACCCGATCCATAAAAAAGGGAACCCACTCAACTGCGCCTACTAAAGGGCATTAAGTCTCTGCGTATACATCTGAAACCCTTCGTCAACAAACTGATCGGCCCCCATCAGAGTGGTTTCAGACCAGGAAGGTAGGTAGGTAATAGTGGCTGTTGGAAACACCAACCCACCTCGGCCTATTGGCCACTGTGATGACACGTGGATCTGTGATCCGCCTACTCATGGAATCAATTTGAGCTTATGATGAAGAGTGGGAGACTGTTTACGTCCATATTTTGTAGATCGTTTAGGTCGTTGTAGAAGAAAGCTCCTCAGTGTAGTTTTCTTCTCTGGGGGAGAGCTGGACATGTACACAGTAGGTGGAGGATTGTCCTCGTCCATGCAGCTTCTACAGAAATCGTTTGTAAAAGCGCCAAGCCTTCTTGCGTGCTTGTCTATGAAGCAGTGCCCTTGATGATACCTATGATTGCGCTGAGATGTTTCTTATTTAGAAGGATCAGACACTTAGAGCGATTCAGATCCAGCTTTAGCCAGATCTGTTTGGTGGCTAGATATGTTGGTCCAGCAGTCCACCTAAGGTCGGTTGTTTTATTGGCATTCAGCTTTAATATTAATTCGCACGTAGCGATTGGCATACCTTTGTTACCCTTTTCCGGTAGAATTGGTAGAGTGGTTCCAATTTTGGCGAATTCGTCAGCCCTACAATTCCCTCGAATGTCTCTGTGGCCTGGCACCCAACATAGGTGAAGGTTGAACTGCTCTGCCATCTCCCTAAGGAATGATCGGGAATCACGGGCGGTTCTAGAATTTAGTGAGACTGAGCCCAGGTACTTGATAGCTTATCTGAGAAAACACCGCCACAACCCCGCTATCGGTTTTAGATCCATCAGTATAGGAGTGGATTGACTTGTCCTACATGAGAGCATTTTCCTTCCAGAAGGATCTAGAGGGTAAGCTAACGTGGAAGTCTTTGTCAAATCAAAGCACAGCTATGGTGTAATCAATGTTCTCTGTGAGGATTCCTAGTGTATTAAGAAAGTTAGCGTGGCCAAATGAATTATTTGTCCACTGTGCAATCGCTTTAAGGCGAATAACTGCAGTTGCAGCATATCTTCACACTCCGGTAGATCCTGGAAAAAACTCAAGAAACCCAATCGGATAAACACCGTCTTTTCATCGACTTTTAAGCCGCATACGATAGCATTTGTAGAGACGAGCCTTATAGACCCATGTCTAGCTTGGGAATCCCTGTAAAACTCGTCCGTCAAGCTTAGTAACGACTTAATCGAAACCTTTGATGTCCAAAAAGGTTTTAGACAAGCTAACGTGCTGTTATATACTTCTTTTGCAGAACTCACAATCGAACACTGGAGCCACAATTCTTCAAAAGTCTGTACAACAACTAGCGTACGCCGATGATATCGATACATTTGGGAGAACTCAGCGGACTGCCACCGGTGCGTCCGCTAGTATTGAAACAGAAGCTACCAAAATGAGTTTAGCTGTATATGAGGACAAAACGAAGTATACCATATGCTGTCAACAAGAAGGGACACACCATCGACGGAATGGACAGAAACTCACAGTCTGCAGCTATAATTTCGAGATAGTAAGGGACTGTGTCTACCTTGGCTCTGCAGAAATAAAACGAAGAATCACTCTGGCCAACCGCTGTTTCTTTGGGCTAAGAAAGCAATTACGAGTAAATAGTAAAGCCCTATCTGGAAAAACTAAGGAAGCGCTGAAGCATGGGCTCTATCGAAAATGGATGAAGATATCCTCAGCCGAGGAGAAGATTCAACGAAGAACTATACGAGCTGTACAGCGACATCGACCTGGTTAAAAAACCGCGCATTGGACTTTTGAGATAGCTGGAACATATAGAGCGAATGAACACCAACGCTTTAGCCCACAGAATCTTCAACTCTAATCCGGAGGGAAAACGCAGCAGAGGAAGGCCTCGCCTTAGGTGGCGAGCGCAAGTGGGAAAGGACTTCAACCAACTTGTAGTGCGCCACCGGAGGCAGTTAACCAAAGCCCTACGTGGTTCGTAGGTTGACGCCCGGGTCTACATTGTAAAATGAAATTATGCAACCGTTCGCTGAAAACTAAACATCGTATACCGGTCAATTCCGGTAATGCAGTCTATGACAGAGAAATCATAAATCGGCAGTTGATTTCCTTCGTAGAGAGGACGATGGTGGTAAAGTTGATCTTTAGCAACGTTCCCTTTCATATGTCCATATCCTTCATTACAAGACTGCACAAACGACTCCGCAAATCCTTTCTCTTCCAGAGACTGCTCAACAAACTAGTTTTGATTATTTTCTCCAACAAAACTTCATTTAAATAATTCGACATCTCCTCCCCGGTAAACTCAATGCATTTTAAGGACAAATTTCCCAGAGACCAATCTGAGTTCTCTACCTTATGCGAAAATCCTTCAAAAAAAAAACAAAAATTATTCCCCAAATTATAGAGCCAGTGAAAGAACTTTTTCAATTAACGACCAGCCTTCCATTTAAAACTTTCCCTCTTCGGAGGCCAACGACGAATGACATCCTTAAACTAGAACAAAACAGCAACAGCAACAACAAATGTTCTGTTCTCCATTATTCACAGGCGAAAATGTCTGAGGACACAAAATTATAAATTGAATAATCAAAGCAGAACAAAGGATTCGAGATAATTCAATTAATACGAATAAACCCACCAGAGGACACTAAAAGTCTGACTTTTCGATTTCAAGTCCTTTGGCTGAATAAGATTTTGTCTTGCTCTGTGTGTGTGTGCGTATGCGTGTGATAAATATGCGCATTCATCCAGTTCACAATTCGCATAGTAGGATGAATCCATTGTCCTTGTCCCTTTCCCTGTCCCTGTCCATGCTCATGCCCATTGGCAACCATTCGCTTGTAATAAATTTGCGTAACAAATTTCTTCAACAAAAGTTATGTCACAATGCCATCGATCATATCCTCGAATCATTAGCAAAGGATTCGGAATCAATTTGTCGCTGTGTTGCTATGATTTTGATCAATTGTCCTGATTTCTAGATGAATTTCAAAATGATGATGACGAGGTAATGGCAATGGGCATGAGCCATAAGGTAACAGAGCAACAGAGCAACAGAGAAAAAAATGTGAAAAATTTGCCACAATTGGTCACGCACGTAATGAATGGATTGATAGCAAAGGTATCCTGGCGATCCATCAAAATGTTAATTGTTGGTGAAAGGTTTGCCGATGACATTTTAGTCAGATGAGTACGTTTATGAATGTTCGAAAGGAAAAACCGTTGAGGGTAGACTGCACAGAGGAAACCAAAAAAGAACTGACAACTGAGAGGTGTATAGAAGACGACTCCTGGTTAGTAACAATCCTTACGACTAAATATAGCTGCTGTATTCCAGAATAAAGAAACGGTAAGGGGGTATTCGGATGAAGTTCAACAACGATGGAACAAGATGGATATATCATACCAAACGGACCTTAACTGCCTCTCTATTTTCGATACTAGGTCAATCGGTTTAGTAGTCGCGATAATTTCGTCCTTAAAGCGGAGGTTTTTCCTTCTTGTCTGCCTCGGATCTGAGGGTCAGTACTCGACTAGATTGATTAAATTATTTATAGTTCCTTCGATACCTCCACTTGTCCAATGCCTTCGCACTACCTGCTCCAGCTCGGGATTAGTGCGACTTATTGACACCTCAACTCCTGCAGAATTTGGTCTCCGAAGAGCTATCCTTAAATCGCATATTTTAGCTTCTTTCAAAAGGTTAAGCATGTACGTATATGCGAGTCTATACATGGATCAGTTCCTGGACGAGTATTTTCTGTTTTCGTCCTCGGCCATAGCGTTTTGCAACTCTGAACAATTTGCTTAGGCTCCGCCGTACCAGAAGCAACACGCTCGCTTCAGAGTGACCTGACTAGCTCAATTAGGTAGGACACTCAGCAGCTTGCCGATCAATCGCTACTCAGACCCCAGGGAGAAGAAATAGTTTTACAAAATTATGCGTAGTCAGCGTAAGGATAGAGGGAGTAGTGTTTAATGACCCTCTCAAGATCATTAATAGTAAAAATGAAGAGAAGGGGACCAATATGGCTGCCTTGTGGAACTCCAAAGTAGGCCAAGGAAGGAACTGAAAGGGCAGATATAAACCGAACACTATAATATCGGTTTATCAGGTAAGAGGATATCCATTTTAATAAAAAAGGCTCCAAGTCGAAAGCAGCCAATTTTAAGGCGATCAATATTGATGAGATGACTTATCAAAAGCTTTAATGGAATCGGTTGCTATAATTTCGATGGCCATTTCCTAAGGCTGTGGGAACAAAAGAGATGAACTCAACCAGGTTTGTGGTAGTTGATCTGTCTTTCAGAAAACCATGTTGTCCAGGCGAAATAAGAGGCCCGTGCTTGAAGCCTAAGGCTTCGTATAAAGTGCTTTCAAAGAGTCTGGGTATAGGAGAGAGTTTAGCAATGGAACTATGTTTGGCAACTCACATTCTTTTATCCCTTTCTATATATCGGGATTATAAAAAAGGTCTTCCAAATCTAGGGAAAATCACCCTAGGAAATAGCTTGGGAAGGAGGAGAGAAAGGTTTAAGAAAACCCGCTGAGGGACCATCTGGGCCGGATAGAAATTCATCTTTTCTTTCCTTCAAGATCAGCAGGATTCTCAATCTTGAGTGAGAAAGGGCCAAACGGAGAAATAAATTTGGTAGGTCCTTGAAGTATTGTAATAGGAATCTAAAGGGTCTTTCATTAAGCGCTTCCGCGCTTCCTATCTTTGAATTGAAATAAAACAAAGTGTGTGTGAGATATCAGCGCCGTGGCTTCTCTGGGTGGCGCGCATCCGAAATGTCCAATTTTCCATGACTCTGGCGCATAAATCAGGCTGAATTTGACCGATGGCATGGCATGGGCTATGTTGGCTTTGAGGGCCCCTGTGGTTTGTGGCTTATTCTCATAGACCTGCGACTTCAGAAAACCCCACAAGAAAAAGCCTAACGGGCTCAAATCGTACGACCTCAGTAGCCAGCTCACATCACATCCACGTGAGATGACCATGCCCTCGAATCGCTCGTGCAAAATTTCCAATGTGGCGTAAACTGTGTGGTACGTAGCGCCGTCCTGTTGAAACCACATGTCGTTGGTGTCTATATCATCCAATCCAGGCCAAAAGAAGTTGCAAATCGCACGTCGTTAATGGTGATGGCTTGGTCAACGTCGTTCTCAAAGAAATATGGACCGATGACGCCGCCAGCCCAAAATCCACACCAAACAGTCACTTTTTCGGGATGCATTAGACGCTTTTGGATGTCCCAAATTCGACAATTCTGTTCATTGATCATCATCCAGCCAGAAATGGTCCTCATCGCTGAAGATGATTTTTCGATGAAAATCTGGGTCAGTTTCCAACTGCTCCAGTGCCCATTCAGCAAACACGTGTCGTTGTCTATGGTCGTTTACCTTCAGCTCCTGGGTCAATTAAATTTTGTACGGGTGTAAGCCCAAGTCACGACACAAAATTCGCCAAGTTGTGGTCGAGTTCTTGTTAGCGACGCGAAATCGACTGCCTCGGATTCTCTTGCACACTCTTACGGACCGCGGTCATGTTGTCGGCAGATCTTGCGTTTCGTCGTTTATCGTTAACTGAGCCAGTGGACTCAAATTTATCCACCACACTGCGAAGAGTCCTCTCGGCAGGACGACTATGACGACCGTAAAATGATAAAGCACGTGTTGTTCAACGCAATGTCCGTCCACGATTATTTGGCAAAAGAGACTGAATAAATGACAGCCAATTTGACAGATGTAGCTTCCACAATATGGCCGCTCTCAACTGTCAAAGTTGGGAAGTCCCTAGTGAAAGACCCTGTAGTACGAAGGAGTTGTTGGCAGTTGTTTCAAAGGGAAGAAAGATAGGAAGGATAACCTTACCTGATAAATTTAAAAAAGGATTTGGGGCCGTTTATGAGATTGATTTGCGCACTATTTAGGTAGAGTCGATAGAGAGAGTTCTAAAGTTCGATGTAATGAAGATACGTATTGTAGTGTGAATAGTCGGAAGAAGAGTAAGTGCGAAGGAATACCGCCCATAACTTGTTTCTGTTGATCCGTAGAGAGTGGAGTCTACGATTACTCGTATACGGTACTGAGGAATTCACAGGATCAGTTATGAAAATTGGGTCTAATTGCATTTCTATATAGTCGGAAACGCCAATAAATTGACATAGACTAGAGTCTGTTAACTCCTCTAAGAAGAGACATTCCTTAGTCGAAATGGGACTAGAAGCGATGATAAAAAATGGAGTCCATTCCAACTGAAGATTAAAATCGCCGAAGATAAGGAGATCATCAAGAGAGCCTGATAAGTCAATCAAATTGTCAATTGCATCAATAGCAAGTTGGAAGGATTCGTAGGTAGGCCCGGAAGGGAGTAACAACCATAACGTACTCGGATCTACGCGTATGTGTTATTTTAACCGACACAAAGTCGAGCTTAGAAGAAGATGATGTGGCAACAAGAGAGGAGTGAAATCCGCTGTAAATAGCCAGTAGGACATCTCGATAAGGAGAGTTAATCACCCCTTACGATCATCATCCCGAAAAACACTGAAAGAAAGATGAAATAACTCCTGTTTGTTGGGATAAGATTAGTTTCAGTCAGACCATAGATATCACATAGGAGAGCATGAGATTGACGCAAAACGGCATGTGTTTTAGAACGCAGTCCTCTTACTTTCTGGTCATAGAAGGTTTATTGTGGTCAAGTGTAGAGTATACGAGTATATAGTTGTGAAGAGTGGCAAGATACGAGGACGGGTCAATAAGTCCGTGACTCTGACCTCTTTACTGAAACAGCAACACTGCTCCTGTCAACAGGCATCTGTCAGTTGACTCCTGTCAAAATTTAAACTTGCTGCGTCAGTTAGTTTGTGTTTGACAGCTATTTTTATCAGACTACTCACTAATTTGAGGAGAAAATGGAAAAAAGTGAATTTCGTGTGCTTATTAAGCATTATTTCTTGCGAAAAAAAAGGCTAAGCTTGATAAATACTATGGGGACTCTGCACCATCGATTTCAATGGTAAAAAAGTGGTTTATTGAATTTCGTTGTGGCCGTACAAGCACTGAAGATGCCGAACGTCCTGGACGCCCAGTTGAGGTCTCTACACCCGAAACAATCGAAAAAATTCACGATATGGTGTTGGCCGACCGAAGATTGAAAGTGCGAGAGATTGTGGAAGCCGTAGGGATCTCGCATGGCTCAGTGGTTTCAATTTTGAATGATCACTTGGGCATGAGAAAGCTTTCCGCAAGATGGGTGCCGCGTTTGCTCACAGTCGACCACAAACGCAATCGTGTAACAACTTCACAGGAAGGTTTGGCGTTGTTTAATCGCAATATGGAGGAGTTTTTGCGCCGTTTTGTAACCGTGGACGAAACATGGATCCATCACAACACACCAGAGAACAAACAACAGTCAAAACAGTGGGTTTCTAAGGGTGAATCGGCGCCAAAGAAGGCCAAGGTGGGTTTGTCAGCCAATAAAGTTATGGCGACTGTTTTTTGGGATGCACGCGGGATAATCCACATTGACTACCTTCAAAAGGGAAGAACAATCAATGGGGAATATTATGCCAACTTATTGGACCGATTCAATGACGATTTGAAAAAAAAACGACCTCATTTGGCCAAGAAAAAAGTTCTTTTCCACCAAGACAATGCAAGGGTGCACACATGTGCAGTTGCCATGGCAAAAATCCATGAATTGGGCTATGAATTGCTCCCTCATCCACCCTATTCTCCAGATTTGGCTCCGAGCGACTACTTCTTGTTCCCAAACCTGAAGAAATGGCTTGGTGGAAAAAGATTTGACTCCAATGATGAAGTCATCTCGCAAACAAAGGCCTATTTTGAGGACCTCGACAAATAATTTTTTTTGGAAGGGATAAAAAAATTGGAGAAGCGTTGGACAAAGTGTATAGAGCTCAAGGGAGACTACGTTGAAAAATAAAATTATTTTTTTATCAAAAAATCTGTGTTTTAATCCAAAAGTCACAGACTTATTGGCCCGCCCTCGTAGTTTGCAACTTTTTGGAAGTCGTGAAGTCTTATATAAAGTTTCCTGAAACTGGTAAAACCGGTAGGGAGGACTTCCTGCCGGTTGTAAATCATAATCGTCGTGTTAATAGGCGAGATACACACATCCGTTCTCGTATCGCTTTCTATCTCTAAGCCTAAAGAGGCCATTGCGACATTCAGTGGTGTTGGTAGTTTGCTGCGTTAATTTAACAGTGTCGAAAAGGTCTCAATAGAACAGGGAGAGATTGTAGAAGAGGGGTTTGACGGCGAAGGATGTCCGATGTGTGACACATGGCTTACATGTGAATTAAAGTCAGATGCTCACTGGTTTAAGGCCAGTGCCTTAAGGGCCGTTAGCGATTTTCCACAGTGAATGTGCGTGAACGAGCGACATCGCAGTAGGGAAAAACTTTACCTTATATGCAAAATACACACGTGGAGGTGAGCTTCAGCCGTCATGAAATGCGCGATCGAAAGCAGTTTGTCAAACACCGAGTTAATTGGTTAGTCATCTTAGTAAGGAAGAAAGTATCCAATGCAGCTACTAGCACAGACTTCGTTCATAGCTGAAAGACGTGAAGTGACACGATCTAATTTGAAGAGATCTCTCTACATTTAAAAACTTGAGTTCGATCCTTTTTGATACCGAAGGTCTCGATGCGCTTGATAGGTTGATTTTATTGGAGCCGAGTCCCGTCTACATCGCTGTCTTGCACAATTGGTCGAGTTGTGGTGTCGACGCTATTCATATGCGACTTTAAAATCGATTGCTGCGTATCTCTAGATTAATCTCCATAACTTAAAAAAGGCTTCACCGCACTTATTCTGCGTCTTTCCAAAAACGCAGAAGACATCATCCTAATCCAGGAACCATGGATCTTAGAACGACTTGGGATACCTCTATACGCTCCGCTACATACAAGGGACAAAGGTAAGATTAGAACTTGTATATTAGGGAAGAGTAGCCTTAATGAATTTTTACTTCTTAACCTCAGCGCCCCGTCGTAACCGTTATCAGACTAAAGACTGCCAAAGGCTCCTACTGGCAGGCATCGGCATATCTTGGCCACGATCATGTGGGCCCTCTCCCTGGTGATTACCTAGAAATGGTGGTAGTGGAAGTTGGAAGGCTAAAAACTGGCTTCATCATTGGGCGCGACGCTAACGCTCATCACACAGTTTGGGGTAGTTTGACTATATTTTAAGTACTAACCTCATTGTTTGCAACATTGGCAATGAGCCAAAAAACCGACAGGAAGTGCTAGATATCACTCTTGTCTCCGACAGCATCACTCAAATGCTAACGAACTGGATAATATCGTCTGAATACTCTTATTCAGACCACAGATACATTCAATTCAGCCTGAGTGGCTAACTGCTGGAAAACTGATTGGCCAAAATACAGAAGAGTACTGTCAGACACGCTATACTCTGAACTCTCAAGTCCCCAGCGTGACACCAACGAGCTTGACATGAAAGTCAGGGAATTCAACCTGGCTCTCACTTAGGCTATTGCTGCTTCCTGCCCTCTTATTCAACCTAGAGGCAAGAAAAAGCCAGATTGGTGGACATCAGCACTGGGACTGCTCAGAAACTGTTGTAGAAAACTTTTCAACCTAGCAAAAGGCACAAGAAAAGTGACTCACTGGGACTTATACAAAGAATCCCTCAAAATATACAAAAAAGAACTGAGGAAGGCAAAGCGACAATCCTGGAGGTCTTTCTGTGACAAAATCACGGAAACCTCTGATGCATCGTGGCTACGGAAAATCCACTCTACAAATCCTATGATGCCTAGCTCTTTGAAAAAACCGATGGCTCTTAGACAACCTCAAGTGATGAATCACTCAACCTGCTAATGGACACCCACTTTTCAGGTAGCTCCCAATTCGCGGCCAGCAGCAACCCAAACAGGACTACTGCAAAAGTGACCAAAATTCATGGTCTATAGTAATTACAAGAGGCAAGCTGCTTTGGGCCCTGAATAACTTCAAATCGTACAAGTCTGCTGTTCCGGACGTTATAATACCTGCCAAGCTGCAAAGGTCCTCAGATATCATCTTGCCTACGCTAGAGAAGAGCTGTGTAGAGCTGATCCACATTCCACTGTCATGGAGAGAAGTCAATGTAGTCTTCATTCCCAAAGCCGGATAATGCTCTCATGCTGTCCCAATGGACCTCAGGCCTATAAGTCTATCATCACTCTGATTGATATCCACACACGAGCTAAAATTGATCCAAGACTTCTGTCAATAGCTCAACATGCCTACTGTAAAGGAAAGTCGGTGGAAACGGCTCTGCATCCACTGACTAGCAACATCGAATGATCCCTACAACATAAAGAGTACACAATGGTCGCTTTCCTCGACATAGAGGGTGCTTTTAACAACGTCAACACATCCGCAATCACGACTGCGCTGTCAGCTCTGCAGGTAGACGACTCACATCAGTGAAGGTACGCCGCAACGTGGTATCCTTTCACCACTTCTCTAGAACTTTGTGGTCAACTAACCGCTGATATACCTAGGAGGGGGTGGTAGCAAGGTGATGGCCTATGCGGATGACGTTCCTATAACCCTCTCAAGTAAGCATCTTAATACCATGAAAGAATTCCTTCAAGTAAATCTCAATAGATTAACCCGTTGGACAGATCGATGTGGATTGGGAGTAAACCCCCCATAAAACTGGGGCCTTCATCCTCGCATAACCCACTGGCTATACATCTCGGTCATAAGACCGATACTGACCTACGGGGTTGTTGCAGTCAATTGCAGCAAACTAAGCAGAGTCTAAAGAACAGCACTTCTATGCATAAGCGCAGCTCACTCCCTCCGCTGCATTAGATATTCTGTTTCATGGGTGTCAAACCCCTCGATATCTTCAACAGCCAATAAGTTGCGACCGCAGCTATTCGCCATTAACCAACTGCTCAGTGGACAAATAATTTATTTGGCCACGCTAATATTCTTAATACACTAGGAATCCTTTACCCTATACCCGAACTTTGGTTTGACAAAGACTTTCACGTAAGCTTCCCTTGCAGATCCTTTTGGGAGGAAGAAATGTTCATGAAGGACAAGTCAATTCACTTTTATACACATGGATCTAAAACTTAGAGCGGGGTTGGTAGCGCGTAGCTGTAGCGTGTTCCAGGCAAAAATTTTTTCGATTAAGTAAAGAAGCTCTGTCCTGGCTGAAGAAAAACGTGATATCTGCAAGGGATATCCGCATCTTTTCGGATAGTCAGGGCGCTATTAAGTCATTGGGATCAGTCTCACTAAATTCTAGAACCATCCTTGCCTGCCACTCATCTTTTATGGAGACGGCAGAGCAGTTCAACCTTCACCTATGTTGGGTGCTGGGCCACAGAGACATTCCAGGGAATCGTAGGACTGACGAACTCGCCAAAATTGGAACCACTCTACCTTTTCTATCGGAAAAGGATGCATAGGTATACCAATTGCTACAGACCGTAGGTGGACTGTTGGATTGTCTAGCGATCAAACAGATCTGGCCGAAGCTGAATCTGAATCGCTCTAAGAGTTTGATCCTTCAGAATAGAAAACATCTCAGCGCCAGCGTAGGCGTCATCACTTGACACCGCCTTAGAGGCAAGCATGCAAGATCAAACATCGCTTAAACATCGATCATACATACTACAAAATTGCCATGCGATATGGTGAATCTGATTGACGCTGGAGTAATCAGGAGTATTACAAATCCTTTTCTAAAAATTAAGACACCTCAGCGTATGTGAATCTGTATCCGCTGTCATAGGTGGTGTCGTGCATGCTTTCATTTCCAACAGTACCACCAACGACGTTTTCTTTTCTAGATTTGCGGCAAAGTAGCTAAGAATACATTTAGCGTAATATGTAGAGGCTTGGTTTGGTGTCATCCTCTTCGTCCTCGGTGCAGGCATGCGTGCATATTAGGCTCATATTGGGAGCATCCGGCCTGGTACGAGTTGTCATGAGTTGTCATAATTCTGGCTTCAATAACCAACCCTATCCAAGGAAGCGCTGGTTTTGCTTTGTTTGCGTTAGCTATTGGCGCAGCTTATGATAAAGCTTTTCATCTGCGTTTGTCGGTGTAAGGCCAGCGCTAATTATTCGGTTACAATCGGTCTATATGGGCCAAGTCTGTATGTCTGCATGTCTTTTCAACAGTAGATCTTTCCTTAACCGAGATTTAGGAAGGGTTATTGCAGTACAAGGTAGGTATGCCACGTACAGACCGCATCCCCGGATATTCTGAGGTCAATAACCCGCTTTGCGTATATAAAAAAAAGTTTTGTGCAAGATATAAAATAAGCACAATCCGCCTGTGGTCATTATAACAGCAATAAGCATCACCATGTTGACCCTGAAGAACATAGATTCCGGGAGCTATTCTCTGAGATGAACCAACTCCTTTCTTTTCTCGAGAAGCATGTACCTCAAAAAGTTAAAATTTTTAAAGTGAAAACAGCTGGAAGTTGTCCTAGCTAGTAGAAGCACAATCTAGATGCCTAGTATCGGTAAGAAATCTACTGATTTCCGACGGTGACCTACCGAAAGAGGACCTCGGCAAGTAGTTAAGAGATTCTTAGGGTATGGTGATGGAGCAATCAGCTTATTGCAATTCGTCAAATATTTTAGAAAATATGGGATAACATTGCAGGGGATCTGCATTGCGATTGATCGGGCACCTATTGACTGCTCAAAACTTGTTCGTGATGTAGAGCTTGCTTTACCCCCCAGTGGTGGTTTCCACTGGCAAATCCTTATACAAATCCTTATACAGGTGGCTAAAATTGCAAGATATTTTATAATAAGAATGAAGGGAAAGGGACCAAAATGGCTGCCTTGTGGAACCCCAGAGGAAGCCATGAAAGGAATTGAAACAGCGGATTTAAACGGTCAGGCGTTTCTAGTCTAGTCAACGTGGGTTAGCACCTTGCTTTACCGTAAAATGCCGCTACGTACACGCTTCGGATAAGGAATGATCGAATGATGGAATGATGATAAATTTTGGCTATTGTAACCGGACTGGTTTCTGGAATGTGAGGACACTTCTCTACTCAACGAACGAGGGACCCTAAATATGCCTGATTCATGCAATTGGAACGAGAGCTCCTTTCATATACAATAACTTGGGCATATTGGAAGTGAGCCAGGTAAGATGGTCCGACGTGGAAGAGTACCAATCCTCAACATTAACACTGTGCCACTCTACTCAGGCAAGCCCTCCGTGAGTCCGGAGTGCGTCTGCTACTAACACCAACAACATGCAGAGTTTTAATTTCCTGGCACCCACGTGGTGATAGGGTCTTATTGGCCAGATTCTGCACTAGAATATGGCGTGTTACGGACATACAGTGCTACGCCCCAATGAATCCCTCGACTGAGGATAAAAAGGACAACTTCTACAATTAGCCGTATTTAAAGCAACGTCGAACGAAGATATCTTCATCGTGATGGGAGACCTTATGCAAAGGTAAGCAACGACAATGAAGGGCTCAGCACAGTCACATGGTGGACAATGGTCTACGATTTCAATCGCCTGGTCCTAGGAGGCACCATATTTGAGCATAGACACAAAGTCAGCTGAATGTCGACTGACAGCAATCATCGACCATTTCACGATCAGTCGACGTTTCAGAAGTTGTCTTTTAGACGTCCGAAACAGACGATAAGCCGACATAGTGTTGGTACGAGATCATCATCCATTTGTTCAAAAACTCCGCAATATCACCAGAATGCCTAGATATATCATCGACCGGCTAAGGATCCCCCCTGTATGTCAACAATTAAGGGATCACTTTTCGCTAGGAGTGGAAGCAATCAGCAGCTCATTGGCGACAACTGCCAAACATTGTAACGCTGTGTTTTCGCACCTGAAGCAGAGCGTATTGTTGGTAGATGGGAGGCACGACATAGCACGTGGCTTATCGAGGATACCTGTAGGCGGATCGAAGAACGTAGGCTACTTAAAGCTCGTATTGTAGATACCCCAGCAGTAGGGAGGAACGAAATCGCGTTCCTGTATCGAAGGAAAATGGGAGGAGTGCAGCGTAGCATAATATGACGGGACAAACGTAACTACAAGTATACAAGCAGTGAGCAAGTAAAATAGCAGAACAGAATCACCAAATAGTTGACAGGTGGTCATCTAGCCAACATTCGGTGAAAGGCTTAGATAGTTCCGTATTCGTTTTGGTTGAGGATCAGCTTAAGCGAAGGAGGAAGCATTTCGCTACGGCCCTTAACCTTAGGGTCCCAAAACAACAATGAAAAAGGTCAAAGCACTAAAGAACAGCAACGCGGAAGGACTAGATGGTATTCCCGCAGAGCTTCTGTGAGCCACTCCAACAACATCAACAGAGATTTTACATCCTCTTGTTGAGAGAGCTTGGAAGGCTAAATGTTTCCCCGACGAGTGGAAGAAGGGAATTATTGTCAAGCTCTCTAAAAAGGAGAGTCTTAGGCAGTCTGAAAACTGGAGAGGCATTTGGGTTCATCCCGCAGTTGCTAAGGTAGTAATCAAAATAGTTCTTGGGCGAATAAAGGAACATCTGGAAGATACACTCGCTGAGGAAGAAGCAGGTTTCCGCTCTGGATCCTCCTATGTTGACCACATCCAAGCCCCACAGGGCCTTGGCTGAACAGTGCGTTAAATACCGGTCACTACTTTACCTGCTGCTCATTGGTTTTGCGAAGACGTTCGACAAGCATAACACTGGCTATTATCAAAGCAACCTATGATGGTTCTAAATGTCATGTTCTACATGGAGGAAAGTTGACAGAGGAGTTCGAGATTCAAAGTGGGGTCCGACAAGGTTCCATTCTATTGCCGATACTTTGTTTTATTGGTGACTAGCGATGTGCTTCGCGCAGCCTGAAAACGTAGGAATTCGTCGGACTCCTACATGTCAACTCAAACATCTGGACTATGCTGACGACGTTCGTTTACTCTTCTACAGGATTATGGATCTGCACCAACAAGAGTGGAAAGTGTCGTCAAAATCATCAACCTCGGTACGGTACTAACTCATCAACTCAAGTTAGCATTGCTGGACAACCGGTAGAAAGAGTACAGAGCTTCCTCCCTCTAACGAAGGGGGAACCGAACAGGGTATTGCCAACCGAATCGGTAAAGCAAAGTCTGCGTTTGGAATGATGTCCATGATAGGGTGCAATCAGGTTAAACACTCTGCTACGACTGTTCCGTTCAAATGTTGAATCGTGCTGTTGGGTGCAGAACTGGGAAGGTGACCGCTACTATCACAGAAAAACTAAATACAAGCGTTCGTTACGGAATATTTTAAAGGTATTCTAGCCAAACCGCATCGTTAACCGATATCTTTACAAGAGGTCAGTGGTTAGGAACGGCGGTCATACGCTTCGAAAAGACGCAGAACAGTTGAGGAAGAGTCACGGCAATTGGGGAAGTGTTGGAGAGAGCTGAATATCATTGCAAGGAACCGTACACGATAGCGTGTAGGAGTAGGTGACGCCCTATGACCCACAAGGAGAAACGGGACATAGGTAAATTAAGTATGCTTTACCGATTCGTCCACTTCAAAGTCGTCCGCACTTGAATGGGTCGTGAAATGTGGTTGGTATTCGACGTGAAATAAGTTTTTGGAATCAACGGAGAACGAAAAAGAGCAACCAATATTCCGGAAACCAATGCTAATCGAATTATAGTAGTGCAATTGACGTAGTTTAAACACAGGGCAACCTTTAAATTCCCATCACAACCAAAACCAAAACCAAAACCAAAACCATAATCCAAGTACTACTCTCAACAAATATTGCCTCCTGGCAGAATCTCATAAAAAGGGAACAAATCCTTATGTAGACGATCCTTATAGAAGAGTGCCTCAAGGATACCAACAGGCAAATCTAATTTAAATAATCGTCTTGCGGAAAATGCTATTTAAAACGGATCTATCTCCCCCTCCGACCCGAGTATACTCGTACCAAGGAAAATCCCCGAAAAAATCAACCCGGAAGAAGAGAAAAGGAAAATTCGATTTTTCTACACCGATGAGCAATCTTCACCGAAACGGGGTGGTAGTGGCAGTATCAGACTTCAATCGAAAAGCCCGTTGCCTTAAAAGATGTCCAAAACAGCGTCGTCTGTTTTTGATTTGCCCAACAAAAAAAAAACAAAAAAGGAATCCTGCACCCTGTCAATGAGTGGAACAGAGAGAGTGAATGGAGGAATATCTACGCCCAATTCATGGTTCGTCCTAGCCGGGCTCAATGGGGGTAGATACGAGTTCTCGTGCTCGTAGATTCGCCGTCGAATTTTCAAAGGGATGAACAATGCTGGTGACTGCTGCTGCTGCTGCTGCTGCTACTTCTCTTGCCATTGTTGTTGGCTGCTAAATCACTTAACACCCTCATTTCGGAGCTGCTTTTTTTTTTTTGTATTTTTTTCCTTCCACCCCCCACCCCTTTTTCATGAATTTTTTATTGAATTTAAAAGTATTTGTTGACTGCATGTGATTTATCCTTTGATATTCGACTTAACATGCCTAAGCGATGAGTAAACCAGGGTAAGCCTTTAAATTCAGTTGAGCTCTCGTTGACACCGATCGATGGGGTTCCACCAGAACATTTCGATTTCAAGGGTTCACCGCCTGGGTTTGGTAAATAGTCCTGTGGGAATTGGCGCAATGCATTCCTCATTCATCAGTCTATTTACAAAGTCATCAATTTGTGGTTACAAGAATTCGATTTGCATTGTGTCTAGTGTCAACAATTGACGGCAGGATGAGACAGTGACCCACTCTCTAAGAGCAATTAGTAAAATCATGTAGTGACGTATCTTATTTCTCCACCGGTATCCGGTTTCAGGGGATGCTGTAGCAGTCATCGCCCCCCAGGAGTATGAAAAAGACATCTCATTAGGAAACATATGTCTCGGCTCTGAATATGTACGTTCGCACAATGGATGGGGTTGAAAGGGAAAAAGTCAATTTGCGAAGGACATTCTATCTTGACGCTGCGCAAATTGACATGAGTAGAAACGATAGTTAAGGGAGAGATGCGACAACCGACATTCAAAGGAGCCAAGGGAAGAAAACGTCACAAAAATATGTTACACATTAATCGTTGTTTGGTTTACATGAGCGGTGCCTAAGAGAGGAACATTATTCAGTAAATGGTGTGCGATGAGTTGAGTCCTTTTGAGGGTTTCTTTATTTTTTTTTTTTGCGTCTGCTCCTGGTCCATTTTTATTAGATGATGAAGTACTTAAACGGACTTACTACCATGTTGAGCAGGGAGGAATGATTAAGTTCATTTTTTATTATTTTTTTTTCTATCCGAGTGCTGAACGGCACATGCAACAGTGGAGAATGAGCAACTTAAGGATTTCCTTCTGGTGTTGCTTGTTTAAATTATTTGGATTGCAGATTTCCTTTGACTTCTGATGAGAACTTCAGTAAGTGCAACTTCAGTAAGTGCTAGACTATTGGCCAAAATCCATAGAGGCTGGATGCCACAGCCTCCCAGCATCATTGATGCGTGGTTTTCCAGTTTGTTTCGGAATAACCTATTAGCCTTCCGGAATGTATCATACCGGCCAACAATGGTGATAGATGAAATGATTTTGAGTGAACTTGCTCTGGTTAGATCCCAATCTGATTGAGAGACAAGGAATTCTGAAAAAACGGAAACGTCATGAGAATTAGGGAGAGAAAAAGAGGGACACCCGTGTACATTGGTTTTGAATATTCGCAGATTATAATGACTACTGTCTAGAGCGCTTGTAGGGCATTGCAAAAGTGGCTAAGGAAAAAATTCAGACCTTCCAAAGTACGTAGCAATACGGTTGTAACGGTTGAAGGTTTAATCAAGTAATCGACTTAATGCTATCTGATAGGTTCTATCGGAGGTCGCCATTGTCAAATCAGAGGTATATCGGGTTGACGATCGGATACGAGGTCTTGACCGTTTTAAGGAAAAGCAATCTGCGGAAAACCAACTCGACATGCTTTAAGAAAGAGATCGACAAACAAGATCTAGAAGCAGCTGTTGAGAACGTGAACGGTGCCCTCACCAAGTTTCTTGGACTGACTTGAGCAGAGCAAATCTGCAGTGACTAGGTAAAGAAATTAGAAAACTTGTAAACAAGACATTTAAGACCACTTCAAAGGAAGCAAAAAGTGCGTCTCATAAAGAATTTTGTGAAAAGATCGAAATTATAAGTGAAACCAAGAGGCTGGTCTTAGTCCCGAAAAGAAGAAAACCAACCAGGCTGGAACCATTCAGAAAATCTGATGGCACCTACACAGAGTCGATAGCAGAAACTCTCAGATTCATGTTTGAGACTCATTTTCCAGGTAATCTAATCGACCTTTAATCAGAACCAGGCCACAGTAACACAACACACCGTAGCTGGTGTGGTAACGAATGAGGACATCAAACATGCTGTAGCCTCCCTTTATAGCTTCAAGTCGCCTGGCACCGATGGCATATACGCAGTTATTGTGAAGACCGGTTTCTGGTAACTCTAAAGAGAAGATGCATTGCTAGCCTGGCACAGGCATACACACCTAAACCTTATACAGAAATTCTGAAAAGTGGACTACACGCTAGCCGAGAGCTTCAGATTTATAAATCTGACTCTCTTCAAGTTGAATATCGTGGAGAGAATGGGCGAGCTCCATGTGCACAAAACTGCTTTGCGAATGCATCCTCCTTCAAATATAAAACATGCCTACCAACACGGTAGATCCTACGAGACTGCATTTCAAAATCTGAGGGCGGAAGAAGGAGCAGGAGCTGAACAATTTCAGCGATATAGTGGGTGCTTTTGACAAGGCAACTTCTGATTGCTTATGTAACTTAGCCAGACAACACAGCGTAGATGAATCACTAGTTTTGTGGATAAAAGCATTGCTGGTGAATTGGACACTGATTGCGGCCACTATGTGAAAGCAATAGACAATGTCAGCGAGGAGGCTTCTTTGGACCTACGTGGCTATGATTAGGCCATTTATATCCTTTTGTCTTTGGAACAAGCTCTCGCGAAGATACGGCATTGATACTTTTACCAGACTATAAAGAAGGGTCTGTATCGGCTGCATGAGCATTTTGCATGAGTGGCTCCGCTCTAGACGTGGCCTGCACTCAGCTTCCATTTAAAAAAAAATGGTCTTTGGTACAATACGCACTGAAGCTTTGATGATCTTAGCCGGCTCGGCTGTCTCTAGTTTTAAGGAAAAGACGGCTTGCAATAATACAGAATTTATCTTTCTGGAAAAATACTTTCGACTTTCTCTGTCCCCAGGATTAGTATCAGCCGAAATCTGAGCCAGTAAAGGAATGCAGCCTAATCAGCACTGATGGATCTAAAACTGATTTAGGAGGCTCTGTTGTCTTTTTGAAGGCTGACAAAGTGAGGTTTGATTTCCTCAGTATGAAAATTTACGCAGTGGAGGGTTCGAAGCCTTACTGAACCCGCTCAAAACCTCCAAGTTAGCTTAAAAATGCAGGACTTCACTAAACGCTGTCGTAGGCATGAATTTACTGAGCTTTTTTAACTATACGTTGACCAGATAAGAAAGATAGAAAAACAAATTTAAATAAAACCACAACAGTGTCAGATATAAAATTTATTCTGGCTTTATTTTGAAGCCTCATTCATGCCATTACGTAAGGAGTAGCAAGCATATCATACAGATGGCCGACTCGGCTTTGCTGGCAGTGCTTCAAGCGGTCGCTCCAATTTTTGATGACTCGGTCCAATATGTGCGGTGTTATTCCGGCAATAGCGTGTTGAATGTTAGCCTCGAGTTCATCCAAAGTGGTTGGCTTGTTAGCATAGATTAAGGACTTGACATAGGGCCGGAGAAAATAATCGAGTAGTGTTAAATCGCATTATCGCGGGGGCCAATTGATGAACGCTCGCCGGTAGATGACCCAGTCGCCGGTATTCTCCTTCACAACTTCAGGCGTGGCATCGCTTGTGTGGCATATAGCGCCGTCTTGTTGGAACCACAGCTCGAATATATCGATGTTGTGGAGCTCTGACCACAGGAAGTCGGTTAGCATGGCTCCATACCTGATACCACTGACGTAACGGTGTCGCTTTCCTTATTTCGAAAGAAATAAGGTTCGGTGATCCCTCATGCTACATACCGCACCAAACAGTCAATCTTTGCGGATGCATTGATGCTTGGCCGAAAACCTTGTGGTTTGTATTCGCTCCAATAATGGCAATTTTGCTTGTTGACATAGCCGTTGAGCCAAAAATTGGCCTCGTCCGAGAAGAGGATTTTTTGACCAAAATTCCGATCTCCAGCCAACATTTCCAGCGCCCAATTAGCGAACTCACGGAGTTGTCTATGGTCTTCGGGCTTCAATTCTTGAGTCAGAACAATCTTATACGGGCGTAGGCCTAAATCCAACTGCAGAATAAGCCGGGTTGACTCTCTGGCGATGCCCAATTCTGCTGTTCGGTGACCGGTCTAGGTACTTTTCACTGTTGTCATATGGGCTATCACAACTTTATTGCTCACTTCAGCAGCGACAATTCCAAAGGCAAGAACGTTCAATGATGAGTGTTGCTCAAGGAGTTTTCCGGTGATTTTTATGCAATTGTGAAGGCGGGCAATACGACCAAAGATAATGGAGTACTCGATGATAGGACATTTGTGCCTGCAACTGTGGAGCGGTTCTTTTCTACACCGCCTGCCAAATTACTGAGAATATGTATGATAACGACCATAGGCCACAAACAATGGACAGTAGCGAAAGTGCTGCCAATATCTCGATGTTAATTATCTAGGCCATCCAAATTTCAAGGCCAAAAATCGCTGAAATTATATGAACACCCATGATGGTGATTCGAGCCTCGGTAACATCGATTTTACCGAAACGCAATGTACCCGAGACATACGTTCCCGGTGAGCACAATAGAATGGTGTTATGGCACAGAAACACTGGAAGAATAACCAGTTTGGATAGTGATCCCGTGGTATACACGCTGAAAATGCTACGAATATCGTTGATATCGAATTGCAACCGTAATCGAAAAGTTCACCTAATGGCAATGATGTGTTTATGCGACGAACTTGTTTTCCATTTACTAAATCCAAACTTTGATAAATAAACAAGCCCAGGGCAGAATTTCTGCGACTGTATGATATCAGTATCAACGTCGTTACAATATTCACAACCAACCCAGTTAACCCAACAATCCTCTAAGTTGGTGGTTGTGCGTTGGGCAGTTACAACCACGTAAAAAAGCAATTGTTACGAAGAGACCAATACCTCGGATAAGGACGAATCCACTGCTGATGACCCTGCAAGATTGCTATAGGAAACCTAAGCGGATTTGTTATAAGCAATAGACTTAAGCAAGAAGTCTTGAGCTTTCGACACGTAAGTGAACGGCTTATAACAATCCGTATCAAGGGTAAATCCACTAAAATCGATGCTACCAAAGAAAGTTTCCATAAGCTCCTCGAACAAACCTACGAGCAATGTCCGATGTATGACGTTAAAATCGTCCTAGGCGACTTTAATGCCAAAATTGGAAAGGAGCACAATCGGAAGATATAACCTACACGATACCAAGTTTGGAAACGGACTTGGGCTAATCGATGTCGCTGCGGGACGTAACGTTACTATAGCAAGCACACGGTTTCCTCACCTTAATATTCACAAGGGAATATGGCAGGCAGAGATCAGCAAACTGTCAACCAGATTGATCATGACGCGATCGACGTAAGGCATTTCAGGACGGCCAACATAGGTATGTCTACGGATATCTCAGACGCCACAATAACGGGGAAATTCTATGAGAAGATCAAACGTTGAACGGTTGCAATCGCAACAAGCCTCCAGAACCGAGAAGTCCTATGCAGCCAGCATCAAGTGCTGAAAACCAGTGGCTTAGATGCCGAGAAGCCATCAGAAATGCTGCAACTGACGTGCTGGGATCCACCCGCCCACCACCACGAAACCTCTGGTTTGATGAAGAGTGCCGGCAAGCACATGCAGCAACATAACATGCCTACAAAGCGGGGCTGGACAAAAGGACGAGAGCGGCTCGTTGGGCTCTACGAGCAAAAGAGGAGCCAAGAACTTCGGATTCTCCGGAGGAAAAAAAAAAGAGCATGGAAAGTGCGCGATCGAGGAAATAGAGGTGCTACTCCAAGGATAATATTCGGAAGTTTTACCAAAACGTAAAAACAACGTGTCAGGATAATAATACCCGAACGGAAGCCTGTAGAGATGAACAAGGAAACCTTGTAGAAGACTGACAGTCGGTGCTGAGTATGTGGAAAAACCATTTCTGCAGATTGCTAAACGGCTAAGACGACACAAATTCCGCTGTTAGGCAGAGCGAAGCATTCAATATTGACGATGAAAGTCAAGAATTCCGTCCACCCGACCAAAATGAAGTGAGGATAGCAATATCTAAACTGAAGTCGAACAAGGCTGGACGGCCTACCAGCCGAACTATTTAAGGCAGCAGGAAATGATCTGGTAGAGAGCATACAACACCAATGTATGACTGATGAATGGAACCTCAGCATCGTTTGCCCGGTTCACAAGAAAGGAAACCCTCTAAACTGCGCCAAGTATAAATGTATCAGTCTCCTAAACATCCCATATAAGATCTTGTCTACCGAAGTGGGCGAGCGCCTGAAATCGGTTTTAGGCCCGGTAAGTCCATAATAGGTCAAATATACACACTTCGGCAGATCCTGGAGAAATTAGATCTATACTCACCACCTCTTTATCGATTTTAAAGCCGCATTTGATAGCATCTACAGAGACGAGCTATACAGAGCCACGTCTAGTTTTAGAATCCCTTTCAAACTCGTCCGCTTGTGTAGAACGACGATGGCGAAAGCTCGCTGCTGCATCAAGGTCGGTAACAACCTAACCCAGACCTTTGATGTCAAAAAAGGATTTAGGCAAGGCGAAGCGCTGTCATGTGACTTCTTCAACGTCAGACTTGAAAGAATTGTGCAAAACTCACAAGCCAGCAGACCAGGTATGATCTTTCAAAAGTCTGTTTAATTGCTTGCATACGCCGATGATATTGATATCACTGGTGCGTTTGCGAGCATAGGAATCGAAGCGGCAAAAATGGGTCTAGTGGTAAACGGGGGCAAAACAAAGTATACGCTGTCAACAAGAAGGGACACCCAACATCGGCGAATCGGCCAGAATGTCGCAATCGACAGCTATAACTTTGAGGTAGTAAGGGACTTGGTCTACCTCGGGTCTGCTATCATCTGAAAACGACATCTCTTCAGAAATCAAACGAGGAATAACGCCTGCCAATTGCTGTTTCTTTGGGCTGAGAAGGCAACTGTGTAGTACGATCCTCTCCCGAACAACCAAGGAAACTCTATACAAGACCCTAGTAATCCCACCCTGCTCTCTGGTTCCGAAGTATGGACCCTTCCTAAAGCGAATGAAGATATCCTTTGTCGTTTCGAGAGAAAGATTCTTCGTAAGATATTTGGTCCCGTATGCGTTGACGGGTTCTGGAGGAGACATCGACCTGGTCAAAAAACTACGCATTGGCCGTTTGAGATGGCTGGGACATGTAGAGCGAATGAAAACCAATGCTCCAGCCCTCAGAATCGTCGACTCTAATCCGCAGGGATAACGCAGTGGAGGAAGGCCTCAACCAACTTCGAGTGCGCAATTGTAGGCAGTTAATCAAAGTCCGCGATAACTGGTCTTTTGAATTTGTCCAGGTGGCGATTTTTCACGGCGCGGTGATCCGAAAAGTCACTTGACTTTTGGGGGCAAATTTTCGTGATTGACGAATTAAATTGGAAAAATTAGAAATCACTTGCACTTGACGGCTGTCATTCTTGCTGCGTGTGGTTGCTCGTAACCGCTGTCACCTCTGCTTTTCACGGCATTCAAGGCATTCATTAAACTTTTTATGTTCAACGCCTGTAATTCAGATCAGATGATTTTGGTATTTATGGGATTGTGGCAGGAAACAAAAAGGCGAGCGTGGAATCCATAATAAGACATCTACAGAGGAATTTCGAAGTCAAAGTGTGCTGTTTTCTTGGATTTGAGATCGACCAACAGGCCGATGGTTCCATTTTCATGCATCAAACAGCATATGGCCACAAGATTTTGTCGCGATTCCACTTTGAAGACTGCAATCCAGTATCCGTTCCAAGTGATCCAAACCAAGTGCTTGAAAGTTTTGGGGAATCAGAGCCAATCAAATTTCCATGTCGACACATCATGTATCTGGCCATAGCGACAAGACCAGACATTAGTAATGCCATCGGGAACATGAGTCGAAAAACCAACGGTGGTGTACGAGAATGTTTTCAAGTGGGGAAGCGCAAAGGGAAACCATCGTTTGTGCGGTTTTAGTGATGCGGACTACTCTGGTGACGTCGACACATCTGGTTTTGTTTTCAAGTTCAATGATGGGATTATCAGTTGGAGCAGAATGCAACAGAAATATGTCTCGCTGTCTGCTATTGAATCAGAGTACTAAGCATGAATCTGAGGGGGTCAAGGAGTTAGTTTGGTTATAAAGCAGAGTTAGCACTAAGCAGCATTAAAGAAAAGACAACGTTCTTCGAGGATACCACTATTGCGATTCGTTGAATAGAGAACCCCAAATTCCATCGACGCAGCAACGACGCAACATATCGATGCTAGATACCACTTCATACGTGGACGACTTCAAGATTGAAAATCCATCTCTATCCCATTAACTGTCCTTTCAACTCAATTGACACTGAGATACTGGCGCCCTTTACACGTCACAATGAGCAAACACGACCATAATGATGATGACTACAAAGTGCATAACAATGAATCATTTCCAGTAGTCTCTTCACGTGCAATAATTCATCCATGCCCACGTCACAGCACACAGGATACGAGAACATATTCCTACCACTTCGTTGCATTCCCTAGGTCACGTCCGTCAGTTCTCCTATGTCCGTTTATCACAATTTTTTATTTTTTTTTTGAAACTGCGCGCCTTTTGATTTCAGGAAAATTGATTGTTTGTCCTCGAAAAGAACCAGAATTGAGAAGAAAAAAAATTGTTCACCCAGACAAGAGCTAGTCCAGCTATTGTGCAATGATCAGCAATGGTCCCAACTCCAGAGACCTAAAATCATCAAGTGACAGCTCTGAAAATGATTTGTCATATGCATTTGCGGCTGTCAATCTGACTTCAGGCCACTAACTGCAGTCAGCACAATGAAAATCGAGAAATCACTTTCCACAAAAGTGAGGATACTTCTGGCGCTGGACGAACTGACACACGCCCCAGCCTTTAAAGGACTTTCTCTCTTTATTTTTGGCGCTTGAGTCCAAATTGAAAACTGCTTCCTCGACACCATTTTTGTTGTTTTATTTGGTGCATGCAAGTGCCGCCGTCGGCCATCGAAAGATGAGTTCCGAATCTATGGTGTTGTCCTGTGAAATGTCCTGTGGCATTCCGAAGCCACAAATAAAATGTGCATATGGAGGGGACAGTGCTCCGTTTCTATGATATTGGAGGGTGAACCCGAATGTATTCTGTGAATTGCAGGCAAGTGTCGTGTGCTTCTCCAATGCACAAGTGAGTTGGGGACCCTGCGTCCATTCGATTGGTAAAGGACATCGTTGGAATGCACCTATCCACGGTGATATAATAAATAAAATCTCCAGCTCTAGCTTTGGAATGGAGGGATGTGGTACAGGAATGTTGACTGTCCTTTGATTGTGACTGGGGTTTGAGATTGAAGTACTGCCTGCCTGGCTGGTGATGCTCTTCTAGCCGGTGCTGCATTGCGGTTAGTGGTGCAGTTATTACCATGTTGTTGGCCATTTATTTTGACAAACGGTGCAATTCAGGTGATCCATCATTTCTGTGAGTACATCTCTTGAGAATGGAGTTTACCGGCACACAATCATGTACTCGGAGGTATATTGTTGCTTTTTTTTCTTCAGTTTTTTGGGGGACGGGTGGCTTGAGAGTACCACTTAAGTATTTGTTCGACAACAGTGACTGGAAAAGATCATTGTCATCGAGGATTGATTGTGATAGTGGAAGTCCGCATAATGAGCCTTTGAATTACGTTGTATGTGTTTCATCTGTAGTGTGCAGGCTTTCAAAGCAAACGGTTCAGATCACGGCCGAGCTCATTCAAACACGTTGGAGTCCACGAAAGCTCGTCAGAGTCCGTGAAAACTGCCGCAATCCCGTAAAAATCCGCTAGGGCTCATTATAGTCTCATGGGGTCAATTGCATCCCATCAGAACACGCTGAAATGTGAATAATTTTACAATAAGCTGAGAGATAGAGTTCATGGCAATCAAAGGAGGTGCTCAAGCAGCCAAGAATTCAAATCTTGTGGCAATGAAAAAGCGGTTTTACCGGACTAGTTTCTTAGTTTGGCAAGAGTTTGCTAAATAAACTGTCGAGGAATTATGTTCTGGAAGGAGCAAGGGATGATTTAGGTTGAAGCTGAGCCGAAAGTTAGCTCTAGAAGAGGACGAGATAACCATGGGGTCCAATGTGAAAGTCCACGGTATACTGCAAAACTTCAAAGTTCAACAGGCAACACACTGCTATCGTAGGGTAGAAACACATTAGCTTCCCAACCATTCAAAGCAAATGGCACTTAAGTGAGGAAGTCCATGCCGGTCAACTGAGCATCTCTTCCAGTTAGGTCTTAAGGAAAGTCCTTCATTACGTAGTTCCGAGCCATAGTAGAGATGTCGGTAACAGGTATAAACGGTGTAATCTAAAGATCGTTTGTTAAGCCGCTGGTAGGTAAAACAAAGACTCGGACACATCATCCTCGAAAGACTGAGATTCAAAAATAGAGAAGGGTGGCCCAAAATTCAACCAGGTCTTAAATGTCCTGCCAACGAACAAAAAAAGACAGTGTGACAGCCGAAAGTTCAAGGTTATTAAAAATGGAGCGCTACACGAAAGAACAACGCGTTTGCACTCTTGAACATGAGACTTTGGCAGCAATGTCCGTACAAAATATGGTCGGGATAGTGATTTACCTTCAAGGAGACTGGATCAGTTGGTGATCTTAGATACCCTGGCCGTTCTTCAACAAGTCGTTCAACACAAAACATCGAAGGACTTCTTTAGAGTGTTGCTAAGAGTTCAGGACTATCAATTCGCCACCGTGGTCAAGATTTCGACCTTTCGAGATTCGAGATTTGTATGTTCATACATACAAAGTGCTATTGACTCAAGAATTGAAGCCTACTGGCCACGCACAGCGAAGAGAGTTCGTTGAATGGATCATGGAACAACAGCAAGTGGATGCTGATTTGTCGAACAAAAACATCTTCAGGAATGAGGATCATTTTCATCTTGATGGCTGTGTTAATCGTCAAAAATGTCGAATTTGGGATTTAGAAAATCAACGAATGCACTGATGCCTATTTTTAGCTGGTGGGATCATTGGACCAATTTTCTTTGAAAATGCTGATGGTGAGGCAATAAGCGCTAATGGTGTTCTCTATCGCGGCATGATAATCCAGCGTATCAACGAAATTCAGCCACATTTTCGACAAATGAGTGCGTATGTGCCAGCGAAGCCATGGAGCTATCTCCAGTTTCGCACGCTAAATTGCATGGGCCACCTGAATTGCGGTCTTCCTCTGCTGCGCTGTCCCTTGGGGCGGATTCAAAGACTTTTCGGACAAGAGCATTGGTGTGCATCCGCTCTTCTGCCTAAGTCGATGTCGCTGTACAGCCCGTCGACAGTTCGTTGCTGTATCGCCTTCTCCACTCACCGTCTACTCGTATGCAAACGGGACCGAAAATCACCCGAGCGAATTTCCTCTCAAAGCAGCTAAGAGCACCCTCATCCGCTTTTGATAAAGCCCTTGCCTCTGCGCCATAGAGCGGGACTGGCATTATTAAGGTCTTATGGAGGGTCACTTTTGTTGTTCAAGAGAGGGCTTTTACTAGTTAGCCCAAAGAAGCAGCGATTGGAAAGAGTTATTCTTCGTTTGATATCAGCGCTGATGTCGTTGTCTGGATTGATAGCAGAGCCTAGGTAGACCAAGTTATTAACTGTCTCAATGTTATATCTGTCGAAGATGACGTTCTGTCCGAGACGTCGGATTTGGGTGTTCTTTCTTGTTGACAGCATATACTTGGTCTTGCCCACGTCTCAATCTTCGCGAAACGCCACTGACATCACGCTGACTTCTTGCGATTCTGTCAATGTTATTGGCGTATGCGAGTGAATGGACGGACTTTTGAAAGACTGTGCCTTCTATATTGGCGTGTGAGTTTTGCACATTTTTTTCAGGAATGATGTTAAAAAAAATTACATGATCACATGTCCAATTCCTTTTTTGACAGCAAAGGGTTATGTAGTTACGGGCGACCTTAATGCAGCAGCGAGCTTTCTCCATCGTCATCCTGCCAAAACTAGACATGACTCTGTATAGCTCGTCTCTATAAATGGTGTCATATGCGGCTGTAAACTGGGTGGCGTGCATCGTTTGGAGCTCATGGGTTTTTTCCAAGATCGCCAGTAGCGTAAAAATGTGGTCGATGGTGAACTTTCCTGGCCCAAAAGCCACACTGAATGCACCAGACGTTCACACAATACGGCAGACAGGATCTTGTAGGCGATATTAAGAGGACTGATGCCTCTTTAGTTGACGCAGTACAGAGGGTCTCCTTTCTTGAGAATCGTACGAGAAGGTTCCATCGATTTGGCATACTTTCGTCCGGCCATATTTTATAGATGAGATGGTGTATGCTCGTTACCAAGTCATCGCCTGCCGCTTTAAAGGTCTCGGTTGTCAGGCCACAGGCCATTCTTAAGCTTAGATATGGCTATCTTCACTCAATCCAGGTAGGGTGGATACAATCGTTGGTCTACTTCGTCTAGGTTGAAAGGTTCACTCTGTCTGACAGGGGTATTTGCCGTTATACAATCTACAGAAATGCTCTTTCTAAATCCTCAGCATCGGCTGCGATTCTATTACTATGTTTCCTTGTTCGTCTCTACAGGCTTCGGTTCGGGGTTTGGGTACGTGCCATGTGTTTCTTACATTTTGGTAAAACTTCCGAACCTCATTCCTGGATTAGAATGTCACAATTTTTCCGCCGGTGTTCGTCTCTCCTCTTCTGCTCCTAGAGCTCGTGAGCAGCTCTAGCCCTTCTATGCAGCGCCGCTTTGTATGCATCTTGCTTAGTTGCATGTGCTTGTAGGCAGCCGACGTCAAACCAGACGTTTGGTTATGGTGGTCGAATGAAACCCAGCATATCAAAGGCGGCATCTCTTATAGCTTTTTGGTAATGTTCCACTGTCTTCGATACTTCATGCTGGCGGCATAGGACATCTTAAGAGATTAAGGGAGACTCGATCGGAAAAGGATTTGGCTATCTATTGCGATTTTTGCTGTCCGATGTCAAACTTCCTCACAGTATTAGCTTGCCCCTGTGATGGTCGGGATATCCACAACAGTACCTTGGCTATAACAAGATAATGTCGATGTTGGCTCCTCGGAACGTCCGGACATCTTGAGTAGTGCCTTGCGTCTCTCGCTGGCGATTGATTGACTAGGAGATCTACAAATCGGTTTATGAGTATAGAGATGCGGGAACCGCGTGCTAGGTTAGTCAATATGTCTCGTCAGTGCCGTACAGGCTAACTTTCCGACAGTACTCCCAAGGATGGCCTCCTTTCCCAGCTTTGTACTAAAATCGCCGAGGACAATTCTAATGTCATAGTTGGGGGTCTGTATGTAGGTCTTGTCCAAAAGCTCGTGGAAGTCATCCTTCTCCTCTGTCGGGAGGCTGATGTTGGTATATTTAACCTTAATATGGATTGGTACATGGCGCTCGTTAATATGTCGGAAACCCAAGACTTCTTTCCTAAGTCTGCCTCTAACAGCGAATAAGCATCCAAAAAGGAGCTGCTTTTGCCGTGTTTTTCATTCTTTTTCCATCCGACCCATCTTATAGCTTCGATGGGGGTAACATCTGCTCTCCAGCAGCCTAGAGTCTCCGCTGGTTGTTCGGCTGCACGTAACGTATTAAGTGACCTAAAATTCCAAGTTCAGATTTGAAGTTCGTGGTCCTTATTTCGTTTGTGGGGGTTGTCAACAGTAGATCCGTCCGGATCCTAGACATGTTGTAGCTTAGAAACTTGACTTTATTTTCCATGGCTGGGCAATTAACCTGGCGGCACAACCCCCGAATTGGACCCTCCATTATATTGCAGATACTCCCGTGACGAGGGGTCGGTTAGACCGATGTCAGTAACTCGTGCGGGGATTTGAGTTCTGCCATTGGTTCCCTAAGGGCTCATCCGCTCCATCTCTTTTCACAGACGCTGACTTAGCATCGAAAATACTTACTGGCCTGAGCTCAAAATATGTCGGAATAGCCCGGATATTGATTCTATTTTATCTGGAGGAGGGGAGCTTATAGTGCTGCTATTTTTGTCTAATTGTAAGCACTCGCGTTTATATATTTGGCAAGTCGAGTCCAGATGGACATTAATCAGTACCCGATGGTTATCACTTCGAGGTAAAATAAGCACAATTAATGCGTAGAAACAGTAACAACACAGGGTATCTCCAGGTTGACACCTCTCAGTGCCTACCAAAGGTAGCAAAAATTGTTGGTCGTTCGTCAAAAATATTAGAAATATTGGTTATACTCCATCCCAACGCTCATTTACAATGACATTCCATCTGCCAGCTCTTTAGACAAGGTGTTTACTGCACACTTTGCGGCTAACTCAAAACTTCTAGATTGTACTTTGTCGCCGCCTACACTTGAGTGCGTTGAATCCACTTTCGCACTCGTGTAGTGGCAAGAGTACTCAAATATCTTAATACACACAAATCCGCTGGTCCAGATGGTATATCTCCCCTTCTTTTGAAGAAGTGTTCCTCCATGCTGGAAAAACCACTGCGAAAGCTCTTCCATTAATCCAACTCTTTCTCTGGAAAACAGCATTTGTCCAGCATGCCCTTAGAAAAGGCGAATATTCTTCTTTCTCTTCCTGCACTTACATATGCCCTTCATTCCAAAGTCACGGAATCGCTGATAAACTGTCAGCTCATGAAATATCTCCAAACACGAAAACTTCTCAATGGAGGAGGATGATGGAATGTCTCACCGAAAAGTGGAACCAAAGTGTACAAAGTGACAGAGTTGGGCATCAGACTCTTTTGTCGGAAATGCCTGCTTTCGAGATCGATGCCTCTCTTTTTCACTGGATTAGAAATTACGTTTCGAAACGTTCAATTCAAGTTGCCTTGGATGGTTTCAAGTCTGATATTCACAAAGTAAATGCTGGTATGTCTCAGGACTCCGTTCTGTCTCCCACACTCTTTTTAATTTTCATCAACGATCTCTTGTCTGCGACTTCTAATCCAGTGTATTCCTTTGCTGATGACAGTACTCTCGGCTTTTCATATCCGTTCCCGGACTCCCGTCCCTGCTCTTCAGCTGTAGAACGGGAACGGCAGCTTATATTAACTCATTAAATTCCAATATCAACAGCAAACTATCAACAGAGTGGAATTTAATGCTTCCAAAACACAATGCTGTCTGCCGTCGTTAAATCCAAATTTAAACACCCAGCCATTATCCATGAATGGCACTTGCACTGTCGAAACCGAAAAACTTTCCGTTCTCGGTATGCGCGTCAATGATAACTTACGTTGGAATGACCACATATTCGATGTCGTCAAAAATGTCTAGATTTCCGCGAGCGATATAAGAAATACTTCACCTCCTCTGATTATCCGTCCAGGTGCCCCTAGAATCTTTTTGCTCTTGCTAGATAGGATCCAAAATCGTGCCCGATAAAACTCATAGGTGATGCCAATATTTCACAGTCATTCCAGACCTTTGAACACTGGCGCAACGTCTCTAGTCTCACCTTGTTTTATCGCTATGTTCATCACCGGTACTCCGCCGAAATTGCAGTAGCATTCCGCTATTAATGCTCATCAGTACACCGTCAAGTCCACTTCCTGACATATCCTAAAATATCTGATTCAGCCGTACAATTCTCTTCTGGAATGCCCTGCCGAGTTCCCTGTTTCTTAGTCATTGTAACTTGCTAACATTTAAAACCAACGTACTCCGGTACCTCCTTTTTCTTCGCCCAGTTTCGGGGATACCCAGAATTGTGTATACTCAAGTTGTCGAGGATAAAAATTCTTTGAATGGAACCAGACGGCTGCGATGTAGTTTGGGGCTTCTCTAAAAAAAGCAGTAGCGAATAATTTGCTTAAAGAGATGATAAACTGCATACATTGCTACGCACATAGATAAATGGCGAGATCCCGGTGAAAACCAAATAATGACACTTGTTCGTATCAAGGCAATATCAGATCTGAGTCCTTCGAGATGTAAAGGCGGGAATCTACCTGTGTTTCACTAAGTGCCAAAGCAAAGAAGTGATTGCTTGTGCTTGCTAAATCCCTGGTGTTTTTAGAAACTATCTGGATCTAATTTTAATCGCGTAACTCTTCGGTACACTTGAGCTAGTGTGCGAAGAAGGCCTCGTACTTTCACATAATCCAATTGATTCTGAGCACCTCTATCTACTTCCAGGGCATTCATCATCATGCCGTAGATCCTTTTTTTGTTAACCTACATTTCCTGCAGTTTTACTGTATAGTGACATTGACCTTCGGTATGGCCCTGTAGGGTATGCCAAGGTGTCCTTCTGATTCATCAATAGATGAGTCAACTTATGACTGCGAAATTGGTCACTTAAAACCTGCTGTTTGTAGACTTTCTAACCTATCTCCCTCACATGTGTCAGTTACCAGTTCCGGTACCATACTCAGGATAGGTTTCATCCAAAAGATCAAGAAACGTCTTCTTGAGAGCTTCTTCTTATAGAAATGTTGCTCCGGGATCTCAGCTAGGTGATCACTAATTGCCTTATGGTCGATGGCTCTAGAAAGTACTTAGGTTTTTGCGACGAACTCAGAAATTGTAATAAATGTCTATCCATCGTATCTTCTTCTGGATTGCAGTAATGTCTGCTGTGTTCTGTCAAAGAACAGATTCTACTGTGCAAATGGAGTATCCCACCAGTACACTCTTCGTCCATAGTTTTGTGTTCGGAGCTGGTTGTGTCCCTCTGATATGTATACGAAAGGACCGTAGTTCTCATCAATAAGGCTCTTCGGATAATTCATCTGGGGTATCCAACCCTTATAGCTCCAAGTCTATAGCTACAGTCTATGTAGAAATTTTATTTAAATCGGATATTTCGGCTTCACAATAACAAAAGTTTGATTCAATTTTCGATCATATGGACTAGCTCTGACTTTGTTCTATAGAACTCGCTATCCAATTCAACTCGAGGTTACTTGAATGCATTCCAATTTACAAACATCGTTACTAAGCTCAAGTCTTCTGTTGTACTTTAGCTCATTACTCTGTTGAAAATTGCGCAATTCATGGTTAAATCCGTAATCGTAATTGCAAACATTTATTGCTGCTCCATTTCACCCGACCTCCTTTCCATCTGAACCATACAAGTTCCCAAATCCTCATTCTAATAATTAATTTCCATCAAAAACAGACACAACCAGACCTCATAATCATTAATCTTATCGCCGCCTCTGCATCAGCTAAACGAAATCAATGACCGAGGATAATATCCTCGGCAGGGTTGGAGGAATTTCCGAATTTCAGAATTTCAGTACACGAACGGCACGTGACCCTGTGCGGTTAATGCCAACAGGAAGATTGGAAAATGCATTCACTTGTACTTGAGTTCGAATTTGTTAAGTAGCACCGCGAGGCGTTTCTTTTTTTTTTCCATTTCTCAAGGATCACAAAACTACCCCACCATCGGCACAATGCGATGCCAAAGTGGAACGTTTTTATTCATCCTGCAAATCTCTTCACACTTATCCCATGTATTTGAACAACAAGGATTACAATCCACTTAAAGCTCAGCATCAACCTCAACTAAACCAAAGCAAACCAGATGAAACCAGCTGAAACCACCCCTTAAGAGTCCACATCCACCAGCTAGAACAGATGAACTCCATGAGAGGCTATGAGCAGAGACTATGCGTCGAACGTGCCGGCGCGTTTCGTAAAAGTTAACATTTTTCCAAAAACTTCTCCGGCAACAATGGTGGTCATGACGTTGCCAATGAGTAGTGACGATGGTGCTGATGTTGGTGGTACTGCCGACGGTGGTGGTGGTGGTGGTGACTATGGACTGGGCTGGGAATTATCCTATTCTCAAACGTGTACACAGTATAACACCCTGTAATAATTCACAAACAGTTCTGGGAGCAATTCCCGCCTTTTCTCGTATCTGTCAGCAGCAGATTCGTAAGGCCACGGTTACGAAGGATAATTTAACGAATTGCGACTACTACACAACGCGCAGCAGGACAAGGATACAGGCAGAGCCTGGAATTGGGTTCAGACCAGCCCGATGGGTGCTGACACAGACAACGAGAGAGGGACCATTGAAACTTTTCCATCTAAACTGTACGGTGTGTAGCCGTAGCCGTAGCCGTAGCCGTAGCCGTAGCCGTAGCCGTAGCCCTAGCCCATATACGAACGAGTAGTACACTTGCAAATTCTATTGTCCTGTAATTATTGTGTAGCAAAATACGTTCTCGTAGCATGCGATAAGTGTGAGTGTATGTATAGAGTTATTCTCAAAGTCCTGTTATTTTCGTATCACAGGATATCCGTCCGACAAAGTTTTGCATTTAATTTCTACGAATACACAGGGACCTTAACGGAAGTTGCTTTGCCTGGAAGGAACGGTGGAGTTCTTCGGTTTTTTTCCAATTTATCCTGCAGTCGAGCAATGAGAGAGAGGGAAGCAATTACGGATAGTCCCATGACCAAGGAAGTTGGTGAGGAAATATTTAAAAAAAAAAAATTCATTTGACCCCTCGTGAAATTGATTTCCTCAGGGGAAGCTTTAAGGTAAGTGCTAACAATTTGACCCCCTGCGGTCGATCGGTTGTGGCTTTAAACTTTGAAGTGGCAGTTTAGTTGGACAAATAAGTAGAGGGTGATTGGAATTTTTCGATTTTTCAGTGGCAAAAAAGGCTACAAAGTTGTTATTCCATCTGAGTAGATGGCGTATCTTTAGCAGTCTTTAGTCGGAATTAGTCTGATGGAATAGGGTTGAATCTTCAACGAAAATCGTGGTAAAGCGTCGCTTAAAAAACAACAGCGCGTAACCCTCCCACAAGGGTCTCCTCCAGTATTCAGACTTCAGTGAGAGAAACCTGTCTTTGGGAGCAGATTCGACATTCGCGGTATATTTCGATTTCGACGCATGGGTCTACGCCGTTTGGTAACCTGCGTATTCAATCCGCCAAATTGGCATTAGCAGCGTATGACTGCACATCAAGTGTGCCGTATGACGGATAAACTCCTATCATTGAATCAGCGCCTGCTTAAACAGTCATTATGGTAAATTCCAATCAAAAGTCTCGCATAAGACGGATCTATTGTTGACAACCTTGCAAAACGGAAAAAGGACAAATCACATTTAATGTTCGAACGTTCAAGATGGAGGACATTTTTGGCAACACAGTCGGAAAGCATACTCTGTTTTCTGCGGTACATCTCTATAGCTAATACACACTTTCCCAACCTTAATATTACCAAGGAACATGGCGGTCATCTGATCGTTAAACCGTCAACCGAATTGATCGTGTTACGTTCGACGTAACACTCCGCCAGCCCCAACGTTCAAAGACAGACCAATACTTGATTGCAACCAAGGTACGGCTATGGATATTCCAAACACCACAACAACAGAGGAAAGATCATGAGAACCAAGCGATCGAGAAAATATGCAGAGGGACGCTACTCCGGGAACAACGTTCGGAAGTTCTGCTTACTTCCTTACATAGGTGGCCCTACAGTCCGGGTTGAACCTGGGCTTCAACTAAGAAGCCTCTCCACTTAGCCCGGTCTTTAGTTAACTGTCTCCAGTTGCGCACTCCATGTGGTCCCCTTCTACTTGTGCGAGACATCTAAGGCGAGGTCTTCCTCTACTGAATTGTTCCTTCGGGTTAGATTCGAATACTTTGCGGGCTGTAGCTTTTATGTCCATTCACTCTACATGTCCCAGCCATCTCAGACGACTGATGGGCAGTTTTCTGACAAAATGGTGTCGTCGACAAGCTCTTATAGTTTGTCGTTGAATTTCCTCCTCCAAAGTGGCGGAGGATATCTTCATCCGCTTTCGATAGAGTCCATCCTTCAGCGCCATAAAGTTGGACTAGGATGGCCAAGGTATTATATAGAGTCTCCTTAGTTTTTCAGGATAGGACTTTGCTACTCGATTGCCTTCTTATCCAAGAGAAACAGCGATTGGCAAGAGTGATCCTTCGTTTTATTTCTACAGAGGTGTTGACGGCAGAATTCATAGCAACCTCGAAATTATAGTTGTCGTTAGGTTTTGTCTCCCAATTACGCAAGTAGTTGCACAGCCTTTTGAAAGATTGTGCCACCAGTGTTGCCTTGTGAGTTCCGCATAATTCTTTCAAGTGTGATGTTAGGTCAGGTTAGGTTTGAAGTCACAGAAAAGAGCGCTACCTTGTCGAAAACCTCTTGACATCAAAGGACTGGATTAAATCGTTATCGACTTTGATGGAACGGGCTTGGCAGGGATGCCGAAACCAGACCTGACTCTATATAGCTCGCTTCTAAAACTGCCGTCATATGCGACTTTAAAATCGCTGAAAAGATAGTGGGTGTCGATTTGGACTTCCCTAAATTTTTCCCAGGATCTGCCAGAATGTGAAGATTTGGTCGATTGTGGACTTTCCTGCTCTGAAACCGCAATGACAGGGATCAGTCAGGCTGTTGACGAAAAGTTTCAGATGTTTAAATAAGATTGGAGATAAGATCTTGGATGCGACGGTGACGGGACTTATACATACCCCTATAGTACGCGCAGTTGAGAGGATCTCATTTTTTGTGGATCGGGCATACCGTGCTTAGATTCCATTCATCAGGCATAGACTCTTCTGATAAGATCTGTGAAATGAGGTGGTGCATGCTCTCCACAAAGTCATTTCCGTGGTACTCGGCCTGTAAGCTGTCAGGTCCAATTTTTTTGTTGGATTTCTCCTTAGATATTGCTATCCTTACTTCGTTTTGGTCAGGTGAATGGAAGTTTTGGGTATCATCGTCTAAATTGAATGACCTATTTTGCCTGATGGCGGCATGTTGGACTTCTTCGCCGTTATACAGTCTGCAGAAATAGTTTTTCCGTGTTCTTAACAGCGACTGTGGTTTCTCTACAAGGTTTCCTTCTTCATAGGCTTTTGAATGGGTCTTCTTGCCTTGATGCGTTCTTTTTACCTCTTGCGTAAAACTTCCGTATGTTATTCCTGGAGCGCGCGCTTCTTGTGTTCTTGTTTCTTTTTCTGGAGAAGCCGATGTTCTTCACGTCTCTTCTGCTCGTAGAGCTCACGAGCAGTTCTCGCCCTTTGTAGGCGTCTTGTTGTTTGCCGGCATTTTCCATCAAACCAGGAATTTTGTGGTGGTGGTAGGGCTAACGTTGCACGTTAGCAACGTTACCACTGGTCTTCGGTACTAGATGCTGCCAAGAGATTTCGGGATGCACGTTCGGCGAAGATCTTGGTAGTCTCTTGCGATTGCAGCAGTTCTGCGTTATATTTTCTCGCAGTAGTTCTTCTTCGTTGTGGCGCTTGGGGATCCGCATTCGTAGGTTGGCTGCTACGAAGTGGCGACCAGAACCAATGTTGGCTGCCCGCAAAGTTCGGACGTCCAGAATACTAGAGGTATGTCTTACGCCGATCACTGTGTGATCAATTTGATTTAGCGTTTGATGATCCAGAGACCGCCACGTGTCCTTGTATGTATTGAGATGAGGAAGCACATGGTTGATATTTGGTCCCGCTGCACAATCAATAAGTCCATTGCCAGGCATGGTGACATCTAGGCTATGCTACCAACTGTCCCACCAAAGATGTCTTCCTTTTCTGTCCTGGCCTAGTACGGTTTTAACGTCATACTTCGGACATTGCTCATATGTCTTGCCAAGGAGCTCGTAGAAACATTCTTTAGTGGCGTCGTCCTTGTCTTGCGTAGAGGCATGGATCCCATCACACTTCCTGGATGTCAGTGATATCTGCGTGATAGGGCATCTGCTAATTTTTCGGCTGCAGGGGGCCTGTTAATGATCCGAACATTCCAAGTGCAAATCCGAAGTTCGTTGTCCTTTAAAAGTTTGCTAGATTCGTCAACAATGAGTCCATATGTTGTGAGCCCTATGAAGGCGTAGGCCGGTGTAATGCTACTGGCCGAACATGCCGTTGTAATTTTAGCCTGGATGAGTAAACCCTTACTCATACCGCGGACCGCCTCTGGTAGGTAAGGCAAGCTCTTCGCTAAAAACTTGATTGTTGCGCAGCTACACTAATCCAAGTTATATGACACTCAACAGTTTCCCGATCAATCGCCACACAGACCCCGTTCTGAGGTTTACCAACAAGAAAAAATAAAGTTTCAAGGCAACAAGACCTGAACATAGGCCTGTAGAGACGAAATTGGAACATAGTAGTACTAAGGATATGACAAAACCACTTTTGCAGACTGTTAAACAACGAAGACAACCCAAATCCCACACCATCAAAATTAAGGAGGAGGATTAGAATATCCAAGCTTAGCCTCGCTTTGCCTAGCAAGCCATTTGAGGCAGCGGGTGATGACTTTGAAGAGAAAATGCACCAGCTTATTTCCAATATTTAGTCGGCAGAAAGTAAAGAACAATGGAACCTAAGTATCGTTTGCCCGATCCACATTAAAGAAGACCTTCTTAACTGCGCCGGTCTATCCTTAACATAGTCTGAGGCCATTTATCTGATTGGCCCTTATTGGTGCGGTTCTAGGCGTGATAAGTTCACAGCTAACTAAATATTCACCCCACGCCAGGACAACGAGAAAACCCTAGAAGCCCAGATCGATACTCGGCACTTCTTTATAGATTTTAACACGGCATATGGCAGGATCTCGGCCAAAGAGGAATAACAAGAAAGCTCCAACAGTCAACGACTGGATTACGGGTATTCATGTGCAATCAATTTACAAAAGGATTTTCTGCGAATCAGCCATAACAATCTTCGTTTGTTCCCGATAGTCGATCATACGCATGTGGCCACGAACCCTGGAGATATGCTGTTAAGAGCTCCAGCCAGTTCATAAGGACGACTGGCCACCATCGCGTTCAAAACAGTACCAGTAGTACACCACAAAAGATTCCATATTCCATGTAAAATAAGGAGCGATATGGGTCAGCATAACTAATGAAGATGAAATTTGGATACCTCGGAGTACGGCCTTATTCCAGCTAGAAACCAAACTAGACGTTGCTAACTGGAGGAGAAAAGGTTAGCTTTACTAGCTGCTGAATATAGTTTTGTATGTGATGGCACAAGTGGCCCACCAGGTCGAACGTCCATCATCCTACATCGAATCAACACCAATCCAATCAAGCGACCTCAAAGAAAAATTCCTTTTTCTCGCCGAGTGGAAGCCGAACAAATCATGAAGGCTCAGAAAGTTTTTACGACTCTCCCGAAGCCCTTGGTGTTCGCCCTTGGTTGTAGTGCGCAAAAAGGATGGCTCCCTCAGATTCTGCGTGGATTATCGCGGGCTAAGTGATACCACTACTTTGGAAGCATTTGGAGGATTAAATTGGTTCGCAATACTCGATCATGCTTGTAAATGTGAGTACTGGCAGGTGAAGACGGAGGTAACCGCTAAGAAAGAAACGGCTTTTTCCATTGGTACTGGCTTGCATGAATTCAATGTTATGCCCTTCGACCTAACCACTGCGCGTGACACATGCCAACGGCCACCCAGTCTGCCTGGTTTACTTTGACGACATTATTGTCCATGGAAAAAGTTAGGAGCAATTGCTACAGGTGAAGGCATAGCAGTTTACCCAAGGAAGGTGTCGGGAATCCGCGAATGGCCAACTCCAAGAAGACCGAAGTTCAGTCGTTTTGGGCCAAGCTGCATCTTGCAAGTCTGACCGAAAAAAGAAAGCAGTTTGCATGGGCTTCAGCCAGTGAAGATGTTTTTGGCCTTTTAAAGGATAAAATCACCGCAGCTCCAATCCTTGCCCAGCCGAACGAATGTGATGTCTTTGTCATGGACACAGATGCCAGCTTGTGGAGCTATTTTATCCCAGCTACGGGATGGTGAGCAAAAAGTAATTGAGCACGACAGCAAGATACTCAGCCGCCCGGAGAGAAACTGTTGCGTCACTGGACGAGAGTGGTTAGCCGTAGTGAAGTCTTTCTTCGATTTCCGACAATACTTGTGAGGCTCTTCCGTTTAAGAACGGCCCATAGCTGCCTGCGCTGGATGATAAATTCTCGACAACAGATGGCACGATTGCTGGAACTATTACAGGAGTTCGTTTTCACAGTGGAATATCTGGGAAGAACCACCAGAACGCCGATACGCTTTCTCATTGCCCATGCGACCAATTAAGCTGTCGATATTGTGCCCATCTGGAGGACAAACAATGTGCTCCTGTGCCCATAATTCAGAAGAATACAGACATGTCCGAATACAAGAAATGAGATGATAACCTTCCAGTCGTAAGGCGATGGGCAGAAGAACAGCAGCGGCCAACAGAAGTGAAGATTCGAAGCCTGAGCCAAACAGTAAAAGATTATTGGGGTATGTTCGATAGTCTAGAAATTAATCTTGCAGACAGCGCCAAGGCTACGCACGATAGCCCAACGGGAGGTCATTCAGGAGTCCAGAAGACGTCGCAAAGGTAATAAAAGGCACTATTTGATCGACTGCTCGCACGCTGTGGAACAATATTGCGGATAATGTGTACGATGGCAACGGCTATCATTAGGCGTCTTCCGACAGATGTTGGTTCGCCAAATAACGAGATAGAAGCCTCTACATTTGTAGCTCTATTAGCAAGCCCTACTCACGCCTCCTCGCTGCGTCATTCGGAATTTCTTCGGAAATTGCAAAATGGAGGGGACAAATGGCGAGCTTCCTACACCACAAAACAGGATTAGTGTCGGTTGACCTGTGGTTCAACAATCCGCAATCGTAAAAAATTGTATTGCTCCGAAATGCCACAACAAGCCGTAGTATCCGATACGGACTGACATTTTGTTGACGACCTTTGGCTGTCGACTACGGACAACGATAGGATTCTAGGATGTTAGGACCCTCCTTGACTCACGCGATGAAGATCCCCAGATTCTCCAACATTAATTTGGAGATCTTGGGGCTGAACGAGAGAAGATGGTTGGATGCTGCGGAATACCCCTCGCCTACAAAAAGCACAGTCTTGCTCTACTCTGGAAAACCAGCCGGAAGCACTCTAGAGTCCGGCGTAGAATTGTTGCTAACATCAACATTAAGAACCAGCCTTGAAAAGCGTGCAGTGACCCGATATTGACGGCCAAATTTCAGAGTAGGCTAAGAAAAATTACTATGATTCAGTGCTATTCGTCGACGGCAACCACGATTTACAGTCAGTTTGGCGCTGTCCACAACTTATCGCCTAACGGGGATATCGTAATCGTAATGGGAGATTTCAACGCTACGGTAGGTAACAACAACATAGCATTCGAACACTTGATTTGAGTTCACAGGCTCGGAGACCGCAATGATAGTAGGGAACGGTTGGTAGATTTCGGCAATACCAACCAGCTAGTTATTGGGGGCACTCTGTTCGAGCACAAGGCTTGCTACAAGATTAGTAGGGTCTCATTTGACAGGCAGTGAATGTCACACCAGTTCAACCATTTTGCGATAAGTCGACGTTGCAGGTATTGCGTCGTAGACGCCCGAAACACACGTGGAGCCGATATCGAAATATCGCGCCATTGTCATCTTACATATGTTAGCCACTATACGCCGTCGTACTGTGTCCGTTTATAGCAACCGCTCAAAGTTGCTTCGAGTTACCAGGTACAATACCGACAGATTTCGGGATCCCGTGGTGAGCCAACAATTCAGGGACCACAGAAGCAGCAACAATTAGCAACTCAACGCAGAAGATATGGATGACCATTGGAGTGCTGTGAAAAATGTTTTTGTACCTGAGCCAGTTGCCTATGTCACTTAAGGCTCGGATTTCAGTGGCATCAGCAGTAGAGAAATCCTGGTTAGAAGCAAAATATTGTGTGAAAAGAAAGGAAATGCAACGTAGTGTCAGACGTGACAAGCGCACTAGCCCCGAACGCTGAAGAAGCAGCTAGCTGATGTGAGAGCAGGAGCGTCTACACAACATCCAGTGAGAAGTTTATATGGCAGTCTGCTGTTTTCGGTTGAGGAACAGCTCAACAGATGAAGAGAACATTTGTCGTTAGTGCTAAGTAATTTAGGCGATAGCGTCATAGTCCCAAATTTCAACAAGCGTGCCGAAGCAACGCATTCTCGAGAGATAGTAGCCACTATTAGATCCCTCAAAAGAAATAAAGCGGTAGGCATTGATGGTATCCCTTCCGAGCTTTTTCAAGAGGCGCTAACTTACATCGGCAGAGTTACTCCAACAGCTCATTTTTAGAGCGTGCGAAAACGAGCTGTTCCCGGAGGATCATCAAGCTCCAAAGGAAGGGCTTTCGCCCAGCCGTAGCCAAGATAATAGCTAAGGTAGTTCTTGAGCCGGTAAGAGAGCATCTAGACTCAACACTCAATGCTGAACAGGCGGGACTTCGGACCGATTAATCTTGAGTAGATCATATGAACACGTTGGAAATCATCATTGGGCAATGCGTCGAGTTCAGGTCTCCTTTGACTTTCGGCAGTTTGAACAGAGATGCTATCTGGATCTGCGCAGGAGAGGTATCTCGGGAAACTATAAACTATTATTAAGGCTACTTACTACTGTGGTAAGCATCATGGTCTGCATAAGGTGTCAAATGTCCATTGCGGAGTACGTCAGGGCTGTAAACTTTCACCGTTGTTATTCCATGTCATCAGTGATGTACTTCGGGCAGCGTGAACTAAAATGAAACCAAGGATTGGGATGGACACCTTGTCTACGCTGACGATGTTGGCTTCATAAAGTAATGGATCTCCGTCAAATGTCACAAAATATGCAAGCTGAGTCAGACAAAGCAGGACTTAATATACATTCTGTCAAAATATAACCGGGACTGAGTCATTCAAACTGCTCGCGTTAATGGTTTCATAAAAAAAAAAAATTTGATTTCTATGTTGGTACAACTGTCATCTATTTTGATGTTGAGTTTGGGCGCCATCTGTCAACAAGTTTGTTGTCAGCAACCAAGGACATTAGTTAACCTTAAGTGCTATCGCCGATTTTTACTGTGGGAAAAAATGTGAAACAAAGAGTTTGTTGTGTTGCGAACGCAATTTCTTCTTCGGAAGCGTTGAAAATGTTGAAGAAAGCCTACAGGGACTCTGCAATATTGGGATCAAGAGCATTTGAGTTGTACGGAGCGTTCAAAGAGGGCCGTGAAATCCTTGAAAACTTTCATCATCCGAGACGGCTTGCGACGGCAGTTACTGAAGAAGATACTTAGTGAAGAAAATGGTGCTCGAAAATCGTCAAAATATCTATCTCTCATGAACTAGTTCGCCATATTTTAGTTGATGTTGATGATGATGACGCAGAACAACTCTTGCATTTTGCACCACGATAATGCATCATCTCACACATCCATCCTTGTGGGCGCATTTTTCACCAGAAACGCGACCAACATGATCGAGCAAGAACCGCATTTTCCAGTTATGGCACCCGGTGACTTTATCCTATTTTCGAAACTCAAATTACCACTTCGTAGGATCCGTTTTGAGTCGATTCAAGACTTAAAAGAAAATTTGCTGAGAGAACTGAAGGCGATCCCGGAGTATACAGGATGAGTGAGGATGACTGGATTTTTCGTTGGAAGAAATGTCCCACTTCAAAAGGAGCCTATTTTGAAGGAGACAAAATAAATTTGGGTGATTAATTGTCCAAATGTTGTTTTTATTGACTCAGTCGCGGTTGTATTTTGACAGAATGTAAATGCGGGAAAAACAAAAGACCTGAGTATTTTAAGTTGGGCAGCATAATCGAGGAAGCAAAATCTGTTCGGATCCAACGTAGAATCAGTAGTTCCAACGGAACGTTGCCAACATTACAACTCGAAGATTGTAAACCTTCGCAAATACGAGGGGCGTTCAATATATTCTCGGTATCGATATGAAAGAAAATGCGAATTCAATTGAAATTGTTTTTATTTTTCAATATGAGCTCCCCTAACATCAATGCATTTGTTACATCTTGAGATAAGCTTTTTTAAACCCTCAAAATAATAAATTTCCTCTTTCTCTGCAAAATACCGACTTGAGTTCTTCATCATCCGAAAATCTTTTTCCACGAAGACATTTTTTCAAATCCGGAAACAGGAAATAATCACTAGGGGCAAGGTCTGGACTATAGGGTGGGTGTTGGATTTCTTCGAAACCACAATCTCGCGCAGCAGCCTTGGAAACTCGCGCCGTGTGAACAGGAGCGTTGTCATGAAGAAGCAACACACCCGCTGCGAGTTTACCCAGTCTTTTCTTTTTAATTTCCTCCCGCAAATTATGCAAAGTGGAAGCGTAGGATGTGGCGTTGATGGTTTCACCTTTTTTTTTGTACTCAATGAGCAAGATTCCCTTTGAGTCCCAAAAAACTGTGGCCATGAGCTTTCGGGCAGACGGAGTGACTTTGAACTTCTTCGGGGGGCTGTTCCTTTTTTATGCCACTGCATGGACTCTTGTTTGCTTTCAGGGTCATAGTGGTGGACCCATGTTTCGTCCCCAGTAACAATTCGATCCATAACACCGTCCGCGTTCTCACTACACATCTCCAAAAGCTCTCTACAGCATGCGATTCTCACTTTTTATCTGAGGCGCTGTGAGCATTCGTGGCACCCACCTTGCACTGACCTTTGAAAGGTTAAGATGGTCATGAAGAATGGTGTGAATGGTACCAATTGAAAGCTTGGTGATCTCTGCCATCATTTTCACCTTTATTCGGGCATCCTCAAGAACAAGTTTTTCGACTTCTTTGATGCTTTCTCCCGTACAAGCAGTAGCCGGGGCGCCGGAGCGGGGGTCGTCCTCAATGCTCTCTCTGCCTCTCTTGAACTCACTTGACCACTTTTGCACAGTTGATAATGAAGGTGCGTAACCCTGGTAAACAGCCACCATCTCTTCATGAATAGTTTTTTGACTTTTTCCTTGCTTAGTGAGAAATTTAATTACAGCGCGATGCTCAATTTTCACCATCATCGCCTCAGTTGCCATTATGATTCTGTTTAACTAGAGATAAAACGCGAATTAATAATCACATTTATATTAAATTTTACAAGAATGCACTAAAATAATAGTGTTACTTGACAAATAAGTCAATTTATATATGCAACCACAGCTTCACCCCGATACCGAGAATATCTTGAACGCCCCTCGTAGATGTCTACTTAACATCTAAGGATTTTTTGTCCGAACCGCATCTGGGAACGGGTCAAAAACCTAGGCAATGGATTGGTCACAATTTACAGCGTGAAAACGATTCTATTGTCAAATATACCATGCAGTGGAATCCACTCAGACAGAAGAGCGGGGCAGAAAGAATTGCTTTCAAGCCAGCAGTGCAAATGACAGAGTGGAAGAACCTTAAGGTCAGAGAACAATGGAAAACTAGGATGTCTAACGTGTTTTCGGAAAATTTTTCTTAAAACATGTTTCTGTCTGATAAGTAAAGGTTGTACTTTGTTCAGATAAACACCACCCCAACAAGTAATTCCATACTGCAGTTTGGAGTGGAAAATTCCATAATAAATAGATTTTAAAGTGTACCACGGAAATAATTCTTCAGAGATTCTGTGTGATTCGAGAAACTCAGTCTAGAGTCGATCGTGAGTCCCAGGTATTTAAATTCATCTACTTTTTCAAGAAGCATAGGCTGCTGTTAAAAGTAGGAAAAGAAAAATCAGATGTGCAGGAGCAGTTATACAGTTCGTATCTCAGACACTCTGGTACGTGGAAAAAAAAATTAGGTTCAAAATTGGGTAGAGTTGAAAGACTAAACAAACATTATTTTAGTTTTGGAAGTAATCACCAACTTATGCTCAGCAAACCAGTACCTCAACAAGTTTAGGTCCCAATTAATATTAGAGACTAGATCCAGAGGACTATTCAACCATACGTAAATCCTATATCATCAGCAAAAGCAGTAGGTGCACCTTTAAAATTTAATGAGAACAGTGAGTTAATGTAAATTAAAAACAAAATTGGTCCAAAGATAGAGCCTTAGGGCACACCCAAATTAAAGAACATAATTTCGCTCCTAATATCATCCAAATTCATCCTTTCTGACCTATTTCCAAGGTGCGACCTAAACCAATCAAGCATGAATCCACGAAAACCAGCTTTTTCCAGCTTTCTTAGCAATATGTTGTGGTTGATTATATCGAAAGCTTTGGTAATATCCATAAATAAACCAGCTGTACACTTTTTACCATCTAGGTAGGACATTACCTGGGAACAAAACTGTAGTAGTGCATCTTCAGTTGATTTACCTTTCTGAAAGCCAAATTGAATCGGACTAAAAAAACTCCGTTTTATTTAAGTAACTCACTATTCTATTTTTCATAACTTTTTCAAATGTTTTACTGAAAACTGGTAGAAGTGAGGTGGGTCTGTAGTTACACATTTGAAGAGCTGAACCTTTTTTGAACAGAGGCACAATATCTGCACAGTTGAGGGCATCTGGAAAGACCCCAGCAAAAACGCAACGATTAAAAATAACTGCCAAGACATTCACTACGAAACATGCAATTTTTTTCACGAAAATATTAGAAATTCCATCAGCTCCAAACGATTTCGAATTCTTTAGCGAATCAATAGCTTCTAATATCTGAAGGGATGTTATGGGCTGAAACACAACGCTTTGCAATGGTTCAGAGCAACTACATATGGGCGAACAAACATTACAGAATGTTAGGACTGAACTTGCTGATGAACTGATAGCTACGAGTATATTCGAGAAATACGAGTTAAAAGCATTAGCGATGTCAAGTTTGTCAGAAACCTCACAGCCATCGGCCTGTATTACAGTGGGTTCGGAATCTCCTTTTTAAGTTCAGCGCACAATTTTTTATATTTGTAACTTTAACTCAGAACGTTAGGGTACTTTTTGCATTTAGTTCTTAGTTTGTTTTTACCTTTAACTTTATTTAATAAAACATTAAAGATCCACGGTTTTAGTCTTGTTACCAAATTTTTCGAAGGCAGTTGTGAGGAGCAGCTAAGAATATGTTTATTAAGGGATTCAAGGAAAATAGAATAGGAAGTTGAAGCATTACTACACGAATAGCCATCTTTCCAAAACTCACACAATAGATTGTTTTTGAGATTCGGGAAATCAATTTTTATCACCTTGTTGCATGATTTATGATGATAGTTTTACTTTTGCTTTTGAACATGTTTACTAAGAGTATGATCAGTAAACATAAGACCAAGAACACCCTTCTCGCAGATTCTCAGTGAAATGTTTCTGAAGCGTCCATAAATGTGATCTAAGCAAGTATCCGATTCAAACCTAGTAGGCTCGTTAATAAAACACGTTAGACCATACGAAGCTAATAATGCTAAGTAACTTGTAACAGTGGAACTGATACTAAGTATCTAAGCTGTTAAGATTAAAATCTCCCACTATTATTAAGTTTTTTGACTTTTCCCTTTCTAAAAGACCGGAAAATTCCTCCAAGAACGTCATAATACCAAACATATGCAGTCTATATGCACATACAAAAACATATACATCATGATTAATTTCAATGGAAACTTTCAACACATCAGCACTCACAAAATCAACATTCAAGACTTCGGGAGTCTTGAATTCATCTTTCACAAAACACCCAACACCAGCAAAAAAATTGAACCGGGAAGGAAAGTAATCCCTTATTTAAAGCCATAAATCAAAATTTCAGACACAAAAACAATATCAGGAATACTCGTACATGCAAAAGAATCAAGACGCGTGACAAGTGCTGCAAAATTTTCTCTTAAACTTCTAATATTCTGGTGGACAATGAAAAGTTTGTTATTGCAAAAGGAACTACTTTTAAAAACATTATCAAGACTAGAATACACCCGCAGTCGAATGGTATGGTGGAGCTGTTCAATGTAAAATACGTCGCCGGGAATCAGCGGAACTGGGACATACACCTGCGATTTTTGCTATTGGCTTATCCAACAGCGATGCATGAAGATACCCAGCAGATGCCAGCGTTTCTCACTTTCGGACGCGAACTTTGATTCCGTATTCGTCTACAACAACTTTCAATTACGTCGAGTGCTTAATAGAGCGCTTAAAGAATGGATACAAATTCAGCCGACAAGATCTTTTAAGGCATAGCCGACGGATGAAAGACAGATATGAGATCAACGCCAAAGCTCAACCTTTGTGAATGACATGGTCGATGTCCAAAATTACAAAACGACTGACAAAGCCCCTATATGTAGAGTTGTAACAAGAATGCGTGGTGCAATCTGTCCGATCATCAAAGAATTAGGACTTAAACCACTGGTTGTACACAGAAACAGACTGACTGTCTGCCAATTTTGATCATAGAAATCCGAGACATTTTATAGTTTTGTTTGTTTACTTCGGTGGTGACGGTTATCGTGTTGGATGTCAAGAACCCCTGAATATGGCGTCGAGCTTTTCATAAGCGGAGCAGTGTTGCGACCTATAAAAATCCCACGTTGAGGCTTAGAAAATATCACAGCCATAGCACGTCAAACTCTTGCTTGTCACAAAAGTCCGACCACTTTATCTTCAACATTTTTGCTTTCCGCCGGCTGTTCTGTAGTGTTTTTCGCTACCTTTTCTTGGAAATAAAGAGCCACAACCAACCACGGTTACAATATTTCATGGAATGCAACCGGCACTAGAGAATTGCAAAATCGTTTAATCGTTCATCCAATAGTAAGCGAATCAAGTATCGCACAGCACTGTCGACTTGGTCCGATGCTCTTCACCTGCATGGTACTTAAACTTGAAAACAATGTTTCATTTGGCCTGTGCAGGGTAATGTCTCCAGTCTGTCCTCACCAGTTTTCCACTTCAAATCACCAGGAAAACGAAGAAAACGAAGAAAACGATTCTCAATCTATTCGTACTCACTGCAGTCGCAATTCACTCGATTATTTATGACTTTAGCGGTGAATTATAAATGCATTTCCGCTTTGCAGTTTCTTTTTGGGAAGTTTCCACTTCATTTGAGTGGTTCTAGATACTTTTTAGTCATTTTCTGCTCCACAGCCATAAATCGTTTTCTATTGCCTCCTTGCTAACCGCACCAATTACTTAGTTGCATTTCAACCCTATGTCCATAGTTGCCACTTCCACACATCCTCCCCCGCAAGGTTAATGCATTTAAATTGATTTTTTTCTCTTACACCCACTAGCTCGTAGATACGAGTACTTTGTTTTTTTTTTACATTTTCTGGCAGTCTTTCGCCATTCGTATAAGAATTTTCGGTGAAAGAAAGCGACTGCGCATCTAAGAATAGGGATGGTCCATAGAAGGTAACGAAAAAGAGCAAAAAAACCTTCACCAGTTAAATTGTTAAGGACTAGTCGAAGGACCAGGGATTCTGTTGGTATGCCTTCTGTGTTACTCAGGGAAGTGGAAAGTGGGGCCTTTGGGTAGAATGTTGAATTGAAGATTTCATTGTGAACAATCCGTGTGTACACAGGGCGGAGTTTTATTTCCAAGGATATTGTGCGCAACCTCTTGTCGGAGAGATTGTGCGACTGTATTGTTTGGCACAGGAAGAAGGAGGCATGGCCTCATGGTATTCGTGTGTAAAGTCGCAAACAAAAGGACTACAAAAAGGAGCAGAGCAAAAGGAAACAGATATGAGATATACAGGCTATACTCGTACATATCTACAATGGTACTTTCGAAGCTTTTATAGTTTGTCGCCATTAAATGTGCGACGATACGATCCGTCAATTGACTACGACTTCGTGATGTGGTTTGTAAAAAGGATTTCGAGTGGATGACTTTGTACGTACCTGTGAATCCTTTAGACCGAGCCGTTCGGCAAGTTTTTTCCTATCCGGCTTACTAATGTATTTCTGTTGTTGGAAGCGCTTCTCTAGACCTTTTCGTTGTGAATCTTTTCATGAAATATACAGAGATACAAATATATGTAGTGAAAATTTAAAGAGTTGTCTGTACCTGAGAACACGGCTCGTCGCATCATACCACGCCTTGGCTTGCCGCGTGTCGAATGTGCCCACGGGAATCCTTGTCCTGGTGGCAGGGGAAAGACCTGAGCTCCAACTGAAACGATACATACATATGTATGTGCATGCGTGAAATTGTGTTAATTACTCGCCAAAGGGGATTTGAGTGTGCCATTAAGCCTCCTCTCCTCTTTAGCTTGATTGTCATATTTGATAGATACTCACCCCCCATGTAGGGATTTCTGCAGTGCGCCAGCAGGGAATGCAGATGCGGATGATTGAGGCCATGTGGGAGAAATGGTGTTGGCCTACTTGGCATGGGTTTTGCTATCACTTGCTTTTCGCCGGTTTGTATGGCACCCTGATGTCTTCGGTTGTCCTCACCATAACAAGTGCCTCCGCCGCCGCCACCACCACCACCACCACCACCACCACTGCCCTGATTGCTGTCATTGTGTAGATGACTATTACTGCCGTTGGTGTTGGCCGGATTTGGATTCGTCGGATGATTGTCGCTATCACTAATTGTGCTGCCAGGTGACGATGTGGCTTGTGGCTGACAGCTATTGCTATTAGTAAGAAACGCGGGATGTGGAAAATGCGTGTGCTGTATAAAGTTTTGTTGTATATAAGGCCAGATATGTTGGGGTTGAATAAATTCTGCAACAAGAAAAGGTTCATTGGGGTTTAGCACAGAGTTGAGGTTGTAGAATGTCTAGAAATTGGAGATGGTCTGGGGACGAGCTCGTGGCACATGTGTTGACTTAAGGAGGGTTCTTAGTTTTAGAAAATTACAATTATTTACCCAAAAAACTCATTGCAAAGAGAGTATGGACAAGATAGTCAAATAGTAATTGGGTAACAATGGCAATAACGAGCAGCATTTAGTTGCCTTAAAGTTGTCAGGTTCCAGTGACCTTCAATCACATTGATTACTTCTCCATCCGAGATTTTAAAAGCAAAGCTGTCATCCGGTTTAGGAGGAAGACTAGACCACGCGATGGCACGCACGTTTTGCTAGGAATGTTTACTTATAAGCGTGGTCTGTCCAGGGCAATAATTGACCAATTTCGGAACAGAAACCCAAGAAAGGGTGGAATTTCGCTACTGGGACACGCAGCCGTGGATAGTACTTTTGAGGCAAACCCACTACATAGAGGAAGAAAACATAGCTGCCGTAGCGGCCGGTATCGAAGGAGACCTAGAAATATCGTCTCGCCCCGATTAGCTGAATCGGGCATCGCCAAAGAGTCAATCTGGCTTATCTTGCGGTTGCATTTGACCCTACATCCATATAAGATTGTGCTAACGCAATAATTGAAGCCAGATGACCAAAGACAACGCCGTGATTTCACTAATTGGGCACTGGAAATTTTGGCCGGAGATCCGGATTTTGGCCAAAAATCATCTTTTCGGACGAGGTCCATTTTTGGCTCAGCGGGTATGTCAAAGAGCAAAATTGCCAATATTGGAGCGATTACAAGTGTTCGGCTAAGCATCCACAAGTTTCGGTTTATGGCATGGCGACATCATCAGACCTTATTTCTTTCAAAATGTGGAAGGAGACGCAGTTACCGTCAATGGTCCTAAGTATAGAACGATGTTAACCGAGTTTCTGTGGTCAGAGCTCGACAACATCGATATATCCGAGCTGTGTTTCCAACAAGATGGTGCTACATGCCATAGAAGCGACGCAGCGCTCGAAGTGGTGAAGGACAAATTTGGTGGCAGGGTCATCTCACGGCGAGCGTTCATCAATTGGTCGCAGGAATCATGCGATTTGACACCACTCGATTATTTTTAATGTTGACTAATAAGCCAAACACTTTGGCCGAGTTCGAGGGGACCATTCGGCACGGTATTGCCGGAATAACGCCGCACATATTGGACCGAGTCATCAAGGAAAAGTACGGAGGAGAGAAAGATAGGTACCGATGTACGTTGGTTTTAAATGTTTGCAAGGTGTAGGTCGCTTAGGAATGAATCACGATATTTCAGACTACGTTTGTAAGTGGGCTTGAGGTATACTGATGAGCATTCATAGCGAAACGGGTGTTACGGTTAAAGGTTAGAAGGCGTGGAATGCTACTAGCAATTTCGGTGGAGCACTGGTGGTAAAAATAGCGATACAAGAAGGTGAGACGTCTGTGTTCGAGAGTGTTGAATAAATGAACTGTTCAATAAGTTTAAAAGTGTGTGGGATCTTAATCATCTATGAGGTTTAGCTCACGGTTTTGAATCCTATCTAGCAGGTGCAGAGATATTTTAGGAGCACCTGACCAGATGGAGGCATTATACTCCAATTTTTGGGCGGATGAATGCCTTATATATTGAGGCCGACATCGAATATATGGTCATTCCAACGTAAATAGTCATCGACACATACCTAGAATGGAAAGTTTCTCGTTTTCGACGATGCAAGAGCCAATCAAGGACAATGGCTGGGAGTTCAAATTTCGCTATAATTTCGCATTGTATTTTTGAAACATTAAATTCTACTCTGTTGATAGTTCTCCAATTATAATTTAATGAGCTTAACATACGCTGCCGTTCCAGTTCTACAACCGAAGAGCAGGGGCGTGAGTCTGGAAACGAATATGGAAAGCAGAGAGTACTGTCGTCAGCAAAGGAATATATAGGATTAGAAATAGCAGACAAGCGATCATTGATAAAAATTGAAAAGAGTGTCGGAGGCAGAACCGAGCGTACGTCACCATTTATCAGACTTGAAACCGTCCAAAGCAACTAGAATTGAACGTTCCGAGAGGTAATTTCTTATCCATTGAAGAAGACAGTCATCGATCCTAAAAGTACAAGTTTTCGACAAAATAGCCTGATGCCAAACTCTGTCATATGCCTTAGAAATATCAAGTGCAACTATCTTGCTTTCGCCAGATTGATGCACGATTTGGTCCCACTATTCGGTGAGACATGCCACCAAATCACCAGTGGTCCTGTTGCTGCAAAAACCGCACAGCCGGTCATTGAGAAGTTTTTGTGTTTCGAGATATTTCATTAGCTGACGGTTTATCAGAGAGAAGAAGATTCGCCTTTTTTTAGGGACGGGCCTATGTAGCAGGAGCTATGGACAAGCTTACGCAGTAGTTTGCCAGCGGGGAAGAACATCTTTTCAGAAGAAGGGGAGATATATCATCTGGACCCGCGGACGTTTAAGTGCTTTTGCTACTACATGAGTGCGAAAATAGATTCCTCCCATTGAAGATTTGACGCACTCAATTGTACGCGGAGACAAAGCACTGTCTGTAAGTGTTGAGCTGACCGCAAAGTGTGCAGTAAGCAGATTGGCCTTGTCCAAAGAGCTGACAGCTAGAATGCCATTGTAAATGAGCATTGGGATGGAGGACGAGGCAGAATTTCTAACACTTTTAACTAACGACCAAAAGCTTTGACTACCTTTGGGACATTGTAGTATTTTTTGCCTCACATATTGGCCGTATTTCACACGTTAAAGTTAGACGTTGCAGTCATTCCTGGTTCGTTTGAATTTTTTTCGGTTTTCATCTCTAGGTTCGGTCTTGTAGGACCGGAAAAACCTTTCTCTAACCCTGATACCCTCTTTACAGCTTAAGTCGTACCATGCCTTTTCTTTTGATTTAATACTCACCACCCAATCAGGGATAAAGGATCTAATACCGAAGATAATAGTGTCTGTGATCATATCAGCAGCGGTATCTACCTCGTTATCGAGGAAACGTAACGACCAGCCCATACTTTCATATTTTCTAGTGTTGACGCTGGGGAATTCGCGAGCATTTGTTCGCCTGGAATGATTTGCGGAACATTTGTTTTCAGCTATTTTAGGCTCATCTTAGTTTTGATAGACGGTGCAGTGTCTTGCATGAATGTGAGTCGTATCGAGTCGAATTATTTAACGCCTATCTCGCTATGACTGGCCATCAATTCTTTCCAGTAGACTTTCGCGATACTCAGTTGCATCAACCTTGACGCCAGGGGCTAATCATACCACTGGGGTGCTAATTTTATTTTCTTCGGGTTTGTCTCATTTTGGCGATCATATCCTTCAAACATTCAAAACCAACGTTCATTGGTATTTGTCTTTCATATTTGTGGACTACTGCTGAATGAAGTGGGTGATCAGGGTCTTCTGAGGAGTTAGTGAACGAATGGCTAAGAATTTAGCAAAAAGGTTCGCGATTATTGGAGGATGATAAGAGGATGTATTCCCGAGCTTTAAGGTAGAGATTCTCTGAAACGAATAGTTGAACAAGCTTCTTGTACGTCAAATGTTACGATTGCTTACACATCGCATGTAGGAAGAACAATCCTGCTGACGTAGAACTCATAGACTTAGGATAATTTCTGCCGGAATTATTGGATTATGCTACCTACTAGCTAAAATGGTTTCCTTGCCTTCATGGCATAGCTGGCAAGTGTCCCATTACAGGTCTATGATATTTGAGTAAGCAATAACCAAAAGCGATCTGTGAATCTGCGACCAGAAATTCAGACAAGACTCAGTGAATTCAGATCGATTGGACTGGGTTCACTGCAGTTTTTCATTCTCCAACTAGGTTTGAAGTCGTGATAGGGTTTAGTAAAGTCTTGATCATAGTTTTACTGTCGCTACAGATGCTTCACTCTCCCACCGGTTCTTAACAATATACAATTCGTTGCCATCAGGATTAGGCGTATTCCGCTTAGAAGACAGATGCAAGTTTTCCAAACGAGCAGTGAAATTAAACGTTGACGTACATTCGTAAACTGTACATTGCTTTCCTGGCTCAGATTCTAACCGAACTCATTCCTTGTCACAGGTGTGAGAAACGATTTCGTAGTTTTTCAGAAGCTGGACTTCTGGTGTCATTGCATCAGACTGCCAGAGTCAATAGATTGTCAGCGCGTATGGTCATCATAGAGTACTATGCCTAAAAGATGGCAGGTCTGTCATTATCCTGGTTTTACTAATCATTTATATTTCGAAGGACTATTAATACCAACCAACTACATTCCAGTTGTGTTTACTTAACCTCCTCTTGGTGGTCACGACTGGCTGCCTCCAGTCGGGTTTGACACGCGCGAGTGTTAGCTGGACAACAGCTGATAGTCATGTCAGAAAGGTTTCATAGAAGGAAGACGTGCGGCGGATGAATTCACGTGACTGAAACAACAGTCCGCATTCTTTAAATGAGCTTCCTCAAAGTATTTGGAGTCGAGTTCAACAAGGATTTGTTAGGCCTAATCAGGGAACTGAGGAAGAGATGGTATCGGATGAACCTTTAATGGGTCGTTGGCAGTTCTCATATACCCGAAGTGGATAGCTAGTTCCTAAATCCCCGGCTCTTATTGGGTAAGAGTCTTGACACTTCTGTACGTACCAATTAATATAATAAAACGAAAAAAGGACAATGTCCTCGTTCGGATCTGTATATGGAATGTTCCAACTTTGAACAGCCTACTTACAGCAGATACTCTCGTCTTCCATAAAACAGATACGAGTATCACTACCATGCAGGAAGTGGGGTAGTAAAAGCCTCACTGAAGGAGGACGAAAAACCGTGACATGCACTGCGGTGACTATTGAAATGAACAAAATGAGCGCCTATTGGGGTGCTGATTGTAAACGGCAGGCTAAAGCAAAAATTCATGAGCGTGTTAGCCAGTCCATGGTAACGCTTCTCATAAAAGTTGAACTCGCCGACATCATCCTGATATGAGCTTACGCTCTAACCGAGCAAAAAGTTACAATGCTTCCCCAAGCTCCTTGACAAAACCTTTGGATAATCCCCTAAGAATGCTGGTAAAATCGTTTTATTTATGTACTTTTGGGAGAAGAGTATATCTTTGGCGGGACAATCGGGAAGGATACGCCACCCGACTTCATGTAGACGGCTGCAAATGGACTTAAGCTAATTGACTTTGCTTAAAAGTGAACGGAGACCTTAACCATATTGGAGTTCGTTGATATCCTCACTGACAGGAGAGGCTTGTTGTAGTGTCATTGAGTCGAAAGCTGAGAAGAAAAACCTCGTTGAAGCTATATTGGCTTATGTAATCGTAGCTTATGTAGAAATGTTGTTTAAAGAAGAAGTAAGAAAGTGGTATTCGACTGCGACTCTGCTCGCTTAGGCAGTAATTTTCTCTCCTTCTACAGGCTTACAAACGTAATGATTTATTCCTTCCACAGGCATAGTATGTAGTTTGTTTTGAGTACAAGACAAAATTATATTTGTTTGGATTTGGTCTAAAATGACTGTTAAACGATGACTGTTCAACACTCCCCTCTCAGACAGACATACGTTCACCATTAAGCGATTGTTTTCGTTTGAGTTTTTCTAACAAAAACATTCATTACCCTCGTAGCTTCAGTTTCTTTAGAAGATGATGTCTCATTCTGCGAACGAATTTCTTTAAAAACTTCAGGTCTCCAACTCTCATTCTGAATTCATGCTGTAGCTGACTCAGTTTGAACCACGAGATCCTACGTGAGTTTAAAAACAAAAATCACAATACTTCTGCTTTGTATTATTTGTGTCACGAATTGTGTGTCACTCCAATCTAAGATCACGTAGTAAGGAGTAGCACATGCCAAGTGTTCATTCAACTCGAAAACACCTCTTAACTGATCTCCACACCTCGATGTACTCATATTCGAACATATGACATGACTCTCCTTGTAAAACCCCCTTCAAATTGTTAGACTACTTAGACCAGGGAAAATGTCATCTGTGTCAAGCTCTAAGCTCATTTACAAAACTATGTCTCAGCTGCCTTTCTAGGTGGTGCTACATGTCGGGGTGAACCTAGGCCTCAACTAACAAGCCTTTTCAGTTAGCCTAATTTTTATCTAACTTCCTCAAGTCGGTTGAGGTCTCCTGCTACTTGTAAGGTGAAGTCTTCCTGTTAGATCCGGTTAGAGTCAAAGATTCTGTGGGCCGGAGCTTTGGTGTCAATTCACTCTACATGTCCTTGTGTCATGCGGAGTTTTCTGCCTATGTCGATATTGCTGTACAACTCGAATAATTCATCGTTCAATCTGTTTCTACAAAGCCCGCCAACGCAAACGGGAGCGAATATTTTTAGAAGGATTTTTCTGTCGAAAGGATAGAGAATGATTCTGCGCCATAAAGTAGGACCGGGATGACCAAGGTCGTATATAGAGTCCTCTTAGTTTTTCGGGATAGAGCCTTACTACTCAATTGCCTTCTTAGCCCAAAGAAGCAAGAGTGATTCTTCGTTGTATTTCAGCGGAGCCTAGGCAACGTTCTATCCAATTCGTCTATGTTGTGTATGCCTTCTTGTTGGCAGCAAATATACTTGATTTTGCCCTCATTTAATCTTAAACCCATTTTAACAGCTTTCGCTTAAATACTGCCAATGCACCTGTGACAACCCGATGTGTTCTCCCAAATATGTCGATATCATCGGCGTACGCTAGTTTCTGCAGAGATTTTTGAAAGATTGTGCCTCCAGTGTTCGCTTGTGATTTCCGCACAATTCTGTCAAGTATGATGTTAAAGGAGTCAGCTGACAGTGCGTCACCTTGTGTAGGTATCGGATAAGTCGTTATAGACCCTGATGGAGCACCGAGCGTTCTTTACCGTCATTGTGAATAAGCCCACGGTTATACCAGATACCAGACGTTGAAAATCATACCGCCCATACACCGGACCTGTTCTTAACTTCTTACCCTGGTAAGTGCAAGTCCGATGTGCTATCCGCTCTAGGCTCGTCGGAACCCTGTTTTATATCAGCCAATTTCTTGTACACCGATCACACAGTTCGAAAAAAGATTTTTAAAAGAAACGAGCGAACTTAACAGCCAGTTTAGAAATTTTAACTGATCGTTATGTTTCCTTGATAGCGACGTGAATGCCGCTGCTGATATGATCACAGACACTATTATCTTTGGAATGAGATCCTTTATCTCTGATTGGGTGGTGAGTATTAAACCAAAAGAAAAGGCATGGTACGACTTAAGCTTTAAAGAAGGTATCAGGGTTAGGGAAAGGTTTTTCCGGTCCTACAAGACCGAACCTAGAGAAGAAAAGAGCAAAATACTGCGTAAGCTTGCCCATAGTTCCTGCTATATTGTCCAGCCCATCCCTAAAAAAGCGAATCTTCTTCTCGCTCCTCCTACAGACCCATTGCACTTACGTCCCTTCGTTCCAAAGTCACTGAAACACTGATAAACCGCCAGCTCCTGAAATATCTAGAAACACGAAAACTTCTCAATGACCGGGAGTAGAGTATTTGTTGCAACAGGTCCACTGGTGATCTGATGGCATATCTCACCGAAAAGCGGAACCAAACCGTACATCAATCTGCTGAAAGCAAGATAGTTGCACTTGATATTTCTAAGGCATTTGACAGAGTTTGGCATCAGACTCTTTTGTCGAAAATGCCAGCTTTTGGGATCGATGGCCTCTCGGAACGTTCAATTCTAGTTGCATTGGACGGTTTCAAGTCTGATATGTAAATGGTGATGTACCTCAGGGCTCAGTTCTGCTTTCGACACTCAATTTTTATCAATGATCGCTTGTCTGCTACTTCTAATCCAATACTCGTATATTCCTTTGCTGACGACATATTCGTTCCCGGGCTCACGTGCTTTCTCTTCGGCTGTAGAACGGGAACAGCAGCTCAATAAATTCCTATATTACCAGCATAAACAATTGTGGAACTATCAACAGAGTGGAACTTAGTGCTTCCGAAGCACAATGCTCTTTGCTGTCGTTAAAGCGAATTTTAAGCACCCAGCTATCGTTGAAACTCGGTATGTGCGTCAATGACAACCTGTCTCAGATTCTGACCGAAATTATGCGTGGACATATGGATGAGAAACGATTTCGTATTTTTTCAGAAGCAGGAGCTGTAGTGTCATTGCATCGGAGACATCTCTATAATCATAAGACAGGTCATCAGGGTAATCAAAATACCAATGCGTGTTGTACCAATGACCACTTCTCTTTCAACGAAAGATGGCTTTGGGAATTCAGCCCATGATAGAAGTGTTAAAGCGAGTAAGATTCATCCGTGCGTCATACAGAGGCATATAATTGGCCTTATCATAGCCGTGTAGATGCAAAGGACCCTTCTCGGTGACAGACTCTGCTCCTTGAAGCAAGGTTGCACAGCTAGAAGGACGGCAGCACCTTGAAGGTATCTCGCGTGTAATATCCAAAGAAATTTGCTTTCCAGCACGACACCCGGATATTTAACCTCGTTTTGTAGCGTTACCCACGCACTTGATGTATCAGATCAATCAGTTTCCTTCTTCTCGTGAAGAGAAAAACCTCAGTTTCCAGAGGAATTGACTGAAAGTCTATTTCTAGTTCATCACTCGTCGATCACGTCTAGGGTTGCCTGCACTTTAAAGCAGAAAGTCACCTCCATCATATGCATATGCCTGAGCGTGGACATTTGAACTTTAGAGCCTCCACTTGATCAGAGTCACAGGAAGGTGAATCCGTAATTGCCATGGTCGCCCATTTTCTGCGACGATTCCACAAAAAAACATTCAACTACGAGTATGGTTAAAGTGAATGCCGCAACTATGCTTTGTAGTTTCTTTCGTCATTTGGAATGCTATCCTCCATTTGTCCTAGATCTCAGTAAGATCTTAGAAAGAGTCGATTCCAGCTTTTGCAATCTTTCAAGTGCTATTGTAGTAAGGTTGTCCGGGCTATGTTGTCAACAAACTGTCGAAACTCTCCAGAATATTTGAATCTGCCGCTGCTTTGCAATTTTTTCCAAAAATCCGTTCAATTGGTGATTCAGAGGAGCCATCGAATTAAGGATATTCTTCCAAGTGAGTAAATTTTAATGTAGTGCTTAACGGATTAATGTACTGTAGAAATCTTTATATTCTGCCCCGGCAGGCTTAGACTTGGTGCAGATTGAACTTCAAAATCAGCACGAATTCTTGAAGAGGTAAAGTCCCATCACAAAGCTTCTCACGGCAATCCCAACAAAAAAAAGCGAAACACGCTGGTTGCTCCAAAGCAAAGGAGGCGCTCCTCCCGCAACCAATTATTTCTGTTGCAGACGGTATACCTCCAGGTCAACAGGTAAATTATGGTTAACCTCCCCCTATTTCTGTACAAAACCACAGCAAATTCAATTTTCTTCTCACCCCGAAACCCCTAAATTCAACTATGTGCTCGCTCGTTGAAAAGTCATGTATCACTTGCCACTCGATTAACGGAAGCGGCTTGCTATAATCAGCAGGCAATTAAAGCTGTCAGCACATACGCCAAAAACCACGCATATGCATTGACGCCACAAACACTACCCCATTCCAATTAAACAGAATCCACATTGCACAATTCAAAGGACGCGTTAATTCGTTAATTGTTTCTGTTTAATCGAATTAAAATCTCGTTCCGTGTTCCGCGCCCCTGGGCCAATAAGGCTGTTGTTTCAACAATTTGATTGCTCCTTAGGCGTCAAAGGTGGCAGTGACTATGGCAATGGAAATGGCAGTTGAGGAGTAGGAGTAGAAGAAGTCCTTGTGATGTATTCAAAACTTACAAAACAAAGCCAGATGGTGTATCTGCTCTCTTAGGTGTGTGTTTATGCCTGAAGGACTTTTCGAGCTTTTGAATAATTGTTAACTTGACACTACAAAGAACGAAGCTTTGTTTCGGTTTAAAACGGCTTCACACACATTATTCGTACAAGGACGTATGGGTATTCGTATTTGTATACCACTTCCGGCAAATCATATCTTTTCATCAAATACACCAAAAGGACCTTTTCGCAGACAGACTTTCTCGTTCGTATGAGTAGTATCCCAGCATACGGAATTAACATCAAACGACACGAATACATGCTAATGGTGTTAGAATCCCTTTTCTCACATGAACTGTGTGGAGCATATTATGAGTACAGGCATTGGTGGAGGTGTCCTTGGATGTCGGTTAGGGTACCCAGTGTCTGGGATCGCTTGTGTGGATCCGGAAATTGCTCTTGTTAAAACCAACGTCGACGCCTGGCTGAAATTCTCTCCCCCAAAGTACGCTACGAGTAGTCCTGAAAATATAATTAATTTGCGAGCACATTCACACGGTTATTTGCTTAGGGGTGTTTATGGTTAAAGGGATGACGTCGTTGTGCCGAGAACAGGGAACAGATAAGAGAAGTGATTTTGAAGGTACTTATTGGAATGTGTTATGGGTAGATGATACAGCTTCGATGAACTTTTCGCAATCTTATAAAAGGAAGAAGGATTCTTATGATAGTGTGGACTTTGTAGATGTCAATTTGAAGATGTCAACTGGTGCAATTTGAGGACTCAGTTAGTGCGATTACGTCATCGGAGTCGTTGATTTTCATAGTAAGAAACGACCTCAATAACCTTTCATCGACAAAAAGTTTGTGAAATTTTCTATGACGATTTGACCAGTGTCATTCAGCCTGTTTGCCCTAGCCATCTAGCCATCCAAATTCCATCTATGTCATTGGGAACCAATTATTCTTTCTTAGGTCCTCGTGAATTTCTATGAGTTTCGCATAATCTTTTTTAGTATATTGCAGCAGTTGTAACAGCAAAGCAACAAGGGTTATGCTTACTTACTTACTTAGGTGGCGATACAGTTCGGAGTCAGGCTGTGCCTAAACAGCTTAGCAAGAGCATTTCTGCACTGGTGCCGTTGATGCTTATAACTGCGTCCAGACCAAGTCATCTGTGGTGTGCGTCCTCTCCCTTCAATCTCATTTCTTGAAGGCTCGCTCTCTAATCATATCAATGTCAGAAGTACGAGTAGTATTTCCATATTCTCAGCACTGACTGCGACTGTTGGCTGAACTCGCCCTGAAGCTGATGAATTTGTAAACGCGGGTAAGCGTAGAAAGAGAAAACCTTCAGGTCGGGGGATGGCCCTTTAAAACAAAGATGTGGTGAGATGCAATGAATAGAAAATTAATGAAGACACAATTGCAGAACGCACTTCAGGCGGCGAGCATCGATGCCTCACCTTCTGCAACTGTAGCACAGCTACGGACATTATACGAATAAGAAGTTCGCGCAAGTAATCCTCCGGATGAGCGAAACAACTCTGACAACTCCGACGATAATGTGGCCATTGAGCCTCCGACGACAAACCTTCAGAATGGAGCTTCCTAAAAATCCCGGTGGCCACCACTTATGGAATCGCTCAGGCAACCACTTCTGGAACCTCTATGACTCCAGCAGCACGCATTCCAAGTGCCATAGCAGTGCAACAGCCACCGATTTCAACGTCCTGAATCCTAAGCCGACTCTCAGTAGTGAGCCAGTGTGCACTAGCAGGAGCACTATTATGACGAACTCCGACATTGAAGAAGAACGAAAGTTGGCTCGTTGGGAAAGACGCAAGTGCATTACAGATCTCCGCCGAGAGCTTACCAAAACCCAGCTGACTACACCATCAGCCAGACAAGTGGATCTCAGCGATATCGAGGATGCAGTCTCTTCCTTCTCCGGCGAGAAGGTACAGTGTCAGAAAATGGATGGTCGACTACGAGGATGTAACTCAATCCCTCGGGTGCGATGATAGGTGCAAAGACGTGTGTGCACCAAGATTGTTAAAAGGGTTTCGCAGTGCTTCTGGAGACAACCAGAATGAATACTTGTGACGACCTAAGAAACCTTCTGATATCTGAGTTTGACAAGCGATTGAATCAGCAAGAAGCTTAGTCGTCGAACTCGTCGACGAGGCGAAACACTCCTGTATTATGTCTAAGCTATGCAGGAAGTCGCCGCATACGCTGACGTCGATGAAGTCGATGAAGTTTATTGCCACGCTATGAGAAGAGCAGTATTCTGAAGGCGACAGCAACGGCGACATGAGGAAAAAGTCTGGCCAGATACAGATGCGCGTTGATTATTGCGCCTTGGGGATAACTATCCCCTTCCATTGATGGAAGACTGCCTTGAATATTTCTCAGCTTAAAAGGTGTTCACTCTACTTGACCTTAAGAGCTGTTAAGGTTTCATCAGATTCGATTTACCTTACGTCCTTTGTAACCCCAACGGGCCAATATGAATTTTAAAGAATGTCCTCCGGTCTTAAGAACGCTCCAAGTGTCTTCCAGCGTTTCATTTCGCGTTCTTCCGAAACTTCACTGATGCCAAACAGATCGCTATTTATATGGATGATGATATAGTCATAGCCAGAGTGAATTTAGGCGACCATCTTTGTCTGTTAAGAAACGCCTTACAGTGTTGCTCTGAAAATAGTCTTGAGCTGAAACTCTCCAAGTGACGTTTTGCCTATTCGGCCATAGAATACTTGGGATATAGTGTGACGAAACAGGATATACAGCCAAGTGACTCTCGTTTAAAGGATATTCGCCAATATCCGATTCCGAAGAATAGTAAGGAATTGCATTCCTTTCTTGGATTGAGCTCTTACTTCCGGCGTTTTGAGAACTCTTTCTCTAGGATAGCGCGACCATTGTACGACCTTCTGAAACAGAACCTTACGTTTTCTCCGCTGAGTGTCAGCGAGCTTTCCAACAGTTGAAGGATAGCCTGACTTCTTCGCCAGTGTTGGCCATCTATGGCTCAGCCCACGAGACAGAGCTCCATTGCGACGCAAGTTATGGAGCCGTTCTCTTCTAAAGGCAAAACGACGGGCGACTCCACCCATTGGCTTGTTTATCCAAGAGTACTACAGATCAAGAGGCTTAGTACCAGAGTTTTGAGAGGAGAAGGAATCCCGTTTACTGTAGTAACTGTCTGCAGCTCACTTACGCTTACCCTAAATAAGAAAAGTGTAAATCCTCGAATAGCACGCTGGGCCCTTGAGCTTGCAAATTACGACTACAGGGTCAAGCACCGAAGCGGGACTGTAGTGAACCCCGAAGACGTCGATTTTCAGTTAAGAGCATCCCAAAGCCGCGATTCAACGATTGTAAAACTTAGAGAGAAATAGTACTCTGGGGAGTCCAGCCGAATGGTGTGGTGTTCCGAAAGACCGCATCGGCAAGTTGAATATATAACATATGTCCCCTCCGAGCTGGAAGTTATTCTCATCCGACATGTGAACGAGTAAATTGCCCATCTGGGTGTATCGAAGTGTTATAACCAACCAATAATGCGGTTCCCTATATGCAAAAGAAGATGGAACTGCATAAAGTGCATCATGCACCCTTCTCCTGTACATTCCCTTGAGCACAATATCTTTGATATACCTAAGGAACCTGTTCCTTTTGATAGTATCCATCTGGATCACTTTGGACTGCTCTACTCTGTGTCGTCGAAGAGAAAACATGTGCTTTTGGTTGGTCATTTCAACGAGCACCAAAGAGGTATATGCGTCACTTTGCAGGTATTTTGAGTATTACAGCAGACCCTTTAGGGTGATCACAGACCGAAGCGCGTGTTTCACCTCATTCGAATTTATTGTAGTTCATTCCTCCTTGACCGGAATATTACGCATGTTAAGGTCGCTGTTTACTCTCCTCAGCCAACGGGTAAGTAGAGAGAATCAATCGGGTACTAGGACGAATGTTGACCAAACTTAGCGAGCCCTTACAGTGCGCGGATTGGGTTCAGACGTTGTCTCAAGTAGAATACGCTCTTTACGCCAACTTTTGACCAGGATGTAGAAAAACATAGGGTGCAACATATTTTGGAGTTCGAGAACCGTTTCTTCGGTTTTACAACTACGGACGTACGAAATTTGACATTTGAATACGACCAAAAAGCAGGAATAAACCACAAATTCGACAAAGATACTCAAATGGCTGGTCGGGATTGGTTGAATGGGTTTAGAGGCCGGAGCTCCAGATTGCTATTAAGAGCACCTGAACCAACGTCAGCCGCAAGAGCTATGGCTTTCAATGAGCCTCAAGTTATGAAGTTCTTCGCAATGTTAGACGAAGTACTGACTGATATACCACCTGATATATGGATGAATCTGAACTGAGTACTGTTCAGAAGCCTCCAAAAATATTTACGCTCAAAGGAAAGAAACAAGCTGTGATTTGCTCTAGTACAACTGGAAATCTTGTCTCTCCCGCCCTAATTTGTTCAAAAATCATAATCAAGCCCGAGTATTTTGATGGTTCGTCAGCTGGATCTTTGGAATTGTGCTATGAAAGCGGTTATATGGTAGGCGAACTTTTTTGCAACTGAATGAAACATTTTGTTCTTTGGTTGCGACCTGGAAAATAAGGTGCTCTTAATTCTCGATTGGGCCCTCCTAGGTCACGGTGGGATCACAGGAAATTCTTAGGCAAGACTCAGAGGACAGTTTTTCAGGATCCGAATCTAAGTTCAGCTTCCCTCGACAGTTGTTTCATTTCATATGAGCGTAGAGGCAGATGGGATGATTCTCTACATTGCCGGCAGATGAAACGAATGCTTCCCGACGTCTCTAATCGGTGACCGTCTGTTCAGCTATCCCTCAGTAAGAAAGACTGCAGAATGTCTGGTGGCGTTGTGACGGGGATCTACGCTGTTGCTGAGCACATAAGTATGCTGTGCATAAGACACAACAACTTGTGACGTTATGATAGTGCATATGACACCTTGGAGTACTGCATCTGTGAATGTCCGGCCTATGATCGCTTCAGACTGCAGATACTCGACGCTTGTGATACTAAAGCGTTTACTCATTTCTCTACTAAAGACTGAGAAATTCAAGTAAAAGGAACATGCAAGGAGGACCATGGACTCGTTCTATTTCTGAGTCCTTTGTTTCGACAGATGTCACTTGTGTTTTACGTAGGTACTTGCCGTGAGGGCTCAACCCCACGGTGCATCTTCGCACGAGATATCAAAACAATGTGTTGATAAGCCCCCTTCGGGTAGTACAAGTGCTACCACCAGTACCAGATTCGAAGTCGTGTGTAAGCCACGAGCTTCCCCACCCGCTAACAGCCTACTGCGTCTTCTATTAAATATTTCCCTTGCAAAACTATGAGTTCTTTCGAACCGTACGGTGTCAGTGATAATTCCATTGAAATCGTAGGTCTCATCATCATAGTCTGCAAGTCCCTAATACGAGTATCTGAATAATTGGGACACTCACATAGGACATGAAGTCAGTCCTCGTATATAGCTCCACATGAGCATCTCGCAACCTCGCTAAGCCATCTCTCATGAAAAAATGCATTAAGAGAGCCATGCCCGGTGAACAAAAAGCCCAGGCTGAAATAAAACTCCGTTCAGGAAATACTCTCACGGTCAGCACATACCTTAGGAAGCCATAAGCAACCCTGCCGTTTTCGCTAGCATTCCCATCTAGATAGGCATGTGTTCTACTCTGCCTTAGGGATAGGGCATCCACTTCTGCCGGGAAAACCGGGAAAACCCAATCTCGCTCATTTAGACGGAGACATTTACTGATCTTTATAACAATACCACGACGTATCACTTTCAGGTACAGAGGTGGCACACGGGTAGTCATCCAAGCAAGGCACCTATTTGGCAAGTTAAAAGCCCTGCAGTACCATATTGATGCCGCCATATGTTTCACAAGCAGCAAAAAGGCCGTCATATACGATACGGACAGAACGCCTGTTAAGCCCCCAGTCAGATCGTAGAATGCGCCATACCTGGCCTGCAGCACTCAGCACATGTTGTCTCATCCATATCAGGTGAGGCATGAATTTCATACGCTCACCCAACGTTATGTCAAGATATTTGACCTCAGCCCGTTCCTAACGCCGTTTATGCGTACCACGAGAAGCCAACTTCTTATATTCCTTAAGCATCATTGAGACCGTCTTCTCCTGTAACACACTAACCCCAACGCTTTCTCCCCATTCAACAACAATTGCAAGAGCTCTTTCTCCTAGTTCCTCCCCTAGGTTCCTAGACTGGCCTTCGAGGATAAGGAGCAGGTCATCTGCATAAGCGCAGCACCCACAGGGCTCGTTTAATCGTCACAGGAGCGGATCCATCAACAGGTTCCAAATAAAAGGACCACAGATGAACCCCTGGGGGCATCCTCTCTCAACGCTCAATGAAACGCTATCATGTGGATTGACCACAGTCGCTTTTCTGTCAGAAAAATAGCTTCCCCAAAGCCCAATTCTTGCAACCTGGTTAGTATTTTCTGCGAGTTCTGGCTATCGAAGAAACTTTGCCTATAACCACCCTGGCGCTGCGTCCATGCGTCCTCGAAACACTTGTCTTTTAATAAATCCGAATTGAAAGGGGTTCCGTCATGTTCTCCGAAATCTTTTCCACCATAACCCTTTCCAGTACTTTTCCAAGCACCGGAAGCAGGCTGATGCCCCGATATGATTTAGGATCAGAACTATTCTTATCAGGGGATTTCAACAGCACGAACATGCTTGCCTGCTTCCAATCCTTGCTATCGCTTTCATGTATTACGAATACCAAAGCAGAACTTGCGTTGGAGGCACAAGTTCCACCCTTGGTATGAGTCGAGACCGATCTAAAATCTCTTACTGTTCTTAGGGTCACAACACCCAGTACTTATTGCAACTCTACATTGGGTCAAACCAACAGGAAGACCCTTCCCGCGACTTTGGGTTTAAACCACAGCTCCCACAAGGGGGCCTACCTCAACAAGTCAGGCTCGGACCGAGATCCGTGGGCTCCTGACTCGCATGGTATTGTGATCTAAGTCCTGGTAGGGACTAACGGTGGTCAAGCCGCCAACAAGACCTATGACCGGCAACTTGTAACGGATCTAAATCGTAGCAACCGTCGGTAGCGTCATATGAAGGTGTTTACGATACTACCAGTAATGTGCTCTTCCCCCGATTTTTATTAGACAACGTCATTGATGGGCGAAGCCTTGATAATTGGGCTGGGGCCCCATCTATTCCAACAGGAAAAAAGACCAAGTCCTGACCTATGGCACAGAATCTCGGTTACACTCTCGTAATAAGATCCACTCAATTCCGGAATTGCGAATTTCTATTATTAAATATGTTATACTAACCTCCGTCGATCAACTGATGCAAACACAAGGATGTCGAAGGACAATTTCCATCAGATGCCATTTCCCACGAAGGTAGTTCAACGGCATATCCCAACGGACAGAGATACTCGTTCAAGTCGACCCTATAACCTCAATGCAATTAATTCATATTTTAATTGGAAAACACGGTCTCGAAACCTTTATTCGTGCAAATCCAAATCCAAAACAAAAACAGTTACTCATTCAAAATTTAACAAATACAAAAAAAGAAATCTCCAAAACCTAAACAAGAATAAAGGATTCGTTAACACCAAACATAAACAAGCCACAAGGAGAAAAAGGAAAACTTATCCGCTTGTATTTTCGTATCTGCTGTCAGTGTAACCAACGACGAGACGCACAATCAAATAGAGTTCAACTCATTGTTAAAGATACAAATACAATGCTCATACGCAGATAATAATGATTGCCCTAATTTTTTGTTACTCTTTTTGGTTCCCAAAAGGCCTAGCCCAGTTAGGAGGACGTATTATGAATTTCAAAGAAGGCGAAATCGGTTTTTTTTTTGGGTTTTTTGTTTTTTATTTGCAGCACGTCCACAAGGGAGGCTGTAAAAACATCATATCTTTCGTAATCATGTCTAGATGTTCGTTCTATGATGTTGCCTGGTGATTAAGGAACTCTCGCATTCCGGAATCCTGAGTCCTGACCGGGAAAAATCCTTCAACTGGTTTTTATTTTTATTTTTTGTCGTATACGAGTAACAGATAAAAGTCGTCCTCGGAGTTCGTTGGTAGTCCTGCAGTCCCTGTCCTTTGCGGCTACAAGGGGGAAAAGGAAGCTCGCCTTGGTACTGATACTTTTTTATGAGGGAAAAATGGGCGTAACTAATCAAATCCCGAATGTGCCAGTGTATCTTTTATCTGCTCTTTTTGATATTACGAATATTTGCCTGTGGGCTGGACTAGAGGATCAATTGATTATTTTTTTGTTGTTTTTTTTTTCCATTTCTATCTCCATTATATCGTTAGATACATTTGTCTATTCTTTATTGAGTGTTGGTTTTAGTTTTATCTTTTTTATTACAAAAAAAAAATGAGTATGAGTAGGAATTTGTGACTCGTGTTACGAATGAGTTTTTTGGTTTTTTTCTTTTTTTGGCACAATAATAGCGTTTTGAATGGGCAATTCTGTAAATGTGGCTGGAGGTGGGTGCAGATGGTGTTTTTTTTTTTCTGTGGATGTTTCGCTCAGAAGGGGCTTTTCGAAAAGAACCATCTCATGTGTATGGATATTGAGGTGCGGAGATCAGCGATGGGGTGCTCGGTTTACATAATTTTCGGGTCAAAAAATCACGATTTTCTTGTATCAAAATTTGACTCATCTTCGTAGAATTGGGAGTTTTTTCTAAGACGTATCTAAACGAGAGTTCACTGATTTAAAGCAAGAAGCTGGGATCATTCTGAAGGTAAATTGGTATAAACTTTATTGTTAAATTATTAGAGTAAGTTCTGAGTTCCTAAATCTATCTGCGATACTGTCTCCAGTTGGTCGTCGAAGGAAAAGAGGTCGCCACTATAGGCGTTTTGAAATGTGCTATTCGTATTTCGTCAAAAACTAAATACCATCACCCTGTGAAAAACAGATATCTAATGTTCATGTACTTAAGTAAATAACAAACCGCTTGTCTTGAGTTATAGCAAAGTTCATTGAACCTCGCTCGTTAGATTGTCCCGCTTGCTTTTGCCTATTTAAGAAAATGTAAAACCAGTTGTTTAAAGATTAATAAACGAGAGTACAGAGAGCAAAGTGTCTTCTTCTTTTCCATAATACTCAACATCTCAGAAGTGGGATCAATGAAGTGTACCTCTTTTATAACACCTTTCGGGCAATATGAATACACCAAAATGCCTTTCGGTCTAAGGAATGCGCTTTCGATATTTGAACGTTTCATGAAACATATTTTTGGAAATCTTATTTCTAAATCTATGATCTTAACCCACTTAGATGACATTCTTATTGCAACAAGAACTGTCGAAGAACACTTGGAAATGCTTAAAGAAGTCCTCCACAGCATAAGAACTAAAAGCTTAGAGCTTAGATTAGATAAATGCTTATTTTTACAAACAGAAATTGTCTATTTAGGTTACACCATAAGCGAAAGGGGTATTCGGCCGAACGAAGCAAACCGAAAAGCTGTTCGAGATTTTCCAATTCCCCGTTCCACATAAAACATTTTGCCTCGATTGCCCCCCCCTATATGATCTTTTGAAAAAGGAAAACCCTTTCGTTATGGGCATGAAGGAATTGGAGACATTCAATTTGTTGAAAGAAAAGTTACTTGCGGCACCTGTCCTCTCTATATATAGCCCACACAATGCTACTGAATTGCATTACGATGCAAGCAGTATTGGCTTTGGATCTGTGTTACTTCAAAAACAAGCAGATAGTCGATTTCACCCAGTGTTTCATTTCTCAAAGCGTGCTTCAGAAGCTGAAAGTAGTTACCACAGTTACGAATTGGAGACACTCTCTATAATCTATGCGCTGAAGAGATTCAGAATTTACCTTTTAGGAATCCCGTTTAAAATTGTAACTGATTGCCAGGCACTTGCTCTTACATTGAATAAGAAGATGCTCAATCCTCGCATTTCACGTTGGGTGTTAGAACTTCAGTCATATGACTATAGCGTTGAACATAGGAAAAATGATCGCATGTCGCATGTTGATTCTTTGAGCCGTCAATTTAATATTCTGCATGTCGATGACGAGTCTTTCGAGTTTATCCTCGCAATTGCACAAAAACAGGATCCAAAAATTATCGCAGTCGCTCTTGAATTGGAAAAATACGAAAGTCCTTGTTTCGAAATGATAAATGGTCTGATTTATCGTAAGATCAATGACAAAGTTCACTTTTATGTTCCATCGCACATGGAAGAACAAGTTATCCCCACACATCACGAAGCCCTCTACCACTTAGGAGTTGAAAAATATTTTGCCCACTTATCCAAAATATATTGGTTTCCCAAAATGAAGAAGAAAGTAAGGACATTTATTAAAGCATGCCTTAAATGTATTTACTTTTCTCCCGAGTCAGGAAAATCTGAAGGAGTCTTGTATCCAATACCAAACGGAAACTCTCCTTTCGACACCTTACACATAGATCATCTGGGTCCATTCTCATGTTCCAGTTCTAGAAAAAAACATCTATTTGTTGTTGTGGATGGATTTACAAAATTTATCAAGCTGTATCCAGTTAAAAGCACCCAAAGTAAGGAAGCCATACATTGCTTAGTGTCGTATTTTAATAATTATTCGCGACCAAGTCGGATTATATCAGATCGCGGCTCCTGTTTTACTTCGCGAGAGTTTAATGAGTTCCTACGAACGTGCGATGTTCAACACATCAAAATCACTACTCATTCTCCACAATCGAACGGGCAGGTCGAAAGGGCAAATCGAATATCAGTGCCGATGCTAGCGAAAGAATGTGAAACTAATAGTACAGGTGATTGGGATAAGAGCATTGTAAAAATAGAGTTTGCCCTAAACAATACTGTGAACCGGAGTACAGGTAGGCTTCTGTTTGGTAGAGATCAAAAAGGCAAATTGTGTGACAAGGTGAATGAGTATCTTAACAGTAAACTAGGACAAGTAGATGTCGATTTAGTAGGGATGAGGGACAAAGCTGCAGAAAGCCTTAATAGGGAACAAGAACGAAGCAAAATTTATTTTGACAATAAGCACAAGAAACCAAAAAAATATAACCAAGGTGATTATATTATGTTGAAAAATATTGTAACGACACCAGGTATTAATAAAAAATTGCCAGCAAAATATCGAGGTCCATACGAAGTCAAAAAGATTTTGCCCAATGATCGGTATATAGTTGGTGACATAGATAGCCTTCAATTGACCAGAATACCATACAAAGGAGTCAGCAGCGCACAGAATATGAGACCATACATGACACCGATGGCTGACTCGGAATGTGAGAAGAGTGAGGACGCAGTGGAAGATGGTAAATAATTTAAAACTCAATGGGCGAATCAAAACTCCTCTACAGGTACATATACCAATTTTGCCGATGGATTTTCTAAGTGTAACTATGTTAATCTAAATTGTCTTTTTATAAAGTTATATTTAATTGTTTGAATTAGATTTTTGATAGCATGTACATATGTATGTATACGTATACCTTCATATGTATTGAGCAACCAATGAATTGTAAAATCGAATTAAACTATTTGTTAACAGGTAATCGGGACGATTACACGATCAGGTTGGCCGAATTATAGGCGTTTTGGAATGTGCTATTCATATTTCGTCAAAAACTAAATACTTTCACCCTGTGAAAAACAGATATCTAATGTTCATGTAGTTAAGTAAATAACAAACCGCTTGTCTTGAGTTATAGCAAAGTTCATTGAACCTCGGTCGTTAGATTGTCCCGCTTGCTTTTGCCAACAACTGTGTCCCGATCAACTCGCTTCGACTTTTGCTGATGAAACACCATCCCGGGCCACAGTGTTTCGAAAATTTTCCGAATTCAATCCTGGCCGCCGTTCGCACCAGGACGAATTTTGTAAGGGTCGTTCAAAATCAGTTGTGCGGGAACTTTTGGTATCTTGCAAGATCGTCATATGACTTATCATGAAATTCAGGGATTTTTTTTCTCAATTCAATTAATTTTTATTTTCAATAAAATCTACATTGGTTATGCGTTTTCGCCAAGTCTTAGGGGCTTTTCTGCAGAATGTTGTGTTTCTAACATTAGTAATTGAAATTAAGTAAGCTTAGTTTAATCAACATTCAATACAAGATTTACACGAAAAATTTATTCGACATACGAGGGGCGTTCAAACTATTCTCGGTATCGGGGTGAAGCTGGTGGTTGTATATATAAATTGACTTATTTATCAAGTAATACTGTTATTTTAGTGCATTCACGTAAAATTAATTCGCGTTTTATCTCTAGTTAAACAGAATCATAATGGCAACTGAGACGATGATGGTGAAAATTGAGCATCGCGCTGTAATTAAATTTCTCACTAAGCAAGGAAAAAGTCAAAAAACTATTCATGAAGAGATGGTGGCTGTTTACCAGGGTTCCGCACCTTCATTATCAACTGTGCAAAAGTGGTCAAGTGAGTTCAAGAGAGGCAGAGAGAGCATTGAGGACGACCCCCGCTCCGGCGCCCCGGCTACTGCTTGTACGGGAGAAAGCATCAAAGAAGTCGAAAAACTTGTTCTGGAGGATGCCCGAATAAAGGTGAAAATGATGGCAGAGATCACCAAGCTTTCAATTGGTACCATTCACACCATTCTTCATGACCATCTTAACCTTTAAAGGTCAGTGCAAGGTGGGTGCCACGAATGCTCACAGCGCCTCAGATAAAAAATGAGAATCGCATGCTGTAGAGAGCTTTTGGAGATGTGTAGTGAGAACACGGACGGTGTTATGGATCGAATTGTTACTGGAGGCGAAACATGGGTCCACCACTATGACCCTGAAAGCAAATAAGAGTCCATGCAATGGCATAAAAAAGGAACAGACCCCCCGAAAAAGTTCAAAGTCACTCCGTCTGCCGGGAAGCTCATGGCCACAGTTTTTTGGGACTCAAAGGGAATCTTGCTCATTGAGTACAAAAAAAAAGGTGAAACCATCAACGCCACATCCTACGCTTCCACTTTGCATAATTTGCGGGAGGAAATTAAAAAGAAAAGACGGGGTAAACTCGCAGCGGGTGTGTTGCTTCTTCATGACAACGCTCCTGTTCACACGGCGCGAGTTTCCAAGGCTGCTGCGCGAGATTGTGGTTTCGAAGAAATCCAACACCCACCCTATAGTCCAGACCTTGCCCCTAGTGATTATTTCCTGTTTCCGGATTTGAAAAAATGTCTTCGTGGAAAAAGATTTTCGGATGATGAAGAACTCAAGTCGGTATTTTGCAGAGAAAGAGGAAATTTATTTTTTTGAGGGTTTAAAAAAGCTTATCTCAAGATGTAACAAATGCATTGATGTTAGGGGAGATTATATTGAAAAATAAAAACAATTTAAATTGAATTCGCATTTTCCTTCATATCGATACCGAGAATATATTGAACGCCCCTCGTAGAGGAAATCAAAAATTGGCTCGATACGTTCTTGGGCTCGAAAGACGAGAAATTTTTTTGGTCCGGAATTCATAAATAGCCAGAAAGATGGGGGAAAGTTGTAGCTTCCGATGGACGATACTTTGAATAAAGCATTGTAACTATGTTTTCATAATAAAACTTCAAATTTTGGAAAAAAAACGCTGGAAACTTACTTGTAAACCCAATAATTTTGATCGCTTTAGATTTAGATTTATTTTAAGATTAAAACATTTTAACAATTTAACTTTTTTAACATTTTATTCAGATTAAAAACATTCAGTTGTTGGAATTTTGATTTAAAAGAAAGTTTTTTATGTTTTTTTTCTAGTTTTAAAATTTCTAACGTTTTTTTAGTTCTTGCGGAATTGTGTTGAGAATTTCAGGCACATTGAATTTCAACTGTTTTCTTCCATAGTTGTTGTAGAATCTGGGTTCTTGAAGCATACCTTGTGCACGTCTTCTTGTGTTTCTCCCATGGTTAATTGGAGTGATGAATCTTGTGTCGTCGTAATACTCTAATATAATCGTCATCTTTAAGATGTATTTAAGGACATTGAATCTTTCTCTCTCGGTTACATTTCGATGAGTAAATATATTTATCTTTTTCAGTGCTGCAGTTTGTAGTTTCTGAAGTTTTTTTTAAATGAGTTAACGATGCATTACCCCAGGCAAGTATTCCATATCTTAGTTTGGATTCCACTAGCGCAAAGTACACTTGTCTTAGCACAGATGTTGTAGTTTGGTACTGCAGATGAGTTATCCCACAGAAAGTTATTGTCGATTATCACTCCTAGATATTTGTAATTTTGAACTATATCTATAGGCCAGCTAGTCGAGGTATGGCAGTCATCATTCCTACAGTATATTTGTTGTTCAGTTCTTATATGGATCATTTTTGTTTTGGATGAGTTGATCATTAAACCATGATCGTGACACCATTTTACTGCATTATGAAATTCTTCCTGAATTATTTTTGTTGCCGTCTGTAAAGATCTGTGGCATACCACTATCGCTGTATCGTCGGCATAAGCAAAGGGTTTAGCTCGCTTGGAAATGCGGAGAAGCTCATTAGCGTATAGTATAAACAGAATCGGGCCCAGTTTCGATCCTTGCGGGACTCCGTATTCTGCATGTTCTTTTTGGCTATGGGTCTCGCTGATCTTGACACAAAAAAGCCTGTTGTGTAGATATTCCTTTAGCCAATCGGCGAATAATCCTCGTATTCCTATACGTTCGAGAGCATCTATTAGCTTAGAGTGATTGAGCGTGTCAAAAGCTTTACTAAAGTCCATAAATATGACCATGACGTGGTGACTTTTGTCAAAACTTTCATTGACATGATTCGCGAATTCTCCTAATAGTTTACCAGTGCTTTTCTTTTTCTGGAAACCGTATTGATTTTCGTGGATGATGGAGTGTTTTTCAATAAAATTCTGCAACCTGTTTGTTATGACTTCTTCAAGGCACTTTTCTACTACTAGTACTACTGGCAATATGGATATTGGCCTGTAATTGTTGAGCTGACTTTTTGTACTACCTTTGTATATTGGCCTGACCATAGCAGTTGTTAAGGCTTCTGGAATTTTTGCTTGTGTAAGATTCAAATTAATAAATTTGTACAAAATCGGCGCAAAAATTACTGCGTGAGTTTTGATATCCAACGATCGAATTCCATCAATACCAGGCGACTTATTTTCGTCAAGCAAACCAATTATTCTTGACATTTCAAATACATTTGTTTCTTGAATAAAAACTGATTTGTCTAGCGTTTTATTTAGGTGAATCGATGTAATCGAGTCGCATTGGTGCACAATGTTTTCAATTTGTTCTTTAAAGTTTTTTGCACATTCGCTAGCGAGATTGCTCACACACATTTGACCAGTGCATTTCTTAATTATAGTTTCATCTAGGCTAGGCTTTTTCCTTCCCATTATCTTGTTTATTAGGCTCCATGTTTTTAGGGGGTTTGATTTGATCTGGTTGAACTTGGTTTGAATTATGCTTCCTTTCCTTTTTTATTGTTCTTACAGCTATAGACTTTTCATATATGCTTTTCAACAAGTTTTTGGTAAAGAGAAATTGCGTCATTTTCATTAATCACCTCTTCCCAATTTGTTTCGGCGATTAATTCGTTTAACTTCGCGTTGCATATAAGTGACATGCTGGCCAGTTTTTCTTTTACGACTGATTGTTGCGAATTTGCAAAGTATGGGATTGGGTAATGATCTGTTATACAGCTTTCAATCACCGCTGAGTTTATTTGGTAATCCGTTGAATTAATTAAAATGTGATCAATAGTCGATTTTGTTCCCGTCTTCGGATCTATTCTAGTATAATCTGTTATTACATTTAATAACCCCAGTGACGCCAGCATCTCTAAATATTCTTTTACGCCGTAGAAATCTAGATCTTTAACATTAATATTCATATCTCCCATTACTACAATATCTCTTTTTCCCAATTGTTCAATATCGTTTCTGAATTCTTCAATAAGCGCTTTTTTGCTATAACCTGGTGGTCTGTATATTCCAAATACATATTTGTTTTTATTGTTTTCCACAATTCCACCACCTCTGCGATTTTTTTTATTCAGAAATTTAGATTGAAAGCCATCTAGCCTATAAAACTTTTGTTCTTCTTCCTCTATATTTGTTTCAACCAATACTATAATTTTTAATGCATTAATAAAGCGGTTTGGATTCAAATAGAAGTCGTTCCAAAGAATTGAAACGCAAGGATCTTATGTTAAAATTCAAGTAGAAACATTTATTTTTTGCTAATTCATTTATGTTGATGTCGCTAAAACCATTCATTACCCTACAATTCAAATCAACGTTTTCCATTTTGACATTGATAGTTTTTGTTTCTTTTTGTTTACAAACACTATAATTATTGTGTGCCTGCAATTTTTATAATATCGTCAACGCTTGGGCATTTGACCGATCACGACGACAATGTAGAAAGAACTAAATTCAGGTAAAGAAAGCGATGCGTCTTATGCGTCTTATCAAGATGTGTGAACGTTTCTGCTCTCTGCTCTGTTCCGTTTCAACAATTTTCAACACCCTGCGCCGGCGATGAAGATGACAACTCCAATGGATACAAAATTTGAACTGGTCTGCATAGCGAATCTCGCACGTTCTTACCTTATCATCTCTGTCGGTGAATATGTCCTCGATTACAGCTGACTTCCAGTGAATTTTGGGACAGGACGAGTCGAAAATTAGCACCACATCACCCTTTTGAAGCGCAACGGAGGGTTTGCAGTAATTGTAGTGGAAAGATCGAAGAACCAGCAAATATTCATTTCGCCACCTTTTCGAAAGCTTCGTAGTGAATTTCATTCGTTGCTTCCGCATATTCTGCAGTTGATACATCAAAGCGATTCACTTCCTAACAAGAAATGCGCAGGTGATAAAGGCGCTTCATCTAAAAGATCACTGGAGACATACGTGAGTGAATGTGCGTTGACCATGCCTTCAGCTTCGACGATAAAACAGTATGCAATTGCTCAAAAGTAAGCTTCGCCTTACTTATAACGACTTTCAGAGTATTCTTGATAGTGCGAGTCAATCGTTCCCGATACCCGCCCCACTATTGAGTGCGTTCCACTCTGAACTTCCACCTGATTCTACGCTGTAAACAAAAGTTTTGAAATGGTCCATAATCGAACACTTTGCCGGCTTCATTAGTTTTCAATGCGGCTCGTCTCAACGTCTTTGCATTGTCCGAGAATACCACCTTGATCAAAAATTTTCCGGAATTTATTCAGAAAATTCAAAATACAAGTTTATTCATCTAAATCTATATTGTCCACTTCAGTGTAATCCCTATCGACTGCAATACACTTATGCCAGCGCTTGATCCAATCCTCGAAACATTTTTTATATTCGGTTTTCGGTATGTCCATTGGTGCTTCCTGCGATTTTTCCATTACTTCCTCTCGGCTGCTGAAACGCGTTCCCCGTGCTGGTTTTTTAACTCGATTGAACAGAAAGGAGTCACAGGGAGCCAAATCAGGTGAATTCGGTGGCTGTTGGATAGTATTTGTTGCATTTTTCGTCAAAAAATTACGAATAATGATGGCACTGGCACAATTCTGGTCTCTTTCGGCGGATTGCTTCACGCAAACGTCTCATAACGCCCAAATTATACTCTTTGTTTACCGTCTGGCCTTCTGGCAAAAATTCATGATGCACTACACCGTTGTAATCCATGAAAACCGTGAGCTTTGCCTTCTTTTTTGACTGAAAACGACGTGGTTTTTTTTTGTCTCGGCTCATTCGGCCTCGCAAATCATCTCTTTTGCGACGGTCTCAACACGGTCTCTTTTTTACATGAAATTGAGGTCTTTTGGCACCAACTTTGCTGCTACACGACGGAAACCCAAATCATTAACCAAAATATCTTCGACGGATCCATAGGCAATGTTCAAGTCCTCCGCTATCTCTCTGATGGTTAATTTGCGGTTATTGACCAACATTTCTTTTACGAGTACTTCATCAACGTTTTCGTCGGTTTTCGATGTCGATGGTCTGCCACTGCGTTCATCATCTTTGATTGACTCACGACCACTTTTGAACCGCTCGTGCCACTGGTAAACGACCGTTTTCTTTAGAGAATCGTTGCCGAAACACTTTTCCAACATTTCCAACGTTCGCGCACAATTAAATCCGTTTTTTACGCAAAATTTAATACGAGTACAAGTTCGTTGTTGCAAATTGAAATCCATTTCTAAAATTGTAAAAAATCGCCAACACACACAGAGATAGATGTACTCTTGGCTACGTAACTTTTGCAAATGTCAAGCTATGATGCTAAGATTTAGAGGAAATGTCAGCAACAGATTTTCCAACTGAACAAAAAAACAGAACTCAAATTGGCACAATGGGAGTGCCACACGGTGGTGTGGTGCGGAAACTTTTTGATCAAGGTACAACTTCTTCTAGCAATTAGGGGCGTATATAGTCAATCGTTGCTGGTTTTTCGGCATAAGCCAGTGACTTGATGTAGACCCTCATAAAATAATCCAGTGGCATCACAACGCACGATCCAGGTGGCCTATTGAAGCGTCCATTTTTTGAAATGACTCTACTGCCAGATCGTGTTTTCAATAAAGCGATATCTTCGTTGGTAGTATGGGGTTACGCGCGATCCTATTGGAACCACAGTTTTTCTACATTGATGTAGCGAAAATCTGGGAACAAATAATCGCATTGTACTAGCGTCTATTGACAGTATCTTGTGCTCCGGCCTCCTTTTTGATACAATGGCACCTAGTGAACTGCTTGAGGATTATCCTCGCTCCAAATAATGCAATTCTGTTCGTTTACGTAGCCGTTAAATCAGAAATGAGCCTCAAAACTGAACAAAATTTCACGGTAAAAAACTGGGTCAACTTTAAGTCTTGCACCAATTGGATCTTATAAGCCTTGCGATCAAGATCTTTACGCAGAATTCCTCTTTAACACAAGCTTCCACAGCCGGGATATTTTCTTCCGAACACATTGTTCTCGTTCTAGTTGGTCTGTGAATATCTAATACCGTGAATTGGGTGCGAGATTCTATAAATAGCACGTTCACATGGCCGATGATTCAGTTTTGACCATAGTAACCTCGCGTCTCTCTACAAATTTTGGACAGAGGCTCTATATCTGGAAGGGCATTGAGTAATCTTCTTTCTAAATGCTTCGCAATAACCTCGTCACGTTTCTCTATTTCGTGGACAGTCTTCAGCTTAGGGAATAGAAAAAAGTCAGTAGGGGTACGATCCGGCAAGTGGTGGATGATTGATCACAAAAATTGAATTTTTAGCCGAAAACTCAACGACGAATGCCTAGGAGGATTATTGTAAAGCAAGAAACAGTCAACCGGGGGTGCGGCCCGTATCCATTTCATTCACTTGTATTCAGTTGTTCAGACAACAGTTTTACAGTGGCATGTGGATTCGAAGATAGAGTGAGTCGCACGCGTTCAACATTCTCGTTCTTAATGGAACCACTGCCATCACTGCCACCACTCTCGAGAATAAGTCCCACCTGAACATAGCCGGCAGCTGAATTACACAGAGCTTTGTTTGAGTTCCAGGTCACAGTGAGATTACGGGGACTGAGATCAGCGACAAAACTGGGAGAAGACCTCTCCAAAACCCAAACCTGCGTTAGGACTGGCAGTATCCTTATTTTGGGATTCCATTGAGACTTGGCTGCAGATGACTCGCAAGGATGCCAGCAGACTAAACGAATTCTTTCTAACTTCTTTAAGAGGTCAGCTGCTGTTTTAAATTTTCTTGTCCAGCAATGTCCTTCTACGATACTGATTATATCGGAATAGAAGACTTAGAAAGATCAGCTAAAAAAAACCTCCACCGCTTCTGTTATTTCGAGTCTCTTTTGTTAACATACGAGTGCCCCTTATTTCTTGCTTTTGGCTGAATGTTCACTTTACCATATCTCCATGGCAATAAGTGAACGACTGACTACATTCTAGTTCTTATAGATTTAACCAAGGGTTTACGTAGTCTGGATTGGCAAAACACTATCAGGGAAAGCAGATTTATAAGGTAAGAGTGGTCAAATATGCTTTTATAAGTAGAACGCATTTACCCACTAGAACTTTGCTGCACTTAACTCAAATCAATCCTGAAGTTCCTCGGGATTTTTCCGGCGACCTGAGTGGCAATTGATCGGGAAAGTGTTATAATTTGGATTTGGCCAGATTAGCGTAGTCAGTTCTACGAGCAGAAGAGACAGAACAACGACTTCTTCAGGAGTAGAAAAAAGACAACCAGAAGCGCGCGATCGAAAATTTGAAAGGTTGTGCTGAAAAAAAAGAACGTGTTAGGGCAAGAAGACCCATACAGATACCTGTAGAGCTGAAGAAGGAACATTTGAAGAAGGGTCACAGTCGGTATTGAGAGTATGGACAAACTTTTTCTGCAGACTGTATAACAGCGACGATGCCAAATATTCCACCCTCAAGCAGAATAGATCATTCTTAACTATGGTAGCCAAGATTTCAGTCCGCCTTACCAAAGCGAAGTAGGGATAGCAATAAATCATAAATCAAACAAAACAGCTGGGCCTGACGGCTTACCGGGCGAGGTATTCAAAACTGCCAGGAATGACTTTGTGGAGAGCATGTACCAGCTCATTTCTTATATCTGGTCAGAAAAGTGTATGCTTTATGAATGGAATATCAGCACCCTATGTTCGATCCCCTCAACTGTGCCAACTATAAAGCAATAGGTCTCTGTGTGAACATCTGAAGCCCTTCGTCAACAACCTGATTCGCCCCTATCAGTGCGGTTTCAAACCAGGAAGGTCTGGATCTTCCGGAGTGGGTAAAAACTCAAGAAGTCCAAATCGATACCCACCACCGTTTCATTGATTTTAAGGCCGCATATGACAGCATTTACAGAGACGAGCTTTATAGAACCACGTCTTGTTTTGACAAACTCAGCGGACAATGCATAATGAAGATGGAGAACCCTCGCTGCTCCTTGAAAGTCGGTAACGACCTAACCGAGTCCGTTTATGCCAAAAAAAGGTGTTAGACAAGGTGACGCGCTGTCATGTGACTTCTTTAACATCATACTTGAGAGAATTGCGCTGATCCCACAAGTGAACACAGGAGGCACAATCTTTCAAAAGTCTGCGGAACTAAAGGGTATTTCTTTAAGCGCTTAAGTGTGTGTGAGATATCATCGAAATTTTTATTCGTTTGAAAGGCCTATCGATGCCATTATGTATGGAATATAAAAACTTCTCTGGGTGGCACGCATCCGAAATTTCCAATTTTCCATGACTTTGCCGCATAAATGACTTGATCGATGGCATTCGTTATGTTGGCTTTGAGGACCGCTGTGGCTTATTCGCATAGACCAGCTTCTTCAGAAAACCCCACAAGAAAAAGTCTAACGGGCTCAAATTGTACGACCTCAGTAGCCAGCTCACATCACCTCCACGTGAGATGACCATGCCCTCGAATCCCTGATGCAGAATTCTCAATGTGGCGTGAGCTCTGTGGCACGTAGCGCCGTCCTTTTGAAACCACATGTTGTTGGTGTCCATGTCATCCAATTCAGGCCAAAAGAAATTGGTAATCATCGACCTATACCGCTCGACGTTAACGGTGATTGCTAGGCCAACGTCGTTCTCAAGGAAATATAGACCGATGAGCCTAAAATTCACACCAAACAGTGACTTTTTCGGGATGCATGGGATGCTCTTGGATTGCACGTCATTGTGTATGGTCGTTTACCTTCAGCTCGTGGGTCAGTTGAATTTTGAACGGGTACAGGCCTAAGTCAAGACGCAAAATTCGCCAAGTTGTGGTCTGCGGAAGGCCGAGTTCTTGTGAGAGTTCTTCTGCACACTCTTACGGACAGCGGCGATGTTTTCGGCAGATCTTGCATTTCATCGACGTACGGGTGTTGGTTTATCATTTACTGAACCAATGGACTCAAATTTATCCACCACACTGCGAATAGTCCTCTCGGTAGGACGATTAGGGCGACCGTAAAATGGGCGAAGCGCGCGGAACGTTGCCCGAACAGAACACCAATTTTGATAAAAAAATTGTATCTTCTTTATCAAAGTTCGGAAGTCCCTATTCGAAGACCCTCTACTTGTGTATTCTGTCAACAAGAAATTACACAGAACCTCGAAAAATTGATGTTTCGCACTAGTGTAGTAGCAAGAGTACTTAAAGATCTCAACATACATAAACCCGATGGTCCAGATGGTATATCTCCCCTTCTTCTGAAGAGGTGTTCTTCCGCGCAGGCAAAACCACTGTGTAAGCTTTTTCATCAGTCTTAGTCTTTAGGACTCTTTCCGAGCAGATGGAAAACAGCATTTGTCCAGCCCGTCCCTAAAAAAGGTGAATCTTCTTCTCTCTGATAAACCGTCAGCTAAATTGGAGTATAATGCCCACATCTGGTCGGGTGCGCCCAAAAGATCTCTGCATCTGCTATATAGGATCCAAGACCGTGCGATAAAACTCAAAGATGATGCTAATATCACCTATTCAATGGACACCCTCGAACACCGACGAAATGTCTAGTGTCACACTCTGTTCTATCGCTATTTCCACCGCCAGTGCTCCATAGAAATCGCCAGTAGCATTCCGCCCCTTCAAACTTTCAACCGTAACACCCTTCTCGCTATGATTGCTCATCAATATACCCTCAAGCCCATTTTCGGACGTACTCTCAAATATCGTGATTCGTTCCTAAGCCGGACAACTCGCTTGTGGAATGTCCTGCCGAGTTCTGTGTTTCCTGGTCGTTATAACTTACAAACATTTAAAAACAATGTACTTCGGTACGCGCGCTGTGTACAAACATTTTAAGTATAAAAACCCCTTGAGCTCGCGCTCATTAGAAAAAAAAATCGTGGAAAAAACCCAAGAAGTCCAAATCGATACCACCATCATATTTTCAGGCCGCATATGACAGCTTTTATGGATACTAGCTATGGTACGAGTACATAGAGCCAGGTCAAGTTTTGCAGTCCCTGCCAAGCTCGTCCATCTGTGCAGAATGACGACTGAGAAATCTCATTTCTTCGTCAAAGCCTACCGAAGACTTAACCGATACCTTTGATGTCAAGAGGTTATAACTCAGCGGGCTGTCACCGGTGCCTTCACTATTATTGAAACGGAGGCTGCCAAAATCGGCTTGAGGGCAATCATGTCAAAACCAAGTATATGTTTGGGCTAAGAAAGCAATCGGGTAGTAAGGCCCTACCCCGAAAAACCCAGTCCTACTTTACGGTGCTGAAGCATGGACCTTCTCGAAAGCGGAGGAAGATACCCTCAGTCGTTTCGAAAGAAAAATCCATCGAAAAATATTCGACCCGGTTTCATTGACGGCTTTGGAGAAGATGGTTGACCTAGTCAGAAAACTGCTCATCGCTCGTATGAATTAGCTAAAACATATTGAGCGAATGGACATTAATTCTCCTTCTCAACGGGCTTGGAGTGCGCAACTGGTTAGACAAACTAACTAGAGAAGCTTAGTAGCTGAGGCCAAGATTGACCCCGAACTCTATCGAGCCAAAGTAATTAAATACTAAGTTTGTCTGTCTTTTGATATTATTTCATCTTGTTATCATGTTGAAAATTATTGTATGTGTTCAGGAATAACCTCATATTTGGCCAACGTAAAGTTCTCTCTTCTACAATATATTTTACTGGTGAAGCCTATGGAAGCAAGTATTTCTTTCTTCATTTTAGTTTACAACCGGAACATGGCATATTCAAACAAATATTCCTCAAAGTTAATGTCAAAATGTACTAAATAAAATTGTTATCCAGAACAAAGTGACTATTTTTGGCTTGTCGTACGAGCAAATATATGGAGAAAAAAAATAAGAAAACACGGGAAAATATTTCCCGAAACATATTTCCTTGATCCTTAAAAATAAATCAGTCGTAGTAAGTGTCAGAGTTTATTTTTAGAAGGGCCACGTTCGGATTTAGTGCTTCAAGTTGGCATTAATTTTGCTTACAACTATCAGGATTGAGTAGCACTTGCTGGTTTTTAAATTTATATCCTGTGTCAACATGTGACGTATCTACGAACATGTAAACATGTCTGCACCCTCCGATTGACGGTAATTTTTTACATATGATTCCATTCTTTTTCAAAGAATTTTATTCATGTGTTTATGTATTGATTAATCAGAGCTACCCTGATTAATTTAAATACACGGAATTCAATTGAAATAGGGAGTTTAAAAGTTAATTAATAATAAAAAGTTAAAAGCAATTAAGCAAATATTGTTGAGCCTATGAATTTTAAATTACTGCAGAGTAGTAGTGTAAATAAGTTATTTTAAGGTCGTTTATATTGACAGCATTAATTTGTTGCTAGTGCGGTTGGATCAAAGGCAGCCAGCTGGTACTTGTCATCCAAAAGTTATGGAGCTGAACATATTTTAATTTCCAGAACTTACCACAGAAATATGAAAAATTGAGCCAAAATACGGCTCCAGAATCGTCCATAACCACAGTGATAATGCGTCAACCTCAAGTCAACAACTTCAAAAGGAGGAAATTGGTCAAATTAATTCGACTGATGACATCAGACATAGATTTTAGTGGCTTACCTGCCAATCATTTTGTCGTTGGTGGCCTAATAAGAGAAGAGTAATAACATTCATCATTGTCAAGGAGCACTAAGAAGACTCTGCGTAACGTCCTCATCATCATCAGTTCTGTTTTATGGCTTAAATAAGGCGCATTACTGATGTACACAACTAAAAGGAGTTAGCACCACTTAGAGAGGCTTATTGGCTAAACCCTATGTTGGTAAATGAACTCTCAAATGATTGTTATTAACGGCATTATATTTCCTATAAGGTTACTGATGTCATCTAATCTAGGATCTCTCTCGACTCCTAGGTTGAGGGGTTCCATGTCTAATTACGCAAATCAAAGCTAGTTCTTCAATGTAAGAAATGCCAAAAGCATGGTCACACTCAAAAATACTGCAACCCTAACCCAAAATGCGTTAGATGTGAAGGAGGCCAGCATTCAAAAGACTGCATTCGGGGAAGAAATGCAACTCCAAAATGCGCCTACTGTAGCGAAAGACACTACAGCTTCAGGAAGTAAAACATAACAAGCAAAAGAAAATGCAAAAGACGCACCTAAAGTCAGAGAAAACCGAAACAAAATAGTCTTAGGGCCGAATCGAGGACCCAAAAGCATAAAAAAAAATGGATAAAGCTAAAGAAAATGTACCCTTAAGAACTTAAGTCTCAAAACCGGTTCAAAAAAAAAGTATACACAATTTACTTCGGCCAACGTTGTCAAAGCAGTCGGAAACCCCAAGCCTTCCAGCAATGCCATGGAGGATATCACGCAAAGAATTCTTAGACAGAATGAAAGATATGGAAAAGAATGATAAGAAAATTCCCGAAAGGACATCTTTCCTTGAAAAACAAAGGCAGGGGACCTACCTGCATTGTGCCTGATCGGGAAACTATTGATTGCTCAGAACCTGGTCTGGGCCAGTAGCGCAACAATCAGTCACGATGAAGTGCTTGTTTCACCTCCTCGGGCAACTATTTGAGTACCCCTATATACGTAAATTGGCTAAAATTACAAGTGCGAAAGGCCTAGCTTTCTAGGATAGGATACGGAGGTTAGCATTCTTCGTAACTGAAATCAAACCCAGTAGCGAAACCCACACCACGCCTTGGATAAGGAATGATAACACGTTGACGACATTTGACTGTTGTACACGGACAAAGATAGGTTTCCGGAATTTGAAGACGCTACTCGACAACGGAAGTGAGGGTCCTCAAAATTCCAGATTCATCCAATTAGTGAAGTTAGATGATTGGCCTCGGGGAAGTTTAAATCTCTAACTCGTAACACTGTACTACTCTAATCCGGAAAGCTTAAAAGCTCTCAGACGCTTAATTTCCTGAGAGCCTTTGGACGACAGGTTCCTGAAAGCCAGGTTCCAGACTAGAGTACGTCGCGTCACCATCATATAGTCCTACGCCCCAACGGAGCTCTCTCCTGTCGAGGAGGCCTTTTATAACCGGCTGAGTGCTGCTTATGACAGCACAACATACGTAGGCATCATAATGGTAATGGGAGACTTGAATGCCAAGATTGGCAATGACAATGATGGACTCAGGCATGTTATGGGAAAGAATGGTGTTAGCGGCCGCAACGACAATGGCGAGTGTTTTGTCGATTCTTCCAACACCAACCGCCTTGTACTCGTAATAGGAGGGACCATGTTTGAGCTCAAGACGTGCCACCAAGTAAGTTGGGTGCCGAGGGACAGACAAGCAACTTCCAACTCGGCGATTTAGAAGCAGTCTCCAAGACGTTTGTAACAGAAGGAGTGTAGACATGGGAATGGCCGGGCACCACCATCTGATGGTTGTTACCGTAAGACTACGTATAGCCTTAAGTTTGGAGATCCGAAGAAAAAAGCTGAATACCTAAGTTTAATGCCGATAGACTAAAGGATTCCGCAGTCCGCCAACAACTAGGGGATCACCTTTCACAAGGATTGAGAGCAATCAGTACCACGGAACCCACCTCCATCGAAAATCATTGATGTGCTGTGAAAAATGTCTTCATATCCGGTGCTGAAAGCATAGTCGGTCGGTCGCAAGGAAAAAACAGTGCTCGGCTTTCCGAAGAATCTGCGTTGGGGTCGAAGAAATAAAACACCTCAAAGCTCGTATCGCTGCTACTCCAGCAGCGGGGAGCAATGAGCTAGAGTCTGCGTGATAAGCGTAACTATATTAACGCATTGGCTGCAGACGCAGAAGAGGCCGCTAGTAGGTGTGACAGTAGGACCGTCTACAAAATTACCAAAGAGCTCACAGGTGTACGAAGCTCTAAACAACACCTGGTAAAAGACACAGACGGATCTCTGCTAGTTTCGGATGAGGACTTGCTCAAATGGTGAAAGGAGGACTTTTCTGCCGTTTTAAACCACGTGAAGTGAAGTGAACCCAACGCGCAATAACCCATCCGTAGTAACAAATTCTCGAATACGCACGGTATCTCTCAGTAGAGGAAAAATCTTCAATGCAATCAAACCACTGAAGAACAACAAAGCGGTTGGACTTGACGGTGTTCCGCAGAACCCTTACGAGTAGTGCCAACAACATCGCTTGAGCTCTGCACCCACCCAATGCGAGAGCTTGGGAAACAGAGAATTTCCCTGAAGAGTGGAAAAAATGGATGATTGTCAAGCTCCCAAAGAATGGAGACCTAACGAAACTGGAGAGGAATTTGCGTGCTGCTTGCTGTAGCTAAGGTAAGACAGACTTGACGCCGAACAAGCAGGATACCGCACTGGATCTTCCTGTGTGGACCACATCAACACTTTACGGATCATCATCGAACAGTGCGTTGAATTTCGATCAACATTTCACCTGCTTTCATCGACTTTGAAAAGTCGTTCGACAGTGTCTATAGCGAATTTATCTGGCTTGCTTTGCGTAGGAGGGGCATCCCTGATAAATTGATTGCTATTATCAAGGCTACATATGATAGATCCAAATGTCACGTTCTGCGTAAAGGAAAGCTGTCAGAGGAGTCTGAAGTCCAAGGTGAGGTTAGGCAGGGCTGTGTACAGTCACCAATAATGTTCCTGTTGGTGATAAGTGATGTACTGCATGGAGGAATTCGGTGGACTCTGCAATCACACCTCAAACATCTGGACTACGTGGACGACGTATGCTTACTCTCACATAGGATCATGGATCTCTATCAAATGATAATAAGGGCGGAGAGAGAAGCTTATATGGCAAAACTAAAAAGGATCAGCCTTGGAACTTCCTCCTCTAAGTAAGTAGAGATTTCTGAACAACCAGTAGAGATGGTAGAGAATTTTCGGCTGAACCGAACTAGTATAATCAGCCGAATCGGGAAAGCAAAGGCTGTTCAAAATATGAAGAAACAACTCTATCAGCCTAAAGACCAAGCTACGATTGTTCCGCTCCAATGTCACAAGAAAGCTGCAAACTTTCGACAATATACATATGTCTGCGAAACATTTTGAGGATTTTCTGGCCTAACCGTATCTCTAAGGATGAACTTCATGCGAAAACAGGTCAGGAAAGCATTGATTCTATCATACGAAGACGTTGGTGGCAGTGGATTGAGCATGCGCTTCGTAAAGATCACGAGTGCATTGCGAGTCAAGCTATGCAATGGAACCCTCTCACGCAGAGAGGTAGACGAGTGGGCCGACCTAGAAGTACTTGGCGAAGAACGGTCGAAGGGAACTTGGGAAGAGTTGGAGAGAGCTGAGATACATCTCCAGAGACCGTACACGATGACGCGAAGAAGTAGTGGAGGCCCTATGCTCCACATGGGGAACCTCATGGATATAATAGGTCCGAGGACCTAATACAATAAAATCTCGTGAGATGAATAGTTGCCTGAATACAACATCAAGTCAATTTAGTCTCCCCATTAAGTGTTGGATGCCACCCGTGGAGGGAAATAACCACTGATCTCAAAATCTTTCTTTCTCTATCCAATTTTCCGAATAACTTAACACGAGCTCCGGCATTTTGAGAGTGGAGACAACCTCTTGAGTGTTAAAAATTAATGCTGTTGAAAATAGATGCCAGGTTGACGCCGTTTATACGGACTTCAGCAAAGCTTTTGACTCGGTAAACCATATCCTGCTGATCAAGAAACTCGAAAATGTTGGATTTCATTCAGCAATGTTGAACTGGATTCCATAGGAAGGCTTCAAAAAGATTGCCTTGCCAATTATTTATCAAGATTAATTTCTTGCACGTCTGGAGTTCCACAAGGAAGCCATTTATGGCCTCTCTTCTTCATTATTTCTATCAATGACATTGTTCATGAATTCAAATTTTGTAATTGCCTACTACTCGTATGTGCGGATGATCTTAAAGTATTCCTTAAAATAAGACCTTAACAATTTGTCTACTTGGTATGTTAGTAACGTAACTGTCTAAAGGTAAATGTCAGAACGATATCTTTTTGATCTCATACCTCTAACAAGGGTCGTCAATATGAAGAACCTAGGTGTTTTCCTTGAAACTAAATTAACTTTTGTATCTCATGTCGAGTATATAGTTGCAAAAGCTAACTCCTTAATTGGTTTCATTAAAAGAAACTCAGAGATTTTTCTGAACTTCATACATTTGGGTCCCTTTTTATTGCCCTAGTCAGGTCAATACGCCAATGTTGTGTGGAATCCAAATTATCTGTACCTTTCTGACCGCATTGAAAGAGTACAAAGACGTTTTACAAAATATATTTTCTTTAAAATGCGTTGGCCTTTCGATCCTGCTTATAAAGCTCGATGTCAATTATTAGGTATAGTGCCACTTAGAGCAAGAAGGCATGTATGTTACATGACATGTTGTTTATGTTTGTCACTTCTATCCTTGTTACCTATTCATGCTATTGAAAGTGTGTTAAGGGACCGTCACTTCTTTTACCGTACGGGCAAAAGTGAGCCAATTTCCAGATCTCTGAAATCGCTTAAAGAAATAACGCAGACATGTTGATTTTCATATTTCGATAGAGCGTTTCAAATTTATTTTAAATACAGTACATTGCTTGTGAATTAATTTTTGGTATTTTTTTTAGAGGTGCACAAATTCAATATGAACTAAAACACTTGAACCCAATGTTATTGTCTACGATATTAGCTTTATGTAATAGATAATTTTATGCCATTAGAGCTTCAGTATTACATCGGGCATATGCCCGTCATAACTAGCTCAAATGAAGCACAACCGTGAAGTCCAATTTCGACAATTTTATCGAGCAACTGGGAAAAGTATTGGTTATATAACAGTATTGCCCATCTGAAGCTATGACTTTTTCCCATCTTTCTGGCAATTTGTGGATCCCATCCCAAAAGAATTGCACCGGCCTGGAAGCCAAGAGTGAATCAAGCCAATTTTTGATATTCTGCTCTGATGTGAACCGGATTTCAGTGAGGGCGTTCTGCATCGACCGGAACAAATGGTAGTCAGAAGGGGCAAGGTCTGGGCTATAAGGCGTGTGGGGTAAGACTTCCCATCCACTGTTTTCCAACTGGTTCTTAACCGGAATAGCAACGTGGGGCCGAGCGTTGTCATGATGGAAAATTATTGCCTCGTGTTGGGTCGCATATTCCGGGCGTTTTTCGGCCACTGCTCTCTTCAAACGGATTAATTGTGTTTGGTAGCGTTGTCCATTGATAGTTTCACCATCAGCAGCTTATCATATAGCACACCCATCTGATCCCACCAAATACAGAGCAATACCTTCGCGCCATGGATATTCGGTTTTGCCGTTGATTTGGCTGGTTGGCCGGGTTTTACATATGATTTTTTGCGCTTGGGGTTGTCGTAATGGATCCACTTTTCATCACCAGTAACAATCCGATGCAAAAATGACTTCCTTTTGTGGCGTTCCAGCAGCATTTCGGACATGCAAAACCTTGTTCTTGTGTTTGGCAACAATCTTCATAGAGTAATGCTTCCAGTTCTTCATCTTCAGACTTTTTTGGCTGAACAGGACGTTCATCGTCTTCCAAGCCAAAATCACCACTTTTAAATCGTGCAAACCACTTTTGGCACGCTCGCTCAGCTAGCGCATGTTCACCATAACCTTCCACCAAAATACGATGACTTTCGGTAACAGTTTTCTTCATGAAGAAAAACTCCCCGCAAAAACACTTTTTCAGGCACAAAGTTCGACATATTTGAGTGAAAAAAAATTATTGTTGTTTACGCTTCAAATGAATGACATATACTGAAATGACGTACAATGACAGTAGCTTTCCAACGCATGTTCCAATGGAATAATACAAGTTACGCCATCTCTTAGCAAACCGCACGAAGTTATAGACCCATAGTGTGTCCTGTGGCCTCACAGGATCGTGGAGGCCAGTTCACAGTTCCATTACGCGAAATTATGCGCTCAGCAAATGTTTTCCGCAATAAATTGATGGTGTTGTGCGTCGTGTGGCATATTGCGTCATCTTGTTGAAACCAAGGCTCTGTCACGTCAATGCCATTCAACTGAGGAATGAAGAGGTCAGAAATTATGTTTCTATAGCGCTCTCCATTGACGGTAAAATTCTGGCCGGTATCATCCTTAAAGAAATATGGGCCGATGATTCCACCAGCCTATAAAGCACACCAAACAGTGGGTTTTAATGGTTGTAAGGTCGTCTCGACAAATGCTTCTGGGTTTTCTCCACTCCAGATTCGGTAATTTTGCTCGCATATCCATTTAACCAAAAATGGGCCTCATCAGAGAACAAAATTTTGCGTTGACGCGGTTTCAACTCTTGCACAAGCTGAACCTTATAAGCTTTTAAGCCAAGATCTTTCCGTAAAGTCTTCCACAAAGTGGATGGGCATAGCTGTAATTGATGTTGACGATGGTGAACCGACTCATTCGGATTCTCCTCAACACTGCTCCCCACAATGGCAATAACTTCTTCTGTTCGCCCTGCTTGTCGTCTTTGGGGATCATATTATCCAGTAGAGTGTACGTGGTGCGAAAACGATTCATCGTGTTCCGAATAACTTGCTCAGACTGACGATTATATCGACCGTAAAATGTAATAGCGCACGATAAGTTTTCAAAATAAAATTTGCACGGGTTGTTCTGTTTTTTTTTTTATAAACTAACGCGCGCTCAAGGGGTTAAGGTATCCTTAAAATGTTCGCACACAGCGTGGGCGACGGAAATTTAGGGAGGAAAGAAGAGTACGTTGGTTTTATATCTCTGAATGTTACAATGACTGGGAAATAGAGAGCTCGGCAGGCCATTATACAAGAGAGTTGTTCGGCTGAGGAACGTATCCCGATATTTCGGAGTACGTCCGAAAGTGGGCTTTAGGGTATACGGATGAGCATTCATAGCGAGACGTGTGTTACGGTTAAAGGTTTGAAGGGGCGGGATACTACCGGCGATTTCTATGGCGCACAGGTGGTGGAAATAGCGATAAAAAAAAGTGAAACACGAGTCATTTCGTCGGTGTACGAGGGTGTCCATTGCCTGAGTGTTATTGATATCAGCTATGAGTTTTATCACACGGTTTTGGATCCTATCTAGCAGATGCAGAGATGTTTTAGGCGCACCTGACCAGATGTGAGCATTGTACTCCAATTTTGGGCGGATAAGTGCCTTATACGAGTATATTGGGGCCAGATCAGATGGGGAAAAGTATTTCTTACATCGTTTGAGGAAACCTAGACATTTCGCAGCATTTTTGGCAACATCGAATATGTGGTCATTCCAACGTAAGTAGTCGTCGACACACATATCGAGAATGGAAAGTTTCTCGTTTTCGATGATGCAATAGCCAATCAAGGACAATGGCTGGGTGTACAAATTTCGCTTTAAATTTTAATTGTATTTTGGAGGCATTAAATTCCACTCTGTAAATAGTCCCCCAATTTGTTATGCTGCCAATATCGGGATTTAATGCGCTAAACATACGGCGCCGTTCCCGTTCTACAGCCGACGGGCATGGACGTGAGTCCAGGAACGAATATGAAAAGCAGAGAGTACTGTCATCAGCAGGAATATATTGGATTAGAAGTAGCAGACAAGAGATCATTAATAAAAATTAAAAAGAGTGTCGGTGACAGAACTGAGCCCTGAGGCACACCAGTATTTATTTTGTAAACATCAGACTTGAAACCGTCCAAGACAACTTGAATTAAACGTTCCGAAAGGTAATTTCTAATCCATTGAAGAAGAGAGTCATCGATCCCAAAAAAACGCATTTTCGGCAAAAGAACCTGATGCCAAACTCTGTCAAATGCACTAGAAATATCAAGTGCAACTATCTTGATTTCGCCAGATTGGTGTCCGCTTTGGTTCCTCTTATCGGTGAGACATGCCATCCGATCACCAGTGGACCTGTTGCAACTAAAACCCTACTGCCGGTCATTGAGAAGTCTTCATGTTTCGAAATATGTCATGAGCTGACGGTTTATCAGCATTTCCATGACCTTGGAGAGAAGAGATGTAAGTGCAATGGGTCTGTAGGAGGAGAGAGAAGAAGATTCGCCTTTTTTAGGGACGGGATGGACAAATGCTGTTTTCCATCTTTTTCCATTTTGCCAACGAGGAAGAACACCTCTTCAGAAGAAGGGGAGATATACCATCTGGACCAGCGGATTTATGCATGTTGAGATCTTTAAGTACTCTTGCTACTCGTACTACACGAATGCGAAAGTGGATTCGTCCCATTAGAGATTCGACGCACTCAGGTGTAGGCGGGGACAAAGCACAATTTGGGAGTGTTGAGCTGGCCGCAAAGTGTGCAGCATGCAGATTGGCCTTGTCCAAGGAGCTGACGGCTGGAATGTCATTGTAAATGAGCATTGGGATTGAGGATGAGGCAGAATTCCTGATGTTTTTGACAAATGACGAAAAGCTTTTACTATCTTTGGGACGTGTTAGTATATTTTGCCTCAACTTTTGGTCGCAGTCATTCTTTTGCTCGTTTAAACTTTCTCCGGTCTTCTTCTGTCGGATTGAAGGACCGAAAAAACATTTCTCTAACTCTGACAGCCTTTCTACAGCTATAGTCGTACCATGCCTTTTCTTTTGGCTTGATACCCTTTATCCGATGAGGGATAAAGTTTCTCATTCCAAAGAGAATGGTGATGATCAGCAGCGACATCCACGTCATTATGGAGGAAGCATAACGACCAGTTAAAATTCCTAAAGAAGGTGTTAAGTCTGCTCCAATTGGCTTTCTCATATTTCCATACGGTTCTTTTAGGAATCTTTACTCTAACTGTGTGGTGGGTGAATGTACGAGAAATTAGCTGATGTGACACAATGTTCCGACGAACCTAGAGGGGAGATCACACCAACGGAGTACTTATCAGGGTTAGAAGTTAAAAACAAGTCCAGGGTGTTAGCGGTATGACTATCAACGTCTGGTATTCGCGTGGGCTCATTTACAAGCTGCGTTAAGTTATTTTCCGCAGGGAAGATCTCAACACACCGGTTAATGTATTCATTATAAAATGCAAAACGTACTAACCATAAATCACCTTTCAACTGAAAATTGACAATCTGTAGAAATAGTGTTGCCTTTAAACTGGCAAACCTCAAAAAAAAACACCCTTTACCACTGGGTATCTTATAGTATTCGTGGAAGTTACTGATGGCAATACCAAATGCATTATAGGCGTTGTTTACAGTCCCAAGCGGAGATGCTCTCCAGAACCTATGTTCTCCACACTCCAAGAAGTCTTCCCATATTATCAACACACAATTACGTGTATATGCTGTGATTTTAATGCTGACCTATTCCAATGCCACAGTAGATCTCACCAACTCTTAGACTTAGTTGCAACTTCCGCGTTAGCAGTTATTAACGGATGTGATACGCGCTTCGCACCTAACTGCTCTCCGAGTCTTCTGGACCTTTTGTTAGTATCTGATCGGTCAAATGTGTTGCTACAGGACCCGTTCTCACTGGAGGATGTCTCTTCCGGATACCGATTTCATCTGAATTAGTTCAGCCGTCCTGAGGACAGCGAAAACCTCTGATTGGAAGCCACTTCTTGCGTCCGGTAGTCTTATAAATACTCTTAGTTCGGGGTCTTCTGAGAAGATACCAGAAACTGTTCCTTCCCCTGTTTTCGAGCCGTCTATGAAAACTGCAATTTAATTTGACCTGGTTATTGCATTTTTTTGCCAATCTTTCCTCTCCGGATATATTATATCGCACGGAATGTCGACGTCGACCAAGGAAGGAATTTCATCGGTTAGAATTGAATTGCCTGGCTGTGCCGTGGCGTGTCCGAAACTACTGCTCTTGAAGTGGTCCAAATTAGTGAGTCTTATCGCGCTGTTACCAGCAAGCTTTTGATCTGTAAATCAAGCAGAGTTAGGTGAAGAAAAGTATACAATGCTGCCGTAGGAGTGGTACGTAGCGCAACTGTAATGGCTAGAAGCATTTCTTGAATCATTTTGAGAATCTTCAGGACGATTCATAAAGGGTGATTTTTTTGCTGTTTGGTTTTTCAGTGTTCTATTTTTGACAGCTCACGCGTGATTCCTGACATGTGTAGAAGTCAAACAAGCTCAGTTGGCATTGCCATTTTATTGGAAAGACTTACATCTGAATAACACTTACAAATTGATTAGTGAATTTTATTATCAAAATTCGTCCTCGGTGAATTTTAGGGCCGTCGCAATAAAGCTACTTACCCGTATGCCTAGAGTGCGTACAGAGGAAAATATTGTTGCTGTATCCGCCAGTGTTAATGAAGACCGTGATATGTCCATTTGTCGCCGTTCGCAGCGATTGGGATTGTGTTACCCAACTACGTGGGAGATTTTACGCAAGGATCTTGGTCTAAAACCTTACAAAATACAACTCGTACAAGAACTGAAGCCCAACGACGGTAATTGGGCCTTAGAAAAGCTGGAGGAGATCCGCTTTTTTATAAAAAAATTGTCCTCAGCGACGAAGCTCATTTCTGAGTGAATGGGTATGTTCATAAACAAAACTACCGTATTTGGTCTGATGAGATACCTCAGGCAATACAAGAGCTGCCAATACAACCGGAAAAATGCACGGACTCTGGATCAGTTTATGTTCCGGCAGAATCATTGGCCAGTATTTTTTTAAAGATGACAGTGAGAAAAACAATATCGTCAATGGTGCTAACTAACGTTCAATGATTTCGAACTTATTTTTGCCCAAAATGCCCGAGCTGAACTTGGTCGACATGAGATTTCAACAAGACGGCGCTACATGCCACACACCATGCGAATCGATGGACCAACTGACAAATGAGTTCGGTGAGTAATTTATCTCTCGTTTCGGACTGGAGAATTGGCCGGCTAAATCATGCGATTTTATTGGGATACGTCAAATCACTCGTCAATGCCGATAAACCAGCGTCAATTGCAGCCTTGGAAGTCAACACTAATATGCTCGAAATGTAATTCAAAGATGAACTCTTCGTATGGACTTCGTAAAACGTAATAGTGGTCAAAATTTACACGAAATAATCTCTAAAAAGTAAATGACAAGCATTGACTTATCAACATAAATAAAAATTTTATACACTTGTACAATTTTCCTGTATTTGTTTTGACAATTAAAAACTAAACGCTTAAAAAATCACACATTATCTGCGAAAACTTCTATGCGAGAATGACATAAAAGATCATAAAACTAAGTCAATGCATGGCTAACTTGAAAGTAAAGTTCAGGTTAAAACGTTGACGATGGTAAGATCAAGAAAATACTTCTCCATCGCACTAGACTACATCCCTGATGAGATGAAGAAGAAGTCAAAATGCGAGAGTGTTTCATTGCTTACAAGGCATGAGACACCCGTCAAGTGAGTCCACCTGAGCAGTATCTACTCACTGCCATTTTTCTTAACGACATCGTGCAATAGTTTGGTTTGAACATGAACCAGTATCGAGGCCAAGGATGCGATGATGGTGGGAACAAACAAAGACTGAATGTGGCAATTAATGCCGGCGATCTTTATAGCAGATGCCGTCAACACATCAGTGATATCTTATTTGAACTTATCAAATGGCTGTTGGTTGTATTTTCTGAATCAACGAATCCACGTTCGTCCTCGACATCTTCGACATCTTCGACATCCTCGACATCCTCGACATCCTCGACATCCTCGACATCCTCGACATCTTCGACATCCTCGACATCCTCGACATCTTCGACATCCTCGACATCCTCGACATCCTCGACATCATCGACATCCTCGACATCCTCGACATCTATGCTGTTTTGTAAAAATTGTTCATCTTATTTTTGGATATTTGCGGGTCTATTTCTTAGATAACAGCAGGGCTTTTAGCTTTGAATTCTAGTTCAATATACGGATGAGCTTTGGCATAGACCTTCACTTTCTCATGACTCCCAAGAAGGAAGTGTTAAATCGCATAATCTCGGCTGCCAATTTCGATCACCATTTCGTGAAAATGAACCCTCGTCCGGAAAACTTGGTTCCACTACTTGTGTGTGGTCTTTGGGAAGTAAATGTTGCCTCCACTACCACCTTCAACTTGTGACCATTAAAATCTGGTTCGCTAGCACAATCCGTTCACGATAGCAGTCACAGATAGTTTAGACTACGAAGAAATAACGTAATAACGCCATAACCCAGCTCAAATGTGGCATTTCTGCTTATAAATATGCCATCCAAGACGGAAATGCTCCTCTCGGTCGAATCCATGAATTTCCAACATCCGATTGGTAAAGTTACGATGATGGTCGGAAAGTTTAAGTTTCTCCATCAGTTTAGCCCAAGTCCTTCTGCAAAATTCGGTGGAATGTTGCTTGTGATATGCCGAAGTCGGCACGAAATCGACAAATCTGGGATTTCGGCCACACTTGAAGCTACAGAAACAATGTTCTCAGTAGTTTTCGCGCGATGAGCACTATTTCTAAGTCAGATTTAGAATTGCTGGAAGAGAAGGTGCTCCAAGTCAACCAAGAAAACTTTTAACATTTCAATCTGTTGCATCGAAATTATCGCCACTTTAGACGTGAACTCTCATAGATTTCTTGCGTTGTCATCTATCAAGGACTGCTCATTTAAGTACGTAGAAGGACTTTCGTCGTAAAAAGTTTATGAGGCCAGCTGGAAGAGTAAAGTTCCTGGCCTTGATGCAGCTCAGTTTTTCAACTGTTCAGTACGGGAAGCCGTTCTGGATCTTCACGAAAAATGAAGGACTGTGGCAGAATCAGGGGACATGTCACTAATTCAGTTCATAGAGTAATTTGATTTCATGGTTACAATACTGCCTTGGTATGATGCTGTCTCAAGTCAACATCGCAAGTAAGGTCATGGCTGAAACTATGGGTATACCAAATGTGGAATATTGCCGTACTTACGAGTACTCTGCTTTAATAACAGGATGTAGTTGTAGTAACTTCTCAGCCTAGAATGGATCCTATTCTCACATCAACTCGATCCCGAAAAAAGTAGAAGTTTTTCGATTATGGAGGCCGGAGATGAGATACCGAATTGTGTAAAATGAACGTCATTTCCATAGGATGTACGAGCAGCCCAGATAACCAAACCGATGAAATCGAAAGCGACATTTTAGAGATTCTTTGTAGATCAGGTCAATCAAAGTCAAACCGAATGCAATTGCTCAAGTCCTATTCCCCATCATTTTCAAACAAAAAGTACTAGCTACAAGCCAATTGATTGAAATTAATAAAATCTTACCATTTCTCACTCTCACACCTTCGCGAGTATCTCCCAATATAGCAGATACACTAAATTTCAAAATCGGTTTCGTACTATCCTTCAGAATGGTTTCCTTTGTGTCCTCATGGGAAATTCGAATTTCCCTACTCCGGCCACAGCACTTATCACATTTGAATTCATTCTCTCGCCTAAGCAACTCATGATTTGTTAAATTTTTCGTATCCACTATCACTTGACTGAAATTACCGCAAATATTACAACACATCTCGATGCGATCACCATCGTCCTCACTGTGTCCACTACCGCGGATCATATCACAGGAGCTACGGCCACCGCCTATGCCACCACCGCCGCCACCTACACCAATGTAACTATGATCGTCGGAGGAAATTGGAAAATTATCCTCGTGCGATGAAACCGACGAATTTCGACTTAAAATCTCATTATGCGGCGAATCACAGATGGAATCCTTTAAATCGGAATTACATTCACTTTCACTGTCGGATAGTATTGCCTCCACCACACTATTGGTAGTGTCCTTGTCATTAAGGATATTGTCAACCATAAATGCAGTTGACATTGTTACCGATTTTATGAAAAAAAAAAAATAAAAAAAAAATTATTTAAAACTGGCAACACCCGAATAGATTAGAACAGTCAGTGCAGAAGTTGAACGTACGTCACTGCAATTTGTATTGACGGACAGAGTAGATTGAATGATCTCATCAATTAGACCGAAAGGTAATTACCGTAATATGCAGTCAGACAATGCGATTGCATCCAGCACGAGCAAGGATCTTAGCTGAACTAAATGGCAATTGGCAATTCCTAATGGGCTGAACGACATTCCGAATAGAGTCGAATGGTGTGCGCTAGAAAGTTTACACGTGTGAATGGGAATGTGAATGTATTATAAGTTCGTCGAGGGTAGGTTGCGAGTGAATTTCCAATCAGGGGTTGTTTCTGTAGATACTTTGGTACAGCAAGGGATGAAATTCATCGCCTTGACAATCAGTGTTCACTTGTGTGTGTTGCCAAAACATCCCGAGAGAGTGGAATTCTTTTTTGTTTGCTCTTTTCTCTGTGTGAGGTTGTGGCAGCATCGGTGGTGGTTGTAAATGAATAAAAGGGAACTCTAACGACGTCCCTCTTTTTTGGTTCATCCAATAAATAAGAAAAACATAAAAAAAAACGACAACATCAAAACGGTCCTTGTATCTTTGTAGTGGGTAAGTACCTGCTCCGTTGTACTCACACTTAGAGGCAACGAAGAGCGAACTATCATATTATGCCAGGAAATAGGGAAATGTTTCCTTCTTCCTTTGGGTGGAAATGAAAAATGGAGTTTCGCTTCAAGTTAACTGCAAGGAAACAACAGTTGTGCTCAAATGTTATGGTAGGCCTGCGGAAGGATTTTTTTCAAAATTTCTATTAATCCATTACGCATTTGAATAGCATCTAAAGTCATCATCTTCATTAGACTCGTCTCTCAGCCCACTTAGCCACTGAGAGAGCTGTGTTGTAATAGTGATTATACGAACTCTTTATCCTTTCCTATTCTATATCGCCAGCACCAATGCATTAGACAGTCCCAAGAGGTATGGTGGAATTTGCCTGACAATTTTATAAGGAGACGTCTAGTTGATAACAAGGATATATGGTAGCTACATGTCTATATTTTTAAATTAGCGCTCCTTCAAGAGGAGCACACAGGGCGGTTGAAAGAAAACTGGGGAGGAAAGAGAGATAGGTACCGATGTACGTTGGTTTTGAATGTTTGAAAGTTATAATGGAGTTCGGCAGGGCATTCCATAAGGGAGATATACGGCATAGGAAAGAAGCACGATATTTTAGAGTATATGTCCGAAAGTGTAAACTGATAAGCAATCATAGCGAGACGAGTGTTACGGTTAAAGGTTTGAAGAGGCCGAGTGCTACTAGCAATTTCAATAGGTGGTGAAAATAGCAATAGAGTAAGGTGAGACAGGAGACATTACGTCGGTGTTCGAGGGTGTCAATTGATTGACTGATATTAGTATCACCAATTAGTTTTATCGCACGGTTTTGAATCCTATCTAGCAGGTGCAGGGGGGTTTTAGGAGCACCTGACCAGATATGGGCATTGTGCTCCAATTTTAGGCGGATGAATGCCTTATACAATATATTGAGGCTCAATCAAAGGGAGTGAAGTGCATCTAGGTATTTCTTGAGGAATCCTAGACGATTTGTAGCATTTTGGCGACATCCAATATGTGATCATTCCAACGTAGGTTGTCACACACGTACCTAGAATTGAAGATTTTTCGTTTTCAACGATGTATGTGCCATTCATGGGTAATGACTGGGTGTTTGGATTTCGCTTAAACGACGGCAGACAGCATTTTGTTTTGGAAGCATTGTTTCACCAATTGGTTATTCTGTTAATACCAGAACTGAATGAGCTTAGCATGTGCTGCCGTTCCCGTCTTGCATTCGAACAGCAGGGACGTTAGTCAGGGAACGAATATAAAAAGTAGAGAGTGCTGCCGCCAGCAAAGGAGTTTTGAGATGTGCCCATACCGGTGTAGATACATCAGATCTGACAACAGGAAGTTTGACGTTGTTACAGAGACTTGAAAACTTCATCTCAGCCATAAAATGCAATTAAATCGTGAACATTGCCGTGCATTGATTTTTTATGATTTTCAACGTTGAGCTACAGCAGTGTGCCAGTCAACTCGCTTCGAGTTTTGATGATGAACCACTATCCTGAGACACCGGGTTCGCTGGTTCTTCGAATTCAATCGTGGTCGTCGTTCGCTCCAGGATGAATTTCGTGAAGGTCGTGCAGATTCGGTTGTTGTAGCAGAAAACATCGATGATGTGAGAGAACGGGTATTGCAAGTTCGTCGTGAAATTGGGGCATACTTGGGCATTAGTTCCACTATCATGTCTACATTTAATATTGCATGAACATTTTACCGTCCAATAAATTTCGACAATCGTTCAAAAAACGGCTCGTGTCGATTGGTCCAAAGAAATGTTGAAAAAATTCAAAAATTCGATAGCGGTGCTGCAAAAGACGTCTATAGGATCATGACAGGCGACGAATCATGGATCTATGCATAGGAGACGCAAATTCGACAGCAGAAAGACAGAAAGACAGTATGGGTCTTTCAAGCAAAAGTTGTTCGCGCACGAAGTCTGTTTTTTGGAAAATACAGACATGCGACGTGCCATTACAGCAACATAGTCAATTCCGAATGGTATACCACCATTTGTTTGCCAGAAGTCTTTGAAGAAATAAGGAAAAGCAACCACCGAACATGGACCATTTTCCACCGCGGCAACGCGAGGTCCGGGAGATGGTTTCTTGAGCACTCGAAACATCGAATTGATGGCTCATCCGCTGTACAGCCCTGATTTGGCACCCAATGAGTTCCTTCTTTCAAAAATAAATTGCGAGGTCATCGTCGTTCGACGCCTGAAGATGCAGTTAAAGCGTTTAAAATGCAGGTTTTGGAGCTATCTCGTTCGGAGTATTTCGAAAATTAGCTTAAACGCATACAGAAGCGTATTAGTCTTCATGGAGAGGATTTTGAAAAACATTACAGCCATTTTCGATGGTTTTCTCAAAACTTAAGTAGCAAACCTACGTAGAAGTAGCAGACAACAGAACGGAGCCCTGGGGCACACCAGCATTTATTTTGTGGATACCAAACTTGAAACCATCCAAGACAATCTTGCTTTCGCCAGATTGATGTACACTTTGGTTCCACTTTGCGGTGAGATATGCCATCAAATCACCAGTGGACTGTAGCTACAAATCCCGCAATGCCGGTCATTGAGGAGTTTTCGTGCTTCGAGATATTTCATGAGCTGACGGCTTGTCAGCGTTTCCATGACCTTGGAAAGAAGGGACGTAAGTGCAATGGGTCTGCAGGAGGAGAGAGAAGAAGATTCGCCCTTTTAAGGGACGGGCTGCACAAATGCTGTTTTCAATCTGCTCCTAAAGTGTAGGACTGACAAAAAAGCCCTGATAGCTCCTTTATAGTTCGAGTCGTACCGTGCGTTTTCTTTTGGTTTGATACTCTCCATCCGGTGAGGGATAAAGCATCTCATACCAATAGAATAGTGGGAATAGTGTCCGTGATCATATCAGCAGCGACATCCACGTCGTTATCGAGGAAATATAACGACGGGTTAAAATATTGTGAAATGCACTAAATTTCGATCTGTAATGACCTAAACATGAAAGGTCTTACTGCCTTAGAAGGCTCTACTGTCCGAGGTGATTCTACGCCTTAACCAATAAGTCTCTCTACCTAGCACGATGTCTCGTCCGCTACCTCCGGTATCGATTGCCGATTTGGTTGAGATCTTCTTTCATTTCCGTGCGCTCTGAAGATGCTGTCGCCCTTAGCTGCGCCGTCCCTCGAAGTTAGAATTCGATGACTTTTTATGCCGGACCTATGGTGCTCTTTTGCTCAGACGTCGAATCAGTGAACACCTGACTAGATCGATGTCGCTGTTCAGCTAGTACAGTTGTTTGTATTTGAATCTACTTCTCCATTTCTATTTCCATGTCAACAAATACGGGACCAATAATAACAGTCGGTATCTTTCTCTCGAAGTGGCGAAGTGCTGCTTCATCCATTTCGATAAGGTCCTAGAGTCTGCGCTATAGAGCAGGGCCGGTATAATAATGGGCCTTGTATGATGCTAGGTTGGTATTAGGAGAGATGACCCTATTAATCAATTGCCTCCGCTACCCAAAGCAATAGCGATTGGCAAGAGTAATTCTGAGTCTGCGGAGCCAAGGTTGACGAAAGTCCTTAACTACCTTGAAGTTATACCTCCCAATGGTGATATCTAGCCAAGACGTCAGTGGTGTATGTCCTTTTCTGATGACAGCACGTAGGTACTTTGATTTGCTCTCGTTTATCGCCAGACCCACTTTGACCGCTTCCACTTCAATACAAGCGGACGCTTTATTTACGGCTCAATGTGTTCGTCTAATTACATCAGTGTCATCCACTTAAAAAAGCTCATACTGCATTTATTGGTCAGTGAATTTTGCATGATTCTCTCTGAGGCGATGTTAAAAGAATCACATGACAGCCCTTGGTCTTGTTTAAAACTTTTCATGGCATTATCCATTGATCTTAATGGAGCGGTGGGATTCTCCATAGTCATCCTGCATAGCCGGACGACCTTGGCTGGGATGTCAAAACTAGACAAGGCCTTCTGGAGCGCGTCCTATGCAAGTTGTCACATGCAGCGTTGAAGTCAACAAACAAATGGTCAGTGTCGATCTTAAATTCGCGGATCTTTTCTTAGATTTGCCTAGGGTAGATGGGGTATCAAAATGCACACTTTCTGGAGTCTGACACTCATCAGGACGTGGCTCATTCTATTAGTGCCGGATTTGACAAAGTCAATATTTCGATCGTGGGACAATCTAAAACTCTACTCATTCTTGGTGACTTATCTGGCTAAAACTGTTCAGGCCATTCGCAGAGAATACGTCCTTCTCACCAAAAAGGTAAATTCCTTCTTCTTATTTGATTGTCAGACCAATTCTGTCTAGTTTGATTTCTGGCCGAACTTCATCGGAGCTGTTTTAAGCGTTAGTTTCGGGCCAACTTGGCCGTTCTTTGGTTTTCAAAGGCGCATTCATTTACTAAGGCATGCACTCCAGGAGAAATAATAAAATATTCGTTTATATCCGAAGGCCTTGCAGGCCTTTAGGGTACAAACATACGAGTATAATAGGATGACTAGCAAGTGGTTGTAGTTGACTTGCAGTCTGGAAAAGGGTAAGATCAAAAGTTTCCTTATAGAGGAGTTAACCAAGTTTGTTGAAGATTCCTTCTATGAGATTCTCAATAAAATAAGCAAGTAGAGCCTTAACCCCGACGTCAGCATTGTTTCGGATAATTTAACCGCAAGGTGGAAAGGACGGCATATAAGGCAACATCATGTGGAACCACGACCGATATGATGGCATCTTGGAAAATAAACTCGAACTATTGGATAATGTCAGCGGAATTAACACACGACTTCTATAGTACAACATCCACAAAAGGACTTTTTGGTTCACTGACTGTCAATCGGAAAAATCACATTGCGACAGATACATTACATAACTCTGGTATCCAGGATACTTCAAGGCTTCTCGCTTCTAGGAGCCAAGATTGAATCATATTACAGCCGAGGTGTGAATGCTGGTATTTTGGACGCAAACATCCAAAAAAGAGCATAATGAGAACTACGCGTGAGAAAAAACCCAATCTGTCTTCAAAGACTTTCTACAGTCAGCATAACAACAGTAGCGGCCACAAAATTTGCATCAATGCCTGTCTTACGTCCCATACAAGGTCACTTTTCAATAAAGCAAAGGACTGAAGCAGAAAAACTAAAGCCGATTCGTCTGTTAATGAGTTATTAAATAGAAGTAAGCCAAATGTAGATATCAATGCACCTGTGTCTGAACCCGCAGAGGTTGCTCAGCTTTCTAGCGATTTCTTCTCAATTATCTCAAACTCCTTGGAGAATCTCCCAGCAGACGCTAATCATTGGGATATTTTTGTTATCCAAGAAAATCTGCAATTAGAATGCTTTTTCTTTGAACGCTTTACACCGTTTGAGATTCAAAAAATTCACTAAGAAGTCCACATTCCTCGTCTAATGGTAACATCTCTAACAAATATATCTTTTCATATTTCTAATACTCCCTGTCATATATTTAACAATTGCATTCAACGTGGAATTTTTCCAGAATCGCTCAAGACTGCAATAGTAATTCCGCTGTATAAAAGGGGTGACTCGGTGAAGGCAAATAACTATCATCAGGTTTCTCTTTTGTCCACGTTCTCTAAAGCCGCCAAATCCAAAATATTGTCCTTCTTAGCTAGTGCTTCTCAATTCGGCTTTCGTCATGGCAAATCTACTGAGGATGCCCTCAAGCTCAAGCCAATAAGTGAATTAAATCAAAGCCTAAATGAGTTTCGTATTCCAGCTGCACTTTTTATTGATATTACCCAATCCTTCGATCTTGTTAAAGAAACTAATTTTAGATGTTTTATACACGAGCGGCTTGCGTCCTTTTTAAGAAACCGTAAGCAAATGGTCAAAATTAAAAATAAATTTAGTTCTGAAAATTCTTTAAATGTTGGTGTCCCACAGGGTTCTATAGTAGGTCCTACCCTTTGTCTGATATATGTGACCTCGTTATTCTTGCAACTTTTTAATGACGGAATTACCGCTTTAGCTGATGATAGATACAGCACTATCCTACTGTAATTCTAACTATTTGTGGCAGGCCACGGTCTTGGTGCTGCTACTAAAATTCATTCCTTAAAGGAGGAATCAGGGGCTCAGCTACCTTCGGATGCATTCCGGAGGTTAAGAGAAGTGCAGACATAAAGAGCAAGATTGAGTGGGCTAACAACATCCTAAAAGAAGGATTGCCTACTGCTCCCAAAACGCTAAAAGACCACTCTACGGGCCAGACATCTTTGGAGGAAACCGTGCCGGTTCCCAAGAGGCCCAAAACTTATAACATCAAAAGCCCTGGGCCATCCAATAGCACATCTCTGAGATCTTTTAGCGAGATCCTAAAAGACGCAATAACGATCGCGGTAATCGGCAAAAACGACACCGACGGATCGATAACACCTGGAAAAGGCTTCGGGCGTACTTATTCTACGGCTTTCCAAAAACTCGGAAGACATCATCCTAATCATGGTTCGAGGACTTGGGACACCTGTATACGCTCAGCTCTATTCAAGAGATAAAGGTAAGATTTGAACTGGTATCCTAGTGGAATGCGGCCTTAATGTATTCTTACTTCCTAACCTCAGCGAACCCGACATAACCGTTGCCAGAGTGGAGATTGCCAAAGGCACCTACTGGCTGATCTCGGCATATCTTGACCACGATTATGTGGGCCTTCTCCCTGGCGATAACCTAGAAAGGGTGGTACTGGAAGCTGGAAGGCTAAAAATTGGCCTCATCATCGGGTGAGATGCTAATGCTCATCACACGGTGTGGGGCAGTACCGGCACCAACGGTAGAGCTGAGTACTTTTTGGTTATATTATAAGTACTAACCTCTAACCAAACTTTTATAACACGAAACCGACAGGAAGTGCTAGATATCACTCTGTCTCCGAAAGAATCACTCAAATGCTAACGAACTGGATAATATCGTCTGAACATTTTCAGACCGCAGATCCGTCTAACTCAGCCTGAGTGATGCTCCTGCCGTCCAGCCAGCCTTCCGGAATTATCAGAAAACTGATTGGCCAAAATACGGAGGAATACTGTCAGAAACGCTATCCTCTGAACTATCAAGTCCCCCGCGTGACACCAACGAGCTTGACATGAAAGTCAAGGAATTCAAGCTGCCTATGGGTGCTTTGTACTCTCTTATTCAACCTAGAGGCAAGAAAAAGGCTCACTTGTCTACATTGCACTGGGACCGCTTAGAAACATTTGCAGGAAAAAAAAAATCCTCTTTACAAACTCTATGATGCCTAGCTGTTCGAAAAAAACCGATGGCTCTTGCACAACCTCAAGGGATGAATCACACAACCTGCTACTGGATACCCACTTTTCAGATAGCTCCCAATTCGCGGCGAGTAGCAACCCAAACAGGACTACTGCAACAGTAACCAAAATTCATTGTCTGATTACAACCGACAAACTGCTTTGGGCGCTGCATAGCCGCAAACCACACAAGTTTGCTGGTGCGAACGGTGTAATACCTGCCGACCTACAAAGGCCTTCAGATATTATCCCACCTACGCTAGAGAATATCATGAGGAGCTGTGTAGAACTGATCCACATTCCACTGTCATGAAGAGAAGTCAATGTAGTTTGCATTTCCAAAGCCGGAAAATGATCTCATGTTGTCCCAAAGGACCTCAGACCTATAAGTTCCTCATCTTTCCTTCTGAAAAGTCCAGAACGACTGATTGAAATCCACATACGAGCTAAAATTGATCCAAGACTTTTGCCAATGGCTCAACATGCCTACTGTAAAGGAAAGTCGGTGGAAACAGCTCTGCATTCAATGACTAGCCACATCGAACGATCCCTACAATATAGAGAGTACACAATGGTCGCTTTCCTGGATAAAGAGGGTGCCTTTAACAACGTCAACATAGTTGTAACCACGACTGCGCTGTCAACTCTGCAGGTAGACGACTCACTTGAGGAAATGATCAGGATTATCAAGGTGGGGATTCTGCTAAAAGATGCATCAGTGAAGGTACGCCGCAACGTGGTATCCTTTCACCACTTCTCTAGAACTTTGTGGTTAACTAACTGCTGCTATACGTAGGAGGGGGTGGTAGCAAGGTGATGGCCTATGCGGATGACGTTCCTGTAACCGTCTCAGGTAAGCATCTTAATACCATGAAAGAACTTCTTCAAGTAAATCTCAATAGATTCACCCGTTGGGCAGATCGCTGTGGATTGGGAGTAAACCCTCCATAAAACTGGGGCCTTCATCCTCGCATAACCCACCGGCTATACATCTCTGTCATAAGACCGATACTGACCTACGGGGTTGTTGCAGTCAATTGCAGCAAACTAAGCAGAGTCTAAAGAACAGCACTTCTATGCATAAACGGAGCTCACTCCCTCCGCTGCATTAGATATTCTGTTTCATGGGTGTCAAACCCCTCGATATCTTCAGCAGCCAATAAGTTGCGACCGCAGCTATTCGCCATTAACCAACTGCTCAGTGGACAAATAATTTATTTGGCCACGCCAATATTCTTAATACACTAGGAACCCTGACAGAGTACATCGATTACCCTATACCCGAACTCTGGTTTAACAAAGTCTTTCATGTTAGCTTCCCCTCTAGACCCTTCTGGGAGGAAGATGCTTTCATGGAGGGTAAGTCAATTCACTTTTACACAGATGGATCTTAAACTGATAGCGGGGTTGGCAGCGCACAGCTGTAGCGTGTTCCAGGCTGAAATATCAGCGAAGAAAAGCATGATATCTGCAATGGCCATCGGCATCTATTCGGAGAGTCAGGCCCCTATCAAGTCACTGGGCTCAGTCTCACTAAATTCTTGATTCCCGATCATCTCTTAGCGAGATGGCGGAACAGTTCAACCTTTACCTATGTTGGCTGCCGGGCTACGGAGATATTCCAAGGAATTTTAGGGCTGACGAACTCGCCAAAGGGTAGCATAGGTTTACTTACCAATCGCTAAGTGCAAATAAATTTTAAAGGTGGCAGCTAATAAAAGAACAGACCTTAGGTGGACTGTTGGAACAACATGTCTAGCGATCAAACAGATCTGGCCGACATTGAATCTAAATCGCTCTAAGAGTTTGACCGTTCTGTATACGAAGCATCTCAGCGCGATTATAGGTGTCATCACTAGACACTGCCTTATAGGCAAGCGTTCAAGAACGCTTGGCGCTCTTATAAACGATTTCTGTAGAAGCTGCATGGACGAGGAGGAGGAAGAAACAATCCTTCACCTACTCTGTATATGCCCAGCTCTCTTCCAAAGAAGATAACTTCACTTAGGAGCTTTCTTCTACAACGACTTAAGCGATCTAATGAATATAGACAATAGCAGTCAGTGCTGCCCCAGATTTCCTCTATATAAAAAAAATTTGATACCCTTTAAGCTAAGACGAGAAGTTGCTTGGGGACCGACGTCATGTAATTTAAAGGTCTACGCGAACACTCCAAGACCACTCCAAGAATAGTTCAAAACCTCAAACACCACATTCGAACTGACATTGGGGACTTATTTTGCAAAAAAAAAATTCGCCTTCGAATGCTGGCCTTTAATCGAAACCGTGATGGTCACATGAAAGAAGTTATGTCATAACCCCATCTAAATATTCATGAGGTGAAGAGTAAATCGAAAAGTTTTAGCAATGGGCAACCGTAAGGTTGAAATTTCAGACCAATTCTACTTTACTTGTAAATCCAAGAAATTCTGAGTATCGACATCGCTCACCCAGTGATAGTACCTTCGTTACTCGTAGAAACAGGGAAGGTACAATCTGAATACAAGATATTTTCATCATATAAAGGTCAAGCCGTTGTAACCCAAAATCGTCCTGAAAACTGTACTCAAGGTATTTCTTCAACAACTTTCGGTTTGCGGGTTTCTTAAAAGTTTTTTAAGTGGCAGACTCAACCCTTTCATCGTAGAAGTTCATTTAAGAGATACCTCCGGCCAATAGTCAACAAATTAAGATCCACCATGTCGCTTACATTCTTGAGGCTGTATCTGTAGCTTGGGAGTAGTTTTTGCATTCTAATTCCGTTCCAAAATACTATCCAACTCTAGCTCATGAAAATATTAAAATGACCTTTTCCAACTTGTCATGTAGACATTTAAACTCACCTGTTCCTGCGAAGGGCTTAAGTATCTACCTCGTGTTACAAAGAACAAAAGACAGGACAACAACAACAAAGAAAAAAATGGCCAACTACCCAAATCTCGGCCATAAAAACCAAGAACGACTATCAAAATGTGCAGCAACTGAAAATGAAAATCAAAAGAAGGAAATGAGAAAATACAAAAAAAGGACTTGTTAATCCTCTATGGCACTCGTATAGCCTAATCGTTGTTATCCTTGCAAGTGTGTGGTGTTGTTCTTCCCTGGCTGTATGCGTTAACCACCCATTTCTTGAGCCATTTTGATTGTGTGCTCGTAGAGGGAAAATAAGAAGAGGCGTGGCCACCAAAAGGCAATATCCTGTTGGAAAGGTGGATTTTTTATTTCTTGTTTTTTTCCCGGCCTTTGTGTGTTGGGTCGTTTTTGGTTTTTTTTTTTTTCCAACCAGGACACTATGAATATTTTATTTTTTTGTACTCGTAACTGTATGTATGAGTAGCCATTTAATAGTGTTAAGGTTTGATAGGGGATGAAATGGATTTTTTTTCTCTTCTACCTCTTTCCGGCTTCCAAGGCGAATTCAGGACCTCGTACTCCATTCTGGAGTGCCTTAAATAAAGTGATAATATCTATTTAACTTTTTGGCATATCTGTAGAGAGAATAGGAACTGAAATTATGTATGCAGAGTGGTGGGAGAGGTGGGAGAGATGGGAAAAGGGCAGAGAATTAAGAACTTACTCGTATTTGTAATTGGGTTATGACTCATTTTGTGGACAGAGTCTGGGGTCCTTTTGTTTGCGATGCTGATGGAGATGGCAGAAGGTGTGGTTGGAGTCCTCGACCAGATGGTATTAGATGCAGTATGGACAGCATTAAGGACTATTAGATAATAGATATTAGCAACGTAATTGCTTTTGTCATTGTGGTGTCCGTATTTCCACTGAAGTTCGAGTCATTTATTAAAATGTTTGTCCTGGAGCCACATCATTTAAGGCTGTTAAGGTAGCTCTTTAACAGAGGTCTTCTATCGAACACAAATATTTCATATCTACTAGCATCCCACAACAGTGTGTGCTAGGACCCAATTTATTAGACTTCTCGTCCTGCGGCGCCTTAATATGCGGACCCGTCAATGAAGACAGTAACATCACCGATTATACTCGTATCTTCCTTTATTTACCCGCCCTGCATTGACAGAAAGGCTCTCTCAAGAAGCAAGCTGATATGTTTCAACTAAGCGCCAAAGACGTGAAGACTAGATGTTCAATTGTGAAACAGTACAGAGGTGGCCATAACGAATTAATGTACTCCAGATGGTACACGCTATAGCGACAATTCACGCGTGGTCTTTTCTACAGCAGACGGGGCATGAATTGCACAGATCTCAATCCACTCCGACTCCAGTGTCTTCTGCTGCTACTTCTACGAGAGATTCAGTACACTGAGCTGGAATCTTGAAGAGAGCACTGGTGAGTCTCAGTTTGCTACGGCTAAAATCCATCAGAATAGGAAATAGGTTGGCCAACGTGGTGTTTTTGACGACTTGTCACGGGTAATCAGAAAGGTTGAACGGATTCAGAAAAGGCATACTCTGAAAAACCGTCATCGAAAGTGAAGTTGAAAAGGAGATAAAGATGTGAAGCAAACACTCAGCGGAGACAGAGAAACCGATCAAGCTCTCAGAACTCAAACTGCATCCTTTTCTTCTATTGCGAACAGGGCCAGCAGGAAGTAAAGTTCTGGCAGTTTCTCGATGGATTTTCTCGAGCATAATATCCGCAGATGCAATTAAAAAAAGCTGTAGGTCCTAGTGGAAGAACAAAAATAAAACCACCAGAGGCACTCAATATCCCGCAAAGGTCGAAGTTCTGGTGGATGGATCTCGCTTGACACTGTTCACCCTAGGAAACAACTCTGGTGGTGGTGGTGGCTTTCTCTTCGAACTAGGGATCTGCACGTCTGCTGTGAACGGTCGTCTAATGTAACAGGCTTTCACGAAAATACGTCACTGTTGGTTTTTCCTGGAGTCCAAAGAAGAATATGTCGGGGTCTCTCCATATTACGGGCTGAACGCTCACAACCATCTTTCGTTTAACAATCGCACTGGAGTTTCAATTGATTTTTACGGCGATTATCTTTTGACCCGGATTTTAGGGCATACAGTACGGTGTAATAGCACCGGAAAGTTTGTGCGAGGTCAACTTTCATCCACGCTGTAAAACCAGACTTTTGAAAGATCATACCTGGTGTACTGGCTTGTGAGTTTTGCACAATACAAGTCTGACGTTGAAGAGATCATATAACAGCGCGTCGCCTTTCCTAAATCCTTATTTGACATCAAGGGCAGCAGCGAGCTTTCTCCATCGTCATCCTGCATAAGCGGACGAGTTTGGCGATCTGAAATTCTTGGGTTTTCTCTAGGATCTGCCGTAGTGTGAATATTTGGTAAATTGTGGACTTACCGGGCCTAAAACCGGTTTCAGGCGCTCGCACAACAGGCCAGACAAGAATCTTTTATGCGATGTTTAGGAGACTGACACCTCTATAGTTTGCTTAGTTTCCTGGGTCTCCTTTCTTGTGAACCGGCAAACGATGCTGAGGTTCTATTCATTAGACAAACATTCATCCGACCAAATCCTGGAAATAAGTTGATGTATGCTCTCTACCAAGTCGTCTCCTGCTGCCTTAAATAGTTGGCCGGACAGCTTTGTTCGACTTCAGTTTGGATATTGCTATCCTCACTTCGTTTTGGTCGGGTAGACGGAATTCTTGGCTGGCATCGTCAATTTCGAATGCATGGCTCTGCCTGACAGCGGAATTTGTGTCGTCTTCACCGTTTAGCTGTCTGCAGAAATGGTTTTTCCTTACCCTCAGCACCGATTGTGACTCTACTACAAGGTTTCCTTGTTCATCTCTACAGGTTTCCGTTCGGATTTTATTACCCTGACGCGTTCCTTTTACCTTTTGGTAAAACTTCCGAACATTATTCCTGGAGTAGCACTTCTCTATTTCCTCGATCGCTGGCTTCTCATACTCTTTCTTTTTTCTCTGCAGAAGCCGATGTTCTTCCCTCCTCTTTTGCTTGTAAAGCTCACCAGAAGCTCTCTTCCGTTTGTGCAGCGCCGTTTAGTAGGCATGTTGTTTTGCTGCATGTGCTTGCCGGCACTCTTCATCAAACCAGTTGCGGCATTTCTGATGGCTTCTCGGCATCTACGCCATTGGTTTTCAGCATTTGATGCTGGCTGCAAAATACTTCTTGAGAGGCAATCGTTCAACCTTAAATCTCATCATAGCATTTCCCCGCTGTTGTGGCGTCTAAGATATTCGTAGACGTACCTTGGCTGCTACTAGGTAGTGGTTCGAGTCTATTTTGGCCGCCCGGAATGTTCGGACATCTAAAATACTTATGTCGATTGCAACATGATCAATCTGGATGGCAGTTTACTGATCTGGTGTCTGCCATATTCCCTTGTGAACATTGAGGTGAGGAAACCGTGTTCTTGCTACTGTATCATTACGTCCCGCAGCGAAATCTATTAGCCTAAGTCCGTTTTCAGACGTGGTGTCGTGTAGGCTATGTCTTCCGATTGTGCTACCAAAGATGTCGCCCTTTCCAATTTTGGCATTAAAATTGCCTACGACGATTTTAACGTGATACATCGGACATTACTCGTATGTTTTGTCGAGCAGCTCGTAGAAACTTTCTTTGGTAGCACCGTTTTTTTCCTCTGTTGGGGCGTGAGCGCATATAAGGCTGATGTTAGCGAATTTACCTTTGATACGGATTGTTATAAGGCGTTCACTCACGTATCGAAAGCTCAAGACTTCTTGCTTAAGTCTGCCGCTTACAACAAATCCGAATCCAAATAGACGCTGCTTACGTTCCCTATAGCAATCACCATAGTAAACACCACAGTTTTTCATCTTTCTTTTGCCCGTCCCATCCCAATGCATTTCCTCGATGGCGGTGATATCAGCTTTATAGCAGTCTGGGGCCTCCTCTGATTGTTCGGCTGCATGCGGCCTGTTCAAGGTCCGAACATACCACGTGCAGATCCGAAAGTTGTTGTCCGTTGTTCGTGTTGCAGGGTCGTCAATAGTGAATCCGCCCTTATCCCAGGCTGTTAGTCGCTCCGTAACAATTATTTTTGTACGTGGTTGGACAGTTAACCCGACACACAATCCCAAATCTGGAGGACCAGGTCCTTTTTGAGACACCTAGGACAAAAGGGGCCGGACCAAATTCCGGAGCCAGTGACCCGCTTCGGGGATGTGAATGCTGCCTTTGGCTCTTATTAAGGGTTCATCCGCCACCAACTCATTTCAAACACCCTGGAGATCCCTATAGACCTGGTGTTCAAGTACGTTGAAGCAGCTCACATAGATTTAGCACTAGTTCGACCTAACTGGAATTGTGGACGCCACCGTTGATTCCATCCGTAGAATTTGTCCGCTGCCGCCCGGAAACACGAGAAAGTACCTTAGTGTACTAGGCACCCAATAGTCCCCACGTGGTGGTAAGTAGTAGACGCTGATGGTCTGGGGCTAGAGTGAGAACGCTTGTGTTCTCTTAATCGCATTCACCACCCCTTTGGCCACCCTGTGTGTCTGTCACTGCAGAACCAAAACATGGTTTACTCTTGGTATAGTCCGCCTAGAGAATCGCTGTTAGTTGTTCTTGAGAGTATTTATTTTGTCTTGTTTTCATTGACAGCTTGGTGCTTCTGCCTCAATATACAAATGCTCCATCGGCAGCCCGCCTATTTCTCAAGATAATGCCCATTTCATCTGCATCTGTTAGAAGTTGTTCGAGGTTTTGAAATGTTATCCACCCTGTAACGTTGTGTACAATTCTTTCGGGCGCGATGTTAAGTTATATGATAAGCCGCCACCCAGCCCATGAGCTTTTCTGATATCAAGAGGCTCGGGGGTGTTTGTTCCAACTTTGATCTCAAGGACATCAGCTAGGCATCGATTTGATATTCTTGCGTCTTCTGCAATATCTGTCACAGAGTGAATATTCGGTCAGTGGTAGACCTTTCCGGTTGTTGGCGATAACTTTTAGACGTTCAGAGAGATTTATCGAGTAGGCAATGTGAGATGGCTTATGCATTTCACCAGATTATTTCCTCCAGCAATGAAAGGATCAGTAGCTAAACTATCGCTATTGGCTTCTGCAACTGTCTTCGTCCAAGTTGAATGGCATTTCCTGCCATCTATTCATCGTTTTCCTTTTTATCTTTTGGCAAAATCTTCAAACATCATTCCTAGAGGAGAATCTCTCGATTGTGTTCAGTCGTTTTTCTTCAGAGAAGTTAGGGTTTGGTTCTTCTTCTCTTCTCCTAGATCGTATCAAAAGCAGCTCTCCTCTAAGTTCCCATCCTCATATGCAGTGTTGCGCTTTATACCATCTAGAAAAGTGCCGGCGGCACTAAATTTGGAACCACGAGTATGTAGTATGTGGTCAACCTATAGAGTCTATCAGGGGCAGTATCAGGGGCAGTATTTCTGATGGTTTCCTGGCAGCAGCGCCACTGTTCCCCACTTGATGCTGGCATTGCTGAATATTGAGAGAGGTTGAGGGAAAAGTGGTAGCTAAAGGCCCCACCATCAAACCGTGTCATAATATAAAATTTTCGCGACACTGAATAGCCCTCGATCCGCATTGAAAATCAAACGAAGGTCTGAAGAGTCTTCGATTACTAAACGGAATGGCAACGCAGTAGATTCTGTTTGGATTTACCAGAATGACGAATGTAGGGGCAGATTCTTCGCCAGAAGTCTTCGGGAGGTTTTTCCATTTTGCCACAAAATATGCTTGCTTGGATACTTATAATTTATTAAATACTTGAAGAGAGTGCCTGTAGGCAAGATCGAAGTTTACCTTCATGACAGTCAGTGAATAGTATCTAGAGGTCTCAACTCTACTAACCAAGAGTTCTTGTAACAAGAAGAAGTCTTTTCGACCTTTAGAAGTATGCAGAAGTGACCACATGAGGTCTTTATGCAGTATTCATACTACCATCAGTCAAAGGAACCTGCACCATCCTTTTATTTAGGCCTTCGAGCTCCGAATTGCACCAAGAAGTTTAAACTCACTCAAAACAACCCTGTTGAGGTAGTCTTCCGTAAAATCTATAATCGACGGTAGGATGCGCTTTAGATACTGTGGGTTTATCGACCCCCATGGATCTACAGAAAATTGACGCTGAATCTTGAACTACAAATTTAGAGATTCATGGATAGGCGGACAGTTTACCTATCGTCCAACTCGTTCTTCTTATAAAATCTTTAAGCCACATGCCCGAACCTGTATCTGAGCACACCTTGTCAAAAGAGCGAACTGTTCCTTATTTAGCAAGTGTTTTTTAGGTTCAATCATTTGAAATATTTCATCTACAGAAGGAGGTTCGGCTGGGATCGGTTGGCTTGGAATATCCTCTTTACAGCTTTGCACCAGGAAAACTTCTTCTAGTCTGCTTATAACTACTTCGCAGAGATCGCAGCGATCGTCACAAGCGAAGTTTATTTATACGTGTATAGCCTTGATTCCATCGTAAGAAATTTTAGGTCGTCCAGTTGTTCCATTTGTTCCAGTTGTTCATTCCTAGACTCATTCAACGTGATCATCTCCGACTATTTCGAATCGTGCTTTCGATTTCACTTCTGATCACCGTGATCCCGATAATATTTTTTAAGAATGTCGAGGAAGGAATTTCGAGATCTGATTGTAGAAAGCTTTTACTGTTGCCCTAGACCTCACAGACACCAGTTAAGTCGCCACTGAACCTAATCAGGTTTTTGGCCCTATCCAGCTTGTCTTTAACGTACAGGGATCTTGAGAGTATGTTTGACATTGCGGCCAGTGCGATCCTCTTCTGCGAGAGTCTGTCTCAGGATGTTTTTTCTGTTGAGTGAGTGATTTGCACTCATAACCGATTTCGATTGTTTCCTATTGAAGGCCTGTCTGGAGAGGAATCCGTTGTACACAGATAGTTAATCCGGAGTTCGGCAGCCAGGTTGACGCAAGGTTCATATAACACCTTAAATTCCGCACAGAGGTACGGTGCAAGGATGAAGAACCCTTTTGCGGTACGACTAACTCGAAGCTTCTACAGCCTATCCAACAGGTGAGAAAAGGAATAACGTGCAATGAATTCCACATATCATTCCAAAATGAATATCCATCCAACAAAAACTTTGAAAATATTAGGACAAACACAATTTGAATTACCAAGACCTTAACTGGTGGCCTCCTCAAATTCACAACGACAGTTGTAGTGTTCCTATAGTCATCTTCCAGAACAAAATTCCAGAATTCGCAGTCAATCAAAACTTTGGTTCTCTCCGTAGCCCATTAGGTATCTCTGACATGCATGATGTAGTAAGCACGCTGTTAACATCATTGTTGGTCATTCGAACGCTAGGCTAGCGCAGAAGGACGTCTTTTGGCAGCAGAGGTCGTAAACATAGACTACGCGACACCACCTCCCACAACGAATTCATGCTAATCGACTGCATTTCTGGGTTATGTGCCATCATAGAGAGTATTCTGTTCCAGTATCTCGGAACTCATAAGAGGGACTGATGGTTTTCTGATTCATGATTTTGATCTTCCAGCATTCTAGATGTCTGACTTTTCCGAGCAGTCAACATCCACTCGGATTATTGCCTTGTTGCAGCCAGGGTACGAATGCGGACATCATAGGGGCAACGGCGAGAAGTTTAAAGTTCGACGTTGAAAAGCTGCAATCGTAAAACACCCCGCTAGACACAAAAGCCATGGAACACCAATGGGAAAAAGCTGCTTCTAATATGAAACCGCCTCAAAGAAACTTCTGGTTTGACGATAACTATATGCAGATACTCGTACATCCAGTCAAACAAGAAGGCTATAAAGCTGCGCAGCATCAAACAATAAGACCTGCCCGTGAGTTCTACGAGCAGATGGGAGCACAGGCTTCTGGAAAGGACTAAAATTAGCACAAGAAGCACCCGATCGAAGTAAAAGATAGATGATACTGCAGGACTGACGTTCGAAAGATTTATGGGAGAATGAAACGAACATGTCAGGTCTACAACGCCAGAATCGAAGTCGTTTCCAGGGCTAAGGCTACATCTGCTACAGTGTGAGATGACGGTCAAATACCTCTGTCAGGCGGAATAAAACATTTTCCGTGGCCGAGGTCGACGGAGAATTCATCGCCCTCATCTAGACAAAGTTAAGGTAGCACCAGCAAAGCTATGATCTAACAAGATTAATGGGGCAGACCAACTGCCTGCTGAGATATTTTGAAGCAACTGATGGCGACCTGATTGGAAAAATACACCAGCTCATCTGTAAGACATGTGTTAGAGGAAAGCAAGCCCGAAGTGTGGAATCTCAATATCGTTTGTCCGATCCACAGTAGAGAAGATCCTTTTGACTAAGCCTACTATGGAGCAATAGATCACCTAAATATCGCATATAAGCGGCATAAAGGCGAGTCATGTTTAGTTTTGGCATCCCTGTTAAACTCGTTGATTTATGTACGAGTATGTTAACTACGAGTATGAAGAGCTCTCGCTGAGTAAATCACCCTAGAAATAATCAGCAAGGCAAACAAAAGATGCAGGATCTCTTTAAATCATAAATACTTGCGTACGCGGACAACACTGATGAGTGATTGGACCAACACACCGAGCTGTCAATGAAGTTACCGCGAATATTGAGTACATGCTGCCATCAGAAAAGGACGATACCATTGGAAGTTTTGCCTTTGAGGTAGTACAAGACCGCGTCTACATTGGCACCCTCGAAAGAAAAAACTGGCGTTATGCAAGAGTCTTATCATTCTGGTCCCGCTTTATGGTGCAGAGGCTTGGGACCTTGTCGAAATTATATGAGGAAGCACTTGGCCGTTTCGAGAGAAAAATATTGCGCATGATTTTCAGAGGAAGTGTGACCACAAACTGCAAGGGCTGTCTAGCAACTTCGGCCTCGCCAGGCATCTGGATCAAACGTCCGAGATAGCTGGACAATGTTGTACCAATAAACGCCACAGCTACGGCCCAAAGAGCTTCGATTCTAGCCCTGCGTAGCAGAGGACGACCACATCTAAGGTCGCGCTCGCAAGTAGTAGCAAACTTAAACCAACTTGGAGTGTTGCACTGGAGACAGCTGACATGAGATCGTGTTAGCTTGAGAGGCTTGCTCAACTAAATTGGTAAGAAACTCCATCAATATGCTACCATCAAGCATATACAAGTATGTACATCTATTTGGAGCCATTCAGGACCTCTTGCCACACTACTTCACGCCCTTCGCCATTTATCTTTTTTTTCCAATTTGATTCGAAATAAAAAATAAAAATAAATAAATAAAGGGAGCGAGGTAATAACACTTTTCGATTGGGGTTTAATTTATCAATGTAAACCGGAACATTCGATTCAAAGACTCCCGATCTGATGAAGAGACGAGTGCGGCACTGTGCAAAAGGCACACAGGGTGGCCATTGTTTTGTCATAAATATAATAAAATCCACTCACAGCCATTAACACTGGATATTATCCTTCCACAAATCATGCGGCAATAAAAAGTTTCGCAACAAATCTGTGAGGCTCACTAAAGTGTGAAAGCAATTTGCCCGACACTAACTACAATAACAACGACAGAGAACTGGGACCGTGTTTCCCGAGGACAAGAACGACAGAACGACAACGAGGACAAGGACGAGCGAACAGAAAAAAAAAACAAAAAAAAAAAAACCAAAATGTGATCGGGATTTCATTTTCAGCTAGCACAGCAGCATCAGGAATGCCATTCCACCCCAAATCACCGTCTTGTTCGTTGTTGGGTGGGTGGAGGGACGACGAGGTGGGCTTCGGCTGCAGGGAAGGGTGGTAAATAATCGTTCCGCTCGCACATACAGCATGGGAAGCATGAGCATAAAGCATAAAACAATCTTTCAGTAATAAAGATGAAAATTTTATTAAAAGATGTCTGAAACAGATGTCGCCACGTATAATCTTTTATCGTATTCTTTCCACATCGTGACACAAAGTGTATTTATATGTATGCGCCCAGCAGGAGGGTACAGTGATGGTAGAGAGGCAACAGCAGTTCCAGCGATGGCAGCAAATGTTGCCCGATTATGAAAATCGATATGTTAGTCAATTTGGGTGCAATTTACTTGCTCCGTGCACACATAGAAGAACTACTATACCTCCCCCATTTGAAATTCACTCAAATCTCACTCCAAACTCACTCCATCTGGCACATTGGGATCATCATTACACTGACTAGGAGTACGAACACGAGTACTCATACTCGTACTCGTATGGATATCTTTGGAGGAATCCTTATAGACATGTTAGAAAGTGAAATTGTGACTTCGTAGTCGAATTGGATTTGGAATAAGGTACGTGTTGGCTCTCAAGGACACAAACTCTTATCGTTTTATTGACAGTTGCCAGCGCTGGAGTAGAGAGTATTTGGCTCCTTCGATCCAATGAAACTCGTACACGCATACGAGAGTAGATAGTCATACAGTGAATGCGTGAAGTACGAGGAAACCCCCGTAATCATGCTGTGCGTCCGTGTCGTTGGTAGAGCTTTGCCTTTGCACTTGTACGAAGGAGAGAATCCTTATTTTTCGGCAACAAAGTACGTAAAAGACACGAATGCTCACATTATATCGAGCCATAGGTGAGTCCTTCGAGGATGAGCACGAATTTGGTGAATGTAAGGCAAACTTCATACGTGTGAAGGTGACAGCGGATGACTTCTATCTGTGTGATGCAATAAATTGCCCCCTTTTGATGTTTTTATTGAAGTGACAATGTGTGTGCTCGGTTGCTGTTTGTGCAAAATCCCTGCAAACAAACAATTTAACCTCTAATGGGACGCTTGTGGAGTCGTAAATTCCATCCTTTACAGTTGAAAGCGTAGTCCTTTTGTATTGTCCTTGATTGGTGGTGTGTGAAATTTGCACGGCTAGTGTTAGATGTGCCCGAGGGGTTGGTAATCATTTGAAAAGGTGACATAAAAGGTAAAAGGTAAATAATAAATGTTGCATTCTCGTCGTGTCAAGATGTTATTCTCGGTTCTCTGTCTGTCGAGGAGAAAAGGATTCTCCTTGAAGATGGGAACATGACAAAACATATGTCCTGGCAAGGAAGTGTATCTCATTTGTTACTCGTAAATGGATTAAAAGTGTCACACCTTGATCTCATATCGAAAGAGTTTTTAGGATTTCGTTGATTTCTTTTAGGAATAGCGAGTTCCAAATACGAATTTAGACAGAGAATGAAGCGTTTGTTACATGTGATACTTGACACTGTCAAACTTAGGTGGCATTAGAACGAACCTGGGTCTCAACCAGCAAGCCTTTCTAGCTACCACGATCTCTCGCCTACTATCTCTAGTTGGTTGAGGCCCCGTATTACTTGCGTGCGCCACCTTAGATAAAGTTATACCCTACTGCGCTCTTAGACTCTTAGCCTCTTTGAGCCGGAGCTGTTGTGTCCATGGCCCAGGCATCTCTGACGTTGAACTCGTAGATGTCGCTGTTTAGTCCATGCAGTCCGTGGTTGAATCTCCTACTCCATTCCCCCTCAATACAAGACGGGACCGAAAATCACAAGCAATATTTTCCTGCTTCTTGCTTCTTCATCCGCTTTCGACAAAATTCAAGCTCTGACCCATAGAGAAGGACCGGGACGGTAAGGGTCTTGCAAAAACCCAGTTTGATCTTGCTAGAGAGAGCCTTGTTACTCAGTTTCCTTCTGAGATCAAATAAACTTCAATTGGCAAGAGCTATTTTGCTTCTGATTTCAGCGTTGCTGTTGTTACTTTTTGTAGTAGCAGAGCTAGGGTAGACGAAGTTCTTAACTTCCTCCAATAGAGACGTTCTGGCCAAGTTGTTGGAGGTGTGCGCATTCCCTTTTCAGGTGATAGGATGTACTTTGTTTTGGGATTGTCCGCTTCCGTCTCAATACTCACGAAAGCTTCATTGACGGGTCGTGTGTTCGTGCAGTGCACATCAATCATCTGTTCATCCGCGTACACAAGCAATCGTGAGTACTTAAAAGAGATCAGGCGTCTTTTGTTGGCCATGATTCTTTCGAGAGCCGTGTTAGGTTAGGTCAGCTTGGGTTTGCTGGGTGATGTGTTATCTCGAGCCGAAAGCACTCTATTACCTCCTCGCACTTAGGTCTGTGTAGACCACTGGGCGAGAGAGTTGGGAGGGAATGGGGATTGGATTGCGCAGGTTAATTGTGTTTTCGACTTTCCATCTCGCTTTGGTTGATATTTGGTTCTCGAGTTAGTCTAAGTCTTCCTGTTGTATCTGCAGACTTCGTCGTTGGTAAGGCGCCTCTTTGTTGCATTCGCCCCAGACTATTATGGCCTGTGAGTGATCCAACAAGCTTAGATATGTTAGCTTTGCTCGAGAGAATCTTACTAATTTTGGATTTGGTGAGTTCTGACCATAATTGCCTTCAAGTTCCACAGGATGGAAGGATATCGCACGTTTTATTGGCTTCGATTTGTATCGATTGTATAGGTTCTTAGAGTGCAGAGTGGAGATTTGATACTTTGATCTTCCAGTTCTTTATGAAAGGAGGATCCTTACTGAGCTAACTCGTCCCCATGTTACTTGTCTGACACTCATTTGTGGCCATGGACCCACCAGAGATTGACCTTATGCTGCACGAAAGTAGCCTTTAGCTCTGGCTTAATCTCGACTGCAGTGATGGGCTTAACGGCAGCCCATCTGTCCATGAATATGGCAATATCCTCCTTGGATATTTCCTTTATTTTCGCAAGTTTGGCCGCTTCAGCATTAAGCTTCCAGTTCAGTTGGAAGGGCTGTCCCATCTATGGAGGAAAGGTGAGACTGTTGAATTATTCTTTTAAGTGTGAAGTGGAGAGGCTATGTTTTTTGCGTGCTGATTCTCAGCCCACAGGGCTTGACCCAATCACCGAGGATTTTAAGGGCAAATTCAGAATTTCACTGATTGTGGTAAGGAACTTGTTGGCGGGACAGATGAAATAAGGAGGAAAGTGAGTGCGAAAAATTGGAGGCACACTTTTTGAGAAATATTGCTGCGAGCCCGTCTTGCGCGGGCTTTGAGATTTATAACTACTTTTCGATATAAACTACTTTCGAGAACTAGGATCAAAAGATTGGGAGAGAGAGGGGCCAATGTAGAAATTGGGAAGGTACTTGAAATACGAAGGTTGTATGAAAATTTTCCGTCGAACAATGATACAAGACATTTTTTCCCAATTTTTTTTTTATTTTTCTACTTAGTCTCCTTTTAACTCTACACACCGAAAAAACAGTTTTTGCTTTTTTTGGAGCCGGCTCGATCTTTGACAGAATTTTTGTTTCGGGCGTATAATGGTGTGTCCAGGTTTCATCTACAGTAATTAATCGGCGCCAAAACTCGGATTTATTGTGCCTAGACTGCGCCACCAGAGCGTTGGAAATGTTCATTCGAACACGTTTTTGGTCTAACGTAAGGAAACGCGCGGACAGCTTTCTCATGCCTAAATCTTATTTAATATGTAACAAACACGTTCTTTGCACATTTTCATAACCTCTACTATCTCTCTCATTTTAATTCGGCGGTCGTCTAACACCATTTGATGAACTTTAGCAATGTTATCGTCAGTGGTTGCAGTTTTTGGACGTCCCAAGCGTTCATCATCTCCCAAGCTCTTACGGCCACATTTAAATTCAGCTGCCCAAAATTTCACAGCGGTAAATGATGGTGCAGAGTCCCCATACACAGAGTCCAACTCATTTTTGATTTGCGTAGGCGTATTGCCTTTCAAAAACAAGAATTTAATAACAGCTGTCAGCTCGATACTCAATTTTTTCCATTTTCACAAAAAAACACTCACATCGACTCACTCAAACGACTGTCAACTAAAAACTGCGCGTCTAAAATGACTAAAACTTCGGTTAGTAACTGCCAAAAGATGCACAACTAGCATTCACTAGCTTTTATGGACGAAAATTGACGATCGGAAACTTTTCAGACAACCCTCGTACGTCTCTTTCTCGCATATCTTTGCTTTTAGGGAAAAACCAAAACAAGTATCACGGTCTCAGGAAACTTTCTTTTCCTGCATCTCACCTACAATCCCCTATTCCCTCAAACGCAACAAACTACCTCTTACATTTTACAATGAGCTCTAAAACCCGTGTTGTATTGCCTAAAACTTATGGCCTCTCTTTCGACGTCTATACTCTTACAAAAACTAATCTGATCCCCGACATAAAGAGCCAGGAGCTATTCCCATCTTCTTATAACGTTTTCCGAGATGATGATCACTCTCTCCATATGGTTAATGATTTTGCCGTGCCTAAAGCTGATTCTCCATTCAGAGGTGTCCTACTTGCTATCCACAATAACGTCAACGCTTCTCTCATCGTTATCTCTACTTCTGTTAAACTTGACTTTGTTTCAATTAAATGACCACTTCCCAATAGGTCCCTGTACGTTATGTGTTTCTACATTCTCCCAGCTCAACCTATCGAATCCTACATCCTTGCTATTAAGGCAATTGACCAACTAATTCACCTAAGTGATTTCATCGATGATATCCTTATCTTTGGTGACTTTAATCTGCCCCTGCTGAAGTGGATTCCAACGGATGATCACTTATTTTGTACCGCGTCAAACGCTAGTTCATCCAAGGAATGTCTATTCATTGATAGCATAACCGACTCAAGCCTATGCCAAGTAAGTGGCGTCTCTAACTCCAATGTCTATTTTGTTTTTTTTTTTTTTAAACCAGCGCGCGAGTTACATATGTGCAAACACCAGCACCATTGCCAGCACCAGGCGATGAATTTGACACGTTTATCCGGTCGATTACAAAAAAATAATTAATTATTTCACAATTTCCTGGAAACACCTCAATTCGGTCGGTGTATTCCCAGAAAATATGTGCAATTGCAAAATCGCTGACATAACGTCTGCCGATTAACAACCCAGAAAATTGAATGTAATAAATAGAGGCGAACTACACGAAATGTGTGTAGTATCCCGTGTTAAGTCTTACAATAAGTTTTTCTTTTTTTTTGATAATAAACGTTCCTAGTTACCAGTGATTTTGTTGTTTTTTTTTATAATCCGCTCAAACCCCGTTTATGTTATTCGCGCTCAAGGGGTTAAGGTACCCTTAAAATGTTTGCACACAGCGCGGACGAAGGAAATTTATGGAGGAAAGAAGAATAGGTACCGATATACGTTGATTTCATATGTCTGAATGTTATAATGACTAGGAAATAGAGAGCTCGGCAGGGCATTCTACAACCGAGTTGTTCGGCTTAGAAACGAATCACGATATTTCAGAGTACGTCCGAAAGTGGGCTTGAGGGTATACTGATGACCATTCATAGACGGGTGTTACGGCTAAACGTTTGAAGGGGCGGAATGCTACTGGCGATTTCTATGGAGCACAGGTGGTGGAAATAGCGATAAAACAAAGTGAAACACGAGTCATTTCGTCGGTGTACGAGGGTGTCCATTGCCTGAGTGATATTGGTATCAGCTATGAGTTTTATCGCACGGTTTTGAATCCGGTCTAGCAGGTGCAGAGATTTTTAGACGCACCTGACCAGATGTGTGCATTGTACTCCAATTTTGAGCGGATGAACGCCTTATACCATATATTGAGCCCAGATCAGAGGGATAAAGTATTTCTTACATCGTTTGAGAAAGCCTCGACATTTCGCAGCATTTTTGACGACATCGAGCATGTGGTCATTCCAATGTAAGCTATCACTGACATACCAGTACATACCGAGAATGGAAAGTTTATCGGTTTCGACGATGCGAGTGCCATTCATGGATAATGACTGGGTATTTGAATTTCGCTTTGGCGATAGCAGACAGCATTGTGTTTTGGAAGCATTAAATTCCACTCTATTGATAGTTCTCCAAATGATTATGCTGTTGATATCGGAATTTAATGAGCTTAACATACGCTGCCGTTCCAGTTCTACAATCGAAGAGAAGGGACGTGAGTCCGGAACCGAATATGGAAAGCAGGGAGTACTGTCGTTAGCAAAGCAATATATTGGATAAGAAGTGGAAGACAAGGGATCATCGATGAAAATTAAAAATAGTGTAGGAGACAGAACGGAGCCCTGGGGCACACCAGCATTTATTTTGTGAATATCAGACTTGAAACCAACCAAGACAACTTGAATTGAACGTTCCGAAAGGTAATTTCTAATCCACTGAAGAAGAGAGTCGTCGATTCCAAAAGCACGCATTTTCGACAAAAAAGCCTGATGCAAAAGTCCGTCAAATGCACTAGAAATATCAAGTGCAACTACGAGTATCTTGCTTTCGCCAGATTGATGTACGCTTTGGTTCCATTATTCGGTGATGCATGCAACCACATCACCAGGTCCACACCTGTTGCTACGAAAACCATATTGCCGGTCATTGAGAAGTTTTCATGTTTCGAGATATTTCATGAGCTGACGGTTTATCAGCGTTTCCATGACCTTGGAAAGAAGGGACGTAAGTGCAATGGGTCTGTAGGCGGAGAGGGAAGAAGATTCGCCCTTTTTAGGGACGGGCTGGACAAATGCTGTTTTTCATCTGCTCGGAAAGAGTCCTAAAGGATAGGATTGATGAAAAAGCTTACGCCAGCGAGAAAGAACAGATCTTCAGAAGAAGGGACGGTGTACCATCTAGATCAGCGGGTTTGTGTATGTTGAGACCTTTAAGCACCCTTGCTACTACATGAGGGCGAAAGTGTATTCGTCCCAATGAAGATTTAACGCACTCAAGTGTAGGCGGCGACAAAGCACAATCTGGAAGTGTTGAGCTGGCCGCAAAGTGAGCAGCAAACAGATTTGCCTTGTCCAAAGAACTGATAGCTGGAATGTCATTGTAAATGAACGTTGGGATGGAGGATGAGGCAGAAGTATTAATGTTTTTTAACGAACGACCACAAATTTTTACTACCTTTGGGACATTTCAGTATATTTTGGATCAGTTTCTGGTCGTAGTTGAATTTCACACGTTTTAGAAAGGCGTTGCAGTCATTTCTGTCGGGTTGGTCTTGAAGGACCGAAAAACATTTCTCTAACCCTGACAGCCTCCTTACAGCGCGAGTCGTACCATGCCTTTTCTTTTGTTTTGATACCCTTTATCCGATGAGGGTAAAGTTTCTCATTCCAAAGAGAATGGTGATGATCATATCAGCAGCGACATCCACGTCATTATGGAGGTAGCATAACGACCAGTTAAAATTCCTGAAGAAGCTGTTAAGTCCGCTCCAATTGGCTTTCTCGTATTGCCATACGGTTCTTTTCGAAATCTTTGCTCTAACTGTGTGGTGGGTATACGAGAATTAGCTGATATGACACAATGGTCCGACGAGCCTAGAGGGGAGAGCACATCAACGGAGTACTTATCAGAGTGAGAAGTTAAAAACAAATCCAGGGTGTTGGCGGCATGACTATCAACGTCTGGTATTCGCATGGGCTCATTTACAAGCTGCGTTAAGTTGTTTTCCGCAGCGAAGATCTCAACACACCGTCCTTCGGGTGTTGTCTGTCCAGAATGTCGAAGCCACCCAGAATTGTGTATGTTGAAATCACCCGTAATAACAATTTCAGTATGAGGATACCCCATATGCAATTCTTTGTATGGAGTCAGACGGCGCATCAAACTCGTTAAAGGTCGAGTTGCTGTCCAGTTTGGGGCAGTAGTGGATAATTTGCTTACGGATATGGAATTTTAACCACATGAAATTGAATTCCGGGTCGGAACAAGGACTACATTGTGGTGGAATTTCGTAAGCTGCATCACTACGCACGTAAATGTCGAGACCGCGATGAGAAAAGAATAGTGGCACTAGTTCGTAGGCAGGTAGCCTCAGATCAGAGTGATCTGAGAGATGTGGACGGGGATCTACCTGTGTTTCACTAAGTGCCAAAACAGCTGGTCGGTACTTACAGACGTGGACGTACGCAGAAAAATGATTACTTTTTAGCCCGCGTATATTGGCAATATCTACTCTGAATTCCCGAGCCATTATAAAGAAAAACACAAAAAACACAAACACCGACGACTATGTTGCTAAGCAAGGCTGCGAAGTGAAAATTCTGACGCTGGTTTACCGAATCCAATTGTTGTAAGTGTTATGTCTTTACAACAATAGAAAACAGTGCACCTACAAAATTCTCACTTACACATCCCGCAATCCACCAGTTATTGTCTACACTCAGCCACTGCCCGTGCCGTATGACAAATACCGCAACGGCAGTGACTGAGTGCAAGCAACAGTACTTACGACCTTATTTTCACTAGCGATCCCATTAGCTCCACAGTAACGTATTGCCCCTTTACCCTATCAACTGTCTACAACTTTCACCCTCTCTATTTAATTCCACTTCTCCTTACGGCCTCTTTTCTCGGCGTAAAACATTATCTACTTGCCCTCCCTGGTCTAACAGAAGACTTCGCGCCAATTCTTATTATGGCTACTCTAACTATCTTGGAACCTACCTCCAATTCACCCAGCTCTATAACTGCCTCTGTCAGCGCTTTCTCGACGCAGTACAGACCAACCTATTAACGCTTCAAAGACATTTTATCAATTCGTCAACTACAAAAGCAAATCAGCAAATCATCGACCGACCCACATACTGTTGCCAACTATTTTGCAAACTTTTTCAAGGAATTATTTGCTGACAACTTCTTCGTACCCGACCCTGTATATACGATGGTTGGCTAAAAAGTTTCCGACCGCAACGTAAACATAGCGGCACTCGTCCATAAAAGCAAGTGAATGCTAGTTGTGCATCTTTTGGCAGTTACTTACCGAAGTTTCAGTCATTTTAGACGCGCAGTTTTTAGTTGACAGCCGTTTGAGTGAGTCGATGTGAGTGTTTTTTGTGAAAATGGAAAAAATTGAGTATCGAGCTGGCAATACGCCTACGCAAATCAAAAATGAGTTGGACTCTGTGTATGGGGCTCTGTACCATCATTTACCACTGTGAAATTTTGGGCATCTGAATTTAAACGTGGCCGTAAGAGCTTGGGAGGTGATGAACGTTCAGGACGTCCAAAAACTGCAACCACTGACGATAACATTGCTAAAGTTCACCAAATGGTGTTAGACGACCGCCTAATTAAAGTGAGAGAGATAGTAGAGGTTATGAAAAGGTCCAAAGAATGTGTTTGTTACATATTAAATCAAGATTTAGGCATGAGAAAGCTGTCCGCGCGTTGGGTGCCGCGTTTGCTTACGTTAGACCAAAAACGTGTTCGAACACACCATTAAAAATTCTGTCAAAACAGTGGACTGCAAAGGGCGAGCCGGCTCCAAAAAAAAGCAAAAACTGTTTTTTCGGCTGGGAAAGTGATGGCAACTGTTTTTTTGGGACAGTAAAGGAGTTATCTTAATCGATTATCTTCAAAATGGAAAAACCATTACAGGAGCATACTACGCATCATTACTTGCCAAGCTGAAGGCAGAAATTACGGAAAAACGGCCACTTTTGCAGAAAAAGAAAATCCTGTTTCAACAAGATATCGCGCCGTCTCACACCTCAGCGGTTGCCATGCCAAATTACGGCTTGAGCTGCTTGACCGTCCGCCTTATTCACCAGATCTAGCCCCAAGCGACTTCTTTTTATTCCCTCATCTAAAAACTGCGCTCGGAGGACAGAGATTTTCGTCAAATGAGGAGGCAATCACCTTCGTGAACAATTATTTTGTAGAGAAAAACGCCAAGTACTATTTGGACGGGTTAGAGAGATGGGAGCATCGCTGGGAGAAGTGTGTAGAGTTACAAGGAGACTATGTAGAAAAATAAAAAATTTGAGAAAATGTCTTATATCATTGTTCGGCCGGAAACCGAAACCGAGGGTCAGACAACCCTCGTATATTCCCATCGGTGTTTACGGCTTGTATTTCTATCGGTCTCTTTTAATTGCAGCTTTCCAACGTCGAACTTTGGTGGTCTTACTTGACTGCATAATGCCTATGATATACGTATTCGTACCCTGGCTGCAACTAGGCAATAATCCGAGTCAATGTTGCTTCTCCGGACAAACAGAATTAGTGACCATGGACAATCTAGATGACGGCCCAAGGACCTCTATGAATGTTGAGATGTGATAACAGCCCCGTTGTAAATTCTAAATCCATTGTCCGACTTAGTATTATGTAGGCTGTATTTTCCGATGACCCGCTGTAAGATGACTTCTTTATCCATTCACGCGTAGCATAATTTTGGTGTCATAGCTGGGACTATAGCTGATGACGTCATCTTTATTCTCTGTAGAGTCATGCTTGTCAGGCTAAAGTTTCCGAATTTGTCCTCAATGCGGAATGTTATAGAGAGTTTTCTTACATGGCGAATGCTAAAGACTTTTTAACTAAATCTCCCTCGAATAGCAAGCCCACTTCTAAATAAGCGCAGTCTATCTTCTTTGAAACAGCTCCCGTAGTAGATGTCGTAGTTTTTCAACGACCTTTTACTTGGTCCATCCCATCGCACATCGAACGATCCACCACACTAGCACACTCTTGACGAAGCCGAAAACTCTTTAAAAATCGAGGGGCTTCTAACTTTTCAAAAGATACCCTTGATACTGACTGACTTTTCACAAGCGCACTAAATTAATGATCGGGACTATTCGCTCCAATGAACTGGGACTTTTTTAAAAGACCTACTTTTCGCGCCACCTTGAACTCCCTTTTTTTCCAATTCCATCGAGGTCACCACATCACTATTGTTTTTTTGTTATAGCAAATAATAAAATAAATTAAAAAATAAAATAAAATATTTCAAATCGATTCCAATGTTAAATCAAATGAAATAGAAAACATTCAATTTTTTCCAAAATCGAAAAAAATGTGAAAAAACTCACCAATGACGTGCTCAGTGATTTTTGCGAAACCGCTCATTAAGCCGCCAAAAAACCAAAAATAAATAAAAATCACCGCTCAAAGGACAAAGATTCAGCGTTTGCGAGCTTGTGTGTGTGTGTTGGAGCGTAGAGTGTTTATTTGTTTGTTAAAGTTTTCATTCGCAGGCTTTGGAAAACGGAAAAAAAAACCGCCGATCGAACTCAAAAACAACTCTTTGGTCCATGTCAATGGGTTTTATTTGCACCGTTTCCAATACAAAATACAAAATTGTACAACAAATTTGCGTTAATTTTATGCATCCAATCGATTGTGCTAAAATTGTTCAGTTTTCATAAAAAAATTTATCGGGTCGTTGTCGTCGCTGCCGAAGTCGCAGTGGTAGTCAAGGTGGTCCCGCTTCCTGTCGTTGGGTGGTGGTTTTTTTGTTTTTTGATATTTTTTACCAGAATTTCGCTGTTTTTTTTCCATGAAGCTGTCGTGCTTTTGATCGTTTATTTCTGGTTTTTTTTATCGTCCTTTTCGGATGGGTTTTTATCAATATACACTTTTTTTTTTCGGCATTCAGACATCCTGGCATTGATTTATGCATGATAGAGCATATCAAGCCATGTGTAAAATGGGATATTTTTGCAGCTTTATATTCGTTTACTCTATGATGACGATGGTGTAGTCTCTGGCTCTGTGAATCCTTTATTATCTGCCACCAACCAGCCAAGCAAACAACCAACCGACTGACAAACGAGTACACACAGGTACAAGGTACGAGCTTTACTCCGTAGTCTCTCTCCTCGTCGACATGTACGAGTACATATTTCCAGGATTCCACGTCATGGAGCCTTTAAGGTTTTTTTTTTTATTTTTTTTTTTATTGTTCAAGGGATCACAACAAAGACATGACGACTGGGTTAAAAAATCGAATAAATAAAAATCAACATGTCTGCGGCATTATCGCGAAACATCTACAAAGGGGAGATTTTCCACGGAAAAACAAATTTTCGCTGCGCAGAAAAAAAAACCAAAAAAAAAGAGAGAAAATTCAAAAAATCCCAGTCAACACAAACACAAGGATTTATTTGTCCATGTGCTACCAGCAGGAATATGCCTTGTAGCATAAGAAAGGACCGCCACGATTAATCAGGAGATTCGACTTTGGTCATGTTTTCTGGAATATCCTCCTCAAAGGTGTAGTACTTTGGTACATTTCTATGTATCCTTACCTACTCGTACTTGACTTCGAATGGATGGTGTCGAACATCCTTCGACCCTATAAAGAAAAAAAAAAACTGATCTCCGTCTTGTACCATACATTCAGCTCGAAGAATTCGTTTACGATTAATGAAGGCGAAATCACTGAGAGGACGAAAGACTGAATTAACTGACAGACTCAAAGGGGTGAGTCGGTTACATGGGATAACGTGTGAACAAATTCGATACTTTGAATTTTGGCTGGCAGACCAACCCTTTCCATTTGGCAGTTTGGTAACAAATTAATTTTTTTTTCAATTTTACTCTCGAAACTATGTAGGGATACGTGTGTACCTGTGTACGTTTTGAGTTTTTTTTTTGTTCAAAATCACCTCAACTGTAATGAATTTGAAAATTTATGACCAACTACCTACCATCGTGGAGAGTGTTTTGAATGGAAACGTTTCAATATTGTCAACTTTGTCGAGGATAATTAGTCATTTAGATCCTAAATAGCCTGGATAGATACACACATAGAATTACGTGTGTACTCGTAGTGGCAGGTATATTAGGCAAATTAATTACTGATTTATGACATAACTGCGTTGCACACGTACTTGATATGGAAAGGGTTTTCAGCGTCCTGCTTTGCATACAAAAGTCTGTTTTAACGTTATTTTTATTTTTTTTTTGAATTTTTAACATTAATGGCTTTCTATTTTATGAGCGGGGTTCGAATGTTATGACAAACAAAACGACCGATCAAGTCAAACATCACGCTCTGGTTGTTAGATGAGAACTCACTTTATTGTCTCATATTAAAACTAACTTAGCCTAAACTTACATGCTATACTTACTAATATATATATTGGGTATATAAATTAATTCGTGCGGTTTTTTTTCAAAATGTGAACGTTTATTTAAGAAAAACGAGTACAATAGTATTATTCAAAGTATTGCCATCTGAAGCTATGACTTTTTCCCATCTTTCTGGCAATTTGTGGATCCCATCCCAAAAGAACTGCGCCGGCTTGGCAGCCAAGAATGAATCAAGCCAATTTTTGATATTCTGCTCTGATGTGAACCGTATTTCAGTGAGGGCGTTCTGCATTGACCGGAACAAATGGCAGTCAGAAGGGCAAGGTCTGGGCTATAAGGCGGGTGGGGTAAGACTTCCCATCCACTGTTTTCCAAATAGTTCTGAACCGGAATAGCAACGTGGGGCCGAGCGTTGTCATGATGGAAAATTATTGCCTCGTGTCTGGTCGCATATTCCTGCCGTTTTTCGGCCACTGCTCTCTTCAAACGGATTAATTGTGTTTGGTAGCGTTGTCCATTGATGGTTTCACCCGGTTTTAGCAGCTGATAATACAGCACACCCATCTGATCCCACCAAATACAGAGCATTACCTTCGCGCCATGGATATTCGGCTTTGCCGTTGATTTGGCTGGTTGGCCGGGTTTCACATATGATTTTTTGCGCTTGGGGTTGTCGTAATGGATCCATTTTTCATCACCAGTAACAATCCGATGCAAAAATGACTTCCTTTTGTGGTGTTCCAGCAGAATTTCGGACATGCAAAACCGCCTTTCGACGTCTCTCGGCTTGAGTTCATGTGGAACCCCCACTTTTGGCACGTTCGCTCAGTTAGCGCATGTTCACCACAAACTTCCACCAAAATACGATGACTTTCGGCAGCAGTTTTCTTCAAATTAAAGAAGAAGAACTCCCCGCAAAAACACTTTTTCAGGTACAAAGTTCGACATATTTGAGTGAAAGAAAATTATTGTTGTTTACGCTTCAAATGAATGACATATACTGAAATGACGTACAATGACAGTAGCTTTCCAACGCATGTTCAATGGAATAATAACTATGGAAAATTACAAGTTACGCCATCTCTTAGCAAACCGCACGAATTAAGTTATAGACCCAATACAATAATTCTCTTATACTTCATATAATTCTATATATAGGGTCTACAAGTAAGTTTCCAGCGTTTGTCAGAGATGGCGCCACCAGTGGATCCCGGGCAGAAATGTCAGACCCCATGTGTTTTATTTGTAGGTTTTGTATCTGTCAACAACTTTGCAGCGTTATATTTGAGCAGTTCTATCGGTGTCGTACATTTCATCGAGCAAAATCATGGCAAGTTTCCAGCCAAATAAACATCATTTGCGGGAAGCGCTGCTTTTATTCTTTAATATGAAGAAAAGTGCGGCTGAGGCCTATCGTTTGCTTTCGAAAACTTATGGGGCGGAATGTATTGGTGAATCGACGTGCCGCGAGTGGTTCAAACGGTTCAAAAGTGGTGATTTTGGAGTTGAAGACAAAGATCGCCCCGGAAAGCCGAAAAGTTTTGAAGACGAGAAATTGGACGCTTTACTGGATGACGATCCGTGTCAGATTCAAGAAGAACTTGCTGCATCATTGGGCGTCACGCAACAAGCCGTTTCCCTGCGCCTAAAAGCATTGGGATTCATTCAAAAGGGTGAAAACTGGGTGCCGTGCGAATTGAAGCCAAGAGACGTCGAACGGCGATTTTGCATGTCCGAAATGTTACTGCTGCGGTATAAAAATAAATAATTGCATCGTATTGTCATTGGTGATGAGAAATGGATTTATTATGATAATCCTAAACGCAGAAAATCATATACAAAGTCCGGCCCAATCGACGCCGAAACGAAATATTCACGTGCATAAGGTCATGCTCTGCATATGGTGGGATCAAAAGGGTGTCGTATTCTACGAACTGCTTCCGAGTGGTGAAACCATCAAAGGACCATTATATCGAACTCAACTAATTCGTTTGAAGAGGGCATTAAAAGAAAAACGGCCAGAATATGAGACCAGGCATGAGTCCGTCATTTTTCATCACGACAACGCTCGGCCACATGTTGCGGTTTCGGTGTAAAACTATTTGGAAAATAGTGGATGGGAAATTCTGCCTCAAACGCCTTACAGTCCAGACTTGGCACCATCTGACTACCACTTGTTTCGTTCGATGCAGAACGCTCTTACGGGAATACGCTTCAGCTCAGTAGAGGAAATTTAAAATTGGCTCGATACGTTCTTGGGCTCGAAAGACGAGAAATTTTTTTTGTCCGGAATTCATAAATTGCCAGAAAGATGGGGGAAAGTTGTAGCTTCCGATGGACGATACGTTGAATAAAGCATTGTAACTATGTTTTCATAAAAAAACTTCAAATTTTGGAAAAAAACGCTGGAAGCTTTTTGAATTATCAAAGACTTACTTTAATTTATTTTAATTTGTGTAAAGATACAATGTCATATTATTTTATACATAAACCGTTCTCTTGTTTTGTGATTTTAATTTTATTCTCTTAGAACATCTGAGTGTAACATATTTATTTTTTTCGTTTTTTATTCGGTGTGATTATCATTATCGGTATCCGAATTACCTTCTAATTGTTCTCTGTTTCTTTTATTTTTGTTCAACAATTCTTCTGTATTTCTTATTGGGTGCTCTATAGGGATTCTAATATTTGACGGTGAAAATCTCACCTTTTTTATATGATAAGCTTTCTTCAAATCACCTACATGTGCCGTTCTCCTAACACCATTTACATCTATTTCATATATACTTCTACTTAACTGTTTGATTATCTGTGCTAGTACATAATTACAATAATCTTTATAAACGTTTCTATATCATACAATCTCATTCGGCTTAAACTTACAAATTTCATTTACAGTAACCTCCTTGGCTTTCCTAATTTGAGTTTTTACTTCTGTATTAGGTTCTTCACTTGTTTTCTTATTCCTCTTCCCTTTTAATTTATTACTAACCGATTTTCTGTTTAAGCTATTAAGCAATGTATTAGGTGTATATTTGAAAATTAAAATTAATTGCGCTGGAGATCTATGCATCGTAATAGTCGGGGTATTTCTATATTGAAAAAGAAAATTGTCAATCTTCCATTGCATCGGCAAACTTTTCGTTTCCGGATCTATTAAAAACTTTTTTAAAGAACGTTTTAGAGTTTGCACTGCTCGTTCGGCTAATCTGTTAGATTGCGGATGATATGGTGGAAATTTTAAGACTTTAATTGAGTTTTTATTACAAAATTCTACAAATTCTACAAAATGATCCTAGGAAAACATGGAACATGGGGAATAGACGAAGTAGTATGCAACAACTTTTCAATAAAAAATAACGATTTTAGGGGCATTGTGGAGAAGTTTGCGGATCAGTTTTCTAAAAATATCCTATCCATCTTACACTTATGTAATATTAAGACATCTAGGCATGGGGGTGGCCATGGTGTAGTGGCACTAGCAATCGCTTTGAAACTAAGCTTACCAAAAGACATAAAATGAGGCACAGAAGATACAAAATAGTACGGAGAAACCGACCCAACTCCATTCAAGGAAGTGGCGTTGCGATTTTCGTAAGAAAAGGTATACGTTTTAAAAGAGTATACAGTCGCGTAGTACGTAGGTTCCAAGTGCTGGAAGCATGCATCGTGTATATTCACCTCCGTAGTGGAAAGCGGCTATACATGGTGTCTGTCTATGCACCTAAGGCTACTCAATCCACCTTATTCATCTCAGAGCTCGAAACACTTTTTCGATTCCTAAGGCTGGAATTGGAAGACAACTATTTTATTATCGGCGGAGATTTCAACGCCAAACATAGAGATTGGGGAAATGATACACCAAATACTAGAGGGAACCTACTATTCAATTGGTATGGTCAACACAGCATAATCTATCGACTCGGGCTTAAGGCGACGGATAGTCCGTCGTTTCCCAGACACGGGTTCTATTTGGATCTTCTGCTGTTCGACTCACGAATACAACTGACATGCACTAATCAACAAACTACAAACTGTCTACGCACTTTCGTGTATGACAGTGACCATTGTGGTCTCAGCACCGAAATAACTGTTCCCAACGAAATTGCGGGATTGGATGAGTTTGTGCAAAGGCATTCCTACAATTATAGTAGGGTGCGTTGGACACACTTCACCAGAACACTGACTAGAGCACTCTCCTCGAATTCGCTCTACCCACCGTCCAACAGAAATCTATCAAACGAGGAGATTGACAGTCATCTAAGACTAATGGACGAGACAATCAAACTAACAATGCACAAAACGATACCTCGGTATCAACACACTGACGACGACGACTTATTCCGCAACGCAACTATTGACGCACTGCACCGACAAAAAAGTAGACTGCTGTCAAGACTAAAAACCTTGTACAGACAGTTTACTGACAGACATAACCCGGAGATTAGGACACTGAAGTCGTTGATTAAAAACCTCCAAAAATTAATAAAGGAAAATTACAGAAACTCTGTAAGTTTGTATTGGAACAATAAAATTCGGGCTGTAAACACCAGCAACAAGAATATGTTCCCGCAAATAAATAAAATATTTCGGAGAAATAATCAGAAAGACCTTCCATGTCTTAGAATCACCCGAACGACGAACAACGAACAAATACTTGTAGCAGCAGGCATTGATTCAAGTGAGGCCGTTGATGATGACAACTTCTTTGTGATCGAGGATCCGCAGGAGCAGGTAGAGGCTATAGGAGCAACTTTCCAGGAAGTATACAAGGCGAGTGTTATCATTGGCCCGAACCACGACTTGGAGAATCGAGTCCTTGTGCACAATTTCTACCTTCGGAATGAAATAGAGAATTGGCGATTCGAGAGCTCGGGCTTCACCCAGTTTAGTGACGAGAATAGGTCAAATAATGTCATCACCAACGACAGGGTACTACCGCCGTTCATTTCGAAGGAAGAGCTTCAAACGATCTTCGAATCGCTTAGAAGTAAGAAATCAGTGGGAACCGATGAAATACCGAACATCGTGAATCCGGTGAATCTCCGCTCGATCAGTCTTCTTCCAAACATCAGTAAGGTTTTCGAGAAGGTGATCAATAGAGTACTGACTAAGTGGGTTGAGGACAAACATATAGTTCCGGATAATCAGTTCGGTTTCAAGGCAGAGCATGCTTCATGCCACAGCATTCATGCTGTGTCGAAACTGGTTTCTGATATCCAATGGAACAAAGGCAAAAAACAGTGCACTGGTGCCTGCCTGATTGACTTGGAAAAGGCCTTCGACCTTTTGGTTAGAGGGACTCTTCTTCAAGCTGGACAGGTTGGGCATTAGCAAACCACTGCTGTATATTCTTTTTGATATGCTCTCCAGTAGACAGTTCATCGTGAAGAATGGCGATGTGACTTCCGCTGGCACATTTAACATTAAAAACGGTGCGGTAAATTCGCCGATCCTATTCAACATTTACACAAGTGATCTGATAGGTTCACTTCCCCACAGCATAGCGTACGCAGACGACTTAATCGCGTACAGATCAGGTCCAAAGATTGAGGTCATTAATATACTTTTGCAGGGTTACTTCGATAAAATTAAACAATATTGCGATGACTGGAAGTTGATTTTCAACTTCCAGAAATCGGAAACCATTCTGTTTAGGACGCCCTTATCAGGCCCATGCTTGTATTTGGGTGTCCCGTGTGGTTCAACGTGAGAACAAGTTTATTGGAAAAGATTCGGTTGTTTGAGAGGGCTTGTCTTAGGACTTGTCTTCGCTTATACAGAACACCAGAGTCTGAGTACATAAAATTCTATCCTAATTGTACAATACGGCGAACCTGATAAGAGTGGACAATTTCATCATTAAGTTGACTCGAAGGCACATTGCAAGAGCAATGACCTCATCTAACAACCTGATCTCAGGGGCTTACTACCCCAATTATATGTATCACGAGAGAGCTCGCCTTGACGGCTTTATTCCTCCAGAAGCGTGACAGGAGGGATGTTGCTCAGCAGCACCAACAATTTTGGTGGCTTGATGAAGGCGAGGATGCTTCGTCGTCGAACTCCTCCAGTGATAGGTAGCTTCATATGAAGCAGAGTGGGCCAGCCTAATTATTTTTATTTTTGTTTTTTTAGCCATGGCCGGCTTATATAGTTTTAAGTAGTATTAAGTTAGATTTTAAGAAACAAAAAATATAAAAAAAAAACAAAAAAAAATAAATAAAAATAAAAAATTATAACAAAAAAATAAAATATAAATATATACATATATATATATGTATATGCATATATGTATATATAAGTGTATGTGTGTTGTGTATTGTATATAAGTGTATGAATGTATTATGTAAGTAGGTTAAGTAGATTAATATTTATTTTTTAGGTAGTATGTAAGGTTAATTAAAAAAAAAAAGTCCAGAAACTAAGTTTTTCTAATTAAAATAAATTTTCTTAGTTTTTAGTTTTAATAAATGTAAAAAACAAAATAGACTGTAAGTAACGTCGAAAGACATAGATTAAGTATTATGTTTAACGTAGAGTGCCCGCATGGGGTCAGTAAGTTAGTATAAGATTATTTGTAAGTTAGTTAAGCTAATTTTTAAGCATTTTTTTGTCTAGCAAGTAAGAGTAAATTAAGAGAAGCAATAAACTGAAAAAAACTGAACTGGTGTCAACGAAGCGGTTAATAGTAAATTTGCACTTCATGCAAATTCTTAGACTGCCGTCTTTTTTTCCTACTGAGACGATGGGAGTAGCCCAACGACTATGCGTAACTGACTGAAGAATTCCTACACTGCACAAATGGTCTATCTCTTGTTCAACTTGATTTCTCATCTCAAAAGGCACAACATACGGCTTTAAAAATATTGGTCCGCGTCCGGTCTCACACTTATGTCAACCTCGAAACTTTTAATTGGTTCATTAAAATCTCCTGGAAAAGCCTTTCCATATTTAACTTTAAGCTTTTCCACTAACAAAATATTATTTTCCGAATTAATATTTATCAAATTTAAATTCATTTTGTCTTTTATTTAATTGGCTAGTTTTAATGTTTGTAATAAAACATTTTTGCCAATTAGGGTAAAGTACACCTATCCAATTTCTTCCCAACAACGGGCGGAAATATTTGTTGGTTCTGAAAATCACCAAATGTAAAGCATTTACCTTTTCAGGATCTTCTACATTAACTAATTGAGTTCCGACCACATCGAATTTTTCTCCAGTCACTGCCTGTAATATTTTAGAACATTGTGTTATAGAAACATGGCTAAAGTATTTTTTATAATCATTTATATGAACTACAGACGCACACGCACCAGAACCAACTTTAAAATTAATTAGCATATCATTAACACTATTTCAGCAATTAAAGGCTCGTCTAAAGTTAAATTATTTATGTAACCAATACTCAGTGTCTCATCGCCCGTTTCTTCTTCTTCCTTGGTTTCCTTTGATAATGATTTTATCTGCTTCGGCTGCTGCCGACCTCCCTGTTGTTTGTTTTTACACTGGACCAGCAATTGCGAGCAAAATGTCCCTATCGCTTACATCGAAAGCATTGTACTTGTGCGACACCATGGGAAAAACTCCTTGCTGTATCTCTATTACCGCTTCTGTGTTGATTTTCTCTTGGCGATCTGTTCTTACGGTTACGATTAGCCCTTTTATGATTCCATGTACTCATAGTCTTGCTTTCTGGAGAAGTATATCGGCGTGAAGATCTATGTGTTGATCGTATAGCATTGGTGTTTATGGGATTCATCATCCTAATCTCACTCTCTGTCATCTCCATTGTTGCTGCAAGCTCTTGAGCTTTGTCGAGTGTTAACTCCGGCTCGTTTAGTAAACGCTCTTGAATTTTTTTGTTTTTAATACCGCAAACCAACTTGTCTCTTAATGCTTCTCCGAGAAACTTTGTCTTTGCCAGGAACTTTAATTCGACAATATAATCAGCCAACGACTCGTTATGCTTTTGATCTCGCTTATAAAATTTGAAGCGTTGTGCGATGACGTTGGTTTTAGGCGCGAAGTACGATGAAAACTTTTGAATAATTTCATCATACTTAGGTGTAGCGGGATCCGTTAAGAGTTTTGTATAACTTTCCTCCAATCATACTTATAAAAAAAAGACACCTTGTCTTCGTCCGCTAAAATCGTATTTAACTTCAATAGCTGCATCATGCGCTGCTGATACAATTTGAAGTCGTCTTCAATATTGAAAAAACTCAATGTTCCCCATCAATGCAGTTGTCAGCAGTGCTCCGATATCCATTTTAGCGTCCTCCGCAGTAGAAACCATGTTCCTTGGTAACGAAATTATCTGTTCTAATTTTATTTTATTTTTCTTTATTCATTAACCACTTTACAACTTTTAGTCTTTTAGGATGAACACTTTATCCCCGTCGCCATGTGTTATGACGAACAACACGACCCTTCAAATCAAACATCACGCTCTGGTTGTTAGATGAGAACTCACTTTATTGTCTCATATTAAAACTAACTTAGCCTAAACTTACATGCTATACTTACTAATACATATACAATAATTCTCTTATACTTCATATAATTCTATATGCATATATAATAGTTCTGTTCTCTATTGACGATCCTGGAACATCATAGAAATCATAGAAAACAAAGTAGAAGGCTGAGCTCGGAAATAGTAGATGGCTTAGGAGCAGGTTCGGCCAAATAGTCTTCTACGAGTGCCTCTGGTTTTCATTCATCTCATTGGTTCAATCGCCTCCTCTAGATAGCGCAAAATTATGCCTAAATGCGAGTAGGTTGCTCAATTATGAAATATCGTCTCGGTCCTCTGGAAAATGAGATTAAACACCACCCGAATGCTACCCACGCAAGTATGCATGAGAAACTGCACTTCTGAGAGTTCCTTCACAAAAACATCGAACCAGCAGTTCGTATCTTGCAACTCAACATTAAAGAAATTGGTAAACCGTAAAGTAAAGCCACCTTTTAGAAAAGAGGAAAAGTGTAGCGGCATGATCTGTTAAACGTAAGGTTGGAGTGGTTCTCATTAAGGTCTGCAAAATACCACTGGAAGAACGTGGGAGGGCGATGCCGTAGCTTATCCAGAAGATTTATTGAAAAGTTTGTCAAGATCGGTGATCTTCAGAAAGGAAAGAGATCATTTAGACCTCTTCCATATATATTTAGGTGGGGCTACAGCTCTTTGCGAACCTGGGGCTCAACTAACTAGCCTCTCCAGTTAGTCCGGTCTTTAGCTAACTGCCTCCAGTTGCGCACTCAAAGTAGGTTGAGGTCCCCTTTTAGTTGTGCGCGCCAACTAAGGTGAGGTTTTCCTCTACTGCCCTAAACAAACATAAACCAGATTATTCACATTTCATCTAAACAAGCAGGAACTTACAATACTTCTACTGTGGATCTCGGCTAATAAGATCTCGACTAAGAAGGTCGTGAGCTAAACAAAGCAGCGTAAGATACGGGGTGTGAGTTCATATCCACTGGAAAGATGGCATACTTGCCAACAGATCAGATCCAGATAAGACCTCCGATTTATTTTTTTTTTTTCTGTTGAAACAGAGCACTCAGACACTCCTTGTAAGTTCCTTTTAATGACATCTTTCAGTCTTACGAAGAAAGTTGACTAAGCGCTTCAGTGATAAGGTTCCTACAGTACCACTACCCACCACGTCAGCGCCGAGTACCTGCAGCCTGTTGCTTAGCAAAATTGTAATGACCTGTCACGACGCCGCAGAATTTCCTGCGGAGAGACAGCAGAAAGGCCGCTGCCTTCCAAGAAATGTCCTCATATGAGACCTAACCGTCAATGTAAGCCTTAACCGAGGACGCAGGTAGACAAAACGTAGGTTCGGGTCCTGAAAAACTCTCCTCTGAACCTTTCCTGGTAAGTTCATCGGCGAATTCTTTTCCTGTGATCCCATTGTGACATAGGACCTAGACAAGAGTCACTGAATTTAGCCTCCCGACTGCCTTCATTGATCTCTTGCATTCTTGAACTAGCTCGGAAGTCGTAAGAGGGTTCAGCAAAACTCTAAGCGCAGCTTGCCTATCGCTACAACGCAAATGTTTGCCGCCTCCACCGGTTCTCCGCAATGTTCGCTGCCATCAGGATTGCGTAAATCTCCGCTTGGAAGACAAATGCAAGCTTTCCTAACGTGAAGTCTAATATAACTAATAAAGTCCTCCAGAAAGACCACAGCGCCATATCCTATATTTGTTTTGGAACCGTCCGTGAAGACCCGACTGCATTCCTTTCCTGGCTTAGATTCTGGTCGAAATCAGTCCTGGGTACAAGAAAAGTAGATTTCGTCCTTGTCCTTGAGACCAGAGTCATAAGACAGCCGACGCGCAGGGTCATCAAAGCTCCAGTGTGTGTCGTACCAAGGACCACTTCTTTTTAAACGGAAGATGGCTTCGAGAGTGCAGCCCATGATGTGAATATAAAGGGGACTCAGATTCATCAATGTGTTTAGAGCGGAGCCAGGAGTGCTGGGTAAAGCCCCCATGCAGTCGGGACAAACCGTTCTTTGGGTCTGGTAAAAGCAGCAATCACGTATTTTCGCGAGAGCTTATTCCATCAGATAACCGACGCATAGGATTGGTCTTATCATAGCCGTGGAACTTTTTCGGTGACAGGCCCCATGTCTTGCCGATAGCTCCTCTGCTCTGCCAGAAGGCCGACGGTGCCTTACATGCTTTCGAAGTCACATGTTTAGTCCAGAGAAGTGTGTTATCCAGAATGACACCCAAATACTTAACTTCTTTGGAGAATTGGATGATGATGCCTTTAAGCACTAGATGGTTAGCTCTTCATAAAGAGAACAACCTCAGTTTTGAGAGCATTGACTGAAAGCTCATTACTAGTGCACCGGTACCGTGCCGACCACCGACGAGTGCACACGTCATCTTGCACTCGTATTTCTCCGTGCTGTAAAAAAAAAAAAAACCCCAAAACCACCGCGCGCGCGTGAAAAAAAAAAAAAAAAATATTAATAATAGTGCAGTGCCATAGAGAAAAAAAAAAAACATTATCACACAGTGTGGGAATCCTACACCTCTCCCGCTCCTGGTCATAGTACTGTTGCTTGCACTCGGTCGCTGCCGTTACGGTATTTATCATACGGTACGGGCAGTGACTGAGTGTATGTGACAACTGATGGATAGCGGGTTGTGTGTGAAAATTTTGTTGGTGCACTGTTTCATATTGTTGTAAGGGCATAACACCTACAGCAATTTGATTCAGTAAACCATCGTCAGAATTTTCACTTCGCAGCCCTGCTTAGTATCGTCGGTGTTTGTGTTTACTATGTTTGTTTGTGATTATGTCTAGGGAATTCAGGGTGGACGTAGCCAATATACGCAGGCTAAAAAGCAATCACTTTTCTGCGTACGTCCACGTCTGTAACTACCGACCAGCTGTTTTGGCACTTAGCGAAACACAGGTAGATCCCCGCCCACACCTCTCAGACCACAATGATCTGAAGCTACCTGGCTACGAACTAGTGCCACTATTCTTTCCCCGTCGCGGTCTCGCCATTTATGTGCGTAGTGATGTAGCTTACCAAATTCCACCACAATGTAGTCTCTGTTCCAATCCGGAATTCAATTTCATGTGGTTAAAATTCCATCTCCGTAAGCAAATTATCCACTACTGCTTTATTTACAGAAGCCCCAAACTGGACAGCAACTCGACCTTCCACGAGTTTGATGCGCTGTCTGATTCCATTCAAAGAATTGTATCCCTGTATCCTCATACTGAAATCGTGATTACGGGCGATTTGAATATACACAATTCTGGTTGGCTTCGACATTCTGGACAGACAACACCCGAACGACGGTGTGTTGAGATCTTCGCTGCGGAAAATAACTTAACCCAGCTTGTAAATGAGCCCACACGCATACCAGACGTTGATAGTCATACCGCCAACACCCTGGAGTTGTTTTTAACCTCTCACCCTGACAAGTACTGCGTTAATGTACTCTCTCCTCTAGGCTCGTCGGACCATTGTGTCATATCAGCTAAATTCTCGTACACCCACCACACAGTTAGAGAAAAGATTCCTAAAAGAACCGTATGGCAATACGAGAAAGCCAATTGGAGCGGACTTAACAACTTCTTTAGGAATTTTAACTGGTCGTTATGTTTCCTCGATAACGACGTGGATGCCGCTGCTGACATGATCACAGAAACTATTCTCTTTGGAATGAGATGCTTTATCCCACATCGGATGAAGAGTATCAAACCAAAAGAAAAGGAATGGTATGATTCGAGCTGTAAAGAGGCTGTCAGGGTTAGAGAACTGTTTTTTCGGTCCTACAAGACCAACCCGACAGAGGAAAACCGAAAAAAGTTTAAACGAGCCAGAAATGACTGCAACGCCTTTCTTAAGCGTGTGAAATTCCAATATGACCAAAACCAGTAAAAATTGTTGGTCATTCGTCAAAAACATTAGAAATTCTGCCTCATCGTCCATCCCAACGCTCATTTACAATGACATTCCAGCTGTCAGCTCTTTGGACAAGGCCAATCTGCTTGCTGCACACTTTGCGGCTAGCTCAACACTCCCAGACTGTGCTTTGTCCCCGCCTACACTCGAGTGCGTCGAATCTACAATGGGACGAATCCACTTTCGCACTCGTGTAGTAGCAAGAGTACTCAAAGATCTCAACATGCATAAATCCGCTGGTCCAGATGGTATATCTCCCCTTCTTCTGAAGAGGTGTTCTTCTACGCTGGCAAAACCACTGCGTAAGCTTTTTCATCAGTCCTACTCTTTAGGACTCTTTCCGAGCAGATGGAAAACAGCATTTGTCCAGCCAGTCCCTAAAAAAGGCGAATCTTCTTCTCTATCCTCCTACAGACCCATTGCACTTACGTCCCTTCTTTCCAAGATCATGGAAACGCTGATAAATCGTCAGCTCATGAAATATCTCGAAACACGAAAACTTCTCAATGACCGGCAATATGGTTTTCGTAGCAACAGGTCCACTGGTGATTTGATGGCATGTCTCACCGAAAAGTGGAACCAAAGCGTACATCAATCTGGCGAAAGCAAGTTAGTTGCACTTGATATTTCTAAGGCATTTGACAGAGTTTGGCATCAGGCCCTTTTGTCGAAAATGCGTGCTCTTGGGATCGATGACTCTCTTCTTCAGTGGATTAGAAATTACCTTTCGGAACGTTCAATTCAAGTTGTCTTGGTTGGTTTCAAGTCTGATATTCACAAAATAAATGCTGGTGTGCCCCAGGGCTCCGTTCTGTCTCCTACACTATTTTTAATTTTCATCGATGATCCCTTGTCTTCCACTTCTTATCCAATATATTGCTTTGCTAACGACAGTACTCCCTGCTTTCCATATTCGGTTCCGGACTCACGTCCCTTCTCTTCGATTGTAGAACTGGAACGGCAGCGTATGTTAAGCTCATTAAATTCCGATATCAACAGCATAATCATTTGGAGAACTATCAATAGAGTGGAATTTAATGCTTCCAAAACACAATGCTGTCTGCTATCGCCAAAGCGAAATTCAAATACCCAGTCATTATCCATGAATGGCACTCGCATCGTCGAAACCGATAAATTTTCCATTCTCGGTATGTGTATCAGTAACAACTTACGTTGGAATGACCACATATTCGATGTCGCCAAAAATGCTGCGAAATGTCTAGGTTTTCTCAAGCGATGTAAGAAATATTTTACCCCCTCTGATCTGGCCACAATATATAAGGCATTTATCCGCCCAAAATTGGAGTACAATGCCCACATCTGGTCAGGTGCTCCTAAAACATCTCTGCACCTGCTAGATAGGATTCAAAACCGTGCGATAAAACTAATTGGTGATACTAATATCAGTCAATCAATTGACACCCTCGAACACCGACGTAAAGTCTCCTGTCTCACTTTGTTTTATCGCTATTTCCACCACCAGTGCTCCATTGAAATTGCCAGTAGCATTCCGCCCATTCAAACTTTCAACCGTAACACCCGTCTCGCTAGGAATGCTCATCAGTATACCCTCAAGCCCATTTTCGGACGTACTCTTAAATATCGTGATTCTTTCCTAAGCCGTACAACTCGCTTATGGAATGCCCTGCCGACCTCTGTGTTTCCTGGTCGTTATAACTTGTAAACATTTAAAAACAATGTACATCGGTACCTGTCTTTTCTTCCTCCCTAAATTTCCTTCGCCCGCGCTGTGTACGAACATTTTAAGGGTACAAAACCCTTTGAGCGCGCGCCGATTATAAAAAAAAAAAAAAAAAAAAACCAGTCGTCGATCACATCTAGGGCTGCGTGTGCAGCCGCTAGACACTATCTATCAGACAGTACAGCTACATCATCCGCGTATTCTTGTGCATAGACGTTAGAACTATTGAGCAGAACACCGCATTGCGGGCAACTCCTGTTTACCCCCGCTACCACATATTGACCACAGCCTGCATTCGCAATCGATGTCCTATTCACCAGGATTGATTTTATTCACGAAACTAGTGATTCATCTACGCCATATTGGCTGGCCGAGTTAAACAAGCCGTCAAAAGCCGCGTTGTTGAAAGCCTCTCATCGTCAATGGAAATGACAAATTCTGCCTACCAGATTCTGAGGTGCACTCTCGCCTACCACCGGGTAGGCGTGTTGATCGCCGACAGAGGAAGCATTCGCAAGGCGGTTTTACGCACATGGACAGCATGACGCAAGTTAGACATAGGTCTGAAACTGTATTTCGGTATAAAGACCACTCTCACTGTTCGCCAGGGTTCCGGTATGTATGCCAGTGCCAGGCTTCAGAGTTGCCAGCAGCTGGTCTATACCTTTTTGTAACATAACTGGGTATATATCATCGGTGTCAGGCGACTTAAAGCTATCAAAGGAAGAAAGAGCATGTTTAATGGCCACATCCGTCACCACAACTGATGCGATATATGAGCTACGGCGTCTGGTGTTCTTCAGCTCAATAGCAGCTTCGTTGATAGGAGCTACATAGTTGTGAGCTGGTTCCGATTAGGTTACCTGGGAAGTGAGACTCAAGCATAAGACAGATAGTCTCTGCTTTTGACTCAGTGTAGGTAGGTAGGTAAGGTAGGTAAGAGTGGCTGTTGGAAATACCAACCAACTTGAGCCTATTGGCCCATTGTGATGCCACGTGGATCTATGATCCTCTTACTAATTGAACAAGTTTGAGCTCATGATGAAGCGTAGGAGACTGTTTACGTCTATATTTTTTAGATCGTTTATGTCGTTGTAGAAGAAAGCTCCTAAGTGGCCATGTACAGAGTAGGTGGAGGATTGTCTCCTCCTCTTCCTCGCCCATGCAGTTTGTAAAGGCGCCAAGCCTTCTTGCGTGCTTGCCTATGAGGCAGTATCCAGTGATGACATCTATGATGGCGCTGTGTTGTTTCTTATTTAGAAGGATCAAACCCTTAGAGCGATTCAGATCCAGCTTTGGCCAGATCTGTTTGGTGGCTAGACATGTTGGTCCAGTAGTCCACCTAAGGTCTGTAGCGATTGGTATACCTATGCTACCCTTTTCCGGTAGAATAGGTAGAGTGGTTCCAAATTTGGCGAGTTCATCGGCTCTACAGTTCCCTGGAATGTCTTTGTGGCCCGGCGCCCGACAAAGGTGAAGATTGAACTGCTCTGCCATCTCCATAAGGGATGATCGGCATTCAAGGGCGGTTTACAATTTAATGAGACCGAGTCCAGGGACTTGATAGCGGTATGACTATCCGCAAACATGCAGATATCCTTTGCAGATATCATGTTTTTCTTCAGCCAGGACAGAGCTTCTTTAATCGCCAAAATTTCCGCCTAGAACACGCTACAGTGATTTGGACGACGGAAAGAGAAGCTTAAATTTAGCGTATTTGAGAAAACACCGCCACCAACTCCGCTATCGGTTTTAGATCCATCTGTGTAGAGATGGATTGACTTGTGCTCCATGTAAGCATCTTCCTCCCAGATGGATCTAGAGGGGAAGCTTACATGGAAGTTTTTGACAAACCAAAGTTCAGGTGTGGTATAATCGATGTTCTCTTAAGAATACTGGCGTGGCCAAATGGATTATTTAGTCGTGTTAGGGGTGTCGAATAAAACAGAATTTTCTAATGCCGCAGAGGGGACAAAGACATGCTGTTCTTTGGACTCTGCTTAGTTTGCTAGTCTAAGGCTGTCCACCACCAGTCAACAACCCCGTAGATGAGCATCGGTCTTATGACAGCGATTATTATTGCGTCCTTTAGGACTTCACTGAAAGACCTGAGAGATGTGCTATTGGATGACCCAGGGGTTTTGGCGCTGTGGGTTTTGGGCCTCTTGGGAACCGGCACGGTTTCCTCCAAAGGTCTCTGACGCTTGGAGGAGTCTTTAGGTGTTTTGGGAGCAGTGGAAGCAATGGGTAATCCGTCATTTAGGATGTTATTAGTCCACTCAGTCTTCCTCTTTCTCCGCACTTCTCTCAACCACCAGAATGGATCCGAAGGTTTTGATGATGCGTGAGGCATTTCGGCGTCTTAGGTAGAACGCCTTAGATGGAGAGCCTTAGATGGAGCTTGCCGATGCGGCTGAGCTCGAGATTCCTCCTTGGGGAGAGGAGTTTTGGTAGCAGCGACAAGTCCGTGCCCTGCCACAAACTTGCTGCTGCTAGGGGTGGAGGAAGTGATAGGACCATGGCTTGCCACAGTCCTACCACTCCCTGAAGATTTCTTTTTAGGTTCGTTGCGCTTGCTTTTAGAGGATGGTGCACCATGGCACCATGCTGCAATCACCGTTCTACCGCCCGGTATTAAAGGAGTACCGGCCTCGAGTTTTGTTTTGTTTAGATTTTCCATAATGTGGTCCCACGAGTAGCGGAGATAGGGTGGTCCATCTGTACACAGATCCGCCATATACAGAAAAGGCTAGCTAATCCGGAGGTCGCCAGGTATCTGGATACAACGTTCGCGACTGAGCTATTTTCGGAGAAGCTGGGCCCTCAGCCAGGTTGAACTTCGGCAAGGGTCGTATGACACCTTGATCCAGCCCCCCAGGTTGGGTGGAAAGGGGGGGAGTATCCTTTGGTTTCAGGACTCGTCTGGAGAATTTCTCGAGATTCATTGACCCTACTCAGCCTCTACAGCTCGACAAGTTCGATGCTCGCGGTAGAGGTTGACTCAGTGTAGGTATCAAATGTTCTGAGTGGTTACAGCCTGGTTGATCTACCCCTTTTGAGGACATTGACCAGGCTACGGGTTTCACCGATAATTTCGATCTTTTCGCAAAAAACTTTGTAAGAGGCGCTCTTCGAAATCCGAATATGCCTCTCAAATTCGTTTTGCTTCGATCAGTAAAGATTCCAATCTTGCATATCGGATTGCTTACTACGAGCTGGATATGGGTTCATCCGCCACCAATTCTTTTCCAACACCTTGGCTCAGTATTGGAGATCCCTATAGAACTGGTATCCGGATATGTCGAAGCAGCTCATATAGGGATTACACATAGTAGTTCGGCCTAACTGGAACTGTAGACGCCACCGCCATCCAGAGAATTCGCCCGCTGCAGCCTAAAACAAGAAAAAGTGCCGAGGAGACTCTCTCGCCCGCTGCCACCAACGCCCTACCAAAGGGGTTGGTAGCCCAATCTCCAATCGAGGTCCTAGGCACCCACTATGGGCTGGACAATATGTTTAAATCGGCCATATTGCAATTCTTCTCTAAGTAATTGCTATCTCTTCCATTTGAATGGAAATTTGCAAATATCATTCCAAAATCGAAAGAAATAATTTTCTTCCATCGGGGACAGGCATTTGAAAAGTCTACTCTCGCGAGCTTACAAGCTCACATCTCTATCTCTGATTGATTGACTACCATTCAACTTCAGGTTCCGTCGTTTGCTCTTTTCTTTTGGAGATTTTAATTAAAACCATACTTCGAAAACTACCGTTGATTCGGCAACATTAACCACATCCGGATCTACGAATACAATGTGAGTTTTAGGATTTTAACCATTCCCACCGGTACGAGTATAGACCGCTTTTAATAGCCTCTGGCGAACTTATGATTGACCGAAATGGTTAAGGAAGCCTCTCTCTTCAGCCACATGTCAGTCAATCTCTTAATTAAAATTGTTAGCCAGCCATCCTGTCGTTTACGGATCCCTATCCGTTACTGTACTGTACGAGTATATGAGTGTGTTTGTTATCAAAACAAAATCCTCGCTTCTACAATAGATAAACACAGACTTGTTCATCTGTAGAAAATAATATTGTGCTCGTACTTCCAGGTACATGGACTGCACTTGACGTGGACAAAACAAAAATACAACTCTGTTGTGCGCCTAGTCCATGTGGCTTTTTCTAATTAGAATTTCCGTTTTTTGAAAAATATCCGACAAGCTGAGTAGATAGATTAAAAAATTCCACCTCGTAGATACTCGTACTCCTTTAGTTTTTTATAAATTTTTGAAATTAACCACTGCAGGCGCTAAATAGGAATACACTGTGCGTTTTGGGAAGAAGATGCACTGTACGACGCGCAGATGCTTCTCTGTTTTTGTTTTTCCTTTCTCCTGAATCTGTTCAGCGTGATTCTAATCTCATTTCGTATGATAGCTGACACGTGACCAGAACTGATTTGTTTTTATTGAAAGTTTTCATTTTGGCATTTCGAATAAAAGTTGCTAACTACCGAGAGCCACCCCTTTGATGAGATTTCCAAAACAAGTCCTTGCCATTGTGCTGCATGCCTACTACGTTGTTCTATGTATACAGACTACAGAGTATCTGAAACAAATGACGATAGAACGGTAACTAACCCCCTGAGTGTAACTAATGCGCACACCCTTAGCTGGCCGAATCATAACAGAGCATAAAATTAGGGCAATTTGGAAGGCTATACCACTGTGACTATGAGGAGGACATAGATACGATATTCGTATTCGTATCTATGCGCCGGGTGATGAGATGACAAATCTCGTTATGAATTGGAAAATATGTTGTCCTGTTATTTTATTTAATTTTGAATGAAGATAACGTTAGCGTTAGCGTTAGCGGCTGTGCGTGGCGTATCCGGCCTAATTAGGCATACGAATAATTCAGTTAACCCTGACAGGAGTCAGCAGTCGAAGCCTTGCGCAATATTCGATGAGAAACTCACCGGATGTGCAGATTGGATTTTTATTGTGAATTTTTATGATACAATATTTCGGTTGGATGCAATGTAAATAAAGAGGGATGAAGGGATATAGCAGGTGTGGGTGTCTTTTGTCCGGTCGGGCTCAGTGAACAGGTTATTCGAAAGGCTACCTATAGTTAGGTCACCATGCATGTGGGAGTCTAGAAGTGATCAGACTTTATGATGTCAGGTAAGTGCTCTTTAACTGAAGCATCAGTCGTATCCTCTGCCATTATTTCCACTCAACGAAGTGGACACAGTTCGTTGTAATCTAATTTCTGGAGTTTTAGTAGTCAAGAATCTGTATCTTTACTCGTCATTAGCTCATTAGACAAATGTATAGAGATCCTCCCATTCGGGAGCTCACGTTTGTAATGCACAGAATTCAGAGGATATAGGGTGTAGACGTAGAATAAGAAGAGTCTTTTTGAGTCCGGCAAGTCGTTCTGCTTAGACTCAACACCTGTCGTACTGAAGAGATGCAGCGTTAGTTGGATTTAACGCATTTCAGTGGATCTTTACAATCTTCGATTTGTTTTAATGGTATCACCAGAGACCAGAACTACGAGTATGTGGAAAGAAAACGACTTTTACAAGAAACAGTGGCATATTTCAATTCGACCATATGCCATTCAGGCTGGCTTATGCACCAACCGCTTTCTAAGTGGACATGTCCATCATCTCGTGTTGCGATGGTACAATCACATCGTCTGTAGTAGACAAGGGATCTGAAATTATCTGCTGCAATCTTTTCTAAAACGGAAATAACTACATCGTTCTCTTATATAAGTGGAACTCTGCATCCCCCTGCAAGAATAAATTTTACACCAGGACATCAGTACCCAAAATTCCATGGCCATTACCTGGGAGCTGGAAATCTAAAACCATTGGCGACGAAGCTTTTCCGATTGAACACTTGTATTCCACTCACCAATTACATTAGTTTCCCTATTAAGGGTGCTGATTCCAACATTTGTGGGTTGCAAAAGAATATTAGGTGAAACTAAACTGCGGTGTACCAAAGTTATCGACGTCCCTGTATCCACTAGAAGATGGCACCTTCTTCCACCAACTGCAGCTGAAACTTTAAATCCACAGGGGAGGTTACTCTTGGATGCGTTATTCTGTCAATGGCTGCCCCTTTCCTCTGACTCGTTTCCCGAAGCAGAAGGTTGTTGCAAGCACTCACCATTACCGCAGCGGTTATGATAATTCCCTCTGCGCCTCCATCTATGTCTGGTCCATTAGGTTGGTGGGTGTCAGAGAGTCTCTTCTGTAACTTCGCCGGCACGTGTTATATGATTTGACAGTGTACTCTGGCGGGCGGCATCTGGCGAAATAGTCTTAGCCCATGCCTGTGGTTTTAGGCTCTCCGTTCCGGACCATGTCATGGACATACCTGTCAGATATGCCATCTCTGCGGCACTCTCTGAAGACTGTGCGAGCCAATTGCTCTACCTCCGTTGCAAAAGTTGCGAGCTCCTCTTTTGAACTCCCGCACGCAGTTGTGCATGGGATATTTGTTTTACCTGGCCAAGAAATCGAAGATTTAAAGCATCTACCAGCGCCAGCGCCGAATAATGTCCCCCATCTGTTTCGCTGGGACTGGATAGTACGGTCACGGCATCGCCACGCAGCATAGAGCCCAAAACACGCGCCTTCTGCCGGTCGGTCCACTCATTAGTAGAATGTTGTAGCTCTCCCAGCAAGAAGTATTTCCATCGAACTGCTGTAGTTTCAACTTTATTGGGATCTCCCCTACGAAAACGTCACCGGTAGGATTCGATGCATATTCGTTCAGTGTACCTGCATTGCTTTGTGCATCGGTGTGAGCTGCAGCGTTCGTCCTGGCCAGAGGAGTTGAAGTCTCCATTACTTTCTCAGCAAAGGTAGTGGCGTTCGAACTTCATCTGCTATCTGCTTGGGCATTTCATGGAGGGAGTTCAAGACCTTGCACAGGCTTTTAACTGTCTCGTTTAGCAGTGTCATCGTGGCGAGTATAGTGTCCATCTGGATTTTTAATTCCTCCATCGCTAAATTCTGACAAAATCCTAGCGATGCCTTTGTTAATATTGGATTTCGTTTACAATTTATAAAGTATGACCCACGTTGCACGGTGATAGATGAAGAATGACAGTTCTCTGGTGAGCCGAGTTCAGAGGCGTAGGAACCCAGCACCCACATTTCTTCTGTCAGCTTCGTTCAGGTATCGACGAACTCGTAACATCATTTTCCACAACCAATTGGCTACCTCTCGAATACCTTGCTAATATTCGGAAGCGAACTAATTGACCGAAGATTAGCAGGGCTAGTTCTAACTTCACCACGTTTCAAGATAAGGCGTATCACTGTTATTTTCTAATGCGTCGGATAATATGCATTATTCAGCGCATTTTTGAATAGCGGAGTAAATATTTCCATCGCTTCCATGCGCAGGCGTTTTAATACTACGCGACGTTTGGAATATCGTCTACTCCCGAAGACTTTCTGTTTTTCAGAGACTCAAAGATAACAGCGAGGAAGCTCGTTCATCGGCGATGATGGCGTTTGCCGCCTTTTCTTCACTGAATACGGTGAAACCGTGATTCTCGGATCGCCAATTTTGAAGTTCGTTGCGCAGATAATAGTGATTCACGTATGCCTGTGTGGGTCTCCTGTGGGTCTTCGACCACGAGAAGACCATCGCCTGAGTCGGCACTCTCTGGACGCGATCAGTAGTGTCTGCCATTTGTGGAATCCGGGCACACTGAATGTCATTGTGATCTTTCCGTCTGAATAATTTATTTATCTGCGGGAATATATTCGGACTACTGGATTTTATAGCCTGAATCTGATTGCCCCAGTACAGACTTTTGATCAGTTACTTCAGTGTTCTTATTTCCGAGTCGTTTCTGTCAGTGAACTGTCTGTACAGCTGCTCAAGCCTAGAGAGTAGTCTACTTTTGTGTGCGTACAATGCGTTGATTGTTGGAGTTCTGTACTTTTCGACCTGGCTTTCGTCAGAGTATTTTATCCGAGGGATAGTGTACTCCTTAATTCGTTTGACAACGCTTTGCATCGTCAGTAAATCACGGTCGATTTCTTCGTTTGTCAAGTTTCTGTTAGTCGGGGGATGAATTCCACTCAAAAATAGATTACGCTTCAAGATTCTGAAGAAGCGAGACCACCGTACTAGTATGAGTACACTTGATCATACTGCTCCAGCTGGGTTTTTTCGTTTGGGATCCTTATTGTGGCGGCAAGTCCGTAGTGATCACTATCGCACTCGAACACTCGCAAACAGTTCGTTGTGTTTCGATCCGTGTCAGTCAGTTCTAATCTACTGTATAGTAATACCAAGTCCACGAAAGAACCGGCTGATGGGAAGGATGGGATATTCGTCACGTACAGTTCAAGTCTGTACTCAATCATATGTTGAACCCACTAGTAGTATAACTGGTTGCCCCTGGTGTTTGGCGGATTATTTCCCCATGCCGCATGCCTAGCGTTAAGATCTCCGGCCAAAAAATAATAATTTTCCTCCGATTGAAGCTGAAAGCAACGAAAAAGTATTTCGAGTTCAGTTATAAATTGAATGGGATTAAGGACTGACCCAGTCTCCATGAGTCAAATACCAAGGTCCGCTTGAAGCCTGTACCAGAGTTATGTCAATTAATTAGGCAATTCGTTGAGTGATCTTAGTATTTGCCAGTGATCGTAGTCCGACATATGTTAGTACGTCCTGTCACGCATTCGGCCGGCTTCACATTTATTCATTTCTGAATTACTTCTGTCATTTGAGTGAAAAACGAGTAAATCGACTCAATAAGGTCTGTTCGATTGAGAAGAAAAGACGTAGCATAATCGCGCTGTCAAAATTGATTGTAAACGTCAGAATTTGTTTTCTCATCATAAATGGCCGTGATCTTACAAATACTGGACGTACTCCTGCGGACACTCTTCAAATTGGATATACGAGTATCTAAGTGTCAATGTGGATTCAGTGGTAAGATGCGCACATTCACATGAGCCTGACACAAATCACAAACGTCAAATTCAAATGAGACGCACAAAAGAAACCACCAAAAGATGTTGTGTAATGAGTATCTGTATTCCTCACCCCTTTTTCACATTTCTTTTGTGTCACATCACCAGCCATAGCCGACCTGGTAACCGAACTGTCAATCACATGCATCAGTGAGGTGTCAAATGAAAAGTCAAATGAGTGTCATAATTTCATTGTTATTGCATGGGTTACCCTTTTTCTTTTTGTCTTGATTTTGAAAAAAAAAAAAATAACATCACTCCATGGTTGCGTTGTCGATATGCAAATATTTGTTTAGTGTTTTCAATATGCAAAATTTTGAAAAAATATCTATTTGCCCATATAGTCAGCCATTTGTAGGGGGGGAGGGGCATATAGAAACGTCAATTTGAATAATAAAATACGCCTAGACAAACAAAAACAAATAACGAAAACACAGCCCGTGAATAGGATGGAAATTATGTTGACGTTGATTTGACAGATGGCGGCCAATTTTCTATTCTTTAATTTTTTTTTTGTTTTTTTTTTTATTTTTTAAAATTTAGTTTATTTCGGTGTTTTGATTTTAGAGTTATGTTTATGGATTGCTGTGGTAAATAATCCATGAATATGCATGGAAATCAATACGAATCAATGACAGAATATTACGATGGATGGGATTATGAGCGGAGGTACTTCTGGTAATGGTCGACACTTGATTATTTAATCGAACAGATATTTTATTTTTTTTAAACACGGGGAATAAATATTACGGAGTTGAAATAACTTAATTAATTGATTGCGAGTGATGACTTAATTGTAAGAACAGGAGGGGATTTATGTTAATTTCAATGTAATTGATTATTGAATCTGATACAAATTTGCTAGATAATTGGCAAGAAATCCAGTCTGTCTATTTGTTGATTAACAGGTCAGCGAAATCAATGAGATACAATTATGCGTCACATCTGTTACCTACACATTATCCAAGACTGGGATAATTGGAATCTTTAATTAATGCCCGCAATAGAAATGAGTGGTGAGTATGGCTTGGAATGTACTTAAACTATACTTCCTTGGAAGCATTGAAATCATGCGAGCATCTTTTTCAAAGGCGGTATTGTCAAATACGGCAGATATTATAACTAAAAACGACAACACACGGAACTCGAAATAGGCAAAAGTGCATGGAATTGGAAATATAGATCACGAGACCTTAAACTGAAAACGAACAACAGTCGTTCACATATATCCGTGTCGAACACACGTGTTTCGGCTTGCGAGTGCATAGTGATAACAATAACAAAGAGACATTTGAGGAAATTCCTATAGGCTTCAATTAGCAGAGCGTCAGTGTGCTCGGCCGAGAAAGTACATTTACAAACTCCAGCCGTTACTCCCCATGTTACTTACGCCCAAATGGCGGCAGGTAGGGGAAATACGGTACAGCAAGCGAAGGTTGCTTCTCAGGCCCCAGCGCCTAAAGCACCGGTATCAGTACCTGACATGCTAGCTATCTTGCTCTCTATCCAGGGACAGATGGCTCAGCTACAACGTCATTTAACTGAACAGATCGCGCGGGTGGATCAAGTATACGCGCTGCTGCCTGCCCTAACGCACCTTTTGTCGCACGCACGCACCCGGCGGAGCAGACCCTGAAGGTCCTTGCAGTGAATGTGAATTCCCTGATTAGGTTCGAACGACGAGCCGCACTATTCAAGTTGCTTAAAGACCAAGCCCCTAATGTGCTTTCGGTTAGCGAAACTAAGCTTACCAAAAGACACAAAATGAGGCACAGAAAATACAAAATAGTACGGAGAAACCGACCCAACTCCATTCAAGGAAGTGGCGTTGCGATTTTCGTAAGAAAAGGTATACGTTTTAAAAGAGTATATAGTCGCGTAGTACGTAGGTTCCAAATGCTGGAAGCATGCATCGTGTATATTCCCCTCCGTAGTGGAAAGTGGCTATACATGGTGTCTGTCTATGCACCTAAGGCTACTCAATCCACCTTAATCACCTCAGAGCTCGAGACACTTTTTCGATTCCTGAGGCTGGAATTGGAAGATAACTATTTTATTATCGGCGGAGATTTCAACGCCAAACATAGTGATTGGGGAAATAATACACTAAATACTAGAGGGAACCTAATATTCAATTGGTGGGGTCAACACAGCATAATGTATCGACTTGGGATTAAGGCGACGGATAGTCCGTCGTTTCCCAGACACGGGTCCTATTTGGATCTTCTGCTGTTCGACTCACGAATACAACTGACATGCACTAACCAACAAACTACAAACTGTCTACGCACTTTCGTGTATGACAGTGACCATTGCGGTCTCAGTACCGAAATAACTGTTCCCAACGAAATTGCGGGATTGGATGAGTTTGTGCAAAGGCATTCCTACAATTATAGTAGGGTGCGTTGGACACACTTCACCCGAACACTGACTAGAGCACTCTCCTCGAATTCGCTCTACCCACCGTCCAACAGAAATCTATCAAACGAGGAGATTGACAGTCATCTAAGACTAATGGACGAGACAATCAAACGAACAATGGACAAAACGATACCTCGGTATCAACACACTGACGACGAAGACTTATTCCGCAACGCAACTATTGACGCACTGCACCGACATAAAAGTAGACTGCTGTCAAGACTAAAAACCTTGTACAGACAGTTTACTGACAGACATAACCCGGAGATCATGACATTGAAGTCGTCGATTAAAAACCTCCAAACATTAATAAAGGAAAATTACAGAAACTCTGTAAGTTTGTATTGGAACAATAAAATTCGGGCTGTAAACACCAGCAACCCGAATATGTTCCCGCAAATACATAAAATATTTCGGAGAAAAGATCAAAACGACCTTTGGTGTCTTAGAATCGCCGGAACGACGAACAACGAACAAATACTTGTAGCAGCAGGCATTGATCCAAGTGAGGCCGTTGATGATGACAACTTCTTTGTGATCGAGGATCCGCAGGAGCAGGTAGAGGCTATAGGAGCGACTTTCCAGGAAGTATACAAGGCGAGTGTTATCATTGGCCCGAACCACGACCTGGAGAATCGAGTCCTTGTGCACAATTTCTACCTTCGGAATGAAATAGAGAATTGGCGATTCGAGAACTCGGGCTTCACCCAGTTTAGTGACGAGAATAGGTCAAATAACGTCATCACCAACGAAAGGGTATTACCACCGTTCATTTCGAAGGAAGAGCTCCAAACGATCTTCGAATCGCTTAGAAGTAAGAAATCAGTGGGAATCGATGAAATACCGAACATTGTGCTTCGACATCTCCCACTAGAAGCGGTGAACATCTATACCACCCTGTTTAATAATGCAATGAATAATGCACATTATCCAGCGCATTGGAAAACGGCGGTGGTGCAACCTATCCCCAAAAAGGGAAAGGATATATCCAATCCGGCGAATCTCCGGTCGATAAGTCTCCTTCCGAATATCAGTAAGGTGTTTGAAAAAGTAATCAATAGAGCTCTGTCTAGGTGGGTTGAGGACAAACATATAGTTCCGGATAATCAATTCGGTTTTAAGGCGGGACATGATATCTCACATGCCGCGTCTAAACTGGTGTCCGATATCCAATGGAATAAGGGCAAAAAGCAATGTACTGGTGCCTGCCTTGTTGACTTGGAAAAGGCCTTCGACACCGTATGGTTAAAGGGTCTTTTCTATAAGCTGACTAGGCTGGGGATCAGTAAACCACTCTTGTACATTCTTTATAATATGCTAACCAACAGACAGTTCATCGTGAAAAATGGTGATGTGACTTCTGTTGGAATATTTCAAATTAAAAATGGTCTGCAGCAAGGCGCGGTCAATTCGCCGATCCTATTCAACATTTATACAAGCGACTTGATAGGTTCACTTCCCCATACTATTGCGTACGCAGACGATTTGATAGCGTACAGAGCAGGTCCAAAAATCGAGGTCATTAATACTCTCTTGCAGCGTGACTTCGATAAGATAAGATGATTTTGCGATGACTGGAAGTTGAAAATCAACTTTCAGAAGTCGGAAACCATTCTCTTTAGGACGCCGTTGTCTGGAGCCTCTAAGGATACCAGGAAAAATTGGCGAAAGTTCTCGATCATTGGACAACACGGACAGCCTCTTGCCTGTCGAAATGTAGTCAGATACCTTGGGATCTGGCTAGATCAGTTTCTGTATTTTGATAAAAATGTAGATGCTGCTCTGGCCAGAGCCAAAGGCGCTTTTGCCCTTACAAAAAGACTGTTTTATAGCAGCCAACTCGAGGGTAAAGGTAATCTGCTACATGGCCCTTATCAGGCCCATGCTGGTATTTGGGTGGTTCAATGTGCGAGCAAGCTTAATCGAAAAGGTTCGGGTGTTTGAGAAGGCTTGCCTTCGCTTGTACAGAACTCCAGAGTCGGAGTACAAAAAATTCTATCGTAATGAGGTCCTTTACAACAGGGCGAACCTAATACGAGTGGACAACTTCGTAATTAAGCTGACTCGAAGGCACATTGCAAATAACCTGATATCTGTTGCTTACTACCCCAACTACCTTTACCACGAGAGTTTGCGCTCTGACGGCTTCGTTCCACAGGAAGCATTGCTCTACCTAGATCAGATAGGGTTGATCCAGGATAGATTAGCGGTCCCGTTAATCTTCCATGTCGATCGGAAACCTGGGGACAGGCGACTCAACTACGGCAGAGACGTCGCACACGGTGGTGTGGATCGTCTCAGGTTCAGTAGGGCTGTGGGGAATCGCGATAAGAGGGATGTCGTTCGGCAGCACCAGCATTTCTGGTGGTTGAATGATGGAGAAGATGTTTCGTCGTCGTTTCCGTCAATTACGGACCAGCCTCACTAAGGGGTATAGCTGACCAATCTATTTGCTCTGTGAATAGCGATGGCCAGCTTACATAGGTTTAGGTTAGCACTTAAGAAATATATAATTGTGTATAATATATATGTGTGTGTATTGTGTATGTAGGTTAGGTAGACTAAGGTTTATTTTAAGTTAGATATTAAGTTTTTTATAGAAAATTAAGTCCATATGCTAAGTTTTTGTTAACAATTTTTTTCTTAGCCTTAAGTATACAAAATATATATTTCAATAAAATGTAAATAAAGTCGAAAGACATAGATATACTCGTAAGAATTTAGAGTAGCTTAGAGTGCCTGTGTGGGGCCAGTAAGTTAGTATAAGATTGTTACGTAATTTTAAGCTAGCATTTAAGCATTTTTTGTTAGTATGTAAGAGTTAATGATTAATATAATAAAATGCATTCAAAACTAAAACTAAAACTGAAAACGAATAACGGCGATTATATGCCTTTTTTTAATAACACATGCCGCGAAATATAGGGTTTTTCATTAGAACCACTTAAGTTTAGGTGGCACAATAGTTAAGTGCCAACCTGTGCCTCATCTTGTAATCCTCTCCAATTAGCTCGGTCTTTAGTTCACTGCCTTTAGTCGCGCAGTCCAAGTCGGTTGAGGTCCTCTCCTTCTGTGAGCGCCAGCTAAGGTGAGGTCTTCCTCTACTGCGTTATTCCTTCGGGTTAGATTCGAAGACTCGACGGGCAGGGGCATTGGAGTCCATTGGCTCTACATATCCTAGCCATCAAAGGCGACAGATTCGCGGTTTCCTGACTAGATCGATGTCGCCGTACAGCTCGTATAGGTCATCGTTGAATCTTCTTTCCTTTCAACGGAATTGGGATCTAACATCAGCTCTTAATATAGCCCATGCTTCAGCGACATAGAATAGTGCAGGATGATAAATTTTTTAAATATGCTTACCAACTCCTCATTTGTTCAGTGTAGGGCCTTATTACTCAATTGCCTTCTTAGTCCAAAGAAACAGCGATTGGCAAGAGTGATTCTTCGTTTTATTTCTACTGAGGTGTTTTTTGTAGAATTTATAGCAGTCCCAGTCGATTGTGACGTTCTGTGCAATTTGTCGATGTTGTTCTTGTTGAGAACATATACTTGGTTTCGCAGCCTCAGTTTCAATACCATCGAACGCACCGGTGATACCCCCCTAAGTCCTCCAAATTATGTCGATATCATCCGCGTACGCTTTGTAGTTGCACAGACTTTTGAAGGATTGTGCTTTTAAGCATGATGTTGAAGAAGTTACATGACAGCGCGCCACCTTGTCGAAAATCTTTTTTGACAACAAAGGTTTCGGTGAAGTCATTACCGACTTTGACGGAGCAGCGAGTGTGCTCAATCGACATTCTGTACAGGCGGACGAGCTTGGTAAGGATGTCAAAATTAGACATTACTCTATATGTATATGTAGCTCGCCTCTATAGATGCTGTCATATGGTGGGTACCGATTTGAACATTTTGAGTTTTTTCCAGGATTTATCGAAGTATGAAGATTGTGGACTCGCCTGGTCTAAAACCGCACTGCCTGCGGACAATCAGGTTGTTGACGAAGGGCTGCAGACATTCACACAATGTGGCCGATAAGATCTTGTATGCGATGTTGGCAGAGTTGAAGGGTTTCCCTTTTTTGGTCATCGAACAAACGATGCTGAGACTACATTTATCGGGCATATCCTCCTCTAACCAGGTTTGAGAAATGAGTTGGTGTATGCTTGAATTACCTCGGCCGGTAAACCGTCAGATCCAGCTGATTTGTGGGATTTTAGATTAGATATTGCTTTCTTTACTTCATTCTGGTCAGGTGGACTGGAGTTTTGGCTATCATCATTTAAGTTGATTGGTCCATTCTGCTTGCCGGCGGGATGTTGAGCACCTTCGTAGTAACAGAACCTGCAGAAAAAGTTTTTCTATATTTTCAGGAGCGACTGTGACTCTACTGCAAGGTTTCCTTATTAATTTCCACAGACTTCTGTATGTGTCTTCTTGTCCTGACACGTTCTTATCACCTATTGGTAAAACTTCCTAAAGTCATTTCTGGAGTACAACCTTTCAATATCGCTTCTCGTGCCCTTTTCACTTCTTCTGCAGCAGACGATATTCTTCGAGCAGCTCTCGTTTTTTATTGCAGCGCCACTTTGTACGCGTCTTGTTTAACTACATGTGCTTGCCCACATTCTTTATCAAACCAGGTGGTGATGATGATGATGATGGCACGTTTGCATGGTGGCCACTGGTCTTCGGTTCTTGATGGTGACGGCATATTAATTGTCGAAAGATTTCGGGATACGCGTTTGTTGTACGTTATATCTTCTCACAGTAGTTGTTCTTGGGAAATCCCCATTCGTACCTTGGCTGCAAGGTCGTGATGCAAGTTAATATTGGCTGCCCGGAAGTTTTGGACGTCCAGAATACTAGAGGCATGTCTTACGCTGATAGCAGTATGATCAATTTAATTTAGCGTTTCATGATCCGAATACCGCAATGTCTCCTTGTGTATATTGAGATGAGGAAACTGTGTGCTTGCTAAGGTGATATTTCATCCTGCCGCATAGTCATTAAGCCTAAGTCCGTTGAAAGACCTTATGTCATGTAGGCTATGCTTACAAACTGTCCCACTAAGGATATCTTCCTATCCTATCCTTTCGTTAAAATCATACTAGACAATGTCATACTTAGGACATTGCTCATATATCATGTCGAGAAGCCCTTAGAACATTCTTTGGTCATCCGTCATCCTTATCATCCGCGGGCGCATAAGCGCATATAAGGCTTTTGATAGCGAGTTTAGCCTTGATGCGGATTGCAATATGCCGCTTTCTCACGTGCCACGAGTGAATGTCACAGTTTTCCGGTCTCGTTTTGTTCGGCTAATTTCATCGGACCTGGATGGCGGTAATGTCTTTATCATAGCAGACAACTGCCTCTGATACTTGTTCCATTGCATGTGTCCTATTGGGGGTCTGAACATTACGTGTGCAGATCCGAAGCCATTTGTCCTTGTTTAGTTTCCTGGGATCATCAACAGTCAAGTCATCCATATCCAAGGCTTGTTGATGTTTGGTAACTTTTTGTATCAAAGAAGTTAGCCCGAACCAAGACCCCCAACTTGGAGGGCCAGGTCCTTTATTTTAACCCCTAAGACAAGGAACCATATGCTTCGATGAAATGATCGAGGATGTGAATGCTGCCGTTGGTCCATCAAGGAATCCGCCGCCACTATCTCTTTTCTCAAGACCCTGTCTCAGCCTTGAAAGAACTTAGCTCCGAAAGTGTCGAGGTAGGTCTAATATAGCTCCTCCTAGCCTGGCTGAGGACGTCACTGTTGACTCCAACGAATGATCGTAATTTTTCTGAGTACGTCTTTTTCGAGCAGATAAGACCGTATATCGTCCATCGTCTTACTCTTTTCGGTCCTTCTCAATACTACGCTCCACAGCGGCAACACCTTTCTCGGCGCACCTTGAATGGCATCTCTTTGGATGCATATTATCAATAAGATTATATGTGGTGCTTGGTTATTCGAATTACGTAGACCGTAAAAAGAACATAGCGCAAGGCAAGTTTCGCGAACTGAACCACAAATTCCGAAATAAATTTAAACAATTTGCAAGCGCTGTTCATGGTGGTATAGCAAACCAAATGGAGTACAGGCGAAGACTTTAATGCCAAATACAAGGTCAAGATCATGCAATGAGAATGATGTCAACGACTCGAGTAAAAACTTTACTTGACCCCTTGCCCCTAGATCCCTACATGCACAAAACGACAGCGAAAAGTACTTTAAGATTGAGTCACCTTAATGGATAGAAACCAGGCCCGAAGGATCACTACACAATCCTTTCAAATAAACTGAGTCTCTGGTCCAATATAGCCTATAGGAGGAATATGGGGTATCATCATGCCTTTGAAAACAATTCGCCTGTATTTTTACAAGCAGACAGGCATTATATAGGATTCAACTGGCAGAAGACTCCATATCCTTTTTCACGGATGGGTCAAAGGAGCAGACGCTGGAATCTTCTCTGATCCATTGAACTTAAGATGCTTACGTCTCCTGCTGGACTACAGCAGTGACTTCCAATCTGAGGTATTGGCTTTAGCAGAAGCAACCAAACTTTTGACAATAAATGCAATATTGCATAAAACAAAGCTCTAATGGCGCAAACGAGTGTCAGGCAACGAGCATGGGGGTGAGGATCCTTTGATAAAGAATAGGCGGATCAAAACATCAAACCTCCACTATGCACTCTAAGAATTCAAGTGGAGCAATCGATATAAATTCAAACCAATGAAAGGTGGAAATACCTTCTTGAAAGGCAAAGCCGATCTACACTTGTTAGATCACCCACGGCCCATAATCTCCTGGGTGCATACAATAAAGCTGCACCCTAAGAACGACGAGATTCACAGAGACTGTGGGGAGATGACTCACGGGAGGATACCCTCCTCTTTCTGTGCCACTGTCTCAACCTCAGTAATTTTAGACAAAGCACTTAAGAAAAATACTGCTTCCATGACCGATTAGACTTGCCTGCTGTTCCATTTAAATCTCTTTTCAGATTCACCTGTACAGCAGGATGGCTTAGACCCACTCAGGTAGTAAATCTCAACTAATGCGAGTCGGAAAATGGAAACCACAATTAGCAATAATCCAATTTTGCCGCCCGGGCATCTATACACAGATCTAAAAGCGATGCGGGGCGATTGATCGAAAAATTGCTGATTGTCCTATAGCTTGGATTGGGGCAGCAGTGCAAAAATCAAGTTCATGCCTTAACTCCCAGTGGTGGTCCCCGGTGACTGAATAAGTAAACCCTTACTCATGCAGGCTAAAGTGGTAAGGGCTTGCTCGGCCGGTAGCATAATACTAGTCTACGCAGTCATAGGATTTACAACCCTATACGGAAGAGATTACAAAGATATGACGAACCAACTAATGGCTTCGAAAAAATGTTGACGACCCCTGCAAGCGTTTAAAATATAACGACTTTTGGATCTGCACGTGGCATTTTCGAACCTTTAACAAGCCCTTGCAGTCGAGCAATTCGGCAATTGACTTTGCGGTGGGACGAAATATCACCTTAGGAAGCACGCGATTTCCTCATCTTCTGTGCCTGATGAATGAATCTCAGCATCGTTTGCCTGATCCACAAAAAGGAGACCCCCTCCTCTGACCCAACTATAGAGTCGACTTGGGCAGAACGTCACAGTCGACGGTTGTGGTTTTGAAGTAGTAAGGGCTTTGTCAACCTTGGCTCTGTTATCAATTCTGCTAAGAGCACTTCAGAGCAGCACTCTTGCCAATCGCTGTATGATTGGGCTAAGAAGGCAATTGTGTCGTAATGCGCTACCCCGAGCAACTAATGAGATCCTATATAAGACCTTGATCAGTCCCAGTCCTACTTTATAGCACCGAAGCATAGACTCAGCCGAAAGCGGATGAGGATATGCCCTGTCGTGTAAAGATACAAATTCTTTGTACAATATTCTCTTCCGTTAGCGTTGACCGATATTGGAGGAGAAGATGCAACTACGATCTATACGAGCCTGTGCTTGCGATGGCTAGGACATGTAGAGCAAATGAATACAAATGCTCAGGCTGGCAGAGTCTTCGAATCCCGGAAACCCGAAAGGATAACGCATTAGAGGAAGACCCCGCCTAAGTATTTATTAAGGCGCCGCAAAAGTCATCACCCTTTTCCAAATGGCGGCAAATGTTAATTCTAATTTGACATTTGTGAAGTAAACAGATACAAGATACACGTCAGCAAGACACGAATCGCTATACTCCTAAATAACGCGGAGTAATTGTTACGATTTTCGAACTCGTGGATATTGTTGACACAGCGTGAATTTCGGCGCAGATTTCCCGGTTGTCCGACACCAACTTTCCAAACACTACGACGCTTAGCGGCTCGCCTAGAAAAGTATGAAACAGCACACAGAGGACTCCGGAGTATCGACCAGACAACGTCCCACGCAATTGGGCATCAATCGGCGGTATTTAAAAAGGATTTTTTTTGAAAGACTGTAAGATATTCCCTAACAAAGTGTAGACTACCAAGCGCGTGTAACCTACTCTCAAGCCATCCTGAATCTCGACCACGAGGGAGACAGGTGAGCGACGAGGCCCATTTCCATTTCTATCTCTGTGGACATGTGAGTAAGAAAAATTATCGCTTCTGGGGCACCGAAAATCTGCGTATAACTCAAAAAGGGCCATTATACTCGCTCAAAGTTATTGCATTGCCTGCTGTTTACGCTGGAGGCGTCATAGGTCTTTATGTTTTCGAAAACGCCAAACGACTACTGTGGACGGCGAGCGCTACAGAGCTATGCTCAATGACTTTCTCCTTCGTCAATTGGATGGATTGGGACTGGAGAACATGTGGTTCCAACAGAATGGAGCAACGGCGCACAAGTCACAACCGAAATTCTGAGGGTTGCATTTCCGTGTCGCTTTATCTCTCGTTTTGGCGTTTTGCACTAGCCGGCAAGATCGCTAGACTTCTTTTTGTATTTTTTTTTTTAAAGTCACGAGTCTATGTCAACAATCCGCAGACCCTTGAACCCCTCAAAGCGTCAAGAAAGCGAGGATTTATAGCCGGAAGTTCTGTCAAGAGTGAGACTCGGGCCCGAGTGGTTATCAATTTTAGCGGTGGCCACTTAGCCGATGTCATCTTCTCGACTTAATGGAAAAAAATTTCAGACATCAAGTAAACATAATTCGACAGCTGGACCAACGTTTTTCATTCATAAAAAAATTGCAGCGAAAGAATATCGGGTGACAACTTTTGCGGCAACTTGCATATAAGGAGGCTTCTACCGATTTGAAAAGTCCGACTGGGGGGTAGTTAGCTAAGGATCGGGCTAACTGTAGAGGCATTGCCAGTTGATGCCCAGGTTCACCCGATCTACGAGTATAGCGTCACCTCTAGCGTTAGCCTCTAGATACCTTCGTCACCCAGTAAACCTACCCCAACCTAGTCTTGTGTCCATCAACGATCCATTTATTGCTACCGAAGCACTCCTAGTCCTCGGCAGTAAAGAAGTCCACCACATTGTTTTCCATGTCACTCCTGCATCCATGTAGCGCAATTACTGCAGTTTTGTCTTAAGATTTTAAGTAGTTTTTATAGATTTTTTTGGCTTGAGTATGAATTTCTAATAAGCGTTCCCAAGCGTCATTTAGGTGTACCCTGACTGACACCATTACGTCAGCATTAGTCATTTTCATTTTACAGGAATTACCTTACAGAACTCCAAAGTTCATGCGTTTCCCTTGGCCTTCTAAGCCACTTAAAGCTGAACTCATCTCCGATTTATTGCGGTCTCAAACGAATTTTTTAGTAAAAGTACTCGTATCTTACGCTCTACGATGCGAATGTCACTCCACTACTTCTCATTCATTTATGGACAAATTACATCTGCCGTAGTGGAACCTCATGTGCCCAGAAATCATTGATATTCGAATCTGTTGGGCAGGCAGGCAGGGTAGGCTGGTAATGCTGTGAAAATTCACAACTCCAACATTGAACTGAAAGATCGCTGGGGATCAATTGGTCCAAACTAAATTAACTGTAATAAATGTCGCCCATCATTTGCGTGAACATTTTTCCTAATTTTTTTCTTTTTAGTGAAACTCATACGTCCCAATCTGAATCTAAAAGATACGCTCCATCGGTCACACATTGATTCGGAATATGAGCGCTGGCGCTATTCATTGCTCGTTGTAATCTGTGAGGTTGAGTTTTGTGTATCGATTGATGGACGTACCGATCGGTTCGATCATTAAGTCCAGCGCCGGGACTTAAATTGCACTTTGCCGAATAATTAGTGAAACGTGTTTAGAGGAGAATTATGGAAATTATTTAATTTGTGTGGTAAAGGGGGTAAAACGCGACCTAGTTAGGTGAATGCTGGTATCTTTCTTGTGTCTGAGTGTTATTTGTGATCTAAAGAAAGACCAATTTTGTAAAAAAAAAATCGTGTAAATGACTTGTATCTCAATTTCGAACCTGGCTCAATCATATTTGAACTTTAGTCGAAGAAGTTATCATGATAGATTGGTCGTATCTACAGTTGTATCTGTGATGGTTAGTTAATTGTGAATACGTCGCAGGGTGCATAGACGATTGTCCGTAGCAACGTATGTCGGGGATTATCGATTGCCGGGTTGCCCTGTGAGTACTGGAAGGAAACCTGTGCACTATGTACATTTTGACTTCTGCAATTTTTGGAAATCGAAAACTCTACTTTGGATGTCAACTTTTGGTAAGTGTGTATCTATCGATAGATGGGTGAATATTTATGGCTTCAACTTCAAGAGCAGCTTAAACGCTTTTCTCCTTAATGTTCTTTAGAATAGTACAAGTCTACTAAGCATAGGTAGTGTCTTAAACAATTTTTTTTATTCATAAGTCTGACAAAAAGGACGACATATCGTTTTAATGAAGTACGACCTGGAGGTTGAACATGTTACAACGCTCAATGTAGTCAACCCTAGTAGATGAATGTGCCCTTAAGAGCCGAGCCTATTTAGCAGGCTGATCACCTATCATTTGTTTTCAAGTTTTGGCTGGTTCTTGTAAAAAAACAACAAGCAAAGAAGAGATATACATTTGAAGAACGCAGAATTATTGTTACTGCTTATTTGATCAATTCCCGGTCTGTTGTTTTAACACATCTTGAATTTCATCGTCGTTTTCTTCGTCGTCCTGCACCATGTGCGCGAACAATCAAGAATTTGGCTGAGCGGCTTGTGCAAATTTTGGTGAAGGACCTGTATATGTATGTTCCATTACAAAGTACAAACCATTCACCAATTGCTGTCTGCTGACCGCCAAGTCAGGTTAACTTACTCCCATGCTCTGTTAAACTTGGTGCAAGAAGAGGCTGATTTCGTATCCAAAATCATAATGAGCAACAAAGCCCATTTCCACTGAAGTAATTATGTGAATAAAGAAAATTTGCATTTCTGGGACACGAGGAATCCATATTAAATGCACGAAGAGCCATTGCATCCCCTAAAAGCTACTGTTGGTGCGGCATTTACACTGAAAAAGTGATTGGTGCTTATTTCTTTTGAGGACGCCGTGCCTTATTTTGTGTAGTTTCGCTAACCAAAATCACATCACGGGCTTGGCCGTTAAGCAACTTAAATAGTGCGGCTCTTCGTTCGACCCTAATCAGAGAATTAATATTCACTGCACTTGTTTGCTTCGCCATGTACGTATCCATTACGACTGTAGATGCGTTAGGCCTGGCAGCAGTGCAAATATTTGAACTACCCGCTTAGCCTGTTCCCGTATTTGATGCTGAAACTGAGCCATCTGCCCCTGAATAGAGAGCAAGATAGCTAGCATTTCAGGTACAGGTTCAGGTGTTCTAGGCGCTGGAGCCTGAGAAGACACTTTCCCCGGCTGTGCCGTATTTCTCTTACTTGCCGCCATGTGGGCGTAGATAATTTGTTCAGTGACGGCTGGTGTTTGTATTTGAACAGGCGGACGTCTAACTTCCACTTTCTGCTGTCGAGCCAGATTTACTTTTTTTATGCATTGGAATTTGGGACCCCGTCGATAGTTTACGGTCTGTCCCGTGTTCCTACAAAGGTAGGTAGATAGGTAAAAGTGGCTGTTGGAAAGACCAATCCACGTAGGCCTATTGGCCTGTTGTGATGCCACGTTGAACTGTGATCTTCTTACACATGGAACCAATTTGAACTTATGATGAAGCGTAGGAGACTGTTAACGTCTATATTCTTTAGATCGTTTAAGTCGTTGTAGAAGAAAGCTCCAAGTGAAGCTATCTCCTCTGGGAGAAACCTGGACATGGACAAAGTAGGTGCAGGATTGTCTTCTCTTCCTCCTCGTCTATGCAACTTCTGTAGAAATCGTTTTTAAAAACGCCAAGCCTTCTTGCATGCTTGCCTATAAGGCAGTGTCCAGTGATGAGACCTATGATGGTGCTGAGATATTTCCTATTTAGAAGGAAACAGACTCTTAGAGTGATTTAGATCCAGCTTTAGACAGATCTGTTTGGTCGCTAGACATGTAGGTCCAACAGTCCATCTAAGGTCAGCTCTTTTATTAGCATCCAGCTTCCCTTCATAAGGCACAAGAGAGTTGGCTTTTTGCTGACGTTCCATCCTTACATCGAACTTGTGGTTCTTTCCAAACTTAACGCATTGAGGCTGCACATTGCAAACATTTGGCAGCGAACCCCATTGTAAAATGTTATCGCTCCTGTTTACTCATTCCCATGATACAATATGGTAGTCTAGGACTTTAATACTCTTTAGACCATCCAGTTTACTTCTGTAGTTTTCGCTTCTCCCTTTTAGCTCTGGCTGTGGCGAAAGACTTCACTCCTCTTTAAGCAGCTTTAGGAGCTCCTCCGGATCCGTTGACGGTTCTAACCCCCTCAACAGCATATTTTGTAGCTATTCACCTTTCGGTTTGAAGAAGAAGAACTCCGTCTTCGAATACTCGTATCTTTACAATTTTTTTTATTTTGTGGCAATGCTCCACTGTATTACAGTGCATGCCTGTCTTGACATCATCTTTTAATAAAAAAAAAATACAGCCTATGGCAGACTTACCCAGTTCAATAGTGTCCTTGAGTTTGTTTTAAAGTGTTTTGCTGTTTCTGATGCTGTTGTTGCTGCTGTTGTTTCTGCTGCTGTTGCTGCTGCTGTTGTCGCTGCTGCAGCTGCTGTTATTTTTACTGTTTCTGTTGTTGTTTTTGTCGATTTAGCTCTGTCTTTGGACGGCTTCTTTTGCTTTTTACGTGGCTGTTGTTGCCGTGATTTTATCTGGTCGACAACTTGCTACTGTAGTTGGGCGATTTGGCTCACACTCTCACTTTTTGCCATTTTCTTATGTCCAGTGCTCTGCTCTGTAGCTCTTTTAAGTGCTGCTGTTAAGGGCATTGACTTCATCCTCTTCGTCTTCCGATTCTGAGGTCGCCAGCGATGTGAAAGTGTTATCACCTCCCATTTGGTGGCCTTATCTACCATCAGACACATACGGGAAATCGTCTTTGTCTGCCTAGATGTTGAAGTGCTGCCTTGCCGATGTTATTGGCGCCTCTTCCCTCACTCTAGCAGGCAGCTTTTCAGTAGACGCTGAAAGAGAAGGGCACTTCTAAAGGTTAGAAGTTGGCTTCAGCTTCCTCCTCCTATCGGTCGTGACATCTGGATTTCCAGTGAACGAAAAGCTGTCCTGACTTCATCTAGGTCTAGTGGACGGATATGTTGTCTGTCTTTGACCACGTTGAATGAATCATATTGTCTCACAGTGGGCTGTTTTCCGCTAACAACGTTAAATAGCCTGCAGATATAATCTGTCCAGATTCTAAGCACCGACTGTGGTTCTACTATGAGGTTTGCTATCCTAGTAGACTTCGGTTCTTGCTTTACAGCTTTGGAATTCTCGTGTTATGTGGAAGTCTATTCACCAGCATTCTACATGCATATCCCAAGGTCTTTTAATCGTTTGCCATGGTCGTCCTCAGTGAATCTGTCATTATCCGAAGTAATTAGCTGGTTCGTAAAATTTTTCATCTCCTTGATATGGGGGTGTGAGTCTTATAAAGGCGTGGATCAGAATTATTCTGGGGACCACAGGTTATAGAACAGTCAGCACGTTTTAACTCCATCGCCGCGTAGATTTCTCTATCTGAAGTATATTTTCGATATTTTTTTATTACTTCTAAACTAATAGCTACGTCAACTACTTTGATTGTCGAAAGGTCCCAATCATGTGAGACGATTCTCCACCGAAATAACCTATTTTAGCTTCTCACAGATACTGCACAGAGCTCTGATTGTAACATAATTCCCTGTGCAATGTATCATACTTCTCACCATCGGTTTAACATGAACAAGTTTTGCCCCTCTCTCAAGTACCGGAGTATTTCTAAGTTCTACCTTAAAGAAATTAATTTATTATAAAAAGGTTAAGTATGTTTTTGCTACCAGGTTAGCTAAGGGAAACTTTCCATTCAAATTAACTCGTAATACTTAAGTTGCGCAAGTACACTGCCACTTTACTTAAAGTGCCTCAACTATTATCTAAGTACGGTAGCTGTTCCTACACGTATATCTTTTATAAATTGGCATCATTAGTATTTTTTGCTTGATCCAGTAACTATTCTAATAACGCGAAGTTAGCTTTAGTTGCAGATTATATTAATTACATTGTTTACTCTTGGGGCATCCAATCTTGTGGCAGTTCTATCAAAGTTGACGTCATTGTATCGCCTTTTAAGTGTGATGAATAGTACTTTGAAGGTATCGTATTTGTCCTTTGTGATTATTGAGAAAAAAATCTCCCTATTAAGGTTCACGTTAATAAATTTTATTTCTAATTGTTCCCCAACCAATTAACCTTTACCCTATTTCAGAAGAGAGCAGAGATCGTATGAATTTCACAGCTGCCGAAAGGTATGCAACGGTGTTTGGTTTAGATACAAATGATGATGGATATCAGATAAAATTTGAAGCTGTTCGTACATATTTCAGATTTCAATTCAGATACTTTGCTAATTGTGCTCGTATGTGGCCGTTGATCGTTGAGAAGGTGCGGTAAGACTGCACTTTATCTAGCATCTGTGGCAGGCGCATAAAGCATCTCGGGAGGTAGTGCTTCAAAACGATCTGTGGAACAGCTTGTCATTTCAATGGAACAAATATTTATCACATCAATTATATTTGTTTGTGATGGGGTTTATTAGCATTCAAACAATTAAACATCGGATTTACGTATCAACTTTGGGGTGAACTACACGGAACCGTTCTATGAGGAACTTTTATTAGCATCCAAAGGCAATTACTGCATCCATAAATTCATGGGCGCACGAATGATGGACCCTTTGTGGGGATTGTTTCAGGAATTCATATTATGATTGATGGGTTGCATGCCGTTTTAAATTGACTTGTTAATTTAACGTCTAAGTACGTATCAACTTTTTAGTGTTAGATACATTATTAGGCTTCCGTGCTTAGATATGTAAAATATTTTTGGTTTCTTTGAACATTGGTGATATGGACTACAATATGTTTGCATTGGATAGGCATGTGTGTTACTATGACACTTCCTGAGGGTACCCTCGCTGATAAAGTGTTTGATTGCAAGGACTCCACGTCTTGAACCGCAGTTCGGAGCATCGGCTACTACCTCATTTTGTGCAATCACTGAACTGGTTCATGCCTTCCATGTCTTCTCTGACAAGAGGTGTGAGGAGTTAAGGCCGGCCATGAAGCCATCCTTGATGGAGGGTACGCATAAAAAGAAAGTCCTTGCCACTACCTAGCTATATAAGTGAACGGAATTCAGAGAAGAAGTACAGAAAAAAGGAACAAATCTAACGAGAGATTCCTTTCCGATGCCATCACTATACAAGACTGGGAACTGAGCCGCTCTTAGTACAGCCTGTAGACGACACGAGGCAATAACTACATCGTCTTCATTGTGAAACATTTGCAAAATGTTGCCTTTCCTGCGGCTGCGTACCTAACGAAGAACTTTCTAAATAAAGTGTAAGTAACGAAGTCGAAGGCGGTTGTATTGTAGATTCTCGAGCTTCACATTCCGTTAGACTTATAAGACATTGCCGCAGATCGTTCCTACACTTGTCTTAAAAGGCGGCTTAGTTGGAAAAATATTGGCACTTCAAGACCAAGGATTAACATCTAATGAGACCACCTGAAGTCTGTAAGAGTGATTGGGTTTTCACGTCAGAGACGGAATCGTAGAAGCGAACGTATATGACGACACGACCAAGTCGGGCCGTACTTTGACACAGCGGATGGCTGAGGAAGAGGCGAATAGAAATATTCTTCTCAGAACTCGACGGTCTCAAAGAGCGATTTGCCGCAAGCTGAAACGTGGGGATAATGACGGGCAAAAGTTTCGAACTAGAAAACGTATTACGGCAACGTAAAAGCGACGTTTGCGTTCAAGGAACCAAGTGGTGGAATGTCAGAAACAGGGCCCTCCACTTGAACTTGCAAATGAAAGCGTACAAAATGCATTATTACGAGATCGAACAAACCATAAGCAGGGTTGCCATTGATATTGACAACTAAATTCTGAGGTACTCGTAATATTAGCAACCGACTATTGCGTAACTCTGCGGGAGAAGATATTCTAAACTCATGCAAACCACACGGTCTATTTATACTAGGGATTTGTGTACCCTTAAAATGTTTGTACACAGCGCGAGCAAAGGAAAATCAGGGAGGATGGAAAAAGAGGCACTGGTGAATGTTGGTTTTAAATGTTTGAAGGTTATAATGACTAGGATATAAAGAGCTCGGCAGGGCATTCCATAACGAGTTGTACGAATCACTACATTTCAGGGTATGTCCGAAAGTGGCTTCATGGTATACTGATGAGCATTCATTGCGAGACGGGTACTGCGGTTGAAGGTTTGAAGGGGCAGAATGCCTACTGGCGATTTCTGTGGAGCACCGGTGGTGGAAATGGCTATAGAACAAGGTGAGGCAAGACACATTACGTCGTTGTTCGAAGGTGTTCATTGACTTAGTGATATAAGTATCACCTATGAATCCTATCTAGCAGGTGCAAAAATGTTTTAGGAGCACCTGGCCAGATGTGGGCATTGTACTTCAGTTTTGGCCGGATTAATGCCTTATATGTTTATTGTGGCCAGATCGGAGGGATGAAACCTGGACTATTCGCAGCATTTTTGGCGACATTGAATACGTGGTCATTCCAGCTTAAGCTGTCATGGACACACATATCGAGAATGGAACGTTTTTCGGTTTCGAAGATTCAATTACCATTCATGGCTGGGTATTTGAATTTCGCTTTAATGGTAGCAGACAGCATTGAGTTTTGGAAGCATTAAATTCCACTCTGTGGATAGTTCCCCAATCGGTTATGCTGTTGATATCAGAATTTAATGAGCTTAACATACGCTCCCGTTCCCGTTCTTCAGCCGAAGAGCAGGAGCGTGAGTCCGGGAACGAATATGAAAAGCAGGGAGTACTGTCATCAGCAGAGGAATATATTGGATTAGAAGTGGCAGACAAGAGATCATTGATGAAAATTAAAAAGAGTGTCGGAGACAGAACGGAGCCCTGGGGCACACCAGCATTTATTTTGTGAATATCAGGCTTGAAACCATTCATGACAACTTGAAGAAGAGAGTCATCGATCCCAAAACCACGCATTTTCAAGAAAAGAGCCTGATGCCAAACTCAGTCAAATTGCTTTCGCCAGATTGATGTACGCTTTGGTTCCATTATTCGGTGAGGCATGCAACCAAATCACCAGTGGACCTGTTGCTACGAAAACCATATTGCCGGTCATTGAGAAGTTTTCATGTTTCGAGATATTTCATGAGCTGACGGTTTATCAGCGTTTCCATGACCTTGGAAAGAAGGGACGTAAGTGCAATGGGTCTGTAGGCGGAGAGGGAAGAAGATTCGCCCTTTTTAGGGACGGGCTGGACAAATGCTGTTTTTCATCTGCTCGGAAAGAGTCCTAAAGGGTAGGATGGATGAAAAAGCTTACGCCAGCGAGGAAGAACAGATCTTCAGAAGAAGGGATGGTGTACCATCTAGATCAGCGGGTTTGTGTATGTTGAGACCTTTAAGCATCCTTGCTACTACATGAGGGCGGAAGTGGATTCGTCCCAATGAAGATTTAACGCACTCAAGTGTAGGCGGCGACAAAGCACAATCTGGAAGTGTTGAGCTGGCCGCAAAGTGAGCAGCAAACAGATTTGCCTTGTCCAAAGAACTGATAGCTGGAATGTCATTGTAAATGAACGTTGGGATGGAGGATGAGGCAGCAGTCCTAATGTTTTTTAACGAACGACCACAAATTTTTACTACCTTTGGGACATTTTAGTATATTTTGGATCAGTTTCTGGTCGTAGTTGAATTTCACACGTTTTAGAAAGGCGTTGCAGTCATTTCTGTCGGGTTGGTCTTGAAGGACGGAAAACATTTCTCTAACCCTGACAGCCTCCTTACAGCTCGAGTCGTACCATGCCTTTTCTTTTGGTTTGATACCCTTTATCCGATGAGGGATAAAGTTTCTCATTCCAAAGAGAATGGTGATGATCATATCAGCAGCGACATCCACGTCATTATGGAGGTAGCATAACGACCAGTTAAAATTCCTAAAGAAGCTGTTAAGTCCGCTCCAATTGGCTTTCTCGTATTGCCATACGGTTCTTTTAGATATCTTTCTCTAACTGTGTGGTCGGTGTACGAGAAATTAGCTGATATGATACATCAACGGAGTACATACCAGGGTGAGAAGTTAAAAACCAGTCCACCACACCGCCCTTCGGGTATTGTCTGTCAAGAATGTAAAAGCCACCCAGAGTTGTGTATATTGAAATCGCCCGTAACTACGTCCTCAGTATGAGGATACAGGGATACAATTCTTTGAATGGAGTCAGACAGCGCATCGAACTCGGTATTTTGTAAGCCAGTTAAGTGTCGATTTGTTACATACCACAGTGCCGGAGACTAAGCCCAAATAGACTATCATCAATACTGGAATAGCGTGAAAGGTTCTGAAGTGATCCTGGGCGAATTACTACCAAACCACCAGAAGCTTCAACTGCAAGAATATTTCGTGAAGAAACCAGAGAACAACCAACAAAGACCGGCATTACTCTGCCGGATTTCAAAAAAAGGAAAGAGACCAACTTTGGACGTGAAAAAGGCTTCAAAATGCCATAAACCATTGTAGAACTTCAAAGGAAAATGTAAGAGTAGTGTCGGAACTCCGCGCGATATTTCAAAAGACCGGCTCTACATATATAAAAGAATGTGATGGTGGAACCATGTGACGAAAATTGCGATAAAGATCGAAAGGCACGATTACAGTAGAGGCATTGTATAAAGAATTTGAGCAGGTAACCTCATAAGCAGTCGAGACAATTTTAATGCCACGAAGATCTATGATCCTCATACTTTTGGAACCAATTTGCACTTCTGACGAAGCATAGGAGACTGTTAATGTCTATATTCTTTAGATCGCTTAACTCATGTAGAGAGAGCTGAACATGTACAGGGTAGGTAATAGGATGATCTCCTCCTCCTCCTCCTCGTCCATGTAGCTTTTGCAGAAGTCATTTGTAAAAACGCCAAGCCTTCTTGTGTGCTTGCCTATAACACATTGTCCAGTGATGACACGTATGACACTGTTGAGATGCTTTCTATTGTATTTAGAAAAATCAAACTCTTAGGGCGATTCAGACCCAGTTTTGGCCAGATTTGTTTGGTCACTGGGCATATTGACCCAACAGTTCACCTATGCTTTGTTCTTTTGTTAGCATTCAGCTTTAATATTAGTTTGCACGTATTGACTGGTATACCAGGTAGGGTAGGTAGAATTTTTCGAAATTGGCGATTTCATTGGCCCTACGATTTCTTGGAATATCTCTGTGGCCCGGCACCCAACATACTATAGGTGGATGTTGAACTGCTCTCCTTGAAAAATGATCGGCAGTCAAGGGCGGTTTTAGAATTTAGTGGCAATGAATCCGGGGACCCAGATATCCTTCGCAGATATCACGTTTTTATTTCAGCTCCGACAGGACTTCTTTGATCGCTAAATTTCCACCTGGAACACGGTACAGTGATTTGGTAGGCGGAAGGGGGTGCTTAGGTTAAGCTTATCTGAGAAAACACCGCCACCATCCCCGCTACCAGACTTAGATACATCTGTGTAGAAAGCATCCCAGAAAGATCTAGAGGGGAAAGTTTTTGCCAAACCAGTGTTGGGGCATAATGTAGTCGGTGTGCTCTGGAAGTATTCCTGACGTTATAAGAATATTAGCGTGGTCAAATAGTTGACCAGCCTATTGCGTAGTCACACTAAGGTGGATAGTTGCTACTCTCCTACTGAAATTATCGAGGGGTGTCAAGTGAAACCGAATATCCAGTCCCGCAGGGAGAGCAGTGCTTAAGACTCCGCTTATGTTTAGACAGACTTTCCTTTGGACTTTGCTTAGTTTTCTGCAGTTAGCGCTGTCTAAGTCCGTCCAGCAGCTAAACACCGCTGGTCCAGCAGCATCGGTCTTATACTCCACCGAGATGTATAGCCAAAGGGTTATACGAGGTTGAAGACCCATTTGGGTTTATGTTTGGAATTTTATAAAGGGACCAGATAAGAACGATAGGAAAAAAAAATTCAAATAAAACACCAACGGTGTGAGATATAAAATTGATTCTAGCTTTATTTTGAAGCTACCTTCATCAAATTATGTGTGGGATAGCACATCATTCAAATGGCCGCCTCGGTTTCGCTGGCAGTGCTCCAAGCGATCGGTCTGTGGCGTTATTCCGCGTGTCTAATGTTGGTCTCGAGCACGTCCAAAGTGGTTGGCTTTTTTTTTTTTAGCGTAAACTAAGGACTAGACGTAGCCCCAGAGAAAATAGTCGAGTAGTGTCAAACCGGTTGATCGCCAATTGATGAACGCTCGCCGTGAGATGACCCAGCCGCTAAATTTCTCCTTCACAACTTCGAGCGTTGCGTCGCTTGTATGACATGTACCACCGTCTTGGTGAAACCACAGATCGGAAATATCAACGTTGTCGAGCTCTGACCACAGAAAGTCGGTTAACATCACTCTATACCTGATACCATTGACAGTAGCGGTGTCTCCTTCCTCATTTCGAAAGAAATAAGGTCCGATGATGCCGCCATGACATAAACCGCACTAGACTGATTAACTCCCCAAGTGAGCCATCTACCTTCAGAGTTGACAGTGCAGATATGATTGCGGATGTATTGATGTTGTTAAAGGCACCTTCTATGTCAAGAAACACGACAATTGTGTACTCTCATATTGTGGGGGTGGTTCAATGTAGATAGCCAGGGAATGTAGAACAGTTTCCACCGACTTTCCTTTACAGTGGGGATGTTGAGCCGTTGACAAAAGCCGTGGATCAATTTTGGATCGCATCTGGATATCAATCAGCCATTCTAGAGTTTTCTGTGACATTGCAGGAGACAAGGGTGATATGTAGCTCGTCCTGTCGGTTTCTTGTTATGAAATCGGGCTCATTGCCAATGTTGCAAACAATGAGGTTAATACTTGTAGTATAATCAAAAAGGGCTCACCTCTATCGTTGGTGTCGGTACTGCCCCATACCGTGTGATGAGCGTTAGCATTCCACCCGATGATGAGGCAGTTTTTTGCCTACCACCTTCCAAAACCGCCCTTTCCAGGTTATTAACAGGGAGAGGGCGCACTTGGTCGTGGCCAAGATATGTCGATTCCAGGCAGTCTTCTGTCTAGCAACTTTTACGTCGGGGTCGAAACACCGTGATTGAAGAAAAACCTCGTAAGAGCTTCAATTGCCGAAATATATTGAAGTTGAGTAGGGAAACCTACTACGGGCAACAACAAGATTTCCAATGTATGGAAAGAGTACTTTAACGCTTTGCGAAACGAATAATTTCAGTACACTGCCATTACCTTGGCTGTTGCGCATGGGAAGTAAACGGCGGATTTTACAACAAACCGAAGTTAGCCAAGCTGTGAAGAGAGTGAACCAGAGACGTTTAGTCGGACCAAGTAACATACCCTCGGAAATGTAGGTAGCAATCGAAAATCTTGGGTTTAAATCGCCCACTTTGTTCAAAATGCGGTCGAATGCGTAACAATGGGAGGGTAAGCTTGCTTATTCCACGGTATAAAGGCAAAGGCGACACAAAAAATTGTAACAACTACCGATCGGTGAAACTAATGTCGCTGACTATGAAAATATGCAGGAGACTTCTAGATAGTCCACAAAACACTATTATTTAACTCCCTGGCAGCCATTTGGTGTCATATCTGGGCTACTGAGCTAATGTTCGGTCTAAGAGGTTATAGAATTCATCTTTGATGCTGTTCTCTATGTAGGGGCATAAACAGAAATCAGGCTTAAATTTGCAAGTTTGGCCTTAATGTGGATCTTTATGAGGCATTCGTTTACATGGTGAAAGCTCAAGACTTTTAGCGCAAGTCTCCGTCGAATAGCAAATCCACATCCAAATAAGCGTCATCTTTCTTCCTGGTGGCAATTGGGGTAGTAGATGTCGTAGTTTTTTATCCATTTTTATGCCCAGCCCATCCTATTCCACTAACTGGATTGCGGAAATATCTATTTTATAGCAGTATAGGTTGTCTGCGAGCTGTTCGCCAGTCCTGTTAAGGGTCCGAGCATTCCATGTGCAAAGCCGTAGTTCGTTTTCCTTAAAACATTATATCCGTTCATATCCGAGCCTGATTGTTGCATCCAAACTGTTTTTTGTTTCCACGGTGGGCAGGTTACCATTATGCGCCACATACAAGCTGAAAGCCCAAATCTTTAATAAAACCCTGGACAAAGAGTGCAGTTAAGTGATCCAGTGCCAGTAGCCTGGCTGAGGTTATGAGGGACATCGGTGGCGTATTCTTGCGCCACCAAGTGTCCCGTCAAATCCTTGGAGCTTCCTTTAGATCTGCATTCTTAATATGTCAATGTACCTTTAAAAGTAGGGAGACACCAAGTAGCACATGCGGCTTAGATTGGTATATGCCGCCCTTGATGTCGTATATGGGATTCCTCCGCCGTCATCCTGATGAAAGAGAAGTGCCTCTTTGCCCTCTCTCGACAGCAAGTGACTATACCCGTAGCTAATATTACCCGGATATGCCAACAATTATCAAAAGAAAAAAACGCTTTAACAGATTTTATGATTTAGATACAAATCAGACAATTCGGATATGCACGTATGATGGTTTATTAGTTAGGAACTCAGACATGCCATACTTATATTCGCGTAAAAAATACTAGACAATGGAATTGAACAGTCACGAATTCTCCAATGAGAATAAAAGTGGATCGGTCTCTCTAAAATCAGATATCTGGTCTTTAACCTAAAAAGTTTAGCACTCTGATTGCATGGCTTTATAATTGGTTGGAGAATAGTCTCGTTACTTCAAGACCGCTAATTATATAGTTTAATGCGTGTAAGGACATAAAAGTTAGTTCATTGGAAGGATGAATGATATGGAACAAGGCGAGACAGTATCTACATAATAGTGACTATGCAATAGACAAATAAATCCAATTCTTGGAATTGCTCCAATTTAAGTACTTTGTTGAAGGTGACCAGTGTTGGTCGCTTTTTGATGCAGCTCTTGTGGCATACAGGCTGTAACCCATCTGGTTTGCAACTCACCTTTATGATCGCTGAAACAGTGCTTATTACGAACATGAGGAGGATAGCATTCAATTTTTTCCCAAGTACCGCGGAGTTGTTATTGACGTCCGTCTAAGTTTGAATATTATCCCGGCTGATGAGTGAAATAGGAGGGCCAAAACAGAGTAAAAGACTCTTTCTTGATATAGCTGCGAGTTCTATATTTATCACGCAGCTGCAATATTGTCAAATGCCGCAAAAGTGCAGTCTTCCATGAGGGGAATCAAATCTATCCACCGCCTTAAAGCACTGCATTTCGAACTCTATTGCATGTTGCTAAACTCGTCGTACAGTAGAACATATCCTTAAAACGAAGATGGACACATCGTCTTAGACCAGTGATCGATCTGTGGATTAAACGGAATCACAGCGAAACAAACTTATATTTGATTCATCATAGTCTTTGACGGAACATGGCTACTTCACAGAGTATCTATTTAAATGGAAACGTGAAAACATCCCAAAGTGTCCATATTGTGAAACCCCGAGTATTTCGGAAAAAGCGAAAAAAAAACTCAAGAAAAACAACTCATACGATTCTCAATGCGCTTACCTTAAAGAAAAATTAGTAGATACGGCACTACACGTAGTAGCTACGACAGAAAAGGAGCTTACCCAAGGATGGTGTTGGGTAAGCTCCATGCAAAAAGTACAATTCGTTGAGAACATGCTAGAGAGTAGAATTATCGATTCGGAATTTAAGAGAAACACAGTTAGGAAAAGGGTTGCAAGAGGAAGCCCGCAAGGAGGAGTGATCTGTCCCCTTCTGTAGTTTCATGTTGCAAACGACATTCTTAGAGGTTTCGAACAGAAGGGTGTTAAGACAATAGCCTACGCCGACTACATATTCATTCTGGTGGGAGAAAAACATCTTCCAACGACCAACGCACTAATAGAGTCGGCCGGGAACACACTTACAATATGGACAACACAAAATGGTTTAAAGGTAAATCAATCAAAAGCCGAACAAGCTATATTAGAAGAGTTTGACCTTGCCAGAATCAACGCTGTTAGGATACCAACGCTTCACCCGAAGCTGGATGTAAGATCGGAGAAAGAACCATAAAAAGCATTAGAAGCATTCTACATAAGCCAAAGGATCTTTGGTAAACGCGGGGAACTAAGACCATTTATAATATGTACATTGGATGTACATGGCAATAGTAAGACCCATTCTTACCTATGCTGCGCTGGTATGGCGGAAATCCGCGAGAAAAATCTAATTATCTCAAAACATGCGTTGCGGTAACAGCAACGTTAGGATCTATTTCTCAAGCTGTACTCAACTTCCCTCCTTTAGACGAATTCCTTGAATGCACGGCTTCCAAAAGCTTGATCAGACTAAAAGAATTAGTCCTATGGATGCACCGCAATTTCGCACTTCGAAGTGTACTTTGATATGAGTTTCTCCACATCATTTCTTAGCAGAGTTGACTGGTATCTCCACCTCTAAATGGATTGCTCCAAATGGAGCTGGAGTCTACTGTGAAGTGCTGCAAATCAAGGACTCCTTCAAGATTCTAGACGAATGTAGTAAATATTTTTCAGGTAGAAATATTTGCCATTCGTAAAGCTGCACAGGATGTACTACGCAATGAACTTGATACTTCAGAGATCTCCATCTTTGTGGGCAGTCAAGCAGCTATAAAAGCTTTTGCAGGTGTGCCAAAGTACCAAATGTCGCCTAACTCTAAGTACTACAGAGTCTGCGAATTTCACCAAGTGGTGTCAGTTTGGAACAGCTAAACGCCTTAATTTTTTTTTTGTTTTTTTATGCATTTTTTATTTATATTACTTAATTTACACTTAAATGCTATACAAAAAAATGCCTAAAAATGAGCTTAATTAACTTAAAATTATCTTATTCTAACTTACTGGCCCCATGCGGGCACTCTAAGTTAAACCTAACACTTAAACTATGTCTTTCGACGTATCTTACAGTCTATATTTAATTTTATATTAACATTACAACTAAAACTAAGAAAATAAATTTTAAGCAAAAACTTAGTATATGGACAGTTAAACGCCTTAATTTATGTACTTAGTATGTGCGGTAACGGCAACGAGGACATTGGGCAGGAAGCTTAAGCCAGTCCAACCAAGCAATATCACCCGTAAGCCAAAGCCCACCCCAAAATGGAGAAGAAGGCTAAAAACAAAAATATGCAATTGAGGAAGATTAACTGCCTTCAGGAACGGCTCGAGATTCCGGAGATTATGAGGACGTGTCGCAGCCTTAATCAAACCGCTCAAACGCCAAAAAATAGGTCTAGGCCAACTGACAGAAATTCTTGACAAAAAGGTTCAGCAACTAGCGGCAAGAAAAGAAGACAATAAGCTCTTCTACGAAAATCAGAGGTCTCTATTGTGAACACCTGCTATAGCACTTGAGAGTCAAGGTCCCTCATTGCAAGAGTAACTCATGGTAACTAAAATGAAAAAGCACACTGGGTGGCGTCAGAGTTGCATAATTCCGTACATACTACACCTATGCCTCACCAGCAGATCTCCGAGGATGAAGTCAGGCTAGCAATCTCGGAAACACAGAATTGGAAGGCTACTGGTATTGACCAGATACAAAATATATGGATCAAAAAACTCACCGCAGCTCACGTGCAAATGGCGTGTTACAACGACGTTATGCAGTGCCCACGGGAATAATATACCTATTACCGGAAGGAGCCCCAAAACAATGATCCGTCAAAATACCCCCCATCATCAATCTGTGCACGACATATAAGCTATTTACTAAAATTTTAGCCCATAAAATCTATCAGCATTGTTCGGAAAACAGCATAATCTCTGAGGAGCAGAATGGCTGCAGTAGGCAAACAATGGGCTGCAAAGATTGATTCCGTGGTTATGGACATAGCACAGAAGCAAAAAGCGAAACCTGAGCATGGCGTTCATTGATTACAAGAAGGCCTTTGACTCAATGCCCCATCAGTACCTGAAAAAGTTACTTGAAATATATAAAATCGATGAAACCATCGTAAACTGCTTAAGCTAGGTAATGACGAAATGGAACACAAAGCTAAGTTAAAATGGTCACATTAGTAAAACCATTTTCATCTGACATAGTATTTTTCAAGGCGATGACCTTAGCTCGCTGTGGTTCTGTCTAGGCCTGAACCCTCTCAGCAAAATACTGAAGCCTGGACTCAGAATCAAAACCGACATCTTTGACTATCAATTAAACCACCTCTTGTGTGTTGGCGACCTGAAGCTTTATGCTGATTGGAGAGATAAACTTTACAGAATTTTAGAGGTAGTCAAAAGTTTTAGTAATGATATCCAGATGGAGTTTAGGCTGGATAAATGTAAGATGATTCACCTTTTAAAAGGACAGCTAGACTCAAGAGAGGAAGAGTGTCCAACAGACCAAGATCTGGTGATAGAAGTATCTGGGATTTCTGCAATTAAAGGGCATACACCAAAGTTTGATAAAAAAGAGCCTTAAGAATCAGTTTAGGGCAAGGTTAAGTGCAGTTCTCAAGTCAGGTCTCAGCGCAGGAAACTAGTATAAAGCCATCAACACTTGGGCAATACCCAAGCTAACCTACTCATTTGGAGTTATAAAGTTGTCTCCGACTGACAAGTCACCCAGGCATATTGATCCACACATCACTTACCTGGCATCAAAGCCATCATCAAAGCCACAAGGAGCCGTCGAAAGAATTACATTGCCTCGAAATATGGGAGGCAGAGGAATAGTGCATCTCCATGAGCTCCAGCATTCGCAAAATCTATTGCTACGGCATTATTTCCAAAGCCGCTCGTCATCACTCCTGAAGGCCATAAGCTTAAACGACCACGGCTACATCCCTTTGTCCCTCAACAGTGACGAGCTTCCCACCAAAGAAAATGCAATTACTGTCAATGAGCTCATGTCAGCCTGGAAATCAAAGCCTATTCACAGAAAACATACGCAGTACCTTGAGATGGAGCACGTGGACAAAAATACCTCAAATTTGTGGCTTGTGTAAGTCAAATTATTCTCCCAAACGGAAGGCTTCGTATGAGCGATCCAGGACAGAGTGACACCAAGACGAAACTACCGAAGGGCAATTCTGAGGAAAAGGATCGAAGACATGTCATGTTTAATTCCCGGCACCGATATAACGATGCCCTTAACCAAAAAATAACATCGGCTGGGATCCCAGCTGTGGATTCTTCCAGGTAACGCTTTAATGGTAGCTAGACCTGGATACGATGAAAAGCACGCCACGTGATTATTCCCCGATGAGCAAAAACAAACTCAGGAAAAGAAATAAAAATAAAAAACCGAATTAACACCACGTTATAAAGCTCCGTCGGCGTTCGACGATTTACCTCTGTTGCTTTAGCGGTACACTCCGTCCGTACCCACTCGTAGGCGACTTTCAGACGCCCTGTCTAATGCAATCCGTTGCGAGTCTCCGGTCTATCCTATGGGCTACGACAACGGTGCTCCTGGTGGACCTCCTGTCTCATCTTGGGCTCCTGGTCGCAAACAAGACAGGGAACGAAACTCATGCGATCACACCTTCGAATACCATAAATACAGAGTGCCCAAGTTTAGGTTTTCGTCCTGATAGTTGAAGATTCCTGAAGTTATTGCAAACAAAAAATTGTATTTGCAAGGGGGGGAGGGCCTATATTCACCCCCTTCCAAGTTATAGGCCGTTAAAGTGAGGAACCTCTGATTTTGAGCTAAAACTTCTTAAAAGGCCGTAGCTTTCTAACGGATTCAGTTTAAGAAACCGTTGTACACATTTTTGAAAGAAAATTTCAGTGTGCATAAATATTAAAATTTCGTCGAGTTCATCAATTTCAATTTCATCAGAAAAATGCGTTTATGTCGAAATTTTCAAAAAGGAGACCTAGGTGGCCAAGGAAAAGGACCAAATCGGCCAATCCACCGTCCATTAAATTTTTGATTTAACAACGAAGTTACATTATTGTTACAATGGCAAGGAGTTCCATCGTGTTGGAAAACCATTCTTTGCCTGTGAGCAAATAGAATGTTGAATTTAGGACATGTGGAAGTATGAATGGCCCGATTAAAGTACTACCCAATATGCCGGCCTAAATGTCTGGGCTAAACCTTCTGTAAAATGGTATACAGTTAAGAAAAACATCTGCATTTCAACTGAATTTTTACTTTTGAGAAGATGTCGTTCGGGTTAAGTGAGGATTAAACACTGCCCAATAGGGGGAATTTCGTTGGTTGGTCAGTCTATAAAATTTTTTGAATAAATTGCTCATTCTCATCTTGTTGATGCAGCAGCCATTGGTAAAATTCAATCCTTTTTTGGAAGTTCCCTGGCAAAAGTTCCTTTACGGGCGTATAATGAAAGGGGTAAAAGCGGTTGGCTTAAAGAACTCTATGGATTGTAGTTCTTGGAGTTTGCAACTGTGCTGCAAGCCTTCTGGTGCTAATAAATGGCTGCATTCTTACAGCATTTAAAATTCTTTCTTTCTCTTCTGCTACTGTTATGTTAGACAATCTTCCACTTCTTAACCCTTATGCTGAGCCGACGGTTGGAAGGCGGTGAAAAGCATTGATAAAATTTGGCCTAGAAGGGATCCTCAGTCTAGGATATCGCCGTTGGTACTCTAGCTAACCGTGCATCCCCATTACAGAAACCGTAAACGAAAAGACGGGTCTTGTGTTTTCCTATATATGGCCAAAGCTTTCGATTTCGCTGGGTTTAAGCACAGGAAGTTGCGTTGAGCCCAGAGAAGTATGTTATTCATCAAAGAGTGATGTATAATTTGAGACAGCTCATTAATGTACAGGGAAAAAAGTATTGGTCCAAGTATTGAGTCTTGGGGAACGCCGCTCGAAATCCTAAGAAAACTTTAAAGCTTATCGTTAGCCACAACACATTGCTGCCTTTCTGTCAGGTATGAATAAATAAGCTTTACAGATTCATTGGAGAAGTTATATTTGTTCTCGAATTTTTGACATAGAAGAACATGGTTCACTGTGCCGAACGGTTTGGAATAATCTAAAAGAACTAGTGGAGTTAGATACTTTATATCCAAAAACTTCCTGATATCATCTACCACAGATAGCAATGCGGTCTTACAATTGTGTTTGAGGCGAAAACCGGACTGAACACCGCTTAAGATATTATTTTGGAAGAGATACGTTTGTACAATATTTGCTTTACAAATGTATATGGCAGAATCACAATGGGTCTGTAACCACCATTTGCTTTTTTAGATATCGGAATTACTTTGGTCTTTTTCCATCCGTTCAGGTATTCAGAAGTTGTGATTATACTGTATCAATATCTGAGTCATATATGGTTAGATCTATGGAAGCATAAGTTTTACAAATCTGGGATCAACTCCGCCAATACCAGTTGCGTTTGACTTTATCGACAGTACTGCTTCGACAACATCTTCATCACTAACGCATACGAAACCAAAGGATTAGTTGGTGGTGTTGGTTTGTGATGGTCCCAATGTATTATGTCTGGTTTCACCGGGGAAAGATGATGGCGTTTTGATGAACTCAGCATTGAGTAGCTCACGTCAATATCATCAGGCAGTTTTGGGTCCCCTTTTCTAACACCAAGTTCCTTTAAAGTTTTCCTTCACCGAACACCTTTGACTTAGTCTACTGCTGTCATAGAGTGTTTTTGCAGCTCTAATGTCCAGCACCACTTTGTTTCGCAGCCGACAGTATTCACGATTGTAGGTTGTATTACGTTGCTGCATCAGCTGTAGGATATCACAACCAAGCCAAGGTGGTGAAGCTCTGCGAACAGTCTTTGTCTTGAATGGGACATTTTTGTCAAAAGTATGCCTGGTCTGCTCGTGTAAGAATTCCACTTTTTCGTTAACGGATTGCATGTACCGCAAATTGTTCCAGTCAGTACTATGTATGTCGTGCAGTAATTCAAGGTGATTCAAGTTTTTATAGTCTCGATACTGGTATCTAATCTGCTTTCGTTTGATTTCGAAATTTAGGGTTAGGTAGATCATATCATGCCTTGAAAAACCGAAGACCGAGACCTGACTATAAAGAAGGATCTTACGTACATCGCTGATAAAAAAATGATCAATAAGTGAACATGAGTCACCCTGAAAATGAGTAAGACTAGTAGTATTTACTGTAAGTAGGTTCAGCACTTTGAAAGCATTTACAAAATTGAAAGAGGCGTTATTGTCCATCAAATTGCAGTTAAGGTCACCGCGTAGAACAGAACGGGAGGCGGTACAAGAGAAGAATTGAAATTATCGGTGTCCTGCATAGATTTGCAAACCAACTTGCATTGTATCCCTTCGCGTACAGCTGAACCTCCCCCTACACCACGAAAGACTTTAAACCCAACCATATCATAAAATTTGCCTTCAATATTTGAATGAAACCACGTATCAGATACACATACAAGATCCACCTGACCACCTACAAATATAGACGATGTGGCGACGCTGGAGAAATGATTGATCACATACATCGAAGATGCAGTACACTCGCACCTCTTGACTATTCGAACCGTCACAAAAACGTTGCCAAGATAATTCACCAGCAGCGAGCGGTATAAGCAGGTCTCGTTTAGCATTCACTGCCCTACTATAAATACCACCCACCTCCCGGTTTGGAAAATTCGACAGCCAAACTCTATTGGGATATCACAGTGATTACCGACCAGCATCTCACGGCGAATAAACCCGACATCATACTCCTTCAAAAAGCTTCGAAGAGGATTAAAATTTATGATGTAGCAGTGACGCTGAGTAGAAACCTACAGACCACCTATGCAAAGAAAATTTCCAAATACACTCCTCTCGTCGAGATAGTTCCAATTGTTAAATCGGCGACCGGACTCGTCACCTTAACGTGAACCTGAAAAAGTATGGGATGGAAAATCTGATGGCATGGTTTCAGAAATCGATATTATTGGATACATGTGCTATTGTTCGAAGATTCTTGAATTTACAATAAAATAAGAACTAGGATTATGCCCCAGCAGAGCCTAATCCCATAGCAGGGTTGCCCGGGATAGGTGGTATCCAGCTCTCGAGCTGAGATTAAAACAAATGTCCATGTATAATAAATAATATCCCTCGGGAGATGTTGTATCCCTAGAGGGTGCGTCCTTAGGTGGCGGATGAAAGAATGCTCGATAGATACAATATATCGGATAGGTGGGAATGAAAGTACCACCCGCGGACCAAACAATAACACAAAATCCTACATCCTAAGCTGGTAGCCAGAAAGCATATAGGTGGGCATCTCTCCTCCTTTCAGTGGCGACCTTTCACTTGCCTGAAGGAAAACAGCAAACCAACCCATACCAAACATGGAGATACAAAATAATACAAACGTAGATAACATACTGCTGCTCGAGGCGATTGAGGCATCACCTGAAGCCAACGCTTGGGATGACAGCATGCGAGCTGTTGGTGTCCAGTTACTAAACAGGGCACTTCTCGGGAAACCCGGAGGAGCAGCCGTCAACAATAACTCAACCACGTCAGCAACGCATGTCCGGAATGTTGTGAGACCAATAACCGGCTGCAGGATTACCAAGACAACGAATTCAATGGGAAACCCAAATAAACAAACAAGTCATTCGCTGTTATTTCTTGGCCACAAACTTAGAAACCCAATTATTGTACATGTCTACCATTTTTAAGAGATTTATTTCTACGTTTGTTTCCAGAACCCAATGAGCTGCCCTACCTGTAGAGAAGGCTTACCAAAATAAATAACCCGATAATCTCATAAGCGTTCCTGTCGGATAGCGTAAAGGTGATTACCCACAGTTCTACTTTCGTAACAAATTTTGGCTGAAAGCCAATTTTGAGATGCATGTTTTGGATTTAATTATTCCCAAACTCAAGAATATTGTTCAACAAGTCAGAAAAAAAAGGAAAAAAAATGTTTGCTACCACGTTAATAAATATTTATTAATTTAGTACTTAGCTCTTGGGTGTTTCCTCCTGTGCGTCCAAAATTTGAGTGGACGAGTAGGCTTGGGTAATGCTGTCAAAGGCTCACCTATAAGGAAATGAGAGGGGGTGAGTGGATTCGTTTCTGAATCAGACAACCAACACAAAGGACGACAATTGACTACATCTTCAATTTGACAAAACACAGTGTTAAGCTCTTCAAACGTAAGAGCAGTAGAACCGATAACCCGACGTAAGTGTGACTTAACAGATTTAACGCCTGCCTCCCATAAACCGCAGAAGTGGGGGGCAGACGGTGGTGAAAAGTGCCACGCGATTCCATCATCCGCCAGAGCCGCTGACACTAAGTTTTTGTGTGATGACGATAATGCCAGAGCTTGTAATTCTGTTAAACATCGACGAGCTCCCTTGAAGTTTGTTCCATTGTCAGAGAAAATGTGATTGCAGTTTCCCCGACGAGGAATGAAGCGACGCAATGCAGCAATAAAGGCATCTGTGGTCAGATCGCTGACTAACTCCAGATGCAAGGCCTTGGTGGACATGCATACGAATAACGCGATATATGCTTTGGAAAGCTAAGGTTTTCGAGTCCGAGACAACTTAAAAATAGCGGTCCAGCGTAGTCAACACCCGTGTTGAGGAAGGGACGGCTGGACTGGAGGCGATATGACGGCAAGTTTCCCATCATCTGCTGGCTGATTTATTTGCGTTGTAAGAAACAAGGTTTTCACCGAAATATTATCTTCCTTACTAGATTCCGAGCGCCAAATATCCAATATTGCTGCCGCACCAATGCAAACGTTTCTGAAACTCCCGGATGAAGATATTTCTGGTGTAGATCTGTAATGATTAATGTTGAAAGCGGATGACTACTACATAACAGAAACCGATGCTTCCTTTATCCTTCCTCCAACGAGCAGAACACCCTCATTATCGATAAACGGGGCGAACTTACGAAGCTTTGAACGAGTCGAGAGCTTACGACCTTTAGCAAGCGTCTGAATGTCTGCGTCGAATAGATGTTGTTGAATCATTTTTAAAACTGACAGCCTTGCTTGGTGTATTTCGAAGAACTGAAGATAGGACTTTCGACGGATGGACGCTGTAGCTCGACAATTGAAATAGAATCGAAGGCAGTGTGCCACTACTCTCTGTATCCGATACCATGATGAAAAGTTAGCAGTAAGGAGTTGTAACAGGTTATTTTCGACCACCACAGCCAACACTCGAGGGCTTGGCATCCTTTCTTCAAGACCATCAGCCGGAAGATTTTTTAGGTTGAATCTTGAAATCGGCCATTCTGAGGAATCGAGTGACAACCACGACGGACCGTTCCACCAGATGTCTTGATGAGGAAGAAGCGCAGGTGTGAGGCCCCTTGAGGCACAATCTGCAGGATTATGCTCTGATGCGACGTGTTGCCATGAGTGGCGTGGAACAGTTTCAAGGATGGTAGCAGTACGGTTTGCCACAAATGTGGCCCAGCGGCGAGGTGGTGACGACAGCCAATGAAGAACAATTTCTGAATCGCACCAAGCAAAAATGTTACAGAGTTTCGAAGACAACGCAGAGGTTATGAGCGAAAGCAACCGGGTCAGCAACACAGCTCCGCGGAGCTCGAGTCGGGGGATAGAGACTGGCTTTAGAGGAGCAACCTTTGTCTTTGCGGCGATAATATTAACGCGATACGTCCCATTCTGAAGTCGGCAACGGCTATAAATGACTGCGACGTAGGCTACCGAAGAGGCGTCAGAGAATCCGTGTAACTCAAATTCAGCTAGTGTCGAGAAGGCGTATCGTGGAACCCGAATCTGTTCAAAGAGATGTAGTTCGTTACGATAGTTTATCCATCGTGTTGCTGGAAGATCAGGCAAGTAATCATCCCAACCAAGATTTAAGTTTGTGGACCACAACTCCTGAAACAATACCTTGAATAGTATAACCGATGGTGCTAGGAGTCCGAGAGAGTCGAAAATACTCGATACTTCCGAAAGCAATGATCGTCTTGTCGGTGGCTTAGAAGGAGTTAGATTTGAGATTCGATACGAAAACTCGTCCGGAAGGGGATCCCAGAACATCCCAAGTACCTTGATAAAACAGTTTGAGCGTTCAGGGTCAAAGATGGAAAATCACACTCAGCCTTAGGTAACGTTTCGAGGAATGGTAGGCAGTTCGAGACACTAATTCTGCCTTGAGTTCAATTAAGTCTTTTGCAGAACTCGACCCTGTCATAACATCGTCCATGTAGACGTCTTCCAGCAGAACTTTTGACGCAGCAGAATTATTTGATGCTAATTGTTTAAAGACGCGAACCGACAGGAATGGGGCCGCCGCAGTCCCATATGTTACCGTACGCAACCGAAAATGCTGAAGTTCAGTATTAGGATTTTCTCGCCAGACAATGCGTTGAAAGTCAGTATGTTGATCGTCCACCCAAATTTGGCGAAACATCTTGATGACATCGGCAGTGAATACTACGCGATTTTGTCGAAAACGCAGGCAAACCCCAATAAGATCTCTCTGAATTGGTGCGCCGACCAATAATGAACTGTTTAAGGAAACACCTTTGGAGTCTTTCGCTGAACCATCGAACACGTGATGTGGAAGATGGAAATGCTTCCCAGGATCCCTCGTATTCTCATCTACAGTGATGCGCGACATGTGACCAAGTTGAATATACTCGGACATAGAATTTGAGTACATTTGACGAAGCTCAGGAACTCTGGAACCCACGTTCCATAGAATATAATCTAGAGATTGCATTACCCAGAGTATCACCAAAAACAGGATTTGATACTTTGAATGGTAATAGCACGACATATTTTCCATCAGGAGCACGACTAAACGTTTCCCGCAAATGTAGTTCGGCAGGATCTACAACTGCTGAATCTTGCTCTGGTAGAGAAACGTCCTCAATCTCCCAAAAGCACCTAAGCAAATGATCAATGTCAAGTGTCAGATGAAATAGGGCCCCCGCCTAATTATCAAGGCTTCGACTATTAATGACGTTGTCTAGTAAAAAGCGGGGGCAGAGCATATTACTGGTCTTATCGTAAACATCTTCAGATAACAGCCTCTGAATGGTTGCTACGATTTGAACAGTTACAAGTTGCCGGTCATAGGTCTTGTTGGCGGCTGGACCACCGGTAGTCGATACCAGGACTTAAATCACGGTACCATGGGAGTCAGGAGCCCCCCGAATTTCGGTCCGGGCCTGACTTGTTAGAGGTAGGCCCCCTTGTGGGAGCGTCATGGTGGCTGTGGTTTAAACCCAAATCGCGGGTACGGGTTTTCCTTTTGGTTTGACCCATTGTAGAGTCGCAAATAAGTACTGGGTGCTGTGACCCTAAGAACAGTAAGAGGTTTTAGGTCGGCCTCGACTCATACCAAGGGTGGAACTTGTGCCTCCAACACAGTTCCGAATTGGTATCAAAATATTTGTGGCGAGCGATGGTAAGGCGTATCCTTGCTCCCTCTGGATGTATGGGCATCTCGTAAACATAAGGTCTCATGACAGGTGGTTTACGTTAAAAATCATGGAACGTTCTGTCAGATGAAATGATTCAACCGCATGAGGATCGGATTCAGAGTGGTTAAAAAACTCTCCCGTAACTACCCATCCAAACGAAGTATTTTGCGGTACTGGTGAACCTTCTTCTCCTCTGATCTGCCCCGCTTGAATAATACAATACACCACAACTTATCAGCACCGAGAAGCACATCAATAGGAGATGAAATATTAAAGCCAGGATCGGCTAACTGCAATCCAGTGAGATGAGCCCAGACAGACGCATTGATATTCACAGGTGGAAGATTCGAGGTCAGCTTAGCCAGAACAAAGGTATCAACCCTTAAGACTGTTGAATTAACTAATGAAGAAAGCTGAATTGAAACGCGACCCTTGGTATGACCTGCGTCTAACGATGACAATCCTCTTACAGGAAGGTGAGCATGTGTGCGTGGATACCCTAGTCGTTTTGCGAACGACTCCACAATGAACGAGGACTGCGTCCCGGAGTCTAACAGCACTCGACAGACAATAGGATTGCCTTGAATATCTTTAACCACTACGGCTGATCAGGCTAATACGGCATGCAACATTTGCCTTCAATCGTTTTAACCAGAGACTTAACTCCCAATTGTTCCTGAAATATGTTGCGAGAAGAATGCTTGCATTTCAACCAGTTCGTTCCCCGATTGAAATGACTCATGTTTAACACTTATACCTCCGACGACTTCTTCAGGCTATTGAGGAAGTTTACAATTCATCCTGTGAGGGTCTGTCGACTTCACATTTTATATATTTCATGCGAGTTGAATGGCCTTTCTACGTTTTCTGGGCCATCCTACATATAATGCGATCTCTCGACTTACTTTTCCTTCAAATTATCGCAAAATCCAGACTCGTCACCTCTGTGGATCTATAATTTGTTACTTTTCCGGGTAGGGATATCTTTGTAATCACTACTTCCACAATAGCTTATCGCCACAGGTAAGTCCAAAACCTTCAGAATTGTGTTGTTTCCTTGCATTTGGCCAACTCGCAGACACCTTACGAGCCACGAGTCTTGCTATCTTCGTCGTCAAAAGATCCGCGGCTTCTTGCCAAATTTTGGTTTTGACATGTTACTTTTACAAAAAATATATTTTTCAGAACTACAGCCAGCTATTTACACCTAGAAGACTATTAGGCTCTTTGTTTCTCCATTCGCCGACGGGGTCGACAGTCCATATAAATGAGCCAAAAGATGTCACAACAACGAACAGTGCAAAGGTGTCTGGAGATTTAGGATTGAATTCGGCGAAAGGATTTGCGGCTAACGTGTGTTGAACGTGATATACTCTATGTCAACTCTATTTTTTAGTACGATCAGAAGCACGCCGGCCATCGGTCTACCCTTCCACCGAACTAATCAGGAGCCTGACAGTATCTTTAGCACATTAAGTGTCTTTTATTTCGAATAAAACGTGTGAATCAGTCGATCGACTATTGTCATTGTCATCTGTAAGACCTTGCTTCGCACTCAAAAATAAATCATCGTTTATAGCCTCATCCTAGTTAGACATTGTCTCAATTATAGCTTTTGTTTACGATCAAAACACTGAGACACATACGACCTACTGAACACAAATCGCCGACCATTTCCGCTGCTCTGCGGTTGTTAACCTCCAGCGCATGCCCGCCTCAAGGCATGCTCCAAATTATTTATGACAAATAGCAAAGTGAGATACTCGTATACTATCCGTAGATACGAGTATTTGTACGAGTCCGAGTTGTATTATAAATTCAATGGGAAACTGTCATCGCGTCTCGGTTGGAAGATGAATTCATCGGAAAGATCTGGTAAATCGGCACAATGACACCTTAGATACGTGTATCTTAGACCCATCTAATGGGGTTACTTCTACTGCTTCACAAAAGTGTTGGTCAAGGTCGTTGGATTCCATCCCGACACCTGCGACTGAAACAGTTTTTCCAAGTAACTATTCCGCTAATTAGGATTTTAATTATCACGACCAGAGTCTATTGTAATAAAAATGATCACTCTGAAGGTTCCGGCCAAGAGAGGTTAGGTTAATCACTAAATACGCGCTGACCTATGCGAAATGCGTTGCTTAGATGCATAGTTGCTTGATTGCTTCGGAGATTCGTTGCTGGGTCTCTTAAGTATTTAGCGTCGATCAATTAAGCGAATTAGTCCGCCAGTGTGCTCTTAGCTTTCGGCAGATACAGTATTTTCACATTAAAAGACAAAAAAATGCGAAAAATAAAAAAAAACATCCAGCATAGCAGAAGCTTTAGCTGTTCGTCGTATCTTAAAAGGTTTGTAGGTCCGAACAGACCTTGTTGTCAATGCAGATACAGCAACAAGATACAAAACGACATAATGCGAACTTGATGCATAGTGACCATAATGGATGGCCGGCGGCGCCGTACGTCGGTGGTGGTGGCGGCATAGTCCACAACAGAAGCTAAGTGCTGTCATAGGCTATTGTTGTTATCTTAAATGTTTGGTCATGTTTCTGAATTAATTGCACAGATTGCTTGTGGGGGTTTTTGATTTATAACGAGTCCGACTTCGAGGTATGGGTATATGCTCTCTGACAGATTTCACGAGACGTTGAGAAATATTATGACGAGAGGTTGAGCTCGGGTCATGAGAAGTCACAACTTTTACGTAAGAGAGGGGGATATTTTTGGGTTATTTTACTATGATGAGGCAGTGTTCCGTCATATTGTCATCCTTTCATGGCTCAATGCAGACGTGAAAGTTATTGACAGCATCTGCTGGTTCACCAAATATCCACGACTCATAATGTGCAACATATCACGAGTTCTAAGGGTCACATACTTGGACGATGAATCCTCACGATATATCCAAACATATATTGCTGGATGTGGAAAAAGTCTGGCTTAACAAGTATGCTCTAAAGTATGTTGAAGTGTAGCTTGTTCTATAAAACGTACTTTGTAGTTTCCATATTACGAGTATATCATGCTAGAGGCTGTCATATGGGATATTGACTGCATAGTGTGCTCTGGGGTATAATCAAATTATTCAGTCAAGCCAAGCATTGTTTTCTAGATCTGAAAATCTGCAGTAAATTATTGGTAGTACTACTAATTGCTATCTTCCTGTCGAGCAGATCGACAGATACTCTTACAGATGGAGTGTTCTGGTGAAGGAGCTGCTGCGCCTACACTTCATCTACACTGAATCGAAAGCAGAGGCTGTTTGTGTCACGCTTAAGACTCACTTCCCTGGCAACCTAATCAGAATGACCTCACAACTCGATCCTGTTAACGAAAATCCGGAGATGAGTAACGCAACACGCCGTAGCTGGTATCTGTCATCGGTCTGAGGCCATCAAATACGATACCACTTCCCTTGATGAGTTCAGGTTAGCTGCCACATATTGCACTGTCCAGTTATGCTTCGAAAATGTATAGACCAGCTGCTGGAAACTCTGAAGAGAATCTTTACCGCTCGCCTTCCACTGGCATATACACCGAAACCCTGGCGAACCTTGAGTGTAGCCTTTTCCTTCATGTTGAAGGAGAGAATAGTCGAGCTCCATGTGCGCAAAATTGCTTTGCGAATGTATCCTCTATCTAATACGCAACATGCTTACCAATGCAGAAGATTCTGCAAGATAGCGCTTCGAAATCTGCTGACGATGCCCTCGATAAGAAGGAGTACATGCTGGACATTTTCATCGACATTGTGGGTGCCTTTGGCTACGCATCTTTTGAAGGCATAGTAACTCGGCCAAACAACATAGTCTCTAGTATTTAACGTAAACACCTGTCGGGTAGACTTAAGGTTACGGGATGCCCATACATCTATGGGAGCAAGGGTACGCATTGCCATCGCTCTCCGTCAATCGCTTAATACCAATTCGGAACTGTGTTGGAAGCAAAAGTTCCACCCTTGGTATGAGTCGAGGCCGAGCTAAAACCACTTACTGTTCTTAGGGTCACTGCACCTAGTACTTATCGCAACGCTACATTGGGTCAAACCAACAGAAAGATCCTTCCTCCTCCGCCTCCATGACGCTCCCACAAGGGAGCCTAGCTCAACAAGTCAGGCCCGGACCGTGTTCCCGGGGGCTCGGTTCGGTGATTTAAGTCCTGGTAGGGAATACCGGTGGTCCTGCCACCAACAGAACCTTAAGTTGAGTCATCTGAAGATGCTTACGATATTGACATTGTCATTAATGGGTGAAGCCTTGATAATTTGGCGAGGGCCCCGGCCAAACAGCGATGACGAATCACTAGTTAAAGGCATTGCTGGTGAATAGGACCCCGATTGTGGATGCTGACTATGGACAAAATATTGCTCCCATAACACTTGTCGAATCATTCTGATGTCTATGCTCAGCCGTTTGCAGATGATGAAGCTGTACTGCCTGTCAGATCATCTCTAGACTTCTTCGGACCAAACATGTCACGTCGAAAACCTCCAAGGCGATGATCTAGCGTTTATCATCTTGTTTTAGAGAAGGATCCTCTGGATCTAGAAAGGACTATGGTAAGCCCAATTTCATCCTATAAATTCGACGTCTGATGGAACAGGCTTACACGAAAATACGTCACGGCTGCTTTTAACAGACTTCAAAGAACGGTCTACCTCGGCTGCACGGGAACTTTACCTACCACGCCCGGATCTGCTATAATTACATCACGACCTGAACTGTCAAAGCCATCTTCTATTTGAAAAGAAGTGGTTGGGTACAGCTTTGGACTGTCTTTTGACTTTTGTCTTAGGGACATGCCGTCTGATGCAATGGCACCAGAGCTCCTGTTGTTGCGAAAATACGAAATCGACTTTCGCTATGGCCAAAAATGATTTCGGACAGAATTTGAACCAGGAAAGGAATATAATCAGGTCATAACCGATGGCTTCATAGCTGATTGAGGTTGCTGCGCCAATGTCTTTCTGGAGGATGACAGCGTTAATTTTCAGGCGGAGATACGCAATCCTGATGGAAATGAACTAAATTGTGAAGTTGGCGAAGCGTCTGTTTCTGTAGAGATAGCCGAGTTTTAGGCTTTCTTAAACTATGATATTGTAGTGGAGGAATTCAAGCTAGTTTGGTTCCCAAGTCACAATGTCATCACGGAAATGAGATCATCGCTGAATTTGGTAGGCAGAGTTCGGGCAAAAGTGTCTCAGAACACGAATCTGCCTTAGAACTGCTTATGGACGACTGTAGACAACTTACTGGCGTTGTAAAGCGCTAAGTGTGCGCTATGTCTGCGAGTAACCGCCCTAAGCTTGGATCAGGCTGGAGTTACTCGGCGCTGATATGGTAGATATTGGTGTTGTAGGGACCTCAAAAGCACTTACTCATCTTTCTATGAAAGTCTGAGAAATTTCAAAAAAAGAAAGACACAAGCAGAACAATGGACTAGCTCTTTGTCTGCGTACTCTGTTCCGAGAGACGAAAAAAAAGTGGAATATAGCTTAGATACTTGTAGCGCCACCGTCGGTTAAAAAATCACTCAAAGCCGTACTTACTTTTTTGCTATAAATTCATGGTAACAGTATACAAGTTATTAACTCAAAAATCAACAAGAGTTTTTCAATGCTACCTTCCGCTTAACATCTTATGGCCACCATTCAAGCGAAACGTTTTGCTGGTTAGTTCTTGTCAAAGCAGGAAGTCACCCCATTAGTCGGATTGCATTTTCGTGCGCAACTTAATTCACTGCGTACAACCATTGGACAAAACAATTGAATAACCTTTTATTGATTGCTCATAAATTACTCATTCAGCCAAAAAGTCTTTCAAGTCGAACGGGTCCATGGGTAAGGTGTTAACGATGCAAAGATTATGCAGTGGTTAAGCTAAAGTCTAGATTTATCTAAAGTCTTCACAAATGACCTCATTTTAAAAAGTTGGATGCAATTCTGGTGAGAGACTGGTCACTTAGTTCGTAACGCTATGACTTACTTAATATACTGTTTCCGTTTTCAGGTCACATTTGTTTAGAAACGACCTTGCAAGGGTTGACCCTTTTAGTACACAATTTCATTACTCACCTTTTGTGTTGCCAAGAAGACCATAGAGTTCGTTGAAATGTGTAAACATGTAGACGGCTATAAAGACACACTAAAGATAAGTATCTCGAAAAGAAGTTCATAGAGAAAACAGGGTTTCCGGGCAACTTGTTGTTACAGAAACCAAAAGTGAGGAAATCCAGCGAATGTAGAGCACGTATGGAGGAGGAAAAAAACCAAAACGTAAGGTACGAGTAACGAGGTCAAAGATAGTTTCATTTTTATGAGCTCAATTATGTGATGGAGGAGGCTCGCCATTGAAAAAAAAAAGTGGCAACATAAAAGGCCACTAAAGGCGTTGTAAACTCTAATAGCATCTCTGAATGATGTCTGCTAAAATTACCACCATATTCGTATCAAGTGGATCATATTTTGATTTTTTAGAAAATCAGTATACATCCTGATTCCATGAATCAGCGAATCTTATACCCCAGCAAGTTATACTCGTATAGATGCGGTCATATACGGGGTTAAAATCAATGAAGATGTCGTGGATATCGGTCAGGACTGGTTCGGTTTTGTTAAAACTCTGCCATATGGTGTACATTTGATCGATTTTGAAATATCTGGTCTTGAACCGGACAGGACAGATCAAATATTTCCTGGCATTCACACCCTACGATAGACAAGACTTTACATATAATGTCAAGTAGACCGGTAAGGTTGTAGAGGACGCATTTTAAACGACCTTCTTCCCTGCTTATCGGGAAAATGATTTTGAGATGCCATTCATCAAGCACACTTTCTTCCGAAGAAAACTCAGAAATAATTTGTATCAGCTCTATTAAGTCATCTCCCATTGCCTTAATTAGCTTAGAAAGTAGGCCGCCCGCTTCGATGTACTTAAGTTTCGATATTGCTATCTTTGATTCATTTCAATTGTACGTTCGGAAATCTTGGATCTCGATGTCCAGGTAGAGTGGGTCATTCCACCTAACTATGGAGTTGGGGTTGTCTGAGATGAAGCAAATAACAAGCGGCCTATCTAGAGACATGAAGCAGATTTTTGGAAGGCTAAACGATGGTTGAAGCCTAAGGGGCTCGAACAGAGGACAGCAATGGTGTCCAAAAATGCATTGTTGTAGACTTACTTACTTACTTAAGTGGCGCTACAGTTCAGGTAAATCTGGGCATAAATTAACAAGTCCCTCCAGTTAACCCGATCCTTAGCTAACTGCCTCCAATTGCACTTTTCAAGTCGGTTGGGGTCTCCTTATACATTGGCGAGGTCTTCTTCTATTGCGCTCTCCTGTAGGGTTTCCGGGATTCGAGGACTCTGAGGGATGAAGCATTAGAGTTTCTTCGCTCTACGTGCCCTAGTAATTTCAGGCGACTGATACGCATTTCTTTGACTAGGGCGATGTCGCTGTACAGCTCGTATAGCTCGTCTTTGAATCTTCCTATAAAGCCTATAAAGCCCGTCAAGGCAAACGGGGCCTAATATTGTACGAAAAATTTGTATCTCCAAACGACCGAGGATATTCTCAATCGCTTCCGATAGGGTTCCTGCTTCAGTGCCAAAAAGTAGGACTGGGATGATCAAGGTCTTCTATAACAGCGATTGGCAACAGTTATTGTTCGTTTTACTTCTGCATAGTCAAAGCCCCTTACTACCTCGAAATAATAGCTGTCGAACGTGATATATTTTCTGTCTGAGTCGTCGATGCTGTATGTCCTTCCTGTTGAGAACATGTGCTTGCTTTTGCCCTCATTTACCACTAAAACCACTTTTGGCAGGTTCCGCTGCCCGCTGTGTTGTCCCAATTATGTCGATATCATCGGCGCACGCTGTAGTTGTACATACGTTTGAAGGATTGCGCCAAAGTTCACTTGTGAGTACTACACAATTCTTTCAAGTATGATGTTAAAGATGTTCCATGATGAAGTCAACGGTCTCGATTAAGTCATTACCGACCTCGACGGAGCAGCGACCGTTCTCCATCGTCATTCTGCACAGAGGGACGAACTTTGCAGGAATGCCATAACTTGACATGGCTCTATAAAGCTCGTTCCTATAAGTTTTCATATGCGGCCCTAAAAGCGATGGAAAGATGGTGGCTATCGATTTTGGCGTCTTCAGTTTTTTCAGGACCTGCCGGAGTATGAAGATTTGGTCGATCGTGGACTTTCCTGGTCTGAAACCGCACTAACCGTAGACATTCACACAAGTTGGTAGATAAGATCTTGTATGCGATGTTGAGGAGACCTATGCCTCTATAGCTGGCGCAGTTGAGGGGGTCTTCCTTTTGTGGATCGGGAAAATGGGATTCTAAGATTCCATTTATCAAGCATACACTTTTCTGACAAGGTCTGAGAAATGAGTTGGTGTGTGCTCTCCATGCCTTTAAAAAAAAAAAACTTATAGCAGCTTTGACTGCCTCAGTCTAAAAGCCGTCAGGTTCAACAGCTTTGTTGGATTTATGGTTAGATATTGCTATCCTTATTTCATTTTGGTCAGGTGGATGGATGTTTTTCTAGCATCGTCAAGGTTGAACGGTCTATATAGTCGTTATACCGTCTGCTGAAAAAGTTTGGCCATATTCACTGATTATGACACTACTACAGGGTTTCCTACTTTATTTCTACAGGCTTCTTTACGCGTCTTTTGCCTTGACATGGAGTACAAGACCTCATTTTTCTTCTTTCGGAGAAGCCGATGTTCTTCCCGAAACTTCTGCTCGTCGATCTCATCAGCGGTTCTCGTCCTTTATTTCACCGCCGCTTTCTACGCTTCTGGTTTTGCTTCATGTGCATGATGCCAGGAATTTCTCGGTGGTGGTCAGTTGCAGTGTCTCTGATGGCACGTTGGCTGCGTTGCCACTGGTCTTCGGTGCTTGATGCTGGTGGCACACGAGTTGTTAAGAGATTTCGGAGGGACACGCATTAGACGAAGATTATGGCGGTCTTTTGCTATTATAGCTTTTCTACGTTATATCTTCTCACAGTAAATCTTCTTTTTTGTAGGGCTTGTTCTTGCTTGTTGTATGCGGAATGTTCGGACTTCCAGAGTACTGGAACCGTATACGGTTCGGTATACGAGAAAGCCAACTGGAGCGGTCTTAACACCTTCTTTAGGAATTTTAACTGGTCGTTAAGTTTCCTCGATAACGACGTGGATGCCGCTGCTGATATGATCACTGACACTATTCTCTTTGGAATGAGAAACTTTATCCCTCATCGGATGAAGAGCATCAAACCAAAAGAAAAGACATGGTACGACTCGAGCTGTAAAGAGGCTGTCAGGGTTAGAGAAATGTTTTTTCGGTCCTTCAAGACCAATCCGACAGGAATGACTGCAACGCCTTTCTAAAATGTGTGCAATTCAAAGACGACCAGAGCCAAATATACTAAGATCTCCCAAAGGTTGCAAACATTTTTGGTCGTTCGTAAAAAACATTAGAAATTCTGCCTCATCCTCCATCCCAATGCTCACTTACAATGACATTCCAGCTGTCAGCTCTTTGGACAAGGCCAATCTGCTTGCTGCACACTTTGCGGCGAGCTCAACACTCCTGGATTGTGCTCTATCTTGAGTGCGTCGAATCTTCAATGGGACGAACCCACATTCGCACTCGTGTAGTAGTAAGAGTACTTAAAGATCTTAACATTTACAAGTCCGCTGGTCCAGATGGTATATCTCCCCTCCTTCTGAAGAGGTGTTCTTCCACGCTGGAAAAACCACAGCGTAAGCTTTTTCATCCTTTAGGAGTCTTTCCGAGCAGATGGAAAACAGCATTTATCCAGCCCGTCCCTAAAACAGGCGAATCTTAATCTCTCTCATCCTACAGACCCATTGCATTTACGTCCCTTGTTTCCAAGGTCATGGAAACGCTGATAAACCGTCAGTTCATGAAATGTCTCGAAACACGAAAACTTTTCTATGACCGGTAGTAGGGTTTTCGTTGCAACAGGTCCACTTGTGATCTGATGGCATGTCTCACCGAAAAGTGGAACCAAAGCGTACATCAATCTGGTGAAAGCAAGATAGTTGCACTTGATAGTTCTAAGGCATTTGACAGAGTTTGACATCAGGCTCTTTTCTCGAAAATGTGTGCCTTTGGGATCGATGACTCTCTTCTTCAAGTTGTCATGAATGGTTTCAAGTCTGATATTCACAAAATAAATGCTGGTGTGCCCCAGGGCTCCGTTCTGTCTCCGACACTTTTTAATTTTCATCAACGTTCTCTTGTCTACCACTTCTAATCCAATATATCCCTTTGCTGACGACAGTACTCCCTGCTTTTCATATTCGTTCCGGACTTACGTCCCTGCTCTTCGGCTGTAGAACGGGAAAGACAGCGTATGTTAAGCTCATTAAATTCCGATACTAGCAGCATGACCAATTGGGGAACTATCAACAGAGTGGAATTTAATGCTTCCAAAACACAATGTTGTCTGCTGTCGTTAAAGTGAAATCTAAACACCCAGCCGTTATCCATGAATGGCACTTGCATCGTCGAAATAGAGAAACTTTCCATTCTCGGTATGTGTGTGAATGACAACTTACGTTGGAATGACCACATATTCGATGTCGCCAAAAATTCTGCGAAATGTCTAGGCTTTCTCAAACGATGTAAGAAATACTTTTCCCCTTCTGATCTGGCCTCAATATATAAGGCATTCATCCGCCCCAAATTGGAGTACAATGCTCACATCTGGTCAGGTGCGCCTAAAACATCTCTGCATCTGGTAGATCGATAAAACTCATAGCTGGTACCAATATCACTCTGGCAATGGACACCCTCGAACACCGACGAAATGTCTCGTGTCTCACTTTGTTTTATAGCCATTTCCACCACCAGTGCTCCATAGAAATCGCCAGTAGCATTCCGCCCCTTCAAACCTTTAACCGTAACACCCGTCTCGCTATGAATGCTCATCAATATACCCTCAAGCCCACTTTCGGACGTACTCTGAAATATCGTGATTCGTTGCTAAGCCGAACAACTCGCTTGTGGAATGCCCTGCCGAGGGAATAGAGACCTCGTCATTGTAACATTCAGACATTTAAAACCAACGTACATCGGTACCTTTCCTCCCTAAATTTCCTTCGCCCGCGCTGTGTGAAAACTTTTGAAGGGTTTAGTTTATAAAAAAAAAATGTCACGTCACTATATCAACGCAACCTGAATAGTGCGCAAACCAATCTCATAAATGACCCCAAATCCTTTTTTCAATTTGCCAGAAAAGAAAGACCGATGGTTATCCTTCCTCCCTTGCTTTCGAAACCAGATCTTCAAGTGAACCTGCGACCATCGCCAAATTTTTTGCTACATTTTTCAAACAATCATTTGCCAACAATTGATTCTTTCCAGATCTTACTTCAATGACCTACAAAATCTCCCCATTGCAATTGGTCCCTTTCTCACTCCAAATTTCGATCCTGGAGTTATTGAAAGAAAGTTGCTAAATCTTAAAGAAAAATTTCTACCTGGCCCAGTTGGTCGTCCCGCCGTTTTTCTTAAAAAATGCTCTTCCAACCTGTCTCTACCACTTTCCTACCTTTTCCGTCAATCCACTTACTATCATGATCGCAGGGAGAATTTCGCTAGATTTGAAAGACCTCTTTTATAATCCCGATACACAAAATGGGATCTTAGCAGGAAGTCACAGTTATCGTCCCATTGCTAAACTCTCTCATATACTCAAACTCTTTGAAAGCATTTTATACGAAGCCTTAAACTTCAAATGCAAATCTTTTATTTCGCTCCGCAAACATGGTTGGCAGATCTATTACCACAAACCTAGTTGAATTGCAAAGAAATCGATGTTATCGCAACTGATTTCACTAAAGCGTTTGATAAGATTTCTTTTTACCTGGTAAACCGATATTAAAGTGTTCGGTTTAGATCCGCCCATTCTGTTCCATTCCTGGCTTCATCCGGAGTTCCATCTTGGTCTCTTCTCTTTATTCTTACTATTAACGATCTTAAGAGGGTCATTAAACACTCCTCCCTTTCCCTTTACGCTGACGACACAAAATTTTTTAAAACTATTTCCTCTCCCCATGACTCTGCCCTTCTTCAAGAAGATCTTGATCGGTTTTCAATCTGGTGCCTCAAAAACTGCCTAGAACTTAACATAGCCAAATGTCAATCTACAGCCTTCTCACATAAATGCATCCCGTCTCCTCACCAACTTTATTTTCTCTATGGTCAACCAATTCCCCTGGTTCAGTCTTTTCAAGACTTTGGCATATAAGATGATCCTCAAAGTCAACTCATCACTTGGATTTTTTAAACGATGGTCCAAGGAATTTCCCAACTCGTATGTAACCAGATCTCTCTATGTTACCTTTGTTGGCCCCCTGTTTGAGTATGGCATTTAAGCTTGGTTCCCCTTTCATCGAGGATATTCAACTTCGATTCCTTCGATTTGCTCTCCGCGGTCTGCCCTGGAATGACCCTTTCATCTTATCTCCCTATCAGAGCCGCCTCAAACTTTTCAATAGCATGGAAATCATGCGGAGAATCACTCTTGCTAATCCCTTCTTCTTTGGTCTTAAAAGGCAATTTGTTCTTGTTTACGGCGCAGGAGCTTGGACGCGAAAAACATTTAAAGGAAATTTTTGAGAGGTTGCGGCAGTAGGGTATTAACGTACCCAAATGTGAGCTGGGAAAGGGAACCATCAAATTTCTTGGCCATCTAGTATACAAAGATAGATTAGAGCCATTACCGAGAACTCTTAGTCACGTCTGAAGGAGTGAAGCATTTCAAGCACATGATCGAGGGCCGCAAGTTCTGCATCTACTCGGATCGTAAACCACTAGCAAATCCTTTTAAACAGAAAGCAGATAAAGCCTCGCCCAGGCAAGGCGTCATCCTAATTTCGTGAATCAGTATACGACAGATATTCGTCAAATCCCGGGGAATGGCAACAGTCTGACATATTTTTAGTCAAGGATCGCTGCTATCAGCAAGGGGCACTTAGAGCCTAAGTCAGATGAGCAAGAGCAGGAAATCGATGATGGGCTACAAAAAATTTTACGCGGGACGGATGAAAGACTTTCAATGGACCTTTAGTTGGTGATGGATCCCAACTCAACTGGAAGTATGTTATTTACTGCGACGTAGATTACTGTCGCTTTCGATCGTATGTGCCTAAGACGGTGCGATCAGAAGACCACAAATGTTTGAAAAACTGCACGACTTATCACATCTTGTGGTGAAGTCCAGTACGAAAATGATAACCGAGAGCTACATATGGCCAGGTATTCGAAGGGATTGCTCCAAGTTCTTTAAGGAATGCCTAAATTGCCAAAAGATGAAAATTCACAGGCATAACAAGTCCCAATTGTTACAAATTCCAACCCTAGACCAACGTTTTCCACATATACATATCGATGTCATAGGACCTTTGCCATCGTTGAAAGGTAATCGCTACTGCCTCAATATGATTGACAGATTTACGCGTTGGCCTGAGGCGGTTCTGCAGTATAAGTCGCCAGACAATTTGTAGCCGGGTGGATTACCAAGTTTGGAGTTCGCAGCGAACTCCATAGTTGACTCGAATAGATCACGGGAGGCAATTCGAGTCAACTATACTTCACGAACTATCAAAATTTCTGGGTATAACGCATATCAAAACTGCGCCCTACCACCCGCAGGCAAATGGCATGGTAGAGCTTCATCGTATGCTGAAAACAGCAATAATGTGCCTAAGCCAGACTGATGTAAAGCGCTGCCCCTGATTCTGCTTGGTATTCGCGCTTCGTTAAAACAGGACATAAATGCATCAGTAGCGAAACTTACCGTGAGCACTACTTTGCGCCTACCGGAAGAATTCTTCGTCGAGAACCGGCGTTCTCAGAGCAACTCAAACGAGCCAGTGCATCTCGCCAAGATTTAGCAAACTGTTCTCATATTTTTGTAAGGAATAATGCGGTTCGGCCAGAGCTTGCGCCACTTCAAAGTCTTGAACAAAACAGCGTAGTACTCGTACTACTGTGTTCTCATCAAGGGAAAGTCAGTCAAGATATCTATTGACCGGCTTAAAGGTACTTTCGTCACCCAAGTGCGCCAAAGGAAATGCAATCAGGTGTTCCGACTAGATTTCCATCTAAAACGATCGCGAAGACAAGAAATCCATCTACAACTGTTGCAAAGACTAGTGAAGATAACCAGCCAGGACTCCAAGTGGTTGTGCTGTAAGGATACCCAGAACTATACTAAAAGGGGGGAGTAAAATGGTGACGTCATACAAACTAATGACACTAGATATCGATCATCCCTTAGCGAGTGCGGAAGCTGACAGCTGTCTTTCTGTCACGATACAAAAGATCTTTTTTTTCGGCCAACCTTTGTGCAGACCAAGCGAACAATTTTAACCGCATCCAGTCTAAAGTTTAAATTAATATAGAAATCGCGAATATTCGAATCGTGTAGAGTAAGACCCACAAGTCCTATTGGTTGAGGCCCAGGTCCACTCCGGCCTTAGCTTAAAGTGTTGGGGAAAACACATTTATGCCCATGGCGCTTTATGAGGAAGATCTCATTTATACTGCCATCCATCTACACTAATTCATCTCAGTTCGGTTTGCTGCAGTATCCACATGGTAATTGCAAATATGACTTATCCCATTGGTATGCTACGGCCCATCTAGTAGCTGATTGTCATGTCAAGTTGCAACATATGTAGAACAAAAGTCATGAAGAAATCTCCACTTACCATTGACACTTGATGTAATAAACAGGTTGTCAGGAGAAAAATAATTTATCTCGAATAAACGATTGACCTAGACGCCTTTTTACATTGTAGTTCGTGCTAAGAACACTCCTCTATGCCATAAAACACTTGAGTAAGTCCACAGTTCCATTTAAATTGACGTCAACATCATTATTACCATGAACGTTACTTGTTTTGATTAGTCTTATAACTTTTCCAGAACCATTCTACGCGGTCAGTTTTTATAAACAAAACCTGTAACATAGAAATTGCTACTCTACCCGTAGTACAGATACCTACCCGTACTCGCTTTAACGAGGCTTATGAGTCTCACTTTCATTCATTACATCGTCATATCCGTACCTCTGCCTTTGTATCTCAGCCAGAATCAGATAGCTTACAACTTTAACCTCTGAACGTAATAATTCATTGCCATAATTAAACGATAAACAACAACAACATCTGTTTACCTATCAAACGCGATATGAATACTTCGTCATGCATGTTAATCATGACTCAAACTCTTCGTATCTGTGGATCTTACACACTTACTAACGATCCTTCCGATCACAACTACTAATCTCCGATCTCAGGAAGTTTGTACCCCCAGGCACGTATTCAAATCTTTTTTGTCCAATTCGTGACTTAGGCCTCTACCCACCATCCCAAAATCTTAAAGTCTACATGCTCGTGGAATGAGTTTTGCAACCATCAGCCGGATGTGTCAAACTTTACGGCCTAACGAGTTTTCCTGGGTCAGTTGCACCCCACACATGCCACCCCGGATACGAGTGCATGTTGTTTTGACATTTGTCGAATACGAGGGATACGAGTAGTTTGGCTTAGGCAACCCTACTAAGTGGCCAATGTCAATGTCGGATTTAGACGAAATCGTACTTAAAAATGGCTTAATGCACGAGTTTTGCAAAATGAAAAAAAAATTTCAGAAATATTGCGCCAGTTACGAGTACAATTTCGATACAGAGTGGCCGTGAAGAGGTGCTTTTTCGTGTCGTTAAAGTTCAGTAACTTCATTCTATTGCCGGATTTAGTAGGTTGTAAAGCGAGGCAACTACTCAAACATTCGCTCATTAAACGGACAATTAAAATATTTTCACGTTTTTAGACCAACTAGACGATAGTTGTTGCAGGTTGAGGTACACTATGGTTCATTGAAGTTGTAATTAATGCACCTAGGGTAGTCGAATTGGGAAAGATGTCCGTATTAGTACCTAGCATGGTAGATATTTGCTTGAATGTAGGTCATGAGCTCTTTTTCTTCAGAAATTTGGAAATCAAATCAAAATCGAGAGAGTGAGTTGAGTTAGCAACACAAGTCTGTCCTGGCAGAGATGACTGCACCTTAGGAAGAGGAAGTTCGGCAGATGCACTCGTGTGACTGTCTTAACGGTGATGGCGTCCGTATGACCTGCTTCAATGCATTTAGACTGGAGGTTTTACAAGGGGGCTTTCAAGACTAGTTTCGCAGCTGAAATAAAGACAAATTCCCGGAGTTACTGTCCTTGAATTTCGCCCAAATGGTCTCATAAAATCACATAATTACGAAACAACCAATAGCCGCGAATGTAGATAGACTCACTATTGGCGACCTTGCTAACCAAATGAGGAACCGAAGTTCATAGAATGCTCAGACCTTGACTGTCCTAGATTGCCACTATCGCAGACATCGTCTGGCTACAAAGTATTGTGGAAAAGGCATGGCTAAAAGAGGATGAAGAACTCTGACAAATACTACGGCGACTGCTACAGAATTATTGTAAGCGCCAAAGTAAGGCCAGAACTCCTGATTAATCAGCATATGAGCGAACGTATCGCAGCAATGCAAATCGAAGCTGGAATCGTGAACGTCAGCCTGTTACACGATCGCGCTCTCTGCAGAAGAAAAAAAAAGGATGCTTCCAACGGAAGTAAGAGCTCCTCGACAAAATCCACAAATAATGCCCAAATTAAATCCTCGCGACAGAAAAAAAAAAAATACGCAATGAGCATAACAAATTTTGTGAATGTGTATCCGGCACCTTGTGAAAGTCAAATCCAAAAAATAATTTACTATCGGAAAGTCTAACCAAATATCAGACGAAGACTCGAGAGATCCATCTTAGTTCCATCCAAGTCTGTGCCCTTTGGATTCGGATGCCCTGGACTAATGAAGGCTAAGAGTTATGTATAGGGTGACCAGATAAGAACGATAGAAAAACAAATTTAAATAAAACAACAACAGTGTGAGATATAAAATTGATTCTGGCTTTATTTTGAAGCTACGTTCATGCCATTATGTGTGGGATAGCACATCATTCAAATGGCCGCCTTGGCTTCGCTAACAGTGCTTCAAGGCGTCGGTCCAATATGTGTGGCGCTATTCCGGCAATAGCGTGTCGAATGTTGTCATAGAGCCTGTCCAAAGTTGTTGGCTTGTTAGCGTAGGCTTACGACTTGACGTAACCCCAGAGAAAATAATCGATTGATGTCAAATCACATGATCGCGGCGGCCAATTAATGAACGCTCGCCGTGTGATGACCCAGTCGCCAAATTTCTCCTTCACAACTTCAAACGTTGAGTCGCTGGTATAACATGTAACGTTGTCTTGCACGAACCACAGGTCGGATATATCAATGTTGTCGAGCTCTGATCACAGAAAGTCGGTTAACATCGCTCTATACCTGAAACTATTGACAGTAACGGTGTGTCCTCCTTCATTTCGAAAGAAATAAGGTCCGCCATGCTATAAACCGCACTAAGCAATCAATCTTACGGATGCGGAACACTTGTGGATTGTGTTCGCTCCAATAACGGAAATTTTGCTTGTTGATATGGCCGCTGAGTCAAAAATGGGCCTCGCCCGAGATAATGATTTTTTGGCCAAAATCCGGATCTCCGGCCAACATTTCCAGCGCCCAATTAGCGAATTCACGGCGTTGTCTATGGTCATCCGGCTTCAATTCTTGCGTCAGCATAATCTTATATGGGTGCAGACCCAAATCCAACCGCAAAATAAGCTGATAATTCCCAATTCAGCTGATCGGCGCCGATTTGACATTTCTGGGTCTTCTTCGATACTGGCCGCAACGGCGGCTATGTTCTCTTCATTTCGCACCAATCAGATCCAAAAGAGTGTACTCACACTCAAACTTTTCCACGGTGCGACGAATTGCCTGCACTCTGAAGCCATGATGACGATCGACCTCACGACGAAATTCACGTTGCGTATTTCCAACAGAGCGGCAAACCTTACTGAATATTTTGATAGCTGGATGTCATTGGTAACTTTGTCAGCTGCTGAAACACAACAATTGGAAAAACTATCATTGCTATCTGGTCACCCGTTAGTTCTGGACCTTGTGCCGGAGGACCAGAAGACATCAAACCCATCACTCGAGTGTATCGGTACACACGAAAGAAGCTGTCAGCCAGGAGGCAAATGTACTTCTCAGAGTCTAACTGACAATATGGAGCTGCTGCGGTAATTTAAGTTACCGATCAGCCGGTCCCAAACTTGGAATGGCTTTTGAGGTCACAAAGTACGAGGATGTAGTTGATGAATATGCAATGGTATTACGTAATTTCGCATCGGCTTTGAATCTCAATGTAGTAAATGAATTGCAAGGAATCGATTGTATCAATTATTTGCGGACTACTGCAGATAATTTGATGGGCGTCAGCCAGAACTTAAGCCAACAGGAGAGAGTGTGGCAAAGGGCTCTAGAGTTCCCCCTGGATGTGCCCTTTTATACGGATTTTTCAGCCAGCTGGCTAGACAAGCGATTCCTCACGTTGTAGTAGGAAAGCAGATAAGCGCAATGCTCCTTTCTGTGTTCAACTCATTATCTCTCTGTGTCACACAACAATTTTCGACTCCAGCCAACCGATATGATCACGTCCTGATCAAATGTGGCGTGAAGAGTCATCAACCATTAAGTAGCCCGTCTGTAAATGGGTATTGTTGGCTGTACCTATGGCAAAGATAGTCACCTTGTTTCGCATTGAAAAGCAAATTTTACCAGACAGCCCCTTAATGCTTGGTGTAAAGACTAACTTTGTTACCCATGGGTCTGACACGAAGAATCGAACTTCTTTGGATGATTCACGTCAATGTAGGTTCTCTAAAGAGCGTTTTCTGTGATAACCGAGTCATGCAACTGCCCTACGATCCTCAAAAATTTTGTGGTCTTATTCTCTGTCGGACAAAACTTTACATCTCCGACCTTCTCATTGCAAGTTAAACGTTTTGGGAACGCAATCTCATGTACTAGGTGACATAAAAGTCATCACCATGTCAGAAGATGCTATAATTTTTGCAACTGGCAACTGTGAAGTAAACAGATACAAAATACACATCAACAAGGCATGAATCGCTATACTCCTAAAGAACACGGAATAATTGTTACGATTTTTTTGCGTAATAACTCGTCGGTGGTATTGGCGCAAAGTGAGTTTCAACGCAGATTTCCCGGTCGGTCGAGCAAACACTATGACGTTTAGCTGCTCGCCTGGAAGAGTATGGGACAACATGAAATGCCGCCAGGTGTGGCCGGTTCCGCAGTAGCCCTTCTGCTAAGAATATCGCAACTGCGATTGGAGGTGCTCAAAGGACCCCGGAGTATCGACCAGATGACGTGATACGCAATTGGGCATCAATCGGCGGTCTTTACCAACAATTTTGGTGAAAGACTGTAAGATGTTCACTTACAAAGTGCAGACAGTGCACCTACGCTCAAGCCATCCTGAATCTCAACCACGAGGAAGACAACTTTTCATCGAAAATCATGATGAGCGACGAGGCCCATTTCCATCTCTGTGGATATCTAAATAAGCAAAGTTATCACTTCTGGGGCACCGAAAGTCCACGTATACCCCACGTACAGCTATTACACCTGCTCAAAGTTACTGCATGGTGTGCTGTTTACGTTGGAGGTGTCAACGGGCCTTATTTTTTCGAAAACAACGCTGGCCAAATGAGTACTATGGACGGTGATTGCTACAAAGCCATGCTCGACGACTTTCTCCTTCCTCATTTGGATGAATTGGACTGGAGAACATGTAGTTCCAACAGAATAGAGCAAAGGCGCATACTGCACGATCCACAACCGAAATTCTGAGGGCTGCATTTCCGGTTCCATAATCTCTCGTTTTGGCGATTTGCACTGGCCTGCAAGATCGCCTAATTTAACCGTTGCAGACTTCTTTTGTGGTTTTTTGAAGTAACGAGTCTATATAAACAAGACTCAGACTTTGGAAGCCCTCAAAGAGAATATCCGTCAAGAATGTGAGGACCTATCGCCGGAAGATCTGGCAAGAGTGTTGTAAAATGCCACAAATCGGGAAGGAATAGTTATAAAAAACAATTTAAAACACAAAATAAACATAAACTAAAAGCAGAACTAAAGCTTTTCATTTATAAAAAAAATTACAGCCAAAGAACACCAGACGACAACTTTTGCAGCACCTTGTTTAATATCCTGTCTTCACCAAATAGTTAGCAAATGATTGATTCTGCCGATTCGATGTGACTCATAGATTGAAGTTAACGTTTACATTGCACGTAGTCTCAGCCAAGATTTCTTGTCCTTGAATTTCTGGGGAACTTAGGAAGTCATTTGAAAGGGTGCACTTCCTACATAATTAGGTAACTACGGAAGCAAAATAAACTTCGACGACAGAGTCATTCATGAAATCACCAAAAACTTACGAGAAGCTGGAGCCACAGCCGAAACTCGGGAAGAGCATTTGCTATCATTTTAAAACGCACCTTAATCAGATTAGGGTAGCAAGTGCACGAATATGCATCGCAAGATGACATCGGTACTATGACTAAATCATTGGAAAACAACAAGACAGAAGGATTTGACGACATCCCTGCGGAGCTCTCACGAACAAGACCAATAACATTGGCCGAAATACAGCACCAACTTGTGGGGAAAGTTCGGAATGCATCAATTTTTTCTGACTAATGAAGGAAACTAATGAATAAGATATGCCTGCCCCCCCCCCATATAAAAAGTTGAGGACTTCCATCCAACGGCACCTAGCATAAGAAGGCAAGCAAGAATTGTCAGCTTCAGTATAAGCGTTCCAGTTAAAAATTTTACATTGCTAGACACTCGGCAGAGATAGTGGATAACTTCAACTAAAACGGGAGTATTAGCTGGCATCAAATTGGACATAATTAGCCAAATCGACAAAGGAACCTGTGCTTTTGCTATTGCCTAAAATACGACGGGACAGTGTGATCAGGCTGTTTCGTTTCTGTGCTGTTTTCTGACTGAAAATTCTTAAGACATCGACTGCAGTCATAACCAATCATCTAAGTTACTTAATACACATTGGAAGGAAGACAGAAATCCTTACAGATCGAAGCGAAAAACATGTTTGGAGCCAACTCGTATTTCAAAGAATGCCTCTTAGTAAGGCTTGTTCGAAAAGATTGAAACAGTCGGTGATACCAGCTGCCTAGTCGATGTCCACAAAGTCCACGGAAATCAGCGATTACTAAGAAAATCTGATGACATTTACACAGTCGAATGCAGCGACTCTTTGTCCCATGCTAGAGACGCATCTCCCAGGTGCCTTAATTAGAACCATCTCACATCCAGCTCCTGTCAATGATGCTGTAATTGAGCTGAGCTACATAACATGCCGTAGCATTTGTTGGTTGGATGTTGTGATGAATGAGTCCTTCGAACTTCAATTCGGCTGGCACCGATGGCATATACCCGCTGATAACTCTGAGGGAAATCTTCACTGCTTGCACAGAATTGACATACATACCAAACAGTAAAAATAGCCTTTTCGTCTAGAGCTTCAGACCTATTTGTCTGACTTCCTTCATATTGAAGAGCATGGAGAGAATGGACGATCTATGTGTGGGCAAATTGATTTTCGAATACATCCTCCGTCTAAGATATAACATACCTACCTAAGGAAATTTCTGGGACAGTGCGATTCAAAATCTGGCGGACAGAACTGTAGGCTCACTCAACAAGAATGTATACGCACTGAGCGTTTTCATGTGCTCCGTCTATTTGGGTCCAGAATTTTTGTTAGCGGTAGACTAAGGCCAAAACTGCTGTTCAATCGGAACACGAGCAAACGTTTCCTTATTGGGGGTGGTTTTGACGGTATGTGTAACTCGGCTAGACAGCACACGGCGTAGACAAATCCACGAAACTGGATAAAACCAATGCTGGTGGATAGAACCCTAATTGCAGATGCTGACTGCGGCCAATATAAGATGGCGGGCGTAAACAGGGGTACGTCGGAAGGTTGCGCTGCTACTATGGTGCTTGTTGTTCAAATTACTGCTTAACCTTCTCATCGGCTTTGATTTATACGCTTAATCATACGCAGATGATCTAGCTGTTAGATGATGCAGATTGTTCTCTTTACGAGTAGGAGGAAGCTGACTGGTCTGGCTCATCTAGTGATTAAAGGCATCACCATCTGATTCTCTAACGAAGCACAGTATTTGAGTCTCATTCTGAGGAGTAAACTTCTTTGAACTAAATATGTCACCTCAACAAGCTCAATGGCTCTGTCGGCCTACAGGTAGTGTAAAGAAGTTTTCGGCAAGGCATGAGGCTTGCCACAGAGGACGGTCCTCGTGAATTACATGATTATGGTAAGGCTAAGTACTTTATATGCGTCGGTTGTCTGGTAGAACAAGCTGTCACGAAAATACATCACTGCCGCTTTTACCAGACTCCAAGGAACGGTCTGGAGGGTTATCCCTAGGACGCCTAGCTCTGCTTTAAACACGTTGATGAATTTAACTCCCCTTGATGCTCATAGCATCTTCCGTTTAAAGAGAATTAGTCTTTGGTGCAACACGCACTAAAGTTTGGATTACCTTACAAGTCAACTGTTTTTTACTCTGCTTTTATGGACATGACGCAACGACAACAGAACTCTTGTTTCGAAAAAAATATTAAGTTGACTTCCCCTTGCCCAAGACTGGATTCGGCGAGAATCTACCCCAGGAAGGGAATGTCGTCGAGTCCTTATGGATGACTCCAAAACCGGTTTGGGATGCGGGCTGGTGTCTTTCTGGAATATGAAAACATTAGATTTCATTCCTTCCATCGGTCTTCCAAGCGGAGACATACGCAGTGCTGATGCCAACGATCTATGTTAGGAACAGGTGGAGTAGCCAAAGTATCTGCATCTGATAGTGATAGACCAACAGCCTCCAAAGCCCTACCCTCACGACCTATAAGCCAATATGAGAATACAAGAGATAGTGGCGGATGGGTCCTTAATAGACCAACGACAGCGCTTACATCCCCGTTCACATCACGGGTTACTGGCTTCGATCTAACCGACGTGACTCTTCCTCACTGGGACATCTGCTGTGCCGATTGTTATCGACAGCAAAAGTAGCGCCAATTTGAATGCGGATTTTTTGTTAGAGGTAGACTTAGGTAAGAAGTCTTGAGCTTTCGGCATGTGAACGAGCGCCTCGTAACAATCTGCATTAAGGCTAAATTTGCCAACGTTAGCGTTATATGCGCGCACGCCCCCACAGAGAAAAAAGACCGCGACACCAAAGATAGCTTCTACCAACTCTTGGATAAGACCTACAAGCAATGCCCTAGCTATGGCATTAAAGTTGTCATCGGAGATTTGAATGCAAAGCTAGGAAGAGGGGGCGTCTTTGGTGGTGCTGTCGGAAGGTATAGCCTGCGCGACACCACCTCCGATAACGAATTCAGGCTAATTGACTTTGCGGCGAGGTGAAACATTGTCGTAGTTGCACGCGGTTCTCATATTTCGATATCTACCAAGGGAATGGGAGAACTCGTGATTAATCAACCGTCAACCAGATCGACCACATTACGATCAACGCAAAGCATTTCTTCAGTATTACAAATGTCCAAACGGCCCCTGGGGTCAACGCCCCATCGCGTCGCATTTCTCGGACCATTACCTAGTTGTAGCCAAGGTACGGTTGCGGATATCCCGAACATCGCAGAAGCAAGCTGATACTGTGAGGAAATTCGACATCGGAAGGCAACAATCGCAAGAGATCGATAAATCCTTTTCCGATGGAGTCTCCCTTAATCTCTTTAGAGGTCTTGTGACGCCAGCATTAAGTATTGAAGACCAATGGCAATGGCATCAGAGATGCCGCCTCCGATATACTGGCTTTCATTCGGCCACCACAACGAAACTCCTGGTTTGTCGACTAGTGGCGGCAGGCATATGTAGCTAAGCAAGAGGCATACAAAGCGGCGTTGCATAGAAGCGCTGCTCACGAGCTCTACAAGCAGAAGAGGAGATATGAACACCGGCTTCTCAAGAGGAAAACGAAGGAGCATGAAAGCGCGCGGTCGAAGAAATCGAGAGATGCAACTCCAGGATACAAACCCCGAACGGAAGCCTGTAGAGATAAATAAGGGAACATAGTAGTAGAGTCGGTGTTGATGCTGAGGAATAGGAAAGAATATTTCTGTAGACTGTATAGAGGGGGATGATGAACCAAATATCGCTGTCAGGCAGGATGAACCCTCCAACCTGGACGATGTAGAATAAGAATTCCGTCTACCCGACCCGGATGATGTGAAGATAACCATATCTACGCGCAAGTCGAACAATGCTGCTGGAGCGGACGGTCTGATTGCCGAGGTCTTCAAAGCGGCAGGCGATGGCCGGTAAGGAGCATACACCAATTCATCTGTCGGACGAATGTATGTCTGATGAAAGAAACCTCAGGAATATTTGTCCAATCCTGAAAAAGGAGACCTGCTGAACTGCAACAACTACAGAGACGTCTTCTTAACATCGCCTACCCGATCCTATCAGCCGTATTGTGTGAACGCCTGAAGCCGTTCGTCAACAACTTGATTGGTCCATATCAGTGTGGCTTTAGGCCTGGATAGTCCACCATCGACCAAATATTCACACTATGGCAGATCTGGGATAAGTCCCAAGATTTCCAAATCGATACACACCGCCTATTCAACGATTTTAAGGCCGCGTATGACAGCATCTATACAGAGCAATCTCTAGCATTGACATGACGATGGAGAATGCACGCTACTCCATCAAGGTCGGCAGAAAACTCACTTTAGACAAGTCCACAATCTGTCATGCCTATCTTTATCATCATTCTTGCAAGAATAGTGCAAAGCTCACGCGCCAACACAAGATGTACAATCTTTCAAAAGTCCTTCCAATTACTCGCATACGACGGCCGTTGATATTAACATAATCGAAAGAAAGCAGCGTGATGTTAGTGACGTTTCCGCAAGCATTGAGGCTAAAGCGGTGAGGAGGGGTCAATAAGCCCAAGATCAAGTGTACATATGCCGTCAACCAAAAAGGACACCCAACACCGAAGTCTTGGACAAAACGTCACCCACGATACATTGTAGTTAAGGACTTTGTCTATCTAGGCTCCACTATTAGTTCAGATAGCGACACCAGCGCTGCGACCAAACGAAGAATAACTCTTGATAAACGCTGCTTCGTTCAGCTAAGAAGTCAGATGACTAGCAAAGCCCTTCCTCGAACAACAAAAGTGACCCTATATGCTCTTAAGATCCTAATAATCCCACTCATGTCCTACGGCGCAGAGGCATGAAATTTGTCAAAAATTGTTGAAAGGAAAATTCTTCGGGTGATCTGTATAGACGGTGAGTAAAGGAGGAATTTGTACGGGCTGTTTAGCGACATCGACCAGCCAGAAGAGTGAAAGTTCAACGACTGAGGTGGCTATGTCATGTAGAGCGAATGGACACCAATGCTCCGGTCCGAAGAGTCTTCGTTTCCGCCCCCGAGTACCAGCGCAGTTGATGAAGGCCGCGACTCAGGTGGTGCACGCAAGTGGAAGGAACCTCTGAGGCAACTTCTAAATGCCGTTTAATGCCAAACATTGTTTGGCTGTGACGAAAAAAATACCCCAAGAGTCTCTTGGACATCTTCCCGAGATCTAATATTTTTTGCATCGAGGAAGTTTTGCAGACTTTGGAACAAGTTAAAATCTGAATCTAAAACTTGACTGCACCACTTTTTCCCAACCGAACTCCTGTTACTGTGTCCAGGTGGTCCTAGCTGCGTGAGGGCGAGCGTTATCCTGATGGAATAGAATAAACTTTGACTAACCAGCCCTATCCGTTTCTACTCTAATGCTTGCTTTAAACTGCGCTGCTCCTGTTAGTAGACTTCTGCGATGATGGTCTGGTTATGAGCCAGCAGCTCAAAATAGATTATTCCCTCAGTATCCCGCTCTATACACACTAACACCTTGAGCTGGTGAAGTTCTTCTCTGGGATATTGTGCCGTTCTGTCTTCTGGATTAAGCTATTGGTGGCAACGTTTAATGTGATCGTAAACAAGCGGTTTTCCATCTCTGGTTACGATCCGGTATACGAGTAAAAAGGCCTCTTAATAGTGGCGCATAGAGGCGCAGCGCAAGCTTCGATCCTTTGCTGAAAGTTATATTGCGATAGGTGGCGTGGTACCCATTTCCCCAGCTTTACGACTCTTTCCATATTTGTTGAATGTTGATGGATGGTTTACGGATTATGTTGAGTTCGCTTGCAAGTTCCTTTACCGAAACAGTGGAATTTCTTTCGACGGACTTGGTTCATTTAGGTTAGAATTGCCATCTTCAAACTTTGCAAACCAACGCCGACACTAGGACTCGCTGACAACGCCTTCTCCGTACACATTTTGGATTATCCAAGTAGCTTCACTTCTATTCTGGATTTTCCGGAACAAAAACGATAAAATACGCCGAATATCATATGCTCTCAACAAGAAGCGACACACAACATCGACGAATTGGACAGAATGGCACAGTCGACGCGCTATAATTTCGATGTAGTAAAGGACTAGCCAAGATAGACGGCTCTGCTACAAATTCTACCAACTACACCTCAATCGCTGTTTCTTTGATCTAAGAAAGCAATTGAGTGCTAAGGCCCTATCCCGAACAACTAACGAGACTCTATATAAGACCTTCATCAAACTAGTCGCTCTTTCTATCGCTGAAGCATGAACTCTGCCGAAAGCGAATGAAGATATCCTCGGTCTTTTCGAGTGAAAAATTCTTTGTAGGGTTTTCGGTCCCGTTTGCGTCGACGGGTTGAGGTTAACGTTGCGCAGAAATAGTGTGCAACTGGGGGCAGCTAGCCTGGGATTGATCGTAAGTGGAGAGGTTTGTTGGTTGAGGTCTAGGTTGCCCCAAATTTTATCTCCACGCCGCCTAAATAAGTAAGTAAAGAATATAAAGCAAAGAGCGGCACAAGTTAATTATGGCACCTTCCTATTAAAACCACATTGTCCCCAAGCCTTCGATCTCAATTTCTTTCAAGAAGAATTGGTTAACATGGAGCAATAGCGGTCTCCGACTCGACGGCATCATCTCCAAAAGCCGTTTAACCTAAAACGAGCACTGTCACTTATACTAATTTTTCGAGCTGGAATCGACCTTTGGAGAATTGATAAAGCTGACTACTCGCATGCCAAAAGTTTCAAGCGCATACGTCTGGCTGCTTTTCATGTGAAGCGCCTGACGAATATGCCGTCGGCAGGGAAGGTTTTGCCGGCATGTGGAACTAAGACGACGCAGCGTAGACTAGCCATTAGTCAATCTTTAGACTAATGTTTCTATCTTCACAAGTCTTAAAGACAGTTATCGAACGAAACTAATATAGGAGTGCTGCACTGAACTGAGCACGCTAAGTCGGAAACAATGTAATTCTTCTTCTTCTTCTTCTGGCTTCTTTACGAGCCAGTTTCGACGACGAATACATCAAAACTAGTTTCATTTGACTTGAATATGTCGACGTTCCCTTAACTTTTATAAGAGTGGGTCAGGGGTGGACCTGCGTCTCAATCAATAAGCCTCTTAAATTAGAACGGTCTTTGGCTAACTGCCTCCAGTTGCGCACTCCAAGTGGGTTGAGGTCCACCTGCGCGCGCCACCTACGGCGAGGCCTTCCTTTACTAAGTTTTCCCTCCAGCGGACTGGAGCGTGGGTATTCAATCGCTCTACAAGTCCCGGCCATCTCAAACGCCCAATGCCCAGGTCGATGTTGCTGTACAGCTCGTAGAGTTCATCGTTGAATCATCAACGCATACGGGACCAAATATCTTCCGAATAACTTTTCTCTTATCTTCATCCGCTTTAGAAAAGGTTCATGCTTCGGAACCATAGAGCAGGACTGGGATTACCAGGGTATCCTTGTTGTTCGAGAGAGGGCCCTACTACACAGTTGCCTTCTCAGCCCAAATAAACAACGATTGGCAAGGGTTATTCTTCGTTTGATTTCTAAAGAGATTCCGTTTTTAGATGTGACAGCAGAGCCGAGATAGACAAAGTCGCTTACTACCTCAATTCTGGTGGATTCATCGCTGTTGGGTGTCCTTTCTTGTTGACAGCACATACTTTGTTTTACCCTCGTTTACCGCTAGACCCATTTTCGCCGTAATATCAAGATTCGTCGGCGTATGCAAGCAATTGAACAGACTTTTGAAAGATCGTACCTCGTGTGTTGGCTTGTGAATTTTACACAATTCTTTCAAGTATGAGGTTGAAGAGGTTACCTAAATCCTTTTTTGACATCAAAGGTTTCAGTTAGATCGTTACCGACTTCGATGCAACAGCGAGTTTTCTCCATCGTCATCTTGCACAAGTGGACGAATTTGGTCGGGATTTTGATCAAGGTGGTATGCTCTTCCGCTTCATCCACTTTAAAATTCAATTAAAAATACTGACAATGATGTTAAGACAGTGAAATCTTCAGACTTCTTGAGCGATGTGTCTCAAATATTAATTTCAATAGATTGGTTTTGTGGATTTTATGGCAATTGGAAAACAACCCCGGAAAAACACGTTCAATACTTACTCGTATGTTACAACAAAAGTCCATAGCTCTTAAATAACTGGCTTCAAGCTAATGACTCAATAATAAATTTCACATTTTACGCGTCCTGTCTTATAGATCGCTTAACACCGCCAGGTGGAGGTAGATTGAAGTTGTGGAGAAGTCTTCTGACTGGATAGTCCCTCACCTGGAGGTCAGTTCTGAAAATAAGTCCTTTACCCTGGAGCTGATTATCGAGTGCCAGCAATCGTCTTCAAGATTGTGGGATCCAATTTTGAGAAGTCCCGATCTATTGTAGGTTTAATTGTACGTAGATTTAAAATCAGAGTATTTCGGAACAGCTCATAAAAGAAAGGTAGTGTTCATGATTCTTCATCTCCATGTAGATTTTTTCGGTCACAAGTTCTAAGCCTAAAATGTCCAGGATCGACCCAGTTATATTAGACCACAGTGTTAGGTAAAGGGAGGTGTCATTATAAATAAATTTCCCTCCAATTCAAAGTCTGTCTTTCAGTTTTGTCTTATAAACAAATTTTCGTTTCCATAATTTTAAAAATATTTTAATTTAAGAAAAAAAATCTTTATAACTAGAAAGGCGAAAAATTTAAAATTATTGTCAATAACTGATCGAAGGAGTACAATAAAAAATACACTCAAACGAATTAATAACTACATGAGAGGTCTTACGTAACCAGAAAGATCTAAATGAACAGTTTCTAACCGGCAATTAATCATTTAAAAGAAAAATTAAAGCTGTACATGTTTTTTAGAACATAAATCAGCAGTATAATGCTGATATGATAAGTTATGACTTTTTTTTATTACAAGATTGTTTAAGTAGACAAGGCGAGAACGTTATTAGTCATTGAACCTGTCTTTTTTGCAGAGTCACACTTAATGAGGTATCACCAGATGAAGCATTTAATATCAGCAACACTTCCTTTTTCATTTAGATTCTGTTATCTAGGAGATAATTGAAAGAAGCAATAAGTTTGTATCTTTTGCTTGGTAACTCATAAGCAGTTGTTCTAACTCTGTGGAAATAGCTTTCCTAATGTGAGATGGACAAAAATTCAGGCATTCTTTTGATTCTTGTGATTCATGTCGCTAGCTCATTGTACTCCTTGTGTGTTCCTTTTACTGGAATTTCTGGTCATCCTTTCGTCATTAAATCTGCCCCTTCACTCACCGGGGAGACAGGACCGGCATCGATTCTGCTCGAAAAGACCACCGGTTTCATCTATCAATCTTGATATCATCATCTTAGGATGGCCATGGTTTTGCGAAAAAGGACTTTATTGCGCAACTGCCTTCTAAAAAAAAGTGTCGAACTTCGCCCGATGTTTATCTGCATACTGTGACGTTTTGTCCAATACACCTGAGTTCCGCAAAATCGCATAATAGCATGTTGCAATGTCTGTCAGTTTTTTTTTAAATTGAGAATTTTGGTCAAGTCTTTTCCAGCATAATGGAACAGCGATCATGAACCTGTCATAGATGCCATAGCCAACAAAAATTTAATGGCACCATAGCCTTCAACATCTTATCCTGAATTTTGAAAATGTTGGAATGTAGAAATGCCTTCATGTCATTAGGTCCCTTGCGAATTTCTTCCAAAAAAATACAGAGTCGCTAACACCAGCATAGAGCATGGCTCTTAAGGGCCCCTATCCAATTTTCCCTGGGGGTAATTTCAAGCCACCTTAGTACTAGACTGGGTATCTTTCAAAAACTTTAAAAGATTTGCTCGAAGAAATTCCCTCTAGGCTCCTCCGAAGCCTAGAGACTTTGTTAAGTTTTTGGTTAAAAACCAACCCATTCTAGACAAAGCCACATTAGACTAGATGCCTCCAGAACGAATTTCTTGACCTTTTACTGGAATCTAATCTTCCACGGTATTCCCAGGAGCAATGTCACTTCAAGCTCTACAATCTAGTTACCAGTCATTTAGACTATAATCAGCCTCGATCCATTTAGGTCTCTAAGACTATATGGTGTCATACCACGATGCACAAAACCTTGTATAGTGCTTGCCAGAAGCCACACTGTATGGCTATCTATTAGACTTAAGACCTGTCAGCCTGTCATCATTCCTTCTGAAAATCTTGGAAAACCTTGGCTATACATGTCATTCTTTAGACATGGCGTGGAGTAACAATTTGGTGGTAAGATCCAGGCAATCATACCAACTGTGTGTGTCAATAGGAAAGATACAAAAATCGGTTTGTTTGTATATCAGCAGAACTTTTAAATCTATCTTCTTCGTCCTCTGCACATCTATGGTAAGTAGATGGCAAGCGGCCTGTAGTCCTAGTCGCATGTAAACTATCTCGTAGATAAACAGTCTCAAAACGGGCCACCCGTTCATTCTAAAACTAAAACAGGTACTAGATACTCAACACGATATTTCGGAGTAGTGAAGAGCACTCACAATGAAACGGTTGTTACTATTGAAGGATTGAAGTGGCGCAAAGCTCCTGGAAATTCCATTGGAGCCACAGATGGTGAAAATAGCTATGGAACAAGATGAGGCAGGAGACATTAAGACGGTGTTCGAGGGTGTAAATTGACAGTGCAATATCAGCATCACCTACGAGTTTCATCGCGCATTTTTAATCCTACTTAAAAGATGTGTTAAGGGGAACCTGCGTGACAATTGATCGGGAAACTATTGACTGTTCTGGGCCAGCAGTGCAATAATCAAGTTTGCTGGGAAGTGCTTGTCTTAATTCTCAGTCGTGGTGCACGGTAACTGCATGACTAAGACCTTACTAGCTAAAATGGCAAGAGCACGGTTGGCAAGTGGCTTAAAACGGAAGAGATTACAAAAATGTGAGAACCAGCTAATGGCCTCGGATAGAAATGGATTCATTATTGATGACCTTTGCTAACGTTCAAAGGACAATGTCCTTCGGTCTAAACGTGTACTGATCGGACACTTAACAGTCCGTGTGCAGATGAACAATTAGCTGAGGCCCCTGACTGCTATCATGTCGATATCACAGCCATCCAGGGAGTATGAGGGGATGACTGGACATAAGGAGGATGAAAAACTGTGATATGTACGTACTATGGGAAAAGAAGCGGCGCTTATTCGGATGCGGATTTGCCTTATGAGGCAGACTAGGCCTAGAGTTTTGAGCTTCCGACACTTGAGCGAGCGACTTATGACAAATCGCATCAAGGCTAAATTCACTAACATAAGCCTGATATGCACCATTGCCCCTACTAAAGACCATGTCGACGTCACCAGAGAATATTTCTACGAGCTTATCGACAAGACATGTGTGCAATGGCTAATGTGTGACGTTAAAATCGCCTAGTACGCCTTATTGACTTTGCAGCAGGACGAAATATTACTATAGCAAGCACACGGTTTGTTTATCACTTTATCATTAAATCAAATTAATCATTTTGCGACAGACATGGAGGCATGCCTCGTCGCATGGGCGTCCGAATATTGCTGGCAGCCCACAATGACTCGAATCACCACCGTTTTGTGGCAGTAGAAGAAATTCTATTGTGCGAAGATATGACGTAGACAAGCTGCAATCGTAAGAGACCGCCAGAATCTTCACCGAACGCGTATCCTGAAACCTTTCAATAACTGCTATGGCGCCAGCGTCAAGTACTGAAGACCAGTGGCAACACTACCAACGTGCTAGGTTTCACCCGATCATAAACAAGAAATCCCTGGTTTGATGAAGAATGTCGGCAAGCACATGCGTACAAAGAAACGTGCAAAGCGGAGCTGCAATGAAAGACGAGAGCAGCTCTTGAGCTCTACGAGCAGAAGAGACGGGAAAAAATGCATCAGAAGCGGACGATCGAAGATATTGAGAGGTTGTACTCCTGGAATGAGGTACGAAAGTTTTATTAAGAAGAAAAATGTGCGTGTCAAGGGAAGGATACCCGTACAGAACCCTGTAGAGATGAAGAAGGAAATCTTGTAGAGTAGAGTAGAGTGGAGTAGAGTAGAGTCACAGTCGGTGTTGAGAATATGGAAAAACTTTTTCGGCAGACTGTATAAAGGCGAAGTACCCTACGTCCCACAGTCAGGCAGAGTAGACCATTCAGCTTAGATGATGGCCAAAACTTCTGTCTACCTGACCAAGGGGAATTAAGGATAGCAATATCTAAGCTCATATCCAACAAAGCTACTGGACATGACGGCTTACTGGCCGAGGTATTCAAAGCTACTGGAGACGACTTTGTGCAGAGCATGTACAACGCATTACTCAGATCTGATGAGAAGAGTCTATGAATGAAATCTTCACAAAAAAGGAGACAGCCTCAACTGCTAGGGATATAAGTCTTCTCAACTTTGCGTGCAAGATTCGATAGGCCCATTTCAATGTGGTTTCTGACCAGGAAAGTCCACCATCAAGCAAATCTCCGCACTCCGTCAGGTCCTGGGAAAACTCAAGTAGTACAAATCGATTCACCGATTTTAAGGCCGCATATGACAGCATTTATAGAGATGAGCTTCACAGAGCCATGACTAATGTTGGCATCCCTGCCAAGCTCGCCCGTGTGGGCAGAATGACGATGGAGAACGGTCGCTGACTCGTCAAGGCCGGTTATATCTTAACCGAGGCCTTTGACGAGCTGTTATGTGACTTCGTTAACATCATACTTGGAAGAATTTTGCGGTACTCATAAGTGAACTGAACACAGTCTCTAAAAACTCTAAAAAGTCTGTGGAACTACTAGCGTACGCCGATAGTATCGGCATAATTTAGAGAGCACAGCGAGCTGTCGTCGGTGCGTTCCCTAAAATTGAAATGGAGGCTGCCAATATTAGCGGTAATTTAGGCAAAACTAAACATACGCTTGGACAGGAAAAGTGGACATGGTAGTAAAGGACATTGTCTACCTCGGATCTGCTATAAATTCTACCAATAACACCTCAGCAGAAATAAAAGGGAAAATTCCTCTTGTTAGTAAGCATATACGAGTATAAGACCTTAATCATCCCAGTATTACTCTACGGCTCCGAATTAGGGATTCTATTAAAAGCCTTCGGTCGTTTCGAGAGAAAAATTCATCGGAAGTATTCGACCCGCTTGCGTTGAAGGGCTTTGGAGGAACATTTTCAACGACGAACTATACGAGCTGTATAGCGACATCGACTTAGTCAGAAAACCGGGTTTCAGTCGTCTGTGATGGCTAAAATATGTAGAGCGAATGGACACTAATGCCCCTTCCCGTCGAGTCTTCCAATCGAAGCCGGAGGCATAACGCAGTCGAAGAAGTCCTCACCTTAGGTGGCGCGCAAAAGTAGAAGAGGACCTCAACCGACATGGAGTGCGAACTGGAGGCAGATATCTAAAGATCGGGCTAAGTGAAGAGGCTTGGGAGTGGAAGCTCATGTTCACCACAAACTGTAGCGCCACCAAAGTAAGTAAGTTTTGGGTGTATGCACCAACGATTTTCCATCGCGGGGACGATATTTTCAGATGTGAGTTCAGCACCAACTGGTCCCCTAACAGTAGGGTATGAGTAGGATGATCTACCCACAATCTTCTCACCCTCCTGTCGCTATATTGTTTGGCTTCTGCGGACCGAAGTTTCTTTCTGCACATGACGGACGGCATTATCGCAATTACCAGAATGACTGTCGCGAAGGTTGTGTGGCAAGCGTACACGATCCGAAGGCACAATATGCACACGAGGTAAGATGCTTTTAAGGAGCCATGCAGCAATATAAAGTTGACAACCGATGCAAGTAACTTTCTTTTGACCCCTCACGGGCTACTAAATATGTGCATCAGTCTAGATTGTCCAGCTGCCACTTTGTGGGCTTAATTAGCTGGCCTCGCAAAGGTGAGTTGTGAGTCGATCCACACTCAAATCAGTCGGACAGCTAGGTATGAGACTCACAAAAGGTCCCTTATCTGTTCTGTGAAACGGTGATATATCGGCGTTTTAGTGGACATCATGTCGGTTCGTTCAAAAATATTAAAGCTGTTGCATTCCGAACTTTGATTGAATGCTTTCTCTGATCCATTTCTATGTGTATTCTGATAGCGGCATACTGAGGTTGTTACTCAGACTCTTATGGATAAATGTTTCCATCTCAGTGGCATAGAGTTTTTACAGTCTGTAAAGTAAAAGTAAATTGTTTAGCTCATGCCGCTTGATTGATATTTGCTCCAAATCTGCAAGTTCTCCTCTGAAAGATATCCAAGATTGATGGAGGTCTTGTGGCAATGCTTCATCCCAATGTATTTTGCCTTTCCAGAGTCTTTGCATGAAAAGTTTAGCGCGCACGATCACTGGATCGTGATCTTTTTGTGATCTTACCAATTTCCTGCAGGTCAACCTGTATTTAAAAATGTGTCTTTAAACGGCTCCCATAATAATCCAAGAGTTTTTATAACATTGTCTTGTTTGAGTTGAAAAAGCTGCTCTCGATCGTCTATTGATATATCGTTTAATATGTCTTCTGCATTCGCACACAATTGCCGGAATTGAAATCCTCCTCGCTGTAATATCGATTGAAGTTCATGTTTCATTTACAATAATTCTGCTAATGTGCTGGCTCCTACAAGGACATGTGAACCGAGAGGAAACAAGTCTCACTCGTCATCAGCCAACTGATGTAGCACTCTAATCGCAAGATCAGAAGCTGTGCTTGTACCATACGTTACAGTACAGAGTCTGTATACCTTCAGTTCCTCAGTAGGTAATGCTATCCAGAGTATACATTGATAATTTCGATCATCTTCGTGCATGATTACTTGCCTGTACATTTTGGTGATATCAGCTGTGAGTACGTACTTGTGATAACGAAAGCTGAGAACAAGTCCAACTGCAAAACTGGTCCTATATGGATGGTGTCATTTAGAGAAAGACAACTATCAGTTTTGCAGGAAGCATCAAATCCAACGAGCAACTTAGTGGAGGAACTGTCGGGCTTGATGACGCAATGATGAGGGATGAAAAAATTAGGCTAACTGTAATCTAAGTCAGCAACGACTTCTATGTGGATATATTTGATGTAGTCACTGGAGATGTTTACATCCTTGTGGATTTTCCTCTATAGGCTAGCAAATCGACATACAGCTGTGCTATATGAATTACCGAGCTCATGCAGATCAGACTTTTGTAGCGTCCGGTTTGCAAGCGCTCGAATTTACCAGCAAATAACTGCTCACATATTTGATCAGCTTTAGTTAAAGGCGCAGATTCAAGTAAATTTTCATTTTTCAAAAAGGACTCCATTATGGATTCAATACTTTTACTCAAGACCATACAAAAGTTATTCATGCAGATAGAGTGTCGCGCTTATATGTTTCCTTGATCACGCCTGAAACAATCGACCCGAAAACGGAGTTTTGGAAAACCAGTAAATTATCATCAAGACGAATCTGCCCAATTCAAAGAAGTGATAAGAAGTGACTTGCACCTAACAATATGTCCACCTGTTGCGGTTTATTAAATTGCGGGTCAGCGAGCTTGATGTTTGATGGAATTCGCCATTCAGAGATGTCAATGTAATTTTCGGGGAGTGTTTGAGTGATACGTTTAATAACGATCACTTCGAGAACATGGTACGTGTCATTAAATCTGGATTTGAGAATGATATTCGTTTTTAACTTCGATGAGCACAAATTTGGTCCTATGCCAGATATTGCCGTATTGAATCTTCCCCTTTTGATTCCTAGGATTTGTGCGAGGTGATCTATTATTAAATTGAGTTGCGAACCGGAATCAAGAAGGATACGACACCGAATTGGAGTGTTATGCTTATCTAACACATTAACAATAGTTGTAGCCAGTATAGTGGACGTATTTTGACCAGTGACAGTTGCATGGAGGATCTTATTTTTGTGAGACGATGCAGCGACATACTCCTTAGCATCTGCACTGAGCAGACCAGTAGCACGACTCGAAGATGCATTATTAGAGGAATGCAGAATAGTATCATGTTGTTCATGCCGCAAGTGTAGGCAGGAGTCAAGATTGTGACCGTTTCGTAGGCAGTTGGCACAGATTTGGCGAATATAAATTGTTTTTTCTCGTTCAGTGGAAGATTTAAAAAAATTGTAACACTTTTGAATAAAATGACCTAGCTTATCACAGTATAAAACTTAGGCTTATTATCCTTATCCTTTTCTTAGAAGAATTTTTAGGTTTTTTAGAAGGTGTACCAATATTACTTGCCTTGTATACCACTGGTAGATGGATAACAATCCAAGACTTGACAGCGTCGCTGGATAAACTGCACCAATTTCGTAAGTGATGGTAAAACTTCAGTTGACCATTCTTCTTGCCATTTGCTTCGTGTAGCAACATCGAACTTGGACGCAACAATGTAAATGATGGCATCCCACTTGTCGGCTGGGCGTCCCAGAGAAGATAGAGCTCGCAGATGACTGTTTATTCCATCGATGAGTTCGCGGAGACACGCAGCTGAAGGTTTGTGGATAACTGGAGCTTCAAATATTTGACGTATGTATTCCGAGCATATGAGACGTTTATTCTCATAGCGATCAACGAGAATTTTGATGGCAGCATCGTATTTTGTCTAGTTGACATCGAGGCTATCAATTGTTTGGGAGGCTTTCTCGGCCAGCGACGATTTGAGGTAATGAAATTTGGATATCTTATCGAGGGAAGGATGGGAATGAATAAGGCATTTGAAAAATTCGTAAAAGTCCAATTATTTAGTGATCTCACCTGAAAAGAAGGGCAATTTCATTTTGGGTAGTTGTAACTGTTCAAATGACTTAACCTGAATGCTGGTGTCCGTCTCGTGGTGCTTCTTAGTAGGTTGAAGCGATTCGATTTTTACCAGTATTTGTGGTTGAAGATTGTAGTATCTTTCTTCGTATAGTGCACGATAATTGTCGGTGCTCATAACTTCCTGTAAGTCCAGTTCTTCAATTTTACCTTAAAGCTCTTCGAAGGTAGTAAAGCTGGTGTTTAACGCAGTCAAGCAGAGTTCCAGTTGTTGCACCGATACATGTCATCCGCGAATTCCTGAGCACGATCGTTTTGGCTGCACACAACCTTCAGAAGCCAAATTCAATACAAAGGCTGGAAAACGCTTAGAGATACCCAAAATTCGACGCAGACACAACAATTTGTAGAATATCACGTCGAGGTCACCATGTAATTAATAAAAAACCAGCCTTTTTGTTTTGTTTGCAATTTCTTTATTGGATTCACATAGATTCAAATGGATTAAAATATAACTACGTGTAGTGTACACAACATGCTATATATATGTATAGTGTTGGCTTCATGTTAGCCACTCTTTCAGTGCAAAAGGCAAAAAAATAAAAATAATGGAAGCATTTAGCTGGTTGGTTTATAATCGTTGACACAGTCCTTCAGTAATATCCACACTTATGGCCCTAAGACTGCTAGTTGTTTTCGTATCAAAGATAAAATAAATACTAAACTGTTTGCTTACTATGTAATCTCTGATAGTATCTTAAGTCCGCTCGGTGGCATAAGTCCTTGAGAGCCTTTCCTGTCCACGGTGTTGGTTTAGTGCCAACAAAATTAAAAATTAAAATGCCGACAAACATTTAGTCGTCATCCTTTCTTTGAACGTTTCCATAAGTGTTCCTAGCTAGGCAATCCCCTGCGCCGTTGAAGTACTCTCTACAAATGTATGTACTCTCTACAATACATATTGTCCACCATTCTTCCCATCTTGGCCTCACCTAGGAATAAGAAAACAAAAAAAAATACCAAACCCTAGAGGATACATATACAGCGGCTCCCTTCCAACTTAATGTAAGAATCAGCCAAACAAACAAAGTGCACCATCTTTTCAACCAAAGGACCGTGTACTGCCTGTATGAGTCACTGTCCCAAATGGGAATTACCAACTTCTCGAAAATCCCCCAAACCGCCTACACTAGTCACCAAATCTAAGGTCACGTAAATGTTTTGCTTCCCCATTTCACTGAGATGTAATGGAAAATTTTAACCAGATCTGTATCCTCATCATTTCCGTCGGTATCAAGTCAATTAAAAGTACAATTGATCCGGCTTTTTAATACTATAATTTGTGTAGATATTGACATACGACAGTCCTTGAAAGTGTATCTGTAAAATTCAGGGCTTAATTGGAGGCATGAACGTCATACAGTTGTTATGGTTTCGAGCCCTAAGACCTATCAGAAAATTGCTTTGTTATTGTTTAAATCTATTTGCCACCTTATTTACTTCAAATCAATTTCAAACGACGTATCTATCTATCTGTGAACAGCAAGAAATACAAAAAAAAAAAACACCACCGATAAGGAAATATTTCCACCGGTTGGTAATCACGCATGACATATCCACCTTTTCATTCAACAAAAAAAGCACAAAAGACGATCTAAAGCGTAGGCATGCTCTCGCAAAACATATTAAACATCATCCCCCTCCTTTAATTTGAACGCTACTACCACGAATAGAGGTACTCACTCCACTCATATAAGAGATTTCAAAATGCGTGTATAAGACCACAGATACAACGCACAGCAGACAACCGATCAAACCACTCAAAAGGAATCGTCTACAGTCGACTCAAAACCCACTACTACCTGAGTACATATATCGTAGGTAAAAGTTACAAGTATCTCATGAAGAAAAACTCATAAAAGATACTCGAACAATTGCCTGACTAACAACTTGTTGCTCGCGCGCAGAGAAATATGGAAAATGCAAAGAAAATACAAAGCAAAATTAAAAAGAAAAAAAAAAAAGAAAAATAGCACTGCAGCCAGCATGCGAGCGAATATGAGTATCTAAAAGGTGGTGGAAGTATCTTTGAGTCAGTGTTAGTGGTTGGATCGGAGTTTTAACTTTATAGCATCTCATAGTGGGTCCATTCATATAAGCTTTTCACATTACACTGCGATAACTTTAGATCAACAGACACGCTTCTCTCATGCGCGCGCGCGCCTTATTACGGATATACCCTGGCAGGTCTTGATAAAATTTCCAAACACGCCTAGTACCTACCAACGATCTTGGAGGTGAGAAATTCGTAAAACATACTTAAATCTCGGATTTGTAGAAAACGAATCCTAGCGTCGTCGTCGTTATTGAATCAAAAATTTAAAAAAACGACCGTCGGTCTAGCGAAATTGTTTAGTGCATCTGTGTATCGAAACGCGTCCTTGTTCGGGCCCAACGAAACCCTTTTCTAGTGATTTTGAAAATAATTTTTTTTGATTCAAATTCAAGTGAATGTGTGTGCAAAACAGAATATTGATTGTGAGTCAGCTTTGCCATTTTTTTAAACAACGATGTCGATTGAGAGCTGATTTGTCTTAAGGATAACATCGCGCTACAGGAGATACTTTTCGTCGAATTTTCATTTGAATGAGGAATGCCTGTTAACTCTTGAGAATACAGATCTACGAGGAATATTTTTTAAGTAAGTCCAGTCATAGTTTTTTGGTAACAAATTGTCTCTAGTGTTTCATAACATAAGACCCAAATGTATCTATTCGATGTTTCATCAATCTTTGGCTAATTTGGGTGCCTTTTTTGGATTTTTTTTTTTCTTTTTGCGATTTATCTTGGTTTTTCTTCGTCTCTCTTGTAATCGTTGTTTTTTGTTTTTGTTTTTTCTTTCTGTGATTCGCTTTCGGAGATTTCATGGATAGAGCTGGGCGATGGTTTACATAACTTTCGATCGATTTCTTGGATATGAGTGTACGGGTTTGGTTGGACTTCTTTTGCGTGCGATCATCGTTATGTGGATCTGTAGTGTTAGTATCTTTTGGGGTTCGGAATGTTAATATGCATAAAATTTGCACAAAATTACAGATCTCGATTGGGTCAGATACAGATTGTGTCCCATTGATTCGGATGGTTGGAAATAAGTTTTTTTTTTTTTTTTTTCATTGTCGTCTGTGGCTTTTCTTTTTGACTTGACTTGACATTGACTTACATTTTGCACGTACATACGACTACGAGTATATAAGATGTGCATACGATGTATCTGTGTGTTGGATACACAAACTTTTTTATTTTTTTAAATTCATTTCCAAATGATGTTATGATTTTATACCGAATTTATGCACAATGCTCATCCTTAGCTCAGTCCGTGTGATTGTGAAATCATTTTTTTGATGAACTGCCGATGAATAATTGGTGAAAAAAAAATGAGAAATCTTGCAATTTGAAGGTTAACGTTGGTGATTATTAAGAGTGGATGCATATATGCGAAGATTTGCATTTTTGTAAAAATTATTTTTTGCATTTTTGGGGGTATTGCCACTGTTGCAGTTCGAGTTTGTGGCCTTACCATGGACCAGTTAAATTTGTTCGTCTATATTGGTGCATTTTTGAATTGCAAATTTGACAATCATACGATCATATTGTATATTTGACTAGTTAAACTAAGATACATAAGTGGTGTCGAACGAAGATAAGAGAATTGTTTATGGTTCGGCATTGGTGACACCAATCAATCGGTTTCTATGGAACAATGAGGAGTGTCACGACTATTTAGTATCTACAAAATGCTTTTTTACGTGATCTGATTTAGATCTTTTTGGGGGACTTTTCCAACAACTGTGACTGTTCTTAGACGTGGGTATCTATTTTTTTATTTTTTTTTTGTGATTCTTAGAAATGAATTGGGTTTGTCTACCAAACATGGGTGACGTTTAGAAAGTATGCAGCCTTTTGGTGACAGGCTAGCCTCTTTCAATAAAAACTGCTTTTGAGTAAAGGATTTCCAAGAACTGTTGATGTCATGTGGTGTCCCCATAAATCAGTGGAATGAATTTCGTATTATTGCGTAGTCAAGCGTATGCTTGCACCGTCTGATCTATCGAAGCTCTGAAGCGAATTTATGGATACATCTGTTGGTAATACGCTGCTTCAGAATGAAGACAAGCCTAGCAAGTTCTCTCTACTTTACTGTCTCTCACGGAAGGCAGAACTACTTTCCGATTATCGCTGTCTTTACCTAGTACAAGCTGCGTAGTCGGTTGTCGGTAGTCGAATTGACAACGACATTAAGAAACACATCCTTGTGATTGACCAGTTAGCATTTACTCACTTACTACTTACTGACTGGGGCCCTCGGACCTATTATGTCCGGGAGGGTTCCCTTGTGGGGCATATTGCCACCACTACTGTTACGCGCAATGATGTACGCTTTCTGGAGATATAATTCACCTCTCTCCTACTCTTTCCCAGTTGTGCTGATTCCTCTTCGAGCGTTCTTCGCCAAGTTCTTCTAGGTCGATCCACTCGTCTGCCTCTCTGCGGTTCCATTGCATCGCTTGACTCGCAATGCACTTGTGACCTTTACGAAGGGTGTGCCTAATCCACTGCCACTTACGTCTTTGTATGATAGAGTCAATGATAGAGTCATGACCTCTTCTCGCATGAAGTTCATCTTTAGAGACACGGCTGGGCCAGAAAATCCTATTTCGCAGACATCTATTCCTGAACGTTTGCAGCTTTCTTGTTACAGCGGGTGTGACTTTCCAAGTACTGCACCCATAAAGAAGGACGGATTCAACATTTGAGCGGAACAGTCGTAGCTTGATCTTTAGGCTGATAGAGTTGCTTCTCCATACTTTGGACAGCATTCTGGTTTGATTATATCTAGTTCGGTCCCGCCATCAGTAGAGCCAATACTCCCAAGATATTGAAAATTCTCTGCCATTTCTACTGGTTGTTCAGAAATCTCTACTTGGTTAGATGAGGGAGTTCCGAGGCTGATCCCTTTTGTTTTTGTCGCATTGATGTTTAGCCCAACGATTTCAGCTTCTGTCTCCACCCTTGCTGTCATTTGATGGAGATCCATAATCCTATGAAAGAGTAAGCATATTTCGTCCGAGTTGCAGAGTCTACTGACTTCCTCCATGCAGTACATCACTCATCACCGACAGGAACAGTATTGGTGACTATACACAGCCCTGCCTAACCCCACTTTGGATTTCAAACTCCTCTGACAATCTTCCTTTATGAAGAAAGTAACATTTGGATCCATCATATGTAGCCTTGATAATAGCAATCAATTCATCTGGGATGCCCCTCCTGCGCAAGGCAAGCCAAATAAATTCGCTATTGATACTGTCGAATGCCTTTTCGAAGTCGATGCACAGCGGGTGAAGTGGTGATCGATATTCAACGCTCTAATCGGTTTTGATGTGGTCCACACAGGAAGATCCAATGCGGAATTTTGTTGTTCGGCGTCGAGTGTGCCTTGGAGGTGGTCTTTTATTCGATCCAGGACGATTTTTGCTATTACCTTGGCTACAGCAGGCAGCACGGAAATTCCTCTGCACTTTGCGCATGGTCTCCTTTCTTTGGGAGGTTCACAATCGTTCATTTTTCCCACTCTTCCGGAAAAGTCTCTGTTTCCTAAGCCCTCTCATTGGGTGGGTGCAGGAGCTCACTCGATGTTGTGTGCTCTACTTGTAAAAACTCTGCGGGAATACCGTCAAGTCCAACCCCTTTGTTGCTCTTCAGTTTGATTGCTTTGAAGATTTCTTCTCTACTGAGGGATACAGTGCGTTTCGGGGATTTGTTACTACGGATGGGTCATTGGGCGTTGGGTTCACTTCACTGGCAAAAACGCGGTTTAAACTGCAGAAAAGTATTCCTTCCACCTTTTGAGCTGGTCCTCATCCGAAACTAGCAGAGATCCGTCTGTGTCTTTTACCAGGTGTTGTTTAGAGCTTTGGACACTTGTGAGCTATTTGGTAATTCTGTAGACCTGTCACACCTACTAGCGGCGTCTTCTGCTTCTGTAGCCAATGCGTTGATATAGTTACACTTATTACGTTCCACGCTACGGTGAAATTCTCTCATCTTCATGCGATACGCAGACGTGTTTTCTTCCTTCGATCCTAGTACAAGTTTCTTCGGAAAGCCGAACACTGTTTTTTTTCCTTGCGACCGACTGACTACACTTTCAGCACCAGATATGAACACATTTTTCACAGTACACCAATGATTTTCGATGGAAGTGGGTTCCGTGCTACTGATTGCTCTCAATCCTTGTGAAATGTGATCCCCTAGTCGTTGGCCGACTGGGGGAATCTTGAGTCTATCGGTATTAAACTTAGGCCTTCTGGTATTTTCTTCGGATCTCTAAACTTACGGCTGTACGTAGTCTTACGGTAGCAATCATCAGATGGCACTACCGGCCCATTCCCATGTCTGCACCGCTTCTGTTACGAACTTCCTGGAGACTGCTTCTAAATCGCCGGCTGATCGCGAAGTGATCAATTTGGCTGAATGTTGCTTGTAGGTCCATCGACGCCTAACTGACTTTGTGCTCAAACATGCTTCCTCCTATTACAGGGCGGTTGACGTTGCAAAATTCGACAAAATCCTCGCCATTGTCGTTGCGGTCGCCAACACCATGCTTTCCCATAACATGCCTGTGCACATCATTGTTATTGCCAATCTTGGCATTCAAGTCTCCCATTACCATTATGATGTCTTCGCGTGGTATACTATCACAAGCAGCACTCAGCCGATTATAAAAGGCGTTCTTCTCCTCGACAGAAGAGAGCCCGTTGGGGCGTGACACTTTAGGATAGTGACGCGACGTACTCTAGTCCGGAATCTGGCTTTAAGGATCCTGTCGTCTAAAGGCTCCCAGGAAATTAAGCTTATGAGAGCTGTTTTGGAAGGCAGCAATCCAACGCCAGATTTCCCAAGTAGCACAGTGTTACGAGTTAGAGACTTAAACTTCCCCGACCCCAATCATCTAACTTCGCTAACTCATGCAAGCACTTCACTATGTGGATGGCTCCACATACCGTTCTCTCAGTTCCGGAAGCTGGGCCTTCAAAAAAAACAATCTATTGCATATTCTCCGACGCGTCTCTAGCGTACAAGGGCACCACGAACAGTATGCGAAAATACTCGCAGAATATAAAATGTGTCCTTCAAAAGTTCATAAGTCAGATACTCGTATCATAGTTCAGATATCTAACTAGTCGGTCTAGGTCGACTACTTTTGACGGCACATGTAACTTGACTGAACAACCCGATATAAATGAATCACTACTTTTGTGGATAGTTAATAGGAATACTGGAGAATAGCACCCTGATTGCGGATACCTACTGAGGCCATTATGTGATGGCTCTGGTCTAGTGTTTAAAGGCATCAATATCCGTTTTTCCAACGAAGCTAAAAATTTACGTGTCATTCTGGTTAACAAATTTCTTTGGACTACAAATGTCGCGTCGGAAACCTCTACGGCATTGTCGGCCTCATGGCAGGGTAAAGAAGCTTTCGCCAAAATATTCAGCTTGTCACCGAAGTGGGTACTCTGGATGTACATGGCTATTATAAGGCCAATTATATCCTATGTTGTCTGGTGGAAATACGTTATTGTTGGTGTACCAAATTACAAAGAATTACCTGTCCCGCCTGGTTCTACTCTATATGCACTGATGAAGCACAGATGAATCCCTGTCTCATACTATGGGCTGCACTCTCAAAGCCATCCTTCATTTAAAGAGAAACAGTCTTTGGTACAATATGCACTGGAGTTTTGATGACATGGACATTAGGCCTGATACAATGACACAAGAGCTCCAGTTGCTAGAACAATACGAAATAGACTTTTCATGTGCCCAGGAATGGTTTCGGCCAGAATTTGAGCCAGCGAAGGAATGTAGTCGGATGGGCGGTGTCTTTTTGGAGGGCGACAAGTTTAGATACTCCTTGTTAGGAACATTTTTGCCTTTCTTTCAAGGTTGATGGCAACCAACTTTGTTGTAAAGAATCGGTGGAGGAGGTGAAGCATTTTTCATGACCCGAACCTACGTTAGGTCTGAATGCGTCTTCGGTTGGGGTTTCCATTGACAGTTGGGTTTCATATGAGCACAACAGACCAAACGAATGCTTTCCGGGATCTCTATGAGGTCAGCGGCTTCGCTGTTGTTCCTCAATAGAAAAGACTGCAGGCTGCTTATTCGCTTTGCTAAACATCTTAGTGTGCTAAATCTATGTAACACAACATTCAGCTACGCTTGCACCGATGAAGATGACACCGCGAAGCACTACCTCTGTATGAGTCTGGAATATGCTCGAATTAGTCTGCAGGTATTTATCACTGTTATCCCCTCGCCTTGATCTATGACCAATTCAGCGCAACTCCCGTCGTCGTATGGTGATTTCCATAAGCTGTTTCCACAGAGAGTTGTTCGTATGCGATATAGTTTGCCTAGAAATTCCGCACCTTGCTAGACGTACTGAATCAACCTTGGAACGTAACATTCGCAGCTGGCTTTTGTGCTGCTTAGTCGTTTTTACAGACTGCTAATATGTACCAAACTATAGCAGATTTTACCTTTCCAACTACCCTGCCTACATTAAATTTGATACGACCGACGTCAGTTTGGATAAGGAAAAGTTTCAACTTTCCTGATCCACATTCCAGCAATGTTAAGTTGAGCGAAATAGCTTAAAAAGAGCAGGCCTTCAGTTTTGGATGCATGCCTCCAATTCTGGTTGCCTCAAGCTCTACTCGTATTCTAGACCATCCGACCGAATGTTCATCACCCTATGCGAGAGCAAGGTGTTCAGCTCATGTATTTCAGATAAAATGACTTAGGAAGGAAGATGGGTAGAAGTGGCGGTTCAAGCTGGGCCCAAGTAGCACTAGAATGGGCCTTTTAGTTACGACTCGTGTGACCTGGTTGACGATGTGTGTTGTTGAGTGGAGTGGAGCGGAGTTAGATCTCCTTCACCTTACTCGAAATGTCTTTAAGGTCTTCGAAGAATGGTTGGTTTAATGCACGCAGTCTGACTTTGAGAAACTATTCGACTCTCCGGAGTGCTGACTGCTGACTTTGTCTTGAAGAAGACCAAACAGGTGAGCACATTTTATGTAAATATCCAGCCCAGAGTCATTCGACACGAGTGAATTAATGAATTCCCCGGATGGTAGGAAATCTACCAGCCCTACTACAGTTCCGCCAAAATGGTACAAAAGATCTTTTAGGTCAAGGTGCTTACTTCGCAATTGGCGAGTCAGAAATTTGTAAAAAGAACGACGATTTTTAGTTAGTACCAACCTTCAAACGTTATATGTCGAAATTTGATGACATTCCGACTATTAGTCATCAAGATATTGAAGATTTAGTGACGATTTTCACACGTTGATAAAAAACCGTTTTGTGATGGGAAAAAATACCGTTAAAACTCAAGAATGGCTTGCAACATGTTGCTGCTTTGCTGAATTCAAACGCGGTCGCACAGACATAAATGTTACTGAACGTTCATAGCGCCCAAATGAAGCTGTTACGCCGAAAAATATCACAAAATTTCACAAAATCGTTTTGAACAAACTTAAAGCGGAAGTGCATGAGATAGCTTACATCGTAAAGATATCAGTAGACCGGGCACATCAAATGTTGCACGAGTATTTGAGTATGCGAAAGCTCTGTTCGAAGTGGGTACCGCGTTTGGACCAAAAACAACAACGTGTTAATGATTCAGAGCACTGTTTGAAGCTGTTTCATGCGGTATGCGACAATGGATGTAACCTGGATTCTATTACCTGTTCACATACCTCAAAAAAATGCTCGCCGGAAAGATATAGGACTCCAATGAAGACTTGGTCGCCGAAACTGGAGCGTATTTTGAAGGGTTGGACAAATCGTTCTAACGGGTGACCAGATAGTTTTTCCAATTGTTATGTTTCAGCAGCTGTCAAAGTTAACAATGACATCCAGCTGTCAAAATACTCAGTAAAGTTTGCCACTCTACTTCGCTCTGTTGTAAATACGCAACGTGAATTTCGTCGTGAGGTCGGTTGTTATCATGGCTTCAGTGTGCTGGCAATTCCTCGCGCCGTGGAAAAGTTTGGGCATTTTGGATCTTGTGCCACCAACCAGACAGAGATTGGTACGAAATTAAGAAAACATAGCCGCCGTAGTGGCCAGTATCGATTAAGATCTAGAAATGTCGGTTCGGTGTTGATCAGATGAATTGGGCTTCGCCATAGAGTCAACCTGGTTTATTTTGCGGTGGGATTTGGCCCTGCATCCGTATAAAATTGTGATGACGCAAGAATTGAAGCCAGACTACCATAGACAACGCCGTGTGTTCGCTAATTGGGTGCTGGAAATGTTGGCCGGAAATCCGGATTTTGGCCAAAAAAATCATCTTCTCGCACGAGGCCAATTTTTGGCTCAGCAGGTATGTCAAAAAGCAAAATTGCTATTATTGGAGCGAATATAATCCACAAGTGTTCGGCCAAGCATCCACAAGTTTCGGTTTATGGCGGCATCATCGGACCTTATTTAATTTGAAATGAGGAAGGTGAAGGTGTTAGTTCGAGAACATCGATATATCCGAGCTGTGGTGCTACATGCCACATAAGCGATGCAACTTCACTCGAAGTTGTGAAGGAGATATTTGGCGACAAGGTCATCTCATGGCGAGCGTTCATCGATTGGCCGCCGCGATCACGCGATTTGACACCACTCGATTATTTTCTCTGGGTCTACGTCAATTTCTTAGTCTACGCTAACAAGCCAACCACTTTGGACGAAATGGAGGCCAACATTCGACACGATATTGTTGGAATAACGCCACCTACTCGTATATTGGACCGAGTCATCAAAAATTCGACTGACTGCTTGAAACACTGCCACAGAAGCTGAGGCTGCTATTTGAATGATGTGCTATCCGACACATAATGGCATGAACATATCTTCAAAATATAGTCAAAATCAATTTTGTGTCTCACACCATTGTTGTTTTATATAAATTTGTTTTCCTATCGTTCTAATCTGGTCACCCTACATATAAAAGTCATAGAAATGTTAGAGCGGCGGTGGAATGATCGTATCACTCTGGAAGGAGGCCATGTTGGTGAATAAAGTCGAATTTTGCCAAAAGAATACGTTTTTATATATTTGCCTCGGGAATTTTTGAACCACCTGTTAGTTTCAGCTTAGCTTAAGCGCTGAAAACAGTGCAGGTCCAGATCAGTACCTCCATCTTTCGCGACAATACTTCCAAGAAAATGGAAGTTGGTTATCTTCTCGACCTGTTATCTGGCAATGTTGATTTTATGATTTGTATTATTTTGAGTGTTGGAAACGGAAATGCTTAGACCCGTATCAGTTTTGAGCCCAACTTTACCCCCTTCTGTTTTTAAGTTAAGGATAATTTGTTGTAAGACCATTCTTGTGGGAAAACAGGCAAGAATTGGTGTAGTCCAGATATTTCAGATATGATGTCTTTATCAATCTCAGTCCCATATTTGTTTGCTATAGTGCTGTATGGAGGACTCCGAGTTCATCTGACACAACCTTCGAAGGAAACCTCTCCTGTGCAAAGCACTCCATATAGCATCTCGATTCAACCTATTGGAGGCTTTCTCGAAGTCGATGAACAACAACTGAATCGGAGATCTGTACTCCAAGCATTGTCTAATTTTGTCTGACACTTGGTGTGTTGATGGAGAAGGAGCCGGCTCGGAAGACTGTCTGTTTGTGTATTATACCGAGATGCGCTCCAACTCGTTGTAGAATTACTCTAGCTATTAAGCAAGCATACTTCAGTTTCCACATTCTGTGTGGTTCTCCCTTTTTCGGCAGTTTGACAGTTCAGGAAAGATGTCCGTTTGCCATACTTTCGATAGTGACTGTAGGATTTCCGCTGAGATGTTGGGAGCGGCTTAGAAGGGTTCCGCTACATTGCAATGCCATTTGTGCGAACTGCCTTGATTTTCCTTAAATTAAACCCTGAGCAGGAAAAAAATATAAATCTCTTAAAAAGGATTTGTTTAAGGATTCTTAATACTTTTAATACAATAGAATAAATTAAGAATTGTTATTTGTTTAAAAATATAAAACCATAGACTTATAATTCAGTCCAGTACGCCACCAAATCCTCTGCGTACCCTAGGGTATACACACGCGAGTTAAACTATTGTTTTAAAGTTATACTCGTTTCATGGTGTTAATTTTTTTTATTGCTCGCAGGCCAAAGGCTACCAGTTCACTCTCTCGTGTATGGGTACACTAGGTACCCTATATCGTGCACTAGATCACTCGTGCAAATGTTAAACAGTATAGAGAATATGGCCGCCCTCTATAGTAAACCACTTTTAATGTCAAATACTGTTCCCTAAAATTCTTTCCTTATATAATATATAGTAGGAACAATATTTCGCCATGCTCATCCCTGTTAGCATGTAGAAAAGTCCCTTTAACAATACGGTTGACACAAAATGTCCTGAGGCGCTCATTTATCGAAAACTGAAGACTGATGGATACAATGGCAAACGTGCATACAAATAATCTCTGCTTTTATTGTCGGTAGCAATCGTGTAAGTATGTTATTTGTCAAAACTTTTCACTATCCTTTGGTCCGACCCATTCCACTGCCGAATATTCCGGAGACAGTAATCCACTTCGGAGTTATAAGAGCTTTCGTTAACCGATTTAGAATGCATCCAATTTATATCTCTACTTCGCCAGCCTGTTTAATTTTACAAATCCTTATTGACCTTTGCTCGAAATACGTGAAAGTAGCTCATAGAAGAAACCTGCCATGCTGACTGTTAATGTCACCGCTGATCCAATCTCGTGAATTCATACGAAGTCCGTCCTGCTTTTGAGGTTCAATCTTTTCCGACATGGTTCAAGTGTAGGGTTACTATTTGCTTCTACCCAACACTCGCGCATATAAGTTTGGCAAGTTAAGTCTGGTTGGCCGAAATCAGCATCTAATCGCTGTCCCGATGTTTTTTTTTTTTATAATTAGCGTAAAGACAAAGGGATACCGATGCACGTTGGTTTTGAATGTTTGCAGATTATAATGGCTAGAAAATAAAGAGCTCGGCAGGGCATTCCATAGTCGAATTGTACGGCTTATGGAAGAATTTCAATGTACGTCCGAAAGTGGGCTTGTGGATAAGCTGATGAGCATTCATAACGAGACGGGTGTTACGGTGAAAGGTTTGAATACTTCTGTCAATTTGAGTGAACCGCTGGTGGTGATGAGGAAAAATAAGCACAACTGATGTGTAGCTATAGTAAAATTACGGATCATCGCCAGGTAATGATTTTCTTAAGCTACGACACCAAACCATCCTCTATCATATCTATTCGTGGTAAATTGTACCCTCTTGGCATAAATGTCTGCCTACGCGTTAAGAGAACAAAATTAGTAGAGTGTTCCGGAGTTAGTAGGTGTCAGTACATAGCCAATTGCAATAAATTATGTCCTGAATCCGATCCAATTAAGCCCGGCGGTAGTCGTAGATTATCTGTCTTATCAATTGTGGCTGTAAACTGTTGAAATATGAAATTCATCCTCTTTGAATGTGCTAGAGAGCCTACCAGGTAGGAACTAAATATATATTTTGTAAAAATACGAGTACATCCCATACTGGACACTTCAGTCCTACAATTCGTTTTTGAATTCACAATCTACTTTATGAATTAAATCCTGAGTAGGAAGCTTCTTAAAATGGCTCGGTTTAAGGATTCTTGACCAACTTTTAAAAAAATAAATTAAAAGTTGTTATTTGTTTAATAAATAAAAAAAAAACCAGCTACAAATGGCTTCGTATGCGTTAAGGGTTACAAGAACAGTGCAATGTTTATCAAATTTGATAAACAACCACATTTTTACAAAAGTGATTTGTTCGTTTTGTGTATACATATTTTCAAAAAAGGCTAGTTTTGGAATCATATAATGACAGGCGGAAGTCCTTCCGACAGAGCCATACATTTACTGAGCATAAACCGATCATGCGGCAATATATTTTCTGTTAGCAGTTTTTTGACCGCAAAGGGACTCTGTATAGCCCAAGCGTGGAATCCAACAAATCAACGCCACCCACAGTTTGAGGGGCAGGAATATCACTGTCCTGTTCGCCTTTTCGCTGTTTGGTGATGATTGGTTTGCTTCTACCACATAGGGACGGTATGTTTGCCGGCTTGTTACCAAACTAGGATACCAGTCCCAATTTCACTCCATAAAGTGTAGTCATTTTTCAATCATCCTTTCATAACCTTTTTTTTCCAGCTCTTTGTCTGTTGCCATTTTATAATTGTACAGGTGAACTTGAAATTTGGGACTGTGATACCAATTGTCGGTAAAAAAAATTGTTGGTTGACCACTGTAGATGTAAGCCTCGTCACTAAGTTTCCGGTGTCTCCTAAATTAGGTGTATTTTCGGAGAAGTTGTTACTCTGCTCTCCAGTAAAAATTTTTAAGTTATAACTGAATCCGGAAGCTCTACTTAGTACTTTGTTCTTGTAACCCCACTTGAGAGGCTTGGTTGGGTTATACTGTTTCAGTTCGTGACGGCAGTTAATCAGTATTACTTGCTCACAAATCGCAAGAAGCTCTACTTTTGAAATTAATATTGTAGAGTCCGTTGAATTATTTTTCCCAAAAACTGTCCTATTTCAAAAATTTTGTTACCTCCGATTTGTAGCTCCAAATGGCTTCAAATCGGTGTTATCACTGAAGAGTAAGACCCTTTAATTGTTTCCCACCTGCTGCATGTCATCGAGTCAAAAAAATTTTACTGGCCAACAGATTTAGGTGAACACAAAATATGTAAATCACTATGCCAACAAACTGCTCCATTTCGGTTGTTATTATGTTTTCTGGCTTAGTTATGTGGTATTGAAGAGATTTTAAGTTTGACTGATCGACTCCGTAAAAAATAATCAAATCACCGATTCTGGCTATTCAGTAGCACCCATACATTGTTCTTTTCTACAATACAAAATATTTTCTGGCGTGTCTCTGTTTTTGTTTTGAAGTAGTTTGGTTACAGGCTCAGATTCCGTGTCAGTTTCGGTCACTATAAGGCCAGTCGCTGTTGTTTAGTGCGGTCTCAAATTCCACATCAGAGTCTGTTACTTCATAATCATCGCACTTAGATCCATCTCCAGGGATACAGTAGACATTTGAAATTTGTCCATAACGGTTCAAACTATCGATCTCTGAAAAAATTGGTATAAGTAACTCCCGAAGAAAATCACTCGTAATAGTAAACTAATACTAATTTTGCACTCCAAATTGATTTATAATAAAATGATAATAAACCATGTATGTATATGTATAATAATTTATTTGTTAGTTATGTGTACTGAATACTTATAGTAATTAGCAGTTAAAATCGCAACTTATTTTTTACTTCCATTTTTAATGTGGCGCTCGTGTTGTAATCGCCTGTATAAATTAATATCATTAGCAATAATTATCAGGCGCAGTTTTTTGTGTAAAAAGATAGGAGTACACACTAATGGAAAAAAAGTGTCAGGTCATTTCGAAATGGTTTTCTTTCTTCGGAAAAATATGCATTATAAAATACAGCCATATTTGGCTTCGTATGCGGTAGATGGTTAAAGGCTTATAGCTGATATATTTTCAGTGTTCTGGCAGCGGAAGCGCGTATTCCGGAACTTTCTTCAGAGTTCGAAACGATTTAATACAGAGCAAAACAATCTCTTCTTTTAGTTAGCTGTTCCTCATCTGAATCCGATAGGTTGCCGTCTAAGTCTTTTAGAAGATGAAATTTGGAACTACCTCCTATTGTCACACCTACTCGCTGCTTTTGCTGCTTTGAAGGCAAGTGCGTTGATATAATTACCACTATCACGTCTTACACCACCCTTTCTGCATTTCCTTCTGCTTTATGCGAAATTGAACTTCCAACTCAAGTTGCTTTACTGCTGAGGCCACTAGGATCCGAGGACCGAGCTTTGAGAACTCTACGCTCTTCAATCCTTGTCAAGGTATCTCCTGATCCTCTGGCGTTTTTGTCTTCTACCGACGATTGTGTCTGCCTTAGATGAAGAAAAAAAAATTTTTCACAGCTTTCAGAGCGGCGCTGCTGATTGTTTGAGCCTCGTATTTATTGGCGTACATGGGGACCTCGGAGCCTATCGCTATTGTTCTCACTGTTCTCACCAAATTGTAGAAATGGTCAAATCGACAGTTGAAAGTTGATTTGTGGTTAGTACGTTTTGCAATTTTACGATGAATAGATTAACGCCAGAACAACGCGTGCAAATTGTGCAAACTTATTTTGAAAACCATGGTTCAGTTCGCCAACGGAACACGATGAATTGTTTTTGCACCACATATACTCTACTAGATAATACGCATCCCCAAAGACCACAAACAGTGCGAACAGAAGATGTTATTGCCGTTGTGGAGCGCAGTGTTGAGGAGAATCCAAATGAGTCGATTCGCGATCGCCCACAGCAATTGGAGCTATGCTCTTCCACTTTGTCGAAGATTTTACGGAAAATCTTGGCTGAAAAGCCTATAAGATCCAACTTGTGCAAGACTTGAAACCGCATAACCATTATACACGTCGTAGGTTCGGTGGATGGGCCGATCCTAATTTTCAACGCAAAAGTTTGTTCTCCGATGAGGCCCATTTTTGGTTAAATGGATATGTAAACAAGCAAAATTTCCGAATTTGGAGTGAAGAAAACCCAGAAGTCTTTGTCGAGACGCCCTTACAACCATTAAAACTCACTCTTTGGTGTGCTTTATGGGTTGGTGGAACCATCGGCCCATATTTCTTTGAGGACGATTCCGGCTAGAGTGTTACCATCAATGGAAAGCGCTATAGTAACATGATTTCTGACTTATTCGTTCCTCAGTTGAATGACATTGACTGTGGTTTCAACAAGATGGAGCAACATGCCACACGGCGCGCAACACCATCAATTTATTGCGGGAAACATTTGATGAGCGCATCATTTCGCGTAATGGACCTATGAACTGGCCTCCACGATCCTGGGATCTCACACATTTAGATTACTTTCGTTGGGGCTATTTGAAGTCACTAGTCTATGCCGATAAACCAGAGACGTTGGACGATTTGGAAGCCAACATTCGCCGTGTTATTGGTGATAGACGGCCCCAGTTGCTCGATAAAGTTGTCGAAAGTTGATCTTCACGGTTGGGCTTCATTCGAGCTAGCCCTGGCATGCATATGCCCGATGTCATATTTAAGGACTAATGGCGTAAAATTATCTATTAAATAAAGCTAGTATCGTAGACATTAACGTCAGCCTCGACTGTTTTATTTCATATTGAATTTGTATACCTCTAAAATAAAGACACTTTACAAAGGATATCAAGGCTGTTATAAGGCGATAGTTCTCGCCATTCTGATGCAGTTATAACCGGACGTATTCGATGCAATTTGTAAAGTGCCGGCTGGTCGTTATATACACATATGGTCGATTTGGTTATCAGTCATGATTCAACTGATTTTGTGGCAGTGGTTGTTGCCTAAACTTCCAGTAGATTTTTGTGACGTGTTCACAGAATTTACGTATACTTTAGTGCTAACTGTACACATCCGATAGAATACTAATTGTATCTTCATACAAGATGTCTGAATCTGAAATGGTTCGAAGGGGCACATTCCTTGCTTCTCATTTCAACATCAGCGTTGGCACCAGACGATCGAACGACAGTTTTTGCAGCAGCAAGCATAGGTGCGTCCCTAGAATTGCATGCTTTTAAAGAGCCATCAGTCTCTATTGCTACGACTTTTGTTGGATCAATTTTGATTCCCGTGAATAATCAGGATATGAAAGTCACCTAATAGCAGAGTCCTTAGTACTGAGAGGAAGGTTGAGGATTTAAATCGGAAGTCCGCCAACATGCATCCCTCTACGCTTGTTGTCCCCAATCTCTCTTAACAATCGATAACTACCGCCCTCCCTTTCTTCTTTCGTTTTTTCATAACTCTTCTGTCCAGTTCACTCCCTCCACAACCTTCTCATTCCACGATTTCATTAAGCAACCTTTCACAAAATCAATGACTATCTCAGCAGATCCCCCTTTAACTTTCACAACCTAACTGTAAATGATACCTTATCCATTTTCTATAGAGAAATATTTAATTCTTTTTCCCCTTTACATTCCGTTTTCCCGCCTTAAAATATCATCTACTAGCCCACCCTGGTATAATCGCAAGCCTTGTTCCTTACGAAATAAGAGAAACAAGTTATGGGCTGTTTTCCTTTTCCGACTATTCCAACTATCTTGGTTCTTATCCTTCACCGAACTTTACGATTCCCTTTACCATCGCTACCTTAACAATGCGCAAGCCAACCTTATAAGAGACCCTTAATTCTTTTTACCAATTTGTTAACTACAAAAGAAAGTCCGATGGTTACCCTGCTTCCCTCAGCCAACCTATTTGCCACCTTTTTTAAACAATCCTTCTCCAATGGCCCACTTCTCTCTCACACGTTGGATCCGTCTTATATCTAATATAAGTTACACCAACTTAATGACGAATTCACACCCGGCCCAGATGGTCTCTCTGCCATATTTCTACAAAAATGTTTTTCCTCTCTTTCACCTGGCCTTTCGCTTTCTAACCTCTTTTGTCTATCCCTTTCACAAAGAGAATTTTCTCAGGCTAGGAAAACCTCCTACATAGCCCCGATCCACAAAAAAGGGATCAAAGAACGAAATAACCGACTATCGTTCCATCGCTAAACTCTCCCATATACCCAAACTCTTCGAAAGTATTTTGTATGAAGCTCTAAGCTTCCAATTCAAATCACTGACTTCCGGAAGGGTAGGTCAACTTCCACAAATCTCGTTGAATTCGTATCCTTTTCTCCCTCTGCCCTAGAGAATGGTAACGAAATCGATGTATTTGCAGCCGATTTTAGCATGGCCTTCGATAAAATCTCTCACCGATTAATACTCTTCAAATTATCTGCCCTCGGCTTTGAACCCATACTGTTAAATTGGATATCCTCTTACCTCGAAAACCGCTTTTACAGTGTTCGTTTTAGGTCAGACCACTCCGTTCAATTTTTTTCCACCTCTGGAGTCCCACAAGGCAGCCATCTCAGTCCTCTTCTTTTTATTTTAACAATAAATGATCTCGAAAGGATCGTCAAACACTCGTCTGTCTCTCAAAAACCATTTCCTCTCCCCATGACTCCCTCCTCCTCCAGCAAGACCTTGATAGTTTTTCGATCTGGTGCGTTAAAAATTGTTTGGACTTAATATCGCCAAATGCCAATCCGTCATCAATCTCCTCCTCGACTCCATCTTCTCCACAACTAATCTATTTCCTCCATTCGGTCTCTTCTCGACCTCGGCATTTTGTGTGATAGGGAGCTCAACTTCCGTTTATTGTGCATATGAATGGGGTAATCCTGGAAGCCAACTCTGCACTACGTTTTATAAAATGGTGGTCCAAAGAATTCACCAACTCATACGTAACCAGATCCCTCTATATTATCTTTTTTCGACTCCCCCCCCCCCCCCCCCCCCCCCTAGAGTACACCAGGCAAGTGTGGTCACGGGTGGGATAATCGTGTTCATATCTCTAGAATCGAAAGCAACCAGCGCCGTTTCCTTCGATGTATACTCTGGGACGATCCTTATATGCTGTCCCCCTATCAAAACCGTTTCAACTTTATTAACTTAAACACCCTTGAGGAATGCAGAGATGCAACTGACTTCCTCTTCATTCTTCGACTCCTTTCAAGTCACGTTGAGTACTCGTCCCTTCACAACTCATCTATCTACCAACCCACCATACCTCCTACGGCGCGAACGAACCAATCTCTCGTATGCTATGAAAAATCAATTCAAATCCTACTGTCTTTGACTTTCAACGCATCACTCACTGCCTCAAATCCATTCTCCTTCACCACTCCAACCAACCTTAGTTTTAAAGTTAAGTTTAAGTTTAATTTTAATTTTAAGCCGAGTAAATGGGGGCCTTCGCTCCCACCAAAATTAAATTAAAAGTGTTCTACTTTGGAGTTCGAGTTTTCTAAAAAAGGTTAGCTCCTTTTTGCGTCGCCCATTTTTGTAGTCTTAGGACCCGTGCATAGAGAGAAACCCCTCAATATAACAGTTTTCCGAGTGCACGGAGTATACTCAGTACGCAGTCTGCAATATCAAAGGGAATTCCGGCGGTAGCAGCGATTTTTCTTAAGATCGGCTTAGTGATCGGCTGCTTCCAATGACCAGCCAATTGACGTTGCCAAAGTCAGCAACCCTTCACCGTTGTCATTTCTAATGTTTCTGAAGCCGCGTGGTCCCATCACAATTTTTAAGCCCTGTATTGCCTTTTCCTACCTTCGCCGGACATCACGATCAGGATGTGTCCATAGACGAGGCCCAGTAGGTTATAGAAATCATTCCTAACCTCGTCGCCGACATAGTTTAGTGGGACGCAACACTGGGTGAAGATGATGTTCCTCACTCTACCTAACTACCCTAGCCGTCAATATCTTATCACTGAGTGGTAAATAGAACATGAGGCTACCATGCGCTTTTGGGGTCAGTTGTTGATTTATTCTATTTTTGCATGTGGTGTTCTGCGGTTTGGCGAAGTAGGGGAGGAAGCTGTTTCAGAGAGATAGACCTTGTAGTTCGCTAACTCCAAGAACATCCAATTTACATCGCACGAACTCTCACTCAAGCTGGAGGCATCAAGAATTTTGGAGGCCTTCATTCCATTGTTGAGGAGGGTTTTAACATTCCAGAGCCTAATCGTTGTTTGTAGTCGGCAACAATAGTCGATGGTCAGCAACAAGGTATCCGCCATATCCAAGGCGTTTGTATCCATTTCTGAGCTTAGTTGTGTTTTAAGGTTGCGGGTCGCTTGGCCAGAGACCAGCCAATCCTTATCATATTATACTGGCGCAGAAGGCTCGCCATTCGCCCTCCTTTCGACTCCGCAGTTTCCGATCAAAGATCGCAGTGGATGCCATTGGGATGTGCTGGAAGTCGGATTTACTAGTAATGCTGAGGTCTTCGTCTGCAGAGGCATCATACCGTCATTTAGCATACTGGCATTCATTGGCCAATGCTGGTTCTACGAAGCCCATTACTAGTCTTTTCGTCTTCCCCACAAAAAGTCCTTATTTGCTAATGTAATCATTTCCTTGAATTTTGTGTGTACTCCTACGAACTGTTGTCTTTGATTTAGCCTCGGATGGGTCTTGTCACCCGCGAAAGACGTATAAAGGTTTCTCTATTTTGTTTCTAATAAAACACCACTGAATCCGTGATGAAAACACTAAATCCTTTGTAGGAAAATTGCCATCCAGATCGGTCTAACTTTTTCCAACAGACGAAAACTCCTAAATCTTTAAGTTGCGATCATTTAATCATTTTCTACCATATTGACCTTAAACTTTGCTCATAATTTGATTTATTAGGCCCTAAAAGCGGACCGATACCGGTATACTAACTGACGAATTTGCTTCAAATTTATAAACAAAAAAAAGTTACTTGTCCAGGTATATCTATTTATTACCTCATCAGCGAAATCCAAATAACAATTTACGCCCACATGTTTGTATTTTAGCTAATAAGGCATTTTGAACTTTTACAGTCCTCATTTGATGTAACTGCCAAACGTAACAGTGTAAACAGCAGTTAAATTTGCATTTCAACGCCAAGTTTTTATTGTTGAGATCTTATACCCCGGACATAGTGTGATAGATAAATGGGAAACATGTTCCACTTAAGCAGCCTAAGTAAAACAATGATTGGACGCATCTTCATGTTGTAGATAAGAAATGAGAGATATTTAAAAAACAAATAATTACACAAACTTGCATTGACTTAAAGAAGTGACAGGGAATCCCAAGTCAATCAAAAATTTAGGATTTTCCTATTTACAAGTTGCTTACTGTTGGCTTTCTTGACACTTTCAATTATCTACATAGATGTCAATATTGAGTATCTAATTATCGCCAATCGGTTTTAGCATGCAAGCAATAGAATGCAGCATCTTTCGCACATGAAGACTCAGTTGATTGTTGGGATGCACATGGCTGGGTGTGTTATTTGTAAAAAAATATCCGACCTACGTTGATTTAAAGTCCTAGGTCGGATATTCTTTTTAATTTAAGAGTTCTGATCCGGTGTTGCAGCCCGAAGTCTAACAAACTAAGGTCAGATCTGTCAGTAGCGGCTCATAAACTTCAAGTTCGTTATATTCTTTTTCCTCTTGAGAGAGAAGAAGATTCTTCCCACCCAATTCTATCTTACGTATTAAGATACAAAATTTACATACCGAACCCTCGCGAACTGTGAGCTGCGAACCTGAATCTCAACCAACAAGCCTCTCCATCCAGCATGATCTCTCATCAGCCGCCTTAAGTTGTTTGAGGCCCTGTTTTACTTACGTGTTCCACCTTAGATGCCGTCGTCCTATGGTACGCCGTCCATCAGGATTAAACTCGAATGCTCTTTGGCCCGGAGCTGTGGCGCCCATACCCTTATCATGGCCCAAGAAAAGGTTTGGCTGTATCGATGCCGCTGTACTCCTATCGCTGAACGCAATTGACTACAGTAAATCTCCATTTGAGTTCTGCTCTGATATCGTTTCTGCTTAAAGCTACCGAGCCATGGTAAACGAAGTCTTTAACTGCCTCGAAGTTGTAACTGCTAATGGTGACATTCTGGTCCAAGCGTTGGTGATGTGTGTCCTTTCCCGATGACGGCATGCATATTGTTTTGCGGTTTTTGCACGACCCTTTCTAGGGCGAATGCAGTCAACTGAAGTAAACTGAGCAGAATCCAAAGAGGAGCATGTCTATGTATAAGTAGAGCCTTACGGTCTACTCTTTTAGACATTCTGTTTCATTTGACATCCCTCGATATCTTCAGCAGGCAAGTAGCTGCAACTGCAGCTATTCACCTTAAAGCAACTACACAGTGAACAAATAATTAATTTGATCACGCTAACACTCCTAATCTCCACAGAGAACATCGATTGCACCATACCTGACAAAGACTTCCATGTAAGCTTCCCCTCTAGATCCTTCTGGGAGGGAGATGCTTTCATGGAGGACAAGTCAATCCATTTCTACACAGATGGATCTAAAACTGATAGCAGGGCTTGTGGCGGTGTTTTCTCAGATAAGCTAAATCTAAGCCCCTCTTTCCGTCGTCCAAATCACTGTAGCATGTTCCAGGCGGAAATTTTTGGCGATTAAAGATGCTCTGTCCTGGCTGAACAAAAACATGATATCTGCAAAGAATATCCGCAATTTTTCGGATAGCCAAGCAGCTATCAAGTTTCTGAAGTAATTCTCATTAAATTTGAAAACCGCCCTTGAATGCAGATCATCTCTTATGGAGATGCCAGAGCAGTTCAACTTTCACCATTGCTGGGTGCCGGGCTAAGGAACTGTAGAGCCGATGAACTCGCAAAAATTGGAACCACTCTACCTATTCTACAGGGAAAAGATAGCATAGGTATACCAATCGCTACGTGGAAATTAATATTAAAGCTGAATGCCAATAAAAGAACAGACCTTAGGTGGACTGTTGGACCAACATGTCCATAGAATAAACAGATCTGGCCAAAGCTAGATCCGAATCGCTTTAAAAGTCTGATCCTTCTAAATACGAAGCATCTCGCGCCACCATAGGTGTCATCACTGGACCCTGCCTCATAGGCAAGGACGCAAGATGGCTTGGCGCTTTCACGATTTCTGTAGAACCTGCATGGACGATCAGGAAGAGGAGACAATCCTCCACCTACTCTGTACATGTCTAGCTCTCTCTCAGAGAAGAAAACTTCACTTAGGAGCTTTTTTCTACAATGACCTAAGGGATCTAAAGAATACAGACGTAAACAGTCTCCTGCGCTTTATAGTAAGCTCAAACTGGTTCACAGATCCACGTGGTATTACAATGGGCTAATTGGGCTAAGTGTGTTGGGGTTTTCAACAGCCACCTTCTTCTAGGGCAATGTTAAAAAAGTGACAGAACAGCGAATTACCTTACCTAAAACCTTTCTAGGCATTGAAGGTCTCGGTTATTATAGACTTTAATGGAGCAGCGAGAACTCTCCATAGTGATTCTTCACAATCTGACGGATTTGGCAGGGATTTGGCTAGACATGGCGTTGTATAGCTCAACCCTTAGCACGCTGTCATATGCGGCTTTGAAATCGACAAACCAATGGTGAGTGTTGTTCTGAAGTTTGCGGATGGACTTCCCAGGGCTGATATGGACTAACTGCATAGTTCCTGAATGATTTCAGATGGTCACATGGTATGGCAGAAAAGACCTTCAATATCTATTAAGAGATGTTTGGGAGACTTATGCATTTCTAGTGGCGCAGTCAAAAGAGTAGCCTTTCTTGAATATTGGGCAAACCATGGTAAGATTTCAAGCTTCGGGCATGCTTTCCTCTAATTATAAGTTACAGTAAGCTGGTTCAAATATCTCAGCAGGCAGTCCGCCTGCCGCAGCTATTTTATCAATCTTTAACTTCGATATTGCTACCTTAACTCCGTCTAGGTCAGTGTGAACGTCTGAAACCCTCCATGAACAATCTTATTGGCCCCTATCAGTGCGGTTTCAAATCAGAAAAGATCACAATCGACAAAATCTTCACACCCAGGCATATTCTGGAAAAAAACTCAAGAAGTCCAAATCGATATGAACCATCTTTTCATCGATTTTAAAACCGCATATGACAGCTTTTATAGAGACGAGCTACATGTCTGAATGACGATGGAGAACGCTCGTTGTTCCGTCAAAGTCAGCAACGGCTTAACCGAGTCCTTTGATGTCAAGAGGTTTTCGACAAGGTAATGCACTGTCTTGTGACCTCTTCAACATCATACTTGAAAGAATTGTGCGGAACTCATAAGGGAACCCTTGAGGCACAATCTTTTAAAACTTCTGGTGTACGTCAATCGGAAGAACACACGGCGCGTTCGGTAGTATAGAAACGGAAGCTACCAAACTTAGTTTAGGGGTAAATGAGGGCGAAAACCAGTATACGCTGTCAATAAGTCGAAACACAGTCGACAGCTATAATTTCGAGGTAGTAAAGGACTTTATCTATTAAGGTTCTTCTATGAATTCTTCCGTTAACACATCTGCAGAAATAAAACGAAGAATCGGTCTTGACAATCGCTGTTTCTTTGGGCTAAGAAGACAATTAAGTAGCAAAGCCCTATCCCGAAAAACTAAGGAGCCTCTATATAAGACATTGATCCTCTTGGTAATAATTTATGGCGCAGAAGCATGGACCCTATCAAAATCGGATTAAGATATCATCGGTTATTTCTAGAGAAAAATCATTAGAAAAATATTTGGGCCCATTTGGATTGACGGGCTTTGGATAAGGAGATTCAACTACGAACTATACGAGCTGTACAGCGACGTCGATCTAGTCAGGAATCTGCGCGTCAATCGCCTAAGATGGCTGGGATATGTAGAGCGAATGGGCATTAATGCTCCGGCCCATAGAATTTTTGAATCTAACCCGGAGGTATAACGTCCTAGAGAAAGACCTAAACTTAGGTGGCGCGCACAAGTAGAAGGCTTTTTCAACCGACTTCGATTGCGTAACTGGGGGCAGGTTCACTTCGAACTCTAGCGCCCACTAAGTAAGTAAGTTGCTATGTTTAATTCCCGGCACCGATACGGCGATGCCCCGAACCAAACGGTAGCACTTAATGGTTTTGGGATCTACTATCCCCGCGGTGGGTTCCCACCAGGTAGCGCTTTGATGGCAGCTAAACCTGGGAAACGAAATGGGCGCCACGTGATTTTTCCCCCGGAATCACGAAACCTCTCGACGAAAAAAAAAAAACCAACGGAAAATCTTCCCCGAAAAAAAGAAACGACAAAAAAGAAGCGACAAAACAAGACGGGAAGAAAAAAAAAAATAAAAAAACTGCTTTTGTTTTTTTTTTCTTTTAACGTTATAAAACCCCGTTGGGGCGCGACGATTTATTAAAATTTTTTTTTTTTTTTTTTTTTTTTTTTTTTTTTTTTTTTTTTTTTTTGGTGGATGACCCTCTCTGTTTGCTGGTCGTCAAAAAAGTAACCTCCAGATCTTTTTACTTCCACAGCTCCCACACATACCACACACACACATATTCACCCGCCCACTCTCTCGCACATTCATTCAGCGCTAGTGGACCCAACGACGGGATTTCTCGCTACACAACTAGCAAGCTTTGCTAGTGTGTGCACCCGTGTCCAGCTAGGCCTCTCATTCAACCAATTTTACACACTCACGCTAAACTCCTCAGTGTCGGAGTTCGCTCCCACTTCCAGTAATGACTGGGAACTCCACTGAGAGAGTTTATGGAAGCTGTGGATCCTAACTATGCCTATCAACTTCCCTACTCTTAGATCCTACAAATAAATTTGCGAAAAGCAATGTTTCTTCTTTTTCTGTTACCCGGGCATTCTTCCCCCATCGGATTACACTAATAACAATTGTTTGCCCAAACTAACACGATCGTGCAGGAGATAGGAAATGCGATGGGTCGGCAGCTGGAGTGTCGGGACGAGAGGAAAAAAAGTCTAAATACAATCCAGAAGGGATTGTATCTTGATCCAACCACCCGTTGGATCGCCGCCCCTCACGAAAGCTACGTTTAGTGCCTGTGCAAATTTCAACTTTTTTCTTTTGTTTGGTTATTTAAATTTTTTTTGTTTCGAGAATCCCTAACTACTCCGGTGGATCGGCGTTCAGATTTGGGGGGGGGGGACTGACCAATAGCGTGTCACTCCTTACAATTATTTATTTATTTTTATTATAGTCGGGCCCTTCTGCCCTCTGGCCCTCTGGCCCTCTGGCCCTCTGCCAGTTTGTACTTTTTTCCTTGTACCATTGCTAATTTTTTTTGTGTTTGCTGGTTGTTGTTGGTTAGTGTTCTTTGTGGTTTGTGGTTGATTGTTGTTGGTTGTTGTTGGTTGTTGTTGGTTGTTGTTGGTAGTTGTTGGTTGTTGTTGGTTGTTGTTGGTTGTTGTTGGTTGTTGTGGTTTGTTGTTGTGTGTTGGTTGTTCCATCGGTGGAGGCTGTCTTTTACGTGGCCGTCCGCCTACAAGCCTCTGCTGCTCCTTTGGTGCTCCATCGGTGGGGTGCTGGCTTAAAAGGGGTCGTCATCCCTTCACCCATCGAACCTAACTTTTACAGCTGGTGCGTCGTTGGGGTGTGCTCGATTGTCTTGGCCGTCCGCCTGCACACCACTGTTGCTCCTTTGTTGCTCCCTCGTTGGGGTGGGGCTGTAAAAGAGATCGTCGTCTCTTCACCCATCGATCAATTGTTTCGGTGCATCCACATCCATGATTGTGATGTGATGTTGGTGCTTGTACCCCCCCATCGGTAGCGGGATGGGGTGTTCAATTAGCCTCTTATTGCTTGGCTATCGTTGGGGTGTAGGTTCCAGGGATCGCCATCCCCCACCCGTCATCATTGTGTTGGGGTGTCTGGATTAAAAGGACCGTCCGTCCCCACCCGTCGGCGACTTTCAGACGTCCTGTCTGATGCTGCCCGTTGCGAGTCTCCCGTCTGTCTATGGGCTCCGACAACGGTGCTCCCGGTGGACCTCCTGTCGCACCCTGGGGCTCCTGGTTCGTCGTGAGTCTCCCTACTGTCCTTAGGGCTTCACCGACCGAACCTCCTCGCACTCCTCTTGCGGGCAAACCCGCCCTTGAACCTACGTGGGTTGTTTTCCGAGGTCTGGGGTCGGTGGACCACTGGCTGATGGGACCATGGCTGCCCTCCACCTCCGCCAGAGCTCGGTGTTCCCACTCAAAGAGAAGAGGGACCGAAGGGACTTAGAGGGAAAAAGAGAGCCAAACTTGTTGCGGAAAAATTTACCGCAACAAAGTGAGCATCTCTTCTCTGGTCTTAACGAGACGACAATGAACGTATGTGTGTCTTTTTTTAGTCATAGCGAAGTTTTGGTATCCGTGCACGGGTAGCATAGTCAGGCCATTATCTGTGTGATGTTCATTAGTCACACTCTGGAGATGCTGTGGTCTTGACCTTATCCACTGTAGTCACCGAGGATGATGTAAACAAATTAGTGATTGCTCGGGAGCTCTGCCTAAGAGCTCAAAGAAATGCTCGTAGGTGCCGTTGTTTGCTGTTACTGGCATGTTACGCTAACATTGACAGATTTAGTCAGAATGCAGTTAGTTCCGGGGTCTGATGGCAGTCTAACATAGTTGGGAATACTATTACGGAGCCGCCTCACAAGTCCAATTCGCTGAGGGTGCTTTCAAACCTGGAAAAGGCCTTAATCATTCGCCAGATATTGACAACATCATGTTTCTGACCACCGTTTATTGCATAGATATTCAGTTGGTCCAGTGTTTTGCAAATTCAGACAGAGGTTATCTTGTTTCGATTTCGTTTGATCTCAGAACCAGATAGTGTATCTACAATCTCCACCATTTTAATCTAAATACCGTCCGAGTTTTCTTAAGTAAGAACATGCTTCAAAGATCGGCTGTTCTCGTTGTGGCATAACCCCTCAATCAATAGTATTGCCTTTTACACAATCTACAACAAGATACCCGTATTACATTCTCATGATAGTTTTTAGACTTTTGCTTCTAAAAACCAACTAACATTCTCATGAATTTCCCAGGACAATTTAAGTAAATTTTTTTTGTCCACAAAACGCAGTAACTCCAAATTGAATGCTTGATTTGTGTTTGTGTTTCAAGTTAATTACCGAATTGCTCTACTTCGAGTCCACCAATGAATATGGTTCTAAACCTGGTTAGGAAAAGACTGCAGATAAAAGATCTGCTGGGTGTCTTGTCTAGATGCCACAAAAAGTTAAAGAAAACCAGAATCGAAGTACTTTTTTACCCATGACCTCTTAGGTGAAATTAGTTCTGTAAGCAATAGCAATTAGCATCGGTTGATTAGTTGCTAATTGCTAACTGCTAATTTATGCAAAAAGATTCAGATAAAAATAACTGTTCTTCTTAGTACTAGATTTTCAAATGACATAATAGGAAAAGAGTAAGAGGAAGACTGTGCGCATGGCTTCATGTTTTTTTTTATGATTCGCGCGCGCTCAAGAGATTGCGTACCCTTAAAAAGCTTGCACGTAGCGCGGGCAAAAGAAAGTTAAGGAGGAAAAAAAAAATAGATACTGATGCCCGTTGGTTTTAAATGTTAGCAATTTGTAATGACTGGAAAATAAAGATCTCTGGAGGGCATTTCATAAGCGAGTTGTACGGCTTAGGAACGAATCACGATATTTCAGGGTATGTCCAAAAGTGGGCTTGAGGGTATACTGATAAGCATTCATAGCGAGGCGAGTGTTACGGTTGAAGGTTTGTAGGGGCTGAATGCCACTGGCAAGTTCAATGGACCACTGGTGGTGAAGATAGCGATAAAGAAATGTGAGGCAGGAGATATTACGTTGATGTTCGAGGTTGTGATATATTACGAGTAGCATCAATTATGAGTCTCATCACACGGTTTTGAATACTATCTAGCAGGTGAAAAATAAAATAATAAACCTCAAAGATGATTATTCTGCTGAACCTGATGATCTGCCCCCTATATTTTTAAGGAAATGTGAAATGCACATGCGCCTAGCCCAACCTCTTACAGCTCTCTTTCAGCTTTCTATCGCCCAGGGATTATTTCACTCAACCTGGAAAAGGTCTGATCTTATTCCCCTTCAAAAAAAAAGTGGCAAAGGCGATATTTCCAACTATCGACCAAGCTTTTTGAGAGCATTATTTCTGACATAATGCTTTTCCATTGTAAATCTGTTGTTTCCCAAAACCAGCACGAATTTCTGAAAGGTGGATCTACAACCACCAACTTAACGGAATTCGTATCAAACACTTTATGTGCATTAGACTCTGGAAATGAAGTTTATCTTGGTTTCCGAATAAGCTGTAACGTGACTTCAATCCAATTTAAATGAGCGACATTACAATGTTCTATTTGGGTCCATGGTTTCTGACCCAATTAAAGCATCCTCTGGTGTCCCTCAAGGCAGCCACCTCGGTCCCTTATTATTTATTCTGACCATTAATGATGTTGATTACCTCGTTAAAAATTCATACATATCTGTTTACGTAGATGACATGAAAATCTTTAGGCCTAAGGGGTTTTCCAATCTTTACGTTGCCAAATCCCTTTACATAACCTTTGTCAGGCTTCTTCTTGAATATCCAATCCGAGTTTGGTCACCTTATTGCAGAACTCACATCCTCCGGATAGAAGCTGTTTAACGCAGGTTTTTACGATTTGCTTTACGTAGTCTTCCCTGGGATGATAGCCGAAACTTACCACCATACACTATTCGGCTGAAACCTATAAATTTACTAGGTGGAGTGAAAAGTGACCTCCTTGGGAATTAAAATTTTTTTTTTTTTAAATGTTTTTTTATATTATTGTCAACATAGTCTCCTTTTAGTTTTATACACTTATTCCAGGATTTTCCAACTTCTTGATCCCGTCCGGTCAGCCAACACCATTTCATGACATTTGTTCTCTGTAACCGCATCGGAGGACCTGCCGCTGCGGGCTTGATCGGTAGTGGAGTTGCGGCCACCACGAAACTCTTGAAACCAATATTTGACGGTGTAATCTGGAATCTGACGGAGCATTAGCCCCATATTATTTATCCAACTTTTCTGTTGTTTCCTTCGCCGTTTTGCCTCTCAAAAAATAATATTTTATAAGAGAACGAAAATCGTTTTTGTCCATGCTCAACATGATGCCAAACACGTCAACAACAATCAGCTGTCAACACAAAACTAAAGACAGTATCGCACTAAAATTTGGCATGTCTGCCTAAAAATGAACGGACTTCAAGGCACCATAACCTTGTTGCCGATATTCTCTATATTCATCCTTCTTTACTTCAACTTACTTCTTTTAATGCTAACCCACGCAATCTAACGTCTCTGCCACTTTTCTGGCTAAATCTTCTCAGAGATAATTACGGAAACCTGAAGCCAATGGCTAGAATGCTTCGTGATGTTAACTATATTCAGCCTCTCTTCGACTATCACATTCTTATTTCTACCTATGCCTCACGTCCTAACTTTCCTTAACCGCTTACACCCTTTAGTTTTTAAGCGAGGTTGTTAGTTATAAGAATATGCCTGCAATAAGGCCTAATAAACCCGTCCGGGGTTGACCCGGGCCTCAAATCAAATGCAGAGAGGTTTTACGAGCACCTGACCAGATGTGGGCATTGTGCTCCAATTTTGGACGAATGAACGCGTTATAGCATTTTTGGCGGCTTCAAATCAGTGACAATTTCAGCGTAGATTGTCAGTAACACACATACCGAGAATGGAAATTTTTTTCGGTTTCGACGGGGTGCAAATTCCATTCATGGATAATGGCCGGATATTTAAATTTCGCTTTCACAGCATTGTGTTTTGGAAGCATTAAATTATCTTCTGTTGATAGTTCACGTTCTACAGCCAAAGAACGGATACATCAGTCCGGGAATGAATATGAAAAGCAGAGAGTGCTGTCATCAGCAAAGGAATATATTCGATTAGAAGTAGAAGACAAGAGATCGTTGATGAAAATTAAAAAGAGTGTCGGAGACAGAACGGGACCCTGGGGCACACCAGCATTTATTTTCTGAATATCTGACTTCAAACCATAAAAGACAACTTGAATTGAACGTTCCGAAAGGTAATTTCTAATCCATTGAAGAAGAGACTCATAGATCCTGATGCCAAACTCTGTCGAATGCTTTAGAAATATCAAGTGCAACTATCTTGCTTTCGCCAGGTTGATGTACGCTTTGGTTCAACTTTTCGGTGAGACATGTCATCAGATCACCAGTGGACCTGTTGCTACGAAAACCGCACTGCCGGTCATTGAGAAGTTTACATTTTTCGAGATATTTCGTGATCTGATGGTTGATCAGTATTTCCATGATTTTGGATAGAAGGGACGTGCGGGCAATGGGTCTGTAGGAAGAGGGAGAAGAAGATTCGATTTTTATTTAGGGACGGGTTGGACAAATGCTGTTTTCCATTTCCTCGGAAAACTTAGGAAGTGGTTTTGCCAGCGAAGAAGAACTCCTCTTCAGAAAAAGGGTAAATGTACCATATTGACCAGCGGATTTGTTTACGTTAAAATCTTTAAACACTCTTGCTACAATACGAGAGCGAATGTAGATTTGTTCCATTGAAGATTCGACGCACATAAGTTGTAAGCGGAGGCTAAGCACAATGTGGCCGCAAATTATGCAGCAAGCAGATTGGGCTTGTCCAAAGAGCTGACAGCTGGAATGTCAATGTAACTGAGCGTAGGGATGGAGGTTGAGATAGAATTTCGTATGTTTTTGACGAGCGATCAACAATTTTTGTTAGCTTTGGAACATTTCGCACGCTTAAGAAAGACGTTGCAGTCATTCCTGGACCGCTTGAACTGTTTTCGTTTTTTTCCTCTATAGGTTCAGTCTTGTAGGACCGAAAAAACATTTCTCTAACCCCGACAGCCTCTTTACAGCTCGAGTAATACTGTCCGCGCGATAGGTTACGTTTGGTTAAAACAGAGGTTTGATGGATATGCCATCACACAGACATCAGGCATCAAAACGGACCCATCGCGATCCCTGTGGAATCAGTTGAATTTATATTCAAATTGTAAGAACCCAAACAAGCTCCCTGCTGAAACATCCGATTTTCTATTTCCTCTAAGTTTTCAAAAAGGTATTTCCCTATAAATTTTCTTCGACTACCCGATATTGCCTCGCAATCACACAGTATGTGTGTTATGTCCTCAACAGTGTACAGATCACCGCGAAGTCGGAAAATATCCGTATCGGACAATTTGAGTCTCTTTGCAAGTTTCCGCAGGTGACAGTGTTCTGTCAGGATTCCTATTATTGTCCTAAGCTTATCCCTGTTTGATTTTATTAACTCCCTAAATCTTGTACTATCAAAAAGTGACCAGAGAGCCTTGGATATCCTGGGTTCCTCAAAACTTGACCACCTTAGATTGACAGTCCTTGTGATTTTTTTTCCTCGATAGTGCCCTTGCTAGCTCTCCTCTTCTTGCAGGCTCATCCCTCTATCCCGCAGTGCCCTGGCACTCAGCACAGTCTCACCTTGGTTCTGACTGCATAATGCTTTGAGCTCTGTACGATAGCCCCTGACTGTATCAGAATTGATGTTGGTCGATTCCGTTGCCATTGAATGCGGCCTGGCTATCGATGTAGATACCGATATCTCTTCCGGATATCGATCTCATCTGCATTAGCTCAGCCGACCAAGGAAGACACTTCTTGCGTCCGGTAGTTTCATAAACACTCTTCATTCTGGGTCTTCTGATAAGATAGCAAAACCTATTCATTCCTCAATTTTCGAGCCGTCTGTGAAAACTGCAATTTCATTTGACTTGATTATTGCATTTTTTTTCCAACCCTGCCTCTCGCGATATATTATATCACACGGAATGTCGAAGTCGACCAAGGAAGGAATTTCATCTGTTAGAATTGCATTGCCTGGCAGTGCCGTGCCGTATCCGAAACTACTGCTCTTGAAGTGATCCAAATTAGTGAGCCGTATAGCACTGTCGCCCTCAAATTTTTTGACCTGTAAATCAAGCGGTGTTATGTGCAGAAAGGTGTCCAATGCTGCCGTAGGTTGGTACGGATCGCACCTGTAATTGCTATGGAAGCCGTTCTTTGAACCGCCGCTAATTTACCATAAACCGTGGTCTTGTTTGTTGCTTTCCACCATGCTAGTGCGCCATATGTATGGGTCTTACCACCACCGTACTCGTTTATACTCGTAGTCAGTGCATCATAGCAGGTCTTAAACCCTAAATTGTTTCTACCGTTCTTTTGAATATAAAAAGAGCATTATATGCCTTTTTGATTCTTCCCGCTACGATAAGATTCCAATTCAGTTTTTTGTCCAGAATTAAACCCAGATACTTTGCGATGTCCGTGATCTCTATCCGATATGGGATAAAGGATCTCATTCCAAAGAGAATAGTGTCTGTGATCATATCAGCAGTCATTCTTGAGAAAATATAACGAGCAGTTGAAATTTTTCTAAAGAAGCTGTTAAGTCAACTCCAATTGGCTTCCTCGTATTACCTTACGTTTCGTTTAGGAATCTTGTCTCTAACTCTGTGGTCAGTATACGAGAAACTGACTGATATGACACAATAGTCCGACGAGCCCAGATGGGATAGCACATCGACTTTGTACTTATCAGGGGTAGAACTTAAAAACAAACTATTTTCCGCAGCGAAAATCTCAACACACTGTCCTTGGAGTGTTGTCTGTCCAGAATGTCGAAGTCACCCAGAACTGTATATATTAAAGTTTATGGATCTAAGGTCTTTTGGATGGCTGTGGCTGGGCTTACCTGCCATGAGAATTAAAACTACCTTTATTTTCCTTCAGCATTTTGGCACATATCCATTCTTGATGCGATTGCTGAATAGTCTTTTTAGAAACGGTATCATGGTCTGCTTGGTTTTTTGAAGCATAATTGGTACGATCCCGTCCAGTCTAGGAGATTCGTAAGCGGAGAATGAGTCTATAACCCAGATTATTTTGCTTTCTTCTAATATCCCCTCTGGGATTTTATATTGGCTAGGGAAGAATGTGTCTGTATTTGCTACTGGTATTGGAGTAGAAGTGCATCCAGGAAAGTGGCTTTCTAGCAGGAGTCCCAAAGCTTTAGTGTTAGATTTCGTGTAGCTACTTTCTGATAGTTTTCAATATCCAATTACTGTAGGTTCCTTAAATATGACTTTCTTTAGCCTTGCATACCCTATTGAGCTTTCAATGCTGGAGCAAAACCTTCTCCTTCGCCCTCTTTCTTCAGACTGCCCTTATATTTGTCCCAGTCGAGCACAAGTTTGAGCTTTTGGCTGCATTGAAAAGTTTTCTTGCCTCTTTCCTAATGCATTGTAGTTCTTTAGTCCACCAATGTGGAGAGTTCTTGGATTTCTTAATCTTCGTAGGGCAAGCTTGGTTAAAAGCCTAGTGTCTATTTCAGCGGGTGTTTCCATTTTTAGTCCGTTGAGGATATAAAGTTTGTAATCTATTTCTGCTGTATATTCTTAATATACTAGGAATCCTTCCAGAGAACATCGATTACACTATACCCCAACATTGGTTTCACAAAGACTTTCATGTAAGCATCCCCTCCAGATCATTTTGGGAGGAAATTTCTTTCATAGATAACAAATCAATCCACTTCTATATAGATGAATCTAAGACTGATATCGACGTTGGTGGCGGTATTTTCTCAGATAAGCTTAATCGAAGTCTCTCCTTCCGTGTCCCAGGTGCAAATTTTCCCGATTAAAGAAGTCCTGTCTGGCTGAAGATAAACGTGATATCTGCAAGGGATATCCGCACCTTTTCGAATAGTTTAGCCGTTATCAATCCCCTGAACTCAGTCTCACTAAATTTTAAAAACTCCGTTGGCTGCCAACCATGTTCGATGCCTGAGGACAGAGACATTCCAGGGAATTGTATGGACGGTGAACTTGATAAAATTAGAACCACTCTATCTATCTTACCAGGAAAAGCTATCATCGGTATACCTATCGCTACGTGCAAACTAATATTAAAGCTGGATGCTAACAAAAGAATAAAACTTAGGTGGACTGTTGGATCAACATGTCTAGCGACCAAACAGATCTGGCCAAAGCTGGATCTGATTCACTCTAAGAGTTTGATCATTCAAAATAGGAAGCATCTCAGCGCAATGATAGGTTTCATCACTGGACAGTGTCTTATAAATAAGCATGCAAGAAGGCTAGTGGTCTGCAGAAGCTGCATGGACGAGGAGGAGACATGCCCAGCTCTGCCCGAAAGAAATAAACTTAACTTAGGAGCTTTCTTCGACAATGACGTTAACAGTCTCCTGCGCTTCATCATAAGCTCAAATTGGTTCCGAGAGTACGAGGATCACAGATCCAAGTGGCATTACAATGGCTCAATAGGACTAAGTGGGTTAGTTTTTCCAACAGCTAACCTCATCTAACCTATCTCTGCTGTACAGTGGCATTTTTTGGGATTTTTTCACAGTAGAGGAGGTTCTTGACATTGAACTTTATCATTCTTTGATCAGCGAACGATATGTCCGACGATACCTCCCAGTTGCATACGGCAAGGAAGGCAGAGTTACTCAGTAGAGTGATATCTAGCACCTGCCATCTATTTTTCACTACAAACGTGATTATGGTCAATTGTGTATGGGAATAGGAACTCACCTTGAGAGTTTGTATCCGTGGTACCCCATTGTATTGTATATGATGGGAGTTACCCTCACACCTCACATTGGACATCTCTTGCTCTACTTTGTTGATAAGTGAACTTAGTATTGCTGGAGTCGATTCATACGGCATATAAGTCGAGGCAGGTTTCAGCAGCGGTTTATTCGGCCACTCAGAATTGACTACGGCTTTAAGGCTGGAGATATAGATGATTTGAGATTAGGTTTGTTCTACTACAGAGGCCCTAATTCTATTACTTTCCCGGTCGGCCTTGTGGGTGACCGATTCGGATGATTTCAACCCTTTTATGTTGCCTCTGGTTATACAAAGTTCCTGGATGAAGACGTTTTACTAGCGTGAAGATTTATCTGTACTATCTTCACCATGGCGGTTCGCGTTCTTCTTCGATTTCCGACGGAAGGCGACTGTGAAGGGTCTAATTTTCCATTGGGTGATCCCGACACGGACCTCGTAGTTGGCTTTGCATAGTGTGGCTTAGTTTAACTGGTACTTTGGTATGGTTTTCCATATCAATTACCTCCCACTAAGCTAAGCTACTAAGCGAAGGTTGCATTCTATCCTGTCCATCAGTATGTAGGAATCAGGAATGTTCCACCGTCCTTTTGGTCTGATGAGACTTATGAGCTTTTTCACATCCACAATACGCAGTTCGGCTTTTGGCCACGGAGCTTTCATCTTGCCAACGATCTTTCTCAGGCATTCTGGGGTTGCTATGTTGTCGCATAGGTTCTTGGGTCCTTTTGCAGTAGTCCTTCACCTCGTTGAGACATAGCAGACATAGAAGAGAACTATCATACCAAAGCTCTTGCTCGGACAGAAACTTTGTGGTGTGATATTTGCACCTTCTCTCCCTCATTCTCAAGGCAATAGGGGGTGTTCATTCCAGCAAACACATAGGCTGCTTCGATTATACAAAATCTATACACTGATAGTTTTCTTTTTAATTATTCCACCGATAGCGCACCCACCTATACAGGAGAAGCATATAGGAACTGACCATTCTAGGCAGCTGGATCCCGATGTTTGAAAGCGTCTAAATGAGTGGTGCCCGCATTAATGATGGGGTACTTAGCGTAAGCCTTGAAGTTTATTTTCAAATAACACTCCGAGGAATTTTATAAACTCCTTTGACCTGGTTGTTTGGTTTTCGACTTGGAAATTCGTATACTCCAAGGTCTTAGGGCTGATTATAACGACAACCTCTGTCTCGTGGTTATCTATTTACTGAGCGGCAGACTCCAACTATTCCCTGGTCTTCTCAAAAGCCTCACACGTTGTGGACTCTATCTCGCGGATTATAAAGACAACCTCAGACTTGTGGTTGACTAATTACTGACCGGCAGACACCAACAAATCCTTGATTTTCGCAAAGGCCTCATCCGTTATGGACTCTATCTCGTGGATGTACCTGTTGTCAGTTGTCGTCACAGAACTGCATCATACATTACGAGCATGTTTCAAATGCAATATACGAGGGTCGGGGCGATGTAGTATTTAGTGCCATCGTCAGTATGAAACAATGGTCTTTGACTATCTAAGAATGGTAGTATGGTGTACGCATTCTGACCAAAGAACTTCTACTGTACGATCAGCTCGCTGAGTTAAAGGCGCTTTTAACACTAAACGTTGTATCCTAAATCTGGCAGAGCACTTATTGGATATCAAAAAAAGGGGTAAAAAACGTTGCGTTTGCTATCACTTTCAACTTCCGAACTTCTTCCCACCTTTGCATAACCTCTTACTAATCCAAAAGATATAAATCACTTTTCCTTAATTTTATAATCCACAGTGATATAATTGCTCTTATCCCCTGAAAGCTCACCAAAAATTCATCATACCAATGCCAGCAGCTAATGTCTCACTTTACCTGTTGTCCAATTCCATTGACTCACACTCTTACAATCAAATTAAAACAAAGGACCTATTTATAATATCCAACGACAGCTGAGTCAAAAAATAAAACAAAATGTAAACAACGCTTCGTTCCGCAATATTTCATGTAACAACATTTTTTTTATTCGTAGATTGTAATCGTGCAACATTACTTTCCACACTTTGACTTGACGTAAATCATACAATAACATAAAACCCCGACTATAACTACGAGTATTATTAATCTGCAACTGCATCAACGGGGCTAATTCAGCGAACTTAATGTGTCTGCAGATTGAGTGGTATTATAACCGATACTCGTATTTTGTTTCGGTGACACTTGCTTGCGAATCTCGGTTTCTTGGCCACCGAGATACCAGATACCAAGAACAAGTCTCATGACCTTTTTAAAACCAACAATCTATAGTGTCAGGCGACTCAATTTCATTCGAAGTAAACTACAGTGGTTGTGGCTTGAGATACAAATGGATATGAACCGATTAAATCACCATTAGCTCCTCTAATGCTCTCTAATTAACAGTCTGGGGCTAGCAGAAAGACCTTGCGAAAAAAAAAACTAAAATAAAAAATCAGCCCAACTCCGTACAATCACCAATCAAGAGTGCAATTTGGATGGATGGAAAAACAACTGCAAAAAAGATGAATAGACAAAAAGGCATTCTCCAACAATTGGAGCATTTGGAAATGCCTTACTCACAAGTCGAATTGTATAGTCTTTTTGTTTACATAATCAATAAGAAATAGTGAAAACCTAAAGAAGCATAAAAACTCTTTCACCAGATACTAGATACACACTGTGTATTGGCAAATTTGATGGAAGAGAGTATTGGTGGGAGCAATGCTCAGGCTCACCTCTTGTTTGCTATTGCTGCATGCAGTTGACGGATGAATGCACTTCGAGTCACTAAGCTATTTGTCAAAATGCAGAGAAATGCAATATAGAAATTACATCATTTAACACGGTTAGACCGTTACAATTTGTACAAGATGAGACGAGAAAAGAAGTTTTCTCGCAGCCAAGGCTAGACACTTACTCGTCCGTATACTGGCCCAGTTCGCATGTCAACTCTTTTGTTTTCACGCGTAAGTGGACGAGAAATTTTGTCGTTTTTTTGTTTCTTTTGGTTTGTTTCTTTTAATTTTTATATCTTGTTGATGAAATGAAGACAACAACCAGACAAACAGAGCGACGAGATGTTTATGCATAAATCTTTTGCAAAACCGTAATAATAATTGGGCTGACTTGTTTTTTGTTGATTTTTGTTTTTGTCGGTCAGATGTCGGATGGTTTGTTGGAAGTTGATTTTATCTGTTGGACATCTTTGTTCCGAAAACTTTATTACAGAAGTTAAACCGTAGTTGTTGGTTTAATTGCTGCTCGTCTAATAAAAAAGATCAACAACAATTGTTGCATTTATTCGAATTAAATTGTTAGGCATACACGCGCGAGAGTGGTAATTAAACGAAATTCAGGGTATGCAGTGGGTTTTGTTCGTGTTTCCAAGAACATTGCATGTTTCTTCCCATTCACTCTCTGCCCTTGTACAAGACTCAGTTCGTTATGCGGTTTTCCATCAAAATTTTCAGCACTTTTACACATCACCATGACTATGTTGTGCTGAACCTGATCGGATTAAACATCACCCACTATGGGCTCATTTCATTTCATACTTAAGATACGAGTTTAAGGAATTAACTATTATACGTATCTGTTACAAATTAACTGTCATACATCCAACAGTCGCTGACAAATTGTGACAAAAAACCCATTATCAAGTTATGGGTGACAATGAATATGCAATAGGCGAAATAAGACTTTCGATTTCATTACCATTCGCGCGCAAAAAAGAATTGAAACCCGAAGCAGATAAGAGAGAAAGAAAGATAAAACTTCAAAAGAAAGATTATAAAAAAAAACAAATCGCCGCCAGAAACAAAGAAGATCATTTTAAATGATAACCTGCCTCGAGCGATCTTACATAATCGAAACGGAAAGAATGCATTGGTTTTAGTGACAGGTATCGGTGACCAAAGAGTTATGATTTTCACCGGTGAAACACGATTGTTGTGCGTTGGGATATTGATTGAATTCGGATATTGATTGGGTACGGATTGACATAGTAACCGTTAAGTGGAAGCTTCCGATTTGTGGGAGTAAATCGCTTGTTTATGAGATATGGTACCGTATGTAGTTGTTAGTTGAAGAGGTATTTTGACAGAAAAGGAATTGGTTATTGATGTTTGATTAAACAGTGAGTAATGGAAAAGAAAGCGACATATAATACGAGTGCATGTCACCTATAAAAAAAAAACTTCACATCAGCTCGCGACTAATGTGGTTGATTCACTTTTTGAAATCACTGATCCCTGTGATGAAATCATTGTCCTCGGTGATTGTAATCTCCCCCATCTTCAATGCACTAACTCGGATGAAGAATCCTATCTCGTTGCCACAAATGCAGCTTCTGACAAAGAAATTCTCTTCACAGGTTGTCTCATAAACTCTGGCCTTTTTCTAACTAGATCTGATCTTCACATCCGACACCATAAACTGTCTTGCTCTCGAGTGTGAATTTCTTTTTTCGAAATTAGACCATCTCCACCCACCTCTCCTCGTTATTTATTTAGATCAGATGATAACATCCTTCCACTTCGATTTCTATAAAACCAATTACACTAAGTTCAACAATCTTCTCAAAAATGCTGACTTTAGTTTTCTTCAAAACAGTAACGTAACTGAAGATTCTGTTGTAGTTATCTTCTACGATAAGATGTTCCACTGTATAAATAAAACTACTCCTTTTATTCGACGCAGAAATCCTTCGTAATCTCCTCCCTGGTATAACAAAGAACTTCGTACACTTCCTAATAAGAGAGAGTGGTAATAGCACCAATACGTTAAATCAGTTTCTGACTTTGACCAACAAAACTACCTCCTAGCTCACAATTACTTCTCCCTAGTTGCTGAATCTCGTTACCAAAGATATATCAACCAAATGGAACCTACTGTCATCTCAGACCCTAAAAAATTCAATCAACTCTCAAATTTTCTAATATGTCTTCAGACGACTCAACCACCATCGCTAATCTATTTGCGAACTTGTTTAGTCAATCGTTTTCGGCCCAATCTGATGACCCCGACCTTGAATACTTTTTTTTTACTTGAACAACTGTTGTCAAATATCTCCCTTGTCAGTTGAAATTACTTCAGCGCAGTTACTAGACAAAATACATAAATTGGAAGACGATTTTTCTCCAGGTCCTGATGGATTGCCCGCAGTTGTCTTAAAAAATGTGTTGCTAATCTAATTAATTCCCTCAGAGTAGGCTCTTTCCTCATCTGTGGAAAAGCGCTTTTATTACCTCTATTCACAAAAAAGGGTCTAAGCACGATATCACCAATTATCGCCCCCTTTACTTAGCTATCCTGCATCCCCAAGGTTTTTGAAAGTATAGTTTATGATGCACTATATTTTCAATGTAAATCTACATATACAGGGTGCCTGACTCTAATTCCAACTGTTCAAAATGCTATAATTTTTTTTATTTTTTGATAAATTTTATTGTGCCAAAGCAAAAAATGTTGGAAAATACATCAACTTTCAAACTGTATTAGTAGTTTTCAATATGTCCACCTTTGGCGCGAATAATGGCCTTGAAACGGCCGAAGAAAGCATCGCACGCTGCACGCAAGTGCCTCTGCGGTATTTTGGCCCATTCCCGTCGAAGTGTTTGTTTGAGGTGGTCCCAACTTTGGCATTTTTTAGTCCCAACCTTCACCTTCAAAATTTCCCAGACAGAGAAATTCAACGGATTTGCTTCCGCAGAATTTGCAATCCATTGTGTCGAAGAAATGAACCAATCTTGGTTGACGCCTTGTAGAAATGTCCACGGTCTCCGACCGAAATGATTGTTTGCCCAAGGCTTCAATACTGCCTTTAAGACAGTTTCACGGTATACGATCGCATTAATTTTGACGCCACGGTCCAAAAATACGAGCGGAGAGCGACCATCGGCGGTTATGGCGGCCCAAACCATCACCATCGGTACTGCCTGCTTTCTGGTGGCCGTCCGAAGGTCTAAATTTTCGAAGGACCTCTCTGGCAAGTAAACTCAGTCATTTTGTTTGTTGACATATTGCTCGATAACAAATATCGACGCATCGGAAAAAACCAAATTCGGCAACTCACCACTTTCGTGCAAGCGTAGCAACTCCTTCGTTCTTTCGACTCTAACTTTTTTCTGTTGCGGTGTAAGATCGTGTGCTTTTTGTAACTTTAATGGCTTGAGCCCAAGCTCATTTTTCAGTATGTGTTGCATCCGTTCCAACGATATGTTGAGCTCACGAGCCATTTTTCTTCCACTTCGACGCGGATTTCGCTCAATTCCGCGATGATTCTGTTTTTTTATGACCACCTCCATGGCGTTTTGCAACGCTGCCAGTATTACGGTAACGAGCTATGGTTCGAGACATAAATGATTTATTTACGTTGAGGTGCTGGAGGGCTCTAACGATAGCTACTTGTGGTTTTCCAGCCAAATATAAAGCAATCGCACTATGACGTTAGAATTCCATCGCGGATAAAAATTTTTCAACACAACTGAGACGCAAATCGCTTGTAAATAATGAAATTATCTGTCATGTGTCAAAATTTGAGCTCACTGTCATGAAAAGTTTGGAAATTATAGCAGTCTGAAGTTGGTTGCAGTTCGAGTCAGGCAGGGTGTATTTGAAACCAACCAACATGGTATTTTTAAAAGCTGATCAACGATCACCAACCTCATTGAGTTTGTTTCTAGTACACTGTGCGCCCTAGAGTAAGGAAAAGAAACTGATGTAATCGCCACGGACTTTGATAAAATCTCGCACAAGTTAATTCTATTCAAACTCAAAGCTCTTGGTTTCGAACTTAGACTGACCTCTTGGATTAATTCCTACTATCTTGTTAAATTTCGTTCCCATTTTTTTGACCCAATTCTCGCCACTTCGGGTCTTCCACAATGCGGTCATCTCGGTCCATTAATTTTTATTTTGACTAAAATCTATGCCGATGCCATAAAAATCTATAGACAGTTCTCAAGCCTCTCTGTCTCCCAACCCTTACAAGATGATCTTAATAAATTCTCGATATGGTGCCATAAAAACCTTCTGGAGCTCAACACAGAAAAGTGACAAGCCATTTCTTACTCACGGAGGCGTATGACACTTCCAACCCGCACCTGCTATTTATCAAATCAAAGAGTAGCTGCAGTTACTTCAACGCGGGACTTGGGTGTCATTTGTGATACACAGCTCAATTTTCGCATCTATATCGACTCCGTAATTAGCAAAGCTAATTCCGCTCTCGGATTTGTCAAACAATGGTCAAAAGAATTCTCCGACCCCTATGTCACCAAATCCCTGTACATAACCTTTGTTCGTTCACTTCTCGAGTACGCCAGCGAGATATGGTTCCCTTACTACGGTTTACATATTCTGCGCATTGAAGCTGTCCAACGTAGATTTCTGCGATTCGCATTACAAGGGCTACCATGGGCTGACCATAATACTCTACCCCCCTATGTTGATCGACTCAAGCTGCTCGGTCTCCTGTCTTTGGAAAAACGTCGCGTCGGGAGTCCGCCTATAATCTCTGCATCCACAAACTTTTAACCGGCTTCATCGACTGCCCCACAATACTCTCCCAAATCCCATTCAGCACCAACCCGTGTCATTTAAGATCTGTCGACCTTTTTCGTCCGAATAATCACAGGACAACTTATGGTCTCAACAAGCCACTGTGTCGTATGCTAGGTGAAATCGGATACACAAGTGTTCGATTTCCACTGCAGCAGTTTAGCCCTTCGACATTCCCTGAACAATCATTTTTCCCGTCATTAGGCTTTGGTTTAAGTAATCAATGAATAGTAGTTACAAGTCATAGTTTCAAGTTTAGTTTGTTAAGTTATATGTTTGTATTAAACATTTCAATAAACTGTCCGGGGTTGACCTGGGTCTCAAATTGATTTGTAATTAACGCTCCTTTCCTTGTTATCATCTACGAGTATACATCGTACATACTCGTATAAGTAAAATTGAAGTGTCTATCTGTGATACCGGAATAGCTGCCTTTTTTTAAACTTATGTGGTCATTTGTACTCGTATGCTATTAAAACACAAACGGCAGTTAAAAAATTGTTCGTCTATGTGTCTGTTTGTACGGGCTAAACTTCGAAACCACTGAACGGACTGCGATGAGACTTTACTGACATGAATAGGACGTTGTCAGGAGTGATCTAAGTTACTATTTTTAATTGGCTATTGTTTATAACAATTCTAATTCATATAAACAAACAAATAAGGAAATGATTAAACTTGATCATTAACGAGATCGTTTGATTACTGATAGACGAAGGAGAAGTGCTGTACTACCATATTGAAAGTAGCGACAACAGGCAACGACGACTGAATAATGATCACAATAGCAAACATAGTAAAACATAATAACGGGCTCAGTTACTATGCAAAAAAAACGCTTTGAATAAAGATTGAGTAACGAATGAAAAAATATTTATTCAACTCCTTTAGCAAACTTCTCGCGAACGAAGTGATAATTTACGTCGATATGCTTGCTTCTTTTGTGGAATTCTGGATTTCGTACAAGCCTAATAGCACTTTCGTTATCAACCAGAAGGCTTGGCTGGCCACATTCCCCGAGTATCTCGTCAAATAACCGCTTCAGCCACACTATTTCTTTAGCTGCATGCGCCGCTGCTATGTATTCCGCTTCCATGGTAGAGAGGAAGACACATTTTTAACGTTGTGACATCCACGAAATCGGCGATTTGCTAAATAGGAACACATAGCCGCTAGTAGAGCGTCTTGTTTCTGGATCGCCCGCATAGTCAGAGTCGCTGAAACAACTTAATTTACAATTAAAGTTTGAATAAAAAAGAATACCACTTGTCTTTGTTCCTTTAACGTATCAGATGATACGCTTTATCGCAGTAACATCTTGTGCAGTTGGATGCTCAAAATGACGGCTGTCGATTCCAAGAGCATAGGAAATATCAGGTCTAGTCCCAGTAGCAAGGTACATAAGTGACCCAAGCGCTTCTCGATATGGAAATCCACATTTCACCTTAAGTTTTTCACTGCAGGAACCCTTCGTGATCGCACAGTCTGCTGGTGTTGAGATCGGGTTGGCATCCGACATTTTGAATCCAAATTTCGATCCACGTAACTGCTTTGTGAAAGAAATATTGATCCATCGGCTTGATGATCAATTTGCAATCCCAGGAAATATCCCGCACGAGACACTTTAACCTCGAAGACTCCTTTCAGATATGAAATCAGCTTGTCAACTTTTTCTTTGTTCTCTCCCACTATTAGTCCATCGTCAACGTAGATAACTACAAGAATACGTTTTCCAACAAATACGCAGGGATCGGCTTTTGAAGGCACCAATTTAAATGAGCGTAGAAATTCAGTGAACTTGATATTCCAGCATCTGGACGCCTGTTTAAGTCCATACAGACCCTTCCGCTTCCATCATTGAATCCCTTTGGATGGTGCATGTTCTATATATAGCTTCGTGTAACTCCCCATTTAGAAAAGCTATCTTGATGTCGATTTGCTTAATTGCCATTGTTCTCTGTGCTGCGACTGCAAGTATGGCCCTAATGGAACTAAAGCGCGCAACTGGACTAAAGATCTTATCATAGTCAATCCCAGTTGCTTGCGTAAACTCCCTTACCACAAGTTTTGCTTTATATCTGTTGGGTTCATTGCTGATAGCATCCTTGATTTTAAATACCCATCTACTATCGTCGTCGTCCATCTACTATTCTCACCGTTGGTGGTTCCACAAGTTCCCAAGTATCGTTCTTGCGTAATGCCTCAATTTCTTCTATCATCGCAGCTTGCCACTTCGCGGCATCCACTGATCTTGATATGTCTTCAAATGTCATTGGTACATACCTGTCTACCACAAAAGCTCCAATTTCCAGTAAAGCCATCATCGAATCTGCCCGTTATCGTCTCGTACTCCGTAACCATTGCTTAATGAACTCAACGGGCAATGACCTTGAACAAGATTTCAGCTCCTCAATTGTATCCACACTCTCTTGATTATGGTTTCTTGTTACTGCCGTAGTGCTCTCTTTTACGATAGGGCAGTCCTCATCTTCAAATAGTCAGCTTTCTTTCTTAACCTCTTCGGGTTCATCCAACAGATTGTCCTCGGATTTATTTTCAAGCCTTACCGTAACTTCTCCGCTTTCGCCTGGAATTAAAGTTTTCTTAAAAATAATATCACGGCATACTTCAAACTTATTTGTTTCTGCGAAATATATACGATATCCCTTTGTATTTTCAGAATATCCCACAAAGATTCCTGGACGCGATCTTGCATCCCACTTTCGCCGTTCATGTGGGGGAATATGTGCATAGCATTCAGCTCCAAACACCTGCATCTCAAAGAAGTTGAATTTTCTTGGTGGATCCTTAAACCATAGCTGGGATGGATGATTGCCAGATAAATCTGTTGGTGCCGTGAAGTTTATGACATAATCATTGTTCTGGCAGCTTCTCCGATGGTTCTCATTTCCCTTTTAGCTCTGCCGTTTTGTTGGGGGGAATATGGAACGGAAGTTTGATGTCCTACACAATTGTCGGAAAGAAATGATTTTAGTTCGACATTGACGAACTCGGTGCCATTATTAGTGCGAATTGTCTGAAGCTATGAGCCAGTTTCCATTTTCAAATTTATTTAGAAATGATTTGAAGAACTCAAAAACCTCATCTTTTTGTTTCAGGCCATAGATCGTTCTATATTTGGAAAAATCATCATCGAAAAGAGAAAATAGTTCGAGTCAGCCACCGAAGCATTTTGCATAAGGCCGCAAAAATCTGCACAATCTCACCGACACATTTGGCTTTGCTCCTTTTAAAAGGCAAACGATGACATTTCCCTAGGGAACACGCATCACAAAAGAATTGTTCTTCATCACCATAATTGATATTACTTCCCTTAAGAAAACTCCGGACGTAGCTGAGCTTTTGGTGGCCCAAACGTTCATGCCAAAGTTTGATCGACTCCACCCTCATATTTACATTCGCAGATCCCGGTTCCTCAACTCTGAACAGCATCTTAAACAATGAACCCTCATGAACTTCCACTGCTTGCAGCGCAGCTCACATTTGTTACTGTCGGACACCAGGCGAAGGTTTTTGTCAAGCGCCTTATTCGACGAAAATAAATTAATGTGAATGTCCGGAACAAACAAAACATCTGTGAGAAGCTTTGGAATCCATCGCTGTTTATTATAGGCTTTGATGTTAATATTTCCAAAGCCAGTTGCACTAATAGTCTTTCCATTACCAATGCGATATATGTATTGTGGGTAAACGAATGCCTTGCACCCAACAATCAAATCACGTCTGAAAGTCATGTGGTCACTGGCTCCAAAAACTACTCTTCAGAATCTGTATCCCTGTTCGCAATTACAGTACATATGAATGCATCATACGTTGGTTCTGTTTGTGATACATTTGCAGCTCTCAGCGGGCAGTTCTTCCTCCAGTGACCAGGCTTCTTACACAGAAAACACTTCCCCAACTTGTCTTTATTCTGATTCTTTTTCTTTGTTGTGAGACTGTACAGCCAAACGGGACTCTTCCATCACCAGACGTGCAGTTAGCTTTTCTAACCTTTTCTCGCAAACGTAGTCCGCTGGCAATGTCATCAAAATTTTCGTTACAAGCATATTATCCGTAATGGACTCACCGCATTGTTTCAGCTGATAGACGAGAGGCTCCAATTTGGAAACATGGCTGGCTATGTCGTCGAATGGATCTTTGACGAAACTGTAGAACTTCTGTTGGAGAAAATGAATATTTGTCAACGCCTTTTGCTCGTAGATGGACTCCAATTTCATCCACATTGCACTTGATGTTGTGCAGTTCATAATATAAACCAGTGGTTGAAACCAAAACACTCATTACAATAACCTTCTATGCCTTTTTGTCTTTTATGTCCCATGCAACCACCTTGGAGCTATCGGATCCAGTTGCCTCAGGCTTCAGAGACTCCTCACTCATAACCTCGTAAAGTTCACTTGCACTTAGCATAACCCTTACCTGGAATTTCCAGACTCCCCACTGATCTGCACAATTGAGCTTTAAATAGTTCACCATCCATTTTGAAAGAGCAACAGATAACCAGTCGGTAGAGAAAAAAACAGTCAGCAAAATGGGTAAAGAAAATCGAGCACAATCGCCAAATAAGTTATTCTACCACAGCCGAAATAGATCCAATGAATATAGCGTGCAACTACTGTAGAGCTCTGAGGTGGAATTCGTTACTCTGCAAAAAAGGTGCATCTAGATCCAATTCAGTAGCCACCTGAACTAGAAGATGCCCAATTCTTAATAATATTCGACGTTATAGCTCAGCTTTTCAGATGACTTCTCTCGGGGCGAAGAGAATATTATGCCAACGTTCATGGCACAAGGCTCTACACTTCCAATAGAAAACGAGTGACTCCAACAAAAGTATGCAAGATTACAATATTTTCCAACTTCATTACTAGAAAGCTTGCAATCAATGCCTTTACATGCGTGATTTATAAACGGCCCTTCAATTCTTCCAAACAGATTCAAATGGAAATAATTATAAAATAATTATTAATGCTGGTCAGCGTCAGAGCACCATAATAAACAACAATTTGATAAACGAAACATAATACTTCACAGAGAAGACAATAGTTTAAAGCGAATCGCAGAGACGCACAGATCGTGTGATAATTTATAGTGTCCCCTTATGTTGGTTCATGGTGAAAACGGCTATCATTTCATTGTTTAACAAATCGATTCGAATGCAGGCCAACCGAATTTTTATAAAAGAGTTTCCGCATTTCAATCCTATTGTTATCGATAAATGATTAGAGAAAATGAATACAATCATTTGCATTATGGATCGAAACAGAAAGACTAATCTACATATAACATATACGCCGTTAAGACGCTATCAATCAAAGTGAAAATGCTGAGAATCTAGGACGATTGGTCGTCTTCTACGGGAGGACCTCGATGCATACACGAATGCACACAAGATGTGTTCTGCTACTTATTTACTTAGTTTGGGGTAAACCTAGGCCTCAGCTAACAAACCTCTCCAGCTGGTCCGGTCTTTAGCTAACTGCCCCTAGATGCGTACCCTAAGTCGGTTGAGTTCCCATTCTACTTCTGAGCTCCACCTAAGGTACGATCTTCTTCTACTGCCTTGTCCCTCCGGATTAGATTCGAAGATTTTACGGGCCGGAGCATTGGTGTTCAATCACTGTATATATCCTAGCCAACTCTAGCGACTGATGAGCAGTTTTTTGACCAGGTCGATATCGTTGTATAAGGACTGAAACGAATAAAATTTGGAAACTTCATGAAAAAAAAAAAAATTTTCATAATTCATGTAAATTTTTTTTATTTGCTTTAAAACTCTGTTTTTATTAAATTCATTCACAATTACAAAAAATAAAAAAAAAATTATTTGGGTTCCCATTCTTTCCTCAACTTCTTTCGAATGTCCTTCATAAGGTTGGTGACAGTTACATCCGTGATCTTTTTGGACGCTCTTTTCCATTTAGCACTAAAATCTTTTACGTCCTTTACACACTGCTCACTTTTCCTCAATTTAGCTTTGACCAAAGCCCAATACCTTTCAATGGGACGGCACTGTGGAACATTGGGTGGATTCATGTCTTTTGGGACAAAGTCGACATATTTAGCAACAAGAAAGCTCAACGTCGCATGAGCATAGTGAGCTGAAGCTAAATCTGGCCAAAATAATGTTGAACCCTCGTGTTTGTTTAAGAAAGGAATTAACCATTTTTTTAGGCACTCGTTAATGTACACTTCTCCGTTAATTGTTCCCGTTGTAATAAACGATGAGCTTCTGTGTCCACATTGGCAAATGGCCTGCCAAACGAGATATTTTGACCCGAATTTTTCCATCCCAATCGATGTTGTCTCAGCTTCAGACGAGTTGTAAAACTGCGCACCTGGAAGAGTAGTAAAGTCGGCTTTGACATAAGTTTCGTCATCCAAAACCAAGAACGCTTTCTTATTGCCGATCAACTCGTATAGCTTTCGGGATCGTGTTTTTATGACTTTTTTTTTGCTTTTCAGTAACTTTTTGGTATTTTTTGTTTCTTTCGCGTTTTTAGACCGTTACGTTTTTTAGATCTTTGTACCATTGTTTGGTTAGTATTACATTTCCGAGCAACATCTCTGGATGACATAGTCCGGTTTTTTACGATGGTACCCACTATTTTCCTGTCCAAATTTGTATCATGTGCTCCACTTTTAGCTCCAATTTTCTGTTTTCGCTTAACTGACAACGTCTCCAAATATCGTTTAATAACAGAATCCACTCTACTGCGTGCTATGTTTAAATTTTTTGCGATGAAATGGTTTGGACGCGAAGTATTTTCGAGTCATTTGTCGATGATATTTTTACGGCGTTCCTCTTGACTCATATTTTATAAATATTTGAAACCGCACCGTACTAAAATCAATAACAAACTGAAACTAGAAAATATACAGGCTAATTTGGGTACAAAATGGGATTACAATTTTTACGCATTGGAAGTATAGCCCGTATTAAAATTTACAGATTTTATTCGTTTCAGTCCTTAACTTCTATAGTTAGTTCGTTGTTGAATCTTCTCCTCCAAAGCCCGTCAATGTAAACGGGGCGGAATATTTTTCGAAAGATTTCTATCGAAACGACTGAGGATATCTTCATCAAGGTATCATCAAAATCTTATACAGAGTCTCTTTAGATTATCGGGATAGGGCCTTACTGCTGAATTACCTTCTTAGCCCAAAGAAACAGCGATTGGCAAGAGTAATTCTTCGTTGTACGAGGGCAAACCGTGAGGTACCCGACCTCACGTATAGATGGCAGTTGCTGTTTAAAAAGAATGACAAGAAAGTACCAATCTTACGAAGCTTACATTACAAGTATGACGACGCTTTGTTGTTTATAAATTTTTAAATATGGAAAAAATTAGTCAACGTTATGTGATACAATACTTTCATATAAAAGGCCTCAACCCAATCCGACCAACATCAAAACGGAACTGGATTCTACTCTGGGAGGTCTGCTCCTTCGTTTACAACAATAAAATATTGAGTGGTAGAGTTTGAGCGAGGCCGCACGTATTGACAAGACAAACATCGCAGTGGCCACTAAATGAGGTGAGGTCAACAGAAATGTTGAAAAAAATTCACAAAATGGTATTGGATGACCGTCGATTGAAGGTGCGTGAGCTAGCAGATATGGTAGTCCTTTCAAAAAGCTTTGTACTCGTACATCGAGTGTTGACTGAAAAATTGGACGCGGGTGGGTGCCGCGATTGCTCTCAATGGAACAAAAACAGCGTCGTGAGGATGTCTCAATCGAGTGTTTGGCAAAGTTTCACAGGAATAAAGGCGAGTTTTTGCTTTGATTTATAAGCATGGATGAGACATGGGTCCATCACTTCACACCCGAGACGAAGGAACGGTCAAAACATTGGACTCAAAGGGGAGAATCGGCTCCAAAGAAGGCGAAGGCAGTTCCATCTGCAGGCAAGATCATGGCGTCAGTGAGAACATTTTCATTATTAGTATTATGCGAACTTATTGCAGCGTTTGAAAGATGAAATCAAGAAAAAACGGCAGCATTTGGCGAAAAAAAAGTTTTGTTTCATCAAGACAATGCACTAATCCGTCATCGCGATGGCCAAAATCAGTGAGTTAAAGTTCGAATTGCTTCCTCATGCACCCTATTCGCCCCCTCGGATTATTTTCTATTCTCGAATTTGAAAAAATAGTTCGGTGCTAAAAGATTTGAGAACAGTAAAGAGGTATAGTCGGCGGTTGATGGCTATTTTTAGGAGCTGGACGATTCTCACTATAAACAGGGTATCGAAGCTCGGAATTATAACTGTCGACTGTCTTCCTTCTTGTTGGTAGCATATACTTCGTTTTGCCCTCATTTAGCGCTAAACACATCTTGGTAGCTTTCGTTTCAATACGAAATACAGGCGTCAGCCTGCTGAGTTCTCCCAATCGGCGTACGCCAGTAATTGTAAAGATTTTTAAAAAATTGCGCCTCAATTCTTTAAAATACGATGTTAAAGTAGTCACATGATAGCCCGTCACCTTGTCTAAAAACTGTTTTGACAAAGTCTCTCTTCAAAGGTATCGGTGAAGTTGTTACCGACTTTGACGGAGCAGCAAGTGTCCTCAATCGACACTCTGCACACATTGACGATCTTGACAGGGATGCCAAAACTAGATATGACTCTATATAGCTCGTCTCTATTAAAGCTGTCATATGCGGCCTGAAAATCAATGAAAGGTTGCGGGTATCGATTTCGACTTCTTGAGATTTTTCGAAGATCTGCCAAAGTGTGAAGTTTTGGTCGGTTGTTGACTATCCTGGTCTGAAACCGGACTGGTTGGTGGTGAAGGGTTTCAGACGTTCACACAATATAGGAGACGGGATCTTGTATTCGATGCTGGGGTGACTTATAAATCTATTGTTGGCGCAGTAGAGGGGGTCTCCTTCTGTTTGTGGATCGGATATACGGTGCTGAGTTTCCATTCATCAGCCATGCCCTCTTTTGACCAGATCTGAGAAATGAGTTGGTGTATGCTCTCCAGGAAGTTACTTTTAACAGCTGTGAATACATCGTCCGGATGGCCTTCAGGTAAGGACCTGGCAATGTTTTGGCAATCATCGTCTAAGTTGAATTGTCTAGTCTGCCTGACGGGGGCATATTGCGCTTCTTCGCCGTTATACAGTCTGCAGGAAAAAATTCCATATTCTCAGCATCGACTGTGACACCACTACAAGTTTTCCTTCTTCATCTCTACAGGTCTTCTCAACACGTTTTTTTTTATCTGTTGGTAAAATGTACGTACATTGTTCCTGGCGTACAGATTCTCACCATCTTCGACGCAGCACTTCTTATGCTCTTTTGTCTTCTTCTTGAGGAGCCGATATTCTTCCCGTTCCTCGTAGAGCTCACCAGCAGCTCTCGTCCTCCGTTGCAGCGCCGCGTTGTAGGCTTCTTATTTAACTACATGTGCTTGCCAGTATTCTCCATCAAACCAGGGATTTCTTGGTGGTAATCGGGTGAAACCCAGGACATCAGTTGGGGCATCTCTGATGGCACGTTGGGAGCACTGCAACTGGTCTTCGGTACTAGATGCTGGTGGCATAGGAGTTTTTAAGAGATTTCGGGATACGAGTTCGGCGAAGATTCCAGCGATTGCAGTTATTCAACGTTATATCTTCTCGCAGTAGTTCCTATTTCTTGTGGCGCTTGGGAAATCTGCATTCGCACATAGGCTGCAATAAAGTGGTAATCCGAGTCAATGTTGATTCCCCGGAACGTTCACACGTTCAGAATACTGCAGACATGCATGGGTTACGTCTGTCGCAAAATCATCAATTTGGTTTAGCATTTCATTAGCCGGTCCCATTGTGTACGAGCATACTGAGGTGACGAAACCGAGTGCTTACTATAGTATTATAATATTTCGTCCCGCCGCAAAGTCAATAAGTCTAAGTTCTTTCCCGGTTATCTTCTTACCAACTATCCCACCAAATATGTCCTCCTTTCTTATCCTGGCGTTTAAATCGCCTAGTACGATTTTTACGTCATAATTCGGACATTCTTGTCGAGAAGCTCGTAAAAATATTCTTTGGTGTAGCGTCCTTGTCTTCCGTAGGAGCATGGGTGCATATTAGGCTTATGCTAGCGAATTTAGGACTAATGCGGATTGCCATAAGAAGCCTGCTCACGTATCGGAAGCACAAGGCTTTTTACCTACAATAAACCCGCCGCATATGGCATATCCGCATCCGAATAAGCGCTGATTCTTTTCCCTATAGCAATCACCGTAGTACATGTCACAGTTTTTGATCCTTCTTATATCCGGTTAATCCAATGGCATTTCCTGGATGGCGGTGATATCTGCGCGACAGCAGTGAAGTGTCTCTGTTAATTGTTCGGATGTAGGTGGCCTGATAAGGTACCGAACAGAAACATATCTCACCTTATGCTTATATTTGAATATGGTTGGAAACTAAAATAACTGCAAATTGATAACTTTTTCGTGCAGAGTTCCCTGATGAAGTTGTAAAACCAAGTCCCTAATAAAATAGTAAAACACATCTGATACATGTGAATGAAAAGCGACTGGCCAGTCTAAATGAACGAGCTTCGAAAATCTGTCAAAATCCTGCCCAAGTGCAGGAAGCTCTTTACATCCTAAACAGCGCCCTTCGTCTTTACACTCTTCAACATCTAATGTTACATATTTTTCGGACATATATGCATTGCTAATGCGCGGCTACACTAGCAGACTCTAGACCCATTCTGCAGCCAACTCTACATATGTTGGATCACCTTGTTAGTGAGTCCAAGAGTTCGCTGAGGTTCTCGCTTCTGCACGATATATCTTTTTCGGCTTCTTCATTGAACTTCGGCTGATATTTAAGACTGCTTTGCTCAATTGGGCCTGGTGAAACCAGCAGATTTGCTAAACCTGAAATTGCTCTTAATCTAAGGCCTTAGTTTTCCTGCCACAAAATACAGCGAAGTGCTTGCATTATATCAGTCAGAATACACCGAATCTATGTGCAACATCGTCATCGCACATTCCTTGGTGGTTAACCACATATGAATCTTTCGAACTTGGGACCATAACTCCTCCTAAACAGATGTCAGGAGTTGCGATATTGCGGCCCTGATATTATGCCTTTTTATTTTGTTATTTATTTTCAGTCCTACTTTGGTTGGCTCTGATTTAAAGTTGTGGGCCATTAGCGTAATCAAGATAACATATGATGTCATAATCCATCTCAGTCCCATGTTGGCCCCAGGCAGAGTTGTATAGATCATATCACTGATTACTACAAAGCATACCAGTGGCGAGAGAATGTAGCCTTGACATCTTACCATTGTGGTGGTCCTGTAATTTACCGACTAGTATGCCTCTGCTAGGTTCACCATATATGAGTAGCAGCAGAGATCTATATTTACAGACTTGTTCATTTATAATCTGCAAAGTGGTCGATGCAGAAGGGTACTTCTCCTAAGCCTGTGGATTCAATGTCAGTCGTAGAATTAAGACGTTTTTTCATTCTATCTAGAACTGTTCTAGGTATTAGTTAAGCCATATCCGGAATACCTCTTCGTTTGCCACATTTCATCAGGATGCTATTCTTGAGCATATAACCAATCACTCCCTCTTCCAATCTTCGGAAAAGATATCGGTTTCCCACACTTTCCTTATTAACAGCTGCAGGATTTCCGTCAAAGTGCTGCGCTGCTTGAAAGACTTCCGCCAGAATGCTGTCGTTCATTTTATTTTAGCGTTACTGGAGAAGGAACTACGAATAGGTTATTTGTTGCTGCGGAAGGTCTCTATGCCTAGCGTACATATATATATAACAGCACAGAGATAATGAATAGGATGTAACCGTTTTCTGCTTTGACCTAACTTGAGATTTTTCTAATCAATACCTATTGGCCTACTGAAAGCGCGGTTGGTAGGAGTCATAGCTAGAGCTTAACTCAAAGCTTTGGTAGATGAATTCGTTTGAAATCTCAAAAATCCAGCTGTCCGTTATTATGTTCTACCTAAGGCGTTTAAGAAGAAGTTGAGCAGCACGTCACAGCATCCTGTCCAAGACATGTCCATCTTGAGGTTAAACAATTCTGTAATGTTTTTTCTGACTGTAATAGAGCGGTTTGACGACTTCACAATACAAAAAGTTTCCCAAAACCATATATAACTTTGTAAATCTGGATGCAGAAGAGGTATGTATCGGATTGACTTTCTTGGATCTTCTCCATGTAGCTAAGAAGATATATGTATATGCTTCGCACCCACTTATCTTCTTACGCTTCTATCCAATTATAACGAGTTGCCTCAATGGCTGCCTCATATTTACTTATGGTAGCCCTAATAAGTTTTTCCGGCCTCGTCAATGTACAGCTTCAATAGCAAGACTTGCACAACATTATAAAGCAACTTACTTTGTACACTGTCTTGGTTTACTTTAATTTTAAATTTAAATTCTCCGATTACTTCTAGGAAATCTGTTAAACGCTTTTCCGAATCGATCAAGATTATATGTAGACCTTTCGAAGGTTTGATATCTTTCTCCACCATTATTTCGTCAAAGGTCGACCTGACTCCAAGAAAACTGCATTGACTGCCAGTGGTATCAACTGTCTAGAATACTCTTGCGTACACTAGTCTCACCGATTGGTGGTTGTTGCAATTTCTCGTGATGCCTTTGCCTTTATACAGTTGAAAAACTCAGGTCTTTCTGTACTGGTAAGGCATCCTTTAGCCTCTCATCATTTAATTTAGCAAGGCGGCTTGTGGCCACCTAAACCCTAGATTTCCGAAGAATAGGTTCAGGTTCACTCTGTTAGCTGCTTCGCTGACTTCGACTTTCATTAAATTGATCGTTTCTCCTTGTGCACTCCAACTCCAATGGTTTTTTTTGTGGGAACAGAGCGCTCAGACACAGAACTAGTAGATTGCACTCCACGTAACTTCCTTGTACTGGAACTTCTCAGTCTTTCGTAGAAAGATAAGTGTGCGCTTCAGTGATAAATTGTCTACAGTACTGGCACCATCCACATCAATGTCGAGCACCGGCAACCTGAAGCGAATTTAATCTGGATATTCAAAAAAAGAGTGCTCCGCGTTATCGCTGTCACTCTCAGAAAAAGCGGTGCGAGATATTATGTCACTTCGTCCATGATACTTAGGTGCTAAGCAAATGCATAGTGCCCCGTTAATACGCCAATAAGCAGTCTAAAGTCTTTTCTACTGAGGAACAGTAGGAATGTCGCTGAACGCATTGGTCTTCTAGCAACCTGGTAATCATGCCATGTGCAATTATGTTCATATTAAGGCAAACTCTAATCGGAAACTCTAACCGACGACGCAAGCAGGCTTAACACAGGTTCGCGTCCTGGAAAAATTTACTCTGTGCCTTGCTTAAGCAGGTTGGCGGCTTTGTTATTTCCCGTGATTCCACTCCGACCTGGGAGCCAAACGAAACTCAGTGAATTTAGACTTCCGACTGCGCTCATTGAAATCGGGGCAGCTTGGCTATGCCTAAAGATGCAGAAGTTTCGCTCTTCACAATATAGTTCGTTTCTATCATGATTGCATATATCTCTTCTAATAATACAGACCGATGTTTTCCTGGCGAGGAGTTGTCCTTCTACAGAAATACACCAGCGTCGGATCCTAAATCGAATTTGGAGCCATTATTACAGACCCGACCGCATTCTTTTTCTAACTCAGATTCTTCCCGCAAGTATTCCTTGGCAGACGGAAAGTCGATTTCGTATTTTTCAGCAATAGCAACATGTCCATGGACCCAGCTTCAAAAGACGGTCGGCATGCAAGGTTATCAAAGCTCCAGAGCGTCTTGTACCAAAGACCTCTTTTCTGCAAACGGAGGATGGCTTTGAGAGTGTAGCCCAATCCCTTTCAAACGGAGAAAGATTCATCAGTGCATCTGGAGCAAAGCCTGCTTGGGAAAGGACGCATTTAGCCCAGACTGTTTTTTTTTAATCGTGTAAAGACAACAGTGGTGTTTTTACAAGAAAGCTTATTCCAACAGACAACAGACGTATAGGAAATAATTTGCCTTGCCATAGCCGAACAAATCCAGAGGACCCTCCTCGGTGACAAGCCGAAGCACCTTTATCCTACCAGAAGGCAAACAGTGCCTTGAGGGTTTCCGACGTGAATGTTTGGATTAAACAAGTACTCGTAAGTCTGTTATCCAGGATGACATCCACATACTTAGTCAGCTTCCTCATTTTCATAAAGAGAATAACTTCAGGCCTGAGAGAATTGACTGACAGCCCATTTCTTGTGCACCAATCGTGCTGGTCTGCCCTCGCGTGAGCATTGACGACAGCACAGTTGGCAGCGTTGAGCAGCGAGTCGAACAAAATCCGTAGCAGTGCAGTGCATGACGTCATTGGTTTGTCTAAAGCACCCTAAATATCGATGAAAATGCACAGCGCGTATCCTTTCTCGTGGCATCCGCCTTCATTTTTCCAGATTTCGGCAGTCTTCTGCAAACCAACGTTCAACAAGCATTGGACTACATTGGCAAGGTGGTTTTGCGCACATGAAGGAAGGTAGAGTAATAGGTTTTTAGGAATGTGACTACCTACACATCTTTTCCGATTTTTGGCTAAGGCCTATTTTACTGCTCACCAGGGTCTTGGTTTGTGTGCCAGTGCCAGGCAGACAGTGAAGACCCTCTCCGGAGTAGGTGGTAGCTAGTCTATGCTTTGGATAGCCATTTTCAACCACAACCCATAACAGATACCAACTACGCTTATTGTGTAACTCAGCTGGGGAGCTGGTTTGAAGCTGGTTTAGATTAGGTTGATTTTGAAGTGGGTCTCGAGCATGAAACAGAGGGTTTCTATTGTGCTTTGACTCAGTGTAGGTGTTATCTGGTATCATCAGGTTTTCTGAGGGATTCCGGTCCATCTGATTTGACCCGTTTGAGGACTTTGACTAGTCTACTGTTATATCGGATGTTTTTCTTCTTCGCGAGAATGTTTGTAAGAGGCACTCTTCCAAATCAGAATCAGTTTCTTATATTACTTCTGCTCCGACCTCTAAGGACTCCAATCTTCCAACAAATTAGTGTTTAATGACTCGTTTCGGAATTTTCTCTTTTACTTAGGTATTCGCTGTAAAACTACGTTCCACCATGGAACGGACGATCTCAATATTTTTTCCTGGCTGGACACGTCAACTCAAAAGACTTTTAGATTCTGAACAGCTTCCTCTTCCATTTGCTTTGCTTTGAGTTTAGGGAATCATAACAGACTTTCAGATCTGCTTCTTATAAGTGTGTGGAGATGTTTTTCCGCGTATACCTCTGCCTCAATAAGGTGAAGATGTCTCACCCGATTATAAATTGGATGTACCCATGGTCTGGCATGGAAAACTCCAATAGTAACATACTTCCCAGCCGGTAAATTCCATGGCGTATCTGTCGGATAGTGTTAAGTCGATTGCTTTCTGTATTAATGTTGTAGCGAATGTTGGCTGTGATTTAATATCGTTGGGCAACCAGGTCAGACGGTAGTATAAAATCCATCACATGAATGCCTCTCAAGCTGCATTTGCTCCTGCTCCAAAAGGCATTTTGCGGAACAGCTTTTGTCTGCAGCATCTAATCCACGTTATAATCTAATCTAAATAAGGCATTTGGAAATCTGCCATTCAAGGATATTTACAATTCACGCTCAATTTGTAAATAAGCTTTATGACGCTTACAGTCGGGAATCTTGCGAGTGATCATAGAGTATTGCGCATTTTATCTGTGGTGTTTTTGCTTCCGTTTTGCTCATTGTAGAGCTACGTTTCTAACTTAAGTATATCCGATGAAATCCTTACCATTTCTCTGTTTTTAAATTTGAAGATCAACAGATTTCGTGATACTTTTGACATTCCGAGAAGTTATTTGCTGTTCTTCCAGGGACTGGCCTTACTTTCCGGCTGACTACTCGTATCTGCAGCTGCAAATTTATATTACAACCAAACTGTGAAATTGCTCAATTTGGAAAAAGTTTTCGTGTATTCAAAGGCCACAGCATCTATGGTCGAACCAAGTTTTAGGATTCCAATTTACTTACTCGTGTGACTAGTGCAATAAATCTTCATGATGTCTCTCATTTTCTTTAACGACGAGACCGAAGTATTCATTTATCTTTGACCAAAGTGATTTTCCCCTCTATTCTCACACTCATTTGGCATCGATAATTACCCATTTTCCTGATTTTAAGTGGAAACACTAGTGCCCTGCATCTAAAGAAGGTGCAAATGCCATAGTTCGTCTCAGTTAGGGATTGGTATTTACATAACCGCCCATAAACTTCATCTCTTCTTAGGACAACTACAGGTCGTTTTCCCTTTCGTTTGACGAACAGATATAAACGGCAACATTGTCAGCATTTTTTCCTCATACGACCGTGCGAGTTGATTCCAATCATCGTAAACCGTTTGAGGCTTTAATAAATTGGTTTCCACCAAAATTAGCATGCATTCGATAAAACGAGTTAAATTTGCTTTTTTTATCGACACCAAGCGACCGCCTCTGTCGGCTGTTAACCTTTACATCTCTCAATTATAGAGTCACTGGAACGTGTGCTGCTACAGCGTTCAATCACCGGAAGGCGTGTTTCGCGTATCTATTCATTGATCGAATACCAATTCACGTATCTAAGTGAATTTGTATCTTTGATCAAAGACCAATAAACATAGTGAGATACTTAATGAGGTCTGCTATCCCAAAAGTACTGACCTTCGATACAAATCTCTAGCCGTTCGTCTTTCATTCAACTCAATGAACACGTGATTACGAGTATGAGTACGAGAGCGTGGCGATTATGATTACGACAAGTACGAGTATGACTACGTTGGTTTAGCTTCATTATTTTCCTTATCTCACCTGCCCATGTCTCACTGTTTATGGTGGACAGGTGTAGCCGTATCTAACACTTAAACCACTACCAAGAAAGCTTCACCTACCAACCTAGTGACCGAGTCTTGGAGTAGCTTTTCCTGATTTACCCAGCACATACCCACACAATTTCATCGACCTGCTGCATCGGTTGTGGACCAAAAACTTGTAACAATTGAGCGGGACCAGCAAAAACATAAAAAAAAAAAATAAATAACACACCTGCAGACAGGTAAAATCGAAGTGAACTCGCTTTGGCGGTGGTAGATGGCGACAAGACACCAACTCGACGATGGACTGACTCGCATAATGGTCTCTCAGTGAAATGGAGATAAAAAGAAAGCTAATTTGCAGATCTCTGGATTTAGTAGATACTTTTACAGGCGAGTCTATCGTGGGATAGGCGGCTGAGTGGAATCATTGCATTTATACGAGTACCTGCGAATGTATCGGATAACTGGTAGATACTCGTACTCGTATTTTTGACTTGCATTTTCGAATTGCATAATCGAGCAGATAGATAGAGAACCGTTGGTGAAAAACGTGTTTTAATAAGCTGCTAGCACGTCCCCATGACCATATGAGAGCCATGTGCATGTGCATGGGCCTGGATCGAATTGGACTCCCATAAGCTACTCACTACTCGTGCGCCTGCACCACTGCTGCTAAATCCAGTCGCCATAATTTGTTAAATAACAAAAGGAAAAAAAAAAGATTGTTATTAATTTAATTTTGGATTTGCAATTATATCACTGCACATTAGATGGGAGCGTGATAAATTCGGTAGTTAAGCCGGGGTATGGTGGTTTGATAAATTACTCGTGCGCCGGGAAGTGGTGAGACGTTTTGCATTTAACGGCCGAAGAGTGAGTCGTTGGCCTAATGACACTGTCAAAGGTGAGTTGGTTAGTCGAGATTTTGGAGAAGATTTTACCTATGGAGGTAGTAATTATCGCAGCCCGATGGGGGGGTATGGGAATTGGCAATCAATTGTGCCAAAGCTCAAGATATGATGCTCATTAAAAGAGTGTCGAAATGTCTGATGACGTGAATTTATCGATATAACTGAGGTGGGACTTTAGTTATTTGCGAAATTAATTAATATTTTGGGTATTTCTCCCAAAAACCAGACGGCAACAATAGGCCAATCATCTAACAATCCGCGTGGTACTTCATATGCATGCGAGTAAAGTATGAAAGGCTGGTCAAAGTCTTCTAAAGACAAAGATCAACCAGGCTGGAATCACACAGAAAATCTGACGGCACCTACGCAGATGATGTAGCCATCTGTTGAATTGGTGGACTAGTAACTGGCTTTCAGTCATTCCTCTCGAAACTGAGGCTGGTCTGGCTCATCTATTAGTTAAAGGCAGCATCATCTAATTCTCCAAAGAAGCTAAATATTTGGCTGTCATCCTGGATAACAAACTTCTCTGGACTAAACATATTACGTTGAAAGCATCTAATGTGCTCTCGGCCTTCTAGTAGTACAGAGGAGCTACCGGGAAGGTATAGGGCCTATCACCGAGAAGGGTCCTTTGGATCTATACGGCTATGATAAGGCCAATTATATCCTATGCGTCCGTTGTCTAGTGGAATAACCTCTCGCGAAAATACGTGATAGCAGCTTTTACCACTCCAAAGAACGGTTTGTCTGGTCTGGCTGACTTCTAGCTCTGCTCTAGATGCATTAATGAATCTCCATCCCCTTGATTTTCACACCATGGGCTGCACTCTCAAGGCTATCTTCCGTCTAAAAAGAAGTGGTGGACCAGAATATGCCGTAACTTGCAATGACACCAGAGCTCCTGTTGTGGAAAGAATACGAAATCGACTTTCCTTGTGCACAGGATTGGTTTCGGCCAGAATCCGAGCCAGGAAAGGAATGCAATCGGGTCTTCATGGACGGCTCCAAAACTAATATAGGATGTGGGGCTGGTATCTTTCTGGAGGACGACAACGTTAGATTTCACTTCACGTTAGGAAAACTTGGCTCTGCCCTCCAAGCAATCCTGATGGCAGCGAACTATATTGCGGAGAACCGGTAGAAGGGGCGAAGCATTTACATCTGTAGCGACAGCTGCGCTTAGAGCCTTGTTGAAGAATGCAAGACATCATTGAACGCAGTCGGAAGGCTAAATTCAGTGACCCTTGTCTAGGTCCCAGGTTCAGAGGTGGGTTTTTCAGGACCCGAACATACGTTAGGTATGCCTGCGTCCTCGGTTAAGGCTTCCATTGGCAATTGGGTCTCATATGATCACAACAGCAGATGGCACAACTCGCCAGTTTGCAAGCAGACCAAACGAGTGGTTCCCGACGTCTCTAGGAAGTCAGCGGCCTTGCTGCTGTCCTTCGGCCGGAAAGGCTACAAGTTGCTTACTCTTAAGCACTTAAATTTGCTGGACATAAGTGACACAACATCCTGCGATGTTTACTATGAAAGTGATAATGACACCGCCGAGCATTATTATCTCTGTGAATGTCCGGCTTACGCTCGCATCAAGCTGCAGGTACTCGGCGCTGACGCGGTGGAGGCTAGGACTGTGGGCCACTTATCACTGAAACGCTTACCCATCTTTCTTCGTAAGACTGAAAGATTTCATTAAAAGGAACTTTACAAAGAGTTACCGGAAAGATGTGACAGAAAATCCTCATACTTCATGTGAAATCTGAGCAGCGCTGCAATTGTATCGAACCGGAAGAAGTGAATAGAAGGAACAGGAATAAGTCTTCCAGATCAAAGAAGAAGTCACGCAATGGGGACAAAGTCTGGCAAGATAATCAGATAGCTGGACAGTAATCCAAACAGTGAAAACTGAAGACGTGTGTTATGTTGCTGAATGGGCATAATATCAAAAGCGTGTTTTTTCAAGAGGTCCCTGCTTACAGTACATAAGAGGTGGCCACAGGTAAAGCGAAAGAACAGTAAGTCCACCTGTTCTGTTGGCCTACCAGCAGAACTTCATGTATAGGGAGGTGATACTTTTGGTAGAAAGCATGCAACGTAGCATTCACAGACTATAAATGACTCCATGTTCTCCATCTAAAGCATGTGATTCTTTGCTTGTAGGAAGCACATACATATCCCTGCTAAATGTTGCGTCAAATATCCTATCCAACGTAATACATACTCAGAACATATACAAACGTTCAAGTCCTTGAGAATCCCACTGATTGGCAAGTACCATTGTGACTTCCAGTGACAAATCCTGGAAAAGACCAACGAATTTCAGGTCGAATTTAATCACCCATTTATCGGTTTTAAAGCCGCGTTCATGATCTTGAAACACGCATGTCGCTTACCGAATTCCAAACACTGCCAAACAAAAAAGTTTTAAGAAGATCGAAATGAGTAAATGAAGGCACCTGCCCACCGCCTAGAGCAAAATATCTCAGTTGACTTGAGTAACTCTGAGGTAGTAACGTCATCTCCAAAATAGTACCCTTCGGCGAGATTTACCATAAAAAACAGCAGCTACTTCGATTTGGCAAAACAAATGGGTTCTGGTACAAAGCTCCTAACTGAAGAAAGCAATCCTATGCGCTGAACATGCAAGTCTAAGAACGTTGTCTATAGACATGTTCCATATTAGGTTTCGTACGCAAAGTGGGCAAATAACATGGAACCGAAAATTCAATAACACTGACTCGGCTAAATCGACCGAAAATACAATAATCCTCTACCCAACAAGATCTTTGACTTTCCGCCTCAAAGTTGGAGCCAGCAAGGAAGACCGAACTTCTATTTCAAAGACGAAGCCATTAAGGATTCAAGAGTACGTGTTTTAAAGAAGCAGAAACAACATGCCCAGGCTGCTATACTCCATGAAAGAGACACTACATGAGCCCTACAGGAGCCCGCTAAGATGTCTTTTCATTATTTAGTTACGGCCTATGTTGCAATCCAAATATGAAATAATGAACATACCTCTGCTGCAGCTATTTGTAGTCCTATTTGTCCCAAAACTTTATCCCGAATTTAGGTTCCATCCAATTAAAAATTGCTAAGTAATGACCTCTTGGATTAAGACCTTGAAAAAGCGCAATGCCCTTCAGACTTCAAGACGGGCGAATTTATTTCTTCTTGGCGGTTTTATGTTTAACTTCACCACAGCTGCTCTCAAGCCTGACAACTAATACTAAACCGTGGAATTTGGCGTAAGCACAGTTCAAAACTATTGTGGCGAACAAATTCCCCTAGATGGAGTTACTCACTACACCGGCTGTTAGGCAAACGGTAACCTTAGCAGAGCTTCTACATATTGAAGCTCAGGTTAGTGGAAATAGTTGTAAAGAACCAAGTTCTACCCCGTAAAAGTCTATTAACACCCTGCTTTTCGTATCTGCGCATTTTAGGTACTGCCTAACCAAATATAAGATCATAAGGTATGGACTAATTTAAGTTACTGTTACGAGTTTGCGAACATAACCGGGGCTCACCACTGTTTTTCATTCTACAAGAGGAATAAATGTGTTTTCTAACCTCAGGTTGTATTTGGTTTTTGGTAATCGCAAATATTCTCCTCATCCTTTCATCGATTCTCTCAAATATTAGCGAAGACGTTACACTGGTGTCAGAAGTGGGATATCGATTCGATATGACGGAGGAATTTGCCGAAAATTTACAGAAAATTCTGTCCAAGTTGAATTCCATTCCTACAAGCATGGAACAACAATGTGGAGGATTTCCAACTAAAAAGAGGAACAACAGAGACACGCAGAAGAACCGCGCAAATTGAGTGGAAGAACTTTTGCGGATAAAGTTTTCCATTGCTCCACACTGAAAGGAAATGACTCGGCAACAAAGACTGTGGTCGTTACGAAAACATAGGCAGTGGGCAAAGGTGATACCCAGAAATCTTCACAACCACAAGCGAGCCCAGCACCCAGCGGCCCGTGCCACTTGTCCCCACCGCCGTTTGATAGTCACACAATGCGCTGGCGTGACTATCAGGTGCAATTTGACGTCACGAGTGGACTTCGAAGCAAAAGGCACACACATTGGCTATGTTGCTACGTGGCGAATGCGTAGCTGTTTTGTCTAATCTAAATCCCTTGGATGATGCCGATTATGACAAGATGGCTTCAGCACTGCAGCTAAGATTTCTTAGTCAAGAAAAGCATATTACTCATGCGCTTTTCGTTGCAGACAACAACGTCAGAAGGAAGACCTCGGTGCATTCGTGAGCGAAATCCAAAGCTAACTAGAATTGTATTTAAGGACTGCCTACCCGATGCCCAAGATCGCATTGCAATTATGCAGTTTGTGCTCACTCCAACAGCACGTTAGACTAGTCGAACCCAAGACGTTTGCTCGACTTGCATCCCAACCCAATCACCACACCCGGGTTACCGAAATTAATGAAGATATGCAGCCGAATAATCGCACGACTCATCACCTACGTCAAAACGTACTGGATGTGGCGTAATGGAGCCGATCACTGGGTCGGGAAACGATCAGCAGTCAGTGACCAGGGGTCAGCGCTGATGCAATGCATTCAACCCAAAATCTACAGTGTCCACCCTGACGACTGGCATAGCGGGTTTACGGTGGCAGCACTTCTTGGCATCAACCGTATCAACTGTTGGTGGACACGGGATCGTCCATTACGCTGGTAAACTGATCGACAAATCCATTCAAGGCACGCCTTCCATATGGAAATATAAGCATTCAAAGATTATGTGGCAGCACGTTTCAAAGCTCAGATGCGTGGAAAACAATGCTTCAGCTAGGCAGGGTGAAGCGTCGCGTGAAGGTGGTGGTGGTCAATATCCCGCTCCCGGCCAGCTGCCAGAGTATTCCTGGCATCGATGTACTGCAAACTAGGAAGAGTGTTTTGGACTTTTCATCACATCAAATCAAGATTGGTAAACATCATATCCAGTTGACCTGTGAGCGAGACAAAGTTCAACACAACTGCTGAAACGATCTAGGTGGAGAGATACAGGGTGTGGTATTTCTGCGTACTGCAAACCAAGTCGCCTTAACCCCACCAGCAGAAACAATCATTCAAGCTGTTGCTTCTGCAACCAACTCATTCAAAAGAATCGTCTCTCCGATAGGAAGCAACTTACCAAAGGGGTTGTTAATTGGAAAATCGGTTGCAAGATTGAGCTTTACTGGTTCGAGTAGCTAATTTGGCTGATCATTCAGTTGTTCTACCAATCAATGCGAATATAGCAAACTTTGACGAGGTCGAGTATCTGGGTATGGGACATAGTCTCTGGTTTTTGTAATGTAAACCACCTGCCGTGTGACAACCTTACATCCATGGGAGCAAGGATACACCTTACCATCGCTCTGCCGCCTTCCTGAGATACCAAAGCAGAACTTGTAATGGAGGCACAAATTCCATCCTTGGTATGGGTTGAGGCCGATCTAAATCTTCTTACTGTTCTTAGGGTCATAGCACCCAGTAATTATTGCAACTCTACATTGGGTCAAACCAACAGGTAGGCCCTTCCCGCGACTTTGGGTTTAAACCACAGCCACCATGACGCTCCCACAAGGGGGTACCGAAATCCGGAGGGCTCCTGACTCCCATGGTACCGCGATTTAAGTCCTGGTAGGGACTACCGGTGCTCCTGCTGCCAACAAGACCTATGACCGGCAACTTGTAACTGGTCAAATCGTAGCAACCTTCGGTGCCGTCATCTGAATATGTTCACGACAAGATCAGTAATACGCTCTGCCCCCGCTTTTTATTAGACAATGTCATTGATGGGCGAAGCTTTGATAATTGGGCGGGGGCTCTGGCCTCAAATTTGGAGGCTTGTCTTGATTTCTTGTCTGAGCTGATTGTACGTTCAAAAGTACATCTAGTCGCCAAAAATTTACTTCGACAATACGCCGATATCTTCTCAAGTGGGCCGGACGATTTACTTAGGCAGGACCTACTCGTACATTGTTCGCCATAGAATTGATGTTGGTGATGCGAAGCCGCTTAAACAACCTCCGCGTAGGATGCCACTCGCCAAACAAGAGGAGACCCAACAAATAATTGAGGATATGCTGCGCCGAGACCAAGTCCTTGGTCATGGTTATAAAGAAGGATGGATCGACAACGTTTTGTGTGGACTATCGCCGACTAAATTATGCCACCATCAAGGATTCATTCCCACTGCCCACATAGATGACACCCTCGATTTCGTAGCCGGCTCCGTATGGTTCAGTACGGTGGATGTGGCAAGTCGACGCATACCCCGAACATAGAAAGAAGACTGCGTTCGTAACAAGAGATGGTCTGTGGCAGTTCAAAGTCATGAGTTTTGGGCTGACTAACGCACCTGCCACTTTTGAACGCCTCATGTCAAATATCTTGCGTGGATTGCCAATGGAAACTTGCTTAAATTATCTGGACGACATTTTAATCCACCGTAAGACCTTCGAAGAAATGGTTACTAACCTCCGTTCTGTTTTTAGTCATCTAATGCGTTCAGGTTTTAAACTTAGTCAAGCCAAATGCAACCTCTTTCAAGAAGAAGTCCATTTTCTGGGGCACAAAGTTAGAGGGACTGTCACCCGACAACGGGATGATCGATGTTGTTTGTAACTGGCCTACGCCGACGAATATACCCGAGCTGCGGAGTTTTATTGGACTGCGCAGCTATTATCGGCGGTGTGTACACCAGTTTGCTGCCATCGCTCGTCTATTGCACCAGTTGACTGAAAATAATGCTGCGTGTGAAAGGGCTTTTAGCGATCTTAAGGAACGACATCAGCCGCAATTTTGGGGCACTCTTAATCCGGTGAAGAATTTGTTCTGGATACTGACGCATGCGATTATGGTTCGGGAGCTGTGTTGTCTCAGAACCTTAAACCAGGCGGAGCGTCATTGTACCACCCGTAAGGAGCTGCTGGCTTTAGTAAAGGCCATCGAACATTTCCATGTTTATCTTTATGGCCGGGAGTTTTTGGTACGGACGGTTCATGGCGTGCTAAATTGGCTTTAAAAAATGATGGATAGAACGCCTTCAACAATACAATTACCGCGTGCAACATATGGCGGGAAAATCGCATCTAAGCATCTAAATGCGGATGCCCTATCACGTCGCCCTTGTGCTGACATGCACTGCAATCACTGTGAATCGAAAGAGAATCGTTTTCGTCCCGAAGGAAAATACGTGATCGGATTAATTCAGCTGGTGAGCAGCGATTTTGGTGTTGATAAGCTCAGGCGTGCTCAGGAAGAGGATGAAATTCTCTCGGTGGTATTGCAGTAGGTCATGAATGGCCTCAGGCCAAATTGGCAGGAAGTTTCAAGAGAAACTGGCGATATTAAAGCTTATTGGGCACAATTTCCTGCCTTAGTTCTACGAGAAAATTTTTTATGCAAAAAGTGGACCCCGGCTGTACATCGACAACTACAACGCTTACTTCCGATTATTTCTCGAAGTCTCTCAAACAAATTTATAAGAATGTGCCACGAAGCACCAACCGGAAGACACTTTAGGACAAATAAAACATTTGGAAAGCTAAGATTACGATTTTATTGGATCGACGCCAGAAAGGACATTGAGCGTTACTGTGTTGAATGCGATGTCTGCGCTGCGCAGCTGGGGAACCATTCCAGCGTATGTCCGTTAATATGTTAGGACCGCTGCCATCCATTAGAGACGGAAATAAGTACGTGCTTGTACTAATGGACTACTTCTCGAAATGGGTTGAGGTGTTTCCGATGCCAAACCAAACTACTGCCATCGTTGCGAAAATCTTAGTGCATCAACTTTTCTGCAGTTATGAAGTACCTTTGGAGCTACACTCAGACCAAGGGCGTGTTTTTGAGTCGGCTGTTTTTCTGAACATTATGGAAATCATGGGCATTCGTAAAACTCGCACCACTCCATTACATCCTCAATCCGACGGCATGGTAGAGCGCGGCTGAACCGCACAATACTTCATTAGCTCGCCAAATTTGTCCACGATAAACAGGATGATTGGGATGACCTTCTTTCCCTTTTCGCCATGGCCTACCGTTCGTCAATTCAGGAGTCAATTAAGAAGACTCCATTTGCAATGTTGTTTGGACGAGATATGCGACTTCCACCAGACTTGATATTTGGACCTCCATCGGAAACCATCTCTTGTTCAGGACTAGCCCGGGAACTGCTAAATCAGCCAGCAGGAATTCACGACTGAGCTAGACATGGATTACAGCGATCTTGTCTCCGAATGAAAACCAGTTATGATCTGAAATTAAACTCTCTTAAATTAAAAGTGGGAGACTTTGTATGGCTTTACAATCCAAGAGGAAGGCTTCGTGTGTGTTCCCCAAACTTCAATCGGACTGGGACGGTCCATATACACCCTGAATAACTCGAACTGCAACCAATTTCAGACTGCTATAATTTCCAAACCGTTCATGACAGTGAGCTCAAATTTTGACACATGACAGATAATTTTATTATTTACAAGCCTTTTAAACGATTTGCGTCTCAGTTGTGTTGAAAAATTTTTATCCGCGATGGAATTCAAACGTGATAGCGTGATTGCTTTATATTTAGCTGGAAAACCACAAGTAGCTATCTTTAGAGCCCTCCAGCATCTCAACGTGAATAAATCATTTGGGTCTCGAACCATAGCTCGTTACCGTGATACTGGCAGCGTTGCAAAACGCCATGGAGGTGGTCATAAAAAAACAGCAACATCGGCAGTAATGGTTCGGAATGTGAAGGCTCGAATTGAGCGAAATCCGCTTTGAAGTGGAAGAAAAATGGCTCGTGAGCTCAACATATCGTTGGAACGGATGCAACACATACTGAAAAATCAGCTTGGGCTCAAGCCATTGAAGTTCCAAAAAGCACACGATCTTACACCGCAACAGAAAAAAGTTAGAGTCGAAAGAGCGAGGGAGTTGCTACGTTTGCACGAAAGTGGTGAGTTGCCGAATTTGTTTTTTTCCGAAGAGTAGCCCGAGTTTACTTGCCAGAGAGGTCCTTCGAAAATTTACACCTTCGGACGGCCACCAGAAAGCAGGCAGCACCGATGGTGATGGTTTGGGCCGCCATAACCGCCGATGGTCGCTCTCCGCTCGTATTTTTGGACCGTGGCGTCAAAATTAATGCAATCGTATACCATGGAACTGTCTTAAAGGTGGTATTGAAGCCTTGAGCAAACAATCATTTCGGTCGGAGACCGTGGACATTTCAACAAGACTCGGCGCGCGTCAACCAAGATTGGTTGAAAAACAATGTTTCACACTTCATTTTTTCGACACAATGGATTACAAATTCTTCGGATGCAAATCCGTTGGATTTCTCTGTCTGTGGTATTTTAAAGGCGAAGGCTGGCACTAAAAAATACCAAAGTTTGGACCACCTCAAACAAGCACTTCGCCGGGAATGGGCCAAAGTACCGCAGAGCCACTTGCGTGCAGTGTGCAATGCTTTCTTGGACATATTGAAAACTACTGATACAATCTGAAAATTGATGTAGTTTCCAACATTTTTTGCTTGGCACAATAAAATTTATCAAAAAATAAAAAAAATTATAGCATTTTAAAAAGAGTCATTCACCCTATAGAGTCATGACGGTTTTAACGGATGTCACAACTAAAATCCAGAAGGCAATGCCATTCAAGGCCAAGATAGTGCATGTCAACCGGCTGACACCGTATCGGTGCCAGTGCTTGGCACCAGCAAGAAAGGCTTTCCACAGGAGTAGCTCCAGCTTCAGGAGGGGACAACTCATTCCTGTCATCTTCTTCTTTCGACACCTATTTAATTTGACACTTCTATTTTTCATTTTACAAGATGATGGAACGTGTTTTCTAACCTCAGATTGTATTTGATGTTTGTTAATCGCAATTATTCTCCTCGTCCTTTCATCGATTTTCTCAAATATTAGCAGAAACGCTACAATACCTTACATAGTCTTCAGATAGAACATTGCCTGTTGTGGTCTCGAGACGATTCTGCATCCTACTTAGTCTGTCAAAGATACTTGTGTGTCACTTTAAACCGCATTAATACGATTTTGGTGCTCTTTTCTAAGAAAGCTTCATCCAGAAAATTATGAAATTTTTGCTTGCTATAATTTTTTTCGTGGTTTATAAGGACATCTAAATCAGTGTAATAAATTGTGGCTACGATGCAAGTCATGACCAGTAGAAGCAGTGCACCAGACTTGTTGAAAGAAAGCCATCATCTAAATACTATCACCCTCTTTTCATTATCAAGTTACTGACGAAAGAGGTTACGAGCTGTAAGACTTTGTAGTACTAACTGACTTGCAGACCTCATGACGAAATGATAGGGTTGATTGATGCCCAACAACAGTTAGAATGCCTCCAGTTTACATCGACAAGGTATCTTCGACTTATCGTAATGAATCAGTCAACTAAAGACTTCTCGTATTTGAAAATACTTTCACGGTTAAGTAGATTTGCGTAATAGAAACGAACTTGAGACTTGAAATCGTAAAAACCTACTCCTACGATAGCGAATCTTGATTTACGTCATTTCTTGGTAAAACCTAGTTACAGTGCCTTACATTCCACCATCGTACATTATATTCATTAACAATTAAAATCACTACGGTCTGTTGCGTTCCTCAATTATTTCGAAGCATTACCCAGTTTTTTTACATTTTTTTATTTTACTAAATTGTGTGCAATTGTATTACAATTGCTTAGATATGTAAAGGCTTTAGCTGAAGATACTTTTTAATTTGCCAACCACGAGTACAAATAAAAAAGTATTTTTGGATTTGTGTATCTACGGCTCGTGGGCAACATAAAAATATATCACAAGACTGAATAGCAAAACAAAAACTGATAGTGAGTCAGGATTCAAATAGTACGAGTACGTGTATCTATGAGGGGTATTCACTTGAATTAAATGTATCTTTGAGTACGATGAGTTTCTTTAATGACTTTATTGCTTAAAAACTCGATTTAGGACACATGACAGGTTCGAATAATTACTCTATTTAGTAGTCTTCAAGTCAACCAAGAGTTTGAGGTAAATAAATCTCGAGGATTTATGGGACCGCTTGGGGATCCACAGATGTGTTGGATCTGCTTTTTCCCAGTAGATGTTTAAATTCTAAATTCGATTCAATCCAAAGAATACTTTCTATTTGGTGCAATAACTGCTTCCAGCTTTATGAAGGCTGTATCAAGTAAATTGACTCTTCTAGAAAAAATGTTTAAAAATGACAAGTATGTCAGAGATCATAGTCACGCAATGGAACATACGAATATAATGAACATTGACAATTGTAAGTAGGGGGAACTCCAAGTGTAAGCCTTCAAATTGGATTTGCGTGTAACTTGTGACGTTTTAAGAGGTTTTTAACGTTAAAATTACAAGAAAAATTATCAGGCTATTAAGGCTACTAATTAAAGTTAAATCTATGACATTAGGTGTCATCCTTTCGACTGCAGTTTTAATTGTCAGATGTGGTTTATTGGTTTTTCTGATTGATATGATTGGAACAGTAATATGTTTCGAAAACTATAGAACATGATCCAGAAACACCCTTAGGTTCAAGTTTTAAAATTCAATTAACACTCATATATAAAGCCATTCGGTGTTTTCTGTCTTTAGCTCAAATTTTTCCAACGTTTTCTCGATGTGCTTTCGCTTTTCCACAGATAATCTATTTTCAGAATAACTACACTCTTAAGGGAAGCCAAAATAGTTAAATAAGCTAGAACAAGGGAGACACCGATGTACGTTGGTTTTGAATGTTCACAGGTTATAATGACTGGGAAATGAAGAACTTGGTAGGGCATTTCATAAGCAAATCGCACGGCTTAGAATAGAACTACGATATAAACTGATGATCATCCAGTGCTACGATTTACCAAACCATACGAACGTCGGGGTTAAGAGTGCTTTCTACACCCAACAACGACATGCTGATCATGATAAATGATTTCAATGCATAGTGGGCTTAAGCATGTGATGGAGCCACACGGTCTTGGAATAATTAGAAAGGTTTTTTGACTATTGCAACGTCAACCACCTAGTCATTGAAGACACACCGTTTAGGCACTAAGGCTGCTACAAGATCAGTGGCGTCTTGGGGCTGATAGACGGCGCTTTAGAAAATATATCGGAAACGTCCGAAATAGAAGTGGAGCAGACATCAGTATAGAGAAGAACATGACTTTCAACACTCCTTCGTACTGCATTCGTCAGCAATTATCCCTTCAATTTGGTGAGAAAATCAAGGTATAATACCAACAGGCTCCGCGATCCCATTGTACGACAACAATTACTGCCTTACAAATAGTCAGCGAGGCTGCTCCTCCAAACATCGATGAGCATTGCAAGGCTGTGAGAAATGTTTTCTTAACTGGGGCAACACAATCGTCGGTCGGTCGAAGATCAAAAAGGCAAAGAACCTGGCTTGCAATAAGGATCGAAGAGGGTACAGGTCCTAGAGCTCGACTTGTAAGGGTCTCAGCAGAAGAGCGACGGAAGTTCAATATCCCATAAAACACAAAGAAGTGCAGCATAGTGTAAGACGTCAGCGCACTAACCATCAGAGCAGAAGAAGAACCTAGTAGGTCTGTTAGCAGGACCGTCTACAATATCAAAAGGAGCTAACAGATGGCCAAAGTTCCAAATTTCATCTTACAAAAGATTTGGTCCCCAACTTTTTGACTTCGAATGAGGGACAGCTAACCAGATGGAGGGATCGATTTTGCTCTGTAGTAAATCATCAGATTGTCACACTCCCTAAGAAGGGAAACCTAACAAACTGGGGAGGAGTATACATGATTCCAGCAGTAGCCAAAATAATAGCTCGATTAATTCTAGAATGAGTTGGAGCGCATCTCGATTAAATTCTTGACATTGAACGGGAAAGATTTCGGGCCTATTCGTCCTCCATCGACCCCATCAACACACCACGGATCACTATATGACAATGCGTGAAGTACAGATCATCGTTACACTTGTTATTCAGTGGCTTAGAGACTAATTGCTAAGTTTACAGCGCAGGGCGAGAAGGCTCCATTTTTCTGAGATTGCTGTTCCTTTTTGCATTCAGAAATGAGCTCTAGCAGTAGTATCGAGACCTAGATGGACAATGGCATCATATCTGAAACATTTGAACTCTCCGATGACGTCTGTTTCCTCATTAATGATCTCTTCATACAAGATAACGGACCTACAACAAATGGTCCTGAACTTAAAAGAAGAGCCAGTCGAGGAGGAATCAAGAACACTAAAGGGAACTTAAGTAAGTTGCAGAACTCAGAACACTAAGGCGCACGGGTGTTGTGGACCTCATATACCACATGAGGAGGTCGAAGAACTAAACAGACAGGATATCATTAATGAAAATTTAAAAGAAAGCCGGAGACAGAATGTGTTCCTGAGACACTTACTTACCTTACTTAAGCGCTACAATCCGGGGTGAACCTCGGCCTCAACCAACAAGCGTCTATACCCAGCTCGATCTTTAGCTAGCTGCCTCCAGTTTCACACGCTAAGTTGGCTGAGGTCCTCTTCCATTTGTGTGTACCACCTGAGTCGCGGCGTTTCTTTACTGCACTGTGCCACAGAGGAGGATTCGAGGGCTTTTCGGACCAATAATGCTCCGGTCCGAAAAGCCGTCCATCCGCTCTACATGACCTAGCCCTTTCAGTAGATGGAACTTCACTCTTCTGTCTAAGTCAATGTCGCTATATAGCGCGTGCAGTTCATCGTTGTAGCTAATTCTGCACTCACTGACTATACAAACGGGTCCGAATATTACCCTCATTCATTTTTGAGAACGTCCGTGAGTCTGCCCCATGGAGCAGGACTGAGATAACTAAGGTATTGCATCGGGTCACTTTTATTGTTCGAGAGCTAGTCAATTGCCTTCTTAGCCCAAAGAACCAGCGATTGGCAAGAGTTTTTCTTTGTTTGATCTCAGCGCTATTGTCGTTGTCTAAATTGACAGCGGAGCCTAAGTAGATAAAGCCATTAGCTACCTCAAAGGTATTTCTATCGAGCGTGACGTTCTGTCCGAGACATCGATGTTGGGTGTCCTTTCTTGCTGACAGCACATACTTGGTTTTGCCCTCATTGACCGTTAAACCCATCTTCGCCGTAATATCAAGATTCGTCGGCGTATGCAAGCAATTGAACAGACTTTTGAAAGATCGTACCTCGTGTGTTGGCTTGTGAGTTTTGCACAATTCTTTCAAGTATGAGCTGGAAGAGGTTATATGACAGCGTGTCGGCTTGCCTAAATCCTCAATGCTCGCGGGATATTGTCATCGGCGTATGCGAGTAATTGGACGGACTGTTGAAAGATTGTGCCTCTTGTGTTGGCGGGTTGCACTATTCTACCAGGAGTGATGTTAAAGAAATCGTATGACAGCACGTCGCCGTCGCCTTGCATAAATCCTTTTTTGACAGCAAAGGTGTCGGTGAGTTTTTTACCGACCTTGATGGAGCAGCATTCCTTCTCTATTGTCGCCTTGCACAAACGCACGAGTTTGAGAAGAATGCAAAAGCTGAACATTGCTCTGTATAGCTCGCCTCGATATATGCAGTCATACGTGGCCTTAAAATTCATGAAGGTGGTGTGAATCGATTTGGATCTTATGGGTTTTATCCAAGATCTGTGGGATCTTGTTCCACGAAATAATGAAGAAATCCACTACAATTTGCAACTTCAATTTATTAAATTAAATCTCTTTAATTGGGTTTAGAGCTTACTACCCAGCACAAAAGAAGGTAAAGTTAGATAGGCTGGCTCAAAGGCGATTCGAATGGGGGAAACCGCTCGCGACGACAAGAAAAACTTTATATGACCGAACTGAACGAATCAGGATGGCAATTGTCAACGATGAATTTTATGACGGTTACTTTCAGCGCGCGAAAAATAATGAACGCGTTCATGTTATCAAGTTCTAGAAATCTTCGCTTACTTTCGATGTAACCCTTATTTAAATCTAACAACTCTTGTGTTGGCTTTTTCCACTACAGATCTGCCGTAGTGTAAATACTCGTATTTCGTCGCTGATGGACTTTCCTGGCCTAAAGTCAGACTAATCAGGTTATTGACGAACGTCTTCAGTCGTTTACACAATACTTCAGATAGGATCTTGTGGTGGTGTTATGAAGACAATGATGCTGAGGTTAATTCATACTTTCGTCCGACCATATTTGACAGATAAGTTGGAATAGCTTTGAAGAGCTGTCAATCAGGCTGTCAATTTAGCAGGTTTGTTGGGCTTACAGATAGACATGGCTATCTTTACTTCATCCAGGGCGAGTGGACGCAATTGTTGGTTTGCATTGTTCAGGTTGAAAGGTTCATTCTGCCTGACAGCGGTATTTGCTTCATCATCGCCGTTATAGAGTCTACAGAAATGCTCTTCCCAAATCGACAGTATCGACTGAGAATCACGTACTACTTATGTTCCCTTGTTCGTCTCTACAGGCTACGGTTCGGTTTTTAGTAGCTTTTGGTACAATTTCTGAGTTTAACTCCAGGAGTAGCATCTCTCAATTTCTCTGACCGCGCGCTTCACATGTTCGTTCTTTTTCCTCGTGAGAAGTCGGTGTTCGTCTCTCCTCTTCTGTCCGTTGAGCTCGTCCTTCTATGCAGCGCCGTCTTGTTTTCATATTACTTAGCTGCACGTGCTTGCTTGCTGAGGCACCATCTCTGATGGCTTTTTGGAAATGTTGCCGCTGGTCTTGAAAACTTTCTGGCGGAATAAGACCTCTTAAGAGATTAAGGGAGACTCGATCGGAACAGGATTTGGCAATATCTTGCGGTTGTAGCCGTCCGACGTCGAACTTCATCACAGTATTAGCTTGGCTTTGCGATGTTAGGGATATCCACAGTGACAACAATAAGGTAGTGGTCCGAGTAGCCCCTCGGAAAATTCGGACATCCATAATACTGGAAGAGTGACTTGCGTCGATCACAATGTGGCTAATCTGGTTGACGGTTGAATGAACAGGAGTTCTTCAAGTCCCCTTGCGAATATCGAGACGCGGGAACCGTGCGCTAGTTACGGCAAAGCCGATTACCCTGAATCCGTTATCGGAGGTGGTGTCGTGCAGGCTATACCTTTCGACAGTAGATGCATTCACTTCCTAGCTTTGCATTAGTGTCATAGCTAGGGCACTGCTTGTAGGTCTTGTCTAAGAACTCGCTGAAGCTATCTTTGGTGTCGTCTTCTTTCTCCTCTGTAGGTCCGTGCGCTCATATAAGACTAATGTTAGCAAATTTAGCCTTAATATGGATTGTTACGAGGCGCTCATTAACATGCCGGAAACTCAAGACTTATTGCCTGAGTTTACCTTTAACACTAAATCCCCACCCAAATAGGCGCTGCTTTTGCCGTCGATAACAATTGCCGTAGTAAATGTCGCAGTTTTTCATCCTCTTTTTGTCCGGCCCATCCCAATGCATTCTTAGATGGCAATGATATCTACTTTGCAGGAGTCTAGACCCGGCGCTAGTTGTTCGGCTGCATAGGACGTATAAAGAGACCTGACGTTCCACGTGCAGATCCGAAGTTTGGTGTTCTTGTTTCGTTTTCAGGGGTTGTCAACAGTAAATCCGCCCGCATCCGAGGCATGTTTTACTCTATGGCCGGGCAGTTACCCGTGGGCACAACCAACAACCTGGCGACCCGTGCCATTATAGGTACTTCTAGGACGAGGGGTCAGTTAGACCAGTAACCCGTTCGCAGATGTAAGTCGTGCCGTTAGTCTATTAAAGGCTCATCCCCCACTAACTCTTTTCCAAGATCCTTTTTAGCCTCGGAATTCATTAGCGGCCTGTCGGAGTAGCCTGGATAAGTTTTTATTTGGTTTATTCCGGGATTTAACCTTTCCGTTGATTTCATCCGACGAATTCATCCGCTGTCCCGTTTATAGTGCTGCTATTTTTATCTGCTAATCAGCACTCGCGCTTATAAGTTTGGCAAGTCGAGTCCAGATGGGCAGTACCCGATGGTTACCACTTGAAGGTGAAATAAGCGCAACTGAATTGTATAAGCAGTTACAGCACTGGATATCGTCAGATTGACATCTCTTATTGTCTACCTTATTTCTACAGCACCCAATCATCTCCCCACAGCCGTTTGGTGCGGTTCTCGGTGCATACAAGGTCGAATTAACGCAGAAACTGAAACCGGCCGATTACCAGCAGCGCCGTTGCTTCTAGAATTTGGTCCTGGAAAACTTGCGTGCGGACATTTGCACGAAAATCGTGGTTTTGGATGAGGCTTTTTTCCACACTGGCGGCACGTTAGTAAGAAAAATTCTCACATCTTGGGCTCCGAAAATTCAGAACTGATTCAGGAAATGCCAGTGCACCTAGAACGAGCAACTGTTTATTAAGGTATATTGACCAAAAGGGTCATAGGACCATACTTTTTGAAAATGAGGACAAAGAACCATTACGGTCAATAGAGCGTGCTTCCTAGACATGATAAACAATTTTTTGTGGCCGAAGCTCAAGGATATGGATACGGATGACCTCTACTTTCAATAGAATGGTGCTATGTGCCATAAAAGTTGCGAAACAATCGAGTTATTGCGCAAAAAAGTTTCCTGGTCACATAATTTCGCGTTTCGGAAACAACCAATGGCCTCCAAGATCGTGTGACGTAACACCGTTTGACTTCTTTGTTTGGGACTATGTTAAAGTCATGGTCTACGATAATAATCCGGAAACAATTTTAACTGCTGAAAGCGAAAATTGAAGCCGCCATCGCCGAGATAGAGCCCCAATTATGTGAAAGAGTGTTTGGAAATATTTCGAGTAAGGGATGAGGGTCTGCAAGTAGAGACAACGCGGTCATTTGGAAGATACTGTGATCCATAAATAATCCCCATGCATATACTTCATAATCATCTTAATCATCCAACTCTTATTGAAACACCATTTATTTTTCTGGCAGAAATATTTGCCATTCATAAGGCTGCCATATGGAACTTGATCCCTCATACCCTGTGAACAGCCAAGTAACCATAAAAACTTCGGCAAGAAGGACCACCACATCAAGAGACGTACAACAATGTCGTCAAATTCTAAAAGTAAAATCTGCGAATTTCACCGAGTGGATATCTACTGAATACCTGGACACACAAAAGGAAAAAGCGGTGCCTTTTTGTATAACAGTAACACACGCAACAACACAAATATATCAATTGAAACACTCAAACGCAAAATGGAACTTATAGCCAAAGAACAAACTAACAAAGCATGGATTCCCAGAAGTGACTGTGTCATCTCACACTCCCTAGATAGCGGGAGAACATGTACCTCCTCTAAATCAACAAAGAAGACATCCGTATCGTTACAGATGACCTAACTGGCAACTGCCTCATTGGCAGGATGGCCAGCAGGATAGGAGCCTCTTCTCAAGATTATTGTAGGAGCTGTAGAAACGAAGAGGATACAGAGACTTACACACACTTGCACTGCGAATACGCTATGCCAAACACCTATGGTACGGGCCTTCCAAATCGGCCAACGTCTCCGGTTCATCGGCATAGACTAGTGCCTTCACATACCCCAAAAGAAAGTAATCTAAAAGTGTGAGATCACAGGATCGTGGAGGCCAGTTCACAGGTCCATTACACGAAACTATGCGCTCAGCAAATGTTTCCCGCAATAAATTGATGGTCTCGCGCGCCGTGTGGCAAGTTACGCCATCTTGCTGAAACCAAAGCTCTGTCACGTCAATGCCATTCAACTGAGGAACGAATAAGTCAGAAATCATGTTTCTATAGCGCTCTCCATTGACGGTAACATTCTGGCCGGCATCGTCCTTAAAGAAATATGGGCCGATGGTTCCACCAGCCCATAAAGCACACCAAACAGTGAGTTTTAATGATTGTGAGGGCGTCTCGACAAAGGCTGCTGGATTTTTTCCACTCCAAATTCTGCAATTTTGCTTGCTTACATATCCATTTAACCAAAAATGGGCCACTGGGCCTCATCGGAGATCAAAATTTTGCGTTGAAAATGAGAATCAAGCTGAATCATGTTTTCGGTCCATTCGCCGAACCTACGACGCATATAATGGTCACGCGGTGTCAACTCTTGCATAAGCTGGACCTTAAAAGCTTTTAAGCCAAGAACTTTCCGTAAAATCTGAGCATAACTCTAATTGCTGTGCACGATGGCTAATCGACTCCTTCGGATTCTCTTCAATACTGCGCTCCACAACGGCAATAACTTCTTCTGTTCGCACTCTTTGTCGTCTTTAGGGATGCGTGTATCCACTAGAGTGTATGTGGTTCGAAAACGATTCATCGTGTTCCGAATAACTTGCTCAGATGGACGATTATGTCGACCGTAAAATGGACGTAGCGCACGATAAGTTTGACGAACCGAACCATGGTTTCCAAAATCAGTTTGCACAATTTGCACTCGTTGTTCTGGCGTTAATCTATTCATCGTAAAATGGCAGAACGTACTAACCACAAATCAACTTTCAACTGTCAAATTGAAAATCTGTAGAAACAGTGTTGCCAATTTAAAAACTAAGCCTCCGAAAAAACACCCTTTATAACACACGAATAATATCAACAGGGAATCGGGTCTATTCCGATCTGCTTCCGTGTATCCCTGTCCTTTAGGGATTAGCATATCACTTACTGCCTATCCTAACCTAGATCATTTATGGCTCATTTTCTGAAGGTTACAGCCCTTTAAGTGCAGGAAATCAGTCCGATATGAGTTCGAAACTGAAAACGTATACATGGTCAAAGTCAGATACATAAATTGTCTTCTTAACCTTACACCTATTTGCCCTTATGATAAGAACAGGTCCAATGACCGACCCCTGCGGCATTCCAGTGCTTAAATTTATTATTGTAAATTCTCCTTTTCCTCAAAATATATCGCATAAATACAAACCTGTACACCTTGTCTGTTTAATTTTTTTCTGACTTCTTGGTCATGCATATAAAGCGATCAAAGAACCACAGAAGTCTTCTTACACCTTCTCGCTAAGTATCTGGTATCTACAAGGTTCTCAGACTCGCATTCATGCTTCAACATCCGCACAAGGCATTACATTTTATTACAAATTATTAACACTTATCCATAACTCTGACCTACATATGTAGGAATGTATCATACATGAGTTATGTCACACTGTTATATCGAATGCAAGTAAAGTTGTCTGATACTTGTATATGTGCACTGCTCCATCATCTTCAGTCAACATTGCCAAGTTGCTTAACTGATTGCGAATCTGATTACGCGTGCATCCACTAAGTCATTAAACGACACTCAACAGGCAACAAGGGAGGATAACGTAACCTTGAGAATAAAAAAGTGAAAAAAGCCAAAAGATCACCAGTTTCCTCTAATTTCCATTTTAGTTCCATTAAATCTGATTGGCATACCCCTTCGGCGGTCCGAAGGTGAACCCAGTAGGCTCGTTCTCCATCACGTCGTCATCCATTTTAGTGGAATCTCCTTGAAAAGGAAATGCTACACACATTCACTTTTGGGTTTTGTTTTTTTTTTTTCGTTGGTTTTTCTGAGATGCAAACTGGTCAACCCAGTCATCCATAAAGGATGACATAACTCCACGGGCCTAAGTAGGTTGCAGTAACACTTAATACAACGCAATCCGTGTATCGGATGAGTCTCTACTGCAGTTCTCTGCGCTCTACTTGGGTGCATTGTACGACTCGCTCATCGTTTTCGCTTTTATTACATTAGCCCAGGTGGAAGTGATTTACAGGTACAAGTTGAAGTATTCGTCGTACCGGTATTCGTATCTTCGAATGTTTCTCTTCGAACTCTTGGTGTTCTTGACTTAATGATTAAGCGCTGCTTCCACACCTATTTGTCACAGACGTGCTTTGGAATTCCCCCTTTCGGCAATTTCTGGAGGGTAAATATTGTAAATGCATGGCTAGTGGAAGGCAGATGCATTTACATGTGACTGCACAGTCACCTGGTTTTGTGGAAAATCTGAAGGACCGTCAACATTGCGTCAAGGATGTTTGCCTTTCTTTGAAAAAATTTCCATCTATCGGAAATGTGTAATTTTTTTTTGAGAGAAGTCGTTAAGTGTTGCCTGAGTGACTAGATGGTGTACTTTCAAATGTGCAAACGAGTAATTGACGAGATATGCGATCGACAGGCAATTAATTGGCGCTTAACGAATGGACGGTGCTAAGTGATTCTTTAATCTGAACAAACCGCATTGTTACGGTGGTTTAAGCAATCGATTTATTGGACAATACGTGAGGCAACAATGTGGTTACTGAAGCAGATACTTTTTTTACTTACTTTTAGACTAATTTTTATTGCTTCTTTCAGTTTAACTTAAATTCTAGACAAAACTGCTTAAATCTAACTTGACAATGATAGTGTAGTTACTTATACTAGCTTACTGGCTCTTACCGCACGCTCTAAAACTTGACAATTTCATTCAAAGTTTGTTTTTCGGCCTTAAAAACCGTCTTACGATTAATCTTGGCTATCAATTACACAACATATATGGAAGTTTTTTAAATAGTGCGTCAAAATACAAATACAATACTTATCGAGCCAGATACCAAGATATCTCACTACGCTTCTCACCGCTAATGGCAGACCGTGCTGTCCAATGATGGTCAAATTTCGCCAGTCATATCTGGCATCCCTAGAAGCCCATCTCAATGGAGTTCTAAACAAGATTGTTTCTGACTTCTGAAAATTGATTTTCAATTTTCAATCGTCGCAATACGCCTTAATATGATCGAAGTCGCGTTGCTGAAGAGTATTGATGACTTCGATTTGTGGACCTGATCTGTACACCACTAAATCGTCTGCGTATGCTATCAACTAGATCACTTGTGTAAATGTTAAACAGTATCGGAGAAATCACAGCCCCCTGTTGTAAGCCGTTTTTAATGTCAAAGACCTTGCTCTAAATGACGTTGCCACATTTGAGAACGAACTTCTTTCCTATAATCATGTTGTAAATCATATATAGCAGGAGTTTGGGCATACCCATTGTACTCAACTTGTATATCAGCCCCTCTAACCATACGGTGTGGAAGGCCATCTCAAAGTCAACGAGGCAGGCACCCGTACACTGGTTCTTGCATTTACTCCATTTTACGTCCGAGACCAGCTTTGACGCAACATTAATAGTGTCATGCCTCGGCCTAAAACCAAACAGATTTTCCGGAATTATGTTATTGTTACGAGTTCCTCGATACCTGAACGAAGCTGACAGAAGGAAGATGTGTGCTGGATTCCTACGCCTCTGAACTCGGCTGACAGGAATTTGACGGCTGACCAGAGAACTGTCATTCTTCATCTATCACCGTGCAACGTGGGTCATACTTTCTAAATTATAAATGAAATGAATCGAAAGGAATCGCTAGAATTTTTGTAAGACTGGTGTCAGAAGTGGGACGACGATTCGTAGAGATCATGCAGATGATCGGACAGATCGGTGGCGACGTTTTCTTTCTGCTACGCCGTTGACACTACCTCGTGGTTGGCAAGTTCCTTGGCGACTCCAAGTTTAGTTTTCTTAGAAACTTTGACTGGGAAATCCGATATATTTGCCAAACGTACCACGGTTCCTCCATCAAGCAGGCGGTTTAACGACTTTGTAACCAAAATTCCCTTTGGAAGTACGTCGTATGAGAGGTCAATAAGAACCTCCCCCGGTAGCGAACTTGTGTGGTCTCGTGTTGCGACGGTACAATCACATCGTCTGTAGTAGACAAGGGATCTGAAATTATCTGCTGCAATCTTTCTTAAAACGGAAATGACTATATCGTCCTCTTGTATAAGTGGGACTCTGCATTCTTCTGCAAGAAGCATATTAGTGGCGGAATAAATTTCACATTTTGTTGGGACCAGGCCATCAGTACCCAAAATTCCATGGCCATTAGCTTGGAGCTGGAAATCTACCACCATGGGCGACGATGCTTATCCGATTGAACATTTGTATTCCACTCACCAATTACATTAGTTTCCCCATTAAGGGTGCTGATTCCAACATTTGTGGGTTGCAAACAAATATTAGGTGAAACTAAACTGGGGTGTATCAAAGTTATCGACGTCCCTGTATCCACTAGAAGATGGCACCTTCTTCCACCAACAGCAGCTGAAACTTTAAATCCACAGGGGCGGTTACTCTTGGATGCGTTAAATAGAAATTGTAGGCCTGGTTGTTCTGTCAGTGGCTGCCCCTTTCCGCTGACATCTCCTCGTTTCATGAAGCAGAAGATTGTTGCAAGCACTCACCATTACCGCGGCGGTTATGATAATTCCCTCTGCGCCTTCATCTATGTCTAGTCCATTAGGTTGGTGGGTGTCCGAGAGTCTCTTCTGTAACTTCGCCGGCACGTGTTATATGATTTGACAGTGTACTCTGGCGGGCGGCATCTAGTGAAATATTCTTAGCCCATGCCTCCGGCAGGGTTTTAGGCTCTCCGATTCAGACCATGTCTTGATCATACCTGCCAGACAGTGCCATCTCTGCGGCACTCTCTGAAGACTGTGCGAGCCAATTGCTCTACCTCCGTTGCAAAAGCTGCGAGCTCCTCCTTTGGTTGTTGAACTCCCGCACGCAGTTATGCATGGCCATCTGCCCAAGAAATCGAAGATTTAAGGCATCTACCAGCGCCAGCGCCGAATAATGTTCCCGATCTGTTTCGCTGAGATTGGATAGTACGGCCACGGCATCTCCCGTCAGCATAGAGCCCAAAACACGCGCCCTCTGCCAGTCGGTAAACTCATTAGTGGAAGCAACGATTTCAAATTGGATTTTGCAGCTCTCGTAGCAAGTAGTATTCCCATCGAACTGCAGTGGTTTCAACTTTATTGGGATCTCTCCTACGAAAACGTCACCAGTAGGATTCGATGCACATTCGTTCAGTTTGCCTGCATTGCTTTGTGCATCGGTGTGAGCTGCAGCGTTCGTCCTGGCCAGAGGAGTTGAAGTCTCCATTACTTTCTAAGCAAAGATAGTGGCACTTAGCGTTCGAACTTCAGCTGCTGTCTGATTGTGCATTTCATGAAGGGAGTCCAAGTCCTTGCACAGGCTTTTGACTGTCTCGTTTAGCAGTGTCATCGTGGCGAGAATAGTGTCCATCTGGATTTTTAATTCCTCCATCGCTAGATTTGTGAATGTTTCCAAATCCCACTTCTGACACCAGTCTTACGAAAATTCTAGCGATGCCTTTGTTAATAATGGATTTCGTTTACAATTTATAAAGTATGACCCACGTTGCATGGTGATAGATGAAGAATGACAGTTCTCTGGTCAGCCGAGTTCAGAGGCGTAAGAATCCAGCACACACATTTCTTCTGTCAGCTTCGTTCAGGTATCGACGAACACGTAACATCATTTTCCTCGACAACCTCAACCAACCTTAACAGCGCTCTATTGGCCACCTCTCGACTACCTTGCTAATATTCGGAAGCGAACTAATTGACCGAAGATTAGCAGGGTTAGTTCTAACCTTATCCCTTTTTGGGATTAGGTGTATCACAACTGTTTTGGAATGCGTAGGATAATATGCATTATTCAGCGCATTGTTGAATGGCGTAGTAAATATATCCACTGCTTCCAAGGGCAGGTGTCTTAATACAACTTTTGGAATACCGTCTACTCCCGACGACTTTTTGACTCAAAGACGCGCAGGAGTTCATCTTTTCGCACGGACAAAGGCGAGGACGCTCCTTCATCGGCGATGATGGCGTTCGCTGCGTTTTCTTCACTGATTGGTGATTCTCCGATCGCCAATTTTGCAGTTCGTTGCGCAGATAATGGTGATTTACGTGGGTCCTGTTATCAATGTCGTGATTATGGTGAACCGGATTCTTCACTGTATACACGGCCTCGAAAAAGCCTCGCACCAAATCCACTTTCTCCTGTGGGTCGTCGACCACGAAAAGACCGTCGCCCAAGTCGGCACTCTTTGGACTTATGCTAACGGTCAGTAGTGTCTGTCTGCTTTCTGTCGTTTGAGGAATCCGGACACGATGAATGTCATTGAGATCTTTCCGCCTGAATAATTTATTTATCTGCGGGAACATATTCGGACTACTGGATTTTATAGCTCGAATATGATTGCCCCAGTACAGACTTTCTGTAATTTTCGAAGCAGATACTCGTATGTTGGAACTATGTGAAAATGTACACAGCGTTTAGACCTAAAATAATTGATCCTATGGGTCGGATTCTAAATAGATAATAAGTATTTATTATGCCACAAATTCAATATAAGCTGCCAGATGACGCTCAACTTTAGAATCACTTTGGTGGAGAAACTCCTCAGTTCCTTAGTCACTCAGATTTCTCTGAGAAAATAATGCTTCCTTGCGGTTGAGCCAAACATTCACATAGTACAATATGTGTTTTGGGATTTCGTCATCTTCCATATAAAGGCGATATTCCTGACAAACTCCGAGTTTATGTAGATGATGTCGGGGCCGGCAGTGTCCCGCAAGAAAGTTGAACATCTTCTGATGTCATCCGTTTCGAGGTTAAGAGATAATTTGGATTTGCTCTCTTGGCCTATCGAAAACCTGGTACGTTCTTGCAATATCATAGACAGAATTTGTTCTTTAAATTCGGGATGCCACACAAAGGGTCTACCTCATCGAATAGATCTGCTGAACCTTTTCTAGACGGTTCATAGGTTTTTTTCATTTCTTTCGATACCTTTCTGCCATAGTAACTACCAGAGATTGACTTTTTTTTTTTTAAATAAGCCCTGAAGTGTATTGAAGCAGTTAAGCATTGATTTAGAATCAAACAAGTTTGAGGTTAGTGCTGGTGATTATTAGTGAGTATATAGATGGAGTCGCTTTTCATCACTGTTCCAAGAGTTGTAAAGGGACATTTTTGCTTGAAAGACGATAGAACTTTTGGTCATTTTTTTTTTAGCGGCATGCACTCTACGGCGTAAATTCTATTCTATTCCTTTTGCCACGGCAAACAAATCTACAGACACTGACTATTAAAATTCGAAAGAGTTCTGGATGTTTTCCATGTTGGAGTAGCGTAGAATTTTCTTGATAGGCATTACCTTGTGCAGGGTATCATCGAAGCAAGTCAACGGCAATGGGGATTTCATGGATTTGATGAAACCTCTACCGGATCGGTGTGGGGCAGGATTCTTAACACAGTTCCGTTCAATGGCGAGTCGAGTGCAGTTTTATTTCATTGTTGATTGCACCTGGGTAACTCCTCCGCTTTTGTTGTTTGTTGCTATTTTTGTTTGTTGGTCAGCACTCGTGCTTTGTCCAGTCGAACAGATGGAAATCAACGAGCAGCCGATGGTTACAACTTGGAGGTTAAATAAGCACAATTGTTGTGTAGGAAGTGTTGTAACTAAGTTGACACCTCACAATGTCTACCCTATTTCTACAGCACTCCGGGCTTTCACTCAATTACTCGTATAACCTCTACTGACCTGGATCTTCTCTGTTCCTTAATTTCAGTTTTAGTTTCAGACCAGTTTGTATTAAACTCAATAAAGTCGTCCGGGGTTGACCCGGGGCCGTTAAATTTAGAAGCTATTCTTGCCAGCTGTACTTTTGAGATGTCTTGGAATATCTTTGTATACTGAAACTCATTTCTGAACCAAATATTTTAGGAAGTCATTGATTTTCAGACTTTTAAGAAAGGTTACCAAATTTTCTATTACTGAGAAATTCTAATGTTCCCTCGGAAAGTGAATTGCTGTTTCCCTGAATTTCTCCTTGCGATACACTTATTAAGCCTCTGCCTTCAGAGAACAGTCTGATGGTCTTCCATCCACAAACTTTGGTTAGCATCATTTCATGGAATCTGAATCAGTGGCAAATATAGGCAAGAGTGAGCTTTACTATTAAAAGAACAAACTATCTCGTAAAATATTTGAAAGTAAAAGTTGCCGGCACTTTTCAATATGTTTGAGCTGGACTATAGACCAATCTTACGTCTATCTATTCAAGATTACGTATCCTTCCGTTCTTTATAACTTTTGCGCTGCATTAAGTTTGCTTCTTATCATGCCACTGGCCAATAATCTGAATTGGACAGTGTACTATACTTACTCCAGTAGCCTCTTTAATGATGTCACAACAATAATATTCACGAGTGGTAGATCTACCCTTGTCCTGCTAAAACGTGCACTAGCACCTCCAGTACAGTTCTTGGTCTACTCATTTATTTATTTAGGCGGCGCTACAGCTTGTAGAATTCGTCGTTAAATTGCCTCCTCCAGAATCCGTCAACGCATATGGGACCAAATATTTCATCCGCTTTTGAAAGGGTCCATACTTCGGAACCATAGAGCAGGACGGGGATTACAAAGGTCTTATATAGAGTTTCCTTGGTTGTTCGGGAGAGCGCCTTACTACATAGTTGCCTTCTCAGGCAACGTACTTTCAAGTACGATGTTGAAGAAGTCACGCTGCCTTGCCTAAATTCTTTTTTGCATTAGAGGTTTCGGTTTGGTGAATAACGACCTTGATGCAGCAGCGATACATCGTCATTCTGCACAAGCGGACGAGTTTGGCAAGGGTGCCAAAACTAGACATGGATCTGTATCGCTCGTCTCTGTAGATGCTGTCATATGCGGCTTTAAAATCGATAAAAAGGTGGTGAGTATTGATCTGAACTTCTTAGGTTTTCTCCAGGATCTGTCGTAGTGTGAATATTTGGTCAATCGTGGACTTACCGCGCCTGATAGAGTCCAGTCAAATCGTTAACAAAGGGTTTCAGGCTCTCGCATAATAGGGCAGACAAGATCTTATATGCGATGATACCTCTGTAGTAGGCGCAGTTTAGAGGGTCTCCTTTTATTGAGAACCGGGCAAACAATGCTGAGATTCCATTCATCAGACATACATACATTCATCCGACCAAATATTGGATATAAGTTGGTGTATGCTTTCTACCAAGTCATCTCCTGCTGCATTAAATAGCTCGGCGCGTAGGCCGTCCGACCCCCACAGCCTTGTTCGACTTCGCTTTGGATATTGCAATCCTCACTTCACTTTGGTAGGGTGGACGTAATTCTTGACTTGCATCGTCAATATTGAATGGTTCGCTCTGGCTGACAGCGGAATTTGTGTCGTCTTTGCCGTTTAGCAGTTTGCAGAAACGGTTTTTCCATATCCTTAGCACCGACTTTACTACAAGGTTTCTTTTTGCATCTCTACATTCCGGTAGAACTTCCGAACATGATTCCTGGCGTAGCACCTTTGTATTTCCTCGATCGCGAGCCTCTCATGCTCTTTCTTTTCTCTCCGGAGTAGCCGATGTTCTTCCCTCCTCTTTTGCTCGTAGAGCCCACGAGCCGCTCTCGTCCTTTTGTGCAGCGCCGTTTTGTAGGCATGTTGTTTTGCTGCATGTGTCTTCCGGCACACTTCATCGAAGCAGTTGTGGCATTTCTGATGGCTTGTCGACATCTACGCCATTGGTGTTCAGCACTTGATGCTGGCTGCAAAGGACTTCTCGAGAGGTTGAGAGATACGCGATCGGCAAAGGTTCTGGCGACTTGTTGCGATTGCAACCGTTCAACATTTCCCATAGTATTTCCCCGTTGTTGTGCCGTCTCAGATAACCATAGACGCACCTTGGCTGCAACTAGGTTGTGGTCCGAGCTCGGCCATCTAAAATACTTGAGGAGTGCCTTACGTTGATCGCAACATGGTCAATCTGGTTGGTAGTTTGCTGATCTGGTGTCTGCCATGTTCCCTTGTGAATATTGAGGTGAGGAAACTGTGTGATTGCTATAGTAACATTACGTCCCGTAGTGAAATCGATTAGGTTAAGTCCGTTTCCAGACGTGGTGTCTGTAGGCTATGTCTATGTCATCTAGGACGATTTTAACGTCATACATTGGACGTCGCTCGTAGGTTTTGTCTAGGAGATCGTAGAATCTTTCTTTGCTAGCATCGTCCTTTTCCTCTGTTGAGGCGTGACCGCATATATTAGCGAATTCACCTTTGATAACTTTGATACTTCTTGCCTAAGTCTGCCGCTTACAACAAATCCGCATCTAAATAGACGCTGCTTACGTTCCCTATAGCAATCACTGTAGTAAAGATCACAGTTGTTCATCTTTCTTTTGCCCGGCCTATCGAACCGCACTTCCTGGATGGCGGTGATATCTGCTTTATAGCAGTCTAGGGCCTCCGCTAATTATTCGGCTACACGCGGCTATTCAAGGCCCGAAAATTCCACGTGCAAATCTTCGGACCTTCCTTCGGAGTCACTGTTCTTTTTTCGTTTTGCAGGGTCGTTAACAGTGAATCCGTCCTTATCCGAGGCTATTGGTCGGTTCGTAACAATTACTTTTTTACGAGGTTGCGCAGTTAACCCCAGGCACAACCCCGAACTTGGCGGGCCAGGCCCTTTTTTGGATCCCTAGGACAAAAGGGGCCGGAGTAAATTCCGGAGCCTGTAACTCCCTTCAGGGATGTGAGTTCTCTCGCTGGCCCTTATTAAGGGCTCATCCTCCAAAAACTCTTTTCCAACACCCTGACTTGTTGGAGATCTCTATAGACCTGGTATTCAAGTGCGTTGAAGCAGCTCGTATAGAGGCAACACTAGTTCGACCTAACTGGAACTGTGAACGTCCGCTGACGCTGTTCATGGTCTACTTTCCTCAAATCTGCAATCAAATGGTTCTTAGTCTTCTTGGCAGCTGACAATAGTTCTAGATTTATGAAGAAGAGATTTTGAGTTGTAAGTGCGTGTGATGTGTAACTGCTTGATTCGTCAGTACATCCTAAATAGGGCACTTTCTTGAGACGTATAGTTATCGTCGATCTGCTCAATGTAACCCATCCAGTGTAGCGGATGTGGTGTACACAGTTCATGGTTCAATTTATTGGTAAGCGTCGTTTATGTAGATTAAATTACAGATCTCTGGAAGAATTTCACTCTCGCAGGCTCCTTTTATCCTTTCATAGGTACGAGTATTTTCCATCGTCCGCTATACAAAATCTTTTACAACACCGAAAGTGTTATGCGTCCAATGGTTCAATGGTTATGCGTCATCCATGAAGCCGCATCGGGACCCACTTGCCTAGTTACGTTTGGTCAATAAATAGAGCAGGTGTTATTCCTACTACGAGTGCTTCCGAGTTCCTGAAGTCGACATGAAGATGTCTCGTTGATAGACCATTTTGGGTGTCGGACAGGCTAGCCCAAAGTCCCCAGCGCGCTCTTAGGTGACTGTATTTTGCAACAGAGCATGAAATTTTTAGACTTCTCACCTTCGGCTTTCGATTATGGCTCCTCACCAGTCACTGAAGCATCTACGGTTATTATTCCCAGTGTGGTTAGGAATTATGAGTATCATTGCCATTCAATGGTTTGAAGAAGTATCCGCGTTGTCAGTGGAAAACATTTGTAGGTCTTATTATCTAGGTCGCGATGCATATGACTGTGAGACCATTCTGTAGTTCACATATTGTACAATGGAAAATGTGCTTCCATTGCAAGTATAAACTATCCAGTCGAGGGCTTGATAAAACCTGGGATGGGAACCGATTAATAAATTTTTGGCCTATGATTCCTAATTCCAGCCATATGCCGTCGAGCAGATAGATCTGTGTATCGCATCTAATTGACTCTGCACTTTGCTCATAAAAAAGGAATCTGTCACTCCAACTTTGGCACACTGGGTCTTATGTACGTTCCAAACAGGGTGTCTTCTCTCTACTGAAATGGCATCCGGTTCTTGCTAGTGAAGATGATCCGGTCTTCAATAGAGGGCATCCTGATTTATACGAACTTTCTTATCTGTCGGACCATGGGTCCAAGTGAATTTTAAGGCACGAGAAATCCCAATCAATTAAAGGCATTCCCCCCTTATTTTCGCTACCCTGCTGAGCTAGCTCCAGGAAAAACGTTTAGCGAGTATCTTACTGTCTTCACTTTGATTGCTTAACTGCCTCAACAACACAACATTCAATTATGCTGTCTTTACCTTTCGGTCATCTACTAGAAGTCATGACGAACAAGATTGTTGAAAAGATGTTTATATACGAGTGTGTCGGATAGAGTCATGTTACGACGCAAAACATGCACTTCAACACCAAACGTCGACGACAAGTCCCTATTAACCCCACGCACTCAGAGATAACTTAAGAGATCAAGGTGGACAGGAAGAAATAATGAAATTCACCGCTACTTTCCCAATATACTCGCACCTACCTATATACAATGAATTCCTTAACAACTACGAGTATCTGGTCCTCCTTGAAATGTCTACTGCCGCTGACAAATACCTACTTGCACTCTACATTTTCCCTGCAAGCGTATGACTATTCTCAGGCGTATTTACCTAAGCAACATGTGGTCGCTGCATACTCGTATCTTACAAATCTCAAACGCAATCCAAATGTAAACAGATCACAGTCCAATTTATTGTCTGTCGTCATGTTGAAAAGTTGCCGCCTAATTAAAATTTATTTGCCAACACTTTGAAGTCAAACACTTTGAACGTCGACGCAAGAAACGTTGTCTTCCTAGTTCCCCTGGGACAAGAGGGAGCTCTTATCACCTTACATTCGTCCTAGATTAACTTTAAACCGCTCACTCTTTCCTTTTCAGATATAAACTATGGGACTACATAAGCACTACCTGAGATATGGCCGCAGTGCAAGGGATCATATATTTGGGATTACCGGCGGCGGTGGAGGAGTCGCAGGTGGTGGCGGTGGTGGTCTAGTTGGAGGTGGACTAAGTACTGGTAGCGGTGGAGTAGCTTCACATATAAGAAGTCGGCCAACGCCACTATCGATGCTTATATCACAAGGAGCTAAGATCAATAACAGTAAGTACTAGTGATTTGTGCACATCCTACTATCTAAATCATTTTTACAGATACTTTTTGTGTCAAGTTGGAGTACATAGTATAGGCACTGGATACCCAATTTTTAGGCTGAAGAATTTAGCGAATTTAATTAGGAACAAAGTTTTGCGTATGATTGACGCATTTTTAGCTGCGTTTAAGTGCCTTCCAAGAAATGTATCATTCTGTCAAGTGTTGTAATGGCATACCTTGGCCATTCATATTTGACCAGAACCGAGTTTCTTCTCTTTTTTTTGGTTCGAGTTCGGAACAAGAACTGTTACGAATACGAATACTGCTGGCCTAGCTACCTGTTTTCTTAATGTATCTATGACTTGGATCTTGGCTCGTACTATGAATCTGTAGCTATACCCCGTACCAGGCGCAAGCTCATTTCCACTTCTTTTTTTTTTGTGTTTTTTGCATTTTGCAACGGCACCACATGACTAGTACTACTAGCCACTGGCCAATGGCTAATCATAGAGTTTTGGTGGCAAGAATATGCGTTGTAGCTACTTCATGGCCAGAAATTGTTGGTTCATTTGTTCAGCTGCACAGTGGGGCCGGAGTGGAGCACCGTATCTAACTGATTTCTGAAAAAAAAAAAACGAATTCCGATTGAAGTCATTTGCAAGGAATTTGACGGTATGCTGAGTAATTGTAATGGTCAGTGGAACAATCGTAGATAGATTGAAGGAGATCTCCCTCCATAACAATGAGTGAAGAATGATGCAGCATTAATGGCTATACGGGCTTAAGGAATGAATGAGCTTGACGGTAGGTTATACGACAAAAGGTGTAATGTCAGGCAAAAGTGATGTATTGTAGTTAAGTCATAGGTTCTAAGGCGACGATGGTAATTACCCGCACATGTACTCGTACTCGTATGTTACAGACCGGTGACTTTTTAGATTAATGCTTTGCAATATTCTTAAGACAGTGAGTAGTAGGCCAGGTGTGCGATTGGTTTGACTAAAGTAGCAAACGTGGTTTGAATGGTGCTAATATGGTGAACACAAAGATATGAGAACGATTTTCGAAAAAATATGCCAACTTACACCTTGTTCTAATGACTTGTGATTTATCTGAATGACAGTGGAGTGATTTGGATAGTTGATGAATAGTCAAAGGTAAATTCGGAGTTCTTGAGACCACCCGATCTTGAGAGATCGCAAGAGAATGCGTGATGACGAGGAGTTGCAAAATATGCACACAACAGGATAATTCCTTGCTTTATTTCCCTCGAGGTGAGAGTACAGCAGTACCGAAACTGCGATAGGAAGAACATCTAGTGATGAAGCTTCAACATTTACAGGAATCACTACCGCATGGTACTACTAGCTACAGCCATGGTGAACATAGGCGTTGGAGGACAAGTTAGACTCATACGAGCTCTGATTGATCAAGAGTGTCAACCATGCTTCGTGACAACGAAATTAGCCCATCATTGGTCAAATATGAGTCAAAGATCAATGAAATCAACGGTTATGCTATAGAAATCATCGCGGCATGCCACTTTACCATTCAATCAATTCACGAAGAAAAGGTCATCTTGGAGGCAGATGCTCTAGTAATGCCAGTTACACGCAACAAGTTGGCAGATCCAACCGAACAACCCAAGGAGATTGAATTACTAATTGGATCAAACATTTTGCTGTAATTTTTGACTCCAATGGCACAAAACACAACGTGAGGCTGGATACTATCGGGACCACAAGTTAATATACCCACATCATACATCCGTGTGTGCAGTAACGATGAAGGCTTAAAGAAATTTTGGGAATTAGAAGAAGTCCCGAGTGCAAAGATCAAGTCTACAGAGGAAGAAATGTGCGAGAATCACTACCAAATGACGCAGAGCCGGGATGAAACAGGGAGTTACATCGTCAAATTGTGACAGCGGAAGGACCGCATCGTTTTGGGAGATTTACGCAAAATGGCATTAAAGCGATTGTTTATGTTGGAACAAAGATTCCAACTTCATTCGAGAATATTGTTACGAAACCTAAGGACTGAGTTACAGGTGAGGTCGTATACGATGCAAGTCGGTCGCCTGAATTTTGTAGACGAGATCCGACACTTGTTTCACAACCTTCCCAATCGCTCTGTAGTTTAGGGGACAGACCTTTCCGCCGCTTGGAAAGGACAGACTTCATCCCCTGCAGTAAAACTTATGGCGTTAGTTTTGAGATTGTTCCTGGCCTTCAATGATTTGGCTGCTATTTTAAGATTTCCTCGTGCCACTTTGTGTACTTTGAGGAGCCGACTTCTTAATGCTGCTGCGTACCCTTGGCTGTCGTGTTCCATTTCTGGTGGAGATCCGACCACTATATCGACCGGCAGCGTCAGTTTTCTTCCGATTCTTGTTCTGCTGCGAGATATGCGAATAGAGTTTGTTGTAGAAACAGATCCCAGTCTGTTTGATGAGGGCTGACGAATTTTGCTAAGTAGTCCAGTAGCGTACGATTGAACCTTTCCGCCATACCGTCATATTGGGGTCGTAGAGGTGTTGTTCTAGTTTTGTGACGGCCCAAGACCTCCATTGATTTACGGAACACTTCCGATTCGAAATTTCTACCTTAGTCCGAATGAATAAAATGCGGGACACCGAATCTGTAGAAGACGTTATGTATAATTTGGTTGGGCGCGGCAAAACATTCCGGCCATTTGTTGAAATAGTTCATAACGACGATCATGTATCGGTTTCCTGCTTGCGTGCATGGAAGTAGGCCAAGTATGTCAACAGCAATGCTCTCAAACGGGTGTTCATACAGCTTGGCTTAAGAAGACCATTTGTTCGCAGAGTAGGGCCTCTACGAACCTGCAGAACAATGCAGTTTTTACATCAACGTTTGGAGTCTACCGTTCGATCGATCCAGAAATACCTGTCCTTTATTTTGCTTAGAGTTTTACGCTGCCCCAGATGGCCTCTACTCGGACTATTATGGAGTTGCTGAAGAATTTCTGGAACTAAGACATCACGGGTAATGTTTTCTTTTCCTGGTCTTTTTCCCATGTTCGACATATTACGCCGGCATCCATTTTAAACTGCTGGCAGATAGCTCAAAAGCTTTTTGTATCCTGATTCTCCTACATAATGTGTTGTTTTTTTGGTCGATGTCCTTCTTTCAGCCACTTGCTAACCTTTGTTAGTGTTGGATCTCTTTGATGTTCGATTGCCAAAGTGGCCTCCTCAGTTTTCAAGTGCAGTATCTTGCAGCAGTCTTTTTCTTTGATATCCGCCTTCACCAGCATTACCATGTCGAGGGCCAGGACGATGTGGAATCTCGTAGCCCTACTGCTGCAACCGCTCTAGCCACCGAGCCATCTGACCCTCGAGTTTCTTAAGTTTGCACAGCCAACCAATGGGCTCGTGATCAGTACGTAAGAGGAATCTTCTTCCAAAGAGGTAGTGGTGAAAGTGCTGTGTTGTCAAAACCACGGCTAGCAATTCTCGTCCTGTAACGCAATAGTTTCGTTCGACCCTATTTAAAGTGCGGCTAAAATATTCAATTACCACCTCCGAGTCCCCTTGCTTCTGACTAAGAACAGCACCAATACCAACGTTCGATGCATCTGTGTCTATTACGAAAAGGTCGTCGGTGGTTGGAAATGCCAAATTGGGTGCGCCTGTAAGCCTACATTTTAGAGTATTAAATGCCGTCCCATAGTCTTCGTTCCATGCTAATCGACGCTTCTCTTCCGTAAGTCGGTAATGGGAATAGGTAATGGGTTCCAAGAAACCCTCGTACCTGCCGCTTAGTCTTTCTTTGACTTTCTACGTAACCGTGCTCAATCCATCAACCGAAACAACATGGCCTAGGTACGTGACTTTGGATTTGAGAAACTGACACTCACCAGTCTCAAGTTTTGTATGTGCTCCTCAAATGTCCGAGAGTAAACGATGATGTTGTCTAAGTAAACGAGTGCAGTCCTCCATGAATGTCCTCGAAGGACTTCGTCCATCACCCTTTCGAACGTCTCCGGTGCATTGCAGAGGCCAAACGGCATGACGTTGAAGTGCCATAGCCTATTTCCATTTGGGAAAGCTGTTTTCTACTTGTCTTTGGTATCCATTTCTACCTGTAAGTAGCTGCTTTGGAGGTCCATCGTAGAAAACCCCTTAGCGCCGGCCATTATGGAAAAGAAGTCATCCAAATGCGTTCAGCTGTCGGTAATCTACACAAAACCTCGAAGATCTATCTTTCTTCTTCACTAACACAATAGATGCGGCCCAGGGGCTATTTGAACGTTCTATAACTCCTCTGTTGCTCATATCCTTAATTAGATCTGCCATCTCTTTCGCGTTTGGCCACTGGGACTCTTCTCGCTGGTAGCTTGATTGGTTTTGACTTTACGGTATCGATTTTGCGTTTTGCCATCCCTGTTCGTCCAAAGGCCGCTGGTCCTTTTGAGAACACTGCTTGAAATTCCTCCAATAGTTTCTCAAACTCCATCAGCTGCCCCTTGGACAGTTCGGTGGATACTTCTTGTAAAAGATCCTTACAGCTTGTAAATTTGCTAGCGTCCGAACTAGTTGGGACTTTTGATACCTCCACCGTTTCCATTTTCCCTACCACAGTCTTCTTGGGTAGGATTGATTCACGCGAAGAGAGATTGGCCATCCTGACGAGGAAGCTTTTGCTGCATAGGTCGATTAGGCTTCTACCGGTCGATACACCTTTTGGTAGTTCGAAAGCAGGCGTTGGCTCCACTAACGCTGATGTGCCTTTTATAGCTGGCGGTCAATTAATTTCCACGAGAGTTTCTGACGTCGCGAGTTTCACCAGTTGTGGTGCTGACATCTATTGTCATCTCTTCGAAATCTAAGTGACACTGATGCTTCAATAGAAAATCAACTCCTAAGATGTTTGGAGTGGCACTATAGCGAAATAATGAGAAAGTTCCTTGTGGTTAATAAAAAATCTCACCTCCGCCATTCCTTGACTCCAAATCGCTCTCCTGGAAATACCCACCAACTTTATCGGAGGATCTCTTGTGATCGCCTTTTTGAAAACATGTTGCGCCTTCAGAATAGACACGTTCGCACCAGAGTCTACGACAAAAGAGCATCTTCGTCCGTCGATAAACGCTTCGAGAGAGAGACTAGTTTCGCCAGTAGTTCGTAAAAAAGTGTCAGGGACATTTTTTCCTTCAGTTTTACTACGTTTATTTCTGCCGAACGCAGTTCCGTATTCGTGGTTCGTTGTACAATTCCGGTTCGTCCTTGTTTGCTGCTAAGCGTTGAGGTTTTTAACGATAGACAACTGTTTGCTATTGTCTCCGTAATTTGGTTTTTTTTGTAATATTGGCGTTTTTTGGTACCGTTGGTAACGATTGGTTTTCCACGACGAAAACTCTCCTTCGTTTATTTCTTTCATGGAGTTCCTGTGCCAGATTAACAGTCCGACAATAATTAAACCCTGGATTGACTCATCTCTTAGTCCTTCAATAAACTGGCTTACCAGTACCTCCTGCACGACTTTTGTTGGACACCCAGGGAGCGCCGAAATTACTAATCGTTGAAGACCTAAAGCAAATTCGCCAAAATTCTCTCTGGGGCTCTGCACACGACGTCGCAGCTGAGTGTACCCATGGACACACGGAGGAAGTATCAGAGGGTTATACTGGAAAAAGATATTATCTTCCACATCACGCAGGTATAAAAGAAGACTGAACCTCTACCAAACTGAGAGTGGTATTCGACGTCTCGGCAAAGACAACATCTGGGGAATCGCTAAGCAGACCCGTCCCACGGTACAAAAGGATCTGTTTTCCTTGCTACTTCGATGGAGGTCATTTCTAATCGTTCTCACAACTGACGTCGAAAAAATGTATCCGGCAAAATTCACTCCAAGCACCCGGTCAAAGAATACGTTCTCAAACCATCACATACAGCACATCATCCGCACCGTATTTAGCATTTAAAACTCTATCTCAGCTAGCCGAAGGTGGAAAACAACATTTTCCACGGGCAAGCAAAACGTTGCTTGAAGGATTCTAACAATGGCCGTGATAACTTTACTCGAGCTTCTGGAAATTTGATACCTTGGCCTTAAATCGGAAACACCTGATGCATTGATTTATTGTGGCCTTGAGAGTGTTGGTTCCTCTGATGATCCAAAATTTTCTCCGAATGTGATTCAGAGTTAGTTTCACTCCACCCGCATTATTCCATTGGCGTCGATGTATGGGTTCAGTGACGATATATTGCTGTTTGATTTCAGCGCTTTATTTGCATTTAGACTCTTCATGTCCTCAGAAAAACTTCGTTGAGCACCCCTTACTAACCATCTTTCTGCTTCCAGTAGATCCTTTACTGTTGGCCTGCCATATTGTAACGATACATGCCTCTTGCTCCGTTGGCAATTGGCTTTAAACCGTAGACAGTATGCACTTACGCGTTGGAGTTTTGAAAGCGATGAAAAATTGAGATAAGTGCCGTCTTTGTGTGAAGAATTGCTGGGATGCATTGCTAGGCAGGCGTGAGATTTTCGAATCTCAGGCATATCTTGCCTTTCCATCATAGATTTGTCAGCTGGCTAATATTTTTGGTTTTCCTTTAACCACTCTGGATCATGCCATTAGGTTGAATTTTCAGCTAGGGTATCTCCAAATGATCCTCTAGACGGAATGTCAGCAGGATTCTCTTTTCCGGGTACGAATCTCCATAGTCCTTTAAAGTATTGTTACATATGGGATAATCGGTTGGACTACTCTAAAATATCGTGATTCGTTCCTAAGCCGCACATCTCGCTTATGGAATGCATTGCCGATCTCTGTGTTTCCTGGTCGTTATAACCTACAAACAATGTACATCGGTACCTGTCCCTAAATTTCCTTCGCCAGCGCTGCTGTGTACAAACATTTTAAGGGTACAAAAACCCTTTGAGCGCGCACTCATTAGAAAAAAAAATAAATTGATGCACTCAAAGTCAACATAATGAACGCCATCCAGGAAATTTAGACAGATTAATGCGGCAAAGTCATCAGAAATTGGATCTTAAAAATATGTACGTGCCACTAGGAAAGCGGCGGCGGACATTTAAACGATGCACGGTATATTCTATGCTTGATGCCATAAAAGGTTCTTTCAAATAAAAAGACAATGAGTGGATACGAGTATTTCACACACAACTTACTTTGTTTGAATCGAGCGTCCTTATGGGAAGGGCCTATAGAAAGAAATTAAGGAGCGTTTTCGGCTTACTGGTAAATGAGCGTAAATCAAAATCAAAACACCCATCAGCCATTGTTCGCACAGCACGCCACAATGGCAAGCTATAGCTTTGAGGTATAAATCCAAACAGTGACAAAATTTACTGAGTCCTATTTGAGTGCCACGAATTCCAGGACATTTATTAGAATAAAACAATTGAATGAGTGCAGGCATTCGATCTTAAACCAACAATGTTGGACTAGTTACGACGTCCAAGGGCCATCCGAGACATCCAACGTCATTAGAGAAGTTCGATTGATTAGGCTCGAGGAGAAGTATTTGTTTTTGTGTCATGGGATAACCTGAAAGAGGACGTAGGATGGGCAATTTAATTGCCAGAGAATTGCTTTATGCGGCTAAGATGTACTACCGGCTTTGAACCATTCGATTTGTTGGTCGTTCAGCGTGTGGTTGAGCTTGATTTTGTCGACCTTGCAGTCGGGATGTTTGATCTCACAGTCTACTGGTTTGCCAGGTACTAAACTGCTCTTATAGAGCTAGATCTTATCGTACTCAGAAGAATTGGCGAATGCGTGAGGAAGTAGAACTTGTTTCTTTAAATTTGTTTCATGGATACGAGCAAAGGATTTCATAATGATGACACGACCGCCCAAGTGACGTAGTTCCATAGCAGCATGCTCGCGAGATGAACCCTCACCGTAGTTTTCACCATCAACAGCAACCCATTTAATGTTGTTTGCCTTGTAGTCTCTGGCAAACCCCATTGACCTGATCGTTGGTTCTTGATCTAGTTCATTTCGTTGTTTTCGGCGTTGAACATGTAGTTTGGAAATGTTGTCCAAGTGACCGGGATATATCAACAATGGGCCAGCAGCAGAGATGTGATCACTTATGCACTTGCCCTGATCTTGATGCAAATGGTCATGTCTTCCAAGTCCTTACCGCTCCACACGTCGAGTGGTTCAAGGAGTTGAAGACGCTGGCTTTTGGGATCAACATTAACCTGTCCATGCCATCAATGGATTGAAATCAAGACAACCGACAATAGAAAGTGCTCTTACCAATTTAGGGCTCGTAACAAAGGCAAGGATAGTTAGCATCATCACGTCTGGTATGATTGTATAATGTAACGATGGTGCTCTTGTTGCCGTTCTTTATGTCCTTACGATCTTAATGCCGAATGCAAAATCTGCAGGCGTTTTCCAAAACAGTGCGACCAAATTTGGTCAAAGTATCAGGAATTCCATCGTGTTCGACGGTGGCGCGCGAATTTGTTCAGATCCAGGTGTAACATTGAAGGTGATCTTTGACTTAAGACCGCGCTTTATGGCGTTCTTAGCAATGCTGCAACAGAGACCCATGTCCTCGCATGAAGAGTTGGTGCATGAGCCGATTAAGACAAATTTGATGTCAAGTGGGTATCTGTTCTTCTTGTCGCCCAATTTTCTGATGGGATTTACCAAATTTAGAGTAAATGGACCGTTTACGTGTGGTTCCAATATGTCCAAGTTGATGTCAATCACTTGATCGTATTCGCAATTGCTGGCTGGGGACAAGAGTTGTTTCTGGTGTTTTGTGACTTCAGAGGCGATGCCTGATCGGCCAGATAGGCGACTGTTGAAGGTGATAATTGATGTGGTAGCACCGATTTCAGCACCCATCGGTGGTATTTAACGATGGCACCAGTTCCACCCTACTTTCAAAATGACATCCTTGGGTCCATCCACCGATTTTGCCAGTTAAGTTGACTTTGGCGCACTTCAACTCTTAAGAAATGTTAGCCATTACGTGGACGGCATAAGCACCACCAACACCGATGCACAAGCAGCCTAAACCACCTCCATTGGGTATGTGGGAATCAGCACCGATCATGAGCAGACCGAGGAAGGCATAATTTTCCAAAATGCTCTAATGGGTGATACCACTGCATAGTTTCCAGAAACCTAAACCGTACTTGACGCAGGCGGAAGTCAGGAAGTTGTAGACTTCCTTGTTGATATCTTTAGCACGAGCCAAATCCTTGACACCACTGACTAGAGCTTTAATCAAATGATCACAATGCACAGTCGAGGGTACGGCAACCATTTTCAATTCAGACGATATGAATTGCAATAGAGCGTCTTCCGAACGAAGATATGAAATTGTACGAACAATTTCCTGCTCCTTGAAATTATCCAAATGAGAATAGAAGACCTTCTCAGACAATGTCAATGGACGGTTCAAATGACAGCGAACAGCTTCCAAGGTTTTGTTGAGTTTTTCAAAAGAAAGTCGCTGTCGAATTTCAACATAGCACTTTCGAAGCGACGGCGCATGATGCATGGCAGTTACGTGCCTAACTATCAACGGCTTATTTACAAGCTTTGCTGACCTGGTTCTGCAAAATTCTCGATACTCCCATTCTGGGGTGATTGGTTAAGGAAATCACACTCGTGAGCTAGATTCGCTCACATTAACTCGGATTTAACTGATGACTTTATCGTTTAAACAAATTTTTGGCAACACCCGACGAAATCTTCAGCCCTCTCAGCTATTTTGGTAAAAGTCTCCTGCAATTCGCTTTCAGGGTTCTATACACTGAATGTATAAAATTTGTATTAAAGGAAGACGCCACAGTATCCTCTTAAGGCCCACAGTATCTTGACTTATAAAAGCACACTACCGCGTACCCCAAGTAAGTCATCTCGGTCCTATATTATTTATTTACTTGACCGTCTTAATTACGTATCATATATCATCGTTTTTAAAACGTAGTATTACCCTTACAAGGCAGTAATTCATAAGATATCTGCGCGCAGTTCTTGCATTTCGGCAAACATATTTTACTTCAGCTGCGAAATAGTGGGGGAGTAATTTAAATTCAGTTTTCATTTCAAATACGCTAGCAGAATAAAGCCTGATGCTGTCAAATTTAAGAAGGAGAAAGTCAACTTTATGCCCAATTTTTTGAAAGAGCTCAGGCGTTAAAAATGTCCTAAGTACCATTGTTGAGCGAGTCCTGTTGAAACCACATCTCAGGGCTGTCAATAGTCTGACTCGCTAGTCTCAGGAAATGTTCAGCCATAACAAGATATCCGTCACCATTTAATAGTTACTAAAGTGGCATCAAGATCCAGGTTGAACCTGAACCTCAACCAACAAGGGTCTCCACCTGGCACGATCTCCCGTCAGCTACCTATAGTAACGTATTCCAAGCTGATTGAAGTCCGCTTCCACTTGCATTAGCCGCATTAGATGCGGTCGTCCTCTACTGCGCCGACGCTGGGAGTTAGACTCGAAGTTTTAGGGCATGACCTACGACGTCTATACGCTCAACCTGGTCCAGCCTTCTCAAACGTTGAGTATTTAGATGCGTGGCATGCGTGCTATATAGCCCATCCAATTGGCAGTTGCATCTCCTCGTCCATTCCCCGTCAACACAAATGGGACTGCGTGCTTCTTCTTCCGCTTTCGACAAGGTCCAAGCCTCTGCACCATAGAGCAGAACCGGGAAAGAGTCTTGAATACAGCCAATTTGGACTAACGAGAGGGGGCTCTGTTACTGAATTGCTTCTTGAGCTCAAAGAAACAGCGAATGGCAAAAGAATTCTTGCTATGAATGCTCATCGGTACACCCTCAAGCCCACTTTCAGACGTACTCTAAAATATCGTGATTCATTCCTAAGCCGTACAACTCGCTTATGGAATGCCTTGCCTAGCTCTTTATTTCGTAGTCATTATAACCTTCAAACACTTAAAACCAACGATCATCGGTACCTCTCTGTCCGAGCGCGCGCGAATTATAAAAAAAAAACAGAAAATTGTGCCGGTTGTGTTCGTCCTATTCCGATGACAGCATGTACAATACTTTGTTATGGTCTCGTCTACGGTCAGACGCATTCTGGCCACTTCCGCCTCAATACTTCAAAGTTACAAGACGGCGCCTTAAAATTTTCTTGAAATTGAAGATTAACTTATTAGCGGCCTTTTATGGAGCAGCAAAAATTCTTCCTAGTGACGAGCTCGACAGGGATACCAAAATTAGACTTTATGCGCGCTGTCATGTGCAGCTTTAAAGTCGTCAAATAGGTGATGAGTGTCAATCTGAAATTTCCGGTCCTTTTTCAAGATCTGCCATAGTGGGAACATTTGATCGATGGTGGCCTTATGAAACCGCAGAAATATGAAACAATTGGATTGCTTATGAATGGTTATAAGCTTAGAAAAGATCTTATAGGCGATGCTAAGCAGAATTATTCCTCTAAAGTCGTCGCAGTCAAAACGGTTTCGTTTCATGTGGACCTTACAAACGATGCTGATATCTTATGCATCGTGTGTGCTTTCCTCTGACCACATCTTATAGATAGGCTGGTGCATGTTCCCAACTAGGTCATATCCAGGTCATATCATCCTTCGTTTTGGAGCACCTCTATATGCTTCTTGTTTGGCAGTATATATGAGATGGTGCAAAAGTCATCACCCTATCGGAAGATGCTATAATTTTTGCAAATGACGGCAAATGTCAATTCTACTTTGACATGAATCAGCAAGACATGAATCGCTATACTGCAATGTGTTACGTTTTTTTTGCGGAATAATTCGTCGGTGGTGATACAGCAGCGTGATTTTCGGCGCAGATTTCCCAACTGGGCAAACACTACGACGCGACGTTTAGCCGCTTGCCTGGAAGAGTATGGGACAACACAAGATGCTACCAGGTGTGGCCGGTACCACACAATTGGACACCAATCGGCTGTCTTTACAGACAATTTTAGTGAAAGACTGTAACATCTTCCCTTACAAAGTGCAGACAGTGCATCGGCTGTTAGCTGTTGACAGCCAAGCACGCGTTACCTACGCTCAAGCCATCCTGAATCTCAACCATGAGAGAGACAACTTTTCATCGAAAACCATCATGAGCGACCAGGCCCATTTCCATCTCTGTGGATATGTGAATAAGCAAAATTATCGCTACTGGGGCACCGAGAATCCGCATATAATCCACGAAATGCCATTTCACCCGTTCAACGTTACTGCATGGTGTGCTGTTTACGCTGGAGGCGTCATCGGGCCTTATTTTTTTGGCCGTGGGCCAACTGGACAACTGTGAACGGCAATCGCTACAGAGCCATGGTCAACGACTTTCTCCTTCCTCAATTGGATGAATTGGGACTGTAGAACATGTGGTTCCAACAGGATGGCTGCATTTCTGGATCGCCTAATCTCTCGTTTTGGGGATTTGCACTGGCCGGCAACATCGCTTGGCTTTTTTAAAGTCACGAGTCCATTTCAGCAAGGCTCAGACTCTTGAAGCCCTCAGATGATGGGTTTGTTGTCCCCCGCTGAAGTACATGTGGCAGTTGTTTAACAAATAAAGTATCGAGGATAGTAACACCATGATACTTCACGCCCTATTTAGTTGTGCTCCTTTTTGGCAACAACTGATAGAAAAGGCCTTCGAATAACTGACGTGAGGATTCAGTTTAATAATGCTACCACGTCTGATGGTCTACAATAGTTTCGCTGCTTCACATTCTGTACGTATACCTCTTAGCACAAACAACTTCCTTGCGTTGCAGGTACCAAGTCATTGGTACGAGGGCGGATCAATAAGTCCGTGACTTTGTGAATTTCTGACCTCTTTACTGAAACAGCAACACTGCTCCTGTCAACAGGCATCTGTCAGTTGACTCCTGTCAAAATTTAAACTTGCTGCGTCAGTTAGTTTGTGTTTGACAGCTATTTTTATCAGACTACTCACTAATTTGAGGAGAAAATGGAAAAAAGTGATTTTCATGTGCTTATTAAGCATTATTTCTTGCGAAAAAAAACCATTACCGAGACCAAGGCTAAGCTTTATAAATACTATGGGGACTCTGCACCATCGATTTCAATGGTAAAAAAGTGGTTTACTGAATTTCGTTGTGGCCGTACAAGCACTGAAGATGCCGAACGTCCTGGACGCCCAGTTGAGGTCTCTACACCCGAAACAATCGAAAAAATTCACGATATGGTGTTGGCCGACCGAAGATTGAAAGTGCGAGAGATTGTGGAAGCCGTAGGGATCTCGCATGGTTCAGTGGTTTCAATTTTGAATGATCACTTGGGCATGAGAAAGCTTTCCGCAAGATGGGTGCCGCGTTTGCTCACAGTCGACCACAAACGCAATCGTGTAACAACTTCACAGGAAGGTTTGGCGTTGTTTAATCGCAATATGGAGGAGTTTTTGCGCCGTTTTGTAACCGTGGACGAAACATGGATCCATCACAACACACCAGAGAACAAACAACAGTCAAAACAGTGGGTTTCTAAGGGTGAATCGGCGCCAAAGAAGGCCAAGATGGGTTTGTCAGCCAATAAAGTTATGTCGACTGTTTTTTGGGATGCACGCGGGATAATCCACATTGACTACCTTCAAAAGGGAAGAACAATCAATGGGGAATATTATGCCAACTTATTGGACCGATTCAATGACGATTTGAAAAAAAAACGACCTCATTTGGCCAAGAAAAAAGTTCTTTTCCACCAAGACAATGCAAGGGTGCACACATGTGCAGTTGCCATGGCAAAAATCCATGAATTGGGCTATGAATTGCTCCCTCATCCACCCTATTCTCCAGATTTGGCTCCGAGCGACTACTTCTTGTTCCCAAACCTGAAGAAATGGCTTGGTGGAAAAAGATTTGACTCCAATGATGAAGTCATCTCGTAAACAAAGGCCTATTTTGAGGACCTCGACAAATCATTTTTTTTGGAAGGGATACAAAAATTGGAGAAGCGTTGGACAAAGTGTATAGAGCTCAAGGGAGACTACGCTGAAAAATAAAATTATTTTTTTTATCAAAAAATCAGTGTTTTATTCCAAAAGTCACGGACTTATTGACCCGCCCTCGTATTATGTTGCATCTGTAGAAGTTCGACTTCGACTCCTCGTACTCCTTTTATTATCTTATTGAACCTCTGCCTTAGCTAGTTCTCAGGGTCAGTAAAGCGACTCTTAGATAAGACACCTTCAAAAGGTTATTTTAGTGGAGCTGTCAACAGTAGCACTCTTACCAACCACTCAACCCATACTCATGTTACCGGGCATGCCCACATTGGGCTGCGTAAATATTGAAGCCTCGAGAGTCTATCATACTTGCCACACCAATCTCTTAAACTACATTCAACGTTAGGCTCAGTTTATTGAATTGGTTCAATCGACAATTCAGGTGACCTCTATTTAAGAAACCAATAACCTGTAACGCAAGAATCGACATTCTCCAAAATCAAGCATTTGTTGGGAAATTCATTGCGCACATTTTCAGTAGAGGAAACATCAAAGCTCAATCTAATCGACTTGTTAACAATTTAATTGAAAGTCTCATTGAATAGTCGCATCAAGCCCACGATTTCCCGCCACAACGACGACAACAACGACAACACTCACGTGCTAGAACCAGCCCGTGCCCCATGTCAAAGCAGCTCAAGCCTCAAGTTCCACCTCAATTTGACTAGAAAAATATCTTTCGGACAAAAAAAAAACAAAACACACACCAGCCCGTTTGACTGCCAGATCCGACCGACGCAACGTCCAATTCTTGGATAAACAAACATTGCAAATTATTTAAAAAATTTTTTTCTTTTTTTACTTCCATTCAACACGAATCTTATTCGCGTGGATTCAAATTTGGCCTCTACGATGGTTTTGCTCGTAACCACTCGTATTCGTACTAGTGGCACAGTGCCACTGCAAGACATTTAGTATCGCCATGATAAATCCGAAGTCAAAGTCCTATCCCATGTGAGATTTGGTGCCTCTGCCTCTGCCTCCTACCTCAGAAAGAGCCTGCAATAAACTATGCTAGAGCTTGACTAGCTAGACGTTACATAACATCTCAGATTGCCGAGAGGTGGGGGGTCGCTTAATGCCATGACGATTGCAGCAGGAGGATTTGTTTTTCTTTTACCAGCTGCAGGTGTGTTTTTCTTTTGGTGTGAAATCGGTTACAACGACTAATACCACATGGCTACGGACTACTCGTACTATGGACTCTTTTTTAGCTAAAGATAGCGCAAGTAAGTCGGACTTGAGAATCGACCCAACCTCCGCGAACTATCCATACCTGCCCCTTTATGACGACTCAAATCTAGATGAAGATAATAACTATGCTGTGCAGTTACAATTACGAGTAAATAATATTTGTAAGCATAAAGTTCGGTACCGTTGGAGTGTTTACTTACACAGACGACCATCAAGCCAAAGATCAGTCATTTAACTCAGTTTAGACTCAGCCATGGAATAGTTGGCATTCTTGCACAATTTCTCGAGCTCGATGTGGTTCCACGTTCTCTTGCAGCATTTGCAATAGTGAAATTTTGTTCAGAGCATTGAACATGCTAAGTGATGGGGCACTTGTGGCCGTAAAGCTGGATTATTCGCAGTTGTCGTCATGTCCCAAATGCTTACCATGCCATGACGATCATCAGTCAGACATCAGTCTGGATGGCATGCAACGTCTTACTCGTATAAGTCTTCAAAGTGAATTATGATTTTAAATGGAAACAAAAGATGAAAGATTGATTTGTTGGAACGTACAGATACTTCTGTGAGTGGGCTTTTTTCAAAATTACCTGTAAATGGGAAGACATTTGGTGATGTTTTGTTGCGCGATTTGGTTTGAAAGTGAAGGTCTTGCTCTGGATAGGTGATCTCTAACACATTCCTGCATATGTGAAGCCGTTCATCTGGAGCTAGTTTTGTAGAGATTAGTTTTATCAGATTATGGATTGCATGGCTTTAAGTATACCAAGAGGTGGTTTTATCTTTTCTATTCTAGCCGCAAAAAACTGCCAATGATTTTTAGGCAGTCACTAGAAGTAATGCCCTCTGGAGTCATTGCATTCTTGATGAAGATACTATCATCCTCTTAACAGAGTCGGAGATGAGTTTTGCTAGAGATCTTAATTTCATGTATTGTAGATGATGTTTCACACCCCCAGTGTCCGCAAAGTAAGTTCAAGAGCCTCCTGAAATCTTTCCCGTTAGAACACTCTTAAAGGTATTCTTGAACATTACTCGAGAATGTTTGATATTCCTCCCAGGGCTTTAGTAGGCGTTTTTTTTTTTGGTGGCGTCCAAGGATGTGGCAATCTTCGGAAGATACTAATAGCCCGGGCTATCGGCACGATTCGCAAAACCCAAGTACTCGATTTCTTGGGTGCGCCGAAGTACTAACCCACATCCTGGACTCTTCTACCACTCTCCCCGCGGAACTGCCGTTAAATCCTACTTCGCGGGGCTGGTAAGCACTTAATGCCCTTCTTTCTCCGTTTGCTCGTTCTTTGTTGTATTAGAGATGCCGTCTGGGTTTGATATTCATTAGTGCTCTCTCTGATCCTTTCCAACCGCCGAAGTTTTTTGCCGCAGTCTGTTTCATAGCATCCCATATTATACTTGGTGTTAGCATGTGGTTTACGATGTTTTCAGGAGTTGGTATCTCTCCAATTTTCTCCTCTAGTTCTCTGCGCTCTGTTCTGAAGTGCGGGCACTGGAAAAATACGTGATGTGCATCTGCCCTGGCCGATCCGAAGTTTAAGCAGAAGGGAGATGCTTGGAAGCAGCCATGTCCAGTTAGGAGCTGACTTAAGTAAAAATCTACTTCTCCGTAATTACGTTTTACCCATTACAAATATCGGGTATAAGTCGGTAAGTCCATCTCCCCTTTGCAGACTGGTTCCATCTCTCTTGCTACGCATTTGTGCTGCGCTGCTTTTCTCCCAGCTTGATATCTTTGACTGAAACTCCGGGTTCCCGAATTTTGGCATCATAGGTCCTTTGTAGCTCAGTAGCCAGTATATCTACTGGCAGCATTCCCGCGATGACATATCATCATCTGATACTGTCCGATATACACAGCAAACTCTCAGAGCGCATAGTCTGTTGACAGAGTTAGTCGTTCTTGCGTATGACTTAATTTTCAATGCTCTCGCCCATATTGGTGCCACGTACATTGTGATTGACTGCACCACCCTTGACGGAACTAGCCTCATCTGTTGTCTGGGTCCTCCTATGTTTGTCATTATTCTCAGCGCTCACCTTTGCGGCTTTGTAAATGAGCCTAGCAGCGATCATCATACCTAGGTATCTGGTATCTGGTATTTGATGTTATATCGTGATCGCCCACCCTGGTGGTGATTGTTTCTCTTTCCTTGCGACTGGTTACCAGAACTGCTTCCGTTTTATGTTCTGCCAGCTCTAACCCAACTGTTGCCATCCACCGGGCCCCCGCCCAATTATCAAGGCTTCGCCCATCAGTGACGTTGTCTAATAAAAAGCTGTGGCAGGGCATATTACTGGTCTTATCGTAAACATCTTCAGATGACGCCTCTGAAGGTTGCTACGATTTGATCAGTTATAAGTTGCGGGTCATAGGTCTTGTTGGCGGCAGGACCAACGGTTGTCCCTACCAGGACTTAAATCACGGTACCATGGGAGTCAGGAGCCCCCCGGATTTCGGTCCGGGCCTGACTTGTTGAGGTAGGTCCTCTTGTGGGAGCGTCATGGTGGCTGTGGTTTAAACCCAAGTCGCGGGAAAGGGTCTTGTTGGTTTGACCCATTGTAGAGTTGCAAAGAAATACTGGGCAGCAAGAGGTTTTAGGTCGGCCTCGACTCATACCAAGGCTGGAACTTGTGCCTCCAACACAGTTCCGAATTGGTATCAAAGGATTGACGGAGAGCGATGGCAAGGCGTATCCTTGCTACCATGGATGTATGGGCATCCCGTAAATATAAGTCTACATGACAGGTGGTTTACGTTAAAAACCAGAGACTAATGTTACCATCCACCGTCTAACTTTTCGAATACTTTCATTGCCAATGTCTTCTATTTCTTCCAGGTGTTTCGTCACCACAACGATTGCAATATCATCTGCAAAACCCACGATTTTAGCCTCAATCGGGATTCCAAGTCTTAGAACCCTGTCGTACATAATGTTCCATAAGAGCGGTTCTAGTACCGATCCTTGTGGAACTTCGCTAGTTATATGGCACTGTCTTACTCCATCGTCGGTATCGTAGAGTAGGAACCGATTGTCGATGTAACTTAACACAATTTTTATTAAAAACCATGGCACCATCATTGACCTAAGTGAGTGTACTATAAGCCCCCAGTTTGCAGAGTTGAACGCATTTTTGACGTCCAACGTTAATACGGCGCCGTATTTTTTGGTACCTCCTCTCCATCTTCTGCCCTGAATGGCTTCTTCTAGGGTCGTAGTTACCTTCCGAATAGCATCTACTATAAAGCGAGCCTTTCTAAATCCATACAGCTGGTTTGAGAGTCCTGAGGGTTGGGGTGTCCTAGAGCCCTTTAGTTACCATGACCATCCTGTATGCAACAGCTTTCAAGCTGTCCGAATGGTTAATTTAAGGTTCCTACCCCTATCTTTGTATTGCACCTGTAAATTCTGGTGGGAGGGCTGACCTCTGGATCGCTAGCATAGTCTTCTAACTCTATGGCACTTGCTACGTGGCTCTACTATCTCTTGGTTCCACCAGTATACTTGTGGCCGGCGGTTTGTTGACGTTTTCCGTACCATAGATGCGTCGCAAGCCTAGTTACTGTTTTAGTATCTTCCGCAACCATCGTGTTTGCTGCTCCTGGGTTTATTGTGGATTCTCCAGAAATCACAAAAAAGTGTTTTCGTCCAGGATGACCTGGCGGTCATTGTGGGTGTAGTCCTTACTGACTTTCAATCTTGATCCTCTCACTAGGGAACTTGTTACAAAAGTTACACCAACTCTGGAGCCTACGCCGGTTCTGGTGAATGTGTGCTCGTTGCCCGTATTAAGCAGCACTGCGTCAAGTGACGATACTGCTTCTAGCAAAGCGTCTCCTCTCCTATTGGTCCGTATGCTGTCCCAATCAGTGGCCCATGCGTTGAAGTCACCCGCCATGATTGATGGAGTACGACCTCTAGCATCATCCACGAACCTATCTAGCATTCTCTGGAATTCTTCCAGCGTTCCATTTGGAGATGCGTAATAACTGTATATATATACCCCACTGACATTCGCTCGGACGAACCCTATTCAAGGTGTCATTATCCTTTCTTCAAATACGTAGTCTCCGCAGGTCGAAATAGCAGCTCTCTTTGAGGCATCCGCTGCCCAAACTTTATCAACGAGGTTCCTATACCGCTCGCTTACTACGGCCACATCAATCTTCAACTCTCGAACAGCTTGTGTCATAAGGTCCTGTGCCGCTTCGCAGTGATTTAGGTTAAGTTGCAGCACTTTCATATTCTTCTGAGCTTCCTGTGTTTGATATTGCTACTTCTTCTTTCTTCACAAAGGACGCATCTTGGGTTATTGTTGCAGTTCTTGGACACATGACCTTTCTGCCCGCACTTGACACAATTTTCGCTTCTGTCCACAGTACTTTTACACACCTTTGCAAGATGCCCAAAGTTAAGGCATTTGCAGCATCGTAGTGGTACTACTTTTTCCCGTATTCGGCATACCGTCCATCCGATTTTTATTCTTCCTACCTCCAGAATATTTTTGGCAGCGTTAATCGGGAGGCTGATGACTGCTGTTTACCTCCTTGCGTAGGCTGTCCTCAGGGATTTAATGGCTGAGGCCTGAGTATATCGCAGTTCCTCACACTGCTCGAACAGGGCTTGGCAGATCTCTTCCTTTGTACTGACGCCATTTAGTAGGCTAAGGTATTCAGTGGGAGGATACAGTACCTATGTACTATTCAGCAGTTCCTTTTCTGGCTAACCTCCAATACCTCTTTACCTCCAATACCTCTTTACCTCCAATACCTCTTTACCTCCAATACCTCTTTACCTCCAATACCTCTGTAACCCGGTACCTACGAGAGACAAAACTTGTTGCGGGTGGTTAGGTTTTCGAAGACATTGGGGCAATATAGTCAATAACTCGGCCTGGAACATATCCTTTTTGACTAGTAGGCCCTGTGACTTGAACGAAATACAGCATCGCTAGACTGGATTATTCATTAGATTACTCGTATACCACATTAGTTCATTAGCCTAACAGGAGATCGTCAGTTTCTCAGTAACTACGATTGGAAATCCTCCCAAGTAAGCGCGTTTGACGGATGAAATTTGATACCGTGCTGCTTATTTCTATCATGCAGACTTGATTGTCTACTTGTAGTAAATTGTACGGCGACCTTAGGCAAAAATATATATAGTTGAACCATTGAAAGTTACTGAGATAATGTTCAGATCACTTTTCGTGGCACTCACGCTTCTTGATAGTCCCTTACTGAGACCACATCCTACTCAGACACATAGTTAAAAGCGTTTCGCATACTATAATTACTAGATTGTCCATTTGATTTAGCGTTTCATGATTCGGAGACCGCCATGTCCCCTTGTGTATTTAAATTTAGATGAAGATATTGCTATAGTGGTATTTCATCCCGCTGTAAAGCCAATAAGCCTAACTTTGCTGCCAGACATGGTGCCATGCAGGCTATGCTTACGAACTGCCCTACCAAAGATGTTCTCTTTTTCTATCCTGGCGTTAAAATCGTATTAAGGGATCTTAATATCATACTTCGGACATTGCTCATAACCTTTATCGAGGAGCTTGTAGCAATATTCTTCAGTGGGGTAGTACTTGCCTTCCGTAGAGACATGGGCGCTTATTAGTCTTACGCAGGCGAATTTAGCTTTGATGCGGATTATTAGAAGTCGCTCACTCAATTGCCGGAAGTTCAAGACCTCTAGCCCTAGTCTGCCGCATAACTCAAATAAGCCCCGATTCTTTTCCCTGTAGCAATCACCATAATTCATATAGTCGTATATCACAGTTTTTCATGCTCTTTCTGTCCGGTTCATACCATCGCACTTCCTGGATGGCGGTAATATCTCCTTGATAGCACTCAAGGGTGTCTGTTAATTGTTGCGCTGTACTTGACCTATTGAGGATCCGAACATTCTACGTGCGGATCCGAAGGTCGTTGTCTTTTGAATGTGAGGAAGTGAATCCGAGGACATTAGTTGATTCGTCACATCTTTTTAATCTGTGAGGTTGTGAGCCCTATGATGGCGTAGGTCAGCATAATCCTACTGACCGCTCATGCCCTTGGTATTTTTATGCAGTTATTGGGGACCACCACTGGGGGGTTAGGTCAGCACCTTGAACTACGAATTTGATTGTTGCGCTGCTTCCTCAATCCAAGTTATAGAACAGTCGGCAGATTTCCGATCAATCATCGACGTAAGATACTCCACCTGTATTCTGAACGTCCGAACCTTTCAGGCAGCCAACATTGACCTGGTCCACCACCTTAGTGCAGGCAATGTGCGAATGCGGATTTTTCAAGCGCCGCAAAAAAAAAGGACTGCTGTGAGAAAATATAACCGAGATCGCCGGAATCTTCGCCTAACGCGTATCCGGAAAACTGTCAACAACTCCTATGCTGCCATCATCAAGTACGGAAGACCAGTGGAAATGCTGCCAACATGCCATCAGAGACGCCGCAACTAATATGCTCGATTTCACCCGACCACCGCCACGAAACCCCTGGTTCGATGAAGAATGCCGTCAAACACATGCAGTTAAATAAAAAGCCAACAAAGTGGCGCTGCAACGAAAGACGAGAGCTGATTGTGAGCCCTACGAGCAGAAAAGATGGCAAGAACATCGGCTTCTCCAGAAGAAGAAAAAAGATCACGGGAAGTACGCGATCGAAGATATTGAGAGGTTGTACTCCAGGAATAACTTAAGGAAATTTTACCAACAGGTAAAGAGCTGCTGGAAATGGCAGCATCATTCCTGAAATCTGGTACGAAGAGGGTAGTCTTGATGAATGGTATCTCAGCATCCCTTCAACTGCACCAACTATAGAAGCATAAGTTTTCTCAACATCGCATACAACATTTTATCTGCCATATTTGGTAAACTACTAAAGTCCTTCGCCAACAACCCAATTGGTCCGTATCAGTAAGGTTTCAGCCAAGGAAAGTCTACATTCGACCAAATTTTCACACTAAGGCCGCACATGGCATCATTTATAGAGATTAGCTCTATAAAGCCATGCCTAGTTTTGGCATCCCTGCCAAGTTCGTCCGTCTGTGCGGATTGATGATGAAAATCGCTCACTGCTTCCTTAAGGTCGGTTACGACTTAACCGAGGCCTTTGATGTCAAAAAAGGTTTAAAACAAGATTACGCGCTGTCACGTGACTTATTTAGTATAAAACAATTGAAAGAAATATACGGAACTCATAAATGAACACTAGAGGCTAAACTGGCTTTAGCGGTAAATGAGGATAAAACCTAGTATGTGCTGCCAACAAGAAGGGACGCACAACATCGACGAACTGGATAGAACATCACAGTCGGCAGCTATAATTTCGAGGTAGTAAAGGACTTTGTCTATCTAGGCTCTGCTATAAATTCTGCCAACAACACCTCAACAGAAATAAAACAAAGAATCACTTTTGCCAGTCGCTGTTTCTGTAGGCTAAGAAGGCAATTTTGTAGTAGGGCCCTATCTCGAAAAACTAAGGAGACTCTATGTAAGATCTTGATTATCCCAGTCCTACTTTATGGCGCAGAAATATGGGACTTATTAAAAGCTGATGAAGATATCCTCAGTCCTTTCGAAAGAAAAATCCATCGAAAAATATTCCACCCGTTTCATTGATGGCTTTGGAGAAAAAGTTTGACCTAGTCAGAAAACTGCGCGTATGTTGCCTGATATAGAGGACATGTAGAACGAATGGACACCAATATTCCGGCCTGCAGAGTCATCGATTTTAACAACGCAGTAGAGAAAGGGGACCTCGACCGACTTGGAGTGCGTAACTGGAGGCAGTTAGCTAAAGACCGGACTAACTGAAGAGGCTTGTAATTGAAGCCCAGGTTCATCCAGAACTGTAGCGCCACCTAAGTAAGTAAGGAAGTAGCTATCAGTTTTGACTCCAACTAGATCTTTCCTAGTTACCGAAACTCCTTTTCGAACTTTCTGTCATCCGGCGATTCGATACGACTTGCCTTGTTAAGTCAATGGATTCCAGTGGATTTCCTATTGGGCAATACAATTCTACTTATTATGTAGAGTATGACCATCTCACTATCACTATTTCTTTTGTAAAAAGACATCTAAGCGTTCGTAACTCATTCTCTCTTTAGGTTGGTGTTTAGAGTTTCGATTTAGCCAGAGCACTCGCAGTACATGTTCCTCAGACATCGAAATACAAAACTTTGCAGCTTGTTTGTATGCAAAGGATTTTTGTTTTTGCAGAGTTAATCACGAGTCCTACAGAAATGGACTCTGCGACCAAACTCTGCTGAGAAATTGGAAAAATTATATCTGCAGACTGTTAAACTGTGATGACGAACAACATCCCACCGTGAGACCTGAGCGAAGACAGACAACATTTTCATAAATCCGACCAAGATGAAGTTAGGGTAGCTTTTGGACCCGATGGCTGAATTGTCGAGCTATATAAAGCAGCAGGTGATGACTGAATATGGACCATACATCCCTAAATCTGGTATACTCAACATTGCTTGTTCGATCCTGAAGAAGAGTGACCCCCTGAACTGTTTCAACTACGGGGGTATAAGTCTCCTCAATAACGGACATAAAATTCTGGGTACCATATCAGAGTGATTTTAGGCCAGTAAAGTCCACCATAGATCAAATCCTGAAAAGAACCAGGAAAAACCTCTTCATCGATTTCAAAGCCGTATATTGACTTTGAAGCTTCAATTCCTGTCCCATGGATCCAAATGAAAAAGTAGATGCCTTTCAGTCACTTATTTACCATCTTTGTCATTTTTTTGTACCTACAAAAACTATAACCACACGCATCAAGATCTGTTTTTGGCTTACCTAGAAACATTGTATAGCAAATGGAAGCACAGACAAACGACTACGAATTGGCAACAATATAAAAGTGCGCGTAACAAATCGACAGTTGCTATTCGGAATGCTAAAGAAAACCTTTTACGCCTCCAATCTAAACATATCGCTGCCTCCAAAAAACTGTGGAACGTTTGCAAAAAATCATTGTCTCTGGTGGCAATAAAGATGTGAAAAGTAGTCTCGATCCTGACATGAGTAACAATTTTTTCCTTGACGCTGGTAATAATGTTACATCCTTTATCCCTCGGAAAGAACTGCAATTGCCAATGCCTGCATTGGACAATTTTGGAGTGGTAACAGAAAATGACGTTATTGCCTGTATGGCAGCTATTAAGTCTAACTCTACCGGGAAAGCCGGTATCCCAATAAAAATAATTGTGCCACTAATTGTAAGCCACTTAACTCATGTAATCAACTATTGTTCCATGATGTCCTCTTTTCCACAGTCCTGGCAGATTTCTAGAGTTTTACCCCTTGCTAAAAAGGCAAACGCAAAAACTCCAGGCGATTTCAGGTCAACCAGCATTCTGTCATGTTTGTCTAAGTTATTTGAGGAGCTTAAAACAAAACAAATCCAAAAACACATGTCACGTCATCAGCTACTTAACCCAAGCCAGTCTGGTTTTCGAGCTAAATACAACTGTTCCACGGCAATGGTTAAAATATTTGAAGAAATTCGACAAAGGCTTAGGACGTTTCTATCTCTACTTAATTTTTCAAAGGCCTTTGATAAGGTCGATTTTAAAATACAACCCCTGGTATCTAAAAAAATATGTCTGGCTTCAGTGACAAACCTACTACATAAGACGGATTCGCAGTTTCCTCTCTGGATAGATACAACGAGTCATATCTGGAGAAAAGTCTTCAGCTTTTAAACTTATTTTACAAGGGTTACCCCAGGAATGGGTTTTAGGACCGGTTTTATTCTGCCTGCTTATAAATGACATACCATCTGCTTACAAAAATTCTTCAGTGCATCTCTATGCAGATGATGCTCAACTTCGTTTGGCCCGGACAATTAAGGATATAAAAGAACTCAGCTTCCAACTGAATGAGGATCTGAATCGAATACATATGTAGGCGGTCAGTATTACATGGTCTACTCTTAAACTGAGACAAGTCGCTGTTCCTTCCAATTTCCAAGAGATCATTAGCTCTCAATCTTCTACCAGATACACGGCTTTGAAATATTCAGTGGGGAATGGAGGAGACGTTTCCACAACGAACTGTACGAACTGTACAGCAATGCTGACCTCGTCAAGAAAGCTCGGATAACCTGGCTTAGATGGCTTAGATGTAGGCGAATGAAGACCAACGTCCCTGCTCGAAAAGTTTTCGACTCCAACCCAGAGGGAGAACGGTAAGAAATGACTCATCACAAGTGGAAGGCGATCTCAGCTAATTTCGTATAATCTGGGGTCCTGGTCCACCCCGGACTAGAGCTCCATTTTACTGCGCCATTGATGCTAGAAAAATTATTCCGACGATTTGTGACATCGTCACCGACTTTAGTATTGGAGTCTAGCATTATTATTCCATTGGTGATAAATGCCTGAAGAAGAGGTCTTTGTCTTGCTTAAGGTACATTTTTGATACACCTTATCATTGAGGAATGGTGGCGCTGCCTATTCTTGCCTTTAATCTGGCCGGCAATATAGTGTGTGACCAGATAGCAATGTTAGTTTTTCTAATTTTTATGTTTCAACAGCTGTCAAAGTTAACAGTTACATCCAGCTGTCAAAATGTTCAGTAAGGTTTGCTGACTTGTAAATACGCAACGTGAATTCCGTCGTGAGGTCGGTAGTTATCATGGCTTCAGTATGCAGGCAATTCGTCGCACCGTGGAGAAGTTTGAGCATTGTGAGTGCACTCTTTTGGATCTTAAGCCACCAACCAGATAGAGATTGGTGCGAAATGAAAAAAACATAACCGCCGTAGCGGCCAGTTTCGAAAAAGACCCAGAAATGTCGATTCGGCGCCGATCAGCTGAATTGGGCATCGCCAAAGTGTCAACCCGGCTTATTTCGCGGTTGAATTTAAGCCTACATCCCTGTAAGACCGTGCTGACGCAAGAATTGAAACCAAACGGCCTTAGACAAAGCCATGAGTTCGCTAATTGGGCGCTAGAAATTTTGGCCGGATATCCGGCTTCTTGGCCAAAAAATCTTCTTCTCGGACGAGGTCGATTTTTGGCTCAGTGGCTATGTCAATAAGCAAAATTGCCATTATTGGAGCCAACACAATCTACAAGTGTTCGGCCAAGCATCATTGACTGTTTAGTGCGGTTTATGCCATGGCGCCATCACCGGACCTTATTTCTTTCGAAATGAAGAAGGAGACACCGTTACAGGTCATAGAGCGATGTTAACTGACTTTCTGTAGTTAACGCTCGACAACATCGATATATCCGAGCAGAGGTTCCAATAAGATGGCGGTGCATGCCATACAAGCGATGCAACGCTCGAAGTTGTGAAGGAGAAATTTGGCCACTGGGTCATTTCACGGCGAGAATTCATCAACTGGCCGCCGCCATCATACGATTTGACACCACTCGCTTATTTTCTCTGGGGCTGCGTCAAGTCCTTAGTCTACACTAACGAGCCAACTACTTTGAACAAGCTCGAGGCCATCATTCGACAAGCTCTTTCTGGAGTAACGCCGCACATATTGCATCGGATCATCAAAAATTGGACCGATCGCTTGAAGCACTATCAGCGAAGCCGAGGCGTCCGTTTGAATGATGTGCTATTCCACACATAATGGCATGACTGTAGCTTCAAAACAAAGTTAGAGTCAATTTTATATCTCCCACCATTGTTATTTTATTTAATCTTTTTTTTCTATCGTTCTTATCTGGTCCCCCCTTGCAATAATTTTACTGAAAGGTTTCCGGGATATGGGATTTTGCATGCACTTAATGTCTTAAGTGATCCTGCTCTAAGATCATGTACACTAGCAAATGGTTTTCCCGAGTGATGTAAGACAGTGTAACTTGTTGGAGACTCCAACTCGATTGCAAAGAACTACCACCTTGTTCCTCTTAGTCCTGAACTTATCCAACCGTGCGATCAGTCCTTATCCGAGATGAATCATTCATATTTTAAGCACAATTGCTTTGGTAACCTAGAGTACTTGCTTAGGTTACCAGAACTACGACACTAAACCACTGCAATCGTAGCCGTTTGTATAAGGATTAATGCATTTAGTTACCAGGAACCATCATAAAGACGTAAATCAAGCACTTGATTAAGAACTTGGTTGTTGGACTGCTGGTTCTAGCATGAGGATAGAGGATACATGTACGAGTACCTTACTGACGTGAGGACTGGGCTACATGTCAAACCTATCGCGACATAGCTGGACGGGTTTTACCAGTATTCCAAATCTGAACCTCATCTTAAGACCTCAAGATGATGACTTCTATCATATGCGACGTCCACAATGATTGCCAACCTCTACTAAGGAGTCTGCTCCAAGATTTTTATTTTAAACATAATTCAGTACACTCTCTACGAATTCTGATTTAACTCATTGCACACGATGTGCTCATAGATACATTCTGCACTTTCAGCAAAAACTGGGCTGTTCTAAATGAAATTATGTAAACCGTGTACACAAGACATCCGAGTGTAATTAATATCTGTAATTAAATCTAACATCTAAGTCGCGCAAACTCATGAGAACACAGTTTGTGTTCCGTGCAGAACTGCACGCATACACCGTACTGCGTCCAGTTTCCGACTTATCTGATGCAATTCCCATTGAACTTGTTCGGCTTGTCCGACCAAAGAGAGCAGAAAGAAAAAATGCGCATATTTGTCCAGCAGAGCCTGATTCTCTAGTATTACCTCAGAATGTCAACATTCTGCTAAATAACGAATTCTTCATGTCAACCTAAAATGAGCAACCTTGTACTCGTATCTAGCCAACACCCTGATGGGCAAAACGGAATAAGTCATATACTCGTACAACGAAAAGATATAAATACGAGTACCTTCAAGGCTGAGTCGTATCTGCGTAGTCTGTCTGTCCGTCTGCCTATCTGTTTAGTGTGTCCGGATGACGTGACGAATAAGACGAAGTCAAACAGAAACCTTAAAAGTATCTGCATCAGTGGCTGATCGCTGAGAAACCTGTCAAAGGAACCGCCTGTCAATTTTAGCAAACAGCTACACGCTGTAAGACTTTTTTGAGATGTGGACCCCACTAAAGTGCGTATCTTTGGGGTTGCAGAAAAAAAAAACCTGAAATCACTTTAATGCAAGTGGGTTTCACTTAAGATAAGGTAGGTACTCACCACGTAAATACGTATATAGGTATATCACTTAGACGTAGGGAATGCGTTGGTCAACTGGCAACTGGATCTAGGCACGTAGAGACATGCAATCGGATACTAAAAAAAGATGGATGATTAATTGAGCTGTTTATCGTATCTGGGTGATTTAATGGCATCGATGTCATTTGAGCTTGACTGTGAGAAGAAAATATCTTCATCTGTTTCCATTGCTTCTGCATAGGGATAGTTACGAGACGAGTTTGAAACACGAATCTCCACAAAACTAGGCGAATAGGAATCCCTCATGTGAAATTTTTTAACGGTGTGGAACCATGACATAATAAAGCGGGGAAGATCGCTGATGGATGACAAGATACAATTACGAAATCGATAAATTGAAGACGATTTTGTTGACTAAGTTCTCAGTTTAGTGTATGATGCAACTTACTTATCGGAGTATATCGGATGCAATTTGTTCACCAAGGGAAGAATTGAAAAATATTCTACCGCATAACTGATCGCAAAAGCAATCAAGAATTTTTGGGAGTGAGCTAGAAGATGCAAGTAAAATTCGACTGAAAATCTTGGCATATTCCTTCGCAACATTGCTTCATATACCGGGCGCTCTGCAAACTCGTGTAAGACCCTTGGGTAATTTCTGACCAAATAACTAGATAAGTACGTCCATTGGAGGAGGGCACTGGGTCATTAGGCAGTATTTCAAGTTCATGGAGATGCGAAGCTAGTTGCCTGTGCGCACCCAGCATTCCATTCCATTTCCAATTGGATATCCCATCTAAGGCAAGTACTTCTTTCACTCCGTTGAGTTGCGCGGGTCCGTCTTCATCTTTGAGATGGAATCGTGGATTCCGGGGCAGAGTATTAATGCTCACGATATGGTAGATAGGGTTTCCTAGACGATGCTCAGAATGTTAACATCTTTGCAGAAATCGAAGTTCAGTCCTTACCAAGTCAGCTCGCATTTCTTTTAGTATTCCGTATTCGGCAATGAAAACGTCTGCTCCATCTTGACCTCTGCTGGCCATCGTTATCCAACCTCCTTCTCTCTTGTCGCAAAGTTTCTACATCATCTCTCTATCATCCCTCCATGGCACCGATCATGACTTCTCCAGATCTTTCGGTTTCTGTTGAAGAAATGGAAACTGCTTTGGTATCTTTTGTCTGTAAGACTCAGAAGCAACTTACCTTCCTTTATCGCATGAATGCCTCCCGTACCCTCATCAAATCAGGGGTACAAATGGCCAGCTACAAACATCTCACAGGCTTTTTACTATCTAAAAAATCCGTCTTAGTATGCTTTGTGGGACTCAATCGAAAAAAGCCCGAAATTGTATGCGAGTTGCTGCAAAACGCAACTTATTTCCAGAAATCTTTTTTGCTTCCACACCCGCCAAGCATCTTAGGACGGGAAGAGGGACCTCCAGCTTAGGTTAAAAGATTCCAATGCATGACATATTTTCAAACCATATTTTCTGGGAGCTGTAAGATGTGACTTATCCTTCGACTTACTGTAATATCAACAGGTCCCTGGTATTTTCTCGTTACAACTTATTCATTCAAAAACATCCTTAAGACGGTACGTAGACATCTGTTAACAAAAGTTTGAGTCTTATGTATTATTCCACCCATAAATTGGTACCGACACCACACTAGAGCAGGAGTATCACAGCTTTGTTTTCAGGCTGATAACAATGAGCTTCCATAGTAGATAGCATAACCAACTGCAGTTTCTGTTTTTTCCAATTCCACCAAGACAAGCCTTCCTTAATATCTTTCTTTAACTTTCTCGTCCTTTTGGGTAGCAGCCTTCAATTGAGAGTTGGTCTTGCTGAGATTAAGAGTTTGAGTTTCAGCTGAAGGAATTCTGAGGAGTCCCAGTCACCTTGCTGTGGGTCATTTGGTGCTGGTACGCATCGTTAGCGTTGTCCAGATGCTTTTATTTTGATTTTGTTTTTCTTTTTAGTCCGCCGCTTTTTCTAGTCAGACTGCCTGTATGGCATATTGATTTTTGTCAACAAAATAGTAATGGTGATAGCATACAGCCTTGTGGAACCCAACTGTGTAATACAAAATCGTCTGTAATGGATGTGACTGGGAGTAGACGATGAGAGTAGTTTAGGTTCGTTTAGTACCTGCTCTGTTAGCAGGACTTACTTTCAGCTCCTAGTGGTGACATTTTCAGAAATTGCAAGCTGAAGAATTCGAGTAGAAAGAGTCCGGCACTAGACCAAATGTCGGCGATCCGTGAAAACTATCTACATATTGCTACAACACGAACTCAGTGTCTCGGATTGATTAGTCATCATCATTGCTATCCAGTAATAATATTGATACGACTTTTGAATATTATAAATCAGCTTAACTGTAGCCACAGGCGCAAATACTTCGCCTTCTCCACCGATTCGTCACAATCAGGATTTTGTAAGCTTCTGCTTTGACAATGGACGCACATACATTCTGCTAAGCCTAAACTTAGCGGCTTCCAAAACGAGCGGCTCTGTAGTCATCTGTGCAAACCCCATTGCATTCCTTTCTTGCCCTAGATTCTGGCTTAAACCATTTCAGTATCTAGCAAAACTTGCCTCCAGAATTTTGTAGCAATAGGAGATCTGATGTCATTGTAACAAGCGACATGTCCTTGCAACCAAAGTCAAAAAATAGTCGGCGTGTACTCGTAAAGCCATCAGAACTCCAGTGCGCGTTGTAGTAAGGACCATTTCTTTTTAAACGGAATGTGACTATAAGAGTGCAGCCCATGATATGAATATCAAGAGGAGGATTCATCAGCTCGTGTAGAGCAGAACTCAGAATGATAGACAAAGCACCCTACGTAGCCGAGACGGGCCGTTCTTTGAAGTGTGATACAAGCCTCAGTGACGGTTTCATTAAATAACCGACGCATAGGATTGGTCTTATCATACCCATGCAGATCCAAATAACCCTTCTCGGTGATAGGCCTCAAGTCTCACCGATAGCTCCTATGCACTGGTAGAAAGCCTACAGCGCCTTAGAGGCTTTCGACGTAGCCTCTTTTTTATCCAGGATGACACCCAAATACTTAGCTTCTTTGGAGAATTGGATGGTGATGCTTTTAAGAACTAAAAGAGTCAACTTCCTCCTTCTCGTAAAAATAACAGACTCAGTTTTGAGAGCCCATTTCACCAATCGTCGACCACGTTTAGGCCTACCTAGGGTTTAGAGCAGACATTCGCCAAGCGTGATCTAATAAATAGTGCACTAATCGCCCTATTCTCTGCATATGTTTAGGCACAAACGTCAGAGGTATTGAGAGCGATGAAAATTGAGTTGGCTCAAATGCATCATCGCGCTGGAAACAGAAAGCTGCCATAAAGACGACCCCTGCTTAGCCCCGCCATCACATATTGGACACAGCCAGCATTCGCAATCAATGTCCTATTCACCAGCATTGCTTTTATCTACAAAACTAGTGATTCGTATAAGCCGTGTTGTCTGGCCGAGTTACACAGGCCGTCAAAAGTTGGGTTGTCGAAAGCACACTCAACGTACACGAAAATGCCTAAGTCGTATTCCTTCTTGTCGAGTGTGGCTTTCATTCTGCCTACCAGATTCTGGAGCGCGTTCTCGCACGATATTCCGCGTTAGTAGGCGTGTTGCATCGCTGACAGAGGATGCATGACGGTTTTGCGCACATGGAGCTCGACCATTCTCTTGATGCTTTTCGGCATGAAGGAAGTCAGACTTCTACGAGTAAGTCTAAATCTCCTGACGAAAAGGCCACTCTCACTGTTCGCCAGGGATTCGGTTGTGGGCCAGTGCCAGACTAACAGCGAAATTTATCTTCAGAGTTCCCTGCAGCTAGTCTGTACCTTTTTGTAACATAACTGGGTAAATACCATCGGTGCCAGGCGACTTGAAGCCGTCAAAGGAAGCAACAGCATGTTTAATGGCCTAATCCGCCACCACAACCGATGAGATATACCACCTACGGCGAATTATATTGTTCAGCTCGCTACCAGCTTCGTTGATGGGAACTAGTTGTCCTAGAGACGTTGAGTTGCATTCGTTTGGTCCGCCTGCATTCCGGGGAGCTATGCCATCTGCAGTTCTGCTCATATGAAACCCAACTGTCAATGGAAGCCTTAACCGAGCACGCAAACAGACCCAACCTAGGTTCGGGTCCTGAAAAACTCTTCTCTGAACCTTTCCTGGTAAGTTCATCGCGTTCCCAGACAAGGTTCACTGAGCTTAGCATTCCGACTGCGTTCAGTGATCTCTTGCGTTCTTGAACTAGCTTGGAAGTCGTAAGAGGGTTCAGAAAAGGCTCTAAGCTCAGTTTGGCTGTCGCTTCAGATGCCAAATGCTTCGCCCCCTCCTCGGGTTCTCTGCAAGATGCGAGCTTTTCTAACGTGAAGTAAAATCTAATGTTGTCGTCCTCAAGAAAGGCGCCAGCGCCACATCCTATATTGATTTTAGAGCCGTCCGTAAAGGCCCGACTGCATTTCTTTCCTGGCTCAGATTCCTGCCGAAACCAGTCCTGTGCACAAGAAAAGTCGATTTCGTATTTTTTCCGCAACAGGAGTTCTGGTGTCATTGTATCGGATTGCTTGTCCATAAGACCAGAGTCATAAGACAACCAACGCGCAAGGTCATCAAAGCTCCAGTGCGTGTTGTACCAAATACCACGTCTTTTTAGATGGAAGATGGGTTTGAGAGTGCAACCCCTGATATGAATATCAAGGGGACTCAGATTCATTAATGCGTCTAGAGCAGAGCCAGGACTGCTGGGCATCCGAGACAGACCGTTCTTTGGAGTCTGGTAAAAGCAGCAATCACGCATTTTCGCAAGAGCGAAAAACCGAAAAACAGAAAACCGACGCATAGGATGTAATTGGCCTTAACATAGCCATGTAGATCCAAAGGACCCTTCTCAGTGACAGGCCCTATGTATTTCCGATATCTCCTCTGCACTGCCAGAAGGCCGACAGCGCCTTAGATGCTTTCGAAGTAATATGTTTAGTCCAGAGAAGTTTGTTTTCCAAGATGACACCCAAATACTTAGCTTCTTTGGAGAGTTGGAAGGTGGTGCCTTTAGTCACTACATGAGTCAAGCCAGGCAGCTTCCTCCTTCTCGCAAAGAGAACAACCTCAGTTTTGAAAGGATTGACTGGAAGCCCATTACTAGTGCACCAGACGTCGATCCACAAAACTAGTTATTCGTCTACGCCGTGTTGTCTCGCCGAGTTACACTTGCCGTCAAAAATTGCATTGTCGGAAACACTTTCAACATCGATGAAGACTTATTCCTTCAATTCTGACTACCAGATTGTGAAGCCAACTCTCGCAGGAATTTCCGCGTTGAAAGGAATGTTGCATCTGGACAGAGGATCTATTCCCAGAACAGTTTTATGCTCACGGAGCTTAAACGTCCTCCCTATGCTCTTTAACATGAAGGAAGTCAGACTTTTAGGTGAAGGTTTGGCGGTTTTCGGTATAAGGTCTACTTTCACTATCCCGCAGGTTTTGGGTATGTATACCAGTGCCTATACCAGTGCCAGAGTAGCAGCGAAGATTTTCTTCCGGGGTACTAGTAGCTTGCTTATATATTTTTGTAGCATACCTCTGTATATTCCATCGGTGCTAGACAACTTGAAGTCATCTGAGGAAGCAACAGCATGTTTGAAGGCCTCATACATCACCCTAACCAATGATAGACATCAGCTACGGCTTGTTGTGTTACTGAGCTCGCTTGCAGGTTAGTTAACAGGAGCTGATTGTGAGCTGATTTTAATTAGGTTACCTAAGAAGTGAGTCTTAAGCAAAGGACAGGGTCAACGCAGTATTGATACAATCAGATCTTCTGCGTCTTTGCAGTTTTCTTCTCTTCACCAGGGTCAGAACTTCGCATCCGATTCTGGGTTCGATGTATCTAAAGTCAGAAAGTACTTTTCAGGCAGCAATCTCTTTAGCATATCTGATGTTAAGTTGACAACTTAATGTCTGACTATTGTGACGAAAGTTGGCTGGGAGCCAATGTTGACAACCAAAATGAACTTAATAAGAAATCCAGTAGATGATTGCCTTTCAGTCCTATCCCTATCTTCCCTGTGGTAGCGCCGAATCATAGGGAAAATGACCCAACGCAACGTTGAATTTGTACCATACTCCGTACGCTTCGTAGCTTGCAACTAAATCTGGGTTACAAAGTTGCCCAAGTTAAAATGGCGAGAGTGTATTCGGCACAAAAAGACAAGTTCCCGGCCTTTCCGATCGCTATATTAGCATATAGTCGTGTACAATCCCATTCTGAAACCACCGATGGGTTTATTCCACATCCATGGCTCCTATATTGATTATGTTAGGTTTTGTATTCAACATGATAAGCCTCCTACATAGGGATGCAGTAGCAGACTTTGGACATTGAAGGTTAATCTGATTCGAATATAATAGACGAGTACTGCGAAAGGAGTCACTTGTGTGCATTCATTTAAGAATAAAAAGGAAACTAACCCCTCCAGGACTCAGACAGGTACCCGAGTCATACTTAGATTTATTGATGTCGAGGGAAGCTTTCTAAAAAACCCACAAAGACACAAGAGTTGTCTTTGTTTACCCGAATCTTGCATTCCCTGTGAGAAAATGTATTCGACTTTTCAATGTCAACTTTAGGGTTGGCCTGAACATCTCCCTGTAAGGAGTGATATTCAGAGCTTGCTGCATAAAGAACTTCTCTCTAAGAGTTCTGTTTTCCAAATTGCGTTCATCTACTTGAAGGCAAACATTCTCTGCTTTTGGCCAGCTCTGAGCCTCCTTCAGACTGATATCGTTGCCAGCCTTCCCAATTCAAAGCATTACAGATGTGATAGCGGCATACTTATAGGAAAGCCTATCTCGTTCCGTTCGTTTTCTTGGAGGCGGATTGTCTTCAACCCGTGTCGGTTGAAAAATCGGTTTCAGCCGGACCTTCTGCACGGGTAAAGGCACAATCTGGATTGTTTCTCAGGGTGAGCTTGATCGTATTAATCGACGTCTGCCAACCAGAACTACTACAGTTGCTGGTTGTAGAGCCGGCTTAATTCGGACATCATTTCATTCGTTCTTGTATCCGCTTGTGGGTCCTGGGGCCTCTACTATGCCTACGCGCCATTGAGTGCGGTTTTTGGAAATGTGCCTCAGCTCTCCCCAACTTTTTCCCAGTTGCAGAGCTTCCTTCTCAACTATTCTGCGCCACGTACTCCTAGGACCGCCGCGCATCCTGCCGTCCTGAGTAAGCGGGTTCCATTGCATCGCTTGGTTAGCTATAGGCCTGTCACCGCCTGTCGGAGAGTGTGACCAATCTACTGCCACTTTCGTCGTCGCATGATTTTGCCTATAGGTTCGTTAGAGATACGGCTTGGACAGAATATCCTTAAGATGTGGCGTAGGCACCTATTGAAAAACGTTTGCAGCTTCCTCGTGATAGTGGTGGACACCCTCAAGGTACTACATCCATATAGTAGCACGGATTTGACGTTGGAACGGAACAGTCCACTTCGCCAAACTGTGGATAGCATCCCAAACGCAGATTTTGCGCTGTCTATCCGGTTTGCTATATCCAATTCGGTTCCGCCATCGGTTGAGACAATACTCCCAAGGCATTGGAAACTCCCTACTCTCTCAACCGTCTGTCCAGCAATTCATATATGAGTTGATCATTTTTGTTTTTACCGAGTAAATTTTCAGCCCAATGACGTCTGCTCTCATTTGTTGTCATTTGGTCCATTATTCTGTGAGATAGAAGGCATACTTCGTCGGCGTAGTCAAAATGTTTGAGTTCAGATGTAAGACTCCATCGAATTCCTCCTTTTCCTGTTAACAAGGCCGCATTCAGCACATCGCTAATCGCCAATAGAAATAGTATTGGTGAAAGTATGCAGCCTTGGCTAACCCCACTTTGGACTTCAAATTCCTCAGACAGTCTTCCTCTGTGTAAGACGTGACATGTGGACCCATCATATGTAGCCTTGCGCAACGCAGGCCAGATAAATTCCCGATTAGCACTATCAAACGCCTTTTCAAAATCGATGAACAGCAGGTGAAGTGGTGATCGGTACTCAACACACTGCTCGATGATGATCCGCAAGGTGTTGATATGGTCGATACAGGAGGATCCAGAGCGGAAACCTGCTTGTTCGGCGTCGAATGTGTCTTCGAGGTGTTCTTTGATTCGCTCTAGGATCATTTTAGCTATTATCTTGGCCACAGCAGGCAGCACGTAGATACCTCTCCAGTTTTCGCACTGCATTAGATTGCCTTTTCTAGGGAGCTTGACGATAATTCCCTTCTTCTACTCGTCCGGAAAACTCTCGACTTCCCATGTTCTCCCGACAAGTGGGAACAGTAGCTCAGCTGATGCTGTTGGCGCAGCTAGAAACAGCTCCGCAGGTATGCCGTCAAGTCCTACCGCCTTATTGGTTTTCTGTGTTTTCTGTGGTGCGAATACGGGAATTTCTTGCTACGGACACTTCAGTCTGACTTGGGTGCATATTACGGACGAATACTTGGCTTAGAACCGAAGCAAAATGCTCCTTCCATCTCTTCAGTTGATCCTAATCCGATATTAGCAACGAACTGTCTAACCCTTTCACTGGGTATTGAGTAGAGTTTCGGCCACCTAAAAGATCTTTGGTGATTCTGTAAACGGTTCTGCTGTCGCACCTCGCTGTTACTTCTTTTGCTTACGTGACCAGCGCATTGATGTAATTGCGCTTGTCACTTCTCACGCTACGCTGCACTTCTCTCATCTTCATGCGATATAGGGACTCTAGCTCGATCCTCCCTGCCGCTGTAATTCGAGCTCTTAGTTGTTTTCGTTCGTTAATCCTTCTCCAGGTATAGTAGGAAGCCCTATGGCTTCCCCGCGATCGACCGACAATCGTTTTAGCACCTGATGTGAAAACAGTTTTCACAGCACACCAATGGTCTTGGATGGTGGCGGGCAGTGAGCTGTTGATTGTTTCCACTCCTCATGGGTGATGGTCCCTTAGTTCTTGGCGCACTGTGGAAACTCTCAGTCGGTCTACGTTGAACCTAGGTATTCTTGTGTTGTTAGATCTTCGAACGGCAGTGCATCTAACCAACTTATCTTGCTTACACCCAATATGGCCAGCTTATATCGCATAAGCTCATCCTCTAATTGAAGGAATCTAGCGTTCTGAGATCTTTCACTCTGAGAGTCAAGGAGCGTGTTCACATTCCAGAAATCAATCTTAGTCCGGGTATGATAGCCAAAGGTCGTCAAAGTGTTATCAGTCCTTATTCGAGGCATTAAGTCGGTTTTCGTAGCAGGCTGGATTCGGTAACGCGGATTGCTGGCCCAGGTTACCTAGTCTAGGTATAAGACAATCTCGCACTTGCAATTTTGGTCTACCTATATAAGGATTTACACACGTAGTTGCCTACTTCGAGGAGGTAAAGCAAGCACTACATTACGAACTTGATTGTTGCGCTACTGGTAAAATCCATGTTTTGGACAATCGGTAGTTTCCCGATCAATCGCCATGCAGGCCCCCAAATTCGAACATCGTATGCGAGTAAAGCCACCGCTGCTTTGTTTTTGTCAGTGGATGTAACCTTCCATCTGATTGTTAAGTGACGTTTTAGCCCTAAGCCTGTGTCCGAGTGCTAAGGAAGAAAAAAAAGTACTTTTTCATAATTTTTCTCGAAAAAGATATGCGCTCTTGAGTTAAAATCCCACCCACATTTATCACAACTGCCGTCATCTACAAGTTGCTAAAAATCTGCGAACCATTTGCGGACTCATGTGTGAAGTAGACTCGACCCTTCCATCCAACATTTCCACAATCACAACAACATGAATCTCTTCCACTACGTACGGCACAGCTTAAAACAAAAACTTTTCCACCTGCTTGCACCTTTTGTATCAATTCCAGCGCGCATTTGATATCTTTTACCTAATCACCAGTATAATTCCTGAAAAAAAGATACAAAAACAAAAATATATATATGACACCAAATGCACTCGCTCTACATCTAACATCACAAACAACTTATTGCAGACGTTTGTCAATTTTTTTCCCCCCAAAGTTTTTTGCCACTTAGTGCATTTCTGCTGACCAGACGCAAGTGAACTTTAACTGCGTCCAGAACCAACCTGCACTGAACAAATCGCCCTTTTGTCCCACAGTGTAGCTGATATTGACAGTGTCCACATCTACAGCTCATTTGTATTCGATAAACGAACGGATACATCGTAATTGCAATAAAATCGATTGTTTTACTCATACTCAAACGCACGTACAACGCGTCATAATTGTATCTCAAGGATTTATCTCAAACAAAAGACATGTCATCTATCATCTAATCGCGTGTGTAGTAATTTCCTCTTCAAAATGACAATTAATCTCAAGGATAAATTATCTCAACAACAATCCTTCATCAGACACGGAACTGCAATACCTAAAAAAAGGAACAATACAAACGCACCTCCAACAGCACCATGTTACGTGCATGCTTATCACTGTCAAGTCTGTGCACTGATATCTAGATACTCGATTTTGACTAGTTTGGAAAATGCAGGTGGGTGGATGTCCACAAAAAAAGAAAAAAAAAAACTCTTAAAAGCCGAAAGTATTAAGCCGGCCGGTCAAGTGACCTAGACCTAGACTATAAGAGTACTCATGCCTCTCAGTGTATCTTTGTGTATTTTTTTGTATTTTTTTCATTTTCTTTTGTATCTATAGCATGCGTGAATGTAAAAGGTGAATAAATCACCAAAAGACGTGAGCTTTTTACCAAACACCGCGCTGTGAATGTGCAAATACAAAATTTTTGTGGTAAAACACTTTCAGTTCCGTTCCTCGTCCGAAAAACGCAACGACCACCGTGACGTATGGTTGATTTATCTAAATGTAATTTACATCTTTTCCAGAGAGAACCATGGTAGTAAATCGCCACAGATAAAACGAATAAGACGACGAAATTAATTACTATTAATGAGAGGCGCCACAGGTGGTGTTAGTGACACGAGTACCGTCGCGATGCCAGTGGTTTAGGGTATCTCACAAGTGACTCAAATTAAGTAATGCAAACCTTTACATTTAGCTGAAGTGAAATGTGATAATGGTCCGCAGTTGGATGTCACAGTTCAAGGTTATGACAGTGATTTGTGCAATTTAAGGAGCCTCATGACGTTGGCGAAGGTTATCCCATTTTATCAATCGTTAAAAGTAGGAAGAGTTGCGTCAACTTATAGGCATTGATAGTTGAATCTTCTGTGCTTACGATAACACACGGTCAATTCTAACGACATCACTGACGTACGTTTGGTTTAAGTAGGCCCCCAGACCTAGCCCCTAGACTCTTAGACCAATGTATACATCTAAATAGATAAAATTTATTTGCTAAGAAAGCGGATGTTACCTGTAAAAAAAATAATTAGAAACGGATATTTGTTTCAGAAAAAAAAAATCCCCTTCCACATGAATGTTCTGCCTCTTGTCAGTCTGCTGTTCTATTGTATCTATGTGATCCCAGCGAACTTTATACTTTTGGAATTATGTATTTACGCCGAGTTGGAGGTGAACATTTTATTTCGCTTCAATTGTGCTAGAGTGCAGTTTTTTTTTTCTTCCAAACGGGGGCTAAGTACGAACACTTTGGGTTCAGGAAAAAGGAAAAAAATTTAAAAAAAAATTGAGTTTTTGTCAGCAAAACACGAAACGGATTTAAAAAGGCTGCCGGCGTTGAGTTTGTTTCGAATTTTTTCGGCGTAAACTAAATCTTTTCGCTGCGTAGGGGAAATTGTTTTGTAGGTTCAGTGAGTGGTTGGCTTAATTTCGAAGTCACTTAATGGCGGTTTCATAATTGTGATTTTGCGCATTTTTTTCCACATTTTTCATAGTTCTGATAGATACTGTATCCATGTAACTTTGCTGGCACTTTTCAACTAGATTTCTGTATTACTTAGGCTCTTTTGCAGTATGAAGCTCCAAATTTGGTCTCAAATAGGAAGCCTTTCTAAGCTCATCGTAGTCTCTTTTTAACCATCTCTGCCGCCTAAGGCGGAATTTTGATCCCACTTGCTTGGTGCAATAGAAGGTGATCAACCCAGAACTTCGGTGCACGTATCCTAATCATGAATCTAAGACGTAGAATGCAGATTTTCTGTACCAGGCTCTTGTTGTCATTTAGTCTGTTCAGTTCATCGTAGAATCTGATCTTCGAAACTTCGCCGATTCGAGCTCTAGCTCTAGGAAGCCTTTCATTTCGAACATCAAGGAAAGTTTGCATTTACCACTGACCATGTGTATCTGGCTTTGGTATGGAACATTGACATGCAATGAGAGACTCTCAGAGTGAGATGATAACCTTATCATCGTTCCTAGAGTTCACATGTGAGTCCCCTTACGAAGTTAAACAGAGATCAAGATACCAGAGTTTCCTTCCCAAAGCCGTTTCCTAACATCAATCAAAGGTTTCAGTTATGGTTTTACCAATCTTGGTGAAGCAGATGGTTTTCTCCATTGAGATTCTGTCAACCCATATTAGCTTAGTGTTGATATTTAGACTTGAATTGAATAATTTTTTTTAGGAAGCGCTGCATTCCGTAGTGGACCTGACATACTAACCTGTCCTTTGATGGTGATGGCGTTTGCTTGTTAACTGCGTACTGGTATTTGTTCTGTCCTCGTTGACAACTTTATACATACTGTTCACCCTTGTTTTAATAGCTGCAAAAGTGTAAGTGGCACTTTGGTGCTTTCTCCCCAAAAGATCACCGATTTAGTCTCACCAGCAAAGCACTTTGGCTTGTGGGTGAGCATCAGAGCAAAGGCAGATGTTTCGGTCAACGCATTCACAACAGGAAGTCAATGACAACGTTACCAATAAGATAAACTATAAGATAAGATAAACTCTTATAAGAGCTACTTCCATATATTGTGAGCTCAGGTCTTTTAAGGATCTTTAGCATCTAACCAGGGTGATAGAGATGCTGATCAAAAAGCTTCGAATAATGCGGAATTCTTTGGTGACTGTGTCTTCAAATTATCTTCTGCATCAGACAAGAAAGCATATGTTGTATTAAGTCTATTCGCACCTTAATTTTCAAAGGGTGTCCAGGACTCCTGAGTGTTGTAACGTGTGTAAGCTGTATCCAACTTATTCTGAAAGAAGTTTATTCCTCCTTGCCTAGGCTATGCCGCCGATTTACGTGCCTGGATGAGCAGATTCCACTGCATGACATATTTCGGAATGAAGTTGTCTTTGGCCGTAGAGCGTATTCACTGCTCTGATACTTTGCTCCTTCGGAAAGTAGTAAGTGTAGGTTCTTCGCCGTTCTTTAAAGATATGAGATACGCTTGGCTCAAAAATTCTTAAAGCCGATTCATAGATATTTACGTACAAAGGTCTGCAACTTGGGTTGGTTATTAGCATCCACCTTCGAAGTGCTGCCCCCATATGAATAGTAATACTGATTCTGATTCCTGTGCTGGGAACATTGCTTCTCCAGACTTAAAATGGGGTTGCGAATGCAGCTTTTAATTTACCAATTCTCCTTCATACACCCAGTTTGGCGACAGTGAGGATAGCTGAGACCATACCACCTACATATAGAAATATGTCTACTTTATTGACTTCCTGTCCGGCAATGTTGAGCTGACTGAAGGTATAAGAAGTACTCAGGGGTCTTATTTTAGCTGTGTTTATTTAAACCCCACTTTATTTGCCTCATCTTGTGGATTTTCGAGCATCAGATGAAGGTGCACTATCCGAAGTGAAGGTATTATAAGCAGACATCGTCAGAGTGGTCGAGCTATTTAAGATCAGCTAACATAGTCCATTGTTACCTTTCCTCAATATTTCACGAAGTACATCACTAATGACCACCAAGTACGAGTAATATATCGGTGACAGTATAAATCCCTGATCTACTCCACTTTGAATTTTAAAATCCTCCGACACCTCAGTACTGAGACGTTTCTGCGAAACCCTAATGCTGACCAGATACCATCTCGATCCAAGCAAAAGCCCTATTTATTTCATCGCTCTGTTATGATCCGTCGACGCTGAAGGATTAAACGTAAAAACCTGCCCAACTAGTTAATAGCTTAGACATGGCTGAGAGAACACTTATACAAGGTGGCGCAAAATTAATCATCCAATTTCGTTTTTGAATTACTTTTTTACTAAATAAAAAAAAAAATGATTTTGAGTAAGGAAAACTGTTAAGTGGAAAACATGATATCCGCCAGGTGGCTGCCGCTAGTGTTGATACACATTTGTACCCGTTTTATCGCATTTTCCATGAATTTCCGCAAGATTTCCTGTGATAACTGTTCGCATTCCCGTCGAATATTCTCCTTTAGGTATGCGATTGTCTGAGGCTTGTTGGTATAAACCCGCCACTTCAAGTAGCCCAAAGAAAGAAGTCTGGGATGGTTAAATACGGCGATCTTGCTGGCCATGCCAAATAACCAAAACGGGAGATTACGCGACCAGGAAACGCTTCCTTCGCAATATCCATTATGTGTGTGCGGTTGCACCGTTGTCATCCAATTGCGGCAGTAAGAAGTCGTTTATCATGACGTTGTAGCGTTCGCCAGTAACAGTGACCGTATTGCCGATGGCGTTCCTAAGAAAATACGGCCCAATCGCTCCTTCCGCGTGAACGCCACACCACACAGTGGCTTTGAGTGGATGTAAGGGTTCTTCGTGCACGAGGATTTCCAGTGCCCCAGAAATGAAGATCCTGCTTATTGACTTAACTGCTTGAGTGGAAATACGCCTCATTACTCATGTTGATTTTCGACACAAAATCGTCCTCTTCGTTGTTGAGATTGAGGATGGCTTTACAGCAATTCACACGCGACTGACGGTTAGGAGGCATTAACTGATGCACTGCTTGCACTTTGTAAGGGAATATGTGTAAGTCTTTCACTAAAATTCGCTGTAGGGTCCGTCTGGTGATGGCCAATTGCATGGCCTGTCGTCTTAGTTCTCAGCGACATCGGCAGCCACAGCCGCGATATTTTCGGCCGAACCACCACGCCCTGCATGGTATCCTGTGGTTCCACTCTGTTCGAGTCGAGTAGCTAAGCGCTGGAATGTTTGTCCAGTTGGGGCGACACGATTAGGAGATCGACGTCGAAATTCACGCTGCGCTAACACCACCGACCGTTTACTGGTTGAAAACATCGACATTATTCCACGCTCTTGCAGAGTATAGTGCTCCATTGCTTGTCCGTTTGTATACTCACAAATGTCAAATATGATTGACGTACGACGCCATTTGCAAAAATTATACAATCTTCCGATAGGGTGATTAGTTTTGCGCCACCCTGTACCTATTCAGCATTCACATTCCATCAGGTTTGCCTGTTTTTCCCACTCCAAAGGAAAATGCTCATTTCTCGACCTTCGTATGACCAATTGTAACACTCCTGGTGATGTATTGTATTTAGCGGCTCTTAGAAGTGTTCAGCAGAAACTCGTCTATACCCACTGCTTTATTTTTCTTTAGGAACTTGACTGTTACTTAGTTTTGCTAGGATATGAGCTCAGGACATTTTTACTTCGGAAGACTCTAAGTAGTTAGGGGCTGCACCGAAGTATTCATTCAATCTGCCGAGCTGATCCATACCGACATCATACGGTTACCATGGATGTTGTCTGATTCGATCAGTAATGAACTCTTTGGGGATGTTATAGACAGTCCTGATGTCGCACTTATTTGCTACTTCTTTTGCCTTTGTCACATCTACTACGTCTACACAACACGCTGCAATTCTCTCTACTGATGAGCACGCTGCAATCGGAGCGTTGATGGGTATACGCTCATCGACCTATTCTTTGATAGTAGCCATGCCCGGTGACTTTTCTGTCTTTCAATTAAGATCCGATTGGTCTAGTGCAGTTGTTATCCTAAAATCCGTACCTCAAATAACTAGGCGGTTGATACTGCACAAGTCCACAAACCCCTTACGATTATACTTTTGGTCTCCAAGATCGTGATCACCGATCAGAAAGTTATGCATAGTTTTGTGGCTTCTTACCAAAATCCCCCATCAGCATAATGATGTCGTCCTCAAGCTCGTCGTTTATTGGGACATAACACTGCAGGTGCTATTGTACGATCACTGTGAGGTTTTCAGGATATGAGAATGCATCATGCTGCTTAGTTCTACTGTGGACCTCAGAGTGTTCCCAGCTGGTCTGTTGAACCAGGGCCCAAAAACGGTTACCACAGAGGAAACCGTGGACAAACTCCATGGTCTCGTATTGGCGGACCGCCGAGTGAAAATTCGCGAGTTGGCTTAGATATCAGCCATCTCAACTGAACGCGTTGGCCATATCCTGCAGGAGATTTTAGGCATGAGAAAGCTGTCCGCGCGTTCAGTGCCGCGTTTGCTCACACCGGCGAACAAGTGCAATCGTGAGACCACTTCAAAGACGTGGTGCTTGGCGATGTTTAATCGAAATCCGGAGGAGTTTCTGCATCGTCTCGTGACCGCCGATGAGACATAGATTCATTGGTACACACCAGAGACCAAAGAACTATCGAAACAATGGGTTTTACCCGGTGAAGGTGCTCCGAAGAAGGCGAAGACCGTGCCTTCGGCCGGAAAGGTGTCAAAACAAATCTAAGCGTCGGGTTATCGCCAAATTTTGACAAGGGGGCTAAAAGAGGTTATACTAACTGATGGTATACTCATTTTGGCTCAGCCCGTATTTCCTAGTAGCAAGCCATCTTATACCACTCAACCCAAAGATGTCTGTTTTTAAAACTTGAACTGACGATGTTGTTGATTGTACATAACCTTTTGAGGCCCTTCTTGTCAAAGGCTCTTCTTGAGTTGAGAATCGTTGTCCGTGCACGAAAGTACGAGGGTCACAGTGGCCACCGCCACTTATCCTTCTTGAATATGGAAAACAACTTCAGGCACGGATAATAGCTTATGTACATATCGGGTATCTTAGATGATTACGTTTATGATATGCTTGTTTAAAATTTAAGGCCCAACAGTTTGTGGTTGTACTGAGACGGTCGTGCATATTATTATGATCACCAGAGTCAGAGGACAAAGTCTGATATCCTTATCCACATTAAATGCTTCAGTTAACTCAGCAGAAAAGTCTTGGCTATTAATTCCATTCAGTCCTCTACTGAATCATTTTGTCTGAGAGCTTTAACAGAAAGTATGGCCCACTGCGGTAATTATTATTTTTTTTCTCTCGGAACAGAGCACTCAGACACAGAGCTGTATGTATGTTCCTTTTGTTGAAATTTCTTAATTTTTCAACAAAAAATGAGTAAGAGCTTCAATGATGAAGTGCAGTATCAGCACCTATAATGTCAGTGCCGAGCACGTATAGGTTGACGCGAAAGTAGGCCGGACATTCACAGAGGTAGAGCTCCGCGGTGCCATCAGCACTTGCACAGCAAACATCGCAGGATATTGTATCACCACATTTAAGTGCTTGGCAAGAGATTTGTGCCCATCACGATGGTAATAAGCAGCCTCCAGCCTTCCCCACTTAGAGATGTCACAAAGCAGTCGTTTGGTCTGCCGGCAACCTGGAGAGTTATGACATCTGCAGTTATACTTATTAAGGTCAACTGTTAATGAAAGTCATAACCGAGAACGTAGACAGACCAGACGTACATATGTTCGGGTCCTGAAAAACTCACCTCTAAGCCAGTCCGTCGGCGATTCCATTTCACGTAATCCCATTAGGGCCTGGGGTCCGGACAAGATTCAGTGAATTCAGCAGTTCAGCGTTCACTGAAGTCCTTCATTGCCGAACCAGCTTGGAAGTCGTGACAGGGTTCAGTAAAGGTTTAACAAAGGCTTGGCTGTCGCTACAGATGTGAATACTTCGTCCCTTCCGCTGATTCTTCACAATATATTGTATTTCGTTGCCATCACGATTGCATATGTATGTATATCTCCGCTTTGAAGACAGAGGGAAGATTCCCTAACGATGAGCGAAATCTAACGTCGTCGCCCACCAACGCCACATGCTAAATCGGTTTTATATCCATCCGTGAACGACTATACTCCTTTCTTGGCTCAGATTCTGTCCGAAAGCACTCGAAAGCACAGCAACAAACGTCATGTCCATGAGGCCAAAGTCAATAGACAGTCGGCGCACAAAGTCTTCAATGCTGCAGTGCATGTTGTATCAGAGATCAATTGAACAGAACTGGCTTTGAGAATGCACCCCATGATATGAATGTCAAGTGGGGCAAGATTAACCATTGCATTAAGAGTACAGCCAAGCGTGCTACGAAAAGCCCCCATGCAGCCGATACAGACCATTCTTTGGAGTCTGGTAAAAGCAGCAGTAACGTATATTCGTAAAATCTTGTTCCACTAGACAACCAATTCATAAAATATAACTGGCCTTATTACAGTCATATAGATCCAAAGATCCTCTTCGGAGACAGGCCTCATGTCTTGCCGACAGTACCTTTGCACAGCCCGAAAACCGACAGCGCCTTAGAAGCTTTCGACATAGCACGTTCATTCCAAAGAAGTTTGCTATCCAGGATTACACCCAAATTCTTAGCCTCATCAGATAATTGGATGGTGATGCACTAGATGAGTCAGACCAGTCAGCTTCTTCTTTCTCCTACATTTGCCTGCAGCATCTTTTCACGCTCTAGCAAACTAACTTTTATCGCTTCGAGAGTAGCATTTCTTAATAAATTCCTTCAGACCTAGATGTCGGCAATGGTTAGGAGGAACTTTGTTTTGAAAAGGGAATCGACGACACCCTTCATAAAATTTGCAGTTTAGTTTTGGCGTCCAAGTGAAGTCCTATATATAATGACCTAATGGTGGTTTCGTCTCGAGATCGAGACTACGAGTAACTGTTTTAGTTTTTACTGACAGTGTCTCTACAATATCAACGCTATGATGAAAAAGATCCGCGATGTCGCTATCACTTTTAAATCATCCTTACGCTTACGTCGCTAATTCCCAACACATAAAAATGTTACAGTGGACAGTAAAAATGTAATTAAGCAGTATACAGTCTTTTTGCCCTGAAAGGGAACATCCCGCTATGGCTTGTGATCCAGGCAACACTCACTAAATTCAGTTTCGTTAAAGATTTTGCATTATAGGATAAATGAAGTCAAGGGACTAAGCAGCGTTTCTGTCCTTGTCAATTTATTCTACGGTCATCAGGACTGCACAATTGACATTCTCGAACACCGACGTAATGTCCCCTGCTTCACTTTGTTATATAGCTATTTCCACCACCAGTACTCCATAGAAATCGCCGGTAGCATTTCGCCCCTTTAAACTTTTAACCATAACACCCGTCTCGCTATGAATGCTCATCAGTATACCCCCAAGCCCACTTTCGGACGTACTCTAAAATATCGAGATCCGTTCCTACAACTAGCTTATGGAATGCCCTGCCGAGCCACTCTATTCCCTAGTCGTTGTAACTTGCAAACATTTAAGACCAATGTACATCGGTATCTCTCTTTTTTTCCTCCCTAAGTTTCTTTGACCCGCGCTGTCTACAAACATTTTAAGGCTACTCAAATCCCTTCGCTATATATATATAAAAAAAAATACACCTCTACGTTTGAAAGACTGAAACATATTTGCCAACGTAAGCTTCACAATTAAGGTTGTCATCTTCCACGCAACACATGTCACACCTCCGTGAATGGCTTGATTTCAAGACACTGATTCAACCGAAAACCAGTCCTCATCACTGAACGATGAGTAGTTGCTAGGAATGATCCGATGGAACCTGCAAATGCAGAACTGTACACTTTCTCAACAAAGATAGATCCTAGCAGTCGTATCATCGTAAGTCAATTCCTTGACAAATCCTTCCATATTCTTCAATAAGAAATAAGATGTGCTAGTGAGTCTGGGGCTATAAGCAACGGATTGTCTTCTTAATAAACACATTTTTATTAAAAAGCTGCTTTGATTGTTTGCTGGGAATGTAGTATATAAGCCAGTGTAAGGTCAGCAAAGAAGATCCTCTTCAGAATTGACATTTGTTTGCCTATACTCGCTGTTGCACAACTTCTCTTTTTTCCTTATGAAATCGCTCCATGGAAATGGAGCCCACGAAGCAGAAGAACCTTCAGAAGGAACACCGCTATTTACTGCCTCCATTTTTCCACGAATCAGCACCGCTAATCTGTTCTGGGTCAGACCTTTCATATCGAGGTTGAGGAACGCTTCTGGAGAGATCAGATTGTTCGACGAGATCATTGCTCTTGCAATGTGCCTGGAATCAATTTAATGACGAAATTTATTCGTACAAAACCTCATTAGGACAGAATTTTATATACTCAGTCCCAACACGGGACATCCAAATACAAGCATAGGCCGGATGAGGGCCATGTAGCAGATTACCTGAACCTTCACATCGAATTGGCTGCTATAAAACAGTCTCTTTGTAAGGGCAAAAGCACCTTTAACTCTGGCCAATACAGCTCTGTTAAAATATATTGTAGATACTGATCTAGACAGATGACAAGGTATCTGACTACATTTCGACAAGCAAGTGGCTGTTCGTGTTGTCCGACGATTGAAAATTTTCTTTCTGGTGTCTCTAGAGGAACCAGACTAAGACGTCCTAAGCAGACTGGTTTCCGACTTCTGAAAGTTGATTTTAAACTTCAAGTCATCGCAATATCCTTTAATTTTATCGAAGTCACGTTGGAAAAGTATATGAATGACCTCGATCTTTGGACCCGATCCATCAGATCACTTGTGTAAATGTTGAATAGGATCGGCGAATTTACCGCACCTTGTTGCAGACCATTTTTAATGTTAAATGTTCCAGCAGAAGTCACATCGCTCTGTGAGCATATTGACAAGGATATACAGAAGTGGTTTACTAATGCCCAGCCTGTTCAGCTTGAAGATGAGTCTCTTGAACCATACTGGCAGTTAGGCAGGCACCAGTGCACTGTTTCTTGCCTTTTTTCCATTGGATATCAGAAACCGTTTAGACGAGGCATGAATGACATCATGTCCCGCCTTGAAACCGAATTGATTGTCCGGAACTACATTTTTGTCCTCAACCCACCTAGTTAGGACTCCATTAATTACTTTCTCCCTGATGACCGGAGATTCACCGGGTTGGATGTGTCTTTATTCTTTCTGGGGATGGGATATACTCGTACCACCACAGTTTTCCAATGCGGTGGTACTCGTATAAATGTCCACCGCTTCTAGTGGTAGATGTCGAAGCACAATGTTCGATATTTCATTGGTTCTCACTGATTTGATTGATTTGAAGATCGTTTGGAGCTCTTCCTTCGAAATGAACGAGGGTAGTACCCTATCATCGACGATGACATTATTTGACGTATTCTCGTCACTGAACTGGGTGAAACTCGAGTTCGGTTGACTATTTCATTTCGACGGTAGAAATTGTGCACAACGACTCGATTTTCCAGGTCGTGGTTCTGGCCAATGATGTCATTCGCCTTGTACACTTCCTGGAAAGTCGCTCCTATGGCCTCTACCTTCTCCTGCGGACAACAAAGAAGTTGTCAGAATCAACGGCCTCATTTAGATCTATGCCTGCTGCTACAAGTAGTTGGAGATTATAAGACACCGACCTTTGATCGTTCCCCCGAAATGTTTTATTTATTTGCGGGAACGTGTTCTCTTTGCTGGTGATTACAGCGCAAATTTTGTTGTTGCAATACAAACTACTTACTGTCTCCTTTTTATTTAAAGTGTACATTAAAGAAGATGCAATTGAAGTTTGACAGTCGATGTATGGTAAGGTTTGCTCGGGGTCCTGGATCGAACAGGGAACTGCCAATAAGGCTCCTCAATTGATGGCGTAATATGACAAGACCCCTTTCTACCTTTTTGAAAATGATTGCCGACATAAGAACGCATGATACTTAAATGAACGAAGAAAGTTGTGTAAGCGAGGGACAAGAACTAGCTTCACAGTGAAGGAAAAGCATCTAACATCTAAGAAACATCGATTTGGCCCATACTTAAAAGTGTTCTTGCGTACTTAAATAACAATGAACCGAATCGATTTTACATTTTGTTTAGAGTAATTGTTAGTCAAGTTACTGGAGATCATCAACAGCTAAGCGTCATTTAAATATTTCCTTACCAATTTAACCAGCTCCATCTAACTGTATTTCTCTCTTTCGTTATAGATAGACTTGCTGTGATAATTATTGGGATAGTTACATTAATTTTAGGAATTATTTTATCATCAATACCGTGGTTAGATTATTTTATACTTAAGGTAAGTTCTTCAAAAAAAATAATAAAATACCAGTCATACTAATAATAACTTCCTCACGACTAGAATCTACGATTATGGAACAATACTTTAAGTTATCATTACTGGCAGCGGCCAGGTGTTGTGCGATTGACTAGAGTCTACATCTACAATGTAACCAATCCGAATGGATTTCTGAATGGTGAAAAACCGAAATTACAAGAAGTTGGCCCATTCGTATACAGGTAAGTTGCGAGAGCAAAAGGTAATCATGTGGTTCATAGTTTGCATAATTCATTACTTCTAACTCTCTGTGGATAAAGATTCATTACGTAACATTTAGCAATGCAAAATAAACTAAAATTATCTAATTATGTTTCAGTGGTCTGTCCAAATCAACTTCTTTTTCTATTCTGAGTATTTGCAAACCGAATTACATATGAAGAACCTGTATCCATATTACGACAGGCTTTAGCCACAGTTCATTAAAAACAGAATTTTCTATGATACACGTATTCTGATCTGCTGTTGTAAGCAGTGTACCTTACTTAAATATTTGTTCACTTAAGTAAAATTAAATTCACGTATAATACCGCCAAAGTTTCGTGACGGATCTTTTCATGTTCCTTTCCAAAATTCTTTTAAATCAGATGATCAAACCAGTGGTTCGATTCCCAAACTCATATACAAGAAAAGATAAATAACAATTTCTGGCATCACCATCCTTAAAAATCGTGCCCCAAAATATATCGGGTAAATGGTCTCCACGGCTTTGTTGGCATATACACACTGTTTTGTCGAAATTTTCCATGACAGTGTTTCTTCGAAACGTGTTGTTGGCATACACCTTTGACTTCAAAAAACTCGAAAGAAAAATGTCCAACGACGATAAAGTGCATGACCTCTGCGGCCAATTCTGATCACAAAAAATGGAAGTGACTCCTGCAGTAATTGAATTATTTCTTGGGCTGTATTGCATGTAGCACCGTCTTGATAACACCACATGTCGTCCACATCCATATATTGCAATTTTGGTACAAAAAATGTTGCGATAACGAGGACCATGTTATTGCCTGAGCAGCTGTATTAAGAAGAATGGTCCGATGATGCCTCCATCCACATTGTAGATGCGTTTGTTTCTCAACTATCACTCATAGATTTTCTGAACCCCAAAATCGACAATTTTGACAATTACGAGTAACTACGCCATCAAGATTGTTTTTTTTTATAATTTGCGCGCGCTCAAGGGATTTAAGTGCTTTTAAAATGTTTACACACAGCACGGGCGAAGGAAAATCAGGGAGGATGGAAAGAGAGGTACTGGTGGACGTTGGTTTTAAATGTTTGAAGATTATAATGACTAGGAAATAGAGCGCTCGGCAGGGCATTCCATAAGCGAGCTGTACAGCTCAGAAAAGAATCACGTACTCTTAGTACGTCCGAAAGTGGGCTTGGGGGTATACTGATGAGCATTCATAGCGAAACGGGTGTTACAGTTAACAGCTTGCAGGGATGGAATGCTATTGGCGATTTCTATGGAGCACTGGTGGTGGAAATAGCGATAAAATAGAGTGAGACACGAGACATTTCGTCGGTGTTCGAGAGTGTCCATTGACTAGGTGGTATTAGCATCACCTATAAGCCTTATTTCACCTATCTAGCAGGTGCAGAGATATTTTAGGAGCACTTGACCAGATGTGAGCATTGTACTTCAATTTTGGGCGGATGAATGCCTTATATACATATTAAGTCCAGATCAGGGAGGGTAAAGTATTTCTTACATCGTTTGAGAAAACATAGACTTTTCACAGCATTTTTGACGACACTGAGAATGGAAAGATTTTCGGTTTCAAGGATCCAAGTGCCATTCATGGACAATGGCTGGGTGTTCAAATTTTACTTTATTGACAGCAGACAGCATTGTGTTTTGGAAGCATTAAACTCTATTCTTCTGATAGTTCCCCAATTGGTTATGCTGTTGATATTGGAATTTAATGAGCTTAACATACGCTGCCGTTCCCCGTCTACAGCCAAAGATCAGGGACGTGAGTCCGGGAACACATATGAAAAGCAGAGAGTACTGTCGTCAGCAAAGAAATATATTGGATTAGAAGTAGCAGACAAGAGATCGTTGATGAAAATTACGAAGAGTGTTGGAGATAGGACGGTGCCCTGTGGTACACCAGCATTGAAAAAAAGAGTCATCCATCCCAAAAGCACGCATTTTCGACAAAAGAGCCTGATGCCACCAAGCTCAGTCAAATACTTTAGAAATGTCAAGCGCAACTAAATTGCTTTCGCCAGATTGATGAACAGTTTGGTTCCACTTTTCGGTGAATCATGCCGTCAAATCACCAGTGGACCTGTTGCTACGAAAATCGTACTGCCGGTCATTGAGAAGTTTTCGTGTTTCGAGATATTTCATGAGCTGATGGTTATTCAGCACTTCCAGGACGTACGAACAATGGGTCTGTAGGAGGAAAGAGAGAAAGATTCGCCTTTTTTTAGAGACGGGCAGGACAAATGCTGTTTTCCATCTGCTCGGAAAGAGTCCTAAAGAGTAGGATTGATGAAAAAGCTTACGCAGTAGTTTTGCCAACGAGGAAGAACACCTCTTCAGAAGGAGGGGAGATATAACATCTGGACCAGCGGATTTGTGAATGTTAAGATCTTTAAGAACTCTTGCTACTAGACGAGTGCGAAAGTGGATTAGTCCCATTGAAGATTCGACGCACTCAATTGTTGGCGGAGACACAGCACAGTCTGGGAGTGTTGAGCTGGCCGAAAAGTGCGCAGCAAACAGGTTGGCCTTGTCTAAAGAACTGATCACTGGAATGTCATTGTAAATGAAGGTTGGGTTGGAGGATGGGGCAGAATTTCTGATATTTTTGACGAACGATCAAAAATTTTATTAGCTTTGGGGCCTTATGGTAATTTCACCTCAGTTTTTGGTCGTATTAAATTTTGCACGCTTAATAAAGATGTTGCAGTTATTACTGGCTCGTTTGAACTTTTTTCGGTTTTCCTCTGTTGGGTTGGTCTTGAAGGACCGAAAAAACATTTCTCTAACCTTGACAGCCTCTTTACAGCTCGAGTAGTACCAAGCCTTTTCTTTTGGTTTGATATCCTTAATCCGACGAGGGATAAAGTTTCTCATACCAAAGAGAATGGTGTCTGTGATCATATCAGCAGCGGCATCCACGTCGTTATCGAGGAAACATAACGACCAGTTCAAATTCCTAAAGAAGCTGTTAAGACCGCTCCAGTCGGCTTTCTCGTATTGAAATACGGTTCCTTTAGGAATCTTTTCTCCAACTGTGTGGTCGGCGTACGAGAAATTAGCTGATATCACACAGTGGTCCGATGAGCCTAGAGGGGATAGCATATTGACCTTGTAGTTGTCGGGGTGAGAAGTTAAAAACAAGTCCAGGATGTTGGCGGCATGACTATCGATGTCTGGTATCCGTATAGTCTCATTTACAAGCAAGATAAAAATGAGCCTCTTCGCTGAAGATGAGTTTGTTTGGAAATTAAAATCAGCATTCACTTGTTGTTGTTCCATAATCCATTCAACGAACTCTCTTCTCTGTGCATGGTCAGTGGACTTCAGTTCTTGAGTCAATTGCACTTTGTATGCATGAAGATGCAAAATCTTTTGTGGGAATCTCGAAATGTCCAAATCTTGACTACGGTACCGAATTGATGTTCCTGGACATTCAGCAACACTCTCACGAACTGCTTCGATGTTTTGTGCTGAACGACTTGTTGAAGGACGGCCAGAGTATCTAAGATCACTAATTGATCCAATCTCCCTCAATTTTTGAACTAATCTCTTCACAGTTGATGAAGTTAAATCTTTTTTTTCTTTTGCTTGGCAAGATTTTACAACACAAATGGTGCAAAATTTAAGTCTCACGTGAAATTTAGGATACCATTTAACAGCATTGCCTATATGCAAACTTTCGCAAGTGAGGACTTGTGCTTATGGATAAGTCTCTTATGCTTCGGTTGTTCAGAGTGGGCAAATAAGGTCACTCTCTCTGTGTATAAAGTCACAAGATGAACAGCACAATGTGCGAAGAACATGCGCCGTGATCCTGCCATAACGAGGAAATCTATGCGGCTGCTAAAGGGTGAGCCAACAGATGTTGTGGATGTTGATTGTCAATTACTGTCATTTACTGGATTTAATGTGGTTGATCTTTTTGACAGATGTCGTACGATCTTTGGCAATTTTATTCTATAACGTCCGTGAACAATATGTGATCTGTAAAAGTTACATTTCATAAAATTCGTGGATTTTTCGGTCCATAGGGCGGGCGATTATCCCTATTAAGCCCGGAATTCGTGCAATGGTCAAGCGTTTTGAAGAAACTGGTGCGGCATCGGGTCACCACGTACACGCCAAAACATCAACACTGTGACCGAAAGTGTTCAAAACTAGCCATGCACCCCAATTCATCGCAAAAGTCAACAATTGGGCCTCACTTATGGCGCTTTATGACGAATTTTAAAAGTTCACCTTCAAAAAATCCAAATTACACAACAATTGAAGCCATTGGACTATTTAGGGCGTCGCCGATTTGTTAACTGGTTCTTGGATAGCCAGGACAATTTTTCACCGAACTTGATCTTTTCCGACGAAGCCCATTTTTGGATGGATGGGTACGTAAAAAAACAAAATTGTATTTCTGGGGACCGGAAAACCCGATTCACGAAAAACCAACGCTTCCTAAAAAGGTCACTGTGGTGCGGATTATGGGTTGGCGGCATCATTGGCCGGTACTTTTTCGAACATGGGCCTGGAGAGATAGTTACAGTGAATGGAGAATGTTACCGCAACATGTTGATCGGCTATTTTTTTTTTGCAAAATTGACGAATTGGGTCTGGACGATAACTGGTTTCAACAGAATGGTGCTACCGCCCACACAAGCCATCAATCAAACAATTCATTGCGTACGAAATACGAAGATAGCATTATTTGATTTTTGATTGGTCTCCTAGGTCACGCGAGTTGACACTTTTAGGCTTCTTCCTGTGAGGTTATTTAAAGAGTAAGGTGTATGCTAATAACCCAGCGACAATTCAGGATCTCAAACATAACATCCAAACTGAAATTGCGGCCATTGACCTACTTATTCTTCAAAAAGTCGTTGATAATTTTGACATGAACGATTTTGTGTTACACTGATAATTGGAACATTGATTTCACAATAAACGTGTGTTTAATTTAACGAAAACCTGCACACTAGCTGTTGTCTCACCCTTTATCAGTCAGGATCCAACTGATCATATGGCAATCCATGTGCCCTAGCAGTATGCCAACAATGACCAGGCGGTTGAGGTTGCAAAAGTAAACAAATCCTTCGCCGTTGTCATTTTTTTGTGTCGCGAAACTGCATAATACCATCACATGCTTGAACGCTGTGATACTATTACCTACCTTCGCGTTGAAGCCTCTCATTACGATCACGATACCTCCGTTGGACGTTGCGTTTATGGCTGCGTTCAGTTTGCTATAAAAATTGTCCTTGCCATCCTCATTCGCGTAGTTTGGTGAAGCGTAGAACTGGGCAATTATTACGTTCCTGGCTTTACCCTTGAATTTCGCTTTCAATATTGTGTCACCTTAAGGGGAGTAGGTAGTAACATTGTCTTCAGTTTTGGGGTAAGTAAGAGCCCTACCCCATATTCGAGAGTGGTGTTCATTGATTTCCCAAAATATGCCAGTTATGCACCGTTCGATGCCGTGTTCCGGCCGTTTAATTTCGCTCACTCCAACGATGTCTAGTTTGTTCCGCAAGTTGTAGGAATCCATGATTTTTGGGCCCCATTTTGCGTTGTCAATTAGTGTTCTGACGTTCCAGAATCCAATTGCTGCCCATGGATGTTAGTCGACGTTTGAGAACAAAGTATACATTTCTATCCGAAGCACGTGTTTTACGCTTTCGACTCCAATGTTTTACAACATTGGCTTTGGAGACCCGCCATCCGCCCTCTTTAAGCTCAGTAATTTCTGAAAGAACTCTCAGCTGAAGGCATGCAGCACCTAGTAGTACTCTAGCTGTTCATCTGCAGAGGCATCATCATTGTTTTTAGCGAAATCAGAATCCATTGCTTCTATCAGACCCATAACTAATCGGCTGTGATGCCAATTGATTAAACAGGTCAACAGCAAGTGTCTCCTTTACATTGGGGTGTGACTTAACATCATTTCCTTTTTGAGTGTCCCTCCCTGGTTCACCTGACTGCAACATTTGGTCAATTATTGACTGTGATTTTGGTATGTCACTTCTGTATCCCAGAAAGCGTATACAATGGAATATTTTATGCTCCGTGTCTTCCTCCTGACTTGGGCAGTCTGGTCAAAAAGGTGAGCTATCGTGCCCGAGGCGGTGTAGATATTTCCTATAGCCAGTGTGGCCAGATAGGAACTGCGTTAGGTGGTAGTTACAGCCCCCGTGTTTTCGACTTATCCAGTCTTGGATTGTCGGTATTAATTTATACGTCCATCTGCCTTATGTTGTATTAGTCCAACGGGCTTGCCAAATAGTTATTGACGCTGCCTTTTCTTCAGTTTTAATTGTCTTGATGCCGTTGGCGTCATTCTGGCATTTTTCCATTGTATATTCAGAGCGTCTCGTTTGATAGGATGTCAACGGGGACCATTCCAGCGTCTGAGAGTGTTCCAAAACCGGTAATTGTGCTTAACGCGCAGAGTCAGTATGTTGAGGTTTGTCTACTTTTAGACTCTTTCGTTCTTAGTGCCCCTACCCAGACTGGCGTGGCATACAGAAGGATTGATGTTGTTACTCTGGAAAGTAGAATTCTTTTAATGCATCTACAATAGATCCACCGATATTAAGTAAAATACGTAATAGAGGTGCCTGCAACTTTCGAGGCATTTTGTTGTTCAAAATACCTCCCAAGTACTACATATTTCTTTGGACGTGATGGTTTGGTTACCGATCTGAAAATTGGCGAATTCAATGGTCTTCCAACTTGCTATGGGGACTGCTTCGGTTTTATGATCTGCCAGCTCAAATCCGACAGAGAAAAGTCAATCTTTTATCAGAGCGATTGCTCCGTTTGTAGCTGATTCCCCTTCATGGACTTGTTTGGCTACTATCACGATGCCAATGTGGTCGCCAAATCCAAAATCGTTACTTTCCTGGGCAGCGTTAATCGTAAGACTCCGACATATATTATGTTTCGTGATAGTGGCCCTAGGACCGATCCCGGTGGGACCCCCGTTGTCACTTTGCAGTATTTTACGCCTTTTTCCGAATTGTACCTCAGCTTCCTATTGTTGAAATAGTTCATCACTATCCTCAGCAAATAGTACAGTGGGTCCATCCCACCATCTCATGGATAACCAGTTCGCAGAGTTAAAAGTGTTCTTAATGTCCAGCGTAACTACTGCACGGTACCCCTTTGTGCCGTATAGCCATCTTTCTCCCGTGATGACACCCTTTGCGATATCGACTACCTCTCGTATGGCATCAATAGTTGAACGGATCATTTCTAGAGACAAATTGGTTGGCTGAGAAGGCTTCTTGCTCTTCTGCTACTGCTGGCAGTCTATTATAGATTTCCTTTCGGATGTCGTTCCCATGGTGTCCAAGAGGCATATTGGGCGATAGAAAGATCGGGCTTCCTATCTTTTGTAGCAGACTCTGATGTTATGTTTTCACCATCTTTCGGGAAAGGTTCTTTCTTCGAGACTCTTTTTCATTATTCCTATGAAGAGCTCGGGTCTCTTTTTGACAGCCGCTTTTATTGCTTTATTCAGGATGCCGTTAGATCCAGGCGCTTTGCTATCATGCCGCATGCCTTTAGCAACTCGTTCAGGATGATTTCCTCTGGACTGACTTCTCTTATGATGTTGCACATAGTGGCTGATGTTTGCGGGAAAGGTGCTCTACTGTTGATCTTAGCATTTTATGTTATGTCGGCTTCTTGACATATACACATGCTTTTGAAGCATGTGGTTTTGGTTTCTTTAATGGCTCTAATTAGGTTACGTCTCGCCGGTCTAAGATTGTCCAGCCGCTGCTGAAAGTCTGGTCTTCTTCTTACAGGCTAAACTTTGCGCCGAGCCTGTAAACATTTCGCCAGGAGTGCCTTGATTTCATCGTTCCACCACGCTGTGAGGTCTTCCTGCTATGTGCTCTTCTAGGTATTGATACATCGCATGCTGCTTTGATGATAGCTGTGAGATAAGATGCACGTGTTTCCGCTGTTCCACTTATGTCAAATCACCGTTTAACATCTATCATTCCGTTTTGCATTGTCATGTATGTTTTGGGAGGTGGGCCGATTTCATTTCTTTGATCTCCATTAATATCGCCTGGTTGCCGCTATGAAAATATTCCTCACTGACCCTCCACTTGATGGTACCTAGAGTAGAGTTGCTTGCAAAGGTTATGTTGATGATGGAGCCCACTTGCGCTTTCCGATAGTGTTAGCCTTTCCAATAGGGTCTGTCCTCTGATGTTGGTGAGTCTGTTGCCCCACTCTATGGCCCATACATTTCAGTCGCCTCCTATAACCACTGAGGATCTGTGGAGCGCATCCGTAATCAGATTGTCCAGCATCAATAGATATTCGCTAGCAGTCAAGCTAGGTCTTTCATAGCAGCTGTAAAAAATTTTACCCACACGAAACCTTCCTCGTCTAAATCGCTGACTGTTTTTGGGATATGTGACAACCCAGTTATGGTTTTGGTCGGGATGTAGGGCTTGCTGACCATGATAACGCCGCCCTTTAGTGCTTTGCCGTTTGTACAAGGATATCATGAGCTATTCTACAATGATTCAGATTTATTTGTATTATCTTCATGATCTTTTGTTTGTAATTGCTCTCTGAGAGACTGAACATCTGCTGCTTTATATCGCCTGAACGGTCTTTCTTGAAGAATATGCGGGATGGTTCCTTAACATAGTTCTTCGCTATGTGGCCCTCTATTGCACATCTTCAACATAACTTGGGGCGATCTTCTGCGCTTCTGCATGTAGCCGAACTCAAGGCATTTACAGCATTTTTTAAGCAACTGGACTCTTAACCTAACCCAGCCGATTTTAGTTCTTCCTTCTCTAGCGGGGCTGATACTCGTACCATCACATGTTTGAACGTACTGTTGTTGTTAGCTACCTTCGTGTTAAAGCCTCTCATTACGATCACTGTATCTCAGTTCGACGTTGGGTGTATGGCTGCGCTCAGTATGCTATAAAAACTTGTCATCCTCATCCGCTTAGTTTGGTAAAACATAGAACTGGGCAATGATTACATTCCTGGCCTTGTCCTTGAATTTCGCTTTCAATGTCATGTCACCATAAAGGGCATAGGTCGCAAGGTTGTCTCCAGTTTTGCACGGTTCGACTCCGTGTTCCCGCTGTTTAACTTCGGTCACTCCAAGTTTCTACCGCAAGTTATAGGAATCTATGATTTTTGGGCCCCATTTTGCGTTGTCAATTAGAGTCCTAACATTCCAGAATCCAATCATTGCCCATGGATAGATAGTCGACGATCGAGAACAAAGCATTTTGAAATGTTTTACGTTTGCAACTCCCTAATCCACAAATTCAGATGTCTCTTGTGTTTTACGTAGGTACCTGCCATGAAGGTTTAAGCCTACGGTGCGTCTTCGCACAAGATATCAAAACAATGCGTCGATAAGCGCCATTAAAGATGATGCCCATAGTCTGCAAGTCCCTAATGTCAGCGTAATTGGGACACTCACATAGGACATGAAGCCAGTCCTCATAGGTGGCTCCATATGATCAGCTCGCAACCCCACTAAGCCCTCTCTTATGCAAGAATGCATTAGAAGAGCCAACAATTCAACAAACTTCGCCAGTTTTATAACATTGGCATTGGAGACTCGTCATTCGCCGAATTTAGGCTTTGTAATTTCAGAAAGAACTCTCAGCTGGCGGCATGCAGAGGTGTTGTTAGACTTACTAAGTAGCAGCAATCTAGGCGTTCATCTGCAGCGGCATCATCTCGTTTTTTTTTTTAGCGAAACTAGAATCCATTGCTTCTATTGCATCATGATCTTTTTGAGAACCCCTACCTGGTTCACCTCTTTCGTGATCCTTTTAAAAGTCGAGACGTTTTTGAATAGTTTCACAGCGTATCAAAGCGAACACCAAAGTATTGTCAGACATATAATCGTCGATATTCCTCAGTGAAATAGTGACCCAAAACACCTAACGAAAGTGGCTCACCTTCATCGATACCAGAAAATGACATGAGACCAGTAAAATCTATAAAATCGTACTACGGCCCTTTGAATGTCACAACACCCCAAACGCAGTGCTCAGAAAACCCAATTAGCCTCAGCCTCGCGCCTTATTATGCTCAACATCGTCGCCTAAATAGGTGCGCTTCACAACTTCGTTCTCACACTCGCGTCAAATTTCCTTCTCTACGTGTAGTTTTCTCCTCCATCCAATTTAATTTAATTTATGCTTCGCCACATTACCAAGAGGAAACCGTAGCCCCAAAGGCGCCAAAGGTTTCACTTTCCGCCGATCTTGACATTCAAAAACGCGCACTCCATAGGTTCATGACACCAGCTCAGAGTTTTGTCACACACAACGCAATTGCCTGTCTGTCAATCATAGTCGTGACGAATTCAGATCTTTGCCTCCAAGGTGATTCCAGTCATTCATCTTCTAGTCATCTATCATCAGCTTCACGTCTATTCCTAAGCTTTGGTCTTTTGGGTTTTTAAAATTTTTTTCTTCTCTCAGAAATACTCGCTCATTACTCAAAACGACGCAATGACAAAACAACCGCGAGGTTGACACTTTTATGTGTCGATTTGTGTCTCATTTGTTTGGCTTAGAGATTGTTGTTCATTGTTGTTTGTGTTATTGTTTTTGTATTCCATTTACAGGGAAGACATGGAGAAGGTTAATATCAAATTTTATGACAACTTTACGGTATCGTATCAGCATAAGAAAATCTTACAATTTGTTCCTGAACTGAGTATCGATAAGAACACTAAAATAGTCACACCAAACATTCCTCTACTTGTAAGTACAATATGCCAGTATATGAGGATTTAGAGGTCTATAAAAATCCTTCTTTGCAGACCCTAACAAGTTTAACCCCTAAGCTGGGATTCTTCCTATCAAAGACCATCTCTTTAGTATTAACCGCAGCTAAGTATGAGCCATTTATCAGTGTGACAGCCGATCAACTAGTATTTGGATACGATGATACGCTGGTGGCTCTAGCGCATAGATTCTATCCACGCCACATGCGTCCAATGGCACGAATGGGACTTCTCATTGGAGTAAGTTCTCAATTCTCACTAAACCATTGAAAGTAACTAACTCGATTCCCCTTTCAGCGCAATGGAACTCTTGAAGAAGTCTCAACAATTAAGACAGGCCACACTGGAATGGATGAGTTTGGGTATATTGATCGCTTGAATGGACTCGATAATTTGCCAACTTGGCAAGCGAAGCCTTGTACGAGTATCACCGGATCCGAGGGATCGTTCTTCCCTCCGAGAGATATAACCAAAGCTGAAATTGTTTACATTTATGATAAGGACTTGTGCCGGGTTATACCTTTAAAGTACAGCCATGGCGTTGAAAAAGATGGTAAGTTCCTTGAATATAAAGAGATTCCCTAATATGTATCACTCATGACTCTTTTCCACAGGTATAAACGCCGATTTATACCGATTGCCCGAGAACGCGTATGGGAATTCAGCAGAAAATCCAGAGAATATGTGCTTCGACGATGATGACTATGAGCCAGAGCAGGGACTACAGAACATTAGTCCATGCCAGTTTGGAGCGCCGGTGTATATTTCCAATCCTCATTTCTATCAAGCACATCCGGACCTACAGGACTCGGTGGAGGGATTGCATCCCAATCAAAGTGCACATGAGACGTACTTTAAAATTCAACCGGTAAGTGGAAGAGGTTTTGAATTAGACCAGTCAGTCTCGAAAACCATTTTTGCTAGAGCAGTACTCTTATGTGTAAGTCGTCTGAATTTTAGCTCGTCCTACGCAAAAGCATTAAACGGATTACGGGTATCTGTGACACATAACCGGAAGCAACAAATGACATTCTTGAGTTTACTGACGTTTTTCAAATTCCACATTTAATTAAGAATTTAGCGACTCTCGTTTATAATAACACTGACATCGAAGTTACGGAACGGGACCAAGAGGATTTGGTTTTGGTGACGAGTTTCAACCCTATACATCCGCCTTCTCAATAATTCTCGAATCACTGCTTTAACACCTTTAATTTTGCGCAGATATTGTCGAACTAAGACAGGTTGCCGTTTTGCAAATTTAGATTGCTGGGCTTTGGCGCACTTTCTCCCAGAATCTGGACGTAAGGCAGACAGAACGGTACGGTGACAGCGTTCATGAAGCTTCTCTGATTGGTGTTGACCCATACGTAGACAAAAATTACGGGTGACCAGATAAGAAAGATAGGGAACAAAAATTTAAACAAAACAACCTCTGTGTAAGATATAAAATTGATTCTTGCTTTATTTTGAAGCTACGTTCATGCCATTACGTGCGGAATAGCGCATCATTCAAATGGCCGACTCGGCTTCGCTGGCAGTGCTTCAAGCGGTCGGTCCAATTTTTGATGACTCGGTCCGAAATGTGCGGCGTTATTCCGGCAAGAGTGTGTCGAATGTTGGCCTGAAGCTCATCCAAAGTGGTTGGCTTGTTAGAGTAGACTAAGGACATGACGTAGCCACAGATAAAATAATCGAGTGGTGTCAAATCGCATGATCCCGGAGGCCAATTGATGAGCGCTCGCCGTTCTGCTTCAGAACTTCGAGCGCTGCGTCGCTTGCATGGCATGTAGCGCTGTCTTGTTGGAAACGCAGCTCGGATATATCGATTTTATCGAGCTCTGACTATGGAAAGTCGACTAACATCGCTCTATATCTGAGACCATTGACAGTAACGGTGTCTCCTTGCTATAAACCGCGCCGAGCAATCAATCAATGCGATGTTTGGCCGAATACTTCTGGATTGTGTTCGCTTCAATAACTGCAATTTTGCTTGTTGAAATAGCCGCTGAGCCAAAAATGTCCCTCATCCGAGAAGATGATTTTTTGACCAAAATCCGGATCTCCAGCCAACATTTTCAGCGACCAATTAGCGAAATCACGGCGTTGTCTATGGTAGTCCGGCTCCAATTCTTACACCAGTACAATTTTATACGGATGTGGACCAAATCCAACCGCGATCAAAGCCGGGTTGACTCTCTGGCGGTGCCCAATTCAACTGATCGACGCCGAATCGACATTTCTGGGTCTTCTTCGACACTGGACGCTACGGCGCCTAGGATTTCTTCATTTCGCACCAATCTCTGTCTGGTTGGTGGTTTAAAATCCAAAAGTGTGCTGACGCTCAAACTTTTCCACGGTGCCATGAATTGCCTGCACGCTGAAGCCATGATGACGATCGACCTCACGACGAAATTCCCGTTGCGTATTTACAACTGAGCCGGAATTTCCTCACGTTCGGCAAGCGTAAAACGATGCATGACGAAATTGTAACTCTTACTTCATATTTGACTGCTGGAATGCCATGGTAACCTTGACAGCTGGTGAAAGATAACAATTGGAAAAACTATCATTGGTATTTGGTCACCTTTTACATGTTAAAGCATCTTTGGAGGTTCGTACCATCCGTTCAGCCGCTCCATTGCATTCTAAGTTGAGAGGAGCAGAAGTAGCATGCTGGATGGAGTGCCGGTAGCAAAAATCTTGTTGAGGCCTAAAATACTTGTTGAGGCCATCTTTGACAATGAGCGGAAATTTCGAAAAAGAGTCGTCGATCACAAGCCCCAACTCGATATGAATGCATTTCCAAGCTGTTTATGTGCTTGCGTTGATCTGGCAAAAGGAGCATTAACTATCCGTTTAGTGAATTCCGGGCCACCAGCAATATCGGCAAGACATTCGTTTCGCCCTGGTTTATCCCCAGAGACCTTTGTGCAACAATGAAAGCGCTTTTGGCTGGAAATGATACGTGACTACTACTCTGATATGATCTGCCTGCAGTAAAACAATATTCGAACGCACAGATAAGCTTAACCTGCGTCGAAAATAAGGAATCAAATTGGCTTCACTACTCCGTAACTGTCTTGGCCGTCTTGACTGTCTGAATGTATCATTCTACTCGGCTAAGAATTGGATTTTTTTTTTTAACTTTTGAGCAACAACAGAGGAATTTATAGGAAAATCTTCAACAAACGACTGGTAAACAGGAAAGACAGTCACCATTTCCACGTTGTTTTGTTGGTCGATAGCTTATAGAATAGGTATTGTCCATAAGCGTGATTGTCCAGCGCTGTAGGCGTTGTATGGTCATCTGAGGCAGTTCCTTGCTCGGATTGAAAATCCTCAGAAGGGGTATTCTGGTCAGTGATGGTTTCGAACTGACGCCCATATACGCATTGGTTGAATTTCTTTACCCTTGGCAATACCTCCTTTTCGATTGGACTATAGTGTTCCTTTGAGCCTCTGTCAGAGTCTATGAGACAAACGCTATGGACTTTTCCGATCCATCAGGATATAATAACGCCGATGTCGATTTGTCTGTTGCCAAAGAAATAGACAAATCTTTCTGGTAATGAATCAGCCTTGTTTCACACGTTATCTTTTCTTTAAACGTGTCAACGGTTTGCTGTTACTCTCTATCGCATACAAATTTCACACATTTTTCGAGGCCGCCACTATCAAAAAAAGATCAGTAAGTGCTTCAGTGATAAAGTGCATATAGTACCAGCACCCACCACGTCAACGCCGAGTGCCTGTAGTCTGATGCGAGCGTAAGCCGGGCATTCACAGAAGTATGTTAATGCTGTGGAGTATCGTCTTCACAGGATGTTCTGTCACTTATGTCCAGCACATTTAAGTGCTTAGCAAAAGTGTGGTGCCCTGATACGACGCAAGTAATCAACCTGCAGTCTTCACTGCTGAGGGACAACAGAACGGCCGCTGACTTTCTAGAGACGTCGGGAAGCATTCACTTGGCCTGCCTGTGACCTGGGGAGTCAGTTGTACTTCAACTGAAATGGAAGCCTTAACCGAGTTCGTAGGCGTACCTAACGTAGGTCCGGGTCCTGAAAAACTCACCTCTGAACCTCGCCTGACAAGTTCATCTGTTCCCGTGATCCCATTGCGACTTGGGACCCAGACAAGACTCAATAAATTTAGCCTTCCGACTGCGCTTGGTGATGTCTTGCATTCTTGAACTACCTTAGAGGTCGTAAAAGGGTTCAGCAAGGCTCCAACCGTATCTTGGCTGTCGCTACAGAAGCAAATGATACGCCCACTCCACCAAGTTTCCACACTATAAAATAGTTTGTTGCCATCAAGATCGCGTATATCTCCGCTTGAAAGGGAGATGAAAATTGTCCTCAAAAGAAGTGAAATCTAACGTTGTCGTCCTCCAGAAAGACATCAGCGCCACATTTTATATCGATTTTAGAGCCGTTCGTGAAGACCCAACTGCATTCCTTTCCTGGCTCAGATTCTGGCCGAAACCAGTTTTTGTCATAGGGAAAGTCAAATTCAGAATTTTTCCGCAGCCCGGATATTGGTGTCGATAAGACCAGAGACAATAAGTCAGTCGGTGCGCAAGTTCATCAAAGTTTGCGTGATGTACCAAAGACCACTTCTTTTTAGACGGAAGATGGCTTTGAGAGTGCAGCCCATGATATGAAGATCAAGGGGAGGTAGTTTCATCAATGTGTCTAGAGCAGAGCCAGGAGTACTGGGGAAAGCCTCCATGTATCCAAGACAAACCGTTCTTTGGAGTCTGGTAAAAGCAGCAATCACGTATTTTCGTGAGAGCTTATTCCACCAAACAACCGACGCATAGGAAATAATCGGCCTTATCATAGCCAAGTAGATCGAGAGGACTCTTCTCGGCCCCTAACTTGCCGATAGCTGCTTTGCACTGCCAGAGGCCGACAGTGCCTTAGATGCTTTCGATGTAACATGTTTAGCTCAGAGAAGTTTGTTATCCAAGATGACACCCAAATACTTAGCTTCTTTGGAGAATTGGATGGTGATGGCCTGAAGCACTAAATGAGTCAAACCAGGCAGCTGCCTGCTTCTCGCAAAGAGAACAACCTCAGTTTGGAGAGAATTGACTGGAAGTCCATTACTAGTGGGCCCAACAGACAGTATAGCTACATCAGCCGCGTATGAGCTCGTTGAGCAGTGAGTCGACCAAAATGCAGATTGGCGGTAGAGACAGAACACCGCATTGCGGCAACCCCTGTTTATTCCCGCCACCACATATTGGCCGCAGCCAGTATCCACAATCAATGTCATATTCACCAGAATTGCTCTTATCCACAAAATGATGATGATTCGTCTATGCCGTGTTGTCTGGCTGTCAAAAGTTGCGTTGTCGAAAGCACTCTCAATGTCGATGAAAGTGCCCAAGGCGACGAATTCCTTCTTGTCGAGTGCGCCTTCAATTCTGCTTACCAAATTCTGAAGCCCATTTTGACTTCCGTAGGCTGTTGCATCGCAGATAGAGGATGTATTCGCCAAGCACATGGATCTCGGCCATTCTTTTCAACCTGAAGGAAGTCAGACTTATCGGTCTGAAACTCTCCGGGAGCGTGTAATCCTCTTTTCGGTACTCGGCGAACTCTCACTGTTCGCCAGTGTTCCGGTATGTAAGCCATTCCCAGGCTAGCAGCTAAGATTCTCTTGAGAAGTACCAGCAGTTGATCTGTACCTTTTCGTAACATAACTGGGTATATGACACCGGTGCCAGGTGACTTGAAGCCATCAAAGGAAGCAACCGCATGTATACCGATAAGGTATTAATCTCAAATAAACTCTAGTGTGTTTAGCACAAATGAGAACAGATTTATAGTTATGAAGTTTTTGCGGACTACCAGGTACTATAACTTGATTATGGATTGTTGCTTCTGAAGACAGGACTGTATGCCGCAGGTTCCATAGTGGGCTTAATTCACAATGGTAGCATCTGTAAGGAGAACGAACGACCGATAGCATTCATGTCTCAGAAGCTAAATTCTGCGCAACGGAATTATAGCGTCACAGAGCTTGGCAGAGCACAGAGCAGAGTTTGCGGCCGTCTTGTCTGTGAAGAAGTTTAGAGCCTATCATAACCGATCACGCTAGTCTGAAGTGGTTGATGGCATAGAAGGATCTGTCTGGTCGCTTGGCCAGGTAGAGCCAGAAACTTCAGGGCTTCGAAAGGGTAGAAAGGGTACCCTAAACGTAGTGCCCGATACTCTCTCACGCGCCCACATGGAAGAGATCAGTACCCAATCCGACATTCTGCAGGTTGTCTTGTTGGTCATAACTGGTCTTGCTGGTCTTCCGTGTAAAGGTGGTTCGTCGAACCTGGTCACGGCACCATCGATTTTCTGATATTTTCTAGTATTCTCCATAGGCACCGCCACTTCTTCTCCGAATATACGCTTCCTCGCTTCGTTGTACTCCACTATTCGTTGGTGGATAGTCTTCCGTTGAGGAACTTCCGGGTGTGTCCGCGCTATATGTGTTGTCGGGTCAAGCTGCAAGATGCTTACTGGCTGGATTTGTCGGGGTTCGCCGGGGTTGTGGTCGGTTTCAACGGATGATCCCCGTCTGCAGGTTTCCCTGACATTTAGTAAAGTGTTCCCTTGGCCACAACTGAAGCAAGTAAGCATGTGAAATCCGAAAAAACAAGCCTGTAGATTCGTCAAATTTAAAGTGTTCCCTTGGCCACAACTGAAGCAAGTAAGCATGTGAAATCCGAAAAAACAAGCCTGTAGATTCGTCAAATTTATCTTCGGCTCAGTTTTATAGACGTGCGTTCTTTCTGTTCTTGGTCGATCAGGTTTAGTGCAATTGTTGGGTCTACTTGGCCGTTGATTTTGTACAGCCGCTACCTCGAAATCGTCATTGCCAGAACTGTCTTGTTGGTCATGTCTTGTTGGTCTTCCGCGTAAAGGTGGTTCGTCGATCTCGGTCACATGGCGTTTATAACGTTGGTCTCTGGTAGACAAATACCTTTCCGCTCTTCTACACTCATCGCGGAGGTCCTGTATACTCCGTACCCCTGCATCATGGATGCCTCCGTGGCCAACTGACTCTCCTTACACATCACCAGTTGCTAATGTCTCCAAGGCTTTGGGAAAGTATCTTCTTCAGTATTTGCATACATTCCAACCAATACAATACAATGTGATACGATTGTTACTTGCTAGATAGATTTGAGTGCTGATTTCCGCCGAGTTTATGTATCTCTATATTGCTATGATGAAAGTCATAGTAGAAGTGCTTCGACCAACGAGACAATTTTTAGACAATCGAAGGTACTTTCTAGGGGTTAAACGTTAATCCTTTCAACTGTAAGATCGGATGTGCGATTGTTAAAATCGTCAGCGCTTAAATCATTCACGGCATTACCTGTTTCCATTTCCACTATATTCTCGTATTGCCCTAGTAACCTGGTCTGACAGCATGACAAGCTCACCATTCCGATACTAACGCCGACTTCTCTTTGCTACTCAATGACGAGCAGTAGGGATAGGCCTTACCAAAGTTCCTTGATGGGACGAGAAAAGAGGCGGGTCCCTTTCATGCCGTTCTATCGGATTACGTATTTTAAACTTTTACAAAAATCTAAAACTTTATTTTGAAGCTTATAAAACTGGAAAAATTATTTTTAATTATATTTCTCTCAATTGTTTGTTTAAGAAAATCGGAGTTCCCCTTGAAGGTAAAGTACGAATTCAGTTAAACTTGAAGGTAACCCAGGCAAGGAACATCCATCCGGTAAAAAACTTCAGAGATTTTATGTTTCCTGTGATGTGGTTGGAAGAGGTTAGTAAAAACAATTTTGTGCCCATCAAAATATTTAATGTCTTATAATTTAGGGCATTACGGAGCTGACACCATCAATCCGCCGATGGATTTACTTAGCCACAGTCTTTGCACCAAATGTAATTCCAATCTTGGCATACTCCATGATAGCTGCTGGAACCATCGCCATCGTATTCATCTTCGTCCGTGCCTATCAGAACTTTGTCTTTGCCCGCGATCCAACGTTGGAAATTCTCGAAATGGGACGTCGTTCGTTACGTCGCGGAAGTAGCTTCATTTCCCAGCATCAACACAAACTAATGCAGTCCCATCATCAACGTGATAGCTACTCCCTGCTTAAACAATCAGCCAGTGTGGTGGAGGAGGAAAAATATGAATCACCGTCATATTGATGGTAGTCCTTATATTAAAATCTTTTTTTTTTCTAAATTTTATTTTTGTTTTAAACTTAATTAGATTTTTGAAAGAAATTAAAGTATAAATGTGATTTAGGCAAATGATAATTTATCTTAAAGAAATTCTCTTATACAATAGCAAGAGCACAGAATTTAGGTGACCTTCAGAGCAGTGTGTGGGAAAAAAAAGCTCTTTTTCGGTCGATTTATTTTTACACTCAACTTAATGAATAAGGTTAAAATTGTAATTTAAAACAAAAAAAAAAAGAATTGTAATGTGAAGTCATTGATGGGTTCGTCGATTTTTATACAAGTACTCCAAAAATTAATTTCAGTAGATTTTAGTGAATTGTCATAATCATAATTGTAAATAATTATTCACTAGTCATCATAAAATGGAGGACACATATGTTAGCCGTAGTTGCAAATATAAATTTAATTTTTAATATTTAATATTGCAAGCTGTAGTCAACTATATTTGTTGCAGGCATCAGGTTTTAAGTATCTTTTTGAAATTAAATATATTTTTATATAGCAATAGCAATTTATAAAATACAAGTATCGCAAACAAAACAAAAAATAGGTTGTATGAAAGAGATACATTTTTTTTTATGATACAATTTTTATAAAAATGACTGTTTAATACATATTTACTCGTATATATATTGAAGTGAACAAAGTTTTATAAGAGATTTTTGAGTAAAATTGCTTATATTGTAGTTATAGTAAGTATGCAGTGTTGTTTATACGGAATGAATGAACTGTTTTTTATGTAAAACAAAATAAAGTTGTGGGATAATATCATTAATATGTGGGGATCACCTGCTTTGTTTTAAAATTTTCAAATGAATTTAATTTGAAACACAAATTGGTCCTTTTCAGCGGCAGGTGTAAGTGTAGATAATTCTACGATTCAGAGTGAATCTGCGAATCAAATAATAATCACCACCACTTAGCGCGTTTTTTTCCACCTGCCTCGAGTTACACATTATAAATAATATAGCTAAAGCCCACTTCCACTTTTGCGTGATACTTAAAACAAGGTCTTTCTCTACTGTGTTGTCCCTCCGGAGAGCAAACAACAACTCTTCCGTCCGGATCTTGAATAACCATTCGCTCTACATATCATAGCCATCTATGTCGTTGTACATCTCGTAGTGTACGCTGTTCGCCTTCTCTAAAGCCCGTCTCAACATAAACTGGACCAAAGATCACTTAAATCTTGCGTTAGAGACGGCCAGGTATATCTGTATCGCTTCCTCAAAATTAGTCATAAGGAGTCTCTTTGGTGTTCTCGGATAAGGCCGAGACTTTTTAGACCAGACTTTCGATTGGAAAGTTTAATTTAAAGGGCGAGGTAGGTAAAATCCCTCATCGCTTCTGTTACAATACTTGAGAGTTGCATACAATTTTGGAAAAACCTTTAGTCCCGATGAGTCCGGGCCAAAAACAGCATTGATACGGGCCAATCCTATCATCACTAAATGGCTCCAGACGTTCACACAAGACGACAGGCAAGACCTCTATAATTTTCGCAGTTTAGAGAGTCTCATTTCTTGTGTATCGGGCAAACGGTGCTGCGTGTTCATTCTTCAGACATACTGACCGTTTTCGAAAACGTCATCTACATCAAATTGCTTTTGCAAAATGTTCTTAAACGCAAGCTGCGAAAGTCATTTGTTCGAAAATAACATCATAAATCACACTACATTTGCAGCATGTTTGATAATGCAGTGTTTGCAGGGCAGATGTTCATAAACGTCAACTACGCTGCAAAAAAGCAGCCACAAATCTGTGCTGTGCATTAAAAAAATTAGAAAAAAAATGAGTGAATCCGAATATTCAGGGAAATCTCAGTCTCGTGAACAGTAAGTAAGTAAATCGGCTAATTTATTTGTTTTAACTAAATATTATGTTTATTAGAACCCCATCCCCTACTCCTACCCAGGTATGCGACGATTCTATGGAACGATGGACGCGAGGAAACATAAAATTACTTATAACAGCAAGATTAGGATGTGAATCCTCGTTCCAAAGTGGTAAAAAATCCAAGAGGACGTTTTGGAGTAATGTCCACAGAGACATCCTAACGCAGGACCAAGAATTCCCCTTCAGTTGCGAAAATGTTATGAAAAAAATCACAAATTTATTTACGACGTATAAAAGAATAAAAAAAAGGAATTCGCAAACTGGGAGAGGGGTCACGAACTGGGAGCACTTCGAAGAATTTGATTCCATTTATGGATGCAAACATTTCGTTAGTGCGTCTCTGTCAAACCTTGGAGATTCCTTTGTGGACAGTGAAAATATTACTTCTATCAGTCCAGCAAAGACATCGGGAGCAGGACGCAAAGGGAAAATAAATCAAGTCTTGGACTATTTAAAGAGACAGGAAGAAATTGAAGCGAAGCGCCACGAAGATTACATGGATCTCGAAAGAGAAAGAAAAAGTTGATGTTCTTAAAGAGTTGCAAATTCCTTTTGCACAAAAATGTGTAATTTAAAAGACTTGATAGATTTTACGTGAAATGTACAGAATTTAAACTTTTCTTTTAGTCCAACGTGCAATGAATGTACTTTAAGTTTCTTTTTTTTTATTACTTCCATAAATAAATGAATTTATTACAAATTTTATGCGTATAATAAATCTGCGATTAAATCTCGTTTAGAACGTCCTGCTGCGCAACGGATAATTCTTGAGTTTGGGATGAATGATGAGCCAGTATTCTGGCGAATATTTTGCGAGTTCATTTCACCTTGCAGTATAATGAAATTATGCAGCACAACACATGACAAAACAACAAATTTAATATTTGCCAAAGGCATGCTCAATTATAACCCTTGATGAACTTAGAAGATAATTGAATCGTTTTTGGGGTTCGGAGAGATTGCCATTGTCTCTATAAGGCACTAACAAATATGTGGATAATGGGTACGCGGAGTCCCCGATTAAGTGGATATCTGGTGGTAGTTTCAATGTCCCGTTTACCAGTCTTTTCCCGAGCTCACTTTCTTTAACCACTTTTGCATCGTGTGATCTATCGGGCCATCCAAAAAACATATTTGTGAAAACTCCATCACTATCGCTTGTCGCCTAAAATGTAAAGAAAGCGATTATGTACATATGTATGTATTTAAACAAGACTACTGACTAAAAATGTGGATGGTACCTGTAGGATCATGGAATTATATCCCTTCCGATTGCAGTAGCTCGATCTATCTTCCTTTAGGTTCAAGATTTTTAAATGCGTGCAGTCAATGGAGCCTACCACGTTCGGAAAACTATTAGCCCCACGCAAATAGTTAAACTTGGCGACTATAGAATCAATTTCTTCATTAGAGGCAGGCCATTTCACAAATTTTGTCAATAATTTAACAATACTCCTGCAAGTTTTCACAACAATTTTAAATACACTGCTGATAGATTTATTAAACCGGTCTCCAATTTCCCTGTATGAATTTTTATTCGCTAGCGTCCAGAGAGTTATGTATAGACATTCTTCCAAATTCATACACGGCCGTCCTGTCTTCGCATTTGTCCACAAAGGCTGTAATTCTTCTTTAAATTTCTACAATTATGTATATATACTTTTCATTACATGATAAGTTGGAGGAACCACAAATAACTTACCGAAAAAATGCTTTTGGACATCCTGAAGTGATTGTAGAAATTCGTCGGAAAATTTTTTAATCGTATTCAGATAATTCCGAACTTTGGTCGTGCATTTAGCACGACTTATTTATATTTAATAGTCTGTTTCTCTCACAAGTAAATTATTATAATTGTTCTTACTTGTACTCTTATTAAGATTTTCCAACACAAGGGTTCCATTTTGCTCTGTTCGAAAACGTCAAATGGTCTTGCAAGAAAAAAATCATGTAGATGACACAGATCAACGATACCAAATGACGTTTGCAGTTTGATGTTCGCAACCCTTAAGTATTGCAAATGACGATCAATTTGACTATCAAAACGACGATCAAATGACGTTTTCGAAAACGGCCACTTTCTGCACACCAAATCTTGGAAATAAGTTGGCACATGCTCTTTACCAAGTCATTTTCGGCCGCCTTAAATAGCTCGGCACTTAGATTATTCAGTCCAGCAGCCTTGTTGTGGTTAAGTTTTGATATTGCTTTCTTTACATCATTTTGATCAGGTGGACGGATGAATGAACTATTCAACTTTGATGGTGACAATAGGTCAAAGTTGAATAGTTCATTTTCCGAGTTTACCAGTCCGCAGACCGGCTCTAGAGTTTCCTTGTTCAGATCTAGAGACTTCGCTTAGCATCGGCGGTGTTTGTATTTTTTTGTGTTCGTTTGTAATGTAATAATAACTCGGTAATTCAGATTGAATGTAGCAAATATACGCGGGAGAGGTAACTACTTCTCTGTGCATGTCCACGTCTGTAAATACACGAACCCTGGTTTGGTACTTAGTGAACCACATGCGCATCCGCGCCCAGACCTGTCAAATCACTACAAACAAGTGGCTTTATTCTTTTCTTACCCCGGTCTCGCCATTTACGTGCGTATTGATGTAGCTTACCAAACTCCACCACAATGTAGTCCCTGTTCCAATCCGGAATTCAATTTCATGTGGACAAAATTCCATCTCCGTAAGCAAATTATCCACTACTGCTTCAATTATAGAAGCCCCAAACTGGACAGAAATTCGTCCTTTAACGAGTTTGAGGCGCTGTCTGACTGCATTCATAGAATTGTATCCCTGTATCCTCATACTGAAATCGTTATTACGGGCGATTTCAATATACACAATTCTGGTTGGCTTCGACATTCTGGACCGACAACACCCGAGGGACGGTGTTCTGAGATCTTCGCTGCGGAAAATAACTTGACCCAGCTTGTAAATGTACCCACGCGAATATCAGACATTAATAGTCATGCCGCCAACACCCTGGAATTGTTTCTAACCTCTCACCTCGATTAGCATACTGATGATATGCTTTTCCCTCTAGGCTCGTCGGACCACTGTGTCATATCAGCTGATTTCTTGTACACCGGCCACACGGTTAGAGAAAAGATTCGTAAAAGAATACGAGAAAGCCAACTGGAGTGGTCTTAACAACTTCTTTAGGAGGATCCACTGATCGTTATGTTTCCTCGACAACGACATGGATGCCGCTGCTGATATGATCACAGACACCACTACCTTTGGAATGAGAAACTTTATCCTTTGTCGGATTAAGGACATCAAACCAAAAGAAAAAAAACAGTCATACGACTCGAGTTGCAAAGAGGCTTTCAGGGTTAGAGAAATGTTTCTTCGGTCCTACAAGACCAACCCGACAGAGGAACACCGAAAAAAGTTCAAACGAGCCAGAAATGACTGCAACGTCTTTCTCAAGCGTGTGAACTTCCAATACGACCAAAAACTGAGGCAAAAATACTACAATGTCCCAAGGTAGTAAAAATATTTGGTCGTTCGTCAAAAATGTTAAAAATTCTCATTCTCCATCCCAACGCTCATTTATAATAACATTCCAGCTGTCAGCTCTTTATACAAGGCCAATCTGCTTGATGCATACTTTGTGGACAGCTCTTCGCTCCCAGATTATGCTTTGTCTCCGCCTACATTTGAGTGCGTCGAATCTTCAATGGGACAAATATACTTTCGGTCTCGCGTAATAGCAAGAGTACTTAAAGATCTTAACATTCACAAATCCGCCAGTCCAGATGGTATACCTCCCCTTCTTCTAAAGAGGTGTTCTTCCTCGCTGGCAAAATCACTGCGTAAGCTTTTTCATCAATCCTACGCTTTAGGACTCTTTCCGAGCAGATGCAAAACAGCATTTGTCCAGCCCGTCCTTAAAAAAAAGGGAATCTTTTTTTCTCTCCTCCTACAGACCCATTGCAATTACATCGCTTCTTTCCAGGTCATGGAAGTGCTGATAAACCGCCAGGTCATGAAATATCTCGAAACAAGAAAACTTCTTAATGACCAGCAGTACGGTACGGAAAAGTGGAAACAAAGTCTACACCAATCTGGCAAGATGGTTGAACCTGATGTTCTAAAGCATTTAACAGAGTTTGGCATCAGGCTCTTTTGTCGAAAATGCGTGCTTTTTGAATCGAAGACTCTCTTCTTCAATGGATTAGAAATTACCTTTTGGAATGTTCAATTCAAGTTGTCTTGGTTGGTAGTTTTTTTTTAGTTTTAAATGCATTTTATTTTCTAAATCATTAATTCTTACATACTAACAAAAAATGCTTAAATGCTAGCTTAAAATTACTTAACAATCTTATACTAACTTACTGGCCCTACACAGGCACTCTAAGCTACTCTAAATTCTTATATCTATGTCTTTCGACTTTATTTACATTTTATTTAGGTACTTATTTTCTATGCTTAAGGCTAAGAAAAGAATTTAACAAAAAACTGAGCATATGGACATAATATTTTATTTTTTATAAAAACTTAATATCTAACTTAAAATAAACCTTAGTCTACCTAACCTACATTTGTCTTGGTTGGTTTCAAGTCTGATATTCACAAAATAAATGCTGGTGTGCCCAAGGTCTCCGTTCTGTCTCCAACACTCTTTTTGATTTTCATCAATGACCTCTTGTCTGCTGTTTCTAATCCAATATATTCCTTTCCTGACGACAGTACTCTTTGTTTTTCGTATTCGTTCCCGGACTCAAGTCCCTGCTCTTCGGCTAAAGAAAAGGAACGGCAGCGTACACTAAGCTGGTATAGACAGCACTACTTAATGGGGAGCCACCAAGAGAGTGGGAATTAATGCTTTCGGAACACAATGCTGTCTGCCGTCGTTAAAGCGAAATATAAACACCCAGCCATTGTCCATGGTGCCATGCACCGACGAAACCGAAAAACTTTCCATTCTCGGTATGTGTGTCAATGACAACTTACTTTGGAATGACCACATATTCGATATCACCAAATATGGTGCGAAATTTTGATGTAAGAAATATTTCACCCCCTCTGATCTGACCACAATTTGTAAGGCATTGATCCACCTGGTCGGGTGCGCCGAAAACCTTCTTGCATCTGTTAGATAAGATCCAAAAACGTGTGATAAGATAGGTGACGCCAATATTATACAGTCAATTGACACCTTAGAACAAAGATGTAATGTCTCCTGTCTTACCTTGCTCTATCGCTATGTTCATCACCAGTGTTCTACTGAAATTGCCAGTTTAATCCCTTAAGGTTTTAATCGTAATACCCGTCTCGCTATAAATATTCATCAGTATACCCCCAAGATCACTTTCGGACGTACTCAGAGTACATAATACTTTTCTAAGCCGTACAACTCGCTTATGGAATGCCCTGCCGAGCACTTGATTTACCAGTCGTTGTAACGCGCAAACATTTAAGACCAACGTACATCGGTACCTCTCTTTTCTTCCTCCATAAGTTTCCTTCACCCGTGCTATGTGCAAACATTTTAAGGGCATATGTAATAACCCCTTATTCGCGCGCTAATTATAAAAAAAACGAAGACTTGAGCTTCCGACACTTGAGCGGGCGTCTTATGACAATCTGCATCAAGGCCAAATTTGCTAACATAAGCCAAATATGCACCCATGCCCCTACGGCAGACAAGAACGATACCACCAAAGAATGTTGCTACGAGCTCTTCCACAAGACATATGAGCAACGTCCGAAATATGCCCGGATAGGGAAGGAGGACATCTTTGGTCGGATAGTAGGTAAGCATAGCCTATATGACAGCACGTTTGGCATCATATCAATATACGCAAGGAGACATACGAGTAGCGGTCTCGGGATCATCGAACGCTAAATTAAATTGATCAGTATTCTGGACGTCCGAACGTTCCGGGAAGCAAATATTTACTCAGATTACCACCTTGTGACAAAAAAGAAGAACCACTGTGGATGAATGAACAGCCAAAATATTCACCGAACGCGTATCCCGAAATCACTCACCATCCGCCGTAAGCTGCCAGCATCCAGTACCGAAGACCAGTGGCAACGCTGTCAACGTGCCATCAGAAACGCCGCAACTGGTATGCTGGATTTCACTCTACCACCACCACGAAATCCCTGATTTGATGAAGAATGGCGCCTAGTGTATGCAGAATGATAGAAGCCTACAAAGCGGCGCTGCAACAAAAGCAGAGAGCTGCCCGTGAGCTCTACGAGAAGAAGAGATGGCGAGAACATCGGCTTCTCAAGAAAAAGAAAAACTAGCACGAGAAGCGCGCGATCGAAGCTATTGAGATGTTGTACTCCAGGAATAATGTACGGAAGTTTTGCCAAAAGACAAAAAGAACTTGTCAAAGCAAGAAGCCTGTAGAGATGAAGAAGGATACTTTGTAGTGAAATCACAGCCGGTGATGAGAATATGGAAATTTTTTTTCTATGGAATATATAACGGCGATGAAGCCCAATATGTCGCCTTTAGGTAGAGTAGATCATTCAGCTTAGACGATGATTGCCAAAACTTCCGTCCATCGGACCAAAGCGAGGTAAGGGTAGCAATACCGGCCGATGTATACAAAGCTGTTGGAAATGGCTTTGTGGGGAGCATACGCCAACTCATTTCCCAAATCTGGTCAGATAAGTATTTGCCTGATGAATGAAATCTCAGCACCGTTTGCCCGATCCACAAAAACGGACACCCCGTCAACTGCGCCAGCTATAGAGGCATACGAGTATGTCTCCTCAACATCGCATATAAGATCTTATCTGCCTCCTATCGTCAACTACCTAATTGAGCCCTATCAGTGCGGTTTCAGACCAGGAAAGTCCACAATCAACCAAATCTTCTCACTCCGGCAGATCCTGGAAAAAACTCAAGAAGTCCAAATCGATTGCCACCATCTTTTCATCAATTTTATGGCCGCATATGACAGCATTTATGGAGACGTACTTTATAAGGCCATCTCTAGTTTTGGCATTCCTGCCAAACTCGTTCGTCTGTGCAGAATGACGATTGAGAACGCAACGAGACATTTGATGTCAAAAGAGGCTTTAGACAAGGTGGCGCGCTGTCAAGTGACTTCTTTAATATCATACTTGGAAGAATTTTGCGGAACTCACAAGGAACAAGGAACACTGTAGGCGCAATCTTTCAAAAGGCTATGCAACTACTAGCGTACGCCGATGATATCGATATAATTGGGAGAACTCAACGGGCTGTCACCAGCGCATTTGTTGGTATTGAAACGGAAGCTGTCAAAATGGATTTCGTGGTAACCATGGGCAAAACCAAGTATACGAGAATGCTCTCAGTAAGAGTGGACACACAATATTGACGAATTGGACAGAACGTCACAACTATAATTTCGAGTTAGTAAAGGACTTTGTCTACTTTGGATCTGTTATGAATTCTTGCAACAACATTTCAGCAGAAATAAAACGAACAATCAATCTTGCCAATCGCCGTTTCTTTGTGCTAAGAAGCCAATTTTGTAGTAGGGCCCTATCTTGAAAAACTAAAGACACTCTATGTCTTTAGTTAGACCTTGACAATCCCAGTCCTACTTTATGCGCACCGAAGGCGGATGAAGGTATCCTCAGTCTTTTGAAGAGAAAAATCCTTCGTACAACTTTCGGTCCGTTCACGTAGATGGGCTTTGGAGGAGAAGATTCAACGGTGAACTATACGAGCTGTAACCCGACATCGACCTATTTAGAAAACTGCGCATTAGTTGCCTTAGATGGCCGGGACATGTAGGCCGAATGGACACCAATGCTTCAGCCCACAGAGTCTGCGAATCTGACCCTCAGGTTTAGTACTTCTCGCGTTCTTTTTTCTTCTGTGGAGCGTAAGTTTGTCCTTACTTTTCTGACCGGAGGGAGCTTCTCTCGTTCTTTTCCTACGAGAAAATGTCCGCTGTTTTTCTAGATTTACAAGTCTGCATCGAGCCAGGCATTTCTTTGTTGGGGCTGGTTGAAATCCGGTACATCAGAGGCGGCCTCTCTATTTAGCCTTTGGCAGTCTTTTTGTTCGGTCCATACTATAGCACTTCTTGGATGGTAGTTATGTCAGTCGAGGATCTCTGCTAGTTGTTTGGCCGCACGCAGTCTGGTAAGGGTCCAAATATTCCGCCTAGTATTATAAACGGTGATTTTTTTGTTGTTTGGTCTTTCAATGTTCCATATTTGACAGCTCACGGGTGATTTGTGGCATGTCTCAAGGTCAAACATACTCAGTTGGCATTGCCATTTTATCGTGATGGAACTTATACCCTAAACAATGCTTTCAAATTATTGAATTTTGTTATCAAAATTCGTGCTCTATGGAAAATGTTTTTCGCGCACTTCGACCATTTTACGGTCGTCATAATCGACCTACTGAGCAAGCACTTCAAGCCATGGTGACAAAATTTTGCACCAATTTCACGCTATTGGCTACCTAGCGGTTGCGTAGAGTGCGTACAGAGAAAAAAATTGCTGCTGTATCCGCCTGTGTTAATGAAGACCGTGATTTGTCCTTTCGTAGCCATTCGCAGCCATTGGGATTGTGTTACCTACTCGACTACGTGGAAGATTTTATCGAAGGATCTTGGTCTAAAACCTTGCAAAATATAACTCCTGCAAGAACTGAAACGAACGACCTGCTACAGCGTCGAATTTTCGGTGAGTGGGCCTTAGAAAAGCTGGAGGAAGATTCGCTTTTTTATCGAAAAAATGTCTTCAGCGATGAAGCTCATTTCTGGTTGGGAATAAACAAAACTGCCAAAATTGGTCCAAAGAACAACCTCAGGCAATACAAGAGCTGCGAATGAACCCGGAAAAATGCTCTGCTTGGTGCGATTTGTGGTCCGCCGGAGTCATTTGCCCGCATATTTTCAAAGATGACCGTGTGAACAACGTTACCGTCAATGGAGCCGTTATCGTTCAATGATTTCGAACTTTTTTTTGCCCAAAATGCACTAGCTCATCCTGGTCGACATGTGGTTCCAGCACGATGGCGCTATATGCCACAAAGCACTCGAGTCGATCGACCAATTGAGAAATAAGTTCGGTGAGTAATTTATCTCTCGTTTTGTACCGGTGAATTGGCCGGCTAGATCGTACGATTTGACGCCTTTAGACTATTTTTTATGGGGCTCCGTCAAATCACTCGTTTATAGCGATAAACCAGCGTCAATTGCAGCCTTGGAAGACAACATTACACGTGTTGTTAGCGAGATACCAACCAATACGCCCGATAAAGTGATGGACCACTTGAAACGTAGTCATGGTCAACATTTTCAAAAGCAACAAGTTCAAAAAGTAAATTACAGTCATTGATTTATCAACCCACTTTTGCAAACCAAACGCCCATTACTTCCCATTTTAACCAGCATGTGTAAGGATTTACTCATGCGATTACTGAAGAACACCACTGGGAAGTGCGGCGGAAGCACTACGCTACGAACTTGATTGTTGCTCTACTGGCCGTTTAATGATCTATCACAGAGCAGATCACCATATATGGCCCAAATCTGATTCCAAATGATGAAAAGATCTGGTAAAACTTAGGAGAAGAGATATCTCCAATCTCACAAGTGTAATCAGAAGATTGAAGAGGAATCTTTTGCTGACTTTCTTTTGATACTCTTAGTTCACCCGCCTCGATGAAGTCGATTACTGTTCACTGGGAAATTCCTATTTCCTTAAGACACTGTAACATAGCCATACACCCATATGAGTATATGAACTCAAGCTACCGAACCATATTTGCTTCCCAAACCACCGAAAAGCAATCGAAACCCAAATGGTTCTGCAAACGACCCTATTTACACCGACCTCATCCCCAAAAGTATCCCAGCCCAGCCCTCTCCACTCAAACCGCTAAGAACGCATTTAATTCCAAAATCCACCAGCCAACAAAATGTTTCGGCCAATTAATTAAAATCACATTATTTCAATATTATATTCCGATAAACCCTGCTCAGCGGAAAGCAACGCCTCGTAAATTAGGTCCTTCACTTAAAATCCACCCTCACCCACTCACCTCGATACAACCCAGCCATATTGTGCTATGCTGTGTTTCTATTTGCTAGCCAGGCACTTGTGTAATTTATATTCCCTTCATGGGACATGCCGGAACCGACACCCAAAGCGACTACAGAAATGCGTAAATCCTGACTCTTGACGATGACTACTACTCCAGTGACGACGGCTATAAGGGTGGTCCTGACTACTCCAAATCCGAGTTGGAGGGCAGAAAAAGAAAATTTGTCGTCGCAAAGAAAACGAGCAATGGCGCGGCCTGCCGGATCCTTAAAGAGTATTAAATCAGTCGGAAAATCGCAATAAAAAAGTATATATCGGCCGTCATCTGGATCTGACGTATTTTAATCATAAGAAAAGAAAAAGTGATTTTATGCCTGTGCCCGGTCTAAGCTTACCGAAATATGATACGAATATGTATGTAGCCCTGTCCAGAGTCCCTTTTCTCTCGAATTGCTCCTTTCCACATGCACATACACTCGTACAATACTTTCGCACATTTTTCCTTGTGAATTGGAAACTCACCCATTTTTTTCTTTTTTTTTTGAATGAATTTTGACTTTGCATAGAAGGGGCGGTTATTGGATTTAAGGGTGGCAGAATTTCCAAGTTCTTCATGAGGCCCGTACCGAAAGGATAACTCAATTCTCGGGAGGGAAATGATTAACGACAAATCTACAGAGCTTAACAGATTGTCAAGAAAGATTTAGAGACCCCAAGAGTTACTGCATTGACTTGGATGGAAGGATGCGAAGTGGCCTTTTTTTATTTTAGATTTTTTTTTTTTTTTTTAAGGAAAGAAACCTTCCATTAGCAAACAAAATGGCGCTGTCCGAGAGAACCTTCGTATAACCTCAAAAAAAAAAAATAAAAAATAATAAAACGATAATTTCTGGTGAAAGCATTTATAACACTCGAATTGCTATTTGCCAATAAGTTTTCTGAAGGGGGGAGTGCATTATCATTCGGTTAAATGGATTTCACATTAAAAGATGAAGCTACGAAGGAATGAAAGGGCTGCTATCCAGAGGAAAAGGAAGGGGGGAAAAAAACCAACCAAATTCCGATTTGAATTCAATTTCTGGTGGTGACATTTAGTTAAATTGAAACCTTTAAGACGATGGTTGCCGGTTGTCGGTAGCTGGTTGCTGTTTGCTGTTTGCTGTTTGCTGTTTGCTGTTTGGCTCATTCATTGCGAAGAGCATGCTGTTCCATCTTATGCCCGAGAGATATGAATAATTTATTCCATGCGACAAGGACTCGGCAGGAAGAAGAAAACTTGCTGCTGAAGTTGAAGTTACCGATGTTACTTTAGATACTCCTATAGCGAATGGTTTGTTAATTTTCATATCTCACAATTTTTGTGAGTTTTTATTCGATTAAATTGGCATTAGGTCCTCGGTGAATCGTTTATCCTTTGTCAAATTTTATGCGGCTGATGATTGTGAATCATGGCACCTTCGGGAAATATGTCTAGACTTAAGTCACTGAGTAGGCTCTCGCATGCTGTAAGCCGATTTGAGAAGATTACCCAACATTTGAAATCCAGTAAGATTTAGGCACCTTAGTCAGATTCTTTCTGACTAAAACCACCTCCCGGGGAATATTTCCGTTTATTCCCCCGCGGAACTACCGCTAAGTATTACTTCGCAAGGGACGGATTTGAGCTTCTTGCTTCGTCACGGGGTGCTTAGCGAATTCGCGTTCCGTTGCTGTTCTAAATTCCTTAGATCGCACATTATTCGTACTGCGTATGGTTCACCGCAGCCCAAAGATCTTCAGATTTCAACATATGTATATTGAACTACGTTTTCCGGTGTTGGCCGTTCACCAAATTCTTCACACAATATAGCTCTTTCGTTTGCATACCGTGCACATTCGGACTCGAATCACGGTTTCGCTTGAAAAGATATTCCCGGAAACAACCGTGACCCGTCAAGAACTGTGTTAGATAGTAATTCAGTTCGCCGTGTTTTCGTTTTACCTAACTTTCAATCCTTGGGATTAGTCGGTACACCCATCTCCCTTTTTGGGACTCGTTTGGATGACCCGATTTACACGCGATTTTCATAAAGTCGTCTAGCTTCTAAAGCTAGGATATCGATTAGTACCATAGAGGATAGTACCAATATCGCGTCGTGGGAAACCGTTCCAAATGCATTGCTAACTCGCAGTGCACATAATCTGTACACAGATTGGAATTCCTTCATATGTGTCTTTTTATTCGTGCCTTCAGACCATATTTGTGCCCCGTACAGCAGTATGGAGGCTACAACTCTCTCAAGCATTAATCGTTTGCCTTATTTCGGGCCGCCGATATTCGACATGAGTCTCGAAAGAACGCCTATCGCTTTCGACGATTTCTTGCAAGCGTATGCGGGGTGATGCTTGAAACTCATCACTCCCAGGTATTTTATAAATGAGCTGGAAATAATTGTGTGCTCTCCGACTTTTATAGTTATCGTCTCTAGCATCCTTCTACTCGTAATGAAAACGGATTCCGTTTTATCTTCCGCGAGGTCTAAACTCATATCGCATAGCCAGGTTTTTATCAGTGATATTGCTTCGTTGCAATACAACTCGATTTCTTCAAGTCGTTTCGCCACGACTACAACAGCAATATCGTACGCGAAACCTATAAGGGGAGCCCTGGGGACTGGGAGTCGTAGAATGTCGTCATACATCACGTTCCACAGTAAGGGACCTAACACTGATCCTTGGGGCATACTCCCTGTAATTTTATATAATTTCGTTCAGTTGTCGGAGCAACCTATCGGTAAAGTAGCTCCTGATCAATCTTAATATGTATTTCGGTACATTTAATCTTTCGAGGCATTGTAAAATACGCGACCAGTTCGCCAAGTTAAAAGAATTTTTCACGTCAAGTGTAACCACGGCGCAGTACCTTTTTACTACCTCCTTTCCATCGTCTACCTTCTATGGCCGATTGGGCTTTGTCTATTACGACTTTAATCGCGTCGATTGTCGATCCATCATTGGCTTCAATGATAGGCTGAAGTCTGTTGCATATAATTCGCTCTAATATTTTACCCATAGTGTCGACCATATTGAGCGGCCGATAAGATGAGGGCTCCTCCGGCGGTTTATTTCCTTTTGGTAATAATACCAACCATTGGTATTTCCATTGTTCCGGAAATATTCCCTCGCTTAAGCATGTATTATACATGCTAACGAAAACGTCTAGGCGGGCTTTCATCGCTATTTTTAAAGCCCTATTTGGTATGCCGTCTGGATGAGGGGTTTTCCGATCTTCTACCCTCTCGATTGCAGCGGTGAGTTCATCGATTGTTAAGGCAGGAATGTGTTCACGTAGTTCTCCGATCTCGCTTAGTAGAACTCCGTCATGTTGAGAGGGAAACAGAGTTTCTACGATTCTGCTGAGAAATAGCGGGCAAGTTGGTGCCGGTCTCTGAGGCGTTTTGATTTTGTACGCTTTGCTCCATACATTTTCGTTCAATTGCGTACAAAGATCCTTAAAGCACTGTCTTTTACTAGACTTAATTCAGCGGCGCAAGCTTCTTTATATGCTGTCCTCAACATCAAATGTCTATCCGCATCGCGTCTAGACCGTTGGTTTTTCTTCGTGCCTTAAGACAGGCTGATCGAAGTTCCTTAATGTCGACGTTCCACCAATATGTTGGATGCCGGCGGTTTTGTGTCCATTGATATATCGCACCCAGCGTGCAGTTGTCACGTTACTTGACGTACGATCTCGTTAGCTGTTCTCCCTTCAACTAGTGATTGCGTACTCTAAGAGCTCCTAACGTGTTTGCGTTCAACTTCGCCTTGCTAGTTTGAGACTGGGTGTTTTGAGGTCGTGTAAGACCGATTGCATTGCATTGTGGTCACTGTGGGTGTAGTGATTGCTGACGCGCCATGTCGTATGCCTAGATAAGCTACTACTAACGAACGTAATATCAACAATTGAGCCTGTACCCGCTCTACTAAACGTGTTCGCATTTCCCATAATAGCTACGACGACGTCCAAACTAGAGAGCGCTTCGAGTAGAATGGTTCCTCTTTCACCGGCTATAATAGTTGGCATATGATCCTTAGCGTCAAGAACTATGCTTTCGACGACTCGTTCGTATTGTTCAATAGTAAGGCTTTAAAGGACATAACAGCTGTATATGTATACAAGTATATCGTTTAACTTTGCTCGTACGAAGTAGTTTTTTCTTGTCGAAAGGTGGTATCTGAAACGTGGTATTACCACATGCCCAAATGGCGGCTTTTTTCATCACATCATGCGCCCGAATTAGTGTTGACCTTACGCTCATGGACCATTTGATGCAGTAGATCCTGATCTACCTTACAATGATTTAAATTAAGTTGCAAAATTTTCATGTTTTCGCGTGTAGGCTCTCAATTGATTTTTTATACTCTGGGCACCTAACACTACCGGTTATAGACCCAAAGTCTACTCCGTTTGCACTCCAGTGAAAAGCATTTTGGTTTTGCCTTGCAGTCCTTCAATTTATTCTCGTTTTCTCCGCATCCGAGGCATGCATTCGATCGATCGGTAGGGCTTTTGCACGTTCTTGCCATATGTCCAAACCCGAGGCATCTAAAACATTTCTTTGGCGAAATTTTTTCTCGGATCCTGCAATAGATCCAACCAACGTGTACTTTTCCCACCAAAAGTTTTCCTCATTCTCTTTACTGCCGGCGGCTTAACTTCATAATCTTGAAGGAACTCGGTGATGACAGCGCAAACTTCTTCCTTCGACGTTACTTCGTCTATGTCCTTGCATTCGAGGAATATCTCGTGCGTGGTTGAGCGAACGCTAGCATTTTCACCTAACGAATCTCCGATTTTTTTTTGAGGCTCGAAGTAGCTATCTCGGGAGATTTTTTAGCGCTAAAAGGAGGTCTCCGCCTGCTGTTTTTAAGCTCGTGTCCGATTTTAATTTCCGCAACAGGTCAGCGTACGTAATTTCGCCCGTTCTTTTTATAATAATTGCGTCGGAACGTTTCGCCTTTGGTGCATGATTTTTCGAGCACCTTCGTCCACTCGTTCGTTTTCATTTTGGCAACGTTTCTCTCTCTAAGGGGCTCCGGCTTAGAGGGAGTTGATTGTGGATTTATGCGATCACTTTTTTGAATGCGTTTTTGAGCGCGTGGTTCTTGTGGCGCTGTTCCTCGCTTTTTCTTTGGAGATGGAGTCTTAGTACACTGTTCCGCAGCGTTATTAAGTCTGTTTTCTTCCTTTACCCTCTTTGCAGGACGGTACCATTTAATTTGTGGACTTAGCGATTTGTCAACTATATGCGCTGAGTTGTTTTCTGGCAATGATGCCACTGGTACTCGGCGTTCCTCAAGACGAAGATTAATGATTTGCACTTCCCGTTCGAGTTGAGAAACGCAGGTTAGATGTCTCGACTTCCGCTTCTCGAAAAGCGGACTTGATCAAACTTCCGATTTTTTTGATTTCACCGTGGACGTTGTTCTTGTCTTTATAAAAAGCAATCAACTCATCAATTTTTGCACCCAGTTTTAGCATTTTATTTCCCGTTCGAGGCGGAGTCTCAGTGTTTGGCGTGACCATTGGGCTCCGATCTACCACTGTGCGACTGATTCGTGGATTTTCTATCACGTGTTCCTTCAGGACAGTTGTGTTTGGTGGTGAACGCGTGACCCTCATACTTTTCTTGAACGGGGGCAAGGTTGCCATCGCCGTAGGAGATATTGACGTTTGTCTATTATTGCAGTCATTGTATCTCGACGACTTTGAGCCTGCTTTCGCACTCTCCGCCGCCGGTACTGGAGATCCGACTCCCTGCACCGTAACTTTATTTTTCTTTGCCGCACTATCAATCATTGAATTTATTTTAAGAGTAATTCCGCTCTTGCCAGTTTTTTGGTCCGCGGGTGGTATTTGATATTTTCACCAACCCTGTGTATGTATAGGCTAATGCCCTATCCACACACAGGGGCCCCCTATCCGCCACCTGGGGATGGGCCCGATGTGAGAACTGGCTAAACTCCACACGGGAAAAAATCAAGTAAGGAGCAGAAAGTTTCTTGTACACATGGCTTCTTGCCGAAAATTTCCCAAAGGTGAAACGTACAAAAGCCATGAACCGGCGTCAACTAGGCGATGACTAGGCCTATCGTATCCTCGCATAAAAGCCACTGGACACTGGTCTCATCACACTGGATTTTACTTCGTAAATTTTTAAGCAAAATTCAAAAAAAAAGGACAACGAGCTTCGGATCTGCACATAGAGTATTACGTCAGCGTTTTGTTATTGACCACGATTTGTGGAGATTTTGGCGATTCTGCAAAGCTGTCCACAAATTGAGAATGAAAAATTGCGACATAGCTGCCGACAACATCGTCGGTGTTTGTGTTTTTTTTGGTTGTCTGCTATAATAACCTCGGCCTAAGGAGTAATCACTTCCCGCGTATGTCCCGCGTATGTAAATGCATGCTGGGTGGCTTCGGCATTCTGGGTATACGACACCCTAAGGATCGCGTATTGAGATCTTCGCTGCGGGGAACATCTTAAGCCAGCTTGTAAACGAGCCAACCAGAATACCTGACGTTGATAGTCATGCTGCCTATTTGGTGTCCCCTGGACTTTTTCTTCACTTCCCATTCTAATAAGTGCACCGTCGATGAGCTCTTAGTTAGACCGCTGTGTCATATTAGCTAATTTCTCTTACACTTACCATACAGTTAAGGATGCAGTGACACGAGAAATATTGCTGCAACAATTCGAAATCAACTTTCCCTATTTTCAGGAGTGAGTTCAGCCAAAATCTGAACCAGGAATGGAATGTAGTCGGGTCTTCAAGGATGGCTCCAAAACTAATTTCAGATGCGGTACTTATGTCTTTCTGGAGTACGACAACGTTAGATTTTACTCCTTGTTAGTGAAACTTGTATCTGTCTTCCAAATGGATAATCAGTGAGGGAGCAAAGCATCTGCGCCTGTATCGACGGCCAAACTGTGTTTAAAGTCTTGTTGCATCCTCTTCAGTTAGTTCGTAAATGCAAGACTTCACTGAACGCGGTCGGATGGCTGGGATCACGGGAAATGAAATTCCCAATGAACTTGCTCAGAGCACAGTTTTTTAAACCCTCCAGCATGCCGACATACCAAACGAATGATTCCCAACATTCCTTAGAGGTCACCGAGTTTTCAGGGATCCCTCTATAGAAAAGACTGCTTACTGGCGGCGGAAAGTGGCATTTTAATATGTTGAGCATACGTTATGCAACTTCCTGTGATGCTTGTTGTGATATTGATGATGACACCGCAGAGCACCACCTCTGAGGGTGCTCGGCATACGCTCGCATAAGGCTGTAGGTTAACGGCGTTGATGTGTTGGATGCTGCAACTACGGTCATCGTATCGCTCCAGAGCTTACTTACTTTTCTACAAAAGCCTGAGAATTTTCAGTTAATATCTTCGGCGTTTGCGAAAAATTAAAAGGGCTTTCGAAATATTGTGCCTCCAGTCATAGCATGTGAGTCCTACACAAAATAATGTTAAATGACCGCATGACAGCGCGTTTCTTTACGTAAACCGATTTCAAAGGTCTTTGGGGAGGTCTTTATCAGCGTGAATTCTTCATCATCATACTGCACATACGGACAACGTTGGCAGGGATATCGAAGCTCTAAAAATCCTATTATATGCGGCTTTGAAATGTGATGTGATTCGTTTTGAGATTTAAGGGTCTTCCCCAATATCTGACGTAATGTGAAAATTTGTTCTACGGTGGAATACTGATAGAGACATATTAGGTTTCAAGTGATCAGACAGCATCTTCCAAATAATGCTGAGGTCCTTATTCTTTCAGCATAATTTCGTTCGATCAAATCTAGCAAATGACGTGGTACATGTTCTCTACAAAGTCATCTCTGACTAATTTAAACAGCTCCAACAATATCCTATATTCAGACACAGTATGGCTAACTTGACTTCGTCCTCGTCTAGACAGAACAGTTCATTCTGACTGACAGCGGAATTTTGATCATCGACACAGCTTTACGGTCTGCGATTCTCCCTACATTTTCGGGTGTTTCTTCTTTTCTGATAAGAAGCCTGAGCTCATAAAGTCCTTTACTTGTCGACCAGCTATGAAGAAACAACGGTCTGTATACTTTTTGTTTTAATGCACGCGCTTTCCAGCATTCTCCATCAAACTAGGATTATCTCTAATTGACGATGCCACCGATCTTCAATACTTTGTTATGGCTGCATGGAACATTTTGAAAAATTAAGAGATACTCGATTGGCAGGGGCTGTGTCGATTTCTCGTGATTGTAACCATACGACGTTCATGTTTCGTTCTTGTCTTGTTTGTTCAGGACATCCGCAGTAACATATATCCCGGTTAGAGTAACTTAACGGTCCGAGTCAATGTTCGACCCTCATAACGTTCGGACATCTATTTAACTAGAGGAGTACGAGTACCTTGCGTCGATTCCAATGTAGCTAAACCGGTTAATGATGGATTGATTTTTCCATTGTGAAAATTTAGATACAAGACACGACAGTGTTTCATCCCGCAAAGTCTATTATCGTTTTCGGAGGTGGTGTTGGTGAGGAGGCTTGCAATATCTTACCTTGACACAGTTCATACGTTTTTTCAAGGAACCTGTAGAACCTGTCACTGGCGTCGCTGTATTTCTAATCTGCGTGGGCATATGTTCACAAACTTTTCCTTAACACGAAGTGCAATGAAACGTTTGCTTACATGTCGAAAACTCAAGACTTCTTGCCTAAGTTTGATTTCAATAATAAATAAGCCTGCGCTCAAAGATTTTGCGTTGTGGAGGAAAATTAGGAAGGTAAGAAAGAGAGGTACCGATGTACGTTGGCTTTGAATGTTTGCAAATTATAATGACTAGAAAATAAAGAGCTCGACACGGCATTTCATAAGCGATTATGGACGTAAATATGATGAGTATGATGGAAAGTGGAATTAAGGGTAAAGTGGTGAGCATTTGTAGAGAGACTGGTGTTACGCTTGAAGGCCTTAAGGAACGGATCGCACTGGTGGTGAAAGTAATCATAGAAAAAGATATTACAGGAGACATTACGTCGGTGTTAGAGAGGGAAGTGTTAGTTGTGCAATGTGGGCATATTCTACGAGTTGTAGTGCAAGGTTTTGAATTCAATGTAGCGAGTGCAGAGTGGACCTAGGAGCTCCTGATTAAATGTGAGCATTTTATAATACTCCGATTTTGAACGGATAAAATGGATAATCATATACTGAGGCTAAATTGGAGGGGGACAACCTTTTTTTATTGTTCCAGGAAACCTAGACATTTAGTATCGAATGTATGGTCTTTCCAACGTATGTTGTCGTTGACACACATACAGGGAATGAAAATATTTTCACTTTCGACGACGCAAATGCTATTCATGTATAGCGAGTGAGTGTTTAAATTCCGCTTAAACGACAGAACCCAGGGTTCTTTCTTTGTGGAATTGAATGAGCTTAACATACGCTGTCGTTCCCGTTCTACATCTTCAGCTGTAGGTCCTGTTTCGAGGCGTCCGAAAACGAATACAAAAAACAGAGAGTAGTGCCGTTAGCAAAGGAATATATTGGATCAGAAGTGGCGGACAAGGGATCATTGGTGGCAATGAAAAAGAGCATCGTTGATAGAACGGAGCCCTGGGGCATACCAGCATTTTGTCGATACCAGACTTCAATTGAATTTGAAATTTATTGAAGAATAGATAAATTGACCACAAATGCACGAGTTTTCAAAAAAAGTTCATGGTGTCTAACTCTGTTGGATGCCTTTCAAATATCATAGTCAACCATCTTGTTTTCGCTAGATGGGTGCAGACTGTAGTTCCAATTTTTGGTAAAACATGCCATCAAACCACTAGTAAACTTGTTGCTACAAAAACCGCACTGACAGTCATTGAGATGTTTTCGTGTTTCGAGATATTTCACGAGCTGCTTTGGAAAGAATAAATGTAAGGGCAATGAGTCAAAAGAAGGGCGGATGATAGTACATACGTCCGGCTGATATTTTTTTCTGTCGGAACAGAGCACTCTGACAAAGAACCAGTCTTTGATACTCCTTTTATGTTCCTTTAACATAGTCGAATCAACGCAACATGATACGAATAATAGTGCAATAGATGAAGCTACCCAGACCATTGAAAAAGTGAAATCCCTTTGCAGAGACGATGAATGGGAAGAAGATATGCACGGCCGACATTTCGCAAGAGTTTTTCCTTATAACATTTATATATTTAGGAAATGTCTAGTACGCCAGTTAGCAGTCTGACTTTTTGAAGATCTCGGAAAGAGCTATGTCATGAGGTAATTTCGTACCCTTTGCGTTTTCATCCCTAGAAAATGGCAACGAAATCGATGTTATTGCTGCAGATTTTGCTAAGGCCTTCGTTAAAATATCACATTAATTGACCCTTTTCTATTTGCCTCCCACGGTTTTGCTCCCATATTGACTCCATATTATTAAGCCCTCTCAACACCGTTTTAGGCACTTCTGGTGTCCCACAAGGCAGCCACCCAAGTCCCTTCTTTTTCATTTTAACTATAGACGATCTTGAGAGGAATACTAGACACTGCCCCCTATCCATTTACGACGACACTAAGTTCCCCAAAACTATTTCTTCAACCCAAGACTATATTCTCCTTCAAGAAGACCTCGATAGGTTTCCCACTTGGTGTCTAAAAACTTGCGTACAGCTTAATGTCTCCAAATGTCAATTTATGATTTTGTCAGTCCAATCAATCTCTTCCTCGATATTAATTTCTGCATGGCCAACCTGTACCCTGGGTTCAATCCTTACGCGACCTTGGATTATTATACGATAGAGAGTTAAACTTCTGTTCGCATATTAATGAGATAATCCTTAAAGCCAACTCATAACTTGGTTTTATCAAACGATGGTCTAAGGAACTTATGTGACAAGGTTAAGTTACATTACCCTTGTCTTCAGTCCCTTTCCGAATATGTCAACGAGTTCATATATCCCGAATCGACAATATTCAATGTTATTTCCTTCAATTTGCCTTCGAGGACTAATCTGGGATGATCCCTTTACCTTACCTCCCTCTCATGACTGCCTCAAACTTCTTAACCTGAATACCCTTGAAAAACGCAGAAACGTAGCTGATATTCTCTTCATTCATCGACTGTTCTCTGGTTCTGTGGATTCCACCTCCCTTTACAAACCGATTTCCTTCAACACTAACCTTCGTAAACTACGCTGTCCTCGTCTCTTCTGTATTCCAACGCATTGCACCTCTTACGGTTCCAACGAACCAACATCATAAAACGTGATCTCATCCACCATTCCCTTATTTCCTGACCCTTAATGTTTGCTACTCATTTAAGTTAGTTTAAGCTTGTATTATGCCAAATAATCGGGGGCGTTAGCCCCCGCCAAAATGAAATTAAATTACCATGGATGTAGAATTATTCTCGCCAATCACTGTATAACGCAGAAGCTGGATCTCTTCAAAAGCGAATGCAGAAGCATTTGCCCGTTTTTGACAGGGAATGGAGTAGGAGATTGAACCACGAACTGTATGAGTAGTACAGCGACATCGGTCGGACAATCGGCTATCTACCGATCCAATATCTGAGATGGCTAGGTCATGTTGAGCGAATGGATATTACAGTTCCCATTCAAATAGTGCGCTGAAGTAGCGCACGCAATTGGAATTAGACTTCAATCAACTTGGAGAGTGACAGTGGAGGCAGCTGGCAAAGGGTCGTGCTAGATTCAGAGGCTTGTTGCTTGATGACTAAGTTCACTCCGCACTATAGCGCCACCTAATGGAATAAGTGTAATAAGATCACTAATAAGGATGACCCTTATTATGAACCAGATCATCATAAAGGGATTTGACCATCCATCTCACCCTACACCCACATACGATCCAGCTGGTTCAAGAACTGAGGCCACTAAACCATGGCCTGCGACAGGAGTCTGCGAATTGAGTTTTTAAGTAGCTTGAAGTCGACCCGGTTATTTATCGAAAAATCGTATTTAGTGACGAGGCTCACTTCTGGGTTAATAGGTTTCCGAACAAGTAGAATTGCTGTTTCTAAAGTGTGGCAAGTCAAAAAGAGACCCATGAAACTCAATAACACCCACAAAATGCGCTCTGGTATGGTTAAGTTTTAAGTGTAACTACTATTTAACAACATGTATAAAGCTTGAGGTGCTTTAGTCTTCCAGATTCCTAAGGCTTGTTATAAGTCCTCGGACAGTTGATCGAATTCGGCGTTGACCTTGGCTTCACCGCCCTTGATGGTCCTTGAAGTTCATAGCAGACAGTTGGTACATAATGTTGCCCATGGCGTTACTGATCACGTCCCACTTGATCTTGTTACCGGACTGAGCGGTGGATTCAACTGAATGACGGGCCCTATCGTAGAAGGCAGTGATGTTCCTCAGCATACCGACTGCCTTGTAGAATGGGCAGAAATAAACGATCGTATGAAGAGTAGGAGTTCTGTTTTGGAAAATCGTCCTCGAGCAGCTTGGCAATTACGAGAGTGATCTTATCGGTCTCACCCAATGAAACCTTACTGACCAGTTGTACAATTTCCGAAAGATCTTCTTCCTTTTGTAGGATTTCCTTGATCTTGGTCCTAAGTGGCACGAATTCGACAAAGTTCTTGTCATAGAAATCATCTAGAGCACGCATGTATTTCCTGTACGAAATGCGCCAGTTGATGGAGGGGAAATGTTTGCGTACAGAACACCTGTACAACGCCAAGTGTAGCAGAAATGACAGGATCACCAGGAGGTGATACAGCACCGACAATGGAAACGGAACCCTCACGTTCTCGATTACCCATACACTTGACACTGGTACACAAGTAGGCTGGATAATCAGAATCGGCAGGCATTTCAGCGAGGTGACCTCTGAAATTTCACGAAGAGCCTCAGCCCAACGAGAGATAGAATCAGCCATCATCGATACGTTGTAACCCATATCACGGAATTATTCGGACAAAGCGTAGATGGAAGCTTCACGAGCAGTGACGGGCTTGTTAGATATGCTGGCAACAAGAGCAGCATGTTTCATGATCGATTCGGTGACACCATCGATTTCAACTGACAGCTCGGGGTAATCACGAAGTACTTCTGACATTTCGTTACCACGTTCTCCTCATCCGACGTAGACGATGACATCCGAATTGGAGTTTGTGAGACGACAGTTTTACCAAAACCGTAAGTTCCGGGCATGGCAGTGGTACCACCTTGGACACAAGGGAATAACGAATCCAATATACGTTGACCGGTCAGAAGTGGATGATTAGCTGGAAACTTCTCAGTAACTGGACGTGGTTGACGTACAGGCCATACTTGCAGCATTCTGTGTTTGCTGATTTCTCCATCGAATTCGGTTTACAAGACAACATCCTCGACATGGTAGTTGGCAGCTGGTACAATATAATGAATTGTACACTTGGCGCGCTGCCCATCTTTTGCTTGATGAGAGTGTTTTCATGTATCAAACCGTACAAGTCACAAGTTTTACGTTGAGTGGATTGAATTCCCATGCTATCGAACGGGATAGAGCGGGCACATTAACACCCTCTGGAATGTACTCGTAAATGGAGTTGGTCAGCTCGTTGATGTCTTTCAATGGACCGTTGAAAATGCTGGCCATAATACCGGGGCCTAATTCAACTAGAAGTGGTTCGGAAGTACGTAACACTGGGTATCCGACAGTGACGCCAGATGTTTCTTCGTATACCTGAATGGTGGCCATGTCACCTTTGAGACGAATGACTTCACCCACTAGCTCTAAGTAGCCGACACGCACCAACTCGTACATAGCTGATCCAGACATACATTCTGCACTTATTACGGAACCGGATACGGGAAAGACACTTCCATAGATAGACTCCTTCATCATCGAAGCACTTCAAATTGGACATTGTGGTATTGGTTTAGCGTTGTTTGTTACTGAATCCGCTAAGTTGAATTGAAATTGAAAGTTGATTTGGCGAAAGAGTTTTTTTTTGAGTCTACACATGACAGCATCACTCAAATGCTAACGAGCTGGATGGTAGCATCTGGACACAGATACATCCAATTCAGCCTGAGTGACCAGCCAACCAGTATTCCGGAATTATCGGAAAACTGAGGAAAACTGTCAGTGACACCAACGAGCTTAACATGAAAGTCAGGGGATTCCCCCTGGCTCTCAATCAGGCCATGACCGCTTCCTGCCCTCTTATTCCAACTAAAGGCAAGAAAAAGCTGCACTGGTGGACATCAGCACTGGGACTGCTTAGAAACACTTGCAAAAAACTTTTCAACGTAGCAAAAAGCACAAGAAAAGTGACTGACTGGGACCCATACAAAGAATCCCTCAAATTACACAAAAAAGAACTGAGGAAGGCAAAGCGGCAGTCCTGGAGGTCATTCTTTGACAAAATCACGGAAACCTCTGAGGCATCGGAGTTAAGAAAAATCCTCTCTACAAATCGTATGATGCCTAGCTGTTTGAAAAAAAACCGATGGCTCTTGGACAACCTCAAGTGACGAATCACTCAACCTGCTACTGGACACCCACTTTCCAGGTAGCTCCCAATTTGCGGCCAGTAGAAACCCAAACGGGCCTACTGCAACTGGGACCAAAATTCATAGTCTGATTACAAGAGACAAACTGCTCTGCATAACTTCAAACCATACAAACCTGCTGGTCCGGAAGGTATATAATACCTGCCGAGCTACAGAGGTTCTCAGATATTATTCTGCCTTCGCTAGAAAATATTATGAGGAGCTGTGTAGAACTGATTCACATAACACTGTCATGTACCAAAGGACCTCAGACCTATAAGGCTATCATCCTTCCTTATGGAAACTCTAGAACGACTGAGATCCATATACGAGCTAAAATTGATCCAAGACTTTTGTCAACGGCTCAACTTGCCTGCTGGAAAGGAAAGTCGGTAGGGTTGCATTCTCTGAATAGCCACATCTAACCATCCCTACAATATAGAGAGTACACAATGCTCGCCTTCCTGGACATAGAGCGTGCCTTTAACACCGTCAACTCTGCAGGTGGACGACTCACTTGAGGAGTTGAGCAGTCTTAAGCAGGATAATCAACTCCAAACTAGGTGGGGCTTCTGCTAAAAGATGTGTCAGCAGAGGTACGCCGCAAGTCGATGTCCTTTCTCCCCTTCTCTGGAACTGGTGATTGCCAATGCGGATGACGTTGCTATAGCCGTCTCAGGTAAGCATCTTAATACCTTTAAAGAACTCCTTCAACTAAATCTCAATAGATTAACCCGTTGGGCAGATCGCTGTGGATTGGGAGTAAGCCCCCATAAAACTGATCTTGTTCTCTTTCCCCTCAATAACCGGTACCAGTTTACTCTTTTCCGATATCTGGGTCTCATTTTTGACAGAAAACTAAAATGCAAACCTAACGTTCAAGAAAGAGTTAAGAAAGCTGCAGCAGCTTTATTCTCTTACAAAAAGGCTATTGAGAACAAATTGGGCCTTCAACCTCGCATAAACCACTGGCTATATATCTCGGTCATAAGACCGATACTCACCTACAGGGTTGTTGTCTGGTGGACGGCCTTAGACTGCACCAAATAAAGCAGAGTCCAAAGAACAGCATGTCTATGCATTGGCGAAGCCTAACGCTCTACTCTCTCCGTAGCACTGGATATTCTATTTCACTTGTCACCCCCCGATATTTCAACAGGCAAGCACCTGCGACTGCAGCTATTTGCCTTAAAGCGACTACACAGTGGACAAATAATTCATTTGGCCCCACCAGCAATCTTAATACTTTAGGAATCCTCACAGAGAACATCCATTAGACCAAACCTGAACTTTGGTTTGATAAAGACTTCCATGTAAGCTTCCCCTCTAGATCCTTCTGGGATGAAGATGCTTTCATGGAGGACAAGTCAATCCATTTGAACACAGATGGATCTAAAACCGATAGCGGGGTTGGTGGCGGTGTTTTCTCAGATAAGCTAAATCTAAGCCTCTCTTTCGGCCTTCCAAATCACTGTAGCGTGTTCCAGGCGGAAATTTTGGCGATTAAAGAAGCTCTGTCCTGGCTGAAGAAAAACGTGATATCTGCAAAGGATATCCGCATTTTTTCGGATAGTGATTGGCGCCCTTGAATGCCAATCATCTCTTATGGAGATGGCAGAGCAGTCCAATATTCACCTTTGGCCGATGAACTGGCCAAAATTGGAACCACTCTATCTATTCTACTGGAAAAGGGTAGCTCATAGGTATACCAATCGCTACGTGCAAACTAACATTAAAGCTGGATGCCAATAAAAGAACTGTTGGACCAACATGTCTAGCGACCAAACAGATGTGGCCAAAACTGGATCTGAATCGCTTTAAGAGTCTGATCCTTCTAAATAGGAAGCATCTCATCGCCATCATAGTTATCATCACTGGACACTGCCTCATAGGCAAGCACGCAAGAATGCTTGGCGCTTTTACAAACGACTTATGCAGAAGTTGCATGGACGAGGATAAAGAGGAAACAATCCTCCACTCCAATGTAGGCAGGCTCTCTCCTAGGCTCTCCTAAGACGAGAAACCAATACTTTAATCGAAAGCAATCTCGACCAACTGAGTGTGCGGAACTGGAAGACGCTTTGATCCACATCCCTTAAAAATGTAAGAACAATCCTTCAACATTCATGTCGCAATAAAACAAGCTGATCTTATGGAATACCCTTAAAACAACACCCACACACGTAGTATTGCCCCACCTTACGAGGTCCTTCATTCAAATCAATTCAAAAATTAATCTCCAATCAAATTAAAATCAATTTCCCATTGCTAATCGTTTAATGACATTATTTGAATAAATTTCCCTAAAACTCCGGTCCATTCACTCTCGAAATTAACCCTCAAACTTACCCCTTAACAACAAATCATTACAAGATGCTACCCAGACTTTGCTTCGTCCTAAATTGTTTCCTCTTACAACCACCACCTCAGTACCAACCTCGATTTCATTGGAAACCAATTGAAATTATTTCAAGGCAATTTTCTGTATTTGAAAGCCCATAATAACAGTTATTGACGCACAATTATTACACGCATATAACTCCAGTCCCCATGAAGGCGAAAAGTCCTCCGCAAGTCCGTGTTCCGTAAACTCCATTTATGGAATCGATAAAAATAAATAAAATTGTATCCGAATCGAAGTTCGAACCAATTCACCATCGCATTGAGAGGAAAATATGAAAAGGAATAACCCACCAACAACGGTTATCCCGAATACTGACTTTCTCTACTGTAATCGACGGTATTTACACCCTCGTCATTCGCCATTATGTACACGCCTAATAGAGCAAGCTGCTGTTGGAATTGGGATAGCTTACTCGTAATTCACCCCCAAATGTATGTATCCGTACTTTAGTTCGAAATTTATTTGGCCAAATGTTTAGTGGGAAGGGTAACAGGGATGTTGTATACGAGTAACTCTCCTTTGGAGTCGTTACATGAATTGAGCTTCAAAAGATGCGAGTATAAGGCCGTAACATGTAACATAGCTTGGTCTTATGAAGACGACCAGGAGACCCTAAATCAGTATATGTAGAGCCCTATCCAAGTCGACTTGACTCGTGTTAAGCTTACTCTCAATTTAGAATTTCACAGATTGTATATCCCGAACGACCTGGTCTGTCATTTTTCAAATCTTTATTCAATAAAGCAACTCAATTAGGTCCATAATGGAATCACAGATTCTATGTTACATCTACGAGCATCTAATGACGTAAAACCGAAAAAAGTAATAAGAAAATCATCGACAAGGACAAAAGGAATCGCCCCAAGTATATAAATAACCTGTGAAGAGGAAGTGAAAGGAAACTTTCCTGCCCAGGAGGGATGTAATCCAATAAAGAGCGACAGCTGGTTGCCCACTTAAGATATTTTAACGCATTCCGTTCGCGTTGGTGGCATAACTTATGAATTATTTCATCTTTCCCAACACATGTGGGTGGGTTGGAATAGAATGTATCTCTATCTATTCAAAGAAAGAATAAATAAAACCTTTTTTTTCTATTCACTCCAATAGTCAGAGATTGGAATGTAATGCTCCTCGAGAGGGATGCTCTAAATTCACTAGAAATCGTCAGACTTTAGCAGCTTCTTTCAGCAGAAATGCCTCGATACCGTTGTATACGATTAAATAAGTCAAAGGCGACTGTTACACGAACGAGGAGAGCAACGAAATTTCAAATGTTTAATGCCCACATTTAGAACAACGCCCAAACACATGGTTGCCATTCGAGCTTCGAACCTAAATCGGAAAATAATTTTTTGTACGGGTGACATCTGTTGGAACGAATTATATTTGACTTTAGTAACACAGATTCCCGTCAACAAAATGGTTTGAATCTTGAGTATGAATAAGGTGTGGTGAATAAATCATTGATGGAGGATTTACTTGATGTTTTGTCCAACTTACCTTCGTAATCAAAGAAGTAGTTAGGTGCTGTAGAGATGTCAACTTGGCGATACTCAGTGTTGTAATTGTGCTTATTTTACCTGAAGAGTGTTTTTGGTTTGGTTTTAAAACTGACAACACTGTTTCTACCGATTGCCAATTTGACAGTTGAAAGTTGATTTGTGATTAATACGTTTCGCCATTTTACGATGAATAGATTAAAGTCGGAACAACGCGTGCGAATTGTGCAAACTTATATTGAAAACTCTGGTGCGGTTCGCCAAACTTATCGTGCACTACGTCCATTTTACGGTCGACATAATCGTCCATCTGAGCAAGTTATTCGGAACACGATGAATCGTTTTCGCACCACGTACACTCTAGTAGATAATACGTAGCCCCAAAGACGACAAACAGTGCGAACAGAAGAAGTTATTGCCGTTGTGGGGCGCAGTGTTGACGAGAATCCGAATGAGCCGATTCGCCATCGTGTACAGCAATTGGAGCTATGCCCATCCACTTTGTCGAAGATTTAACGGAAAGATCTTGAGTTAAAAGCCTATAAGATCCAGCTTGAGCAAGAGTTGAAATCGCGTGACCATTATACGCGTTGTAGATTCGGTGAATGGTTCACGATTCAGCTTGAACCTCATTTTCAACGCAAAATTTTGTTCTCCGATGAGGCCCATGGTTAAATTGATATGTAAACAAGCAAAATCGCCGAATTTGGAGTGGAGAAACACCAGAAGCTTTTGATGAGACGCCTTACAACCATTAAAACTCACTGTTTGGTGTGCTTTATGGGCTGGTGGAATCATCGGCCGGACGATGCCGGCCAGAATGTTACCGTCAATGGAGAGCGCTATAGAAACATGATTTCTGACTTATTCGTTCCTCAGTTGAATGGCATTGACGTGACAGAGCTTTGGTTTCAACAAGATGGCGCAACATGCCATACGACGCGCGACACTATCAATTCATTGCGGGAAACATTTGCTGAGCGCATAATTTCACGTAATGGACCTGTGAACTGGCCCCCACGATCCTGTGATTTCACACTTTTAGATTACTTTCTTTGGGGGTATGTGAAGTCACTAGTCTATGCCGATAAACTAGAGACGTTGGACGATTTGGAAGTCAACATTCGCCGTGTTATTGCTGACATACTACCTTGATCAAAAATTTTCTGGAATTTATTCAGAAAATTAAAAATACAAGTTTATTCGTCTAAATCTGCAACACACTATTGCCAGCGCTTGATCCAATCCTCGAAACAATTTTTATATTTGGTTCTCAGTATGCCAATCAGTGCTTCCTGCGATTTTTCCATTACGAGCACTTCCTCTCGGCTGCTGAAACGCGTTCCCCGTAGTGGTTTTTTTAACTCGATTGAACAGAAAGAAGTTACAAGGAGCTAAATCAGGTGAATTCGGTGGCTGTTGGTTGGTATTTATTGCATTTTTCGTCAAAAAATTACGAATAATGATGGCACAAAATCGACGAGTTTTCTGCCCTAAATTCTAGTCTGTTTCGGCGAATTGCTTCACGCAAACGTCTCATAACGCCAAAATAATACTCTTTGTTTACTGTCTGGCCTTCTGGCGAAAATTCACGATGCACTACACCTTTGTAATCCATGAAAACCGTGAGCAATACCTTCTTTTTTGACTGAAAACGAAGTGGTTTTTTTGGTCTCGTCTCATTTGGTGAACGCCATTCACTTGCCTGATGTCAGGATTGCGTGTCGTACTCATAAACCCACGTCTCGTCTCCATTAATGATCGTTTTGATGAATGTGGAATCGGATTCAGCCTCGCAAATCATCTCTTTTGCGACGTCAACACGGCTTCTCTTTTGCATGAAATTGAGGTCTTTTGGCACCAACTTTGCTGCTACACGACGGAAACCCAAATCATTAACCAAAATGCCTTGGACGGATCCATAGGCAATGTTCAAGTCCTCCGCTATCTCTCTGACGGTTAATTTGCTGTTATTGACCAACATTTCGTTTACTTCATCAATATTTTCGTCGGTTTTCGATGTCGATGATCTGTTACTGCGTTCATCTTCTTCGATTGACTCACGACCACGACATTAACATTACCTTCAAGTGTTTTATTCCATATTGAATTTGCATACCTCTAAAAAAAACAGTCTTTCCAAGCGGTAACCATCTAGTACTGGTCGATGTCCCTTCGCATTCGACTTGCCAAACTTATAAGCGCGAGTGCTGCCCAGCATGACAAAAATAGCAGCACTATAAGCGGGACTGCTAATGAATTCCCCAGATGGAATCAATGGTGAAATAAAATCCCGGTATAAAACAATTAAGATCTTATCCGGGCTACCGTGACATATCTGGATCTCAGGCCGGTAAGGATTTCCAAGACTAAGTCATATCCCCGAACGGGTTACTGGCTTCGGTCTAACCGATCCCTCATCCTTATTTACTCACTTACACACTTAGGCGGCCTACAGTCCGGGGTGTATCTAGGCCTTAACCAATAAGTCTCTCCAAATAGCGCGGTCTTTGGCTAAATACCTCCAGTTGCGCACTCCAAGTTGGTTGAGGTCCCCTTCCCCCGCCACCTAAGCCGAGACCTTCCACTACTGCGTTATCCCTCCGGATTAGAGTCAAGGATTCTGCCGGCTGGAACGTTGGTGTTCATTCGCTCTACATATCCCAGCCATTTCAAACGCCCAATGCGCAGTTTTTTGACCAGGCCGATGTCGCTGAATAGCTCGTAGAATTCATCGCTGAATCGTCTGCTCCAGGATCCATCAACGCATACGGGACCAAATATTTTACGAAGAGTTTTTCTCTCAAAACGATTCAGGATATCTTCATTAGCTTTAGAAAGGGTACATGCCTCGGAACCATAGAACAGGACTGTCACTACAAGAGTCTTATATAGGGTTTCCTTAGTTGTTCGGGAGAGGGCCTTACTACACAGTTGCCTTCTCAGCCCAAAGAAACAGCGATTGGCTAGCGTTATTTTTCGTTTGATTTCTGAAGAGATGTCGCTTTCAGATGTGATAGCAGAGCCGAGGTGGACAAAGTCCCTTACTACCTCAAAGTTATAGCTGTCGATTGTGACATTCTGGCCGATTTATCGATGTTGGGTACCCCTTCTTGTAAAGTAAATGCTGTCATACTTTGTTTTGTCCTCGTTTACTCGCAAGCGCACCAGTAACAGCTCGCTGTGTTCTACAAAATAATTGAACAGATTTTTGAAAGATCGTACCTTGTGTGTTGGATTGTGAGTTTTGCATAATTCTTTCAAGCAGGTATGATGTTGAAGAAGTCACGTGGCAGCACGTCACAATGCCTAAATTCTTTTTTGACATCAAAAGTCTCGGTTAGATCGTTGCCGACCTTGATGCAGCAGTGAGCTTTCTCCATCGTCATCCTGCACAAGGGGACGAGTTTGGTAGCGATGCCAAAACTAGATGTGGCTCTGTATAACTCATCAGGGTTTTTGTACCCTTAAAATATTCGTACACAGCGCGGGCGAAGGAAATTTAGGGAGGAAGAAAAGACAGGTACCGATGTGCATTGTTTTTAAATGTTTGTAAGTTATAACTACCAGGAAACACAGAGATCAGCAAGACATTCCATAAGCGAGTTGTACGGCTTAGGAAAGAATCACGATATTTTAGAGTACTACCTTCGTAGTAATGATGAGTGGGCTTGTAGGTATACTGATGAGCAGTCATAGCGAGGCGGGTGTTACGGTTGAAAGTTTGAATGGGCCGAATGCTACTGGCGATTTCAATGGAGCACTGGTGGTGGAAATAGCGATAAAACAAAGTGAGACAGGAGACATTACGTCGGTGTTCGAGGGTGCCAATTGATTGACTGATATTAGTATCACAAATGAGTTTTATCGCACGGTTTTGAATCCTATCTAGCAGGTGCAGAGAAGTTTTAGGAGCACCTGACCAGATGTAGGCATTGTACTCCAGTTTTGGGCGGATGAACGCCTTATATATTGAGGCCAGATTAGAGGAGGTGAAATATTTCTTACATCGCTTGAAGAAACCTAGACATTTCGCAGCATTTTTGGCGACATCGAATATGTGGTCATTCCAGCATAAGTTGTCACTGACACACATACCGAGAATGGAAAGTTTATCGGTTTCGACGATGCAAGTGCCATTCATGGATAATGGCTAGGTATTTGAATTTCGCTTTAATAACAGCAGACAGCATTGTGTTTTGGAAGCACTAAATTCCACTCTGTTGATAGTTTCCCAATTGGTTATGCTATTGATATCGGAATTTAATGAGCTTAACATATGCTGCCGTTCCCGTTCTACAGCCGAAGAGCAGGAGCGTGAGTCCGGTAACGAATATGAAAAGCAGAGAGTACTGTCATCAGCAAAGGAAGTAGCAGACAAGAGATCGTTGATGAAAATTAAAAAGAGTGTGGAAGACAGAACGGAGCCCTGGGGCACACCAGCATTTACATATTTTATGAATATCAGACTTGAAACCATCCAAGACAACTTGAATTGAACGTTCCGAAAGGTAATTTCTAATCCATTGAAGAAGAGAGTCATCGATCCCAAAAGCACGCATTTTCGTGCTGATGCTGTCATATGCGGCTTTAAAATCGATAAAATGGTGTTGAGTATCGATCTGAACTTCTTGGGTTTTCTCCAGAAACTGCCGTGGTGTGGATATGTGGTCTGTGGACTTACCGGGTCGAAAACCGCACTGATAGGGTCCAATCAGATCGTTGCCAAATGATTTCAGGCGCTCGCACAATACGGCAGACAAAATCTTATATGCGACGTTTAGGAGACTGACACCTCTATAGTTAGTGCAGATTAGAGGGTCTCCTTTCTTGTGAGCCGGGCAATCGATGCCGACTAAATCTTGAAAATAACTTGGTGTATGCTCTCTACCAAGTCATCTCCTGCTACCTCAAATAGTTCGGCGGGTAGACCATCCGGCCCGGCCGCCTAGTTCGACTTTAGTTTACATATTGCTACCTCGCTTCATTTTGGCAATTCTTGACTTGCATTATCAATATTGAATGGCTCGCTCTGCTTCTCTCTTAAGAACATATCCCATAAAACGTCTTGACTGCTTAAACGCATCGCCGTATGTTTCTGCAACGAGGCATCTGGGTGTCATCCTGGATAACTGGATATCTTCCTTGGACTAAACATGTCACGTCGAAAAACTTCAAAGTACTGTTGGCTTTCTCGCAGTGTAAATCACAGAAGAAAACTGCGATCTAACCGGTAATATAGTACTTCGCAAAGAAAGGTATCTATCGCAAGCAGACTAGAATATCCTGATTTGTATAGTTTCTGGTTGAGCTATGTCTTCAAGGCTTACGAGTACAAATCTAGCTCAGTACTAACACTTGGAAGATGACTTTTTTAAATGAATATGTACGACCTCGTATACCTCCCAACTTTAAGAAGCAACCGAATAGAACTTGTATTTTTTGTTACAAAATCCATCTCACAACAGAATATCTTTTTTTTATTAAGAAATTCTAATGTCAACACTTGCTCATGTATGTACGAGTACATTCGAGTATACTTGTATTCGGAACTGGCTACAATAGCAATATCTTACAATTTATATCCCCAAGCAGAATGAATGCTAATTGCTTGAATCAAGTCGTTATCAATTAAACGGATACGTACTCATTGCAGCAACGAATACATATGCACGTACATACGCGTACGGATTGACGGTCTACAAAGTAAATTCAAATGTCAAGTTTAATTAGTGAAGAGCGCAGTTTAATTGCCCCACGTGACTCCACGATGCCGTGCAATTACAATTAAGACAGACGATTAAAGTGGCCAGGTTGATCCAGAATTACCATCAGTTCATCATGCATTCCGCGGCACCCGATCACTCTTTCGATTAACAAATTTTGCGAAATATCTCGAGATGAATAAATGGGAATATGTGTTGGGGAAATGCCTTTTATTTGATAACGACTGACTCAATCTTAATGCGCTGTAATCGAGTTTAATGTTTTTTTCATTCAGTGTTAGATGATTCATTCGAAAGATGAGGTTGCATAGTCTCAAATCTAAGAAGCAATTAGCAAATCAAAGTCTAGTTAATAATCTGTACCCTCGTTCCGATTTTCGCATGATGTTTTCTACGGTGCTCTACATAACTTTTAATTGGGTATGGCTCGATACCCAGCAGTTTTGTTAGAAAGCTCTACTTTTAACTTCTTCGATATTTTGATGGCGATTCTGCAGCTCAACTATTGTCCTCAGCTCAAGAGACTCACACTTCTTTTAATACGAATAGAGAAAACGCCTTGGTCATCTGTGGTCTAAGGAATATTTCTCCCTCTATCGAACTGCTGCTTCACCCTACTCTGGAACACCAGCAGGCACTAGTACCGTATGCAGCTAATCCTAACAAGAACATCATCCAATATTCAACCAATATCTGAAAAGACTTTAACCATCAGCACATTGGTATCTATGTAGATTTCAATGAACTGATATAGATCTAACTCAAAACGGGAGTAAAAGGCCCTCGAATGAGGATCACCTTAAAATATGGGAAGCATACCTCAGGATAGTGTTCAACGTGCTTCTGGTCGTGAAGACCATGATGTGTACTCTGACTGTAATAAACCTGGGCAGTAACAAACTTCCAGTTCCCTAGCAGATAAAAGACCACATGGAAGAAAGGAAAAGACTAAGCCTCATCAAATCCTTTTCAGCAACCGAGCTTTACGTGTGTTTTTCTTTCTTCCTGTTGTTTTGCTTGGTGTTAAAATCAGAACTTAGTTACTCACCTTCGGAGCGCTCTGAATCGGCTGTCAGCTTATAAAGTTCGTATCGCCAAAAACTTACAATTCAGAGGAAGCGATTTCACATTCGTCCCGGGAGAACGCTTAATTTAGGCACTTATTCTCTGAACAGATGGAAATCAACATATGTTCAGCCCGTCCCTTCTTTCCAAGTTCATGAAAATGGTGATAACCCGTCATCTCAGGAAATATCTTGAAACACGAGAACTTCTCAAAGACCGGCAGTGAGGTTTTCATAGCTACAGGTCCACTAATGACTTGATGGCATCGGTCTCACCGAAAATAGGAACCAAAGCATACACCAATCTAGAGAAAGCAAGATATAGGGTAACCAGATAAGAACAATAGGAAAAACATTTAAATAAAACAACAACGGCGTGAGATGAAGTTACATTCATGCCATTATGAATTATAGCACATAATTCAAATAGCCACATCGATTTCGCTGATAGTGCTTCAAGCCGTCAGCCCAATTTTTGATGACACGGTCCAATTTTTGCGGCGTCATTCCGGCAATAGCGTGTCGAATGTTGGCCTCAAGCTCATCCAAACTGATTGGTTTGCTAGCGTAGACTAAGGACTTGACGTAGCCCGAGAGAAAATAATCGAGCGGTGTCAAATCGCATGATACCGGCGGCCAATTGATGAACGCTAGCCGTGAGATGACCCAGTCGCCAAATTTTCCCTTCACAACTTCGAGCGTTGCGTTGCTTGTATGGCATGTAACACCATCTTGCTGGGACCACAGCTCGGATATATGTATCAATGTTGTCGAGTTCTGAACACAGAAAGTCAGTTAACATCCCTCTATACCTGAGACCATTGACGGTAACGGTGTCTCCTTCCTAATTTCGAAAGAAATAAGGTCCGATGATGCCGCCATGCCATAAACCGGACCAGACAATCAGTCTTTGCGGATGCATTGATGCTTGGCCGAACACTTGTAGATTGTTGTCGCTCCAATAACCGCAATTTTCCTTATCGTCCGAGAAGATGTGTTTTTGGCCAAAATCCGGATCTCAAGTCATCATTTCTAGCGACAAATTAGCGAACTCACGGCTTTGTCTATGGTCGTCTGGCTTCAATTCCTGGGTCAGCACGGTCTTACACGGACGTAGGCCCAAAACCAGCCGGGTTGACTCCCTGGCGATGCCCAATTCAGGTGATCGACGACAAATCGATATTTCTGAGTCTTCTTCGATACTGGCCGTTCGGCGGGCTTGTTTTCTTTATTTCGCAACAATCTCTGTATGGTTGGTGGCTTAAGATCCAAAAGAGTGTACTGCGTGTACGCACGTTCAGCAAGCGTAAAACGATACACGATGTAATGACAAACCTTGCTGAATATTTTGACAGCTGGATGTCAATGGTAACTTTGACATCTGCTGAAACACAGCGTTTGGTATAACTATCACTGCTACTCGTATGTGGTCAGCCGTCAGTTGCATGTAATATTTCTAAGGCATTTGACAGAGTTTGGCATCAGGCTCTTTTGTCGAAAATGTGTGCATTTGGGATCGATGACTCTCATCTTCAATGGATTTGAAATTGTCTTTCGGAACGTTAAATTCAAGTTGTCTTGGATGGTTTCAAAGCCAATATTCACAAAATAAATGCTGGTTTGCACCAGGGTTCCGTTCTGTTTCCGACATTGTTTTTAATTTTCATTAATGATCTCTTGTCTCCTACTTCTAATCTAATGCGCTGGCGACAGTATTCACTGCTTTCATATTCGTTCCCGGACTCACTCCAGAATGGGAACGGAATCGTATGCTAAGCTCATTAAACAGCATTACTAAACAGGTAACGACAAACAGAGTAAAATTTAATGCTTCCAAGATACAATACTGTCTGCTGTCGTTAAAACAAAATTTAAACACCCAGCCATTATCCATGAATGGCACTTGCATCGGCGAAACCGAAAACTTTCCCTTCTCGGTATGTGTGTCAGTGACAACTTATGCTGAAATGACCACATATTCGATGTCACCAAAAATGCTGCGAAATGTCTGTGTTTCCTGAACCGATGTAAGAAATATTTCACTCCCTCTGGCCTCATAATATAAGACATTGATCCACCCGAAATTTGAGTACAATACCCACATCTGGTCAGGTGCGCCTAAGACCACCTTGCATCTGCTAGATAGGATCCAAAAACGTGCGATATTACAATATTACACAGTCAATTGACATCTTCGAACACTATTTTTACTGCCAGTGCTCCATCGAAATTGGTAAGTATTGCAATAGCATTCAGCTACTTCTAACTTTTAACCGTAACACCCAACTCGCTATGAATGCTTATCAGCTTAACTTCAAGTCCACTTTCGGATGTACTCTTAAATATCGTGATTCTTTCCTAAGGCGTACAATTGGCTTATGGAATACCTTGCCGAGCTCTTTATTCCCTAGTCATTATGACTTGGAAACATTAAAAACCAACGCACGTCGGTATCTCCTAATTTCCCTTCGTCCTGTGAGCAAGCATTTCAAAGGTACTCAAATCACTTGAGCGCGTCCAAATCACTTAGATGACGCTACAATCTAAGTCGTAACCAATAAGCCTCTCCAGTTATCACGGTCTTTGGCTAACTCCTCCATGAAGCTACTACGGACTTGAGCGTTTATAGTTTTAGCCATCTCTGACAACTGATGCACATTTTTCTCTCCAGAACGATGTCGTTGTACAGCACGTGGCGTACGCTGTAATATCTCCTCGTCAGTGCAGTCGTCGTAAACAGGATAAAAATTGATCGAAGAATCTTGCATTGAAGACCACCAAAGATATGTTCATTCTCCTTCGCTTACGTCTATGCTTCTGAGTCATAGTGTAAGTCCCCGGATGAAGAGGGTCTTGTATAGAGTTTCCTCGGTATTTCTTGACAAGGTCTTATTACTCAGTAGCCTTCTTAGACCATATAAACGTGATTGGTAAATGTGACGCTTCGCTTAATATTTGATGAAAAGTTACGAGTATTACGAGCCTTAATAGAGGAGCCGAGGTTAGCAAAATCTGTAAATCGCTTCTGTTTTAGTACTTGCAAATACACCAATGATAGTTCGTTCCATTCTGTCAATCTTCAGGTCAGGTCGGATAGTGCTGGGACTATCCTCGTATTTCCGTTAGTTGTATATTCACGGAAAATCGTGCCTCAGGTGTTAGCTTGTAAGTTTCCCACAACTTTATCAAGAATAATATTAAAGAAGTCATATTGCTCCGTATCACCTTGTCTAAACCTTTTCACGACACCAAAGGTCTCGGCGGGATTACTTCCCAAATTTACGGAACACAGGGCGCTTTCTATCAATATGCTGCACCGTCTGACGAGTTTGGGAGGATTCCCACAAGTAGACATAGAACTTTAGTTTGTCCCTATAGATGCTGTCATATGTGCTGTCAAATTAGTGAAAAGGCGGTGTGTATCGATTTGGAGCTCAAGGGTTTTTGTCAAGATCTGCCGTAGTATGGATATTTGGCCGATGGTGGCCTTTCGTGGCCTGAACCCATACTGAAGAACGGCTTCAGGCGTTCACACAATACGTCAGATATAATCTTTTAGGCGATGTTAAGAAGACCGATGCCTCTGTAGTTGCCACAGTTCAGAGGGTCTTCTTTCTTGAAGTTCGGACAAGCAATGCTGAGGTTCCATTCATGGGGCATAGTTTCGTCAGAACATATTTTATAGAATAGTTGATGTATGCTTGCCGACACTCATCGGAATTATAGCCGTCCGACGTCGAACTTCCACAGAGTATTAGCTTGCCTTTGCGATGTTCAGGATATCCGCAACCGTATCTTGGCTACAACAAAGTAATGGCCCGAGTGGATGTTAGCCCCTCGCGACGTTCGGACATCCATAATACTGGAAAAGTGCCTTGCATCGATCGCGATGTGGTCAATCTGGTCAAGGGTTGATTGATTAGGACTTCTCCAAGTCCCCTTGTAAAAATTACCCCGCGGCAAAGCCGGTTAGCCTAAATCCGTTTTCGGATGTGGTGTCGTGCAGGCTATATCTTCCGATTGCTGCTAAAGATACCCTCTATTCCTAGCTTTGCATTAATCTCGCCGAGGACAATTTTAACGTCATAGCTAGATCACTGCTCGTAAGTCTTGTCCAAAAGCTAGTATAAGCTATCTTTGGTGTCGTCATCTTCCTCCTCTGTGCCCCTTCTGTGAGCGCATATAATGCTAATGTTGACAAATTTAGCCATAATACGGATTGTTAGGAGACGGTCGTTCACACGCCGAAAACTCAAGACTTCTTGCCTAAGTCTCCCTCTAACACAGAATCCGCATCCAAATAGGCGCTGCTTTTGACTTTGATATCAATCGCATTTCTTAGATGGCGGGCGGTAATATTTAATTTGCAGCAGTCCAGGGCCTCCAATAGTTGTTCGGCTGCATGTGGCCTATTAAAGGACCTAACATTCCACGTGCGGATCTGAAGCTCGCTGCCCTTGTTTCGTTTCCAAGGGTTGTCATCAGTAGACCCGTCCATATCCGAGACTTGTTGTTGCTTCGAATCTCGGTTTATTGTTGAGGCACAACCCCCAACCCGAAGGGCCAGTTCCATTGTACAATAGATACTCCTCAGACAAGGAGTCGGTTAGACCGAAGCCAGTAACCCATTCGGGAATGTAAGCGCTGCCGTTGGTCCATTCAAGACCCTGATTTTGTCTCGGAAATCCTTACCGGCCTGGGCTCCAAATATGTCGGAGTAGCCCGAATAAGGTCTCATTTGTTTTATTCCAAGATTTTACTTCACTGTTGTTTCCATCTGGGGAATTCATCCGCTGTCCCGTTTATAGTGCTACTATATTTGTCTTCTGGTCAGCACTCGCGTTTATAAGTTTGGCAAGCCATGAGACTATCTGTACATCGAAATGCCCAATTATTAAGGCTTCGCCCATTAGTGACGTTGTCTAATAAAAAGCGGGGGCAGAGCATATTACTGGTCTTATCGTAAACATCTTTAGATGACGCCACCGAAGGTTGCTACGATTTGACCAGTTATAAGTTGCCGGTCATAGGTCTTGTTGGCGGCAGGACCACTGGTACCATGGGAGTCAGGAGCTCCCCGGATCTCGGTCCGGGCCTGACTTGTCGCGAGAAGGGTATTCCTGTTGGTTTGACGCATCACAGTACTGGGTGCTGTTACCCTAAGAGCAGTTTTTTTTTTTTTTTATAATTTACGCCTAAGGGGTTATGATACTCTTTTACTGTTGCCCGAGCGCGCCGGCGGAAAGATAGAAGGAGGAGAGAGGAAAGCATTGTTGTGATGTAGTGGTTTGAAACTCAGGTGTGTTTGGTTTCGATATTGACTCTCCGAATAGGACGGAGAGATTTTCTTCACTCGGAATGATTCAGGTTGTGAATTTTAACGGTTGTTTTGTGCTTGAAAACCCTACAACAGCCAAATCTACATGTCAGTGTTATGCCTTCACACGCAGATTTTTCTGACTGAGTTCCAATTACACAAATGAAAACTTGCCGTGGCTAGGATTCGAACCTTGACCCTCCGAGTGAGAAGCTATTACTAGTACCACTACGCCACGGCCACCCGTAGTAAGAGGTTTTAGATCGGCCTCGACCCATACCAAGGATGCAACTTGTGCCTCCAACACAAGCTCTGCTTTGGTATGCGATGGCAAGGCATATCCTTGCTCCCACGGATGCATGGGCATCTCGTAAACTTAAGCCTACACGACAGGTGTTTACGTTAAAAACCAGAGACTATGTACATTGCTGAGATATGGAAACTCTCAAGAGCGGATGAAAGTTTTCTTATTTGCTTCGAATAAAAAACTGGAAAAATCAAGACGGTTGGGTCATATAGTGCTCCAGCCCGCAGGATCCTCGAACAACTTGGTGTGCATAACTGCAAGCACCTAGCTAGGGATCAAGCCGGCTAGGGGGGCATGTTGGTTGAGGGCCAGGACGACATCAGTCTCTAAAAGTGTAACAGCCTGTTATCCAAAATGTCTCCAATATTCACGCAAATAATCGACACTAAGAGATTTTCCAGCCAAGTCAACATAATAAGGTCAAAACAGTCGATTTTCAAGCCAATACGCCTTAAAGCGTTTCCTTTTCTTCATACTTACCCTTCTTACCGTCTTTGTGGCGACGCAAAAATAACAAAACATCAACACTCTGTCCGATTATATATTGTTTACAGCGTCAATCTGCTTAATCAGTGGTACTTCAAGTATTTTTATTTTACTTAACTGATTCTATTGTCCAAATTTAACAAGCGGAGTATCTATATCAATTTTATACCATATGTTCCGATATATTCTCGACTGATATACATACAATATAACCCCAACGAAATCACCGTGTGATTAAGCCTACCCAACCACACCTCACACTTGTTCACGTGGCTCACCTGAGAGTACCTGTCGTTAATCTATTATATTTCCACTTCAACCCAATTCGAACAGTGGGAGTTTATACAGATACAACAGCTACAAACAGATACAAAAATAACAAGAAATTCCACTTATCAAATATGCATGCAGATATCAAATTATGCTAACATACCAGGTATGAACGACTACGTGTATCTGCAACAAACAATGAGCGCCGTCGGCCGTACTTACTAAATCAGTTTCATTTGTACAAAATTACGAATCAGTGGATCAAAATAAAATGAGAAATAAATCCAAAACAACAGTGATAATCACCTTCATTCGAGTAGATAGTAGATACAGTAAAATACGATTAATATCTATCCATCCATCTAGACCACAATTAACTGCTCTGTCATGATAGCACTGCCTTGTCGACTACATTAAATAATTCTCTCGTGTCGTCTTTCTCTCACGGGAATGGCAGTGGCTCTCTCCACTCCACTCTTTGAAATTTCATTATTTATTCTCGTTCTTTTCATTCGATTCCATTTGAAATCCAAACAGTGATTGCTATAAGCAAACCGAAAGCGATACTTCTACATGGCACAACCGTCCCTCAGTTCAGTTATACAGTGGAAAGTATCTGAACAAGTACACGCGAACGGTCAATATTTTATTAACTAAACGATCTGCGATTTCATCTGGAACGGAAATTTCTGCATAACACCTGTTTTGCGTTCGAAATTCGAACCGTAGATACTCGTGCTACAATTGTTCATTTGAAACGAAATCAAAAATAGTTCAAACAAAATGTTCGACACTATCACGTACATTCCGACGATTTTGGCCTACACCTTCATAAGTCTTTTGGTGGTGATCCTTTGCTTTATTGTAATCTATGTTAGCCACAAGGTGTATCTTAATATCTATGATAATCTACCAGTGACGTCAGATGAGCACAAAATGCCATACAAGTCGAAATTGCCGCCTGGTAAGTTGCATACGACATGGGATAATTAATTCAACAAACAACTACTCGTATGTACTCCATTTGGCCGCCTCATATTTGTAATTGTGGATACTTCTTCTTGGCTTCGTTTTCTCGGTTATTCGAATTTCGATTTCAATTCGAATGCACTTTCGATGTTCGAAAAAAACAAAAAAAAAAAAATATAAAAAAATGCTAAACATCTCAAAATTCTTTTCGGAAATATTCGTAATGCAGCGTTGAGAATCTGTACATGGATTGGACGCAGTCGATTGGCCGAGCTAGTCTTACATCCAAAAATGTCACCAGGAATAGAACTGTTGAAGTATACCGAGAGTATCTCATCGATACCATGGAACGAAGACAATGATGACGATGAGGAATTCTTCAATCACAACTACTGCGGCGAATACGTAACATGAGTGGACAACTTACAACACTTGGGGATATCTAGAAACGAGTATGGAGATACGCAAGACTACAGATACTCGAGTTATTTTTTTTTTTTTTTTTGTAAATTTTTTCAACTGCATTTTATTGTTCACTTTCATTTTAAATTGAATTAAGTGAGTGCGCGAATTTTTCAAGACTACCCTGGACTGTGTTTTTCTTTATTTTCTTTTTTTTTTTAATTTTTATTTCTGTTCTCGACTATTTTGCATTTTTGTTCTATTTTGGTGACACTACTGTATTTGAACTTGTACGCGAATAAAGGACTACAGAGAGTGGGGGAATGTATGAGTAAATGTAAAACGCACCTAAACTCGTGTCTAGATGTAATGTGAATTTTTTTTATTTATTAATTTGAATTCAAGTCCCCCCAATGGTCGTGCCGCGTGCGCTTGGCGACACAGATTCAGACTCTGCTTAATTATTCGTTATAGTGATTTAATTTAAGTTGACAATTGTGATTGTTTTTAAATGGGGATAAATTGGTACAAATTATCAATATAAGTGATATAACATTAGATATGTAGGTATATATGTAGATACCATAGATACCATTAGATAGAAAGATACTATATACATAATAAATAATAAATTGAAGTCACGAGCGATTATACCTAATGCGAATTTTGTCGTCTTTCTTTTGTTCCAACGGCGATTTTTCTCTCATCCATGAATCGCATCTAAAAGCTGTAATTTTGAGTTTTAAGTACTTCATTCCATAATAAGCGATAAAAGATATTTTCAACAAAAATAGAAACACGCCAGCAACAATTAGATACATGGGAAAGATAAGAGGGAACAGTTTGAAGGCGGCAACTGAATGGATTTTTTTTTTTTTTATGGAAAAGAGCTACAATATTTCAGCTTGGCTTTGGTAGGGTGACAAGGTCTTTGGTTCTGAATTTGTTGACTTTGAAATTGTTTGCTCGTGTCGTTTTCATTAATTCGGGAGCTTTGACTCAAACTCAAACAAAAAAAAAAAAAAAGAGCAGAAAACGTTTTACGAACTCAGCACAATTAGGATCCAGAAAAGCATACAAAAAAATTCATAAATTTAGAGAGATACTCGATCAATCAAAACGCATCTAACAAGTCAAGAACGACTAATTGGATCAGCACTATTTTGAAATACCAAATGCACACTATATACGAGTACACGTATGTAGGTGGTTTTAGATAGTACTAAATCAGACGGAATCATCGAATTTAAGTATGACACACTGCAGTACATTAAGATTTGTGTTATGAATTTAAATTGAGTCGATGCTATCATTTGAGAACGTAAATACATTTGTCGGCTTGTCAAGGTCAATAGTCTTTCAGATAGCCAACATGAATCACAAGTTTAGCTGATTACGAGTAAATTTCGCACACAAGGTAATTTAGCACAGCGGATTACTTAAGTGAAATTTGATGTAATATCAATTTTGTTTACTTGAGAAGTTGCCGGTAAGTTAAACAATAAGTGCTACATTGTCGTAAATCCGATTATGGCTAAGCTTCTGCCGATCTTGCAACGTACCCACAAACATCGTATCTAACAACAGAGCTTCTTTTGATACCTAATTGGAAGTTTAAGCCGAGTTCTATTGTATGGTAGAATAGCAGGTGCTTCATCGAGATGGCGCAATAGGTACTATTCTTTATAAATATCCGTGATGTAAGCGGGAAAACAGCGAGACTGATTACTGGATTTTTTTATAGATCATCCTCCACCTAGATACCAGGATTAAGTGAAACATGTTCAGATTTCTCATCCGGCGGCTGTCGCTTTTTTTTTGCTGTAAAGTATGAATAACAGTCAACAATTTCCTTCCTTGAGAGGATATACGGCTCTTCAATACTTGCAGAACTCCAAGTGCGCTGAGAAATGCAAATTGATGTACACAGAGTTGGTAAGAAAATCTTCATTGCTAGGGTTGGGCTGACCTAAAATGCCGAAGCTCTAGCGTAAAGCGAGAATAGTTTTTATACCGGAAATCGGCAAAGATAGGTATGTTACTCACACTTACAGCTTCAGACATATCAGCCTGACTTCCTTCCTGCTAAGGAGCATAGGGAAAATGTTTCAGCTTCATGTGGATAAAACTACTTTGCGAATGCATCATTTGACTATATAAGATACAACAACGTAGAAGACCTTAAAATACTACGCTTCAAAATATACAGTAGTGAACGATATTGACTGTGCAACCGATAAGAAGGAGTACGCGTTGGGCATATGTATCGACACTGAGCGCGCCTCTTTCTACGCAACTTTTGACGGAATATGAAACTCGGTAGGTGCAACTTGGCAAGACAGATCGGCACAGATTGAGCACCAAAGCAATACGATCAATATGTGGTGAAGGCAATTGTGAACATGGGGGTGGCGTCCTGTAACCACTTCTATGATGCTCTAGACGCAATAGTATTGTTTTTCATTCAATTTTTTTCAAACTGAGTTTTTTTTTCTCCTCTAGAAGCAGGTAGCTAGCTAGTTTGACTCATGTGGTGATAAAAAGCGCGATAACACATTTCTCTATCAAATCTCATCATCTGAATATTATCCTGGACAGCAAACTTCCGTGGACTTAACATGTCACCTCAAAGAGCTCCAAGGTTCTGTCAGGTTTTTTCTAGTTAAAGGAACATTCAGTAAGATGTCACCGAAGATGTACCTTTAGATCAAAATGGCTGTGATAAAATCAGGTTCTCAACTATTGTAGATGTACTCACTACGGTGAGGTCATGCACCTCATGCATTAGAAAATTTTCCACCCCTCGGACAAGAACGAACGTCAAAGATTCAATACTTGAATGCCAAGTAATTGAAACCATAGCCTTCTGTCTAATGGATTGAGGTCTGGGCTACCAGATAGATAATCATCCGTGAAAATTAAATTAGGAACCTGATTTTTGAGCCATGCTTGAGTCGATTTTGTCTTATGAGCTGGACCGGAGACTTGTTGAAGGGTCCAGGGCTTATTTGCGAATACTGTTTTACTTAGGGGCTTCACAACATCCGTTTGATACACTTTTGCCGAGGTTTTGACACTTTTCTCGCAGAAATGGAGCTCGGTGACCTCATCGTAGATGACTCTCCATGTGGCCACGCTGAACTCTCGGAACGAGTCGAGACGCACGCACTCTATCGTTCTTTTTGTTGAACGATGAACATTTTCTCGTCAGTAAAAAGAATTCGTCTGTGACCGCTCTTCGAATACTGGCGAAGCAAGGCTTTCGGTGTGTCTCTTATATGCGCTGAGTCCCAAATCACGTTTTAAGATGCGCGACGGGCTGTCCTGGATGAGTTAACCCAATTCCATGATTGCAAACAACTAACGTCAAACGCTTGTTACACGGGAACTTTGCACATACCATATGTCACTTGTCAAATAGCCGTCAAGTTGAAGTGGATGCGTTCATTAGTTCTTGAGAATGAATGTGTTAATTTCGTGTACCAAAACATTTGGTAGTACTAGGTGCAATAAATGATGCAGTAGTGATATCAGCCGATGAGATGAGTTTCATTTCGATAGGTGTAATGAGCTTATGTTCCTTACAAGAAGACAGGAAGTTATTGACATTACACTAATGACTAGCACTGAGAGGTTAGTAATCAGAAAAAAGAGAGTGGTTGGTTGGTTTTAAATCGCTCTCGAACACAAATCAGGAAAGCAGAGTGGGGCAAATACTTTGAAATAGTTAGAGGTGGTACCTAAGGCATTCAAAAAAAAACCCAATCAAAAGAGATTGATGGGGACAGATAGGAATAGAATACTGGTCGAGGCGTTATGAAAGGCATATAAAGAAAAAACCGGAAATTTCAGTATTAAGTTAGGCAGAATCATCCAAGATCCATGGAATAGATGTTTGACAGGATGTTCTGTGCCGACAGAAAAAAAATCTGAGAAAGATTCATCAATCAATTGCGGAGATTAGGTTTCGCAGGCTTTAAGCAACGGAAACCAGTATTACTCTTACTGGCCTCGAATGAATCGAAAGGGCCTGAACTGACAGCAGTACGATGGTATTAGAAAGTCAAGTGGATAACTACTTTCTCGATAGCTATCGTCCCCTTTCGTTCAAACCACATTCTCGGACACAATTGTAAAATGTAGATCGCCAAGGATATATAAACTCTGTTTAAAACCAGGCTATGCCGTTGTTTCTTGGACTAAAGTAAGAACAGTGCTTATAAAGGACAAGCAAGCTGAATGATTAGGTTTTACTGGTTTAGACTCCAGCAGATATTGCGACGATATTTCGTTTGCTAAGAAATGAGACTGTAAATTGATCCAGATAGGTCTACTTGGTATCTACTGTCTGTGAAGTAGCTGTGCAGGTATCTACCTGATCAGGTATCTACCTAAGAGCAGTGATAGTTAAGGACGTTTCTCAGCCGCTACAGGGCTTAGACAATTTATCGAAACGAACAAACAGTCATCTCTATGTAAATGTTCTATAGCACTAAAAGAAACAAGGTTGCTTAAGCAATTTGACCTGCTAGAGCATCGTGTAACTAGAACAGTCTTCAAGAGTCTTCAGGTAGGCCATGTGGTTCTTTCCTTGCCGTCATTGAACAATGTCGGTGTGAAAGGAACTGCGTCAAATGTTCACTTGATTGCTTGAAAATTGAAAGGCTCTTAAGCTGGACCATGTTCAAGTGGAGTATCCCCATAATCTTACGAAATTTTTAACTTACGCAAAATATCTATCATCAGATGGTAATCTCGTGCCATCGCGAGAATTTCTTCGCATTTATTATAAAATGCTGATCAATCTGGTTTCCCGTGTGATCGCCAGAGTGAACCAATTGATTTTGTACCAGGGCTTATGCAAAACCAGGTTACATAGCTCTTACTATGACAAAGCGATTGAATGGAAATTGACAGCTTACTTCATTCTCCATTGCCATTATTTTCAGTTGGCTATGAACATTATGCTTTTCGCTATGGAAAAATCTCTTGGACTAAAAGTGGACTTTTTGACATCCAATATAAGGTAAATGGAAAAATAAGCTGAACTCAATGTACTGTACCTTTAAAAGAAAGATTAGCCCTGGTAGGTCATGATTCCTATTAACCCAACTCTCAATGGTAGCCCTAACAATAGATTCATGAGGTTTCAATGAGTTTTCGGGTCCGAGAAGTCATCCTCTGAACCTTTCCGAGAAAGTTCATCGGCGATCTCAATATGACATCATATCCAAACCAGACTCAATGTGATCAGCCTTCCCACTCCATTCAAGGATGCTTAAAACCAACTGTTCCTCACAATATAACAAACCGTCAGGTTTGGGCATAACTTCGCTTTGAAGGCAGCCAAAAGTTCTGGATCTACCAGTGACAATGTTCCGACTATATTCTTTTCCTAGCTTAGGTTTGGCCGAAGCCGGTCCCGTATTCGGGGAAAGTAGACTTTGTATTCCCGCAGTAGCCGGAGTTCCGATGTCATTGTGTCTAAGATCGGAGTCAGATGACAGTCGATGCGCAAGGTTTACGGAACTCCAGTGAGATTTATACCAGAAACCACTAAATCTTCAAGAGAATATACATGCTACTATCAAATGTTTTGGCATACGAAATGAACACATTCATTCTCAAGAACCAATGAACGCATCCACTCCAACTTGGCGGATATTTGACAAGTGACATTTATGCACACCGAAAACCTTGCTTCGCCAGTACTCCAAGAGCAGTCACAGACGAATTCTTTTTACTGACGGGAAAATTTTCACCGTTGAAGAATCGTCATTACGACATGCATCTCAACTCGTTCCGAGAGTAGAACGTGGTCAGGTGGGGAGTCGCCTACGATGAGGTCACCCAGCTCTATTTCTGCATGAAAAGTGTCAAAACCTCGTCAAAAGTGTACCAAACGAACATTGTGGAACCCCTCAATAAAACCGTGAACCTTTTAACATAGCTCATAAGATAAAAACGACTCAAACATGGCTCAAAAATCACGTTCCGATCTTCATTTCCAGGGATGATTGGCCATCTAATATCACAGACCTCTATCCATTGGGCTACAAACTATGGCCCGTTCTAGAGGAAATGGCTTGCACTACTCAATATCCAAGTATTGAGTCTTTGAAGCAGGCCCTTGTTCAATTATGTGTCATGTGCTTTAAGTGAACAGCTGTCGTGAAGGCTTAAGTTCACTGAATGGCCATACATTTATGGGAGCAAAGATACGCCTTGCCATCGCTTCCATCAGTTCCTTTGATGTAAAAGTGGAACTGTGTTGAGGTATGAGTTGAGGCCTACCCATTAACCTCATAGAGTCCCAGTACCCAGTACTTCTTGCAACTCTACATCGGGTCGGAACTAACTGAAATACCCTTCCTGCGTTTTAGGTTTTAAACCACAGCTACGGTGACGCTCCCACTAGTGGACTTACCTCTACAAATCAAGCCCAGACCGAAGCCCGGGAGGTCCTAACTCTCACGGTACCGTGTTTTAAGTTCTACAGGTGGCCCTGCCACTCAACAGGACTTATGACCGGCAGCTTGTAATTAGTCAAATCGTAGCTATCTTCAGCGGAGTTAAGTTCTGAAAAGCGTTACGATAGGACGGTGTTTATTCCACCCTCACTTTGTATTACAATATTTGAATGAGAGCCATTTCGAATAAGTTTCTCTATATTTTGCAGCCACCTAGTGATCTAATACGAGTAAATGGAAAAAAAAAGTTTTCAACAACATTCATTCGTTTTCATTTTATTAGCCAAAAGCCGTAACAAACCAGGTGTGTTAAGTCAAAATCCATCCATCAGAACATGTAGACGCCCCCATATAAAAGTTGACAACAAAACAGAAATTCATTTACTTAGTTAGGTGGAGGAATTCAGGGGCCTTTCTCCACACAATAATGGGGGAGGGATCCAAAAAATTGGACATGTGTTAGAGAATACCCGATTTTCCACATGAAGAAGCATCAAGGATCTTTCTGGGTACGTGTAGAAATGCGGATCCCATACCCATGCTATCAGCAGAGTGTGTTTTGCAACTCTGTGATCTTTGCATAATTCAATTTGATGCCTTTGCATGCATCATAAACCTACGTGGCGAATTCATTGAACTGTTATTTCCACATGCAACAATCTGGAGTGCATTTCTCGAATCAGTAACAACCAAATTGAAATCTCAGGTTTTTGTAGTAGACAGAGACTTTCACAGGACGTCTTGGGATTTTTCTTCGCTTTTTCACTGTTCGAAGATCAGGGCACTGCAAGAGTCCCGCACATGTCTTTTAAAGCAACTAAGAGCTAATCTTTTGAAGCGGCTTATCTACAATGTCTCGTGATGAGTTACTATGTTCGTTGGGCATCACCGGATCTACACCTTGATTCACACAATGTTTGTCGTTAAATTGGCTAAATGAAAAGCAAAGGAAGCCAGCTTCTTCTTCCTTTTTTAACAACTGGTTGAGCAGTTGGTCGACTTGACCGACTTTAGGCCTCCCATATGCGGCTTCCTTTTAACCCACTTTTCATGGATTTCCATTTGTTGAATTGATTTGTTTTCCAGGAATAAGGCTGGAAAGAAGCGGACAACCCAAGGCCCTCTGATGCAGCTCGTATGTAACTGGTCTTACCCCCAATTTTGCCACGTGAGGCATGGCTTACTAGTTGCTCACACAACCACTGGCATAAGGTCTATCTAAAAGCACTGAAAGTTTTATATGGCTGACGATGGATTTTCACAGAGACATTATCGTCGTCAACTCTGCTATGACCTTAATAGTTACAATCTATGGTTGCATATCCAAGACTGCGAACAGAAAGTTAAAAATGAAAACCTGGCTAAAACTCTGCAACATATACGCCTAGTGACATATGGATCCATTAAATATAATAGGGCACGTGTCTAAATAAAGTATCTACCATATTTATCTAAGTTATCTACGACGAAACTAGGTTGTACCATGCACATAAGAAACCACACCCAATCTTTCCAAAATTCCCACCTGATACGTAACCTTCAACTTGACTAACGAGATAAAGAAAATGCCAAAAATAATGACTGGATACCTCAGAGCGAGTACTTCTTTCTGCCTAAAGGTAATCTAGGTTCAACAAGCTTCGTAAACAATTCGATTCTAGTAGTGGTTGTGGCCTCCGTCCGAAGAAATATATCTATCTGGATTTAAAAATCATTCTATAAATAAACCGAACATGATCTGCCAGTATATGGTAGATTCCAACCTTGCAACCGAACAACGTATACGTTCACCTTTGCCAAGCACCAAGAGACTCAACAGGTTCTACAACGCGTCGTTCATTAATTCAAAACCCCGAAAAACTACCAAATCGGGTTTCAGCGTATTTGCATAAACGTTAAGTCGTAAGATATTGTATATAGATACTGGTATAAGGTATGTATAAAAAAAATTGTTGTTGTCCAATGCAAGTTATTATAAACTTTGAAAACAACCTCTCATATTGAATCAGATGAATGTGAAGGTTCGTAAGATTTGTCTGCTGCATTAGGCCAGAAATATTCGCTTATTCTGTATATTGGCCAAGGCATTGGGCCCTTAGATACGAGTACACGTCCCATATATGACCCTGTGGCTGTGGTCTTACACAAAAGGTCAGAATGAATTCGACTGCCATTTGTGAGTTAAACTTGAATTCAAATTTGATAAAGTAGCATTTCTCGTTAGTCTTTTTTCTTGACTTACCGCCCTAGGGCAGCCATAACACCAACACCCGCTCGGTAGTGAACTAATGCATGCAGCGACCACTCTCCGGCCAGAATGGCGGTTGTGCTGTGGGCTGACGACCCGCTCACCTAAAAAAAACAAATGTTGCGAATGAACAAAATCCAGCCTCGGATACACACGGCGCGAAGAAGGACTACGATTTGAGGGTATGCTCCTGGAACGTAAGAACGCTTTACACCCCAGGAACTACTCAACAACTGGAAAATATCCTCAATCAGTATAGGGCGGAAGTACGCTGGATAGGATCGGGAATGATAAAAAGAACAGATTGCGGCATTTATTACAACTGTCACAAAAGGTTACACATATTGGGATGTGCGGATTCGTCGTGGGAAAACGGCTCAAATTGAAGATCACTCCTGACTGTGTCCCACGTCAATGCAAGATTCTAAAACAGCAGCTTCATATGTGCTAACAGCCCTACCAACGAGAGTGGAGAATCCATCAATGTGGAATTTTTTGACCTCCTGTATGGACCCGGTCCGAAGTACGATGTTAAAATCGTACTCGGCGACTTCAATGCCAAAATTGGTAAGGAGAACATCATTGGCGAAGGGGACGGAAAATACAGCCTTCATGTCACGACAACAGATAACAGCTTTCGCCTCAAAGACTTTGCGACAGCTAGTAATACAGTGATATGTAGCACGAGATTCCCTCACAAAAGAATGCACAAAGCAACCTGGCTAACTCCAGATTGTCCAAATCGACCACGTGATTATTGACGGACGTTACTCGTCAAGCATTCAGGGGGACAAATGTCAACTCTGACCATTACCTTGTAGCAGCCCGATTCAGAGCTTGACTGTCAAATGAAAGAAAGCTGCAACAACATCCAAAAAGGAGGTTTAACCTTGGACGGCTACGCACACCACAAATAGCCAAAGACTACAGAGAGCATCTGGACAAAAAACTCTCCAATATGCCATTGCCTACCACAGGCGTCAACAACATGTGGTCATATTGCTGCACTTCCATCAAGGATGTGGCCGAAAACACCTTGGGCTACCAACCACTCCAGAAAACAAATCAGTGGTACGATGATGAATGTGTGCAAAAAAAAAGAAGCCAACATATGTGGCATACAGGAAAACGCTACAACGCGTCACCAGAACAGCGTAGATTGAGTATAGGTCCAGAAGAAGGCAGGGGAAAGAAAACAGCCTTTGCATTCTCCAGCTCACAGATATCAAAGATTGCTGGAGAAGTAAAGACACCAGCAGCTATTTTAAAAAGACCAAAAACCTAGCCAATGGCTTTATACCATGTCTCCAAGCACTTCGAAACTGCGAAGGTAATCTCGTCACTGACCAACAGGGAACTGTGGGTGTATTTAGGCAACACTTCCAGCAGTTGCTTAATGGACATGACCAAGAGCAAGTGATAGGCCAAGAAGAGAACACATCTCCAGTCGAAGAATTAGTTCTCCCGACCAGCTTAGAAGAATTCGACACAGCTATACAAAAGCTGAGGAACAACAAAGGCGCTGTATCGGATGGCCTGCTATCTGAGCCCTTCAAAGCCTGAGGCAATGCTTTGACAAGGAGCATGCACCATGGGAAGGCGAAAGCATGCCCGTCGACTGGAATATTAGCTCTATCTGTCCCATCTACAAGAAGGGCGATCCTATAACAACTATAGAGGCATATCCCTATCTAACGTCACCTATAAGATCCTATCCAATGTACTGTGTCTGAAGCCGTACTGCACCGCACAAATCGGTAAATACCAGGGCGGCTTCCGGCCCGGCAAATTGACATCAGTCCAAATCTTCCCTTTAAGACAGATTCTGGAAAAGACCATCGAGTTCCAAGCCGCACACACCACCTCTTTATCGACTTCCAAGCCGCATATGACAGCATCCACCGAACTGAACTATATATCCCTGGAAAACTGATCCAGACGTGTCGCACAACGCCGGAAAACTAGCGATGCGCCCTGTAGTGTGGAAGAACCTCCGAATTATTCCAAACTTGCACGGGATTTGAGCAGATAGTACGATGGGCAAAAGTGAACACAGAAGGTGCTATTTTCTCCAAGTCCGTCCAGCTTCTGGTGTACGCGAATTATATTGATATAATCGCACGTTCCCAGTGTGCCATAATTGAAGCCTTTACTGCAATTGAAGAAGAGGCTAAACGTGAAGGAAGGAAGGAAGGAAGTGAATGAGGAAAAACGAAATATATGCTGCCGACAAAAACCGCTGCGTCGCACATCACCTGGGACAAAATGTCGACAGCTACAGCTTTCACTTAACTCCACAAACGACATCATGGTGAAGATTCGACGAAGAGTAACCCAAGGCAACCGCTGCTACTGCGGTCTTTCGAAACGACTTGGGTTAAAACTCCTAACGCAAAGAGTCAATATCATGCTCTACAAAGCGTTAAACTTGTCAGTCCTGCTTTATGGAGCCGAAAGTTGGACGATATAAAAAAGACGGTGGAACAAGTTTTAAGCTCTTTTGAAAGAAAACTCCTTCGTTGAATATTTAGTCTGTGAGGAGGGCGTATGGAGAAGAAGACACAGCCGCGAAGTCTATGAGCTATACAAAGATGTGGACATACTACGGAAGGCAAAAATTCGTTGACTTCATTGGCTCGGCCACATCGAGCGGATGAACGATAATGCCCCAGCTAAGAGAGTCTTTGAATCCAAGCCACCAGGTTCGAGAAGAAAAGGAAACCGAACCTCCGGTTTAAAGATTCAGCGATCGCAGATATAAGGCGGCTTGGTCTTTCTATCTATCCAGGCAGTACGCCTGGGATCGTGATGGATGAAAGCTACAGTGCTTTGACCCTCCAAGGGTTGCCAGCCTGATAAGTAATTAAGTAAGTAAGTTATTAGCACGGCATAGGTTCAACGTTCCGTTAGTTTATTTTCCCTTCGGTAGTAGCCGATCTCCCTGAATATTGTGATGCCAGGAAGATAGCTCCTCTCATATGCTGTGATGGAAATGGTCTAACGCAGTAATCGAAAATATTGGATCCCATACAACTTTTATTACAAAAAAAAAGAAAGAAATCATCAACTTTACCATATTCAACATATACCAGCAGGCAAGTCAAGTACTGTTGGAGGCTTCAAAGATACATTGAATCCCAAATTACTCGTAAATGCAAAGTCTCGATCTTACTAAAGAGCAAGAATCCGTAAAATTCAACCAGCCACGCTTTAGAAGGAGCTCGCAAAACCCCTGCAGATTGCATATTCTGCGGTGGAATATGATCTGCAGATTTGCAGTGGTTGCGTAGGAAAACCAGGCAGCTTTTTAAAGGCCACTTAAGGCTAAATGACCTGAACCTGCGTGGCGACTGATCGGGAAACTGCTGAGTGTTCTATAACTTGGATTGGTCCAGCAGCGCAGTAACCAAGTTCGTAGCAAAGTACTTACCTCCCAGCAGATCCCTCATAGCTGCATTAGTAGACCTTACTTATGCGAACTAAAATGGCAAGGGAATGCCCGACTAGTAGCATTATACAGGCCTACGCCGTCATAGGGCTCACAACCCTATACGGAAGATATTAAACTATGTAACGAACCAACTAATGGCCTCGGATAGAAATGGACTTACTGTTACCGACCCCAGCAAACGTTTAAAAGACTACGATTCGGATAGGCTCGTGCAATGTTGGGACCCTTAACTGGCCACGCGCAGCCGAACAATTATCAGAGGCCTTTGACTGCTATCCCGCCATCCAAGAGGTATGATGGGATGGGACGAGCAAAAGGGAATAGAAATAGTGCTTATTCGGGTGGGGATTTGTCATACGCGACAGACTTCGATAAGAAATCTTGGGCTTCCGACACGTGAGCGACTGTCTTATAACAATCCGCATCGTTTCTTAATTCGTTAGCATAAGCCAACGAAGACAAGGACGACGCCAGTAAAGAATATTTCTACGAGCTCTTCAACAAGACTTATGACGAATATCCTGAGTACGGCAACCCCAAAATAGGAAAAGGGGACATTTTGGATAGACAGCAAGTCTGGCAACGAACTTAGGCTTTTTGACTTTACGTCACGGCGAAACGTCGCTGTAGCAAATACACGACTTTTTCATCTCAATATACACAAGGAGAGATGGCGGTATCGGGATCATGAAACGCTAAACCAAATTGATCAATTTGCGATAGACGTAAAGCATGCCTCCATTATTCTGGATGTCCGAACGTTCCGGGCAGCCGACAATCACTCGGATCACCACCTTGTTGCGGTCAAGGTTCGAATGCGGATTTCCAAAGCGCGAAAAAAAGCAGACCTACTGTGAATGAATGAACAGCCATAATCTTCGCCGAACGCGTATCCCGAAATCTCTCAACAACTCCTATGCTGCCAGCATCAAGTACCGAAACCCAATGGCAACGCTACCAAGATGCCATCAGAGACACCGCAACTGATGTGATGTGTTTCACCCGACTACCACCAAGAAATCCCTGGTTTGATGAAGCATGCATACGAGCAGAAGAGATGGGAAAAACATCGACTTCTCCAGAAGAAGAAAACAGACCACGAGGAGTGCACGATCAAAGATATTGAGAGGTTGTATTACAGGAACAATGTACGAAAGATTTGCTAACAGATAAAAAGAACGTGTCAAAGAAAGAAGACCCGTACCGAACCCTGTAGAGATAAAGAAGGACACCTTGTAGTGGAGTCACAGCCCGTGCTGAGAATATGGAACATTTTTTTTCTGCGGACTGTACAACGGCGAAGAAACCAAACATGCCGGCTTCAGGTACACCAGACCATTCAATAGCCAATAGCCAAAACTTCCGTCCATCTGAGCAGAACAAAATATCGAAGCTACGATCCAACAAATTAGCTGTACATGACCGCTTACCGGCCGAGATATTCAAAGCTTCTGGAAATGACTTTGGGAGGAGCATGCGCCAACTCACTTCTCAGATCTGGCCAGAAGAGTGTATACCTGATGAATAGAATCTCAGCACCGTATGCCCGATCCACAAAAAAGGAGGCCCCCTCAACTGTCCCAACTATAGAGGTATAACTCTTCTCAACATTGGATACAAGTTCTTAAGTATCTGCCATATAGTGCGGACGTCTAAAACTCTTCGCCAAGAACTTGGTTGGCCTCTACCAGTGCGGTTTCAGACCAAGAAAGTCCACAATCGATCAAATCTTCTCACGCCCGCAGATCCTGCGAAAAACTCAAGAAGTCCAAATGGATACCCACTATCTTTTCATCAATTTTAAGGCGCATATGACAGCATTAATAGAGACGAGCTACATAAAGCCATCTATAGTTTTGGTGTCCCTGTCAAACTCATCCGTCTGTCAAGGTCGGTAACGACTTAAGCGATACATTTGGTGTCAAAAAAGGTTTTAGACAAGGTGGCGCGCTGTCATGTGAGTTCTTCAACATCCTATTTGAAAGAATTGTGCGGAACTCATAGTGTGAAGACACAATCTTTCAAAAGTCTGTGCAACTACCAGTGTACGTTGATGGTAGCGACATAATTGGGAGAACTGAGCGGGCTGTCACCCGAAGCTGCCAAAATGGGTTTAGCGGTAAATAGGGGCAAAAGTGAGTGTATGCTGCCAAAAAGAACATCATCGATAAATTGGGCAGAACGTCACAATCGGCAGCTATATTTTTGAGATATTAAAGGACGGTTCCTACCTTGGATCTGCTATGAATTCTGCCAACAACACCTCAGCTGAAATAGAACGAAAAACCACGCTTACCAATCGCTGTATCTTTGAGTTAAGAAGGCAACTAAGTAATAAGGCCCTATCTCGAAAAACTAAGAAGACTCTATATAAGACCTTGACCATCCGAGTACTACTTTATGGCGCAGAAGAATGGACCCTATCGAAGACGGATAAAGATATCCTCAGTCGTCTCGAGTGGAAAATTCTTCGAAAAAAGTTCGGATCCGTTTGCGTTGACGGGCTTTAGAGGAGAAGATTCGACGACGAACTATACGAGCTGTACAGCGACATCAACCTGGTCAGAAAACTGCATATCACTCGCCTCAGATGGCTGGGGCACCAATGCTCCGGCACTCAGAGTATTCGAATCTAACCCGAAAGGGCAACGCAATAAAGAAGAAGACCACAACTTAGGTGGCGCGCATAAGTAGAAGGTAAGGTTGACACTGATGCGCAAATGGCAGCAGTTAGCTAAATACCGGACTATGTTGGGGTACTGGCGCATGACGTGTTCTGTGCGGCCAGTAATTAACCGATTGCAACCGTTCAACTCCTCATAGTACTTATCCGTAGACGTACTATAGCTGCAACTAGGTAGTGGTCCGAGTCTATCTTGGCCGCTCAGAAAGCTCGGACATCAAAAATACTTGAGGGGTGCCTTACCGATCGCAACATGGTCAATCTGGTTGACAGTTTACTAATCTGGTGTCCGCCATGTTCGCTTGTGAATATTGAGGTGAGCAAATCGTGTGCTTGCTTGTAACGTTATGTCCCGTAGCGAAATCGATTAGCCTAAGTCCTTTTCCAGACGTGTTCCGATTGCACTACCAAAGATGTCCTCCTTTCCAATTTTGGCATTAAAGTCGCCTAGGACGATTTTAACGTCATACATTGGACATTGCTCGCAGGTTTTGTCAAGGAGCTCATAGAGACTTTCTTTGGTAGCGTCGTCCTTTTCCTCAGTTGGGGCGTGAGCGCATATAAGGCTGATGTTAGCGAATTTACCTCGGATGCGGATTGCTATGAAGCGTTCACTCACGTGTGGAAAGCTCAAAACTTCTTGCCTAAATCTACCGCTTACAACAAATTCGTATCCAAACAGACGCTGCTTACGTTCCCTATTGCAATCACCGTAGTAAACATCACAGTTTTTCATCTTTCTTTTGCCCGGCCCATCCTACCGCTCTTCCTGGGTTTCTGTAAAATCTCCTTTATAGCAGTCTAAAGCCTCTGCTAATTGTTCGGCTGCATGCGCCCTGTTCAAGGTCCGAACATTCCACGTGCAGATCTGAAAGTCGTTGTCCTTGTTCGTTTTGCAGGGTCGTCAACAGTGAATGCGTCCTTATCCAAGGCGATTGATCGCTTCGTAACAATTAATTTTTTACGTGGTTGGACAGATAACCCCACCCACAACCCACAACCCCCAACCTGGAGGGCCAGGCCAGGCCCTAGGACAAAAAAGGCCGCACCGAATTCCGGAGCCATTAACTCGCTTCAGGGATGTTAGTGCTGCCGTTAGCACTTATTAAGAGTCATCCGCCACCAACCCTTTTCCAACACTTAATGTTTGAGCTTCCTATAGACCTGGTATTCAAGTACGTTGAAGCAAGTAGCTCATATAGAGATAGCACTAGTTCGACCTAACTGGAACTGTGGACGCCACCGTTGATTCCATCCATAGAATTCGTCCGCTGCCGCCCGGAAACAGGAGAAAGTGCCTTAAGAAGAAAGCAATCCTCCCCCTCTCTCTCGTGAGTCGCGCCACCAACGATTATCCATAGGGATTGGTAACCCCATCTCCAGTCGAGGTACTAGGCACCCAGCAGTCACCACGTGGAGGTGGTGTGAGGCTAGAATGAGAACGCATGTGTTCTCATATAATCGCCTCCACCACCCTTTTGACCACCTTCTGTTCGAGCAAGTACTTGCTACATATTTAAGCCTGCCTGAGTAAGGATTTACTCATGCTTCTACAGGGGACCACCGCTGAGTTGCAGGACAAGCACTACGTTGTGAACTTGATTGTTCCGCTGTTGACCCAGTCGGAACACTAAACCTACCTATCTACCCCTACTCCTTGAAGCAAAAACTCACATAACAATTGAGCAGACACTCAATTCCACACGACAGACTGGATATTATAGCTGCGTTTAGGTCTGCGTAATCATGAGTTGTCTGCCTTACAAACAAAATTAGATTCAACCTTCTATAGGAGACGGGGGATCATTGCTATTGTACAAAATTACCACCCACTGAGCCTAGTGTCCACTAATTATCATGTCGGTCGTGCCCCCTACGTGACAGCCCCACCTCAGATAAGTAAACGACTTGTCATTGTCCATTCCATGTACGTATTTAACTTCTGCCACGTGCCAAAAGAAATCCATGCAACAACCAACACACATGCCGTAGAAGGAAGTTATAGTTATCCAAACAGTCCATCGGTAATGTCTAAGCACTCTATTGCCGATGATTAATGCCAGCAACCTTTCATTCCGTTTCCTTGAACTAGACCTACTTCCAGACAAAAAACCTGGGTCATGATAGTTCAAGAATTAACCGAATACGGATAGGTACCCCAAATTAAATCTGCCTCAAGCAATCGAGTGACGTGATTCTCAACACTTGGCAGCCTATATAATCGGTTCCAGTGCACTCTACGAGTAGTTGTCACACTTTTTGATGGAGCGTATCTTAACTAAAAACCCAGATACGAGTACCCACCTGAATTTGTCACCTTATCAATTTATAAATAGCTCGCGTTAAGATAGCCTCACTATCTGTATCAAAGCTCCCTCGGATTAGCAGTTTTTTATACCACCAACAGGCTCTAACAGGTGACAAGTAGCCAATTTGTATCTATTAACCCTAAAGTCTAGACAAAGGATGGCAATGTAAATCCAGGATACGTACGCATGCTCGTACGACGCACGTATGAGGCCACGTGATAAGAATTTTATTGGTCTCGGCTGATTACGATTACGTAGACATGGGGTGACCACCCTTATCGAGCGTTTGTTGTTCACCCTACTGCATCATGTGTTCGTGTTTAATAAATCGTACTCACACCCGCCATGGTCTTAATTATTAATTTCCGTTGCGAAACATTCAATTTTATAATGCTGATGTATCTGTATCTGTAGATGTGTGTACGTGCGGATAGATAAAAATATAATTACCCACTGCCACACAAATTGTTTATACTGGTGGATTGCAGGTTCGTAAAGGTGAAGGTGAAGCCATGAAGTTGTTTATCTACTAGAACCCCCGATAAATGCCATAAGCACTACGAATCGTTATAATTGTATCTAAAACAAAACAAAATTCCAGCACGAGTAACTACAATACTAACTATCACATTTAATTCGGTAAATTGTAGAGATACATTTTTGGAGTTCGTTATCAGTGGTAGAATTTCAAAATCTGAGGCAATGACACCTACAATCATTCGCCGAGACGACAGCTCAGGATTCGGGGGTCAATAAAGGTGTTTTGGCTTTTGGTTTTGATAGCGCATTCTCCGGACTCGGTTGGGCGATTAAATACGCTGATGCAGGAGAATTTCGCTTTGGTATCCCACTTGGGGTAGTGCCAAGTGGGTCATGTTTTTTTTTTTTACGACCATTCGGGATTGCATTACAGTGAAACGAAACTAAAGGGAATGGAAAACTGATGCAACGTGGGTTGGCTCTATGGTTTTACTCGTTTGATACATTCACATGTCTGATGGCCTAATTGAAACAGTCGACCCAATAAACCTCAATTTCGTACGACTTGAGAGGTGGGTGTGGGGCCTTATATGGGACTCGTTGCTACATCTTAAACCGGAAGTATCATAATATGCAAATGAAACTTTCGTCGAAGCTACTTGTATGGATTTTGCTGAATTGGAATGAGAATTATAGAATTCAAGTTCACAACAAGCTGGAGGTCTAGCACACATGACACGAAAGACGTTTTGAATTGCAGATATCACTTACCAAGCCGAATTTTGATATTTAATTGATTTGAGGGCATTGGCGACCTCGCGAATGAATAAAATTGGATTGAAGAGGCAAACTTTGAACTGGTAATCGAAGACCGCCATATTCAATTCGCTCGATGTGAACGATGCCAATGCAGTCTTCTAATTTCAGCTTGTTGAATCCGCTGCTTTATACACCGCGAGTTATGCCATCCCTTCAACAAGCACTCCTAGAAGAGCACGTGAACGGTTGCGTCGCGCATTACCAGTTCCAACACCTAATTGGAAAAAGCCAGGATCTCCCTGCTGAAATGCGTTTTATAGTCGAAAAAGCTCTGTTGAGGAGATTGCAACATGCCTAGGACAACACTTGTTTTTTTAGATTTACACGGCAAAGCCAGAGTCAGTTTATTTTGGGGTACCCTGCCATCTTTCGAGGACTTTCTGTACTAGCCAGCGTTATTGAAGTTGAGAAATTCTCAGTCGGTCTATTGATATATTGGTTAATTTTCCGTTTAGGTTTATTGTGAAAAGCTGGTTAGTGATTCTTTTAATTACAGGATGCGGTCTGGTATATGGCTGTTGGATTGGTGGTTTTTTGGCTGCGTCGCATAGCAGGAAGACGTGTGTGCACTTCAAGAGGTCGGATGAAACAAATAGTTTTGGTTTGGTGTGGTTCGACGTCCCTCTTGGTCCAAGTTTTCGCATTATCTCACGATGTCTCTCGACGAAAATCTGTGAGTTGGACACTGCACTTTCGTTTGTGAAAAACTTACCAGGAACTCGGAGATTCTTCCCATAAACCATCTCTGCTGCGGAAGCTTTGATGTCCTCTTTATACGCTGTTCTCAATCCCAATAAGACAGTTGGGAGAGAATCGACCCAGTTGGTTTTTTCGTGGCACATAAGGATGGCTTTAAGTGAACGATGCCAGCGTTCAACTAGTCCATTTGATGCTGGATGGTATGATGATACCAATAAGTTGGTGAGTGCCGTAAATAAGGCAGACTCAAACTGCGTTCCTTGGTCTATTGTTATTTGGACAGGTGAGCCAAATCGTGAAACCCAGTTCGAATAGAACGAATTTGCAACAGTTTCTGCAGTCATGTCACGAAGAGGTTATAGCTTCTGACCATCTACTGAACCAGTCGATTGCTATCAGACAATATCTGTAGCCTTGACTGATTGGCAAAACGATGATGTCAATGTGCACATGATGAAATCTCTCTTCTGGAACGGGAATTGGTTGAATTAGTGATTGTGTATATTTATTTACCTTTGAACGATGGCATTGAATGCAAGTGCGTGACCAATTTAATGCGTCTTTTCGAATATTTGGCCAAATGAACTTTTGTCTAAGTTGACGACTTGTTGTCCTTCCGCTCGGATGAGAAAGGTCGGAAGATTTGCGGCGCAAAGATGTAAGAATGTATGGCCGAATCGAGTTGGTAACTTTGGTTAAATTCAGCGACGAATTCCCTTGCTTCAGAATATCTTTCAGTTCTTAATCTAGGAGTTGTGACAGATGTAGTTCACGTTGATCAAACTGCAATGGCATTGATATGGCGTTAATTCTCGATAATGCGTCAGCTACTAGATTGTCTTCGCCAGGTAGGTAGGTTATGTCTGTTGTGTATTGTCTAGTTGTCTCAACCGCCGCTGGGAAGCCTTATCGGAACGCTGCTGAAATGCGTACATCAATGGTTTGTGATCTGTTTGCACTGTGAACCGTCGACCATCCAGAATATGTTTGAAGAATTGGATAGCAAGATAAATTGCCAGTAGCTCACGATCGTATGTGCTGTACCGACTCTGTGTTTTTGCAGGAAAATAAGCCAATTGGCTTCTTTTGACCGGATTCTACCTGCTCCAACTTGGCTCCAACTGCTACATCCGATGCATCGGTTGTTAGTTTAATGCTGTGCTTGCAGTTTTTGAAAGCTGTCTCAGCCAAGTGTGTCCACGGAACAGGGCGCCTGTCGTTTTTTCTGGAATCCTTGATGAGATATTCAACGGAGCTTGGATGTGTGCACTGTGAGGAATATATCTTCTGTAATAATTTACGATTCCAAGAAATCGACGCAAGTGTGAAATTGTCTGTACTCTGTCTTCGGGTGGTCTACAGCCAAATTTGTTGATTGTATATCCGAGGTACGTGACTTCAGACTTCCCAAATATGCACTTTTTTAAGTTTGGTACAAGGTCGTGCTCTTGAAGACGTTGTAGAACTTGATTCACATACTGGATATGTTCCTTTTCTGAACTAGAGGCGATGAGGATGTCGTCCACGTAGCAAAATACAAAGTCCAAACCACGTAGAACCATGTCCATGAGACTTGGGAATGTTTGGGTGGCGTTCTTAAATCCGAATGGCATGACTACAAATTCAAACAGACCAATGGGGGTGGTGACACCTGTTTTTTTTATATCTTTTGGTGACATGGGAATCGGTCCAATATCGAGAAGTAGCTCTTGTCCAGCAAGTTATCTGTGAAATCCATGATATGCGGTATTGGGTAGCTGTCTGGTTGCGTTTGTGTGTTCAGAAGATGATAGTCACCACAAAATCTCCAGCCGCCAGTCTTTTTTTGAACAAGGTGGATTGGACTGGCCCATGGACTGTATGACACACGACAGTAACCCTTCCGGAGAAAATCCTCAAAATCGATTTTGGTTTGCCTCAACTTTTCGCCAGTTAGTCGTGGTGGACGTTCAGCAATTGGTTGACCTGATGTAGCGATGTAGTATTACACAATGTTGGATTTCAATTTGAAAGAACATTTTTCCTTGCTGGCCAGGAAGAATTTATTTACCAGACTAATATATGGTTCAGGTCCGAATAAGGACAATAGTCTGGTAATTACAGTGGAATGAGCTTTCCCTGGCACACTTAGTGATGTTGTCTTATCGACAATGCGTTTGGATTCGTAGAAGTCCGTAGTGTGCAAGTAGGTTAGCCCCAATAATTGCTGTTTTGACGTCAGCAATGAAGAATGGCCACGTAATTTCTCTCCGGAAACCGAGGTTGAGGGTGAGAGTTATCTGCCCATACGTGTGGATTGGAGAGTTGTTAGCCACAAGCGGTGTTGTTAGTCCTCTTTTGTTTGAGCAGTTTCGAGGACGAGGTACAACGCATATGGTCGATCCAGAGTCAAGCAGGAATTTTTGATGTGTATTCTTGTCGTAGACGTAAAGGCCGGCATTCGTGGTTGAATCTTGAGCTGTTGTCAACCGCCTTAGGTAGCAACAGGCTAGTTTTTTTGGACGAAGGTACAGGGATTTTTGCAGTTAACATCTTTTTCGCCAAACTTTTTGTGGAAGTAACACAATGACGAATGCGGTTCGCGAGAGATAGGCCTCGTTGAACTAGACCAAGTTCGGGACATGGTACGGGATCTACCGTGAAATTGATTCACTGCCAATTTGTTGACTAGAGCTGTCAGGGTAGACTCGATGACTGTGAGTCGCCTATCAAAGTTGATGCTGTTTGGATTTTCATCGCTGACTTCGATTGCAAAAACAGCATTAGTAGTTGTGTTGTCCATAATTTGATCAGCAATCTCTGACAGCTCAGTGACTAGCTGATAGTATTGCCATCCAGGTGTGGACAACATGTCATCAGGTACATTCTGTCCTGCTAGTCGTCTTATCTCCCGTAACAGGCTTGAAGAGCGTTTATCACCGAGCTCAAGTGATGTCATCAGCCTGTTGAGCCGGCGTTCTTTGGACTCAGTGAACCTAGCTATTAAATGTTTTTTTAAAAGTTAGATACTTATCTTCGTTTGGTGGCTTCTGGACAAGATCCAACAAACCTTCTGGATCCAAGGAAGCGATGATTGCGTTGAAGCGGATGTTGTCCAAAGTTATCCGGTTGTTGTAAAACTGCGCCTCAATTTGTGCAAACCATAGGGCTGGGTTTATTCTTCAAAACGGTGGGATTTTTAAGCTCTTTAATGCTGCGATTTCCATCAGTTCGTCAGAATCTCCAACAGACGCGGTGTGTAGAAACTTGTGGAATCATGTTGGGGTTACCACTTTGGCAATTGGTTGCCAGTTTAGATTTGAAACACAAGTTATTTTTACTAATAATCTATATTTCACTGAAAATAGTCAAATGCGTATTACTAACTACTAGTTTCTGCTGCGCACTAAACCGAAGTGTGTGGCTGGTATTTTTGTAAAAGATTTGTAACAGTCGTCATTGAAAACGGCAGGTGGTGGGAATTCCCTTTTGTTTTTGACGCTGCCATCTGTTGTGCGATGCTGACACTAAATTCTGTAGTGAAGTTGCCACAGTACTCCCCCTCTAGTAACGAAATTACGATTAGTTTGGAATGTCAAATCTGACTCTTCGCGTGTCAAAACTGGGTGTAGAAATTCTCAGGATTGCCTATTCCTTCGATGGTTTCCGAATGAATATATGCTGGTTTGAGTCGGTCTATTGATATGTTGGTTAATTTTCCGTCTAGATTGATTGTGAAAAGCTGGTTAGTGATTCTTTTAATTACAGGATGCGGTCTGGTATATGGCTGTTGGATTGGTGGTTTTTTGGCTGCGTCGCATAGCAGGAAGACGTGTGTGCACTTCAAGAGGTCGGATGAAACAAATAGTTTTGGTTTGGCGTGGTTCGACGTCCCTCTTGGTTCAAGTTTTCGCATTATCTCACGATGTCTCTCGACGAAAATCTGTGAGTTAGACACTGCACTTTCGTTTGTGAAAAACTTACCAGGAACTCGGAGATTCTTCCCATAAACCATCTCTGCTGCGGAAGCTTTGATGTCCTCTTTATACGCTGTTCTCAATCCCAATAAGACAGTTGGGAGAGAATCGACCCAGTTGGTTTTTTCGTGGCACATAAGGATGGCTTTAAGTGAACGATGCCAGCATTCAACTAGTCCATTTGATGCTGGATGGTATGATGATACCAATAAGTTGGTGAGTGCCGTAAATAAGGCAGACTCAAACTGCATTCCTTGGTCTGTTGTTATTTGGACAGGTGAGCCAAATCGTGAAACCCAGTTCGAATAGAACGAATTTGCAACAGTTTCTGCAGTCATGTCACGAAGAGGTTATAGCTTCTGACCATCTACTGAACCAGTCGATTGCTATCAGACAATATCTGTAGCCTTGACTGATTGGCAAAACGATGATGTCAATGTGCACATGATGAAATCTCTCTTCTGGAACGGGAATTGGTTGAATTAGTGATTGTGTATATTTATTTACCTTTGAACGATGGCATTGAATGCAAGTGCGTGACCAATTTAATGCGTCTTTTCGAATATTTGGCCAAATGAACTTTTGTCTATCTTGACGACTTGTTGTCCTTCCGCTCGGATGAGAAAGGTCGGAAGATTTGCGGCGCAAAGATGTAAGAATGTATGGTCGAATCGAGTTGGTAACTTTGGTTAAATTCAGCGACGAATTCCCTTGCTTCAGAATATCTTTCAGTTCTTAATCTAGGAGTTGTGACAGATGTAGTTCACGTTGATCAAACTGCAATGGCATTGATATGGCGTTGATTCTCGACAATGCGTCAGCTACTAGATTGTCTTCGCCAGGTAGGTAGGTTATGTCTGTTGTGTATTGTCTAGTTGTCTCAACCGGCGCTGGGAAGCCTTATCGGAACGCTGCTGAAATGCGTACATCAATGGTCTGTGATCTGTTTGCACTGTGAACCGTCGACCATCCAGAATATATTTGAAGAATTGGATAGCAAGATAAACTGCCAGTAGCTCACGATCGTATGTGCTGTACCGACTCTGTGTTTTTGCAGGAAAATAAGCCAATTGGTTTCTTTTGACCGGATTCTACCTGCTCCAACTTGGCTCCAACTGGTACATCCGAAGCATCGGTTGTTAGAATTAATGATGCTTTTGGATTGATGTGAAACAGCAATGTTGTTTGTTTAATGCTGTGCCTGCAGTTTTCGAAAGCTGTTTCAGCCAAGTGTGTCCACGGAACAGGGCGCCTGTCGTTTTTTCTGGAATCCTTGATGAGATCATTCAACGGAGCTTGGATGTGTGCACTGTGAGGTATATATGTTCTGTAATAATTTACGATTCCAAGAAATCGACGCAATTCCAAGATAATGACTGGTTTTGGGTAGTGTGAAATTGTCTGTACTCTGTCTTCGGGTGGTCTACAGCCAAATTTGTTGATTGTATATCCGAGGTACGTGACTTCAGACTTCCGAAATATGCACTTTTTTAAGTTTGGTACAAGGTCGTGCTCTTGAAGACGTTGTAGAACTTGATTCACATGCTGGATATGTTCCTTTTCTGAACTAGAGGCGATGAGGATGTCGTCCACGTAGCAAAATACAAAGTCCAAACCACGTAGAACCATGTCCATGAGACTTGGGAATGTTTGGGTGGCGTTCTTAAATCCGAATGGCATGACTACAAATTCAAACAGACCAATGGGGGTGGTTTTTTTTATATCTTTTGGTGACATGGGAATCGGTCCAATATCGAGAAGTAGCTCTTGTCCTGCAAGTTATCTGTGAAATCCATTATATACGGTATTGGGTAGCTGTCTGGTTGCGTTTGTATGTTCAGACGATGATAGTCACCACAAAATCTCCAGCCGCCAGTCTTTTTTTGAACAAGGTGGATTGGACACGACAGTAACCCTTCCGGAGAAAATCCTCAAAATCGATTTTGGTTTGCCTCAACTTTTCGCCAGTTAGTCGTGGTGGGCGTTCAGCAGTTGGTTGACCTGATGTAACGATGTAGTATTGCACAATGTTGGATTTCAATTTGAAAGAACATTTTTCCTTGCTGGCCAGGAAGAATTTATTTACCAGACTAATATATGGTTCAGGTCCGAATAAGGACAATAGTCTAGTAATTACAGTGGAATGAACTTTCCCTGGCACACTTAGTGATGTTGTCTTATCGACAATGCGTTTGGATTCGTAGAAGTCCGTAGTGTGTAAGTAGGTCAGCCCCAATAATTGCTGTTTTGACGTCAGCAATGAAGAATGGCCACGTAATTTCTCTCCGGAAACCGAGGTTGAGGGTGAGAGTTATCTGCCCATACGTGTGGATTGGGGAGTTGTTAGCCGCAAGCGGTGTTGTTAGTCCTCTTTTGTTTGAGCAGTTTCGAGGACGAGGTACAACGCATATGGTCGATCCAGAGTCAAGCAGGAATTTTTGATGTGTATTCTTGTCGTAGACGTAAAGGCCGGCATTCGTGGTTGAATCTTGAGCTGTTGCCAACCGCCTTAGGTAACAACAGGCTAGTTTTTTTGGACGAAGGTATAGGGATTTTTGCAGTTAACATCTTTTTCGCTAAACTTTTTGTGGAAGTAACACAATGACGAATGCGGTTCGCGAGAGATAGGCCTCGTTGAACTAGACCAAGTTCGGGACATGGTACGGGATCTACCGTGAAATTGATTCACTGCCAATTTGTTGACGAGAGCTGTTGATGCTGTTTGGATTTTCATCGCTGACTTCGATTGCAAAAACAGCATTAGTAGTTGTGTTGTCCATAATTTTATCAGCAATCTCTGACAGCTCAGTGAGATCAACGTTATGACTAGCTGATACTATTGCCATCCAGGTGTGGACAACATGTCATCAGGTACATTCTGTCCTGCTAGTCGTCTTATCTCCCGTAACAGGCTTGAAGAGCGTTTATCACCGAGCTCAAGTGATGTCATCAGCCTGTTGAGCTGGCGTTCTTTGGACTCAGTGTTTTTTTAAAAGTTAGATACTTATCTTCGTTTGGTGGCTTCTGGACAAGATCCAACAAACCTTCTGGATCCAAGAAAGCGATGATTGCGTTGAAGCGGATGTTGTCCGAAGTTATCCGGTTGTTGTGAAAATGCACCTCAATTTGTGCAAACCATAGGGCTGGGTTTATTCTTCAAAACGGTGGGATTTTTAAGCTCTTTAATGCTGCGATTTCCATCAGTTCGTCAGAATCTCCAACAGACGCGGTGTGTAGAAACTTGTGGAATCATGTTGGGGTCACCACTTTGGCAATTGGTTGCCAGTTTAGATTTGAAACACAAGTTATTTTTACTAATAATCTATATTTCACTGAAAATAGTCAAATGCGTATTATTAACTAGTAAACCGAAGTGTGTGGCTGGTATTTTTGTAAAAGATTTATAACAGTCGCCATCGAAAACGGCAGGTGGTGGAAATTCCCTTTTGTTGTTGACGCTGCCATCTGTAGTCAGATGCTGACAATAACTCCATTATTCCTTCATTGGACGATCACTATGCTATCTAAATTTAGATGGTGCTGTCCTTTCGTCCTCAACAACTTCGTTATTCATCATTTTGTTGAAGTGACACATTCTATCGGCATGCACCACTTTCATTTTTCCTCGTTCCATACGCTGGATCTGGTAGACAACGTCATTGAAGCTGGTTATCACCCTGTGTGGGCCTTCCCAATCCGGAGGATCATACGGCTACGACAGGTCTCCTTCTTTGAAACCAACTTCATGCGGTTGCTCGCTAGTTCCATCTTTTCTCGGCTGTGTATTCGTGCAATTTGTGAATCCTGCTGCTCAGGTCATCCATATAGTCGGTCACCTCCTTAGGCTCCGTCCGTAGGTGGGGATCTGAATTTCGTTTCACTTGGCAACCGAACTCTTTGATCAAATAGGATCTCGGATGGCGTATGTCCTGTTGAACTATTTATTGTGTCTTGGTAGGCCATTAAGAAGAGAGGTATGTGTCAATATCAGTTCCGCTGGCTCATTCAAGGTCCTATTGAATCGCTCGTTCGATCTTTCCATCGCGGTGGCCTTGTCCTTATTCCAAGATATTGGCACACTTCCTGGAAGACAATCGATTCAAAGTTTCGTCCTTCATCAGAGTGTAGCTCCATTGGGAAATCAAATCTGGGTCACCCAGTTGTTGACTATCAGTTCTGCTAAGGTCTTAGCGACTTGATTTGATATTCAGAACATTTTCGGTCACTTACTGAAGTAACCAATAACCGCGAAGGTGTATCGGTTGCCGTTAAAGGTTTCGGGAAACGGGCCAGCGATGTCAATGACTATTCGTTCGAATGGTGCTCCGAGATTGTATTATCGCATTCTTCCCTATGGCTTAACTTTTCGGCCCTTGGTAGTCGCACATGCTACGCACTTTTCGCACCAATTCTCTACATCTTGTTTTGCGCCTCCTGAGATTCCATCATATATTTCGTGGAGCACTTCGCTGACTCTAGACCGTGGCACGATTAGATGTATACGAGATCTTGTTCCATCTGCACTTTCCATTTTCTCTTCAGCAAACCATTTTGCACACAAAGCGGGTCTCATTGTGCCCAATATGCCGCTATTAGAGTTGGGCTCCGGTCCGACTTTTCCTGCCAACTTGGCTTTGGCGCGTGTTCGTTCCAGGCTAATATTAGTTCGATGTCATTGTCTGCCTGTTGGGATTTCATCTGTACTCCAACCACATTCCTGATAAATTCGATAGTGGCCTGTTCTTTCGCTTCCCAATGGTTGCAGTGTTCACATTTGACTCCGCATGGTCGACAAGAGAAAGTATCAGCATTTGAGTGAAGTTTTCCCCTGCTGTGTTGCACTTCAAAGTCGTAGCCATGCAACTGCTTCATCCATCTTGCAACTCGGCCTTTAGGGTTCTGGTACTGTATGAAGAATGAACTTTTGTCCACAGAAGTACTTCTGGAAATGCTTCGTTGCCAGAATTAAAGCCAGTATCTCACGCCGTGTTACGTAGTAGTTCTGGAGAGTACCTTGCTGCAATATGCAACCAATTTCTCTTAGCCATCATGAACACGAGAGATCACAGCTCCGACCCCAACATTGCTGGCGTCTGCATTCCACAGCTGCCGCTTAAGCTCTTGAAATGCTTTTTCACACTCTCCCGACCACTTGAACTGTCGGATTCTTTCCATAAGTCGATGCAGGCTTTTTGCAATACCAACAAAATCCTCTACGAATCTTCTGTTATACGTGGCAAGTCTCAAGAAGCTTCTCAGTTGGTGTGTATCTTTGGCAACTTTTCACCGTCTCCATTTTGTCTGGATCCGTTCTTACTCCTTCCGCTGATATAATGTGAGACAGATGTTTTACTTTCGGACGGAGCAAGACAAATTTTTCTGGGTTCAGTTTCAAATGAGCGCTTCACAGCCTTTCAAACACTTCTTTTAGATTTTCGCGATGCTCCACGAACATCTTGCCTATGACGATAACGTCGTCCAAGTACATGAAGCAAGTTTCCCAAGTGAGCCCTTGCAATATTCGTTCCACTAATCGCTCGGAGATGGCAGGAGGGTTGCGCAGTCCAAACAGTCCTGTAGTGAAGGCCGTTTTCTCATGATCTTTTCGATTAATCTCTACCTGCCAGTAACCGCTCTTCAGTTCAACTGTTGAAAACCATTTCGCTCCAGAAAGCCTATCCAAAGTGCCATCGATTCTCAGATGTGGGTAGCTGTCGTTTTTGGTGACATCGTTGAGAGGCACAAAACGTCGTGCAGTCTTTCTTCTTCACAAGACAGGGATTCTTCAATCAGCCCCTCAACTTTCCTCCATAATACCATTTCGGCAACTTCTGTTTGCTTTGTCAATGGAAGAAGTCTTGCAGGTTGACGGATTGGTCGGGCATCATCTCCGGTGTCAATGTGGTGTTGAACAAGTTGCGTACGTCCATATCCTCTGTATTGTGCAGCAACTATATCAGCCTGTTGACCGAAAGTTTTTCTTCCAGGATCCTCTGCTCTTGATTCGGATTTTTTTCTTGATTTCATATTCTGTACTGTTGCGACCGGTATTGTAGGACTCGTATCAGTTGTGGTCGATATTGACTCCATAGGTGCACATCGTAGGAATTTCTCTCCTTTTCTCACCTTCACACTGAATGTATTTTGATTTAAAATCCTTATAGATACCACTAACGCCTTTCCAAGTACGAAGTCTCTCTTAGTTTCTGGCTTCATCGAATAGAATTGATGGCGACCAGGACCAATTTCCACTTTTGCCCAAACAATTGTTTCCGACGAAGGTTCTAGAACCACGTTTCTGCAGATGACGACTTTTAAGACGTAAGTTTCCGTATACCATTGGTGTCTCCATGCTTCCGTATTTCAGGGTTTGTGCCTTAAAGTTGACTACTACTTGCCCATGTTCTTTCGGGAAATTTGTACAAATGATGCACTCGTCACATATGCCGGCCACCAGAAGCACGTGGGATATGATTATTCCGGCTGGGTGAATTTTCATGCGGACTTCACCATATGGTTCTGGACCGTCGGCTCTCGCTATGAGCTTCTGCCCCGCGAAGTTGGTGCCGTTTCTGCCAGTTTATTCCTCTATTTGCTTGTTGCCACAGTAGAGGCGGTATTTTCGTCGTACAGATGTCCTATTTCATTGCAGTCCCAGCAGTATATTCTTCGTCTCTCCCGCGGAGTATCTCGTTCTTCAGTACTTACTCTTGCGCAAGAGAATTCAACAGATGCTACTTCCTCCCGGGATGTGGTCCTTTGGAAACCTGACTGGCTGCTTCCATCGCTAGAGCGAAGGCAAGTGGTTCAGCAAGGGTTATTTTCCCGGCCATTTTTACCTGCTGACTGTAGCTTCGAATCTGTGATTCCTTGATGAATGCGTCCTTTGCAATTTCATCGATGATTTCTTAGCCCACGGTGGGATAAGACAAATATGCCAGTTTACTGACATCTGCTTAAAACTGATGCACTTGCTCCATTCAGCTTTGCAATTGGAACTTGTAAACCTCCTGCGCGTGGCTATCCTCAAACAGTTTCTTAATGGCCTGTACTAATGTAAGGCCATTGTTAGTGCAAAGTACTTCTCCTCGTTGTCCCAGTTTTTTGCATTATCAGCCTTACACATAGACAATGGGGTCTGGCCATCAAATGAGGGAGGCTTCAGATCTTTTCTCCTTGGACCGCTTAAAGAACATTCTCGCAATTTGTGTTTTCGCACTGATAGACTTCAAGGAGCTCAAAAGCCTAATCCTCAAACTCCAGTTTCAAGCCATAGTCAAGACTTTAATTCCTGCCCCAGTTGGATATTATATGGATGCAAAGCGATATCATTTCATAATACATATTGTCCACAAAAGCCAAGCATTCAAAATTTCGGATCTTCTGATACAATTGCACCAACAGCAACTGCAGTTTCATGTGTGAGGAAGTGCCGACAGTACCAGCACCCACCACCTGCAGCCTAATGCCTACGTAGGCCTGATACTCTTAGACATGGTACTCCGCAGTGTCGTCATCTTTCTCACCGTCGGAAGATGTTGTGTCACTTATGCCTAGGACACTTAAGTGCTTAGCAAAAGCGAAGTATTCCGGCACGATGATACTAAGCCGCCTGCATTTCTTCTTACTGCAGGACGTCGGAAACCATTAATTTGGTCTGTTAAGAGTCATCTCATCTCCACTGGAAGCTCTAACGGAAAACGCAGCATTCGGGTTCTGAGAAACTCTTTTGTTTAGCCCTCATTTCCCGTGAGCCCAAAGAAATCCCAGTGAATTCAGCCTTCTGTCTTCGTTCAAAGGTGCCCTGGATTCTCCAATTAGGTCGGAAGTGGTGAGAGGATTTAGCAAGTACTTAAGTGGAGTTTTGCTGTCGCTATACATGTAGACAATCCCCCCCCCCCCCCCCCCCTACCAACGCTTCTTCACTATATATGTACACATTTCATTGTCATGAGGATTGCGTGTATCTCTCCTTGGATGATAGACACTAGATTTCCTAACGAGGAGTGAAATCGTACACTGTCTCCCTTCAGGAAAACATCAGTGCAGTATTCCAAACCGGTTTCGTGAGGTCACGACTACATTCCTTTCCTGGTTCAAATTTTGGCCGAAACCAGCCCTAGGCCCAGGCTAAGTCAATTTCGTATTTCCGCCGCCACAGGAATTCTGGTATCATTTCATCGTACGGCATGTTCAAAAGACCAGATCCAAAAGACATCATCAAATCCGCAGTGCGTTTTGTAGTAAAAGCAACTTCCTTTTAAACTTTAGATGGTTACGCAGCGAATGATATGAATCAGAATCAGAACTACTCGTAAGTGTGCTGGTCAAACACCTCATGCAGCCTAGACAGATCATTCTTTGGAGTCTTGTAAAAGCAAAAGTAAAATATTTAGGCGAAAGCTGGTTCCACCATAACCGTGCATTATACAATAATTCCAAAATTCCCCTCGACGACAAGCCTTTCGTTTTGCCGAACGCAGTGTAAGCCAGGAAGTTAACTGCCCTTTGAAAGTTTTCGACGTGTCATTTTTAGTCTAAAGAAGTTTGTTATCCAGGATATCATCCAAACGCTTATCTACGTTAGAGAAACGGATGCCAGTGATGCCTTTGATCATTAGATGTGTCAGACCAATCAGTTTCTTCCTTCTCCTAAATAGAAAGTGTACCAATCGTTGATTGTCTACAACTTCTTGCAGGCATTCGCTAGGCATGTTCCAGCAGATTGTACAGATACATCGACTTCATTTGCTTGAGCACAGACGTCAGAACTATTGAGAGTGTTAAACAGTGAGTCGACTAGAATGCACCTTAACAATGGAGACAGGACGCCGTCTTGCTGGCAACCCCTGTCTCAATGTGGATGAAAATGCCCAGCGCATATTTCTTCTTGTCGAGTACGCCTTTAATTCTGTCTACCAGATCTTAAAGTGCACACACGCAGGATCTTCCGCGTTGTTAAGAATGTTACTTCTTGACAGAGGGTGCATTCGCAAAGCAATTTCGCCCTTACGGAGCTCGACCGTTCTCTCCATGCTTTTAACATGAAGGAAGTCAGACTTTGATAGGTCTTGAGTTCATGTTCGGTATAAAGGTTGCTCTCACTGTTCGCCAGGGTTTCGATATGTATGCCAGTGCCTTTCTAGCAGTGAAGATTTTCTTCAGAGTTACCAGCAGCTGGTCTATACCTTTTTGTAGCATGTAGATATATGCCATCTGTACTATAGGCCTTGAAACCATCAAAGGAAGCAAGAGCATATTGGAAGGCCTCATCCGTTAGATTACCAGCTACAGCGTTTTGCGTTATTCAGCTCACTTGCAGCTTCGTTAATAGGAACTAGGTATAAGTTGGTTCTGATAAGGTGTTACCTGGGTAGTGAGTCTCAAGTATGACACTGTTTTCAACTTTCGGCTCACTGTTGGCGCAATCAGATACTCCCAGTGATTCGCGCCTTTTGAGGACTTCGACCAGCTTGGTAGGTTCACCGGCACTTTTTTATATCCAAGTTAGCTTCTTATATTATTTTTGCTTCGATCTAGAAAGATTCCAATCTTCCTCCAAATTAGCCTTAAGTGGCTTGTTTAGAAATTTTCAGGTTTCCTTACCTAGTCGCTGCAAATCTGTGTTAACCATTGGCCGGTAGATTTACAGGTATTTTCTCCGGCTAAACACAACAGTTTAAAACGTTCCGTGAGGATACTGTTCTGTTTCGTTCTAATTTTAAGGAATGCATTGACTGCGTTATCTAGGTTAAAACCCAACTTGCTTTACAACACGGTTAGACGATAGTATAATTGGTCCCTGTATGAGACGCAGACGCAGTACGAGGGTAGTCCCAGAAGTACACGACCTAACAAAGAAAACATAAAAAATATCTTTATTTCTCTACGTAGTCTCCTTTTAGTCCAATACACTTTTCCCAGCGATGTTCAACAGCTGCAATACCCAGCTTATATAGTGAGAGTCGTCGAGCTCCTTAAAATAGCCATCAACCGCAGACTCCACCTCATTATTGTTGGCAAATCTTTTAACACCGAGCCATTTTTTCAAGTTTGGAAATAGAAAATAATCCGAGGGGGCTAAATAGGGTGCATGAGGAAGCAATTTGAACTTTAACTCATTGATTTTGACCATCGCGATGACGGAATGAGTTAACTGGGGCAATGTCTTGATGAAACAAAACTTTTTTCGTCGCCTAATGCGGCCGTTTTTTCTTGATTTCATCTTTCGTATAATACACGCCATTGATTGTTTTTCCCTTCTGAAGATAATCAATGAAAATTTTCCCACGCGCATTCCAAAAAACTGACGCCATGATCTTGCCTGCAGATGGAACTGTCTTCGCCTTCTTTGGAGCCAATTCTCCCCTTTGGGTCCATTGTTTTGACCGTTCCTTCGTCTCGGGTGTGAAGTGATGGACCCATGTCTCATCCATGCTTATAAATCAACGCAAAAACTCGTCTTTATTGCTGTGAAACTTTGCCAAACACTCGATTGAAACATTCTCCCGACGGTGTATTTGTTCCACCCACACCCACCCCCGTCCAATTTTCCAGTCAACATGCGAGGTACCGTGCTTTTTGAAATAGCTACCATATCTGCTAGCTCAGGCACTTTCAATCGACGGTCATCCAATACCATTTTGTGGATTTTTTTCAACATTTCTGGCGTACTCACCTCATTTGGTCGACCACTGCGATGTTCGTCTTGGCAACTCGTACGGCCTCACTTAAACTCTGCCACTCACTATTTGATTGTTGTAAACGAGGAAGCAGACTCCCCCAGAGTAGAATCTAGTTCCGTTGTGATATTGGTTGGATGACTTTCAACTGAAAGTATTGTATCACATAACGATGACGAATTGTTTCCATATTTAAAAATTCGTTGAGAGCGTTCACTAATGATGGCTGCAGAACAAATATTAACAATGTAGCGTCGTCAAACTTCAAATTTACGTCAGGTTGGGTACTTCTACGACTACCCTCGTAATAGACTTGGAACGTTGTTAGTTAATCTAATAATTTACAATAATAGTATTCTCTTCCTTGTACTCATTTGGAAATAAAGTGGAAATTAACCCTTCCAAAGTGCAGATAGGAACGTGAGTCATGCTTAGATTTAATGGTGTCGACACAAGCCCTCAATGAAAGAAGAGCCATCCTGAATCTTGCCCTCCGAATAAAATTTCCCGTCTTCAATGTCGATACCAGTGCTCTGGATATTAAGACACGTCAACACAAACTCCATATTTTTTTTTTATAAACTAGCGCGCGCTCAAGGGGTTAAGGTACCCTTAAAATGTTTGCACACAGCGTGGGCGAAGGAAATTTAGGGAGGAAAGAAGGATAGGTACCGATGTACGTTGGTTTTATATGTGTGAATGTTATAATGACTTGGAAACAGAGAGCTCGGCAGGGCATTCCATAAGCGAGTTGTTCGACTTAGAAATGAATCACGATATTTCAGAGTACGTCCGATAGTGGGCTTGAGGGTATACTGATGAGCATTCATAGCGAGACGTGTGTTGCGGTTAGTTTGAATGGGCGGAATGTCACTTTCGATTTCTATGAAGTGATATTGGTATCAGCTATGAGTTTTATCGCACGGTTTTGAATCCGGTTTAGCAGATGCAGAGATGTTTTAGACGCACCTGACCAGATGTGAGCATTGTACTCCAATTTTGGGCGGATGAATGACTTATATATAGAGGCCAGATCAGAAAGGGAAAAGTATTTCTTACATCGTTTGAGAAAGCAGCATTTTTGGCGACATCGAATATGTGGTCATTCCAACGTAAGTTGTCATTGATACACACACCGCGAATGGAAAGTTTTTCGATTTCGACGATGTAAGTCCCATTCATGGATAACGGCTGGGTATTTAAATTTCGCTTTAACCACAGCAGACAGCATTGTGTCTTGGAAGCATTAAATTTCACTCTGTTGATAGTTCCCCAATTGGTTTTGCTGTTGATATCGGAATTTAATGAGCTTAACATATGCTGCCGTTCCCGTTCTACAGCCGAAGAGCTGGGCCGTGAGTCCGAAAACGAATATGAAAAGCAAAGAGTACTGTCGTCAGAAAAGGAATATATTGGATTAGAAGTGGCAGACAATAGATCATTGATGAAAATTAAAAAGAGTGTCGGAGACAGAACGGAGCCCTGGGGCACACCAGCATTTATTTTGTGAATATCAAACTTGAAACCGTCCAAGACAACATGAATTGAACCTTTCGAAAGGTAATTTCTAATCCATTGAAGAAGAGAGTCATCGATCCCAAAAGCACGCATTTTCGACAAAAGAGCCTGATGCCAAACTCTGTCAAATATTACGTGCAACTATCTTGTTTTCGCCCGATTCGTGTACGCTTTGGTTCCACTTTTCGATGAGACATGCCATCAAATCACCAGTGGACCTGTTGCTACGAAAACCATATTGCCGGACATTGAAAAGTTTTCGTGTTTCGAGATATTTCATGAGCTGACGGTTTATCAGCGTTTCCATGACCTTGGAGAGAAGGGACGTAAGTGCAATGGTTCAGTCGGTGGTTTTACCAGCGTGGAAGAACACCTCTTCAGAAGAAAGGGAGATATACCATCTGGACCAGCGGATTTGTGTATATTGAGAGTATGTTGAGATATTTAAGTACTCTTGCTACTACACGAGAGCAAAAGTGGATTTGTCCCATTGAAGATTCGACGCACTCAAGTGTAGGCGGAGACAAAGCACAATCTGGGAGCGTTGAGCTGGCCGCAAAGTGTGCAGCAAGCAGATTGGCCTTGTCCAAAGAGCTAACAGCTGGAATGTCATTGTAAATGAGCGTTGGGATGGAGATGAGGCAGAATTTCTGATGTGACCAAAAGCTTTTACTACCTTTGGGGCATTGTAGTATTTTTTGCCTCAACTTTTGGTCGTATTGAAATTTCACACGCTTGAGAGTGTTGCTGAGTTGCCCGAAATTCAAAAGATGGCATCCGTCAGTTTTTGTTGACCTGAACACGAAAAATCTTAGTTTCCAGGGGGGATTTTCGGCACAGGTTTGCATATGCCAAAACCCAAACAATAGTCATATCGCAAACAAAAAAAATATTTGCCCGGGGTAAATAATCAGAACTGTGAACCAACAAAGAACTCTGCATGACCCGACAGTCACTATTTCGAGATATTGGCACTACTCTTAGGTAAGAACGATGCAGACCTAGTTGAGTTTGCTCGGTCTTAATTGTGGAAATGCCTCAAACATCACAGACAAGTCATGTAGCAGTGCTGCTGCTGTTGTTTCCTTACAACAAATTGAACCGCTTTAAGCTTATCTTTTTCTGCATAAATTAACATAATTTTATTTAAAGAGTTTTTTTTATGATTTAATTACAAAAAAAAAGTTATTACAAGTCTGCAAAGTATGTATGTTGTGTGTCTTTTGCTCGATTCTTCATTTTTAGTTTTCTTTTTTTTGTATCCCTTTAAATATTGTAAATTTACTTCTTTTGTTTTGTGTGTGTTGCTTTGTTAATCTGCATTTTTACGATTCAACTTATATAACAAATTAGTTCCAAAAATATAAAAGGAAAGAAGAAAATCGTAATTTGGCGACCGAAATGGGAAGAGAATGGGAAGAGGGGGAAAAAAAACGAGAGAAGATAAATCATAGCACTCTGGCAATGAGATATATAGTATACATTTCTTCAGTGATTTTCTTTTTAAACATATAACGCAGATACGGAGAAATCAATGGATTAACGAGCCTGGGAGTAATGCTCTGCAGTCATAAAAAAGCGCTGTTGCATCATTCTGTGGGATCACTACAAAAAAAAAAAGAAGGACAAAACGACAACAACTTAGTCTCGATTTTATTTAGTGAGAAAATCAGTTTGTAGTACTCACCCTGAGTATGTTTTTGAATGCTGCCCTGATGCGATTTCATCTTCCTGATTGCCGATTGCTTTCTTTACATACTATGAAGATGGAGAGATTTGGCATCTCAGATTAGATCGAGATGGTGTTAGAAAGTATTTACCTACCGTTGGGTTAAGAACGATCTCCTCTTCCATTTTGTTAATTTGTTTGATTAATTCCATTACTCCATTCATATCGTCTTGCACTTTGAGGAACATTTCTGGTGTATTGTATTTCTCTGGGTCGTCCTTGAACACAACCATACCGTCCTTTTGATTAATTGTAGCATATATTTCTCCAGCTTTTATCTGAAATCAAAGGAAATCAATCAAGTCTATATGATTTGTGACAAACAGACAAACAAGAATCTCTTTGTTACCATGTCTAAAATGTATTTCTCTGCTTCGGCGGCAGTTGCTAATTGGACTCTACTGGCCACATCCGGCAATGACAGTGTTAGAAATGTCTTGGTCAATCGTTGGATGTTCTTTTTATATAATGAGGATTGGACCTATATAAAAAACAATGCACAATCAAAACAAATTGAAAATCAGGATACTGAACAACTCACCTGTTTGACTAAGCCCATGTTTGTGTCCGTAACAAACACATTACTGTATTTATTAACCACGGTTCGTAGTTCATCACTTGACGTTGATCCATATGCCGTAGCTAATTCAAGATAACTTTGACTAAGAGGTTTCATAAATCTCGTTGTAACTTGTGATGAATATTTTGGAATATTAAGAATCTATTGTAGAAACGGACAAGCATACGAGGTGTTCTTAAAACATAGAATGTCTCCTTCCTTTTTGGAATTGAGGACTTACCTTTCCATGAAGTATTAATGAAACCAAAATGAACTTCTTATATGACTCAAGCATAATGTGTGACATTGCCAGGGCAGGTGTTGAGACGGCTACTTCAAAAAAATACAATGCTCTGTCGTAGTTCTTCATGGCCGTATAAATCATACCGCCATAGTAATAGTAAAGAAGAAAGTACTTAGCATCATGATTTGTATTTATCACTCTCTTCGTGTATTCATCTAATGGATAGAAGCAAACACTAACCGCTCCTCGACTTGATGAGCTATCAGCAATTGATGTTATATCGATGTCTAGAAATTTTAAAGCGGTCTTAAAGCACTTTGCCTCCAAGCTAAGCAAACACAGGTCTGCATGTACGGCGGTTAATTGCGAATCAAAGAGACGAATTTTATCTACAGCATGAGCTACAATCTTAATACCATGAATACACGATGGTTGGCGTACAATGAAATTGGTGAACAGGTGGCACAACTCATAGTCTATTTTGGACAGAAACAAAATTATCAGTCAACGTGAGTGATACGTTATATGCTATGTTCGATTAAAGATCACTTACATGAATGGCTGGCGAAACGAACTTGTTCACCATTGCAGAGCGTAATGAAATCCTTGAAAAGTCGCAGTAAATGAGGTGCATCCGCTGTTGTGTTCTGTGCATTCTAGAAATAAATAAAAATTTACCAAACAAATCAACGAGTTAAAGGAGGGAAAAAATTATGTTAAAGCGCCCTTGGAATCCTTCAACATACAGCATTCCATTCATAGTTGAAGTAGAATCGACGACCACCACGACTCGGATGGATTTTATTTTCCAGAGCAAAGAGAAATTCGAATGGCCTTCTCAGTATGGAGCATGACTGGGTCACTCCTGTCTCGACCAGTCCCTAAAACGTGGCATGAAAGTTCTAAGTAAGTCCATATGTTTGTTGAGAAATTTGAAAAAATAACACCTGGACATGGTTTACCTCTAAATTCACATTTCAAGACGGGCAACAGGAGACAATAACTACGGACATTATCTACTAAAATTTGACGCAACGTGGATTGAAATCTCGATAGAAAGAGTCCAAGATTTCTGAAGAAGTTAAAGGAGAGGATTGGTAATCAGAAACGTAAGATTGTACAGGCGTACGGTGAGCAGCTGTCTTTTATTCTTAAGGAGAATCCTTTCGTTTTGACTTTTTTAATCACTGTTCATTTAACATAGACCAGCACAAGGTCTACTATGCCCACACGATGGAGGATTTGCTCTAGTGAACTATAATAATAAAATTCAATCTCCCTAAGCAAACTATCCACTCCTGCTTCATTTACAAAAGACCCACCCAAGACAGCAAGCAATTCGAACTTTAACGAGTTGGATGCCCTGTCTGACTCCATATAAAGAATTGTATCTCTGTATCCTCATACTGAAATCGTTATTACGGGTGATTCTAGTACATATATACAATTCTGGGTAGCTTCGATATTCTGGACAGAGAACACACGAAGGCCGGTGTTGAGATCCTCGCTGCGGAAAACAACTTATAATTGAGCCCACGCGAATACCAGACCTTGATAGCCATACCGCCAACACCCTGGACTTGTTTTTAACTTCTCACCCTGATAAGTACACTGCTGATATGCTTTCCCCTCTAGGTTCGTCGGACTGACCACACAATTAGAGAAAAGATTCCTAACCGTATGAGAATACGAGGTTAGCTACCTCTATTGGAGCGGAATTAACAGCTTCTTTAGGAATTTTAACTGATCGTTTTGTTTCCTCGATAACGACATGGATGCCGCTGCTGATATGATCCCAGACACTATTCTCTTCGGAATGAAGAGTATCAGACCAAAAGAAAAGTCGTGGTACGACTCGAGTTATAAAGAGGTTTTTAGAGTTAGAGAAATGTTTTTTTTCAGTCCTTCAAGACCAATCCGACAGAGGAAAAGCGAAAAAAGTTTAAACGAGCCAGGAATGGCTGCAACCTCTTTCTCAAGCGCGTGAAATTTCCATACAACCAAAAACTGACGAACTGTTCGTTCGTCAAAAATATTAGAAATTCTGCCTCATCCTCCATCCCAACGCTCTTTTATAACGACATTCCAGCTTTCAGCTCTTTGAACTTGGCAAATTTGCTTGCTGCACAGTTTGCGGCCAGCTCAACACTCCCAGATTGTGCTTTATCCCCACGCACATTTTCGTGCGTCGAATCTTCAATGGGACAAATCCACTTTCGCACTCGTGTAGTAGCAAGAGTTCTTAAAGATCTTAACATTCAGAAATCCGCTGGTCCAGGTGGTATATCTCCCCTCCTTCTGAAGAGGTGTTCTTCCTCGCTGGCAAACCCACTGCGTAAGCTTTTTCATCAATCCTACTTTAGGACTCTTTCCGAGCAGATGGAAGACAGCTTTTGTCCAACCCGTCCCTAAGAAAGGCGAATCTTCCTCTCCCTCTTCCTATAGACCCATTGCACTTACGTCCCTTCTTTTCAAGTCATGGAAACGCTGAAATATCTCGAAACACGAAAACTTCTCAATGACCGGCAGTACGGTTTTCGTTGCAAGAGGTCCACTGGTGATTTGATGGCATGTCTCACCGAAAAGTGGAACCAAAGTCTACACCAATCTGGCGAAAGCATGATATTTCTAACGCATTTGACAGAGTTTGGCATCAGGCTCTTTTGTCGAAAACGAGTGCATTTGGGATCGATGACTCTCATCTTGAATGGATTTGAAATTGTCTTTCGGAACGTTCAATTCAAGTTGTCTTGGACGGTTTCAAGTCTGATATTCACAAAATAAATCCTGGTGTGCCACTGGGCTCCATTCTCTCTCCGAAACTCTTTTTAATTTTCATCATTGATATCTTGTCTACTTCTAATCCAATATATTCATTTGCTGACGACAGTTCTCTCTTCTTTTCATATTCGTTTCCGAACTCCCGTCCCTGCTCTTTGGCTGTAGAAAGGGAACGGAAGCGCATGTTAAGCTGATACGAGGGTTTCCAACCGAACAATGATGAAATACATTTTTTCTCAAAATTTTTTTTTCTTTTTCTACATAGTCTCCTTTCGACACTACTCCCAGCGATGCTCCCATCTCCAAATACTCGTAGTACTTAGCGTTTTTCTCTGCAAAATAATTGTTCACGAAGGTGGTTGCCTCCTCATTTGACGAAAATCTCTGTCCTCCGAGCGCAGTTTTTAAATGAGGGAACAAAAAGAAGATCTAGCCCCAAGCCTAGATCTGGTGAATAAGGCGTATGGTCAAGCAGTTCAAACCGTAATCCATGGATTTCGCCATGGCAACCGCTGAGGTGTGAAACGGCGCGTTGTTTTGGTGAAACAGGATTTTCTTTTTCTGCAAATGTGGCCGTTTTTCCGCAATTTCTGCCTTCAGCTTATCAAGCAATGATGCGTAGTATGCTCCTGTAATGGTTTTTTTCCTTTTTGAAGATAATCGATTAAGATAACTCCTTTACTATCCCAAGAAACAGTCGCCGACACTTTCCCAGCCGAAAAAACAGTTTTTGCTTTTTTTTGGAGCCGGCTCGCCCCTTGCAGTCCACTGTTTTGACAGAATTTTTGTTTTGGGCGTATAATGGTGTATCTGCAGTAATTAATCGGCGCCAAAACTCGGATTTATTGCGCCTAAACTGCGCCAACAGAGCGTTGGAAATGTTCATTCGAACACGTTTTTGGTCTAATGTAAGGTAACGTGGAACCCAACGCGCGGACAGCTTTCTCATGCCTAAATCTTGATTTAATATGTAACAAACACGTTCTTTGAACATTTTAATAACCTCTACTATCACTCTGACTTTAATTGGGAGGTCGTCTAACACCATTGGGTGAACTTTAGCAATGTTATCGTCAGTGGTTGCAGTTTTTGGACGTCCCGAACGTTCATCATCTCCCAAGCTCTTACGGCCACGTTTAAATTCAGCTGCCCAAAATTTCACTGTGGTAAATGATGGTGCAGAGTCCCCATACACAGAGCCCAACTCATTTCTGATTTGCGTAGGCGTATTGCCTTTCAAAAACAGCTCGATACTCAATTTTTTCCATTTTCACAAAAAACCCTCACATCGACTCACTCAAACGACTGTCAACTAAAAACTGCGTGACTGAAACTTCGGTAAGTAACTGTCAAAAGATGCACAACTAGCATTCACTAGCTTTTATTGACGAGTACCGCTATATTTACGTTGCGGTCGGAAACTTTTCACACAACCCTCGTATTAACAGCATAACTAATTGCTTGCAAGACACAATGCTCTCTGCTGTCATTAAAGCGGAATTTATACCCAGCCATTTTCTATGAATGGCACTTACATCGTCGAAAACGAAATTTCCATTCTCGGTATGTTTTCAATGCCAAACTACGTTGGAACGACCACATATTCGATGTGCGAAATTCCTAGGATACCTCAAAACACCCTGCCTGAGTTGTCCTGCAACCAACTTCAGACTGCTATAATTTCCAAACCCTTCATGACAGTGAGCTCAAAATTTGACGCATGACAGATAATTTTTTTATTTAACATACAAGCCTTTTAAACGATTTGCCTCTCAGTTGTGTTGAAAAATTTTTATCCGCGATGGAATTCAAACGTGATAGTGTGATTGCTTTATATTTGGCTGGAAAACCACAAGTAGCTATCTTTGAAGCCCTCCAGCACCTCAACGTGAATAAATCATTTGTGTCTCGAACCATAGCGTGATACTACAGCGTTGCAAAACGCCATAAAAAAACAGCAACATCGGCAGAACTGGTTCGGAAAGTGAAGGCTCCAATTGAGCGAAATCCGCGTCGAAGTGGACGAAAAATGGCTTGTGAGCTCAACATATCGTTGGGCTCAAGCCATTGAAGTTCCAAAAAGCACACGATCTTACACCGCAACAGAAAAAATTTAGAGTCGAAAGAGCGAAGGAGTTGCTACGCTTGCACGAAAGTGGTGAGCTGCCGAATTTGGTTTTTTCCGATGAGTAGCCCGAGTTTACTTGCCAGAGAGGTCCTTCGAAAATTTACACCTTCGGACGGCCACCAGAAAGCAGGCCGTTTGGGCCGTCATAACCGCCGATGGTCGCTCTCCGCTCGTATTTTTGGACCGTGGCGTCAAAATAATGCGATCGTATACCGTGAAACTGTCTTAGAGGCAGTATTGAAGCCTTCGGCAAACAATCATTTCGATCGGAGACCGTGGACATTTCAACAAGACTCGGCACCGTCTCACAAAGCGCGCGTCAACCAAGATTGTGTAAAAAACAATCTTCCATACTTCATTTCTTCGACACAGTGGATTGCAAATTCTCTGGATGCAAATCCGTTGGATTTCTCTGTCTGGGGTATTTTGAAGGCGAAATCTCAAACAAGCACTTCGATGGGAATGGGCCAAAATACCGCAGAGCCACTTGCGTGCAGCGTGCGATGCTTTCTTCGGCCGTTATTCGCGCCAAAGGTGGACATATTGAAAACTACTGATACAATTTGAAAATTGACGTATTTTCCAATATTTTTTGCTTTGGCACAATAAAATTTATCAAAAAATATTGGGTCTACAAGTAAGTTTCCAGCGTTTTTTACCAAAATTTGAAGTGTTATTATGAAAACATAGTTACAATGCTTTATTCAAAGTATCGTCCATCGGAAGCTACAACTTTCCCCATCTTTCTGGCAATTTATGAATTCCGGACCAAAAAAATTTCTCGTCTTTCGAGCCCAAGAACGTATCGAGCCAATTTTTGATTTCCTCTACTGAGCTGAAGCGTATTCCCGTAAGAGCGTTCTGCATCGAACCCAACAAGTGGTAGTCAGATGGTGCCAAGTCTGGACTGTAAGGCGGGTGAGGCGGAATTTCCCATCCACTATTTTCCAAATAGTTTTTCACCGAAACCGCAACATGTGGCCGAGCGTTGTCGTGATGAAAAATGACGGACTCATGCCTGGTCTCATATTCTGGCCGTTTTTCTTTTAATGCCCGCTTCAAACGAATTAGTTGGGTTCGATATAATGGTCCTTTGATGGTTTCACCACTCGGAAGCAATTCGTAGTATACGACACCCTTTTGATCCCACCATATGCAGAGCATGACCTTATTCACGTGAATATTTCGTTTCGGCGTCGATTGGGCGGTCTCGCCGGGCTTTGTATACGATTTTCTGCATTTAGGATTATCATAATAAATCCATTTCTCATCACCAGTGACAATACGATGCAAAAATGATTTATTTTTATACCGCTGCAGTAACATTTCGGACATGCAAAATCGCCGTTCGACGTCTCTTGGCTTCAATTCGTACGGCACCCAGTTTCCAACCTTTTGAATGAATCCCAGTGCTTTTAGGCGCAGGGAAACGGCTTGTTGCGTGACGCTCAATGATGCAGCAAGTTCTTCTTGAATCTGACACGGATCCTCATCCAGTAAAGCGTCCAATTCCTCGTCTTCAAAACTTTTCGGCTTTCCGGGGCGATATTTGTTTTCAACTCCAAAATCACCACTTTTGAACCGTTTGAACCACTCGCGGCACGTCGATTCACCAATACATTCCGCCCCATAAGTTTCCGAAAGTAAACGATAGGCCTCAGCCGCACTTTTCTTCATATTAAAGATTAAAGAGTAAAAGCAGCGCTTCCCGCAAATGACGTTTACTTGGCTGGAAACTTGCCATGATTTTGCTCGATAAAATGTACGACACCGATAGAACTGCTCAAATATAACGCTGCAAAGTTGTTGACAGATACAAAACCTACAAATAAAACACATGGGGTCTGACATTTCTGCCCGGGATCCACTGGTGGCGCCATCTCTGACAAACGCTGGAAACTTACTTGTAGACCCAATAAAAAAAATATAGCATTTTAAAAAGTTATAGTTTGAGTAAGTCACCCTGTACATATAGAGTATTCAAAACATGGGAGTTGAGGACACTACATGTATGCTAGAGGATAAAACAATAAAAACCTCATTAGGCAGCAATAAGCTCAGTGTGATAGCAACGAAAGGATGCCCCCAGGGAAGAGTACTCTCACCGCTACTATGGTCCATCGTACTTAATGAACTACTGATTATTCTCAGCAATGATGACTTTTATGTTCAAGGATATGCAAACGACATTGCAATCCAAATCAGAGGTAAAATTGAGGACACAATCTTAGATCGCTTCCAGAGGTCTTTGAACTTAGTTGCTAATCGTGCGCCAAAGTTGGCGTCAAGCCCTATCCCAAGAAAAGCACCATAGTTAGATTCATTAAGAGAAGCAGGCGAGGAAGACTCAGAAATGCCACACTCTTCGGTAAAACAATAGAGTTCTCAACGCAAGTCAAATATCTGGAATCACACTGGATGAAAAACTTACGTGGAACACTCATCGTTCTAAGACTATTGACAAGGCTAGGACATCACTATGGACCAGCAAATGTCTAGTCGGAAAAAATTGGGGACTTAATCCCAAAATAACACTGTGGATGTACACGGCAATAACGAGAGCCCTCATCACCTACGCAGCCGCCATTTGATGGCATAAAGCAACGCAGAGGTCAACACAGGCTAAACCCAACACATACTATGTGACTGCAATGGTAATTCTACCTCAAAGCGGCGGACATAGCTGCCAGCTCACCTAAAGACGTAGCCGCCTTTCTCACAAATTCCGGCATCATAGATAAGCTCTAAATGGAGGACTTCATAGTACGGCCATCTGTGGCCGCAGTGATCTGGGATTCATTATACCACCTCCCACAATAATGTAATCTACACATCAGGGACCTTGTCAATAGAAATTAACCTCTGCACCCTCACCAATATGCATACAAAGAAACATTCACGGGAGGCGCTCTACTAAATCTGTAAACACAGATTGAAAAGGACTACCGACAAGAGGAGATTGCAATATGTGCCTTTCTAGATATTGAAGCTGCCTTTGGTAATACCAGATATGAATGTATTTCGGAAGCCATGTCCAAAAAGTGTATTGATCATCCCACTAACAGCTGGGTTAGAGCAATCTCTGTCTCAGCCATCAAGGGTTGTCCACAAAGAGGTGTTCTCTCACCGCTCCTATCACAAAATAGGATATGCCGACGACTTAGCCATAACAGTGAAAGGTAAACACCCCAAAGACGTTTGCCATAAGATGCAGACTGGTACGTTGGAGAAAATCTTTCAATCAAACCCAGTAAAGATATACTTGATCCCTTCACACGTAAAGAAATCTGAAATTTGACCAGATCTCACTTAACGGTACAGAAATTATGTACGAAGTAAAATATCTTTGATAGTTGTCAATTAAAAACTGAATTGGAATTCACATACAAAGACTTGCATGCCTCTGCATCGCGCGACGGAATGCACACATGCCCCACAGTAGCTATAGAAGCCTTCATTGGTTTAACGCCACTCCATCTCTTCATAAAAACAATGGCAGCACAGTCATGCTATTACAAACAGAAGTGATTAATCCCTCAGATCACATGGATCAAATGAATCTCTCCAACATCATCGAGCTTGACATGATCTGGGCGGTAAACGATCGCGTACCTAAGACTCTGCGCTTTGGTTCAATATAGAGATCCCAAGCCGAGAAGCATGGCACTACAAAAACGCCACCCTAAACCTTAAAGGTATCAAGTGGTATACGGGTAGATCAAAGATGGACACCGCGATGCGTGCTGATATGTTTGGTCCAAACACCAGAATCTCGCAACCAATGGGACAAAGTCTCAGCGTATTTCAAGCGGAAATACATCCCATTCAGGTGTGCACCAATCTCACCCTCGATAAGGGAATTAAGGGTGTCCCCATCCATATACTCACGGACACTCAAGAAGCCATTAAAGCATCAGGTTCTAACCTCATTGACTCCAAATCAGTCTTGCACTGCTTCAATACACTACCAGAACTCTCCCATAAGAACAGAGTATAGGGTGACCAGATAAGAACGACAGGAAAACAAATTTAAATAAAAGAAGGGTGTGAGATATAAAATTGATTCCCACATTATGTGTGGGAAAGCACATCATTCAAATGGCCGGCTCGACTTCGCTGGCGACCGCTTGAAGGTCGGTCCAATATGTGCGGCGTTATTCCGGCAATAGCGTGTCGAATGTTGGCCTCGAGCTCATCCAAAGTGGTTGGTTTGTTAGCGTAGACCAAGGCCCCAGAGAAAATAAACGAGTGGCGTCAAATCGAATGATCGCGGCGGCCAATTGATGAACTCTCGCCGTAATATAACCCAGTCGCCAAATTTCTCCTTCACAACTACGAGCGTTGCGTCGCTTGTATGGAATGTAGCGCCGTCTTGTTGCAGCCACAGCTCGGATATATCGACGGTAACGGTGTCCCCTTCCTCATTTCGAAAGTAATAAGGTCCGATGATGCCGCCATGACATAAACCGCACCAAACAGTCATTCTTTGTGGATGCATTGATGCTTGGCCAAACACTTGTGGATTGTGTTCGCTCCAATAACACCAATTTTGCTTGTTGACATGGCCGCTGAGCCAAAAATGGGCCTCGTCCGAGAAGATGATTTATTGGTCAAAATCCGGATCTCCGGCTAACATTTCCAGCACCCAATTAGCGAACTCGCGGCGTTGTCTATGGTCTTCCGGCTTTAATTCTTGCGTCAGCACAATCTTATATAGATGTGGGCCCAAATCCTAGTGCAAAATAAGCCGGGTTGACTCTCTGGCGATGCCCAATTCAGATGATTGGCGCCGAAACGACATTTCTGGGTCTTCTTCGATACTGGCCGCTACGGTGGCTACGTTTTCTTCATTCCGCATCAATCTCTGTCTGGTTGGTGGCTCAAGATCCAAAAGAGCGCACGCATGCTCAAACTTTTCCACGGTGCAACGAATTGTCTGCACACTGAAGCCATGATGAGGATCAACTTCACCACGAAATTCACGTTGCGTATTTATAACTGAGCCGGGATTTCGATATTTTTTGAATAATTTCCGTACGTTCGGCAAGCGCTAATCGATGCATGATGAAGTGGCAAACCTTACTGAATATTTTGACAGCTGGATGTCATTAGTAACTTTGACAGCTGCTTTGAAACAGAACAATTGGAAAAACTATTGCTATCTGGTCATCCTTTAAAACTTTGGTGGGTGGCTGGTAATATCCACCACAGAGATTGTCAATTTCATCAAAAGAGTTGAGCCTCTTTTGGTTTCTTGTGGTACAAAAGTTTTTTTTAGGTCGCAGTGCCCCCGCAATTGGCAGATCAGATCCTTTAACAAAAAAAAACTCCAACTCCAACCCAAGATGCTGTCATCTTCCTAATTATTTGGAGATAGAGAAATTATTGCGGAGATTTTGAAAACAACAGAGGACAATAGCTTCAGCGTATCGGGTTACGCCGACGATGTCGTCATTCTGGTTTCGTGAAAAGGTCTCCAACCACCAAACGAACCACTCAATGATGCAGTTCTACTTGTAAATGGTTGACTAGTCGTGCTGGTCTGGTCTAAGATAAAAGCGATCATTACAGTGAATTCGCCAAGGATAAAAAAAACTGTGTTAGCTCTTTCGAGCTAAGCAAGCCGCCTTTGAGTAATATTAGATCCGAAACTTAAAAACCATTGCTGTTCCATCAAAAGGGGGTGTTACCTTCTACGCATGTAGAGAAGCCTGCAGGCTGCTGCGCTGCTGTTCAGGCCCATCTTGAGGTCTGGTCAAAGGCACTCGATGAGATATAACGTGTATGCACACACAGCAAAGTGCGTAGAACAGCCTTTATACAGATCTTAGAACTAAGAACAGCACCCACGGGCCAAAAATCATGCTAAGTGGCATCCCACTATGGTCTCAGTAAGCAGTGCCTAATAAGCTACAAATCATACACCTACCTTACCTAAGGCCACTCTCTGACACGACAGAAGATGACGGCGACTCGTCACATAAATTACGTTTTAGCACTATTTCGATGCGCCGAATCTTCTGCAGACAACCAAAACTCCATTGTGCATGATGCGTCCCTGAGGCCAAGCAATCGCTCCTTCATTTGTTCCAGATACCACGCAGAAGAATCAGAATCCTGGTATTGCCGACCTCGTGCAATGTCCCTCAGTAGAATGTACAGTCAAAATGTGGAGAACCATCGATCAAGGCCCTTTATCGCTAAGACCTGTCTACGAAAAGTTCAATGCTGGTATGAATACTTCCAAAGTCAAGGTGAAGAGATGAAAAAAATCGCGCCCTGTCCTCAATAACAACCAATTTCCCCACCCAGTTCCCATCAAAATCGCACACTACCGCGACGCTTAGTGCTGCAATCTAGCTTTTCGTTTTCATTTCAAAGCAGAGTCCTCCACATAGAACGCCACCAGGAAAATGTGCCTTCGAACAACCGCCGAACTTCATCCGCCACGTTCTTCCACTAGTTATCCTACTCTAAACACGTGGATTACATGAAAACAATGCTAATCTACAACAGAAAGTCTAAGTCGTCCAAACAACACAGAGTACAGCAAAAACTAAACTCTTTTCGTTACACGCACTCCAAGCAACTCCACATGTGTACTAGGAACGATAAACTACCACTGGATGATGCGTCCAGATCCTCTGACTCTACAGACACACTATTCCTCCTTCTACCTCCAAAATAAATACATATATATTTTTCTAGTCAAAGCAAAAACCAAACACTCCCAACTTCCGGGCTAGCTCAAACCCAAATCCTTCAATCCAGCTAACCGTACATACCAGTGCATTTGAGAATTTCGCCAATAGAACATACAAAACTCCCAGCGAATGCTGCTGTATATCCAGTGTCTCCAAGACATTGTCCAAGATGTTCGAGTTCTTTGTTAGCAGCTCAATTGAATTGTTTAGCTGATCAACCAGTATATCAAAGTTTCCTACAAAAAATCAAAAATATAATTCACATTATAATAAAATAGAGATAACAATTAAACGGATTTCATGGATTAAATGCCATTTGGATGGATTTAATCCTGTGGAAAAGCGCTGTTAAATCCTTACCCGATGCACTCAAAGTACGAACAACATTTACGTAATTTTCCAAGGCAGATGCCATTTTTTCCACACTACCGTTTAATTATAATGTAATTGGCATTCTTTGGACGAGAATTAGCGATAATTTTGAGCGATTCTTCTCACGGCTTATTGCTTAAAATTGTGGAAAACTTTCGAAGCAAATTTTCTACCACCCAACCGATGGTGTGCAACAAAAAGAGACTTCGCAAATCGGCCGTCAAAATGATGTACACTAACACACAGGCAGACGTGGGATTTTTTTTGTTGGTTTTTACCTATGCATGAGAGGTAAAGTGTCAGAATTGATAGTTTTGTTGACGATGAAGTGCAGGGTGAAGTTGGCATGAGTTGAAAATGAGTGTGTGCGGAGAGCTGATTTGAAATAATTTTTTTCATAAAATTTACGACAAGAGTTAATCTCAGAAAGCTGGGTGTTTTACGACTAGGACAGTGTTGCGATTCAACCGATAGGCTCGGATAAAGATGGATTTACGTTAACGAAACTGAAGTATGAAATGAACAGCTACGCTAGTATCTGTGAATGGAATGTTCGGACTTTGAAAAGTCCACATGCAAAACAACTAGCATATGTTCTAGACGGCTATAGATTACATATCATTGTGCTGGAATGAGCCAGGCGAAAACTAGAGAGAATATAAGGGAGCGAATTTGTTGTAAATTGCAGACTACGTCAAGAAGCCTTGAGACTTCGGCACTTCAACGAAAGCATTGTTGTAATCCAGGTAAAGACTAAATTCAACAACATTTCTCTACATACCGTAGTCTCCTTTTAGTTCAATACACTTTTTCCAAGGATGTTCAATAGCTTCGATACCCTGTTTATAGTGAGAATCATCGAGCTCCTTATAATAGACTATCACCCGCAGACTACACCTCTTTAGTGTTGGCAAATCTTTTACCACAGAGCCATTTTTTCAAATTCGGAAATAGAAAATAATCCGGCGGGGCTACATAGTGTGCATTAGGTAGCAATTTGAACTTTAACTCATTTATGTTGGGCATCGCGAAGACGGACGAGTGAACTGGTGCATTGTCTTGATGAAATAAAAAAAATTTCGTCGCCAAATGCTGCTGTTTTTCCTTGATTTCATCTTTCAAAGACTGCAAGTTCGCATAATATACGCCCTTGATTGTTTTTCCTTTCTGAAGATAATCAATGAAAATTATCCCACGCGCAACCCAAAAAACTGGCGCCATAACCTTGCATGCAAATGGAACTGTCTTCGCCTTCTTTGGAGCCGATTCTCCCCTTTGAGTCCATTCTTTTGACTGTTCCTTCGTCTCGGATGTGAACTGATGCACCCATGTTTCATCCATGGTTATGAATCGACGCTAAAACTCGATTGAAACATTCTCACGACGCTGCTTTTGTTCCATTGTGTTTAATCGCAGTAACCACCCGCGTCCAATTTTTCAGTCGACGTGCGATGTACAATACTTTTTGAAATCTACCATATCTGCTAGTTCACGCACTTTCAATCGACGGTCATCCGATACCATTTTGTGGATTTTTTTCAACATTTCTGGTGAATTCACCTCATTTGGCCGACCACTGCGATGTTGTCTTGGCAACACGTACGGCCTTGCTTAAACTGTGCCACCCAATATTTTATTGTTGTAAATGGAGGAGCAGACTCCCCCAGAGCAGAATCTAGTTCCGTTGTGATGTTGGTTGGATGACTTTTAACTGAAAGTATTGCATCACATAAAAATTCATTGAGAGCGTTCACTATTGATGGCTACCAAACGAATACTAAACAACATATCGTCGTCAAACTTCAAATTTAAGCTTCCTAAGGTTGGTACTTTCTACAATTGTCATTCTTTTTAAGCAACAACCGCCATCTATACTAATCTCATGTACGAATATTCCCAAAGATGAATGTAAACTCGGGCTGCTCCTAGTACTTACTTGTAGCCAAAACAATTTTACGGATATCTCAAACGGCTGTGATCAGAAAATCTCTGCCAGTCTCTTCCTCCTCCGTCCCGCCAGCCACTTTACACTCTCCATTGAGAGATGAAGCTTAGTATCATCGTAGCATGTACTAGACTTCACTCGACTACCCACCCTGGTTTGATGAAAAGTGCAGGCAAACACAAGGATAGGTTAGGTTAAACAGGGGTATGATTGATATGCCATCACACAGACACCAGGCACCAAAACGTGCCCATCGCGATCCCTGTGGAATCAGTTGAATTTGCCTTCAAATGGCAAAAACCCAAACAATCTCCCTGGTGTAACACCCAATTTCCCTGCAAAAGCCAAGAAAGCCTTCGAAGTTCATGCCGTCTATTTCCACTACGATTTGGAAAAGTATTTCCCTAAAAATTTTCTTCGACTATGCGATATTGTCCCGCATTCACATAGTATTTGTGTTTAGTGTTCAAAAGCTTGCAGATCACCTCAGAATCTGCAAATTCCGCAGGAGAGAGTGTTTTGTCAGGATTCCTTTTACTGCCTTAAGCTTATCCCGGTTTAATTTTATTAGCTTCCTAGATCTTTTGCTGTCAAAAAGCTGCCAAAGAGCCTTGGATACCCTGTGTTCCCTCAAGACTTGACCACCTAAGGTTGGCAGTCTTTGTGATATTTTCCTCGATAGTGCCCCTCACTATGCAAAGGGGTGGTTTATGTTGGCATCCTCACTATTGCCGAGTAGCCATCCGCTTGATCACTTCCTTTAATACCGCAGTGTCCTGGCACCCAGCACAGTCTTACCCGGTTCTAACCGCATAGTGCCTTGAGCACGGTGCTAAAGCCCCTGACTGTATCAGAGTTGAGGTTTGTTGATTCCATTGCCTTGAGTGCGGCCTGGCTATCGATGTCGATGTAGATAGTGATATCTCTTTCGGATACCGATCTCATCTGCATTAGCTCAGCCACCCTGAGGACAGCCAAAACCTCTGATTGGAAGACACCGCTTGCGTCCGGTAGTCTTATAGACATTCTTGAAAATGATTACGACATGATTATTGCACTTTTTCCCAGTCCTCCCTCTCCGGATATATTATATCATACGGGATGTCGAAGCCGACCAAGGAATGAATTTCTTCCGTTAGAATTGGATTGCCTGGCAGTAGCTCCGCTAGGGCCGTGTCATGTACGAAGCCATTGCTTTTGAAGTAACCCAGATTTGTGAATAGTAACGCACTGTTGCCAGCGAGTTTTTTGATCTGTAAATCAAGCGGTGTTAGGTGCAAAAGGACACCAATGCTGCCGTAGGGACGGTATGGAGCGCACCGGTAGTGGCTATGCAAGCCGTTCTTTGAACCGCCGCTAATTTTCGGTAAATCGCTTTCTTGTTTGTTGCTTTCCACTAAACTAGTGCGCCATATGTAAGTATAGGTTTTACCACCACCGTATACATATAGCCAGTGCATCATAGCACGTTTTAAGCCCTACATTTTTCCTTCCGTTCTTTGCAGATAAAAGGAGCATTATATGCCTTTTTGATTCTTTCCGCTACGTTAAGGTTCCAATTCAGTTTTTTGTTCAGAATCACACCCAGATACTTCGCGCTGTCCGAAAGGGCAAGACACAAAGGTGCTGTATAAAAGAACGAGAGCGGTTCATGCGTCCTACGACGAAGAACATCGCTTTCACCGAAGGAAAAAAAGCAAAATAGAACAGAATAGAGTGATCGAGGAAATGAAAGCATGCTACAATCGAACAACGTTCTGAAGTTTTGTCAATCGTCCAGCCAATGTTGAAAGAAAGAAACTTGTAGATATAGCACGGAGATTTGAATTAGAATAGGTAGTGGTGGGAATATGGATAAACCGCCTCTGCATACTCTTCAGTATCAGGGCCAACTCAAATTTCAACTTGAGTGTTGAAAGCCAAGATTTCTATCCACCCGATCAAAATGAAGTACAGATAGCAATATTTAGGCCTAAGTATGGCAGCCTACCGGTCGAGCTATTGAATGGAGGAGAAGATGACTAAGTAGAGAGTATGCACGAACATTTTTCCAAGGAAATGGAACCTCAATACCGTTTGCCCACTCTACTAGGTTGGAGAACCTCTAAACTACCTCAACTATACATTTAGTCGTTCGATCGAATATAAAGAAGAATGGAGGAAGGACAGTGGTTCTATCTTTATTCAATCCTTTCCACTACTATACATTAGGTATAGTGTAGTGTCGGTATGTATAGTGTAGTGCGCCGAGCACAGTTCCTTAACACCCAACCACATAGCCCCTCGTTTCTTATCCTCCTGAACGACTTCCAAATATGCTGGCTTTAATCACTTAAGCCACATGTTGGTGGCTCGTCCTCGGTTATCCAGAGCGAAAACTTGTCATACCACTGAATTATTTTAAACGGACCTTCGTACGGGGGAACTATCGATGCTTTCACAGCATCATTTAGTACAAATGCATTATGTCTTTGTAAACGAACATTGGTCGGAAGGAGTGGCATGCTATCTGTTAAGCTCTGGATTGTTGCATCATTAGCCGGAGGCCAATAAAATCGCGGTGAGGTCCCAGTCATATGTTGTGCAGCGGAAAATGGCGAAGGGCTCTGCTACTCCATTAACGAGTTGTTGAAAGGCCAAGCATGAGGCTATGTCTGATGCGTCTGAAACGAGACTGAGCCTCGAGTTTGGCATGGGATGTGCAAACCGTATGGCTTGAACCAGCAAGTGTCAGCAATCGTCGAATGCTTTGACTGACTCGGTCCATGGCAGAGGAGTTTTGTCGTCTTGTGCCATCGCTAGCAGGGGAGTTTGAGTACGTATGGCTTGTAGAATCAATTTCCGATAGAAATTATTAGCTGCTTAACCATTTCAGGGCGCTTGACTCGATCCCGGAGGGAAACCGGACTTTTCCATGTTTAGTGATGAGATAGCCGAGGAATTTCAACTCCGATTGTCCAAAGTCGTATTTGGCAACATTTATAGCCAAATTGTGGCCCAAGAGCCTCTTGAAAATCTCCATATGATGTTAGCGATGCTCTTCGATGTTCATTGAAGCGACGCAAATGTCATCTACATATGAGAATATGTATTCGAGCCCACACAAACCACGTGCACAAGGCATTGAAGGCTGAGTGAATTCGTACAAGCCGAATGGTGTAATTGATTGGTTTCTGGTTGAAAGCTTTTTGTCCGTCCATCTTCGAAAAAGCATTCTCAATACAGAATGTTGGCCAAATGATGTGGTTACGAGAGTAGGTAGTGTTGAGGTAGTTTCCCCAAGGTCACCACGAACTATCCGGTTTTTGGATCATATGGAGCGGGCTTGACCAATTAGACTTCGAAAGGCGACATGTGCCTGCACGCAATTCGGCGAATGTCTTAATATGACGTTAAACTTAACTTTGGTGATTTTAAGGGCCTAAAATAGAGAATGTGATCTCACTTCCAGAAAACAGATGGGAAGCGTGGCCATACTCATGTATCGATGATTTCGCGGCGATGATAAATATACCATATACCGTGTAACCAAATTTACCATATTGCGATCAATGCGAAACATGCTTCAGTATTCCGATTTTCTGGAAGCGGGTATCCAAGTGATCTAACACAAAGTACCGCGAGAAGTACGGCAAACGCCAGAGAAAATTTTTCAATCTGGCAATTGAAAATATATCACGAAAGTCGCCTGTTCAATAAGAATTGTAAAGCCAACAGCGCAAAGTGTGATTTCTCCGTAGCCGCAATACTTAAATTAAGGAAATTTGTCAAGAGCCCTACTAGCAGACCTCAAAACGACTTTATACTTCAACTAGACCGACTTTCAGCGAAGCCGTAATTCAATCAATTGTCAGGATTGAATACAAGCTTCGTACCCTATATGAAATGATTAGAGAACTCTTCCAACAATGATGCCAGCATTTTCTGTCCGCAATACTTTAAGTTAAAGTAAATGTTTGGTGCGACAGTTTGGGGTCCACACTCGCTTAGGAAAAATTATCCATTATCTGGAAACCTATTCAAGTAGCATGGGTTGGTCGCTTCACTACAGTTACGGCCTCGCCCAGCCAGTTAACGCATTTACAATCTGGTCTACTTGTCTGGTCTTTTACTACCAAAATGTATTTTAACTACTCAATTGACTACTGTTCAATACGTAGTTTATCAGCAAATAATTTGTCATGTCAATCGAACTTGCAACAGCTCTTTGACAATGATGTCTATTTTGTCGAAGTAACCAGCAATTGGGCAGATTTCATGTCTGTCAACATCCATCATGTCATTTCGCATGTGCATAAGTTTCACTGGTTAGTTGCAGTGGTTCTCTCTTAAGATTTTAAATGTTAGCAGCCGCTTCAACACACTGCGGATAATTATTGGATGGCGTGCAGTACAGATTTTCGCTACACTTGTTCTTCATCGACTTCGGGAAATCCTTCGGCAGCTTAAATCGAGATGCTATATGGTGTGATTGGCACAGGAGAACTATGCCAGAAAAACTCTTCGCATTATTGAGGCTACCTATAAGATGAATTCGAAATCCGCACGGGCAAGCACGTGCTCCCTGCAACAACATATGGGACTGAGATGGACAATCATATTATCTGGATTACATCGATGATGTCTGCCCGCTTTCACACGAGGTAATGGACCTAGAGGCGCACAAATTAAACTCAGCAGCTAAGGCACTAAACATATCCATCTCCAGCACTCTAAATAGAACTAACGCTCAAATTAACATTAACAATGGGACAACAAGTCGATAAAGTAATCAACTTCCTTTACCTTGGAAAAATGGTCTCGCAAGATGGAGCCACAGATCTGGACGTCGATAGTAGAATTAATAAAGAGAAAGAATCGAACCGATAGTTAAAGTTGGCCTTTCTAAGACCAAGGCCAAATCAAATATGCAAAATTGATACCGGCGCCAACAACGCCTGGATTTACTACGTTTTATCATAAACTATGATCATTTCTCATCGGCTTCCACGGAGAGGCCTTTAAGATATTCATCGTAACCATGAGTTTTGCTTCTACCGAGGCTGAACTGCGTCATTTTCGTCAATCATACTGTTCCACTGGATGCATTAGTTGTACGTTGACATTTTGCCGAACTAAGGCAAAGCGAATTTGTCCTCTCATTAAAAAGTGTTCTTCACCCTTGTCCTGTCGATTTTGTTAACAAAAAATGTTTTATTTTCCGCGTCAATAAGTTTTGTCAATTTTCTGTTAAAATGGGGGATGAAGCAAAACACAATGAAGATGAAATCTGCACAGTAAGTTCCGCTTATACATGTCAATTCGCCTTTATTTACTTTTAGCTTAGACAATTTACCGGTTGTGCATTCCTTGAACCGGTTCAGCAAAGTTTTCACATGTAGTTCATGTCAGAATCATTGCCTCTACTTTCGTTAGGAATTCGATTTCGACGAAATCATCGCATTTTCCCCGGAAACCGTTGAAACGCACGAGCCAGTGAAGGAAATCACCGCGTTTCAGTGTACAAAATGCGACTTTGTCGATTCGAAGGAGGACATCGTCAGGCAGCATCAAAAGTGCCACGACAGACCGCTGAAGCCATACACCGAGGTTATTGTGAACATCTGCGCTTTCTGCTATGCACAGTACTCCTCTGTAGAGGATCTCCGCAAGCACATGATTGAAGTTCACAATTACAAGTCACTCAAAGTCGAGAAGAAGGATAAGAAAGTGGTCCCTGTGGCAAAGAAAGATGAAATTCCAATCATAGAACCCTCGGTGGTTGTCAAAGAAGCCGAACTTAATCCTTTGGCGTTACATCCGGTGCCTTTCAAGGACTTCAAACTCATTCTGAGGCGGCATCTCGTCCTCAAGTATGTCACTGTCTATTCCGTTTGCAGTTTCTGTAACTATTTCTCCCGCAGATGCTCCACAAAGGGTTGTCTGTACAAGTTTGAGAATGAGGACAAACGAAAGGCCCACTTAAAATGCCACACCGAGGGGAGTCCAACGGAGTTTAAGTGTTCAGAGTGTGGGGTCGCCATTGAGAACTGGCGGAGATGTTCGGCGCATTTGTGGAAAACTCATAGAACTCAAGTTGGTTTGCTTCAGTGTCCGTTGTGTCCATATGTGTCTGCGTCTTCAGGTAAAATAAATCTCTATGTCTCTTGAAATGTCCGGAAGAATCGTGTCTTTTACTAGTTCGCGTCTGGCGTCACATGCAAATCCACAAAAACTGGAAATCGAAAGTTTTAAAGTCAATCAAAAGCAAGAAGGAGGAAGAGAAGCCACCTCCGGCTCCGAGGACGAAATATTACGCCGAGAAAAGCTGCGAAATATGCGACCGGAAATTCGTCAGCGGTAAAACCCTGTCGAAGCATGTGAAGAGCGTTCACAACAAGATCAAGCCATTCATCTGCAATGTGTGCGGCCTGAAGACCACAAGAAAGTCGGTCCTTGCGGTAAGTAAACCCATCACGACCACTTCGGTGTCATGCTAACTTCTTTTCAACTTTAGGTACACATGCGTCAGCACACTGGCGAGAAACCTTTAGCATGCAAGGTCTGCAAGTTCCGAACGCGAGATCCGAGTGCTCTTAAGAGTCACGAAATGCGCCACGATAAGGTAAGTCAATCGTTTTCTATCGTCGCACGCTCATATCAGTGTCACTTGGTTTGTATTTATAGAATCGCCAGCGAAAGTGTCCTGCGTGTGATAAGTCCTTCATCCAAACGTCGGCCCTTAAGTGTCACATTCGCAAGAATCACCCCGAGGAGTACAAGAAAATCGCTTGCGAACAATGCAATTTCGTGACAATAAGTGCCGAGAAGTTGGAAGTACACATGGGAGATCATAGGAAGGGATTGATTGAAAACAATGAAGGTGAGTACTGGTTGTTAGGCAGCCGATTTTAGGTTAAACGTCTTCCCACTGCAGACTCACTAGATGCTTCGCGGGCAGACTCATTTAAGAATCCAGGAAAGTCCAACGCACATGGAAAGCATTTGGGCAATACGGAGGTAATAATAGCTCACCAATTTGAATAGACTCAATCAAAGATTGTTTCGCAGATTTCTTCCGATTGCTTTTTGCCACTAGAGAGTGTCGATTCCATTCCACATGTCCCAGCTGTCGATACCGGTGGCGTAACCATTCCAGCGCCAGCTCACTCGGAGGATACTCAGTTTCCAACATTTTTGAATGGTTAAGGGGGACATGTGTCTTGTAGGACCGTCCGATTTTGCTTTGTTTTATGTTTGTTCATGTTCCACAATGCGTGTTGAGTGTGTTTTATTTTGACGATTAAAGATATTAAAGAAAGACTAAAAATAGAGCGAGCTTTTGGGCAAGTTCTTGAATCTTGAGATATAGCAATCACTTTACAGCGTTGGATCACCGAATAAGCGATTGAACGCGAATATAAAGAACCAAAGGAACCTCATCTATTACTTGTTTCAGAAGGATTATGACGGGTAAATGCTGTCTTCAATACTAACTTGCAGGCCAAGGATGAATTAAACTGATGCTGTAGCCAGCAAAGGCTGTAGTTTGCTTGAATGGGAATCAAATACTAGAGCGATTTTCAATATCTGCTACAAACACAATTTCTGACAGCCCTACAAAGACTGTTTCAATCCAAGCGGCAGGCCTTAATGGACCATTGCCATTCAACAAAAACCCTCAAGAACTCCGACTGGCTAAGCAAAATTCTGTCCAAGGAACATTCCTTTCTAGAAGGTCAGATGGAGGATGGACAAAATCTTCTGCGGAGATGAAAACACACTTTCCCGGGTGCAGCGACATCACTACGAAACCCGCGAGGCCTCGGCAAGTACAACATTTCCGAGGAAAAGATTTCCTGGGCTATTAACAGCTTCTCTGCGTGCAAATCTCCGGGCCCTGACGGCGTACTACCTGCCATGCTACAGAGAACACAAGCCCTAACAACGTTTTAGTTAACGTCAATCTTCCGCAGCTTAATACTGAACTTCGTACCCTTCTCTTGGAGATGCGCTCGAGTGGTGTTTATACCGAAGATAGGTCAGTGCAGGCACGATTCCTTGAAGGATTTCAGCCCAATAATTAGTTTAACCTCGTTTGTACTTAAAACCCTAGATCCTGCGTTAGACATCTACATGCGAAGCATTCTAGAAGAATCATCGTTATCCAAATCACAGCACGCATACCTCAATGGAAGATTCACGGAAATGGTTCTCCACGAGGTAGTGCAAACAGCCGAAAAATCCATGCACTGCAAAGAGTATAACCCAGCCTTCTTCCTAGACATAGATGGAGCATTTAACACCGTACACACTGAAGCTATTCACAAATCTCTGATCGAGCTGGGCATAGAGAAATTTGTTAGCCCATGAAAAGTCCCTATGCTCAGAACAGTCATTTAACCAAATTCGCCCATACAGGACGCCACAGGGTTGCGTTAATTTCTTCTCTACTCTGAATAATGGTTATGGACAAACTAGACAGAGTAGGGGTCAAAGTGCTCGCTCATGCGGATGACGTAGTGATGCTATTGTCGGTAATAAGTGAAATAGTGGGGTCAGCTCTAGACAAAGTAAACACCTGGGCCGCAACTTGTGGCCTTGGTGTCAGCTCTAGCTAAACCGAATTGATGCTATTCATTACCGAAACCAAAATACTTAACGGGCAACCGCTCACACTATCCTCCAGCGCCAGGTATCTGGGTATCATGCTTGATCCAAAATTTAAGGTAAGGAAGGCATACGTCGCCTTCTATGGCTGCAGCAAGTCCTTTTGGAAAGAAATGAGGACTTCAACTAAAGATGACTTTGTGAATGTACACAGCCGTAGTCCATCTACTGGTCACTAGTATGGCCCGCGTTGAACAAAGGCTACAAACTCATGAGACTAAAAAGGCTCTAAGGAATAGCCGGTATAGGCACCACGGGCGTATCGTAGTCGGCCTTAACCTTACTGTATTCCTGCATTTTCTGCCTCTCGACCTGCAAACAAAAATACCGCACTTTGCAGCGCACTCGTTTGGACTCGTTACCAAACGGCATAGTCACGTTTCTAAACTAAACTTTAAGAATAACTTCTACGTGGGATCTCCCATCAGAGCTCAGTGGAAGAAAGACGAAGTAGTAAAGGAAAGGACTTCGATAAGGTCATATATCAATATCATACTTGTCGGATTTTGCCAGCGTCTTCCAGGCGGAACTACTTCCAATTCGAGTGGCACAACGCACAAAAAAAACATTGCTTTTCTCATAGATACCCAAGCCGCTATCAAAGCATTGACTCGGCTACCATATCTTCCAAACTGGTGCATGGGTGCGAGAACGACCTTACCCGCTTGGGCGAACACTTCAGGGTCACACTGCTCTGAGTTCCACGACACAGTGACACTAAAGGAAACGAGCATTCAGATGAAATGACCAGGCAGGACTCAGCTCTGCACGGTTCACTCGTAGCAAGGGTCCATATCTCGGTAGAAGGCCAACCACCAATGTAGCGGGTTGACCAACTGGTCTATCTACGATAAGAGTACTCGTAGAACACAAAACCTACTAAACACAATCCGCCCAGATATCGCCTGAATCACGGCAATAATCACGGGGTATTGGCCAATTAGAGACCATGCAGCCAATCTAGGTATCCCATACCACCCCTACTGCCGCAGTTACGGGAACGAAAATGAAAAGGAAACTTTCTCCCATTTTCTCTGTAAATGTCCGACACCAGCCAGAGCCAGACTGCGTGCACTAAAACAACCATTTTTCAATGACCGTAACGACTTCATACGACTTAATCTGTTTTCTTAACTCCACAGTTCATACACACATGTCATCAGCCAGAGAGCATATTACCGTAATACCGTGATCGAATGACTGGGATAGCTGACGTTGACATTGAATAGAAACATCAAATTGTAATAGTAAAAGTCTACTACAACTAATTTCTGACAGTTGTTAGTAGTCCTTTGACAGAAAAAGACGCTACATTTGTTGATCATTCGAGAGTTGAACCTTGAAAGTGTCGGTTGCATTTCAAGTCGGGTACTAGATTTTTTGAATATAATTTAAAAAAAAAAAAAAAAGAATAAACTTAGAATTTGAATTTCATTTAACAATATATTTGAGTGATTGTGATATATGATATCATAGTTATTAAGTTAAGAAAAATCGGAATTTACGTTGTGAAGTACTAATCCTTTTTGTTACTTTCCGTGTGCATTGGCACACATAACATTAAAACCACTTGGTGCGTCCGCCATTAGTGGAGACGGATCATCAAAGCAAGGCATAAACTACCGAGTAGTGGCAGTAGTCCACTAAAAGGTATTTCCTTTTGCTTAGATTAAACAGCATAAAAGTTATTCATCGAAAAACAATGGAATCTGTGTTATCGCCAGGCATAAGTCACAATAAATGTCCGTCACCGGTTCTAGAATATGAGCGCATGGATCAACAACCAGCTGAAAGGCCTCTTCCCAGTAGCTGAATATCAAGAAACAGTAAAAACAGATTCGCCATATTCAACGACGTAACAGCCAAGAAAACAGGCGTTAGATCGATAACCCCTACTCAACCAACAATTACCGACAAAGTCGGTAACAACCAAGCAACAGTTGGCGTCACTGCGCCTTCAACTGACAACAGACATGCATACTCAGCACACAACACCAACAGCTACATTAATCAAGGTAAGTTTTGCTCTCCCATTTTCATTTACAATATCGGACTTTCTTTTGTAGTTAACAAATTGGAAAAAGGACTTAGGGTCGTTTATAAGGTTGACTTGCGTATTGTTAAGGTAGCGCTGGTAAAGGGAATTGTGAAGTTCGGTGAAATGAAGATAAGCGCCAACATACGAGTAGTTGAAATAGTCGGAAAAGGATCTGGTGCGAAGGAAAACAGCCCATAACGTGTTTCTCTTATTTCGTAAGGAACGGAACTTGCGATTACACCAGGGAGGACTAGTACGAGTAGAAGACGTTTCAAGGCGGGAAAACGGAGCGTAAAGGGAAAAAGAATTAAATATTTCTCTACAAGAAATGGATAAGGCATCATTTATACTTAGGTTGTGAAAGTTAAAGGGGGTTTTGCTGAGATAGTCACTGATTTAGTGAAGGGTTGCTTTATGAAAGTCGTAGAAGGAGAGAGTTGTGGGGGCAGTGGACAGGACAGAAGAGTTATGAAAAAATGAGAGAAGAAGGGGATGGTGGTAGTTATCGATTGTTGAGAGAGATAGGGGACAAAGTGAGACTGAGGAGTTAATTGAATCTGTTGTGAAAATAAGGTCTAATTGCCTGCTCATATTAAGGGTCTTCCATTAAGCGCTTCCTATCTTTGAATTTAAATAAAACCAAGTGTGTGTGAGATATTATTGAAATTTTTTATTTGTCGGAGGGGCCTGTATACCTTACAATAGCGATGATAAAACGAAAAGAAAAGATCGCAATTTTAAAACACGTATCGTCTTGTGAACTTTACTTCAGAAAACGTCATTCTTTCATTTATTCTCTTAATGTCAAAATTATAAGTAATAAGGTACTAAATTAAAATAGTTGATATGTAAGGTAAGCATACAAGTTCGTAGAAGACTTGAAACATATGTACGGTAAGTTTACCACCTTGATCAAAAAGTTCCCGGGGGACACCACCGTGTGGCGCTCCCATTGTTCCGATTTGAGTTCTGTTTTGACATTTGCAAAAGTTACGTAGCCAAGAGTACATCTATCTTTGTGTGTGTTGGCGATCTTTTACAATTTTAGAAATGGATTTAAATTTGCAACAACGAACTTGTATTAAATTTTGCGTAAAAAACAGATTTAATGGTGCGCGAACGTTGGAAATGTTGGAAAAGGGTTTCGGCAACGATTCGCAGTGGCAGACCATCGACATCGAAAGCCGATGAAAACATTGAGGAAGTAAAAGGAATGTTGGTCAGTAACCGCAAATTAACCATCAGAGAGATAGCGGAGGACTTGAACATTGCCTATGGATCCGTTCGAGACATTTTGGTTAATGATTTGGGTTTCCGTCGTGTAGCAGCAATTTCAATTTCATGCAAAAAAGAGACCGTGTTGACGTCGCAAAAGAGATGATTTGCGAGGCTGAATCCGATCTCACATTCATCAAAAGGATCCTGGAAACGAGACGTGGGTTTATGAGTACGACACGCAATTCAGACATCAGGCAAGTGAATGGCGTTCACCAAATGAGCCGAGGCCAAAAAAATCACCCCGTTTACAGTCAAAAAAGAAGGCATTGCTCACGGTTTTCATGGATTACAACGGTGTAGTGCATCATGAATTTTTGCCAGAAGGCCAGACGGCAAACAAAGAGTAGTATTTGGGTGTTATAAGACGTTTGCGTGAAGCAATTTGCCGAAAGAGACCAGAATTGTAGGCAGAAAACTCGTGGATTTTGCACGATGATAACGCACCGTCGCACAGTGCCATCATTATTCGTAATTTTTTGACGAAAAATGCAACAAATACTATCCAACAGTCACCGAATTCACCTGATTTGGCTTCTTCCTGTTCAATCGAGTTAAAAAAGCACAAGGGGAACACGTTTCAGCAGCCGAGAGGAAGTAATGGCAAAATCTTAGGAAGCACTAGATGGACATACCGAAAACCGAATATAAAAAATGTTTCGAGGATTGGATCAAGCGCTGGCATAAGTGTGTTGCAGTTGATGGGGATTACTCTGAAGGGAAAAATATAGATTTAGATGAATAAACTTGTATTTAAAATTTTCTGAATACATTCCGGTGGTATAACGTCCACAACACCTGCGCGCCATAGTGTTCTGAGATCTGCAACGCACTTAAGTTTAAGGTTTTTGATCAAGGTTGTATATTAAGTTCTTACAGATGTTTCTACGGGCCTATCGATCCCATAATGTATGGAATATAACATCGTCCAAATGTCCGCCACGGCTTCTGTGGGCCGCTGTGGTTTGTGGGTTATTCACATAAACCTGCGACTTCAAAAGAAGTCTAACTGGGTCCAATCGCACGATTTCGGTGGCCAGTTCACATCACCTCCACGTGAGATGACGATGCCCTCGAATCGCTCGTGCAGAATTTCCAATGTAGCGTGAGCTGTGTGGCATGTAGCGCCGTCCTGTTGAAACCACATGTTGTTGGTGTCCATATCATCCAATTCAGGCCAAAAGAAATTGCTAATCACCGACCTATAGGTCTCGCTGTTGACAGTGATAACCTAACCAACGTCGTTCTCAAAGAAATATGAACTGACCCCCAGGCCAAAATCGGGATGATTTGGAAGCTCTTGGATCTCATGTGGCTTGGTATCGTCAAATATTCGACAATTTTGTTTGTTGACGTACCCATTCATCCAGAAATGTGCCTCGTCGCTGAAGATGATTTTTCGATGAAAATTAGGGTCAGTTTTCAGCTGCTCCAGAGCTCATTTAGTGAACACACGTCATTGTCTATGGTCGCTTGCCTTCAGCTTCTGGGTTAGTTGAATTTTGTACGGGTGCAGGCCCAAGTCACGACGCAAAATTCGCAAAGTTGTGGTTTGCGAAAGCGACGTGAAATCGACTGCCTCCGATTTTCTTGCACACTCTCACGGAGAGCGGCGATGTTTTCAGCAGATCTTGCGTTTCGTCTACGTACAGGTGTTGGTTTATCATTTACTGAACCAATGGACTCAAATTTATCCACCACACTGCGAATAGCCCTCTCGGTAGGACGATTATGGCGACCGTAAAATGGGCGAAGCGTGCGGAACTTTGCCCGAACAGAGCACCCATTTTGATAAAACAATTTTATCGTTTGCATGGACTTGGACACTATGTCCCTGATTTGGCAAGAGAGACTGAATAAATGACAGCCAATTTGATAGATGTAGCTTCAACAATATGGCCGCTATTAAACGTCAAAGTTCGGAAGTCCCTATTGGAAGACCCTGTAGTTGGATATACCGCTGACTTGGCATGGACTTCAGTCTGTTAGGTGATCTAAGAAGAAAGATTCCTTGGCTGAGCTGGTATTCGAAGCTATGAAAAACGATTGACCATCTGATGGATTCCACTGTAGTTGCGGAAGATTAAAGTCGCCGAAAATAAGGATATCGTCAATAGAGGCAAACAGTTAAATTAAATGGTCGATCGCATAGATAGCAAGTTGGTAGGATTCGATAGGTTGAGCTTGTAGGATGTAGGACTTGAAGGGGAGTGATATTTTTATTGCGAACTTTAGACGATGAAGGTTTAGTAATGGGAGAAGAGTTAAGGTTGTTGCGGATTGCCAGTAGGACGCCTCGACAGGAGAGCAGCTGGAAGCAGTTAGCCAGAGACCACGGTAGCTAAAGAGGTCTATTGGTTGAGCAACGATGTGTACCGCCATCTAAAAGGTAAGTAAAGATTATTTGTGAATGGTTTCCGATGTTCACAGAAAAGATATTGTAGGCGATATCAGGGACACTTATCCCTCTATAGTTTTGGCGGAGTCAAAAGGTCTCCTTTCTTGATGATCGCACAAACGCTATTGAGATTTCATACTTAGGGAATGCTTCTCTCGAAACAAATCTTACAGATGAGTTGACGCATGTTTTTAACCAAACCATTTCCAGCTTAGAAGGCAGTCCTTCTGCTCCGGCAGCTTCGTTAGATTCGCCTGGTCAGGGTTTAAGTAAAAAAAAAAGACTCTCTGCTCTGAGATACTAGAATACATCTGTCATATCGGAACAGAAATAACAGCAAAACTAAATAAAACACAACTCATAATTTTAATTTATTTTTTTTTATTGATATGGTTTTTTTTATTTAACTTTTATTTAAAACTTTTAGTTTCGGTGTTTTTTTTTTTGTTTGTTTAATTTTCCATTCTGAATTAGAAATTTTCTTTTACTTCATTTAATTCTGACGTTTAATCGTGTCCTGTTTTTCTTTTGTTTCTTTTTTAAATTTATTTTTTCATTTAATGTTTAATAATATAAGATACAATGTTCTAGTTTGTTTTATTGACTTTTCTTTCTCAACTCTTAGAAATGAAATGAAAAATAAAAGAAAAATAAAAAAAATTGTAGTAACAATATTCTCTTCCCCTTATTCGTACTTATACATTTCACACACACTTTCGTTTAGTTAATAGTCGCTGAAGGGCTACGGTACGGCACCTTCAATTAAATCTCCATTCAGCTTAAATTTTAATTTAATTTATTTGTTTTTGTTGTTGTCCTATTTGCCTATATGATTCAGTTTAAATTGTTGCTTACTCTTAACATTGCCTTACTTTTGTAACGATTAATTGTTAATTTTTTATTTTTATTTTTTTTGGTTTTTAAGAAAATGATTCGAATCGAACTCACTATTTACATATGCATGACCTTAAGTTGATTTTTAGTTTTTTTTTTTTTAATAATTCATCCTGACACTCTTTACATTATCCCTTTTGAAAAATAAATTCATTAACTTTCTGTTTCTTAATAATTCTTTACTCGTCTCTTCTTTCCATATAGCTATTCAGTTTATAACGTTTTTAAATTTAAGTTTACTTTTTTCATTCTTTTTTTTTGTTCTGGTTAAAAGTTTTTATTGTCTGCTTGCTTTCTTAAAGTTCTTCTTTTTGTTTTTTTTTTTTTTTAGTTAAATTTATATTTAAAAAATAAATGATGGATTTTTATTTATTAATTAATATTTCTTACAGAGAAATTATATTCAAATGAAAATCTCACTCGATTTGTTTTAATTTTTATATTTTGTATTTGTGTTAGGTGAAATGAAAATGGTAGCGTTGAAAACTGGCTCTTGTCGGGTTTACTTGGAAATGTCTAGCGTTAAGAGGAAGAAATTATTTAAAATCATTTTTATAGTTTTTTTTTTTTTGTTTCAAAGTTATAAATACATTTTAACTTTACTTTAAAATGTTAATTTTTTAGTTTGTTTTTGTTTTTTTTTTTGATTAGAATCAAAGGCAGTGTTGAGTTGGGAAGTGTATTCGTGTAGCACTTCGATGATGAAAATTAAATTTTCATTTGTTTCTTTCTTTTCAAAGAACTTGATTTAATTTGTTTTTTTTCTTTTTTGTTAAATATTTAAACGCGACTTAATAAATTTGTTTTAAATTTAAGAATAAACATCTACATTCATGCATTCACATGTAGTGGCAGTTTTGGATGTTAAACATATTTTTTCGATTGGTTTTGGTTTTTTTTTTCTTTTGGCAAATTAGTTACGTCTTTTTTTTTCTAATAAGAAAATGATTCTAATCGATTTTTTCGGGGATTTGTTTTTTTTTAAATTCAATGATCCCAACAATTTTTCCCGCCAACAATTGTATTTGTTTTATTTTTTTGTTCGTGGTAAATAATTATATTTATCTCGCTTCTATGTGTCGAGTGTTTGATATCAAAAGTGAGGAAAAGGATTATTAGAAAGGAGTTTTTGGGGGCTCAAGGAATTTCTGATCACTTGCAGCACGTTAACTGGCAGTTGGATCTGTTTCTAACAACAAAAAAATACATCAAACACGTGGCAGTGATTACTGATTACGAATAATAAAAGCGATATTTTTTAAGGATTTGTGACTAACGCCCGACTCTATAAGGTGTGCGATCATTTGCTAAGTTCAATTTGTTAGCTGGATAACACTTAACATACTTGCTGGGCATGACTACATATTCACTCTTACATTCACTTTCCTGGTTGCACTGTAGCAACCCACCTCGACGGATTGTCGGAGACATCCATATGCAATGGCTGAAATGAGGTAGGCGTTTTATACCCAATTGCAGGCAAAACTTCCAGAGGGATCTCGAAGCCATCAGTTTGTCATTTTTACTGGTAAAGACCCTACATCAGTTCAATCACAATCACAGAAGACTGTCGAATTGCCAGTATGCCTGCCAAATAGTCAAATCAGTTAAGACTGCAGTATAGGCCCTCTTACGAACAATCGAAAAATCACTCTTTGTGAAGGAGTCTACAATGCTGGCGATCGTTGTATCGAAGGAGCTTCCAACAGCGCTTACACCTCTCAACCAACAACTTTCTTTAAGATATGAAGGACTTTGTCTGCGCATTCCACTTCATTCTCAACAATAGAGTTATCAATGCAAGTTTTGGTCGCAAGAAATCGAAAATACGAAAATCTCCAAAAGGGGTGTACTCTCCCTTCAACCATGGAACCTAGTCCTCAATGAGCTGCTAACAAAATTAGAGAACCCGGGATGTGATATCAATGTCACTCTTGAACACCCACAGAAATTCTCTAACATTCTTTAGTACCTGTCAGGCATACTGTCCTCTTGGACATGTAGCTGTGGCCTTAATGGAGCTGGTCCTCTTCACACGAAAAATACAGATACCCTGTGTTGTCCCACCCAAGTTAAATTACGCCCCTCTAGGCTCGTCGAGGAGTGTCAGATATCCAGGCTTCTCACCCTGCACTGGAAAGGCGAACTAACATCAACCTATTTCAAGAATGCAACGAGTTGTCTGCATAAGAACTTTCTCAAGGGCAGCTTCCTAAACTTTCCTTCACCTGCTATTTCTAGACCTTTTAGGCATGCAATTTAGAATTAATTATCCTGTAGGACAGGCCATACTTATGCTGCTTTGTCTTCAATCATGTGAAAGTGACTTCGACGTTGACTTTGATCACCTAATTTCAGAAAGGAACGAATGGAGACAGCACAGTCTTATATCAGTAAGTCCAAGACGATTGAAGATGCTGTTACAAGGATTTTTTTTTTATATAATTTGCACGCGCTCAAGGGATGTATGTACCCTTAAAATTCTTGCACATAGTGCGGGCGAAGGAAAACCATGGAGAGTAGAAAGAGAGGTACCGGTGAACGTTGGTTTTAAATGTTTGAAGGTTATAATGGCTAGGAAATAAAGAGCTAGGCACGGCATTCCATAAGCGGGTTGTATGGCTTAGGAATGAATTACGATATTTTAGAGTACGTCCGAAAGTGGGCTTGAGGTTATACTGATGAGCATTCATTGCGAGACGTGTGTTACGGTTAAAGGTTTGAAGGGGCGGAATGTCACTGGCGATTTCTATGGAGCACTATTGGTGGAAATAACGATAAAACAGATTGAGACATTCCTTGAGTGATATTAGTATCACCTATAAGTTTTATCGCACGGTTTTGAATCTTATCTAGCAGGTGCAGAGATGTTTTGGGCACACCCGACCAGATGTGGGAATTGTACTTCAATTTCGGGCGGTTAAACGCTTTATATATTGGGCCCTGATCAGAGGGGGTGAAGTATTTCTTATATTGCTTGAGGAAACCTAGACATTTCGCAGCGTTTTTGACGACATCGAATATGTGGTCATTCCAACGTAAGTTTGCATTGTCACACATACCGAGAATGGAAAGTTTATCGGTTTCGACGAAGCAAGTGCCATTCATGGATAACGGCTGGGTGTTTAAATTTAGCTTTAACGACAGCAGACAGCATTGTGTTTTGGAAGCATAAAATTCTACTCTGTTAGTGGTTACCCAATTAGTTATGCTGTGAATATTAGAATTTAATGAGTTTAACATACGCTAGCGTTCCCGTTCTACAGCCGAAAAGCAGGGCCGTGAGTCCGGGAATATGAAAAGCAGAGTATAATGTCGTCAGCAAAGGAATATATCTTCTCTGAGGACATTTACATACACAAAGCCCTTAGTATACCCACAGACTGTTTCGTCTTCTAATACGACTGTTCATCAGACCACGGCTTGGCTCATCTTGTATACGATACCCGCACCGGATATCGCAATACCAGTCAAGTAAAGATCACAGCCTTAATCTTGAACACCATGAATTCGATAAACACTGCCACGTATCTTTCAATGATATGGCTAAACAGCACAAGATCTTACTCTATTTGGTTCCGGAACACTGTGTGTAAGATTAAAAGAGTTTAGATCCCTGGGAACAAATGGAAGGCAGCTTGACAAAGTTAAGTCACTTTTAAGCGTTCTCGAAGATCAGTCGTAAGTAATCTAGACCCATTGAGACAACTGTCAGGCATCTACACAAATATGGTCCATACTCGATCCTAAACGATCAAGAGAGCTGACAAATCTCAGGAGATGGTTGTGTCATTAGAAGACAATTGAGTTTCTTCACGACGATTTCTGCAGGAGCTGAGAAGATGAAAAGGAAGAGGAATTTGTAGCAAATGCCTTTGACCGGGATTAGAATGTAATTCCTAGGCAGTTACCACTTCTGAGATCTACTATAACCGATCTTATCCAGAAATCTGTTTGGTTCCAGGATTAGCTAGAGAATCCTCCTCTTACACTATCCCAGATGTACCGCAATGGACTTAAAAGTGATCAAAGTACACCTCAACAAGGACTTTTATTTATTTGGATATAAATTTGTAATTAGAGGAAGATTTAGCAGGAAGTCTTGAAGTTCAGACACCTAACCGAACACCTAACAATGCGCATTAATGGTCAACTGACCAACATAAGACGTGTTTAAATGTACAGTACTTCCCAGAAAACGAGAATGACTTTGCTGGACGAGTGGACGTATGAGCACTGTCATAAACAGGACGTTAAGATCGTTTTTGGGGATTTTAACAACAAATTAGGAAAGGACTCATGCTTTTCGACTTCGAGTCAGAGGCGAAATGTCATCAACGCTTGCATACGTTCTCGGCATCTTAACATTTACAAAAGGAATTGGCCGTCACTTTGCGATTGAAGAACGGCACAGCCATAGGATTCTGGATGTCCAAATGATTCGAAGAGCAAAAACCGACTCGGACCACTATTTTAGTAGTCAAAGCGCAAAGGCGAATATTTCGGCTGACATATTGTACATAGCACAGATAAAATACTTCGAAGCAATTTGACGTTGAACGTTTGAACGTTTGAAAGACTGCTAGAGCCCTATGTTTTCAAAAACTTTTTCGAGAAGACCTATGGGGGACAGCGTAAAAGACTAGCGACAATGTCAGCATCCAATGAAGAGATGTGCTAAGTTTTATCCTACTAAGAGTGTTAGTAAGCACTTTCAATGCAGCAAGGCGGTAGTGCAATGAAGGACGAGAGGTGCTCATGAACTCTATGACCAAAGGAAGCCTGAAGAACATTAGCTTCTGAGTACAAAAAAAAAAAGGAACAGAGGAGCATTCTATCGAGCCTATGAGAGGTGGGTCTACAGAAATGATGTTCGGTAGTTTTGCCGAAATGACTTTTCCTATAATTAGCACGCGTTGCCGATCATAAGTACGTCCAAAAGTGGGCTTGAGGGTAAAGTAATGAGCATTCCTAGCGAATATTTGAAGAAAATTTTGTTTAAGCACTTGTCGTGAAAATAGCGATAGAACAAGGTTAGATAGGTGATATTGCGTCAGAGCAATTACAACAAGTTCTACCAAGGGTTTCCAACTGGGGAAGTTAAATAAAAATGGAACAACATTCGCTAAGGGTTCTATGGTTAAGATGTGCTTTGGCGATAGTGGGCTTCGTTTACCAGATGGCACCCGATTTTAATATCAGTCTTCCATTCACCAAAATTTTCCTTTCAGTTTTACCGATTTAGACAATTTTTATTAGAGAATGTTGTCCCTATATTTTATTATCTCCACATTGGAGGGCACGCTACTGACTGGTTGAGCGTCAATCACCAACTACTCCAGCCAACTCGATCCTTACCTGGTTGTACTAGCCTTTCAACTGCCTGCGGGACCTTAGGGTATGTTTTAACCTACTGCCCTGTTCCACTTGAGTAAGTTCAAATATTATTCTTCTACATGATCCAGTCATCGAACTTGTATTTGCCATAGTCCTTCGTTGCACCGCCTTCCCCATACTCCATTATTACCGACGGGACCGAAGGTCACACGAAAACTTTCGCTCAAATCAGCCAAAAGAGCTTTCATCCGCTCTGGAGAAAGGTCATACTTCGGCGGCGTACAACTGGACAGGTATGATGAGAATGTACTCCAGATAGAATTTTGCTATGAAATTGCGTTTCTAGGTTATACGAGTAGAAATAGCAGTTGGCAGAGTTACCTTTCTCTGATGTTACGAGAGGGGTACAACAGAAACCGAACTGATGTTGTGGTGGGCAGAGTTTTTGTAATACAGCGTTCTGCCCTATAGAGACCGTATAATGCTACCATTCCCTCTACCATTCCCGCTGCCAATTGCTGATTTTCGTAAAGAACGCGCGGCTGTTAAGTTTTGCTTCTTGCTCGGAAAAACTGGCACTGAAACTCTTGAAATGTTAAAAACAAAAACAAGGTTTCGTGGTTTCGAAATGATCCGAACTTTTTTTTCCAAAACCACCATAAGTGACGCATCGTGGTGCTATGGTTACGTCCCTGAAACGGACCAAAAACAGGCCACTGGAAGAGTTCAAGTTCACCTCGTCCCAAAAAAGCTCGTCAAGTTTTCTTGATGTGAAAGGAGTTATATATTTAACCACACTTTCGGTGGTTGCGCAAAAGTTTGCGGTGGAAGGGATCTGATCCCCATTGAAAAGAGTCCCGAAAAGGATAGCTGAGGTGAAGAAATGAAGATCAATGGAGAGTTTTTTGCTTGAAAATTAAAAAAAAAGTTCGGTTTATTCTGGGTACCCTCACGCAAAGATGTTTCTTATATTTTGACGTGAATGCTTGTCGTGTAGACTTAAGTTCACGGAATGCCCATATACTCATGGGAACAAGGATATGCCTTGCCATCACTCTCTGTCAATTCCATTGATACCAATTCGGAATCTGTATTGAGGACACAGGTTCCATCTTTAGTATGAGATGAGGCTGGCCTAAAACCCGGATCCTATCTTAGCACCCAGTACTTATGCCAACTCTACATCGGCACAAAACCAACTGCAAGGGGCTTCCAGTTTAAATCGCACCCACAGTTCCGCTCCAACTAGGGGGCGTACCTCCAATAAATCAGGCAAGGACCGAACTCCGGGGGGCCCTGACTTAATGACCGGCAGCATGTAATATTATTGGTCAAATTGTAGCAGCCTTCGGTGGCGTCAATCGATAAGACCAGCTCTACCCTCGTCATTAATCGGCGAAACCGTGATATTTTCGCGGGGGTCCCCCTCACGTATAAGTTAAATATTTGACGCTGTTTTCGAGCGGGGGAAGCAAGATATTACGATCCAGCAGTTCACGGAGTCTGTCTGAACTATGAAGTCAAACTCATTATCGGGAACTTTAGTGCCGAAATCGAAAAAAGGAAAGTATCTTTGCCAGATAATATGGAAAGTACAGCCTCCACGACAACTGAGGAGGAAGGAATTGGTATTCTGATTGTGCACACTTTCAAAACAGTAGTCTTCGCCTTTCGTGTTTGACTATGATCTTTTCGCATCCAAATTTAGAAGCCGAAATATCTTTCTGCAGCCCATAAAACACGACCTAACTGTGGACATTTTAGCACGTCTTGAATAGCCAGAGACTTCTTGGTAAGAGAATTTCAGCCTTGCAACTCCACTATATTGGCTAAAGAGGTATCTTAGTCTACTGTTGTTGTCAAATATTTACGAGAAGACGCCCCCGTGGTCCACGGCCCGTGATGATTGGAAATATTTAAGAGCCTGCAGGAATATCATCCGGCAGTTCTATGGGAAATCTGGCAGCTGACTTCAAGGCCGAAATAAGCACGCTTCGAAAGATTTTCTACTTAGCGATGGACTGGGAATTGTAAATTTATTTAATCAGCTGTTACTGAATGAGCACAATGTTTGCTGCAGTCAACGAAAAAAATAGTCCACCCTTTCAGTACAGAAGAGGTTGGCGCAATTACATATGCAGGGTCTTCCGATAGGGACTTCCGAACTTTGACAGTTGATAGCGCCATATTTTTGAAGCTACATCTGTCAAATTGGCTGTCATTTATTCAGCCTGTTTTGCCAAATCACCATGGACGGACATAGCGTTCAACAACACGTGCAAATGATAAAATTGTTTTATCAAAATGGGTGTTCCGTTCCGGCAATGTTCCGCTCACTTCGCCCATTTTACGGTCACCATAATCGTCCTACCAAGAGGACTATTCGCAGTGTGGTGGGTAAATTTGAGCTCACTGGTTCAGTGAACGATAAACTAACCGCCGCTGTCCGTTAGAGCGTGCAGGAGAATCCGAGGCAGTCGATTTCGCGTCGTTCACAAGATCTTGGCTTTTCCTAGACTACAACTTGGGCCTGCATCCGTACAAAATTACTGACCTAGGAGCTGAAGGTAAACGACCATAGACAACGACGTGTGTTCGCTGAATGGGCTCTAGAACAGTTGGAAACTGACCCCAATTTTCATCGAAAAATCATCCTCAGCGATGAGGCCCATTTCTGGATGAAACAGGTAAGTCAAAAAAGAAAATTGTCGAATTTGGGACGATACCAATCCACATGAGATCCAAGAGCGTCCAATGCATCCCAAAAAATTCACTGTTTAGTGTGGATTTTGGGCTGGCGGAGTCAGTCGTCCATATTTCTTTGATAACGACGTTGGCCAGGCCATCACTGTCAACGACGAGCGCTATAGGTCGATGATTGCCAACTTCTTTTGGCCCAAGTTAGATGATATGGACACCAACGACATGTGGTTTCAACAGCGATTCGAGGACATGGTCATCTCACGTGCAGATTATGTGAACTGGCTACCGAGATCGTGCGATTTAACCCCGTTGGACTTTTTCTTGTGGGGTTTGCGGAAGTCGCAGGTTTATGTGAATAAGCCACAAACCACAGCGGCCTTCAAAGCCAAGATAACCCATGCCATGCCAAATTCAGCCTGATTTATGCGCCGGAATTGGACATTTCGTATGCGCCCCACCCAGAGAAGCCGTGGTGGAGATTTGAACGATGTTATATTCCATACATAATGGCATCGATAGGCCTTTTAAACGAATAAAAAATTTCGATGATATCTCACACACACTTTGTTTTATTTAAATTGAAAGATAGGAAGCGCTTAATGAAAGACCCTTTAACAGAGTTGAAGGACAAAAAGACCGCTGACTCTGATGGTTTTCTAAAAGTGAATTTCGCCTGAAGCGTGGAATTCAGATGAATCCAAGAGGGCAGGTTGGTAAACCAGAGAACAAACGAAAGCGAGCGAGCTGAGATTTTTGGGACATGATTTGCACGTAACAACTTATCTTCTATGAAATGTGCTTTTAACTTAATGGTCCAACCCGAAACAAATAAAGGTTAAAAGAAACGGGTAGGCTGCTATCTATTGAACAACTACTGCTGGCATTCAATGACGGTATTACCCTTGCAATTCAAGAGCCTGACAATGTGCGCCCGCACATTCTCAGTACCTTCTTCATATTTCGCTACCTGACATAGGCCATCTTTGGCTCTTTTGGGCTTATTTCAGCATGATTTTATGACCTCTTCTAGAAAGTAGATGGTAAATTTATTCTGCAGCAGAGCAGTTCTCCGAGTCAGAGGTAATGACGTTCCTAGGCCTTACTATCTCATTGATCAAGTTGAATGAAATCGCCCTATTGAAAAACAAGCATAAGACAAGAAAGATCCCAAAATCAGTGCAGAGAATACCAGAGAAAAGATTCTGTCGATTGTGTCTATAAGAACAGGCCATAAGTTCTTGAAAGGTATCACAAAGGTTTCAAAAGATTTATTTTAAGCCAAGGAGACGATGGAGGAACTTGGCTGTGTAGTACATATATGTATATGTATAAACAATTTTTTTTATAAAGAAGTCCTAAAACTTTGTCCTATTTCATTTGCAATTTTACCTTAATACGAGTACATTCTAATTTTTAGAATTAAGGAGATCATACTGACGCCTTCAACGTTCAGAGCTCTCGATGAGGATTTTTTTAAATTGTCATGAGGGAGTTTAACAAATGCTTATATGATCAGAAATTCCTTGAATCATTTCTTAAAAATAAAACCTAGGAAATAATGATTTATAAAATTTTCGTAACACACTATTTTTTCTTACAACTTTTTGTTCTGAATTGATTTTTTTTGTTTTAATTGTTTCTACAAAAATTTAATTTAGATTTGAAATATATTTATCGATCTAGTTTTTTACTCTATACTTTGTTTTTTGTTTTTTTAATACACAACTATTTATTTATTTATTTTATATTATATTTTTTTTAGAAGTCAATTTTACTATATTAGAGTTGTTTTGTTTTTACGTGAGTGTTTTTGTTTTAAACAGTATTACTAAAACGTAGTACAAAATTCAGTTGGTTGACGCAGAGGTTTATTTTATTTTAGTTTTTAATTATTAAGTTATATATATAATTTGTTTTTAAGTTAACACTTTGTTTATATATTGTGCGTCTATTCGTTTTTATTTTCGGGGAATTGTTATTTATTCAATTGATTTATTTTTGTTTTTGGTTACCTTAGGACTTAAAAAATACGAATCCTGGCACTTTTACATGATAAAGAGTCAAAATTGAATTTCGTTTTGGAATCTCTTTCTCTCTGCCACTTGTATATGTAGGTACCAAACCGTTGGTCTTTAATTGCAGTTTTTAATTGTTTTTCTTCCTATTTAATCAATTAATTTTTGTTTCTTTGTTTTCTGTTATTTTGTTTTTTTTTTTGGTAATTTTTAACAATTTCATTTATTTTTTATTTAACTAGAAAATACACATCTTTGTTAGTCGTAAAAATACAAAAATTATGATTTTTTGAAAAATGAAAATGACTAAGTGTAGAAATAAAATAAGAAAAAAAAAATGAAAATAAATTGTAGCAATGGCGGTACCATTGGCTTAGTCGGTAGTTGATAGTTGTCGTAATATTAGTAGTTGTATTAGTAAATTTTGGTTTTGCTTATGTAAAGTCTCTAGTTCCGGGGCACAATTCTGTACGATATTCTGTGAATGTGGTCAGACAGTGGTGACACGATCTATTTCCACATATCGTACAGAATTGTCGCTTTGTCAGCAAATGACATCCTTTTCGTCAAACACCGCGGTATCCATGGAACTGAGGGATTTTAGACGTGTCTGCAGTACCGATGACCCTCGAAGTTTTCGTTTTATTTTTCTAGAATTAAACAGAACAGTCAGGTAAAGTAACTCATAGAGTATAGCAATTGATTAAAATATCTAGTGATAGCTGTAAAATAAAATTTATTTTCATATAAACTTTTTAAACAAATTAAATTGTTGTCTCATGAACTGCTAAATCTTTAGAAAGTGATCTGGAGCTTGAAATGTCTTTAATGGCTCCTAAAAATTGATTAGGACCACTCAGATCTCTCTGGAGTGTGGCACCTAAAATCCAATATGATCGGAATAGAGAATTATGACAAGAAATCTGAATCTGTTATCATAAAGTCCCGACAGTAACAGGGCTCATTATATCAGTCTGATGCAGGAGTTACTGGACTAGTATTACTTTACTCATGTCTGCGGACCTATTACGTCCGTGAGGTTTGCCTTGTGGGGCATAGGGCCTACACTACTCCTACGCGCCGTCGTGTACGGTTTCTGGAAATGTATCGCAGCTCTCTCCAACTGTGTGCTGATTCCTCTTCGACCGTTCTTCGCCAAGTGCTTCTAGGTCGGTCCACTCGTCAGCCTCTCTGCGTAAGAGGGTTCCATTGCATAGCTTAACTCGCTATGCACTCGTGACCTTTATGAAGCGTATGCCCAATCCACTGGGAGTTACGTCTTCTTGACGTCAATGGGTTCCTGACCTCTTCTCGCATGAAGTTTATCATTGGAGATACGGTTGGGCTAGAAAACCCCCAAGATATTTCGCACACATCTATTCACGAACGTTTGCAGCTTTCTTGTGACGGATTCAACATTGGAGCGAAACAGTCGTAGCTTGGTCTTTAGGCTGATATTTGTTTCTCCATATTTTGGACGGCATTCCGAACGCAGCCTTTGCTTTCCCGATTCGGCTGATTATATCTAATTCGGTCCCGCCATCAGTAGGGACAATACTCCCAAGAACTTGAAAATTCTCTACCATCTCTACTGGTTGTTCAGAAATCTCTCCTTGGTTAGATGAGGAAGTCTCAAGGCTGATCCTTTTAGTTTTTGCCGTATTGATCTTTAGGCCAACGATTTCAGTTTCTCTCTCCACCCTTGTTGTCATTTGATGGAGGTCCATGATCTAATGAGAAAGTAGGTATATGTCGTCCGCGTAGTCCAGATGTTTGAGATGTGATTGCAGATTTCACTGAATTCCTTCATTTCCAGTCGACAAAGCTGCATGCAGTACATCATTTATCACCCACAGAAATAGTATTGGTAACAGTACATAGCCCTACCTAACCCCACTTTGGATTTCAAACTCCTCTGAAAACCTTCCTTTATGCAGAACGTGACATTTGGATCCATCATATGTAGCCTTGATAATACCAATCTGGGATGCCCCTCCTGCGCAAAGCAAGCAACACCTATTGCAGGATACGGAATTACCTTGGGACAAATAGTTTGTTATGCTTTCAAGAACCATACACAATTGTTGACGGAATCTCAAGAATCTCAACTGTCAAGGAAAGGCCAAAGGAGCAATACCTAACCTGTGAAAGTGTTCCAGATGTTTGTTCATAGCGAAATGTTGGAAAACGATTCCCTCGAGTAACCAGCACACGAAGGCTCATTGCCCCGATGTAGAGGACACCGGTCAACGACAGCTGTGTTGTAGCTAAAGGCTTCCCTTAGAGAAGTTCTGATAATGTTTTCCTTTCTTTTCTTTTTGGATACTTCCGGAACTACTCCCTCGGGAACCTGGGGACAGACAACATCACTTCCGCCTAATGTGAGTAACGTGAGGAGTGAATCTCTTCCAAAAAATGGATCAGCATACGCCGAGCAATGCAACGATAAGAGGATGCTTAATTCACTAGAATGTGAACTTCGGATTCCACGTGACGTCCAATTTCAATTCTAGTCTTCCTCTCAGCAAAAAAGGCTCTGTTTGGAAACCAAATTCAAAAACTTTCAAAAAAAACTTTCAATAGAGACCAATGATTCTAAGGACGCTCCCTGTCAATATCATGGACCGTAACGTCACTTGAACTATCAGGAAACCTGGGAACACTAAGCGTGTTACCGTATGAACTCCATGTGAAATAAGTCACAGTAATCTGTTAGATACGTAAAATTAAGACCATCGGAAGCGAGGCACTTCAATCCAGCTTTGAAGCAAGACCACTCTAGGGAACGTTTTCCAGAAATTGCGACCTCGCTATCTGACAAAAGGAGTACCGAATAGATGCGTATTCGATCCGAACACTCAACCTCACCAACATCGGAGAGAGTCCGACCCAGAAATACAATAGTCGACAGGGTTTTCTATAGCAGTATAGTGGCGTGTTAGGCTAGGTATGGTTCCAGTCGATATAAAATTGAACCTCCTTACTAATGAGTAAATGGCTGGCATACGCAAGGGTGTCATCGACTTATCGACTGAAGTGGTCGATGGTGACATCAAATCACTCTTGGGTAGTTCGAGCCACAAAGCAGGATGGCTCCTGTTTGTATGTTTCAATGTAGTCACCGAGTCACCGAGTCATCGCCAAGTGACTTTGTCTTTCTAAAGTCAAAGAGAAATGGGGTCTGGGGTGGAAGAACATCCGTTTTCGAAACCACATCATCAGAGGGTTCTTTCTGCAAAGTATCGAGCTGACAAATAAGGAGATTCTTGGGCGCACAAAACACGAGTGTGAATATCAGAACCTTGAAAGTTCTGCAAAGAGCGATAGGGAAAAGCGTGCCCACATGGCCTTTGCTGTAAACCGCACTTCCATGAAGGAATGACCTCAAGGGTCACGTAAACTACCAGTTCGCTAAACTGACGCTCATAACGAAGAGGTCCGAGAAAATACCAGAAACCTTCGAAATAACAATCATCAGCAACACTCAGAAAAGGCTGGAATACAAAACCAGTGGCCAGTGCCGCCACAAGTCGAGCACCCGGGCTCGGACTCACTGTTCTTTGTAGAATCCACTGTTCACAGTACTAGAGTACCTGAACTCATTGCAGTTGCAAACAATACTAGCTTACGAAGAGTTCCTATAACCTCCTCTAAAAACGAAAGGCCACAAGCATACCACGTCCTACAAAGAGTAGACCTGTAGGTTATATACGTAGCAGACACAACATGGGTTGTTTCTATCTAAAATCGCTGCGGGGTCAACTATACTAAACGAAGCTACCTCGGAAACGTTGTGCCGAAGACGACATAGCTTTAGGTTTTAACCACGAGCCCTGGGCTATGAATGGTAAGATTTTTTGTCTCAAAAAACTAGAGCAGTTGTTGGCATCTGGTGATGTGATGCCAGTTAGACCGATCATCGCCTTTTCATCTGCAATATGGTGATGTAAGACAAAAGAAAAGACCTCTACATCAGAAGCTCGCATGCATATGTATCTCGGGTGCTATGCAAACCTGGGTCACATCACTTCACAGTCAGTTAATTACAATTTATTAGGACAGATGAAACTCGCAGTATAATCGGACTTCGCAAGCTTAATCTCATAGATTCCCGAACTCGACATTAATTGTGCGGTAAATACCAGGAACTTTATGCTTCGACAGGAGGTTCAACATAGTGATCTGTAGTCAATAAGGATGGGACTTACAACACACAATGTCAAACCTTAGGCCACAAGTACTCGTAAGACAAAGTATCATTTGGGTTCCCTATTCCCGTTGGCAATAGCAATAGCCGTTGCCGCTCCCAAGGCACAGAAAAAACGTCTCCATAAAGACGCGTGTTAAACATTTCGGCTAAAGTCGGGTAGTAGTCTCAAAGCCTTTATTGAGAGTACCATCAAGTCATGAAGATTTTTTTCCGCGCACCTTTTCACATGCTTCGAACAGTTCTTGTAATGTAATCATAATGTACCGGTTGGTCAAATTCATTTACTCTCGTGATTAATTTAACCAGCCGATACCTAAGGAAATACGGTCGAAACTACAATACTCGTGGTACCAGCACTGGTCATGTTAGCGATTGTATGTGAGGGCTTTTCGGCCTAATCGATACAATTCGACAAGATCAACCCCATACTATACATAGCGATTACGTTGTTTGGAAAGGTCTATATGGTAAGTACATACTTTGCTGGACTTAGTCGCTAGGTCGGGTTCTTGCTCCTGGATATGCATTGCGCGTGCATTGCAGTTCTTGATCATCAGCTTTCTGAGTTCCTGATTCCTTGTTCGATATCATGCCGACCTTAGTTCAGTGAATTCGAGGATCCCTCAATATAGAAGAGGTCGGTGTTCTCCCTATCCCAACCTAGACGAAGTACATGCATTGTAACCGTGATATCTGGGTTACAAAATTCCCTACCATTCTGGCTTCAATTATTGCCTCACTAACAAGGAAACTTAGAAGGTCTTCATTCAGGGTATTGATATTCCATTTAGATCGGTTGAGTGTTATCCGTCCGTTTACTGAACCGCTGCTGGCGGTAAACAAAATATCATTCTAATCACTATGAATATAACGATCCCTCACGCGCCCTTTATTATCGACTGCAGCTCGTAAAATGATGTCAACGATAGAACCTGATTTTGCTACGCTAAATGTGTTTGTAGCTCTAAGGTAAGATAAAAAAAATGCTTCAGGAAGAGCCAACCGTCTGCGATTTGTATATGAAATGCCTATTTTGAGGCCCATACATCGTAATTGTCTGGCTCCTGCAGAGAGATTCGGCTACAAGTATATTCAAGACCTTTTGGAAGCTTTCGATAGTAGCACTAGGTAGTTTTTAACTGCTATACATGAAAAGGCTGTTTATCATTCGGCTTACATCCGTTCCTACTTCTTAAAGTGAAGGATTCGCCATTATTTTCCGAAGCAATCTGGCTTTTTAGTGGCTGTTGACGGCCTTTTCTTTGCTGCATTTTTTGGCGTACTCTGCTTGCCTATTTGCCTGGTTCGATCCATGCTGTTGTTCTGTTTTTTTTTTTTTTTTTTTTAAGGATCTGATCCGCCAATTGCGGGGCCACCGTGACCTAATAGATCTTTTGTACCACTACCACTGCTTATTTTCTTCAGCGAATTCATTCACATCTTTTTCGAAGCAGGACGTTTTGATGGTTGTTCCAAGGTCCGATTTCCTGCCGCGCCCACAGCTTGTGAAAATGACGATATAGGCTTCTAAGCCACGTAATCCCGATGTAGTTTCAGCTACCTCTTTGATGATGTTGCGAAACTGAATCCATTTAGTGTTCTAGATAGTCGAACGTGGACTGTCGGGCTCTACATATAGCTGCAATGGGATAATAATCAAAGTCGACGTCTGGTACTCCGAAGGTGTTTACAATCAGAATGCCAGTTACAAGAGTAATTATTTAGAAGCTGTTGTCGTGGAAGCTGTACTTTCCAAGCTATCTTCGGAAGATGTTTTCCATGTTGTGATTCTGGCATTGAACTACAGATGGGCTTCGAAGGCAAGCTGGATTGCGAGGATATCCGCCTTTTACCACTCGAACACAGCTTCAAGTATTGGAATTATAAGATCAGCGCCGAGATCAGGCAAAACTCCTGCCAACTGCTATTTCTATGGCAATTAAGTAGCAAACCCCTGTCTTTAATAATGAAGAAGATGTTATTGGATAGCGTCTTGTACACTCTCAACGTGCCTATCTTATTGTACAGCGCAGAGGTATAGACATTTTGCAGACCGTATAAAAGTACGAGCACTCTTGGATGATTTGACCCAAATTTCACAGTGTGATCTTCAGTCTGTATTGTCGGAGTGTGAAGGGAGCGACGTAACGTAACACTACTTCATCTCTATGGCGACATGGATCTAGCTAGAAGGCTACGGCTACATCGAATACGATGGCTATGTCAAGGAAATTACATGGACGTCAGTGGTTCAGCTCGAAAAATCTTTGAACCTACTCCAGTGCAACAGTGCAGGAGAGGAGTAGACTAAATCTCTCGTCGTCATCTTCACAACAGTAAGCCTAAGGCGATAGTTATCCTGAGGAATACGATAATTCGTATTCGGACAAGGGGACGGTTGAATGTCATTTCAGGAGCCCTTTTCGGTGATGTACTCGTAGTGCTGCCGTAGGCCTAGGGGGTTTTCATCCGGCTAAGTCTCGGAGGTGCTTACCGGTCTGAACTTCGAGTATACTGAAGTAGCTTAAGCAAGTGGTTGAATACGATGTGTAAGTTCTGATTTCGCCGTAGATTTCATTTGAGATGCTACTCCGCTGGATGTTAGTTGCGATTTTTGTCTCTTGGTTAGTAAAATCTGATTGAATAAGACTTGCACCTGGTGATGGTACGCAATGCGACATTACTCAGTGTCTTCAGAATCCGAGTAGTGCTGTCTGTAAAAATGGTCGTCAGGCATGATGCGAAAGGTAATACAGCGACAATATCTGGATACGTCTGATCACAAAATGTATTATTGTTGACCATATAGTCGAACAACATTGACTATAGCAGACCATCGAGTGGTATCAAGACTTGCACGACAGAGTTATGTAAAGGGTGGCCAGATAAGAACGATAAGGCAAAAAATTTAAACAAAACAACAACGGTGTGGGACATAAAATTGACTCTATCTTTATTTTGAAGTTACGTTCATGCCATTATGTGTGGAATTGCACATCATTCAAATGGCCACCTCGCCTTCGCTGGCAGTGCTTCAAGCGGTCGGTCGAAGTTTTGAAGACTCGGTCCAATATGTGCGGCGTTATTCCGACAATACCGTGTCGAATGTTTGCCTCCACAGGAGCTGAATTGTTAGCGTAGACTAAGGGCTTGACGTAGCCCCAAAGAAAATAATCGAGTGGTGTCAAATCACTGATCGCGGCGGCCAATTGATGAATGCTCGTCGTGAGATGACCCAGTCGCTAAATTTCTCCTTCACAATTCCGAACGTTGCGTCCCTTGTATGGCATGTAGCGCCGTTTTGTTGCAACCACAGCTCGGATTTATCGATGTTGTCGAGCTCTGAACACAGAAAGTCGGTTAACATCCCTCTATACCTGAGACCATTGACGGTAACGGTGTCTCCTTCCTCATTTCGAAAGAAATAAGGTCCGATGGTGCCGCCATGCCATAAACCGCACACAAACAGTCACTCTTTATGGATACATTGATGCTTGGCTAAACACTTGTGGATTGTGTTCGCTCCAATAACACCAATTTTGCTAGTTGACATAACCGCTGAACCAAAAACGGGCCTCGTCCGAGATGATTTTTTGGCCAAAACCCGTATTTTCGACCAACATTTCCAGCGACCAATTAGCGAACTCTAGGCGTTGTCTATGGTCTTTCGGATTCAATTCTTGCGTCAGCACAATCTTCTACGGATATAGGCCCAAATCCAACAGCAAAATAAGCCGGGCTGACTCTCTGGCGATGCCCAATTCCGCTAATTGGCGCCGAATCGACATTTCTGGGTCTTCTTCGATACTGGCCGCTACCGCGCGGCGGCTATGTTTTCTTCATTTCTCACCAATCTCTGTGTGATTGGTGGTTTAAGATCTAAAAGAGTGTACTCACGCTCAAACTTCTCTATAGTGCGACGAATTGCCTGCACACTAAATCCATGATGACGACCGACCTCACGACGAAATTTTCGTTGCGTACTTACAACTGAGCAAACTTTACTGAGTATTTTGACAGCTGGATGTCAGTGGCAGCTGCTGAAACATAACAATTGGAAAACTATCATTGCTATCTGGTCGGTCATCCTATTTATCACCTTTCCTGGGATCTCGAATCGAGCCAACGCCTTATAGGGACTCTGACGGTATGTCTATAGCCGCCTTGAAGTCAATGAATTGGTTGTGTATTTCATTAGTCATTCCATTAAAAAATTTGCCTATATTGCTGCCCACGGAACTGATATCTCACTCCTTGGACAGATCAGGTGAATTTGGCTTTCCAAAAATATGATATCGGTGTTGAAGAGGCTCAACGATGGACAAATTTTTGCAAAAGACCAGTTCTTACTGAGTGATTGAGTACCTTGACACAATAGCAAACGATTCCTTCTGTATCCCAAGTTCTGGGCAACGTGGTAGAAGGCATACCATTTCGCACAATCCTTCGCAAGTCTGCTTAATACTTCCCCATATTTTCAATTGATTTTCAGCCAATGATTTCGAATGATTGCATACCATACCCCATACACTCGGTTAAGTTTGTAAAGTCTAGGTACATGCGGCCCTTTAGCCATTAATTTCATGGCATTACGAAAGGTAGGATGTGGTGAATCGTTATAGCAATCAATGACTTCAAAACCTGTCACTTACAATCCAATAAACTCATTCACCTCAAAGGCTTCTCCTACGGTATTCACGTCACATCACAAAAATGGATTGTGAACACCTTTTCCAGTTCATTGCTTTCAATAGCACCTACCTCTGCAACACTCCTCGAGAAAGAAATTCTACTACCTATCGTCGCCATTCACGTCAAAACACCTCCATATCCTGCTTGAACAGTTGATTTTCTCACTTTAACACGCCCCTTAGCAATTTAATCCAACGTGCACTAACCCTCCTACTGCTGACCTCTGCAAGGCCAGTGGCTTAAAACCAAATGCGGATTTAGCCTCCCATCATTATAATCGCAGCTACAACTCCCCTCACTTACTTGTATGCGAATGCAACGAATCCACAACAAAACATCACCATTAGGATACACAAGGTGGCTAAAATTTCAGCTGGCAGCTTCATAATGGCCGAGCACTGCAGGAACGACTCATCATCGCCAGATGGACAATGCACTATGCCATCGCACCACACGCTCGCATTTACGCATGCCCCCAATTCGGAGCACTTGTATGTACAGTCTTCTGCAAAGAGAGGGAGAAAAAAAAATACCGAACCAGTTAAGGATTCGATTTCAGTCAGTGTCCTTTGTACAGAGAAGTATCGAACTACTCACCTACTAAGCCCAAGGCTGGTCTAGGAACCAATTCCATCCAATTGAATGTAAAATCACCATTCTCCGGCCTAAGGAACTCGACACTGATAGCCTTCGACCGGTTAGCTATCGCATAATTTGGTCGCTCATTCCAACCAGCACTGAATATCTCGACAAATTCATACGCACTCGAATCCTCGCCCAGAGGACATGCTGTTATAGTTAGACCTACATCAAAGGACAATCATAGAGCTTAGATAGTTTTCTGCGAGGAAATGTGGTTAGAGACCTACCTTCGGATGTTGTCAGCACCACTCGTGCCTTGGTCTCACAGCGATAGGAGCTGGTGCCTATCACTGTGGCATTAATCGTTTTGTAAACATTCGGATTGTACTTTCGCAGGAAGATACCCTTCAGTCGAACGTAAAGGAACTTGTTCCCATTCGAGGGTTCTATTAACCATGGTCTGGTGCGGCACTCCATCTAGAAAATAAAACAAATGATAATCCTTTTGTCCAGAGACATCCTGATTTAGTTATACTTACATCTCCGAACGTCATGTCGATGGTGCCACTTGGACCAAATTTTCTTCGGCCATCTTTGCAGTTGGTAGGTCCTTTGACGAATTCGAAGAGTCCTTCAAAATTCAGGGCATCCGGATCGTCGAGGGTGGTCATATTGAGTGCAGTGAAATGAACTTCGATATCTCTGCTGGTGGAAGTGTACTCCACTGGCAGGTGGGATGTGTTCGAGGAGTTACACAGGCAGCCACGTGGCAGGAGAATCGAATCATGATATGGTCGTTCGAAAATCTACAGCAACATACTCGTACAATGGTTACTGTAATCTCAGTTGAGCTGGGGAGTAAATCCAAATCTCCCCCACCCCTTTTACAATACAATTTACTCACCTCAACACGAACACCAGTGTCGCCATAACAGAATGACCTATTGATGTCCTCGTCCACTTTGGAGCTGCAGGCACGATTCATTGTGGTCACCTTTCGTAACTTAATGCGAACACGTTCACCACGTTGTCCTTCGAATTTGTAAATGCATCTGAGGTTGCGAGTGCCTCCTCGTCCGAACATGAATATGTTGCGGACACTCCGGAAGATAGCCGGGTCCTTTCGATCCATTTGGCTGCTAACGAATTTCCGATTACAATCGTGTTCTCCAGCCATTGGCATACCATCCTGATGCAGGTCCACAAATTCGTATTTTAACTTAAAGTCCAGTGGCCTATGGAAGGAAGATGAGGGAGGTGTTGCATACTTGTACGTTTAGGTGTAAGTGTAAGTGGTGCAACTTGAGGGGCTTACCTTAGGACAGTCGATTCGGTGTTGCGGAGCTCCAGTGTGATGGTGTCACCGCTGGATACGTAGCTCTCACTGATTGTACACGGCCGTGCATGGGTTTCATTGATGTTCGCTCGGTCGCAGGTTCTTGGAACGGTCCCACGGCAGAAGCGAGCAATAACATTCGTGTAATTTTGTCCGTATTGGGCCAGCACCGGGTGGTTGGGGATATCACGTTCACTGGAGAAGAGAAAAGAGCAGAGGAGAGATATTTATGTAGAATGTTGAAAAATTTATTCGTTTCGGAGTGATGACTTGACAAATGGGTTTTTGAACACAAGCTTCTGAGGATTTTAGAAGATTTAATACATCACAGAGGTAGGGAAGTGCAACGAGGATTTCGATGTTTCCGCCCCACAGAAGATGGACAGATGGATCAATAGAATCCTTTACGGCTGTCTTAAAGTCTTAAAAAAAAGAAGCAAAATTTGTCCGAGGCAGTTACAGTCGAAAAGATCGCATGGACCCATTGGGATTATTTTACTTTCTGCTAAGACAACACACAATAAGCACTTAAGGACCATTTTGAAATTATGATACTACGAGTACTAACGAGACCCCTAAAGTTTTTAAAAGTTGGAAGTGAAACTCAAAAATAGCCTGTAGAGCTTAGGAGGTTGATGATATAATTTAATATTATTCCTAAGAAGCTCAAAAGGTCCTCAAAAAACGGTTTAGCTTGCAGCGATGCCTAGTTTGGCTAGTGATGGACATACGAAGAGAGTAAGAATTCCTTTTCGCTTGCGTCTCTGTAAAGTCGTCGTTGTTATATGGAAAGCCTAGCTGACCTGTCAGTTGACTACTGAGCAGCCCTAGTACCCACTAGCCTGTTAACGTTAGCTTATGGGGTTCTGTGCTCTAGATTTGCTGAGCGTATCACCGCCATCCAGGAAGTGCGGTGGGATGGGCCGGGCAAAAGAAAGATGAAAAACTGTGATGTTTACTACGGTGATTGCTATGGGGAACGTTAGCAGCTATTAGGATGCGGATTTGTTATAAGCGGCAGACCTAGGCAAGAAGTCTTGAGCTTTCGATATGTGAGTGAGCGCCTTATAGCAATCCGTATCAAAGGTAAATTAGCAAACATCGATGCTATTAAAGAAAGTTTCCACGAGCTCCTCGGCAAAATCTACGAGCAATGTCCGATGTAAGTACGATACCACGTCTGGAAACGGACTTAACCTAATCGATTTCACTACGGGACATAACGTTACAAGCAAGCACACGATTTGCTCACCTCAATATTCACCAGCGTAAACACCAGATTAGTAAACTGTCAACCAGATTGACCATGTTGCGATCGGCGTAAGGCACCTCTCAAGTATTTTAGATGTCCGAACATTCCGAGAGGTCAACATAGACTCGGACACCTAGTTGCAGCCAAGGCACGTCTACGAATATCTGAAACGCCAAAACAACGGGGAAATACTATGACGTTATAACGTTGAACGGTTGCAATCGCAAAAAGCTGCCAGAACCTTTGCCGATCACGTATCCCTCAACATCTCGAGAAGTCCTTTGCAGCCAGCATCAAGAAGCCATCAGAAATGCCGCAACTGACATGCTGGGTTTCACCCGCCCACCACCACGAAACCCCTGGTTTAATGAAGAGTGCCGGCAAGCATATTACACTAAAACAACATGCCTGGCTTCTCCAGAGAAAAAAGAAAGAGCATGAGAAGCGCGCGATCGAGGAAATAGAGAGGTGCTACTCCAGAAATAATGTTCGGAAGTTTTACCAAAGGGTAAAAAGAAAGTGTCAGGGTAATAAGACCCGAACGGAAACGCGTAGAGATGTCCAAGGAAACCTTGTAGTAGAGTCATAGTCGGTGCTGATGATATGGGCAAACCATTTCTGCAGACTGTTAAACGGCGAACACGACACAGATTCCGCTGTCAGACAGAGTGAACCATTCAATATTGACTATGCAGATCAAGAATTCTATCCACCCGACCAAAATTAAGTGAGGATAGAAATACCTAAACTGAAGTCGAACAAGGCTGCCGGACCTGACGGCCTACCCGCCGCACTATTTAAGATTGCAGGAGATGACTTACTAGAGAGCATACACCAACTTATTTCCAAAATTTTGTCGGATGAATGTATGCCTGATGAATGGAACTTTAGCACCGTTTGCCCGGTTCACAAGAAAGGAGACCCTCTAAATTACGCCGTCTCCTAAACCTCGCATATAAGATCTTCTCTGGCGTATTGTGCGAGCGCCTGAAACCATTTGTCAACGATCTGACTGGTGCAGCACTCCAATATTAGCTTCGTTCGATAAATGTCTTTAAGACTTGTGAATATAGAAACCTCAGTCTAAAAATTGACTAATGGCTAGTCTGCGCTGCGTTGTCTTAGCCATATGCTGGCAAAACCTTCCTTGGCAACGGAATATTCGTCACTCCCTTCACGTGAAAAGCAGCCAGATTTAGGTATGCGCTTGAAACTTTTGGCATGTGAGTAGTCAGATTTATCAATTCTCCAATTCTCAATTCTTCTTGAAAGAAATTGAGATCGGAAGGCTTGGGGGTTATGTGGTTTTAATAGCCATAATTAACTTGTGCCACTCTTTGCTTTATATACTTTACTTACTTTCGTACGTGGCGCTATAATTTGGGGGCAACCTGGACCTCAACCAACAACCCTCTCCACTTAGCTCTATCCTAGGCTAACTACCCCTACTTGCGCACTCCAAGTCGGTTGTGATCCTCTGCTGCTTGTGCGCGACACCTAAGCTAAGGTCTTCATCTACTACGTTGTCCCTCTGAGTTAGAATTGAAGACCTTGCGAGCGTTGGTGTTCATTCGCTCAAGCGATTGATGCGCAGTTTTCTGACTACGTTGATGTAGTCGTACAGTTCCAATAGTTCGTTGTTGAATCTTCTACTCCAAAACCCGTCAACGTAAACGGGACCAAAAATCTTACAAAGAATTTTTCACTCGAAACGACCGAGGATATCTTTATACGCTTTCGGCAGAGTTCATGCTTCAGCGATATAAAGTGGGACTGGTTTGATGAAGGTCTTATATAGAGTCTCGTTAGTTGTTCGGGATAGGACCTTAGTACTCAACTGTTTTTTTAGCTCAAAGAAACATCGATTGAGGTGTAGTTGGCAGAACTTATAGCAGAGCCGTCTACCTTGGCTAGTCCTTTACGACCTTGAAATTATAGCGGGTTAGGGGCGTACATATACTTGATTTTGTCCTCATTTACCACTAAACCCATTTTGGCAGCTTCCGTTTCAACACTAGCGAATTCACCGGTGACAGCCCGCTGAGTTCTCCCAATTATGTCGACACCATCGCCGTACGCTTGACCGCGCGTCACTTTGTCTGAAAACTTTTTAGATATCAAAAGCCTCGGCTAAGTCATTGCCGAACTTGACGGAGCAGCGAGCGTTCTTCACCGTCATTCTACACAGACGGACGAATTTGGCTCGTATGCCAAAAGCAGACATTTCACAATATAGCTTGTCTCTATAAATACTGTCATATGCGGCCTTAAAATCGATGAAGAGACGATGGGTATCGATTTGGACTTTCTCAGTTTTTTTCCAGGATCTGCCGGACTGTGAATATTTAGTTGGTTGTGGACTTTCCTGGTCTGAAACCACACTGATGGAGGCAGATAAGACCCTTTACACATAGAGGAGACTTATAGTTCTATAGTTGGCGCAGTTGAGGAGGTCTCCTTTTTTGTGGATCGGACAAACAGCACTGAGGTTCCATTCATCAGGGATACACTCTCTGACCAAATCTGAAAAATGAGTTGGTGTATGCTCTTCACAAAATCACTTCTACTGGCTTTAAATTTCTTGGACGGTAAGCTATTGGGTCCTTTGTTAGATGTAGGCTTAGATATTGCTATCCTCACTTCGTTTTGGTCAGGTGCATAGAAGCTTTAGTTATAGTTGTTTAAGTTGAATGGTCTATTCAGATCGCCGTTATACAGGCTTCAGAAAAAGTTTTTCTCTCTTGTACTATTTTTACTTCTTCTGTGTTGCTCGTAGAACACGCGAGCAGCTCTCCCCTTTCGCTGAAGCGCAACTTTCTACGCTTCTTATTTAACTGCATATTCTTGCTGGCAGTCTTCATCAGTTTTGTTGGTTGTTGAGTGAAACCAACATGTCAGTTACTGCGTCTTACTGCTCCTTGATACTTGATGCGGCACAGTAGTTGTTTAGAGATTTCGGGATACTCGTTCGACAAAGATTCTGGGGATTGCAGCTTCCTTACATTATATTTTCTAACAGAAGTTCTTCTCTGTTGTGGCGCTTGGGAGATCGGAATTCGTACCTCTGCTGCAACAAGGTAGTGATCCGAATCAATGTTGCCTGCCCGGAAGGTTCGGACCTCTAGAACGAAAAATTATCAATTTGGTTTAGCGTTTCATGATCCGGATACCGCTATGTCTCCTTGTGTATATTGAGCTGAAGAAGCCGTGTACTTGGTATAGCGATGTTTCGTCACGCCGCAAAATCATGTTAACCAATTGTCCTATCAAAAATGTCCCCTTTTCCTATTTTGGGGTTGACGACGCCTATTATAATTTGAATGCTATACCTAGGACATTTATTTCATTCGTTCCAGTATCTCTTTTTGGGTCCTAGGGCCTTTACTATGCCTGCGCGCTATCGAGTGCGGTTTCTGGAACTTTTTGCCAATTGCCGTGTTTCTTCTCAACTGTTCTTCGCCACGTACTCCTAGGACCGACGCGCATCCTTCCGTCCTGAGTAAGCGGGTTCCATTTCATCGCTTAGTTAGCTATAGACCTGTCACCCTTTCGGAGAGTGTGACCAATCCAATGCCACTTTCATCGTGGTATGGTTGTGCGTATAGGTTCATGGTCCGTCCTCTGATAAAGCTGTTCGTTATAGATACGGCTTGGCCCTTGTCTTTCGTATAGGCTGACCGCATATTATGCTTATGTTAAGCGAATTAAGCCACGATGCGGATTGTCATAAGACACTCGCTCGCGTGTCGGAAGCCCAAGATTTCTTGTCAAGTCTGTCGCGTATGACAAATCCCCACCCGAATAAGCGCTATTTCTGTTCCCTACAGTAAACACCATAGCAGATGTCACAGTTTTTCATACTGCTTTTGCTCGACCTATCTCATTGCACTTCTTGGATGGCGGCGATATCTGCATGATAGCAGCCTAGCGCCTCTGCTAATTGTTGATATAGTTAGCTGCTCTTGGTACGGCTTCCACTTCTAAAGTGAATTGTTATCATCAAGATCTGCTTCCATTGGGCGTATGGATCCTTACCAGATCTTTCCCTCTTTGCGTGGATTAGTTGCTGGACTTAAGCCGTCAACTTTATGGCTCATTTTCATTCTCAAAACTACTGGCTAAGAACTAAAGACTCACTAAGCATCTATTCCTAAAGAACAGCGGGCAACTTTTCCAACTCAAATCAGGCCCTCACTGTCAAATTTCTGTCAACAGAACTTGGTTTGATACTCGTATATCAAGCTGCCTACTTCAGAAGCTTCCAACATTTAAATTTTTTTTTTAAGGAATCACTTTTTTTATGAAACTGAAATTGTAAGCTTCTAAAACTCACCAATTCAAGTCTTTACAAACGGGCGGTTCCCTCAGGGCACCATCCCAAATTCGTAACATGCCACTGCAATCCTCATGCGTCTGCAGAACACCAATAGCACCAACCGAAGTCTCATCCTGGAATCCAAATGCCGGATCCAAATTGAATTTCAACATCGATATCCAAACTTTGAACCGAGACAGTGGCATTTGATGTTGTTGCCCCGAGCGTCGTGGCAAACTCAAATGGTCATAGGTTTTGAAAACACCCGTCCCTTGCAAGTGATACAAACATGTCGTATTTGGCGCCAATGAATGTTTCGGATTCTCCAGGATGCCGCGCCCAGAGCCACGTATCCAAAACTCGCACAGCTTCTTGTTCTTCGCATATGTTGGACTCTGGATGTCGACAAACTTTACTTCAACCTGAAAGATACAAGAAAAAAAAGAAAACAAAATCAGCAAACTGAACTTCATAATCGATAGCGAAAAGTCGAAAACTCACAAACTCGGAAAACTAGAAAATCCCCACTCACCTCAAGTTGGAATCCATGCAACGGCAGGATCTGTGACGAAGTTCCGGTAAACGTTCCATACGGTGAAGTCGTGAATTCAACTAATAATTGCGGCCCACTGGATATGGCCGCCGGCACACTTTGTCCGCCACCGCAGAATTTCAGGATTACCGGATCCCTGATGGTGTAGCCATCGTACACGGTCACGTAATCCTGCAAAAATATTGTAACGGAACTTCATAAAATTCATGTTTTCGACAATGTGCCGGGACGAGTACGAGTACGAGTACGAGTAATTCGTTTGTTTTGATTTGGGATTTCGATTTAGCTACTAGTGGAGCTTGAGGTAGTGGGAGCGTGTAGGTGAGGGTGAAGGTGAAGGTGTGACTAAAGGACTGATGTTGGAGTATAGGTCTTGGTGTCGTTTCATGTTCAGTGTTAGATATTGAGGTGGTTTCGAATCGTTCTATGAGGACGACGTTGCAATGGCGGCAGGAAGGTTGTTTATTGCAATTGACTTTGTTCAATTTCTAACGTTGAGGTTGTGACGTGTAAGGGTACACAGGTTGCCATGCTCTAGAATCGGCACAGCAATTACATTTAGAGGGCTAACATGTTTTGCATTTAGGGGTTGTGTTTGGATTTTTTGTTTTATTTTGCTGGACTCAGTCTATTGATGTACAAATTGTGGATGTTTGCGGGGAATATCACGGAACTGATTAAAGTGTTATGACTAGTGAAAGGATATGTCTGTGGGGGATGTCATGATTGTTAAATTGTGGTGATTTCCAACAAAAAAAAAAAACAACAAACCCTTTTTTCTTTCCCATTTAGTACGAGTGCCAGTTGTTGAAGGGCGGTGAGGAAGGCAGAGAGTAAGGATACGAGTAGGAGGTATAGGATATACTCGTAGAGACATTGAACTTTTCAAATTGATTGCGGTCAGTGGGCTATTAAATTGTGGGAACTACGGCATATTGAATGCAGTTAAATGGCTTTTTTGTTATTTCCGGTTGTAATTAGTATCGTTAAGGTAAAATGTATTGGGTCACGGTTTAATTAGTGGCGTTGCAGGTGATGGTAGCGTGGAGGAATGCTTGGTAAACTTGCTTTGATGGTTCATTACAAGTATTTTTTGTGTTGGTATTTGCTTTTTTGCGTCATGATTTTGGGCAAAGTAATTTCCACACGGGTCAAATATTGACGTAATTATTGAAAATTTAAAGCGGTCAAATTGATTAAATTGATTCTGACTGTTCGGCGGCATTTGGGGAGTTATTTTAAATTTTAATTTAATTAATTGGGTTTGCTGTGTCAAGTATTAACAAATTACTAACAGCCCCAGATAGGCTTGTGAGTAAATACTGTTTTTAGTCCTTGGTCTACTATGCTGGTCGGAAATGGCTAAGTACTTTGCCTGCAACAACATCCAAAAACGGCAAAAAAATTCGGCGATGAAACGGAACAGGTTTCATAAAGGTGTCACTCCACTTTTAAAGAAGACCAAGATGGCTGCATGGCAACGGCTAACATTAGGCCCCGTAGGAGTAGCATTTTCCGATAGATATTGATGCGCCAAATAACGAGGTAGAATCCTCTACAGTCGAACATCTTGTAGCTCTGCTAGCAACCCCTATTCCACTATATCATCTGGGAATTTCTTCGGAAATTACGAAGTGGAAGGGATAAATGACGAACTTCCTGCGACACAAAACAGGCATAGTGTCGGCTGGTCTGTGGCCTAGCAAGACTCAACAGTAAAACAATGTATTGTTCCGAAACGCCGTAACAAGCCTCTGATAGGGACTGATATTTTGTTGATGACCTTTGGCTATCGACTAGGTACAATGGTAGTATTGGACCCGACTCGACTCATGAGACGAAGATCTTCAGAATGACAGATTCCTCCACTTCAGCGGGAGTTCTCGCGATGTAAAATAGACCTTTTGGAACTAAGCGAGATAAGATGGTTGGATGATGGGGAATACTGCTCGCGTGTCTTGCTCTACTCCATCAGTCGGAAGCACTTGAGAGTCTATCGTAGGACTGATGCTAACACCAACAACAAGCAGCAGCCTCATATCTTGGAAACCGTACTGTGACCGGATATTGACGGCCAGATTTTCAGAGCAGAGTAAGAGAAATTACCATCGGCTGGTGCAATGCGTCGATGGAAACCGCGACTGAGAACGAAAATGACAATTTTTACAGTCAACTTGGCGTTGCCCAGAACTTAGCGCTTAACGAGGGCATCGTAATCCTAATGGGAGATTTCAACACTAAGGTAGGTAACGACAACACAGCGCACGAACTTGTGATGAGAGTTTACGGCCTCGGAGACCGCAATGATAATGAGAACCGGTTAGTTATTGGAGGCACTCTGTTCGAGCACAAGGCTTGCTAAAAAATCAGATAGGTCGTATCTGACAAGTACCAAATACCAAACCAAACCGACCATTTTGCGATAAGTCGACGTTTCAGAAATGGAGCGAGCCGATATGGGAATGTCGCGCGGTCATCATCTTATGTTAGCCGCTATACGCCTTCGTACTGCATCCGTCAATAGCAATCGCTGAAACTTGCTTCGAGTTACAAGGTCCAATACTGACAAACTTCGCCAACTATTCAGGAACCATCTTGCCACAGAAACACAAGCAATCAGTAGCTCAACACATGAAGACAAGGATGACCATTGGAATGCTGTTGCCTACATCACAAAAAAGTCACAGTACATGGTTATCAGCAGATGAAACTACCTGGAGACGGATCGATGAGCGTAACATATTTCACTTAAGGCTCGGATTGCAGCGGCATCTGCAAAGGAGAAACCCTAGTTAGAAGCCCAAAATCGTGGGAAGAGGAAGTCAGTCCAGTGTAGTGTCAGACGTGACAAACATTCATACACCAAAGCACTGGTATCGAAGGTTGAAGAAACAACTAGTAGGTGTGGTAGCAGTGAAAAGCTTAGATGGCGGTCTGCTGATATCGGATGAGGATCAATTCAATAGATGGAGGGAATATTTCGCATTAGTGCTAAATAAATTAGATGACAGCGTCACAGTCCCAAATTCCCGAATCCAAACTGGACCTTCCAGACAGTGGCCGCTATCAGATCATCCCTCAAAAGGAATAAAACAGCGTTAGGCATTGATGGTATCCTTGTCGAGCTTTACTAAGCGGCGTCATCTACATCGGTAGAGTTACTCCAAGCGCCCGTTTTTAGAGCGTGCGAAAATGAGCGTTTCCCGGAGGAGTGGAAAAGATGGATGATCATCAATTTTGGAATGTGGGAACTATAGATATTACCCTATAGTTCGCACATTCCAAAATTGCTTTTCTTTGCAAGCTTGATGATCATCCATCTTTTCCACTCCTCTGAGAACCGCTTATTTTCCACGTTTTCCCAGCCGTAGTCAAGGTCGTTCTAGAATGGATAAGGGAGCATCTAGACTCAACACTCGATGCCGAACAGGCGGGATATCGGGATGGATACTATTGCGTAGATCACATTAACATCTTGCCAATCATCACTGAATAATGCGTCGAGTTTAGATCTCCACTACATCTACTATTCATTGACTTTGAAAAGTTTAAACAGAGATGCTGTCTGGATAGCCTTGCGCAGGAGAGGTATCCCGGGGAAAACCTATAGCTACAATTAAGGCTACTTACGAGGGTCGTAAGTGTCACGTTCGGCAAAATGGTAAGGTGGAGTACGTCAGGGCTGTCTACGTTCACCGTTTTTGTTCCAGGTAGTCATCAGCGATGTATTTCGGGAAGCACTAACTGAAGGAAACCACCGATTAAGGTGAGCAATGACATTTTAGAAACACCTGGACTACGCACGACAAACATTATTGTTCAGAAAATAATGGATCTCCGCCAAATGTCACAAAATGTGCAAGCCGAGGCAAACAAAGTAGGGCTTAATACAAATGCGGGAAAAACGAAGGCCTTGAGCATGTCAAACTCAGACGCTCAACTCAAAATTGCCAGTCGAAAAAGTCCAAAACTTTCATATTTATGATGCATCATCTCGGCCGACGGTGGCATCGAACTCGATGTGGGCAGCAGAATCGGGAAAATTAAAGCTGCGTTTGAAATACTTTCAAAAATCTGGAAAAGCAATATTCTCAGCACAAAAACTAAGCCGAGCCTGGTCAGATCCAATGCAGGATTAGTACTACTATAGGGGTGTGGTACTTGAAGTGTACCAACATTGTCACTCGTAGACTGCAAACCTTCGTATAATAGATCTCTACGTAACATCTTAAGGATTTTTTGGCCAAACCGCATCTCCAACAAACAGCTTTATCTGAGAACGGGCCACGAACCGATAGACGTCACCATACGGAGGAGTAAGTGGCAATGGATTGGTCACATCTCACGGCGTGAAAATAGCCCTATTGCAAAATATGTCATGCATTGGAATCCAATCACCCGGTCAAAGAGCGGGGCGGCCCAAACAAACATCCCGAAGAACAGTCGAAGAGGAATTGAGACTACTGGGAAAGAGCTGGAGTAAGTTGAAACGTAGGGCGCAGGCGCCTTATGCCCCTCGACGGGTGACAGAATTCATCAGCATCATTTGGAACCTCACAGGAACAAGTCAACTGCGGATTGATTTTTTGGATGAAAACTGCGTTCCAACAGCGAAACAGTTATATCGGCTTGGTTTAAAATTTACGCCAGGTAATTAGAGATCATAGGATACTACGTCCTCACAGCAAATATGGCTTGGACCGGAGTACATCGTGGCTTTGCCATGCGTGCGTTTTATGGAAACAACAGATCTGTGATCGCGACGCAAAGAACTTTTTGGCGACGCTTTGACATTCCGAGCAATAATGCTGTTCCTACTGCGAACACAATTCGGTCCTGGATTCGGCAGTTAGAGGAAACTGGTAGGACACTAAGATACACATGGCCAACGAAGATCCATCAGAACATCAGAAAATGTGGAGTTAGTGAGAGCAGCACTCGAGCAATCGTCAAGACGTTCTGCTCAAAGGCACGCTATTGCATTGGGGGACTCAGACCGCAGTTTGAGGAGGTTTCTGCATTTAGATTTGAATTTCCATCCCTTCAAAATTAATGATGGTTCAAGAATTGAACCCAGCAGACTACGCCAACCGTCAAAATCTGTGTGAGGAAATGCTTGCAGCGATCCCTCCTGAGACAGCATTCTTGAGCAGCGACGAGGCACATTTTCACGTAAGCGGGATTGTGAATAAACAAAACTTTCGCTACTGGGCTGAAAACAACCCCCAAATTGTTCACGAAAGACCGCTACATTCTCCTAAACTAACGGTGTGGTGTGCCGTATCACAATTTGGCGTTATTGGCCCGTACTTCTTTGAAGAGGGAGGCGTGACCGTGACTGTGAATTTCGGGCGTTATGTTTCAATGTTACAAAATTTTCTGCAGTGGTTGTTGAAGAAGAGGGATTAGGTGATGTTTGGTTCCAACAGGATCGGGCTACAGCCCACACAGCCCGAAATTCTCTAAATGCTTTAAGAAAAATGGTTTCCGGACCTCTAGTGTCTTTGAGAGATGACGTGGGGTGGGCTGCGCGGTCGCCGGATTTAAGCATATGTGACTTCTTTCTTTGGGGATATCTTAAGGAAAAAGTGTTTAAATGTCGCCCCCAAAACCTACTAGAGCTAAAGGAGCGAATTGTTGAAGAAGTGAACGCGATACTCGCGATACGAAATGTGTCAACGAGCGAAGAGGATAAATCCCCGGAAATTACAGTACACACATTTAATGAAGCAGATCGAAATTCTGTTAATGATCCTCCTAAACTCGGAACAAAATAAAAGATAAAGCAATTCAGAGCCTGAACCATTATCAGGTCTTTAAGCTGATCTGTTCAGCTGGAAAACGATCGGGCAGATCGCCCACACTCAGTGAAACCAAAGGCTATCCATAGTCCTCAAAAAGTGCATATCAGTTTGAATAGAAACACACCGAGAATCTCCGTATCATGCTTGAGACTCGCTTCCCAGGCAACCCAATCAAACCTAACTCACAACCAGGTCCTATTAATGAGCTACTAGTGAGCTAAATAACACAACACGCCGTAGCTAGTATATCTCTCATCGGTTTTGCTTATGGATAAGGCAACGTAGTTGCTCCCTTTGATATTTTCAAGTCGTCTTGCCCCGATGACATATACTCAGTTATGCTAAAAAAAGGTACAGACCAGCTGCTGGTAACTTGAAGAACATCCTCACTTCAAGCCTGGCACTGGCGAACACTAACAAAAATCGGAAAAGATAACTACACGGCCGACAAGAGCTTCGGTCTGACTTCCTTCATGTTGAAGAGCACGGAGAGTATGGTCGAGTACTACGTGCGCAAAACTGCTATGCGAATGCACCCTCTGTCTAAGAAGCAACATGCTTACCAACGCGGAAGATCCTGCGAGGGTGCACTTCAAAATCCGGTGGACAGAACTGAAGGCGCAAATCATACGCTCTGACGCGTTATATAGTCGGCAAAAGTGCGTTGTTCTTTTTTTTTTTAAAGATCGCTCTAGAATGAATATTTAATTTGTGATGAGCTTTCCTGCTTGAAACCGCATTGATAGGGACCAACTTGATTGCTCATGAATGGGCTTCGACGTTTACATAATACGGCTGGAAAGATCTTGGCGCTGTCAAAAGGGTCTGCTTTCTTATGAATCTGTCAAACGATGCTTAGGTTCCAGGCTTTATCAATAGTTTCCTTTGACCATAAACAATAGGTTAGCAGCCGCATGCTCCCAACCACGTCATCTTTAAATAGCTGAGCATCTAATCCATCTACGGCAGGAGGACTTATAGGACTTTGAAGGTGATACTTATGCTTGGACAACTAAAAGGTTACTCCACGTTACAAATTACAAAAACTGGGATCCATTTTCGGAGGTGTCTTCCTTATCCTCTGTAGTGGAATGGACGCAAATCAGGATTAATCGCATATTTCCGAAAATGACCCTAATCCGGATTGTTATAAAGCGTTCGCTTACATGCCGAAAGTTTAAGACTTTTTGTTTAGTCTCCCTCGAATAGCAAGTCTCCATCCAATAAGCGTCGCCTTCATTCTTTGTAACAGACGCTGTAGTCGATGTCGATGGCCGGAACATCCCGTCGCACTCTTTGAGTTGCTATATTGGCTACTTTATAGCAGTCTAAGGCTTCCGCGAAATGTTCGGCAGCGTGTGGTCTTTTAAGGGTGCTACCATTTCCTGCGTAAAGCCAAAGTCTGTTGCTGGCATCGTCAACGCTATATACGTTCGTGTTCGAGGCTCGTGGTTGTCCCTAAACGAATCGGAGGACCATTTACTTAACAAAACCACCGGACAAAGAGTCCGGCTAACTAGTGCGGTGCCAGGGGCCTCGCCGAGGTTAAGACAACAGCCTCTGGCTTATTCAGATTTCTTGTGCTGCTATATCTAGTCTAGGGTCTCAACATAAAAATGGAGCTCCCGTTGGACGAGGAATCAGAATAAGTCGGAGTAGGTCTTAATGGATGTGTCAAGATATAAACTGCCTAGGGGCGTCGATGCCGGCGTTGAGCTGTATATGAGATATTTCTCCCACCGTTCTGATGACGGGGAATTGCTCTAGCGCGAACACTATTTTGCCCTTCTTGTCTGTAGCCGCCAGTCAGTTTCACCACATCAAGGTGAGAGTAGAAGTTGATGGGCAGAGGCTTAAGTGTCGACTCCATAAGCGACGCGGAAGTAACTCGGATACGTAGACTTAGATCTTGTAATATGCGTTGAATGTTTCAACGGTTAATAAATCAAGAAGAAGATATAGAATAGGGTTCTTGCCATAGTTGAAGTCAAGAGAATTAAAGGTGCCAGGACTTTTCAATTGAGCTCAAATGCATCCTGAACATGAGGTTTCTATACACCAGAATGTTGATGTATCATTATTGCCACACTCAGAGCAAGGCCTCAGGAAATTAGAACATCCTCATTTTACATATCCTTGGGAAGCGAATGTAATTAAAGAGCAGATGGCTGTGGTTCACAGGAATTGTTGATACGCAACTTTCATCACGAGCATGTATAACAGATCCCCCTCTCAACTCGTATTACCTTCACAATGCCACGCTATAAAAATGTAAATTTCTTTTAATTGCCCATTCCACAAATTATTCATCATCCAACAGGACATTCGAAAATTCTCCAATTAAATAAAAAAAAATAAGAAAAACAAAAACAATTACAGCACGCCTCACTTAGGCTCTTACTCAAACACAAAACTGTTTATCCAAGTGTTTTCGGTTTTTTTTTTTATTCGAACACGAAACACCTTGCAGGCTGGAAGCACGTGAAGAACGTGAAGATATAAATAGACCAGAAACGAAATAAACGATACCAGAAATACATGAATTGCTCATCACAGGATTCAGTTTATCGCCCAAGGACTTTTCATCAAATCTCACCTCAAACAGAATCGCTGTTAATATGGCATATTATCAAGTGAAATGCCAAATGCTCATGCTTTTGCGTCCTCATCGTTGAGAATGAAGTATCCTTTCACGACTCTATCTGCATATACGTACGCATCCAACGTCAGCCCCTAGATAGTCGTCCTTGAGAGGGTGGATGCTTCTAAACGAAAAGTAAAAAAAAAAAAACACATTTCGCAAGCACCGTCATCCATTAGATGATCCCGCTGTTGGAACAGAAGAGTTTCTAATTTGAGTAGAATATTATCCTGGCCGAAGGATAAGTGAGCTCCCATTAAAGCGATTTGTTGAAAAGTGCTGAAGTACGAGCTCCAACAAATCCTATTTTCAGTGTTTTTTTCTATGACACCCGAAAGAGATAAATGGACGAATTCAGTGGTAAATGGAATTTCAAAATGTTCCTTCCTTAGACCGACAAAAAAAAAAAAAAAAAAAACGATTGACGAGATACTTAAACGAAGGACATGTATACTTTATGCGACTACATGTTCTGGGTAAACCATTTATCCATCCAGATTGGTCAAGGATATGGTTGACGTTGCCTCCGACAGTTGCCTGCTAGCAAATCGAATGGTTTAATCAATTAAAATCAAATTTCACATGACAGTTATGTTCTATGTATTATATACCCGCAACCAAAGTTTGTATGCGGTGATGCTGAACAAGCTTCATCTATCAGGCGTCCTTTTGCGGGACCAGACAATGAGGAAGGCAGAGAGAGAGACAGCAAAACATGTATCAAAAGAAGGATAAAATAGAAAAGTTTTTTCTAGAGTCCTTGTACTTATTGTACTTCATGCAATTTCATACAGTCAATGAGGTACTCTTACTCTAACTTCTGTGTAAAGAAGCTGTTCATTAATCTGAAAGGAAGATTGTACGTCCTTTTTCCGTTTTGCACGTCCTTTCATAAAGAAACTTCTTTAACTTCAACACGGAGTTTAAATTTCAGTGTTGCCAGTGTTGCCCACGATATGAATACCAAGGACATGAAAATTCATCAGTGCGTCTAAAGCAGAGTCAGGTATTCAGCTCAGTCCATCCAAGACACACCGTTTTTTGCATCTGGTAAACGTAGCAATAACGTATTTTCGCATGAGCCCATTCTACCAGGCCACCGTGTAAATCCAAAGGACCATACTGGGCCACAAGACCCTCGTCTTGCCGAAAGCTTCTCTAATCTGCCAGAAGACCGACAAGGCGAGATAACAAGTTTGCTATCCAGGATAACATCGAAATACTTAGCTTCGTTGTAAAATCGAATGGTGATGCCTTTAAGCACTAGATGGCTCAGACCAGTTAGCACCCTCCTTCTCGCGAAAAGAACAACCTCAGTTTTGAACTTTGACTGAAAGTCCATTTCGTCGATCATGCTCCTTAGAGCAGAAATTCGCTAGATATGATCAAACGCACAGTACAGCTACATCACCTGCATGCTTGAGGAAGACCGTCAAAACTATTGAGAGCGTTAAGCAGTGAATCGACCAACATCAGTGTCCTATTCGCCAGCTTTGCTTTTATCCACAGCACTGGCCGATCCGTCAAAGGTTGTGTTTTTGAAAGCACCCTCCTTCTTGTCTTGAGTGACTGCGTAAAAGATTTTGAAGTGCACTCTCGCAGAATTTTCCGCGTTGATAAGCATGTTGCATCTTAGACAGAAAACGCATTTTCAAAGCACATTTTGGAAGCGTGTAGTCATCTTTTCCGAATTTCGGTATAAAGGCTATTGCTCTTCGCTACTACTGCTAGCCAGGCTAGCATTGAAAATTTTCTTCAGACTTACCCGGAGCTGATTTATACCTTTTTTGTAGTATAACTGGGAATATGACAGGCAACTTGAAGCCATCAAAAAAAAGCAACAGCGCCTTCGATGGCCTCAACCGTCACCACAGCTGATGAGAGATGCCAGCTACGTCGTGTGATGTTATTCAGCTCACTTGCATTTTCATAAAAAGCAGCTGGCTATAAGTTGGTTCTGACTAAGTTACTTGGGAAATGAGTCCAAGGCATGAGGTAGAGAGTTTCGGTTTTTAAAGGAGTGTAGGTGCCATCAGATTTATTGAGTGACTCCAGCCTAGCTAATTCCCCCATTTTGAGGACTTTGACTTGCCTGCTGGTTTCACTTAGTATTTCGGTCTTTTTGCGAAAGCTTTTATAAGAGGCACTCTACAAAATCCGACGTAACTCCTTAGGTATCCTTCGTCTGTAAATTTCTTGTTTTCATCCAAATTAGACTTTTAATTTTCTGCAGGCCTGCGTGGAATAGGCGAATTACATGACTAGAAGACGGCGTCACGTTAAACATTAGAGTGATGTTACTTGAGGCTAAAGCCGTTCCTAATGATTCGATTTCAGGCTCAGATTCTGTCCTAAAACAGTCCTAGGTAGAAGCGAAGTCGATTTTATATTTTCAAAGGTTCAAAGAACTTTACCGTAATATATAAACCACTCCCGGAGAGCTATTTCACAAGACAGATCCACAGATCCTTTTAGGTCCAAAAAACGTTCTGTCCAGGATATCAAATAAATAAATTTGGATCAGGGTCTAGAGAGAGGGTGACCTACCTATTGAAGCTCCAAAAAAATTCGTTATGAAGAATAATCCATCGCTGTGCATGCCACATGATTGCATGAGGCTCACTAATTCTCTAGATTGGTAAGGATCAAGTGTGAGCCACATTAGTCTAGAAGTTTTACAGTTGTCTCGATGCGTCGCTCTATGGCTGGCCTTATAGAGCGCTTGAAAGTGTATCATTTGTTCGTTTTGTCAAATCGCCTACTATTTGTTGCTTGAAATCCAGTTCTGGCTAGTTCATCAGCTATGCAGTTCCCTGGGACATCCGAGTATCCTCGAACCCAAATGAGTGTGGTCTTGTGCTGCTTAGCAGTCTCCTCAAGAAATGCGCAACCAGCCACTATCGAATCGAATCTATACGATTGGAACTTATGGATCTGATTGCTACTAATCTGTGTATAGTGCAATATCCGGATATTGGTTTTAGGCTGAGTTAACCAGCAGCTTGATGAATTGGTGCGGTACAGTATGCGATTTTATGTATGAAAAGGTCTTTTGAGAAGACTTCTGGCCGACTTCAAAATATGATTGAATCAGTTATTCGCAAGTTAAAATCTAAGGATATACCACAAAGGATGTCCTTTGAGTCAGGCCAGGCTAATGGTACGTTTCGAGAGTAGTAAAGTCTGCAGAGCCCTATTTTGGATCATAACTGCGTAATTGCAGATACAATACACAAGAGCTCAGAGAAAAGTCATTCCACAGGTGTTCCTTTTCTGGTTACCAAACCACGCTTAGTTAGTTGAGGTCCTTCTCCACTTGAAGGCACCACATAAACAAGACTTTACTTTGATGATGGATTTGAAAAGTGCCCATTCACTTTACATATCCCAGCAAGCTGAGCTGACAAAGTCTGACTGGTAGGTCAATGTCCTTGGACCGCTTGGTTAAATCTCCTCGTCCATCCAACGTCGTCAGTTGCCCGAAACACTTTTCTGTCGAAACGACCATGCTTTTTTTATAGCATTTATACCCCTGAGCCGTAGGAAAGACCTGGCACTATCAGTGTTTTATAGAGCGCTATTTTGGTTATCCAAGAGAGAGCTCTGATACTCAATTGCTTTCTGGGCCCAACAAAATAGCGATTGGGAAGAGTTACTAGTTGAATGATCTCAAAAGTAGTGCCCTTGTATTGACGTTTAAAAGACTGTGTTTCCCGTGTTGGCTTGCGAGTTTTGCACATCAAGTTGAATACAGTCGCACTGACAATGAATCGCCTTGTCACACTTGATATCTAAACTGGACATGGTTTAGTATAATTTTTCACGGAATACGCAGTTATAGGCGGCCTTAAAACTGACAAACATATGGTTGGCATCGGTTTGGAGTTCGAGGGCAACGTCGAAAATCTGCAGTAATGCAAAAATGTAGTCGATGGTCGACTTTCAAGGACCGAAAACACAAACATAAAGGACCAATCAGGTGGTTGACAGAAGGTTTTAGGCGGTTACATTGTATGGCAAAGAAGATCGTAAAGGCGATATCAAATAGACTGATGCTTCTATAGTTGACACAGCCGAGAGGATTTCATTTCTTCAAAATCGGACATACAGTTGTGAGATTCTATTCGTCTAGGATGCTTTTGTCTGAATAATTTGGTGCATGCTCTTCACAAAGTCATCTCCCGCAGCATTGAATAAGTCTACAGCTTGGCCATCAGTACCTGCAGCCTTGTTGGAATAATGTTTGTATATGGCCATCCTTGCGTCGTCTATGAAAATGGCTCTTCCATATCCTCAGCACTGACTGCATAATCGTAACATTTCCGAATGACTTTCCTGCTATAACGTCAATATTCTGGGTCTTGCGCTGCTCGTGCTCTTTTTGCTTCCTTCTGAAACCCCGGTGCTCGTTTTGTGTTTTTAGGTCGTAGCAGGCAACTATAGTCCTCCTTTGCCTTTCGGTAGTCATTGACGAGCTTCGCATTGGCGGTCAATCCAAACATAACACATTAGAGGCAGCACCTCTGATGGCTTGTGGACAGCATTGCTACTGGGTTTCAGGACAAGATGCTGGCGTTGGAGGGCGTCGAGTGAAGTTAAAGGTCACTTGATCGGCAAAAGTCTTAATAGCGTCTTGCAATCGCAGCCTCCTACTGTAAATTTTGCGCACATTTCAAGGATTGTCTGAATGATCAACAAAAGTTATGGAATGTGTCTGCACTTGTTTTGAAATGTTCCGCGCCAAGATTTGGGAGGCAGAGTTGTTGTTTGATAATCGTCCGAGTGATCGAGTTTCGAGCTTTAAAGCCTATACGCCTGCGCAAATTAAAGAAGAGTCTGACGCTGTGCACCATCATTTACCACAGTAAATGTGCAGCTGGATTTAAACGTACCAGCTTGAGTGACGATGGGACGGCCAAAAATTGCAACGACTAACGATAACATCGCTCAAGTTCACCAAAAAGGTCTAGACAACCGTCGAATTAAGGTTAGAGAGATATGTGTTTATATATTCGATCAAAATTTATGCACGAGAAAGCTGATCGACGTTGGGTACCGCATTTGTTCACTTCGGACAAAAATCTTTTCAAATGAATATTTCCAACGCCCTGTTGGTGCAGCTTGGGCGCAATAAATCAGAAACTAGGATACAGCGTTACTACAGGAACAAAAATTCAGTGAAAAGGGGACTGCGAACGAGGAATTGGCTCGAAAAAAGCCAGAGGCTGTTCTTTCGGTTGGGAAAGTGATGGCGACTATTTTTAGGACTATGCCTCATTATTTGATAAACTGAGAGGAGAAATTGTGAAAAAAGGTCCACAATTGCAGAAAAATAAATTTTTTTCGCCAAGACAATGCGTCTTGTCACACCTCAGCGATTTCCATGACCAAAATCTTCGAATTACGGTTTGAACTGCTTGACCACGACCCTTACTCATTAGATCTAGAGCGACTTGGTTTTGATCCATAGGGTAAAAGTTCCGCTCGGTGGACAGTGATTGAGGAGGGGTTGCAGGGACAGTATATAGACTTACAAGGTAACCTAATCAAAAGCAGCTCACAATCAGATCCTACTAAAGAAGCTGCAAGCGAGTTGAATAACCCGACTTTGCTGATTTATTTCATCGGTTGTGGTGACGAATGGGGCCATCAAACATGCTCTTGCTTCATTTGATGACTTTAAGTCGCTCGGCAAATACTAAGTTATGCTCACTGCCGACATGAAACTGGCATATGTAACCGAAATCCTGCCGAACAGTGAGATTAGCCTCTACACAGAAAATCGGAAAAGAGCATGACTGACTACAGTCATGTTGAAGAGCATGGAGAGGATTGTCGAGCTTCATGTGCGCCAAATTGCTTTGCAAAGGCATCCTCCGTCTAACATGCCGTATGAGCGCCAACCTGCAAGATCCTGTGAAAGTGCAACATTGAGGTTGCTTTCGATAAAGCAACTTATGACATTCATAACTCGGTGACAACAAGCGGATTGCTTGGACTGCTGCAAGGCAGATGCAAGGGGCGAATACAAAAAGATGAAAAACTGCGCCATCTGAAATACTATGGCAAATGCAGCGCCTATTTGGAAGCGAATTTGTTGTTAGAAGCAGACTTAGGCAAGAAGTCTTTACTTTCCTGCCTGCGAACAACGTCTGTTAAGGCTAAATTTGCTAACATGAGCCGTATATGCGCACCCGCCCCCACAGAGGAGAAAGATGACGACACAAAAATGGATCCTACTAGCTCTTGGACAAGATTTATGAGCAATGCCCTTGCTATGACATTAATGCAAAGCTAGGATGAGAGGGCATCTTTGGTAGTACTGTCGGAAGGTATAGCCTGCACGACATCGGATTCGGACTTACCTACTTTTTGGCGGGGCGAAACATTGTCGTAGCTAGTATGCGGTTCCCACATCTCGGTATCCATAAGAGGACTGAAGATCTGATCAATCAGCTAGGTTAACCATATTGTGATCGACTCAAGGCACTCCTTCATTATGCGAATATTCCGAGCAGTCAACATCAACTCGGACCATTACCTTGTTGTATCTATGATCGGTTGGCGGATATACCGAACATCGAAAAGGCAGGCTAATACTGTAAGGAAGTTTGACGTCGGACGGCTACAATCGCAAGAGATCGCCATTCTTTTAATCTTTTTTGTGGTCATATGCCACCGCATCAAGTGTCGAAGTGGTAACATTGTCAAAAAGCTATCAGATATGCCGCCGAAACCGCTGGTTTGACGACAAGTGCGCATAAAAAGTGGCGCTGTATAGAAGGACTAGAGCTGCTCACGAGCTCTACGGGCAGAATAGGAGACACGAACACCAGCTTCTCAAAAAGAAAAAGAAGGAGCATGAAAAGCGCGCGGTCGAGGAAATTGAGAGATGCTACTCCAGGAATGAGATTCGGTAGTTTTACCAAAACATACCACAGACACAAACCCCGAACAAGGGAACATAGTAATAGATTCGCAGCCGGTGCGGAGGATTTGTAAAGACCATTTCTGTAGACTGTATAACGGCGATGACGAACAAAATACCGCTATCAGGCAGAATGAACCTGAACATCAGAACTGTTTGTTCAATCTTCCAGAACTGCGCTAACTACAGAGGCATCAGTCTTCTTAACATTGCCTACAAGATTTTATCCGCCGTATTGTATGAACGCCGGAAGCCGTTCATCAAATACCGATTGGTCCATATCAGTGTGGCTTCAGGCCAGGAAATTCCACCTTCGACCAAATATTCACACTACAGCAGATCTTGGAAAAAAATATCCAAATCGCTACGCCCCATCTATTCATCGGTCTTAAGGCGGCGTATGACATCATCTATAGAGACGAGCTATACAGAGCGATGTCTGATTTTGGCATCCCTGCCAAACTCATCCGTTTGTGCAGAATGACGATGGAGAACTCTAGCTGCTCCATCAAGGCCGGTAAAGAGCTCACCGAGACCTTTGATGTCAAAAAAGAACTTAGACAATGCGATGCACTGTCATGCGATTTTTTTAACATCATTCTTGAAAGAATAGTGCAAAATTCACGGGCCAACATAAGAGGCACAATCTTTCAAAAGTCCGTCCAATGACTCGCATACGCCGGTGATATTGATATAATCGTAAGATTACGAAAACAGCGTGATGTCCGTGACCCTTTCTCCAGTATTGAGACGGAAACGGCGAAGATGTGTTTAACCGTCAATGAGGGCAAGACCAAGTATATGCTGTCAACAAGATAGGACACCCAACTGCAACGTCTCGAACAGAACGTCAACCTAGGCAGATATAACTTTAGGGTATTTAAGGACTTTTTCTGCCTGAGCTCCGCTATCCGCTGAGATCAAGCGAAAGATAGCTCTTGGCAATCGCTGCTTCTTTGGGCTACAAAAGCAATTGTCTTTCGAAGCCCTCTCTTGAACAATATAAGTGACCCTGTGTAAGACCCTTATAATCCCAGCCCATGGACTTTACGGAGGCATGGACTTTATCAAAAATGGATGAAGGTACTCTTGGTTGTTTTAAGAGGAAAATTTTTCGGGTGAGTTTTGGCCCCGTCTGCATGGATGGTGAGTGGAGGAGGAAATACAATGACGAGCTATACGGGCTTTACAGCGACATTGACTTAGTAGGAAGAGTGAAGATCCAACGACCGAGGTGGCTGGGTCATGTAGACCAATGCTCCGGTCCGAAAAGTTTTCTAGGGTCAGAGCAGTAGGGAAGGACGGCGAGTCAGGTGGCGTGGCCAAGTAAAGGGGGACCTCAGCTAACTGGGCATGCAAAGTTGGAGGCAACTAGCTAAAGTTCGAACTGGTTGAAGACGCTTGTTGCTTGAGGGCCAGGTCCACAACGGACTGTAACGCCACCTTTAGTTAGTAGCTTGGTCCCACAACACAGTGTATACAAATCATCAATTTTGTAGATAAAAACAATGCTTATGCATAGGACACTAATTGCGGATGTCTACTGCGGCCAATTTGTGGTGGGGGGGTAAACACTGGTTGCCCGCAAGGTGGCGTTCTATCTCCACCGCTAAGTTCATGTTGGTCGAATCGCTGCTTAGTGATCAAGCGTATGCGGTTGACGATTATTGGTGCACTAGAAATGATCTTTCAGGCAATTATCTCAAAACTGAGGTTGTTCTCTTTACGAGAAGGGGAAGGCGACTGGCCTTACTCATTTAGTAGTTAAAGGCATCACCATCGAATTATCCAAAGAAGCTAAGTATTTGGGTGTCATCCTGGATAAAAAAATTGTATGGACTAAACATGTTACGTTGAAACGCTGTAGAGCACTGTCGGCAGTGCAAAGGATCTGTCGGAAGACATGGGGCCTTTCACCGAGAAGGATTCTTTGGATCTGCACAGCTATGATAAGGCCAAACGCCGGTTGTCTGGTTGTCGGTTGTCTCACGGAAATAAATCTCGGTTGCTTTTACCAGACTCCAAAGAACGGTCTGTCTCGGCTGCATGGCGGCTTTCCCCAGCACTCCCGCTTCCGCTCTAGATGCATTGATGAATCTCCCTCGCCTTGATATCCAAAGCCATCTTCTGTTTAAAGAGAAGAGGTCTTTGGTACAATGCACAGGACCTTGCGCGCTGTCGTCCTTTGACTATAGTCTTATTTGGACATGCCATCTGATGCAATGAGACCGGAAGTAGGCTGTGAAAAAAATAAGAAATCGACTTTCCTTGTGCTCAGGTATGATTTTGGCCAGAATACGAGCCAAGAAAGGAATATATTCTCTTTACGGATGGCTCCAAAATTGATTTAGGATGGTGTCTTTCTGGGGGGCGACAACGGTGGATTTCACTTCTCGTTAGGAAAACTTTGGTCTGTCTTCAAAGCGAAGATATACGCAATCCTGATGGCAATGAAGACTAAGTTCACTGAGTTTATCCAAGCCGCAGAGAAGGGAACTTGCAAGGGAACTCAACGTAAGACATATGACCATCCATCGATGCCTTTCAAATATGGGAAACGTCATAGAATTGGGAAAATGGGTACCACGCCACCTATCGAAAAATAATTTTCAGCAAGAAATTGAAGCTTACACTGTACTTTTGTCGCGTAGCAATCAAGAACCATTTTTGAACCGGATCGTTACCGGGGATGAAAACTGGGCCATTTACATTGAAAACGTCGTCACCAATGAGAGAAGACAGACTAGTACAACATCCCAGATATGGACTTCACCCGCTCAAGGTGTTACGTCTGTATGGTGGTCCATTTTGAGCTGTATGTCGCCTTGTAACCAGACTATCACCGCAAAGGTCTACTGTCAACAGCATAGTAAAGTCGACACTAGAGCAGAAACGGCCAGGTCTTGTTAATCGAGGTGGGTGTTCTATTCCATCTGGATAACATTCGCCCTCATATAGCTAGGACCACCTGCAAACAGTTACAGGAATTCGGTTGGGAAAAAGTGGTGCAGTCGCCTTGTTATCTAGATTTTGAACCTTCGGATTCCATTTGCTTCGAAGTCTGCAAAACTTCCTTAATAGAAAAAATTTTAGATCTCGGGATATTTTCCAAGAAGCCCTTGGGGTTGACTTGTCAAAACTTAACAATTTGTTTAGTGACGACACTAAGAAGGAGATTACATTGACGACTAAATTTTTGCACTTGGTGCAAATTAATTAACATTAAACAGGCATTCAAAAATCGCGCAATACTTGTGTTACAACTTGTACATATAGTCCTTAGTATCAACGCCTTTCTCCTCCGTTGGGGCATGTGCATATACGATGTTGGCAAATTTAGCTTACTTTGTTGCAGATTGCTACGAAGCGTTCGTTCACATGGCTGAAACTCAGGACTTATTGCCTGTACCGACAATCATTTGTCTTTTTCGGGAAGCATGAATCGTCAACAGTTGTATCATTCGTATCTAAGGCCTTTGATTGTTAAGTCCAGAAAATGATATCGACTAAGTGGCCGCCGCCGGAATTGATGACCATTCGGGCCCGATTTTTGGTATGTTCCATCACCCTTGCCAGAACTTCCGGCGATAGGTCTTCGCATTCCTGACCGATATTCTCTTTGAGGGCTTCAAGGGTTGTTGCCATAAACCTTTTCACTTCAAAAAAACCACACAAAAAGAAGCCTGGAATGGTTAAATCAGGCGATCTTACCGGCCAGTGCAAATCGCCAAAACGAGAGATTAGGCGACTCGGAAATGCAGCCCTCAGAATTTCGGTTGTGGCTCGTGAAATGTGCGCCGTTGCTCCATTCTGTTGGAATCACATGTTCTCCAGTTCCAATTCATCCAGTTGAGGAAGGAGAAAGTCGTTGAGTATAGCTCTGTAGCGCTCGCTGTCCACAGCAGTCATTTGGCCCGTGGCGTTTTTGAAAAAATAAGGTTCGATGATGCCTCCAGCGTAAACAGCACACCATGCAGTAACTTTGAGCGAGTGTATTGGCTCTTCGTGAGTTATACGCGGATTTTCGGCACCCCAGGAGCGATAATTTTTCTTATTCACATATTTTCGATGAAAAATTGTCTCCCTCCTGGTCGAGATTCAGGATGGCTTGAGCGTAGGTCACATGCGTTTGGTGGTCAACCGCTAACAGCTGATGCACTATCAGCACTTTGTAAGAGAACTTCTGACAGTCTTTTACCAAAATTCTCTACAAAAACCGTCGATTAGTGTCCAATTGCGTAGCACGTCGTCTGGTCGATACTTCGGCGTCCTCTGCGACATCTTCAACCGCAGCTGCGATATTCTCAGCAGAACGGCTGCTCCGGGATCGGCCAGATGTATCAACATCACATGTTGTCCCATACTCTTCTAGGCGAGCGGCTAAACGTGGTAGTGTTTGCCTAGTTGGTGTCGGACGACTGGGAAATCTACGCCGAAATTTACACCGTGCCAACAACGCCGACGAATTATTCCGTAAAAAACTCGTAACAATTATTCCGGGTTCTTTAGGAGTATAGCGATTCATGTCTTATTGGCGTGTATCTTGTATCTGTTTACTTCACAAATGTCAAAGTAAAGGACGTTTGTTTTAGAAGTTTGGTTTCTAAACTGGCAACACTGATTAAACAGATGGTCAATTTGACAGCTGCAAGCTGATTTGCAGTTAATACGTTTTGCCATTTTACGATGAATAGATTAACGCAAGAACAACGCGTGCAAATTGTGCAAAATTATATTGAAAAGCATGGTTCGGTTCGCTAAACCTATCGTGCGCTACGTCCGTTTTACGGTCGACATAGTCGTCCATCTGAGCAAGTTTTTCGGAACACGATGAATCGTACACTCTAGTGGATATAATACGCATCCCCAAAGACGATAAATAGTGCGAACAGAAGAAGTTATTGTCGTTGTGGAGCGCAGTGTGGAGGTGAATCCGAATGAATCGATTCGCCATCTTGCACAGCAATTGGAGCTATGCCCATCCACTTTGTGGAAGATTTTACGGAAAGATCTTCGCTTAAAAGGTTATAAGATCCAGCTTGTGCAAGAGATGAAACGGCGTGACCATTATACGCGTCGTAGGTTCGTTGAACATGATTCAGCTTGATCCTCATTTTCAACGCAAAATTTTGTTCTCCGATGAGGCCCATTTTTGGTTAAATGGATATGTAAACAAGCAAAATTGCCAAATTTGGAGTGGAGAAAACCTAGGAGCCTTTGTCGAGACGCTGGTTGTAAACCATTAAAACTCACTGTTGGTGTGCTTTATGGGTTGGTGAAATCATCGGCCCATATTTCTTTAAGGACGATACCGGCCAAAATGTTACCGTCAATGGAGAGCGCTATAGAAACATGATTCCTGACTTCTTCCTTTCTCAGTTGAATGGCATTGACGTGACAGAACTTGGGTTTCAACAAGATGGCGCAACATGCCATACGGGGCGCGACACCATCAATTTATTGCTGGAAACATTTACTGAGCGCATAATTTCGTGTAGTGGTCCTGTGAACTGGTCTCCACGATCCTGTGATCCACACCTTTAGATTACTTTCTTTGGGAGTATGTGAAGTCACTAGTCCATGCCGATAAACCAGAGACGTTGGATTGGAAGTCAACATTCGCCGTATGATCGCTGATATACGGCCCCAGTTGCTCGATAAATTTGTCGAGAATAGGACTTCACGATTGCGCTTCATTCGAGATAGCCGTGGCGCGCTTATGCCCGATGTCATATTTAAACACTAATGACATAAAATCATCTATTAAAGAAAGCTAATATCATAAACATTAACATTAGTTTCAGGTCCTTTATTTTATATTGAATTTGTAAATCTCTAAAAAAGCATCCCTTACTTCAAAAACCCTGGGTTCTGGATCTGAAGTCCTCTTCAAACCTGGGCTTTTAATACCTTAGAGTGGTTTTGAAAGGGAATAACCAGTTTAAGAGCTTGAACGCAGGCAAGAACCTCGATTCTATCTAGGGAGCTCTTTCACTCTTTCTTTATCCAACGCAAGGAAAGGTTGTTTCTCATCGCTACACTACTAAGTATCTTTACGTACTCGTATGTGAAGTCGGCCTTTCGAAATACCGAGGTGAGCTGTTGCAGTTATTTGCACGGAAATAACTGGACAAACCTTCCGCAATTAGTTCTTCCTCCTGGCTTATGCTATTTGCGACCTGTTCTGGCCAATTTGGCCCCCATACTCGTAGCTAAGTCGAACCAGTTTTCCTTTCGCGATTGAATTTCTAATCGATAGTTTGAATTTTCGTTAAGATGGTAACACTCCCGGCTACCTCGTTTGCCTTGATTTGGATTTTGACGCATGCCACTATACTCGTACATAACATAGTGTGCAGAGTGATTTCGAGGAATGAGAGTAATATATCATCTTTTATCTTTATTATCCTGTAAGTGACTACGTGTATCTATGTGTGAGTATTTAAGTGAAAAAACGTGCTGAATTGCCATTTAATTTTTAAAGATGCCATCCTAAAGGTCTCCACTCAAACCACATGCATGCTAGTGAGTGATATAGTCAAACAAGGATCCATAGATACAGGTGCAGATACAAATATGGAGGGATGTACAATTTTTCAATAAAATAGAAAATACGAGTATATATGATAGAAGCGTATAACGGTATAGGGTGAAACAGGAGAAAAACTGAATGAAAAAGGATATTCTTCCGAGACAATTCCGAGAATAGAAAAAAAAAAATAAAATTAAATATAGGGCTACGGATAGGTGCGGTAACTACTGCTAGTGACTGTGCAAGTATCAGTGGCAATGACAGTGCCGGAGCCGGAGCCAGTGCCAGTGCTAGTGCCGGTCCCTTTGCTCGTGCTACGAGTAACATGCGTTCAACCTGGACTAAAGCGGATGCAGTGATAAGAAGGCTCTATTGATGGGTAGCTTTTTGTTCCGGGTTTTATTATCCTTTCGAGTGTTAGTTACACTACACAATGTGTTGTGGTTTATTTTTTTTTTTCGAATTGTTTTTCTTTCTACGATATTTCTTTATACAGTTCTTTGCTCTTGAATGGTGATCACTCTACAAGAGGAGGGGAGATTCTTTTATCTCTACTTCTAGCTATTCTACAACAAAATGTGTGGACTTATGAGGAGCTGATATGTTAAAGTGATTGTGAGCTTAAAGTTAAAGGACTTTGACCTTTAGATACTGTGAAAAGGTTTTTATTTTTCTTAACTGATGTGAGCAAGATACAAGAACGAAAGTAACAATCAATCCAATCAATTTAAATGAAATTTAAAAATATAAATGTGATTGAAGTAGCGATACAAAAGAGTGTGTCTGTTACATTACCGTTGATTTCCATTTCGGGTTTGGGCTATCCTATTTGAAAATTTTTACCTTGAATTAGTATAGAATTCAAAAATTTCCTTATTGACTAGGGGAATATAAGGGGGACAAACTTTTCTAATTTTTTTTTTTGCTTTTTTTTTAGATTTTTAGTTTGTATCTTTTGGAGTTTAGTTTGTGTAGAGTGCATTAGGAATTTAATATACAAGAGGGGAGGGATTGTTTAGCAAATTGTTTGCTAAGAAAACAATCCAGAGAGGGGGAGATTAGAAGTATTTATTTGTTAAGGGAGGGATGTTGTACATATGTATCTAAGAGTTCTACAACAAAATCAAGAAATTGAAAGTAAATCAAATTTAACTAAAGAAAATTGGGTTTTCGACAAGGGGGTTGTAAATCAAACTAAGTCTCATGGCTTGCTAAATTATTTAATTCTTGAAATTTGTGTAGCCTTAACCACAGAAGTTAGTGGATATCATGAGGAGTTGCGTAGAAATGGTTCATATTCCCTTGTCATGGGGGGAAGTTAATGTATGATAGTTTTCATTCTCAAAGCCGAAGACCTCAGACCTATAAGTTTATCACCTTTCCTTCTGAAAACTTCAGAACGATTGATTGATATCCATATATGATCTAGAGTTGATCCACGACTTTTATCAACAGCTCAACATGCCTACTAGAAAGGGAAGTAATATCCATACAGGAACCATGGGTGTGGAATAAACGCATCTGTCGTTTCGGATGGTCAGGGGCTTCACACCACTTTACGACGAGCGCTCGGCAAGGCTTTGTCTTTGTGTGCCGAACTCAGTCTCATCATCTAAACTTGTGCAATCTTATAACCAAGATTTAGTTGCTGCAGACATAAGCTACGAAATAAATGGAGAATGGTGGCACAAATTCGTCATTGCGTCTGCTCATTTTCCCTATAATTCGTTACCCGCCATCACCGGAGGCAGAACTCCTAGAATATTGTGACTTCAGTAAGATGGGACTTATCATATGCCGCGATGCTAATGCTCAGAAAACTTTTTAGGGCAGTAGCAAATGCAACGTGACAGGTAATCATCTCCTGGATTTCATTCTACTCGTATCATCTGAACTGGCTGTCAACAATGTTGGCTCTCAGCCAACTTTTGTTACGAGTGTAAGACAGCAAGTAATCGACTTAACTTCATCCAGCAGGTATGCTAAGGAGATCTCCATGTCAGACCATAGATATATCGAATTCAGAATCGGATCCGAGGTATCGACCTTGTTGAGGAGGAGCAATTCGCATAAAACCAACTGGACACGATTTAAGGAGGAGCTCGACAAGTACAATAGTGCTCCCCTTGTGGAGACGAATGAGGCGATTAAATAAGCTGTTGGTTCCGTTGATGGCGGCAAGTCGTTTCAGACCTATAAGTCTGACTTCCTTTATGCTGAAAAGCGTCGAGAGAATGGTCGAGATTCATGTGCGTAAAAGCGCCTTGCGAACGCATCATCTGTCGGCGATGCAACACGCCTATCGGAAGATCATGGGAGAGTGCGCTTCGGAATCTTGTAGGCAGAATTGAAGGCGCACTCGAGAAGAAGGAATACGCCTTGATCATTTTTATCAACGTTGAGGGTGCTTTCGACAACGCAACTTTGATGCATGTGTAACTCGGCCAGACAACATGGCGTAGATGAATTACTAGTTTTGTGGATAAAAGCAATGCTGGTGAATTGGACATTGATTGCGGATCTTCGCTGCGGGCAATATGTGGTGGCGGGTGTAAACAGAGTTTGCCCGGCGTTCTGTATCCGCTGCTATGGTGCATGTTAGTCGACTCATTGCTTAACGCGCGCAATAGTTCTAAGATCTATGCGCAAGCATACGCAAATGTATGTGGGATGTGTCACCCACCACACAGTAGAAGCTAAGCAGTGTATTTATCATTAAGTTAATATAATGTTGTTGAGTATTATTTTCAGATCGTCGCCCGCCGACTGTATGACCACCGAGCCTCGCATTTCGGAGTCAATGTTTTATTCCCGCCACATATTGCCATGACTTAATGTCCACAGACGACCCATCTGATTTGTTTACGAATCGAGTTACCGCCAAGCAAAGTCATCGCTTCGGTATCGATTATGAGTAAATGATCCTGCATGATCCGTCGCACAGTGAACTGACCTACATTTGGACGAAGGTAAAAAGCGAAGGCGATTAACTAACAAAAGCAATAATACAACTGTTGTCATTAAGAGGAATAGCGATTGTGTTGGGCCTGGACGGTGGCGCACTTGTGCTGACGTTGCTGATGAAGTTGTGGACATGGTACAATGTACTGAACGGGCTAGGGGTCTGGCACTGGTTGGGATAACATGGCGAGAGTATTCTAGTCCGAGTCTTCAACACGAGCGATCGGCTGACGGCGATACCGAATATTTGTATTTTTTTATCAATTTATTGTAACTAAATAAAGATTATACCAATCCCACATGTATGCTTGTTGGATCGTGTCTAGCGAATATCTACTCTTAAGCGCAGGCAACCCTAGACGTGATCGATGGTTGGTGTACTAGTAATGGACCTTCAGTCAGTCCTCTCGAAACTGAAGGTGTTATCTTTACGAGAAGGAGGAAGCTGCCGGGTTTGACTCATGCAGTATCACCATCTAATTCTCCAAAGAAGCGAAGTATTTGGGTGCCATCCTGGATAACAAAGTTCTCTGGATTAATCATATTACGTTGAAAGCCTCTTGGGCACTGTCGGCCTTCTGGCAGTGCAGAGAAGCTATCCCCAAGACATGGGGCCAGTCAATGAGAAGGGTCCTTTGGATCTACACGGCTATGATAAGGCCAATTATATCCTATGGGTCGGTTGTCTGGTGTAATAAACTCTCGCGAAAAGATGTGAATGCTACTTTTACCAGACTCCAAAGAACGGTTTGTCTGGGATGTATGGGAACTTTCCCCAGCACTCCTGATTGATGAATCTCCCTCCCCTTGATATTCATATCATCATGGGTTGTACTCTCAAAGCCACCTTCTGTTTAAAAAGGAGTGGTCTTTGGTACAAGGCCCACTGGAGCTTTGATGAATTTGCGCGTCGGATGTCTTATGACTCTGGTGATGGACATGCAGTGCGATGCAATGACACTAGAACTCCTGTTGCGGAAAAAATACGATATCGACTTTCCCTGTGCCCGGGACTGGTTTCAGCCAGAATCTGAACCAGGAAAGGAATGCAGTCGGGTCTTCTCGGACAGATCCAAAACCAATGTAAGTTGTGGCGCTGATGTCTTTCTGGCGGACGACAACCTAAGATTTAATTTCACGTTAGGAAAGCTGGCATCTGTCTTGCAAGGGGAGATATACGCAATCTTGATGGCAGCGAACTATATGGCGGAGAACTGGTGATAGGGACGAAGCATTTGCATTTATAGCAACAGCCAGGCTGCGCTTAGAGCTGAACCCTCTTACGACTTCCAAGCTAGTTAAAGAATGCAAGAGATCAGTGAAGGCTGTCGGAAGGCTGAATTTAGTGACCCTGGTTAGAGTCCCAGGTCACAATGGGAACGAGAGAAATGAAATCACCGATGAACTTTCAAGGCAAGGTTCAGAGGAGAGTTTTTCAGGACCGGAACCTAAGTTGGGCCTGCCTGCGTCCTCGGTTAAGGCTTTCTTTGACAGTTGCACAACCCCGGCACAGCTCCCCGGGATGCAGGCAGACTAAACGAATGCTTCCCGACGTCTCTAGGAACCCAACGGCCTTTCTACTGTCCATTAACAGGAAAGACTGCAGGTTGCTTACTGGCGTCGTGACAGGGTATTACACTTTTGCACAGCACTTACATGTGCTTACATGAAAGTGATGACGACACCGCGGAGCACTATCTCTGTGAATATCCGGCTTACCTCGCATCAGGCTGCCGGTACACGGCGCTGGCATGGTGAGTGCTGGTACTGTAGAAATCTTATCAGTGAAGCGCTTACTCATCTTTCTTCTTAGACTGAAAGATTTAATTAAAAGGAACTTTACAAAGAGTACAATGGACTAGTTCTTTGATTGAGTGCTCTGTGCCGACAGAAAAAAAAGTAAGGAAAGTCGGTGGAAACGGCTCTGCATTCACTGGCAACCACGTCATCAAATCCGCAGTCACGACTGCGCTGTCAACTCTGAAGGTAAATGACTCACTTTAAACTGGGTGGCGCTTCTATGTACTATAAGAGGTAGGTACGCTGCAAGGCGGTGTCCTTTCACCCCTTCTCTGGAGTTTGGTAGTCCATGAGCATATCAGTAGCTCCTAGAGCCTAGCACCTAGAAACAGGTGGTGGCAAGGTGGTTGCCTACGTGGATGACGCTGTTATAGCTGGCTGAGAAAAGCATCTCAATATCATTGACCCTCTCTCAATGAATGGCATCTCCTTAGCCTTTCCTGATACAGAGAAATACCTGCATCTTATTTTTTGACAGGAAACTAAACTGGAAACCTAATATTCAAGAAAAAATAAGGAAACCTGCAGTACCTTTATTCTCTTCCAAAAAAGCCATTGGGAACAAATAGCTACACGTGTCGTGAATGAGGGTAGAACTAAAAATATACTGTCAACAAGAAGGGATTATATTTGCAGAAGTCAAACGAAGTCTTAGGCCAATGAGTATGTTGGGTGTTTAGTTAGCTACGGAGGTACCCATGATGCAGGAATAGACGGCTGTGGCACGCTCGCGGTAACTCAGCTCTGGCTCTTTTGCCAGTCAGACTGGGTTTGGAGGAGGAGATTTAACGACGAACCCTACGAGCTACATATACAGTGAAATGGTAAGAAAAGTGGACATTAGAATGAACACCAACTTTCTAGTCCGAATATTCTTCGATTCCAAGCATAAATAGACGGAATCCATAAACAATTTAAAGTGTCCAACTGGAACTAGTTAGCAAGAGTTCGCGCTAATTGAAAATAGTTTAGACTCAGACTGTAGCGAAATCTAAGTAAGTGATGCTAATATTGGATAGCAAATTGACATCCTCGGGCACCGACGAAATATCTCCTGCCTTTTCCCGTCAAGCGTAATTTTCACCACCAATGTTCAATCGAAATTGTCGTCAATATAATCTGCGAACATTCAAAACCAACGCGCATCGGTACTTTTTTTTCTTGGTTAACTAATTTTCATTCGCTTGCGCTGTGTGCAAACACGTACCGTGTACCGTATCGATCACCGATGAGTGCACACGTCAACCAGCGCGGGCGAAAAAGTAATCACTTTTCTGCATACGTCCACGTCTGTAAATACAGGCCAGTTGTTTTGGCGCTTAGTGAAACACAGGTAGATACCCGCCCACACCTCTCAGATCACAGTGATCTGAAGCTACCTGGCTACCAACTAGTGCCACTATTTTTTTCTCATCACGGTCTCGCCATTTATGTGCGTAGTGATGTAGCTTACCAAATTCCACCACAATGTAGTCCCTGTTCCAATCCCGAATTCAATTTCATAAAATTCCATCTCCGTAAGCAAATTATCCACTACTGCTTTATTTACAGAATTGTATCCCTGTATCCTCATACTGAAATCGTGATTACGGGCGATTTCAATATACACAATTCCGGTTGGCTTCGACATTCTGGACAGACAACACCCAAGGACGGTGTGTTGAAATCTTCGCTGCAGAAAAGAACTTAACCCAGCCCACAGACATTTATAGTCATACCGCCAACACCCTGGACTTGTTTTTAACTTCTCAGCCTGATAAGTACTCCGTTGGTGCGCTCGCCCTTCTAGGCTCGTCGGACCATTGTGTCATATCAGCTAAATTCTGGTACACCCACCACACAGTTAGAGAAAAGATTCCCAAAAGAACCGTATGGCAATATGAGAAAGCCAATTGGAGCGGACTTAACAACTTCTTTAGGAATTTTAACTGGTCGTTATGTTTCCTCGATAACGACGTGGATGCCACTGCTAACATGATCACAGAAACTATTCTCTTTGGGATGATGGGGCTTTATCCCTCCTCGGATGTAGGGTATCAAATCAAAAGAAAAAGCATGGCACCACTCGTGTTGTAAAGAGGCTGCCATGGTTCGAAAAATATTTTTTCGGCCCTACAAGATCGACCCGGCAGAGGACCAAAAACTGAGGCAAAAAGTACTAAAATGTCCCAAAGGCAGTAACAATTTTTGGCCGTTCTGCCTCATCGTCCATCCCAACGCTGATTTACAATGACATTCCAGCTGTCAGCACTTTGGACAAGGCCAATCTGCTTGCTGCACACTTTGCGGCCAGCTTAATACTACCAAGTTGTGCTGTGTCTCCGCCTACACTTGACTAGGTCAAATTTTCAATGGGACGAATCCGTAGTAGCAAGCATACTTGTTAACATTCACAAATCCGCTGGTCCAGATGGTATATCTCCCATTCTTCTCGCTTTAGGGCTCTTTCCGAGAAGATGGAAAACAGCATTTGTCCAGCCCGTCCCTAAGAAAGGCGAATCTTTCTCTCTCTCCTCCTATAGACCCATTGCCATCCCTTCTTTCCAAGGTCATGAAAACGCTGATAAACCGCCAGCTAATGAAATATCTCGAAACACAAAAACTTCCTAATGACCGGCAGTACGGTTTTCGTAGCAACATGTCCACTGGTGATCTGATTGCATGTTTCACCGAAAAGTGGAACCAAAGCGTACATCAATCTGGCGAAAGCAAGATAGTTGAACTTAATATTTCTAAGGCATTTGACAGAGTTCGGCATCAGGATTTTTTGTCGAAAATGTGTGCTTCTGGGATCGATGACTCTCTTCTTCGATTTATTAGAAATTACCTTTCGGAACGTTCAATTCAAGTTGTCTTGGACGGTATCAAGTCTGATGTTCACAAAATAAATGCTAGTGTGCCCCAGGGCTCCGTTCTGTCTCCTACACTCTTTTTAATTTTCATTAATCATCTCTTGTCTCCTACTTCTAATCCAATATATTCCTTTGCTGACGACAGTACTCTCTGCTTTTCATATTCGTTACCGGACTCACGCCCCTGCTCTTCGGCTGTAGAACGGGAACGCAGCGTATGTTAAGCTCATTAAATTCCGATATTAACAGCATAACCAATGCGGGAACTATCAACCGAGTGGAATTTAATGCTCCCAAAACTCAGTGCTGTCTGCTGTCATTAAAGCGAAATTTAAGCACCCAGCCGTTGTCCATGAATAGCACTTACATCGTCGAAACCGCAAAACCTCCGATTCTCGGAAAGTGTGTCTATGACAAGTTATTTTGGAATGACCACTTACTCGCTGTCGCCAAAAATGCTGCGAAATGTCTAGGTTTCCTCAAGCAATGTAAGAAGTATTTCACCACCTCTGATCTGGCTTCAATATACTCGTATAAGGCATTCATCCGCCCGACATTGGAATACAATGCTCACATCTGTTCGGGTGCGCCCAAAACATCTCTGTTAGATAGGACTCAAAGCCGTGCGATAAAACTCATAGCTGATACCAATATCACTCAGACAATGGACACCCGCGAATACCGACGTAATACCTCGTATCTCACTCTATTTTAATCGCTATTTCCACCACCAGCGCTCCATTGAAATCGCCAGTATCATTCCGCTCATTCAAACTTTCAACCGTAACACCCGTCTCGATACGAATGCTCGTCAGTATACCCTCAAGCCCATTTTCGGACGTACTCTAAAATACCGTGATTCGTTTCTGAGTTCATGGAATGCCCTGCCGACTTCTGTGTGTCCTGGTCGTTATAACTTACAAACATTCAAAAACAATATACATCTGTACCTGTCCTTTCTTCCTTGAGCGCGCTCATTATAAAAAAAAAATGTTAAAGCAACGCCTCATGAGCGCGCGGTTAATACAAAAAAAAAGTGATTTGTTGAGGCACAGATGTCTTACGATTGTAGCGCAACTCTAGTAAGTAAGATGTCTTAAGGCTCCTGGAAAGTAAGAGCAAAGTTCATGTTAGACCCATAGAGTTTACAAGTATTTTTCTTCGAGTCTTAAGTGACTTAGATTGATATTTCAGTGGACGGATAGTACTCGTATGTCAGTACTCCTTGAAACTTGCTGTGATGATGCTAGAAGATTGTAATCGATGACTTAGCAAGCACAAACTTTTGAATTTCCTATTCCAAGCCGTACCACCTAATAAACCGTTTCTTTTCACACTGAAAATGTCTTTAAATGATTTGAATATGTGTCTTCTATCGCATGCCATACCAACTATACCCTGGACTCCTCGAAGCTATCGGTCAGACAAAAAAAAATTCTAAAATCGTTATTGCACCTCCAGTTGGCAAAAAGGTTTCTCCAAACCACTTCTTGACACATACATGTGTATCTCTATATGAAAAAGCCATAAAATACAAACTCACACAACGATTTCAAACTTAAAAATTTGAATTTCGCAATATTTTACTTCTGGCTGCTTTCAGCCCACAATTTCCCATTAAAATGCTAATGTTGCTTTCCAAAGGAGAACTTCCTTGCAAAGTTTGCATCGCCCTCGCCGGAAAGTATGAAAATTACATTAACACCTACCAGCGTCCGAGAAAATCAATTTAACAACAACAAAAAAAAAAATAAAATAAAAAAAAAAAATTTCATCTCCGGTGGCGTATACGTAACATTTTCTCTTCCACAACGACCCACACAACAAAGTCGTTCGTATGCCACCAACATGCCATTTGCAATTAATAGCTCATTAGGTGTTAATTAAAAAACAGAGTTGCGACTCCTACTTCCTGCCGCAAATGCCTCTTTGTTACGCACATGATTTGAAGGCATTCATGCCGTCATGTTGTCAAGTCGTTCCCTGCGTCGCAAAAGATAAGATACTCGTGTCAATTTTGCTGGCATATCTACTACTGCCGACGCCCTCTGCAGACAGGAAACTCATCCCTCTAAAGGAGGCTCACTAAATAGCTCAACACAGTAATTTTCCCATTAAAATTCCACTCATTACATACATACATATATTTGAGGCACTCGAATTACGACTGGCATAGCATCACATCGTACGAGTATCTCATAGAGCTGTGTAACCTAATTTCACCGAAGCCAAACTCAATAAAGCAAATTTGTGTGCGTTATCCTTGGATTGCCACATTCAGAAGAAACAGGGACAAGACCGAACGAAGCATGGAGGATAGAGCCAAATGTTTCGAATGCAACGTACAGAATGAGTCCTTTGTCATAGGTCACCAAGTCAGCGTATTCGTACAGTTAAACCGACCGGTGCTGCCTTCCATCACAAACTGACAGTAATGAGGAATTTAATTTGATTACACCGATTCATTATCAAGAAGAAAAACGAGACTAAAAGGACGACGAAGAAAAAAAAGGACCCGATGCTGTATCTCTCCCCCGGAAAATAATCGAAATTAAGAGGAAGAAAGAAAAATTTGTCTTAGCAAAAGAGTCTCCGTTGTCATCCTGTTAGTTAGTCGTCCTTCTTTCTATCTACTCGTACAGTAAATCTTCGTTTCCTTTTGCTCATCCTTCTGACCATTGGGAAAATATCCCTGACTGTGTGCCATTGTTCTCAATACCTTCTAGGACAAAGGAATGATGTAAAAACAATTTATACTTCTCAGCGCATACAAATGAATAGTTTGAATCGAGCTAGCGGTTACTAATGGTCCTCTGGCAATAACAACAACATTTTAAAATCCGTAAAAAAGGACATCAAAATAAATCAAGTGAACTGAAAAAAAGGGAAAACCAGAGAAAAAAAAACAAGGACAAACCGGGATAAAGAAAAGAGACATAAAATAACCAAACACAAACATAAATACAAAAGGCAAGGATATACCACATTGTGCAATCAAATTACCTGAATGTAGTCACAGTCGTTCCAGGTCTTAAGGCGCGGTTCGAATTTCTTATCCTTCTCATTTGTGTTAGCTATCTTATTGCCTATTGTTTCCTGTGTGGATATCCAGACAAGATTACCCTTCGGTTGGCGTACAAGGATGAGGGCGTGCTTTCCATCCGGGACATCATGCTGCGAAACAACAAACCAAAACAAAACACCGTAAACAATGAAATAACAAATTTATTTTCTTAAGGTAAAGGATTCTTTAACTGTAAAAAACAAAAAAATAAATGTCGCTTTAAAGGACATTCATTCATTTTGTTTGAGTTTCTTTTGATACTCGTCTGTGCTTTGCTTTCTTCTAGTCGTTTGGATTCGTTTTAATCGGAATTAAAGCTCCTTTTATGGCACACGAATGACCAATAAAGTTAATGGCCGGTAGCTAGTGGCGGTCCTGTGGATATTTGATTGTGGTTGAGATTGAAATATGTGTGGAGAAGAGTGAAGATGAGATAAGAATGGGAGAGTCAGCAATTTAATTTGGTTTTAGTTGTTAAATTCTCATTGTGGGCTTTAGACTCATAATTTCAATCGGATACCGTAGTTCTGCTAGAGGAGAGGCAGGGAGCAAAACTTGAAATCTTAAATACATTGTAGCATGGTGCCCGTGTTGAAGGACAGATCTTTTTAGAGCTTCTAGTATCAAAGGAACTCTTATTGCTCTTAGAAAGGACCTTAGTTCAGTAAAAATATCAAGCCATGGTGTATGGGCACACCTTCTAGCTGGCTCCAGTTGCCTTGTACACAAATCCCATTTAAGCATTCACAGCCATAAAAACTGCGAGGATAGTTTTGCCCAATGGAAGATTTTGAGCAAAATCGTCGACTTTTAGGAGCAGAGAAAGGATGATCGCATATCGCGTTGCAAACGAAATCACCTCTTGGGGATTCCTTATCTTGTCGTAGTGGAGATGCTCAGTAAGATTACTGACTCCAAAGTTCTTTCTCGAGATGAGTCAAGCCTAACATCAAGGTTAGAAACAGTATATGGACAGATGTCAGTAGTGCTTAACGCAGGCACCTGGCGTGAAAGTTCAATTCCACGGCAAGAGAGATCAATATAATGCGTCGATCAACGCCCTACGGATGAGTACAAGCACCATCACCAGTGTCAGTCCAAAGTCGTGGTGTAAAGGATTGAGGCCTATCTAACATCCATCATGGCACCGTTTGCAGTGCAACTTCATGTTCGGCAGACCGACTTCAGTCGATGGCATCCCACGGTACGCCACAACCGTAACAATATAAAATGTACTCGTATACGAACCATAGTCCTTTGCAGCCAGCATGAAGTGCTGAAGACTTTTTGCTTAGATGACGAGAAGCCATCAGAAATGCCATAACCGATGCGCTGGATTTCACCGGCCCACCACCACGTAAACCCCTGGTTTGGTGAAGAGTGTCGGCAAGCACATCCAGCAAAACAACATGCACACAAATCGGCGCTGCACAAAAGAACGAGAGCGGCTCGTGAGCTCTGTGAACAAAAGAAGAGGGAAAAACATCGGCTCCTCCGGAGAAAAAAGAAAGATCATGAGAAGCGCGCAATCGAGGAACTAGAGAGATGCTACTCCAGGAATAATGTTCGGAAGTTTTATCAAAAGGTAATTTTAATTTTGGTGGGGGCGAAAGCCCCCATTTAATCGGCTTAATACAAGCTATAACTTAAAATTAAACTTAAACTAAAAGTTAAAACTAAGGTTGGTTATTCTGATGAAGGAGAACCGATTTGAGGTAGGAAGTGGTGCGGTGGAAGTCAAAGACGCTAGGGTTTGAATTAATTTTTCGTAGCATACGGGAGATTGGTTCGTCCGCGCCATAGGTGGTGTGGTAGGTTGGGAGATAGAAGAGACGAGGGGTACGTAGATTACGTTGAGGAAAATAGAATTGTGAAGGGACGTGCATTCAACCTGACCTGAAAGAAGTCGATGAATGAAGAGAAAGTCGGCTGCATCTCTGCGTTCCTCAAGGGTGTTTAGGTTAATAAGGTTGATACGGTTTTGATAGGGGGGCAGAGTAAAAGAATCATTCCAGGGCAAACCTCGAAGAGCGAATCGAAGAAAACGGCGCTGGATGCTTTCGATTCTCGAGATATGAACGCGATGATATGGGGACCATACTTGACTGGCGTACTCTAGGAGGGGACGAACAAAGGTAATATAGAGGGACCTGGTCACGTATGGGTTGGTAAATTCTTTGGACCAACGTTTTACAAAACCTAGTGCAGAGTTGGCTTTAAGGATTATCCCATCCATATGCAAACGGAAGTTGAGCTCCCTATCACACAAAATGCCGAGGTCGCGAAGAGATTCAACGGAGGAGATAGGTTGGTTGTGGAGAAGGTAGAGTCGGGGAGGAGATTTGAGCCGCTTATGTGAAAAGGTGATGGATTGGCATTTGGTGATATTAAGTTCCAAACAATTTTTGAGGCACCAGATCGAAAAACTATCAAGGTCTTGTTGAAGAAGGAAGGAGTCATGGCGAGAGGAAATGGTGAGGAAATTTGGTATCGTCGGCGTAAAGGGAGACGGACGAGTATTTGATGATCCTATCGAGATCATTTATGGTTAATATAAAGAGAAGTGGACCGAGATGGCTACCTTGAGGAACTCCAGAGGTGGCCAAAATTGGAGCGGAGTGGGCTGACCTAAAACGAACACTGTAAAAACGGTTTTCGAGGTAAGAGGATATCCATTTTAACAGTATGGGTTCAAAGCCGAGGGCAGACAATTTGAAGAGCATTAATCGATGAGAGATTTTATCGAAGGCTTTGCTAAAATCGGTTGCAACTACATCGACTTCGTTGCCGTTCTCTAGGGCAGAGATTGGCAAGGGATACGAATTCAACGAGATTTGTGGTGGTTGACCTACCCTTTAGGCAGCCATGTTGTCTAGGGGAAATAAGTGATTTGCATTGGAAACTTAGAGCTTCATACAAAATACTTTCGAGGAGTTTGGGTATATGGGAGAGTTTAGCGATTGGACGATAGTTTGTTATTTCGTTCTTTGATCCCTTTTTGTGGATCGGGGTTATAAAGGAGGTTTTCCAAACCTGAGGAAATTCTCCTTGTGAAAGGGATAGACGAAAGAGATCAGACAGGGCAAGGGAAAGAGACGAAGAACATTTTTTAAGAAATATGGCAGGGAGGCCATCTGGACCGGGGGTAAATTCGTCATTGAGTTGGTGTAATTTATATTCGATATAGGGGGGTCCAAGATGTGAGAGAGAAGTGGGCCATTGGAGAAGTTCAGTAGGTAACGAAAATAGGATGGATCTGGTACAAAGGAGTCGTTGGTGAAGGATTGTTTAAAGAAGCTGGCAAATAGGTTGGCAATGGTGAGTGGATCGGTTGATGACTTGTTATTGAAAGAGAGGGAAGGAGGGTCATCATCGAACTTTCTTTTCTTTATAAATGACTTAGGGTCATTTATAAGGTTGACTTGCGCATTGTTAAGGTAACGCTGGTAAAGGGAATCGTAAAGTTGGGTGAAATGAAGATAAGCACCAAGATAGTTGGAATAGTCGGACAAGGATCTAGTACGCAGGAAAACAGCCCATAACTTGTTTCTCTTGTTTCGTAAGGAACGAAGCTTGCGATTAGGAGGACTAGTAGATGATGTTTTAAGGCGGGAAAACGGAACGTAAAGGCTGAAAGAATTAAATATTTCTTTATAAAAAAAAGGATAAGGCATCATTTACGCTTAGGTTGTGAAAGTTAAAGGGGGATCTGCTAAGATAGTCACTGATTTTGTGAAAGTCGTAGGATGAGAGAGTTGTGGGAGGAGTGGACTGGAAAGAAGAGTTATGAAAAAATGAAAGTAGAAGGGGGGGGAGGTAGTTGTCGATTGTAGAGAGAGATAGGGGACAAAGTGAGACTGAGGAGTTGAGCTGAGTTAGCATTTGAAGCGATGAAGAACGATTGATCGTCTGATGGAATCCACTGTAGCTGAGGAAGATTAAAGTCGCCGAAAACAAAGATATCGTCAGTAGAGTCAGACAGGTCGATTAAATAGTCGATCGCATCGACAACAAGTTGGTAAGATTCGGTAGGTTGAGCTGGCAGGATGTGGCAACATAAAACGTAAAGGGACTTGAAGGGGAGTGATATTTTTATAGCGACAAAGTCGACTTTAGAGGATGAAGAGATGGTAATGTGAGAAGAGTTAAGGCTGTTGTGGATCGCCAGTAGGACGCCTCGACAGGGGGAATCATCATGTGGGCGGGTAGGATCGTCGTCGCGAAAAACATTAAAAGTTGGGGGGAACAATTCCTGGTTCTTTATGTCGGGAATCAAATTGGTTTCAGTCAAGGCGTAAATAACAAAGGGAAGAGAATGCGATTGACGTAGGAAGCATTGGTTTTAGAGCGAAGACCTCTCACATTCTGGTAGTAAAATGTAAGAGGGATGTTGTGGGGTGGAGATATATGGCGGGATGGTTTAAGTGCTGACGAGGAAGGCACGTTATGGACGAAAAAATTTATCGTGGTCAGCTCGGCTTCGCTGTAGGTGTGAGACTCGTTTAGAGTGAACGTAGTGGCCGAAAGCAGCAAGGTCGTCTGCTACTTTCTGAGGGGACATGCTAAAAATCTCGTGGTACCTGACATAAAGGTTCCTGAGACTGATAGGGTTGGTAGGGAGGCCTTCCTGCTGGATGGATACCATGACGCTGGTTTTGGTCTTCCCTTCGTAGCAGACCGAGTCCGATTTGTCGTGTAGATAGACGAGAAAGAGACGAATGTTTTCATATATCTTTCTCTCTCTAAGCCTAGAGAGTGCATAGCGACTTTCTGTAGTTCCATTGGTTTGCTGGGTTAGTTTAACTGTGGGGGGAAAAAGAGGATCAAGAATAGGGGCAGTGGAGGAGGGAGATGGAGATTCGTGTTTGGATATGGAGTTGGGCGCCGGATGAGATGTTGGGTTTAGGGTATGGGAGTTAATAAAATTAGGGTACTTAGCTCCAGTTTGTAGGTCGAAGTTAGGAAATGAGTTGTTTGCTGGAATCGGTGGCGTAGAAGGTTGAGAAGGGATAATATGGGTGGTTGGGGTTAAGTTGAAAGAGACGCGTTGGCGCGGGGGCTTGGGTGGAACATTGGAAATTAGCGGACTAGAGGATTGGTGTGTAAGGGCTTTGTGTCGGATAAGTGAGGAGGGGGGACTAAAATCGGGGAACAAATTCGTTTTGAAGCTCCAGTTGGGATCGGGATTAGAGCTTCGTTTTTTATTAGCGTGCTTTTTAGTTGGAAGGGGGTTTGGGAGCGGTCTTTTTTTAAGCTTATCGTTACGTTTATTTTTAAAATTTTGGTTGTCGTCGACACGTGGGTTTTCTCGTTCCTCAGAGCATTTGGTGATACTTATCTTCCCAGGTTTAGTGGCCTTACCAGGGGAAGTGGCGAATAACCATGAATATTTGGTTGGGATGCTGATTTTGAAGCTGCAGGAACTATTGGAGTCAGCAGGGGAAATCATCTCGCACTCGCTAATGGTGATGGCATAATTTCGGTGAAAGAAATTCCGCACCTAACTAACATCAGCGTGTTGAGGAGCCCCTTCAACGTAGAATGCTGTATGGTTTCCCTCTTTCAACTTTTCGAGTCGGCTTTTCCATTCGGAGGGGGTCCATGAAGTTCCGAATTGTTTGAGCAGTTTGCGTGGGGCGGGGGCGGGCGGGATAGGCAGCGCGGTTTCAGTTTCCGTTGTTAGGGCGGCGGGAGGAGTATTTGAAAATGACTCCGTGTCTACTAATTCATTATGAATTGAGACATTGTACGGGGAACTAGCTTGGGGTTGAATTTGATCGGGGATTCCATCGATTTTGTGGGAAGCCAATCTCACTTCTTTACCGATTTCGGCAACGGTCAACCGAGTTGCTATGAGTTCCTCGCTGACGTCTATTATTTTTAGGGTTAAGTCATCGAGCGTAGAGTCTGATTGATGCTGGGTGGGATGTATTGTTTTGGAGGAGGATTGAAAAAGCAAGTCGAGATCAGTACGGAGAAGATTGATAGAGTCGTTTATGTGTGTGAGTACGTTGGATTTAAGGAGGTTGGCAAAATTTGTTTTGAGGAATGCTTTTAATCCATCCAAGTGATACTTGATCACTTCGCTCTCGTTGTCGTGATGAGATTGATTTTTGGACAGATTGTGGATCGCTGTCAGTTGCTTTTCTATCATTCTTCCTGTGGACTTGTGAGCTTCCACATTACTGTCAATGCAGTTTACTGAGTCTTCAATCTTCTCTATTCTGTCGAGAATAGTTCTGCTAATATGATTGTTCTCGGTTAGCATCGCATTGATAGACTCGTTATTGCATTTAATTGCCAGCATAACGTGAGTCAAGGTGATCTCTTTGCACTCGTCGCAGTAAAAATTGAAGAGACTGCAATACTCCTTGAGGTAGGTAATGGATCTCCGGGTTAGTCCGATGCATATGGCATGGAATGATTTTCCGCAGAGACCATTGCAGGCTACCCATTCCGCGTTGGGGTCAACAATTGAGCACAAAACACTAGCACAGCACTTTTCCATTGCTTTTTTTTATTTGGGCTACGAACACTTATTGACACAATTAATTTTTGTTAGGGTTATTTTTTTTTTTTTTTTTTGGGGTGCAAAACTGGCACAGGTGAAACTAGGTCGACGAACAGAGACGGGAAATATACTGAAATTTACTGATTCGGCAATTTACGGGGCTTTGAAGGAAAGCGGAAAAGTAACAGAATTCGGTATACAAGAGAAAACACGTCCGCACAGGTTGACAGTCAAACTGAAGGTGAAGGTAAAAAGATGGTGTCAGGATAATAAGACTCGAACAGAAACCTGTAGAGATGAACAAGGGAACCTTGTAGTATAGTCACAGTCGGTACTGAGGATACGGGTAAACCATTTAGGCAGACTAAAAAACGGCGAAGACGACACAAATTCCGCTGTCAGGCAGAGTGAATCATTCAATATTGACGATTAATTCCTTCCACCCGACCAAAATGAAGTGAGGACAGCAATATCTAAACGGAAATTGAACAAAGCCGGTCTGGACGGCTTACCCGTCGCACTATTAAGACTGCAGGAGATGACTTAGTAGAGAGCATACACCATGCCTGATGAATGGAACCTCAGCATCGTTTACCCGGTTCACAAGAAAGGAGACCCTCTAAACTACACCGTCTTCTAAACATCGCATATAAGATCTTGTCTGCCGTATTGTGAGAGCGCCTGAAACCATCTGATTGGACCCTATCAGTGCGGTTTTATGCCCGGTAAGTCCACAATTGACCAAAGATTCACACTAGAGATCCTGGAGAAAACCCAAGAAGTTCAGATCGATACTTACCACTTTTTTATCGATTTTAAAGCCGCATATGACAGCGCCGAGCTAGACAGGGCCATGCCCAGTTTTAGCGTCCCTGCCAAACTCGTCCGCTTGTGCAGGATGACGATGAAGAAAGCTCTCTACTGCATGAAGATCGATAACGACCTAATTGAGACCTTTGATGCCAAAAAAGGATTTACGCAAGGCGACGCACAGTCATGTGACTTCTTGAATATCATACTTGAAAGAGGTATGCAAATCTCACAAGCCAACACACGAGATACGATCTTTCAAAAGTCTGTTACTTGCATACGCCGACGATATTGCTATTATTGCGAGTAAACGAGGGGAAAACAAATTATATGCTGTCAACAAGATGGGACACCCAACATCGACGAATCGGACAGAATGTCACAGTATACAACTAGAATTTTGAGGTAGTAAGAGACTTTGTCTACCTCGGCTCTGCTATCAAAACGACGTCTCTTCAAAAATCAAATGAAGAATAACTCTTACCAATCGCTGTTTCTTTGGGCTGAGAAAGCAACTGTGTGATAAGGCCCTCTCCCGAACAATTAAGAAAACTATATATAAGACTCTTGTAGTCCCAGTCCTGCTCTGTGGTTTCGAATCAAGGACCCTCTCTACAGCGGATGAAGATATCCTTCGTCGTTTTGAGAGAAAAATTCTTCGTAAGATATTTGGTCCCGTATGCATTTTCCGATTTCTGGAGGAGACGATTCAACGATGAACTTTACGAGCTGTACCGCGACATCAACCTGGCCAAAGAACTGCGCATTGGGCGTTTGAAATGGCTGGGATATGTAGAGCGAATGAACACCAACGTTCTAGCCGGCAGAATCCTTGACTCTAATCCGGAGGGATAACGCAGTAGTGGAAGGCCTCGCCTTGGGTGGCGAGCGCAAGTGGAAGGGGATCTGAAACAACTTGGAGTGCGCAACTGGAGGCAGTTAGCTAAGAGCAGCGGTAATTGGAGAGGATTATTGATTGAGGCCCAGGTCGACCCCGGACTGAAGCGCCCCCTCAGTAAGTAAGTACTAACCATAAGATGTTCAATCTCAGTCGGCCTAAATTTTCCCGAAATTTTGGGTATAACCTACAATCACCATGATACTCCCATGAGCGAACCAATCGCACGGTAAAACTGGAATAAGATTCAGGGGCTTCTGACCTCCTGTGGTATCAGAATATAGCTCGGTTTCACTACCAACAGGGCACTTACAGCCCAGGACTGGCGCTATCGATCATACACCGTCACATCCAATGATAAGAAAATATCCACCAGCTTTCTATCTTTTTGTCGCCTAAATTGTTTTAAAGGCTACTGATCCTTTCAAATTGCGCTTTGTCAGCGAACACCCAGCTGGTGTCGCAGGTTTTGCAATAAGATGCCCAAGAGCTTGAAAATTGCTAATGTCCAAATAGAAGGAACATACGCACAGAACACAATCTTCAATCTTGCCGTCTTGTTCAGGTCGATGTGTGATGTATGAATGCATTTATATAACGATTTCCGGTTAGCAAAAACTCCAGGCTGAGATTAAAGCTCAGTTGAGCTAGCTCTCCGCATACACTAAATACATGCCTTAGGAAGCCCTACCATTTTCGCCTGCATCACCCTTTCCGCTACATTCAGAAAGGAATGCCTTCCACTCACTAAGTGACGAATTGTCCAACTCCCATGGGGTAACTCAGTCGTTACCACTCAGTTAGAGTCCCTTCCTAATCCTAAGAGCAATGATAGCACGATATATCGTTTCCAGGTCAAGTGGATGCACTCCTAGCACCACCTGTATTGCCCCGGTAGAGACAGTGTGACACACAGGCAGACAGACAAGTAAGACCAATCTTTGGCAAACAAAAATCCATCGACGACCCACTACGGACATAGTTGTACCAAGCCGATTCCCCAAATGTTGCATAAGCAACAAAAAAGCAACCGTATATAATACGTTTGGCACCGTCCCTTCTGATCCACAGCATTGACCAATTGCTCCAGGCATCAAATTCATACGCTTACCCACTGTTATGCCCATATGCTCACATCATTCAAAGGTATCGTGGGAAGCCGGCTTGCTGTCAATTTGTCTTTTGGCAAACTTGACACAGTTTTATCCCTTGACACACTCGCAGACACACTTTCACCCAATTCAGCGACAACTGGCAGCGCTTTCGCTCCTAATCTTTCCAGTTTAGCCCAGAACTGACCTTCCTGAAGTAGTAGCAGATTGTTCGTGCAAGTGAGCTGGCATTGATGCTTCATACGCCCGTCTTCCAGGGAAATAGCCCTTCCAAAAGACAGTCCCTTGTCAGCCCTTCTCATGCAACCTTGTTAGGATGCTTCACCAGTTTACTATATGGACAGATGAACCGATACGAGCTTTGGAAATCAGACAATTCAGATTCAAGTTTAGCCTTCCCTTCGTTTCTTTCTTCGCTATTAAGAATGCTTCATGACATTATGCTTTGAACACCACTTCAAGTATTTGGCTTCCTCGGTCACTCTGTTAAGTCGGTCGCTTTGAGGCTTTATTTTACCATAAACCTTCTGAACAGTTTGCGGTTTAGCATACACTAAGGACTACATCACACGCGATTGCTGACCAATTTACTACTCCATTTCATAATCGGTGGAGAGGGAGGGAAACATCTATAGTGAAAGCCAAGGTACGCTTAAAGCATTACTAAACGCTCTCTCAACTTCCAATGGATTTAAGTACCCTTAAAATGCTTGCACACAACGCGGGCGAAGGAAAATCAGGGAGAAAAGAAAGACAGATACCAATGCACGTTGGTTTTCAATGTTCGACGGTTATAATGACAAGGAAAAAGAGAGCTCGGCAGGGCATTTCATAAGCTCAGAAACGAATCACGATATTTTAGAGTACGTCCGAAAATGGGATTTAGGGTAAACTGATGAGCATTCATAGCGAGACGGGTGTTACGGTTGAGAGTTTGAAGAGACGGAATGCTACTGGTAACTTCGGTGGAGCACTACTGATGAAAATAGCGATAAAACAAAGTGAGGCAGGAGACATTACGTCGGTATTCGAGGGTGTCCATTCACATTAACATCATCTATGAGTTTTATCGCAGGGCTTTGAGTCCTATCTACCAGGTGTAGATATGTTTTAGGAGCACCTGACCAGATGTGAGCATTGCACTTCAATTTTGGGCGGATGAATGTCTTATATATTCAGGCCCGATCAGTGGGGGTGAAGTATTTCTTACATCGCTTGAGGAAACCTAGACATTTCGCAACATTTTTGGCGACAGCGGGTAAGTAGCCATTCCAAAATAATTTGTCATAGACAAACTTTCCGAGAATGGAAGGTGTTCCGGTTTCAACGATGTAAGTGCTGTTCATGGACAACGGCAGGGTGCTTAAATTTCGCTTTAACGACAGCAGACAGCATTATGTTTTGGGAGCATTAAATTATACTCTGTTAGTGGTTCCGCTGTTAGTCATACTCTTAATATCAGAATCTAATGAGCTTAACATACGCTGGTGTTCCCGTTCTATAGCTGAAGAGCAGGGACGTGTGTCAGAGAACGAATATGAAAAGCAGAGGGTACTGTGGTGGAATATATTGGATTAGAAGTAGCAGACGAGACGGATCATTGATGAAAATTAAAAAGAGTGTCGGAGACAGAACGGAGCCCTGGGGAACACCAGCATTTGTTTTGTGAATATCAGACTTGAAACCGTCCAAGACAACATGAATTGAACCTTTCGAAAGGTAATTTCTAATCCATTGAAGAAGAGAGTCATCGATCCCAGAAGCACGCATTTTCGACAAAAGGGCCTGATACCGAACCCCCCCAAATGCCTCAGAAATAACTTGCTTTCGCCCGATTGATGTGCGCTTTGGTTCCACTTTTTGGTTAGACATGCTGTCAAATCACCAGTGGACCTGTTGTTACGAAAGCCGTACTGCCGGTCATTGAGAAGTTCTCCTGTTTCGAAATACTTCATAAGCTGACGGTTTATCAGCGTTTTCATGACCTTGGAAGGAAGGAGAGAGAGGAAGATTCGCCTCTTGTAGGCACGGGCTGGACAAATGCTGGTTTCCATCTGCTCAGAAAGAGTCCTAGAGAGTAGGATTGATGAAAAAGCTTACGCAGTGGTTTTGCCAGCGTGGAAGAATACCCCTTCAGAAGAAGGGGAGATATACCATGTGGACCAGCGGATTTGTGAATGCTGAAATCTTTAAGATCTCTTGCTACTACACGAGTGCGAAAGTGGATTTGTCCCATTGAAAATTCGACATAGTCAAGCGTAGGCGGAGACACAGCACAACTTGGAAATATTGAGCTGGCCGCAAAATACGAGTATGTAGCAAGCAGATTTTCGTTGTCCGAAGAGCTAACAGTAGGAATGTCAAGGTAGATGAGCGTTGGGATGGAGGATGAGGCAGAATTTCTAATATTTTTGACGAACGGCCAAAAATTGTTACGACCTTTGGAACGTTGTAGTACTTTTTGCCTCAGTTTTTGGTCGAATTGAAATTTCACACGCTTGAGAAAGAAAGTCAGTTCTGACTCGTTTGAACTTTTTTCGATTTTCCTCAGTTGGGTTAGTCCTATAGGACCGAAAAACATTTTTCTAACCCTGGCAGCCTCTTTACAACACGAGTCGTACCTTTTGATTTAAGACCCTTCATCCGATAAGGGATAAAGCCTCTCATACCAAAGAGAATAGTTTCTGTGATCATGTCAGCAGCGGTATCCACGTCGTTATCGAGGAAACATAACGACCAGTTAAAGTTCCTAAAGAAGTTGTTAAGACCACTCCAATTGGCTTTCTCGTATTGCCATACGGTTCTTTTAGGAATCCTTTCTCTAACTGTGTGGTGGGTGTACGAGAAACTAGCTGATATGACAAAATGGTCCGACGAGCCTAGAGGGGAGATCACATCAACGGAGTACTTATCAGAGTGCGAAGTTAAAAACAAGTCCAGGGTGTTGGCGGTATGACTGTCAACGTCTGGTATTCGTGTGGGCTCATTTACAAGCTGGGTTAAGTTATTTTCCGCAGCGAAGATCTCAACACATCGTCCTGCGGGTGTTGTCTGTCCAGAATGTCGAAGCCACCCAGAATTGTGTAATAACAATTTCAGTATGGGGATACAGGGATACAATTCTTTGTATGGAACCAGACAGCGCATCAAACCCGTTAAAGGTCGAATTGCTGTCCAGTTTAGGCTTCTGTAAATAAAGGAGTAGTGGATAATGTGCTTACGGATATGGAATTTTAACCACATGAAATTGAATTCCGGATTGGAACAGGGACTACATTGTGAAATGGCGAGACCGCGACGAGGAAAGAATAGTGGCACTAGTTCATAGCCAGATACCTTCAGATCAGAGCAGTCTGAGAGTCGTGGGCGGGGATCTACCTGTGTCCCGCGAATTTTGACTATATCTACTCAAAATTCCCAAGTCATGATAAAGAAAGACAAACACCGACGTTACTAAGCACAGCTGTGAAGTAAAAATTCAGAATTGGTTTGCCGAATCAAATTGTTGTAGGTGTTGTGCCCTGACAACAATAGGAAGCAGAAACAGCACACCAACAAAATTCGTATCCACAACCCGATATCCATCAGTTGTTATATACGAGTACGTTTAGTCACGCGTTGTATGACAGCAACTATAGTTGCTGTAGTGAGAATCAAGGTGCGCTTAAAGCATTACTGGACCGTCTAATAACTTTTGAGCTACTTTAAGATGCATTCAGAAGACTAAATACACTAGTAGGGTTGTTTCGGTCTCAGGTCACAGAGGGATCACGGGAAATAAAACCGTCGGTGAACTTGCCTGGCAAGGATCAGAGGAGAGTTTTTCAAAACGCGAAGATACAATAGTTCTGCCTGCGTCCTCGGTTAGGACTAATTGATAATTGGGTCTCATATGAGAATAGCTACAGATGGCATGACTGAAAACATTTGTTCTTTTATTACAGCTTAAATCGTACCATGCCTTTTCGATTGCTTTTATACTTTTCACCTAATGAGGGATAACGTATTCCACTCCAAAGATAATAGTGTTTATGACCAACAAAGCAAGAGGACAACGATGAGTTGAAGCAGCTTAGTAAGTCTTCTCGTATTGCCAAATTGAGTGCTCCATTCCAATAGAGTAGAAGTTCCACTTCGAGTTGTGATCGATGCAAATAAAACAAAAAGTTCATTCGCTACTAATGCTTATTCTACGTGCCCTTTTCTACAGAGGAGGAATCCTTAGAGGCGTATGCTTTGAATATATGGTAGTTGTACACCACCCTATCTATGCACACCACACCTGACTGCTTCTTCCACAAATATGCATGTTCCATGGAACTGTTTCGTGAAAGTCGTCTGTCTGTCAGTCATTGGATTGAACTATCCCCTATTCATGATTTTTCACACTTTCTACCACTCTTCACCTTCTCGAATTCCAAAGAAATCCAACATGGAACTGGCCTAAGCGAAAATCGATTTTACAAAGACTTCTGTTTATGCGGGATATAGATAGCAGTCTGCTGGTTATTCGATCCGCTAAGAAAAATTGTAGGTCCTGACCCTGTAACGCTCATTCTTCCATTATATCTAGGAGTCATCAGAGCTGCTAAACATTAGCCTTCTTCCATTTAAAACGAAAGTATCCATCCACTTCTTTGAAGAAAAATGAATGGTCAATGCGTCACATTGTCGGATCGTTCCGTCCTTTCAGTTATATCCCATTGCATTATGTAACGCAATAGTTCCTGTTACAAAATGTCTAACGAAGCAGCTAAAAGCAACTGTGTCATAGGTCACCGACTAATATGCAACTCAACTCGAATTTCCTTCACAGTTCGCAGTTCAAAAACATCAGCCAACCAGTCAGGTATAGAAGAAGTCGTCAAACAAAATACAAAATGCCATCTTAAGTTCCATCCACCATTGCACAATTTTCCGACAGTGTCTTTCATTCCGCTTTCCGTTTGACTGGAGTTCTAAAACTTTTCCTCCTTCCAACCAGTTTCGGTTGGTTGAATTTTGGAAAATGTTTCTTTCGTCCTTTTCGATTTTTCTCTCAGTCAACAGACTGTTGCAATGGCAATCGTCAAAAGTTGTCAACAAATATTTTCATTAAACCAGCACACAAGTGAAAAAAGGACTCCTACTCCACCCCCATAAGGAGATAACTTTTTGACAAACAAACATTTCGATCGTATTGTATTAACTATTCGTATTCATCTTCTCGGGATGTTATTCAAAATTTTTGTCCTTTCACAACAAAAAAAATTACTTTTTTTAATGGGAGGGGGACCCTACCTACCTACACAATTGTCCCGGTAATTACAAAAGTTTTCGTGGCTGAAGGTTTTTATTCAACCTCACACCACACATGTCTGCGAATGGATACATCAGAAGAATGGTATGCAACTCACCTGGCGCACCGCATAGTAGCAAGTCAAGTTTCTCGGATAAATTCCAGGATAGTTGGGCGATTGAAGACGACAAACTTTCTTATCACAATCTGAGAATATCCTTGAACAGTAAGTTCCCGGGATCAGATCTCCTGTGAAGACAAAACAAAAAATTCAAAAAAAACAAAAAAATTATAATCAGATTCGAATGAAACCATATCCTTGCCCGCAATTTGTACTCACCTAAGTAATACCTGGGTTCGGTGTAATTCTGATCATCCTTAAGTATCGCCTTGTCGAGCATACTCCCAAAGGACTTATCATTGGCATATGAACTGAATAAACTGAAATCCTGTCCATAGCGATCGGACCTTGCGCCACTGGAATTCGTGAAATCCTCAATGATGTTTTGATGTAAAAAATTGCTCACATTGTACCAAGGGGTAAAGTCTAAAAAAGGATTATCACAGGACGAGAAATACAATAATAATAAGAAAAAATAGGATTTTGCGTTGTTTTTTCCGGTTTTACGACCACCCCATACACGTTCCAACGAATTATTGAAATGAATCCTTGAGAGGATTTGCTCGAGAGTCCCTTTTGTTTTTTTTTTTTGTTTGGGTGTATCTCTCATTCAGCAGTCCTCATTCAATTGGATACGGTTGGATGCCTTGCCGTAAACAATTCATAGCGCTTACCTTCTAGCTTAATCCCTCCATACCGTGTGACTGCACTATCTCGTGACAGGACCTTATAACGTATACGAAAGTCGAAATTGTATCCGCTTTGATCTCGGGCAAGTCTGTTTATGATAGAAGAAGAACAACACAAGAGAATGAGGATATAAAATTGCAAATGGCAATAATAACTTGGGGGTATCGGATTTAAATCAGCATAAGGGTCCAGCAGTGGAACATTAAAAAAAAAAAAAAAAAAAAACAAGAAAAGAAAAGAAGAAAGGATTCTCCATTGCTTTGTCATGTTTAGGGTTTGTTGCTATTGATCTTTAAGTAGGGTCAACATTGGAAAGGTTAATAAAACAGCGCCATCAAAAAAAGGACATTCGTTTTATGAACTGGACATTTGGAGAGATGAGAGAAAAAAAAAATCTAATCAGACTGTTGAGCTGTTGAAATGGGCTCGGGATACTTTTCTCCGAAGATGTTTGAAGTATCTGATGGAACGGAAGGTGCTACACCATAAAGCCGACAACATGTTTCGGTTGGGTAGGCTTACGATTTGAGTTGTTAGTTTGTTTAACCTTTACGGATGTCTCTTTTATGAGTCTTTGTAATATTTTTTGAAGAATCCTGGGGGTTTAGGTGTGAGTCGACTTCCAGTTAAACGGTGATTTATGTTCAAATTGTGAGCTAATGAGTGGAAGTGGCCGTTATTGAAGGGGGAGTCATCCTGAAAATAGTGGAAGGACTGACTGACAGCCATCTTCGTCAGAGCATAGATCCAACTTTGCTCTCAATTCTCTTCTTCTCAACAATTCAGTTGATTTGTGGAATCTGTAGAAATTTAAGTCGCAAGGAATATGTCATGGTGGCCTTCCTTGACACTGAGGGAGCCTTCAAAAATTTCAAAGTAGAGGTGGTTGGGACCTTCTCATAAGAAGGATAATTCTTAGTTTGAAGACAGTCGAGGCGCACAAGAAGGTGGCGCTCTCTCTCTGCTTCCATAGAACATGGATATAAGTGAACCACTTAGAACTACCGAAAAAAGAAGGCAGTACGATGTTGCTTATGCTGATCACATTGTGGTGGATATTATTTTGAGGCCAAAAGGTGTCTGGACAACATTAGAGCGGGAAACTACTAACTTCCTAAACCACAGTTGAGTTCAGTAGTACAACGTTTCTAGTTCATGTCGAGTGCTTGCTTTACCCCATTGTGGTAGCAACTCGAAACTCAATGTGAGTAAGGACTCAACGTTGGATAGAGGAAGAGCGGAACTCCAAATGGAATTAACTGCAGCAACTTTACCTGATGATCCTCTCTCAGGTCTACTTCAATATATTCAAAAACCAAGTCCGGAAGGGGCTTTAGATTCAGCTGTCACGACAGAAGTGGACGTACGGGGCCAATTTGCCTTCTTTCACCACCGGATGTTTAACAACCTGGATAAGGGTAGCCACAAAGGGCCACGGCTTAAGATTATTCGTGAGGTAAATTTCTCGGCAGTGTAGAAACGAAACAACTACGGACAACCAAAAGCTCGGATAAGAGTGATGAGACCCTTGAATAACCACGGTACTCGGAAAAGTCAAACGATCTTAGGTTCTGCACATGAAATGCTAGGTTCCTTACAGATCACGTTCAACCAAGTACCTCGCAGAGATCAAAGACTGTTATTAAGCAGACCTAACCATTATTCAAGGACATTGATGGAATGGGCATAGTGAAAGACAAGGAGCGGCTATTTGGATGTGGATTTGCCATTGGAGACGCTTACACCAATCCGCATCAAGACTGGATACGCCAACATCAAACATCAGGTCTGTAGTACCAAGGACTGTTTTTATGAGCAACTCGACAAGACATGTGCGGAGTACAAAGCAAATTCAAAAAGCAAGAACACCTTTGGTAGCAAACTCTTCTAATATGGCAAACACGACACCTACGATAAGGGATCCAGGTCTATCGACTTCGCTTCAGGGTGAAAAAAATTCTCAGTTACGCACGAGGTTTACGTATCGAGAGGTTCATAAGGGAACCTGACGGTCTCCTGCTCAATCTGCCCCCAAACCAGAAGGGCTATAGACGCCAGTATTCTGAATGTCCGAACGTACAATGTACATGTTACATATGCCGCAAAGAAGAGGAAGTACTATGTTAACCGTTAAGCCCTCTGACGATCAAGTGTCCCTTAACTTTGCTCGAAGGCTTCCGACGCCAGCCTTTTCTCACGAATAAGCCATAAGCCATCAAGGTACCGCTTCTGATGTGCTACGTTTTGAGCGAATTTAAGTTCAACAAGGCTGCCGGTCCTGGCGACCTAGGTACTGAGCTGTTCAGGGCGGCGGAGGATGACTTTGTGAAGAACATGCACCAGAGGCCTTAGGCCTCCCAAGCCTATAAAAAGAAAAAAAATAATTGCCATGAAAACAACAGCGTCGAATAAGAAGGACTTAACTGTTGCGACCAATGAAAACTTGATAAGGAAAACTGGGCTAAGAAATGTAAGAACTCTTAATAGACCAGGTGTTCCTCCACCTTGCGGAGTCCCACAACGCTGATATAATCGCCAAGCAATAAATGCGATGGGATGGAATGGGCTGCGATATCTTTAGTGTATATTAGGATGTGGCTTTGATATCGAAAGAAGGATAAATTCAAACGATTTAGACCCATGCGCTAGGCACTGGTGACAATCCATATCAGAGCTACATTCCCTAACATCAGCCTAATATGCATACATGCCCAAATGTAGGAAAAAGGCGACGCTACCATGGAAGGCTTTTAAAAAGTCCTAGAGGGAACTTATGGGCAGAGTTCCAAGTACGGCGTAAAAACTGCACTCAATGACTTTTATGCCAGAAACGGAAAGGAGGGCATATTCAGCATGAGCCATGTGATTCAAAAGCCTGCCAGCAAGTGGATAAAGTTTGCAAGTGGACGAAACATTGCCGTATCAAACACCAGTTTCCAAATCCTTGAATCCACGATCCAGATTGATCACACTGAAGTAGGCGGAAGACATACATTCAGTATTCTAGACGGCTAGGGTGCCAAATCTTGATCCGGACTGCTACTTAGTATTGTAGTAGCCATAGTACGTGAGCAAATATCGAAGGCAGTACGCTTACTCACTTACTTAAGTGGTGTTACAGTTCGAGGTGAACCCTAGTCTGAACTAACAAGCATTTCTTTGGCTGATTTGAGGTGTCAGGAAGGCCTAAGAGTCAAAGATCCTAAGGCTCCTAAAGAACCCAAGTGAGACCTCGATCTACGCGCCAAAGACAATCCACCCGTGGTCTTTTCGACTGCGGCCGGGGCACGGATTCTGGAGGCCACACCCGACATACTACACAACCTCTCCGCCGATTTCGGCGCTGACCAAGGAGCTGCTGAAACACTGATTTCGACGACTCCTGTGGCTCTTTCTACGACACGTACGGTAGATTGAGCTGGAACGATGGAGAGAGTACCGGAGAGGCCTTACTTGTTACGGTTAAACTCCATCAGAATAGACCAGTGGTTGGTCAGGGTATTGTTTCTGATGGCTTGTCTCGGAAAACCGAAAAGGTGGAACGGTCTCCAGAAAGGCCACACCCTGAAGGACTACCGTCTAAGGGGCAGCTGAAGAGGGAGACGCGAGGCAAATGTACGGCGTAATGAGATGGCAAGTGCCGTTGAAGGCGCGAGTGCTAAAAGTTTCACTCCTCACACTTCAGCAGCGAGAAGTCGAGAGAGAAGCAGGTCGGTGGAAGGTGACACTCACTCAAATCGATCAACCTCTCGGATCTGAAACTGCACCCTCTTCTTCTGTTCCAAACAGGCGGACTGCCGCCCAATTATCGAAGCTTCGCCCATCAATGGCGTTGTCTAATAAAAAGCGGTGGCAGAGCATATTACTGGTCTTATCGTAAACATCTGCAGATGACGCCACCGAAGGTTGCTACGATTTGATCAGTTACAAGTTACCGGTCATAGGTCTTGTTGGCGGCAGGACCACCGGTAGTCCCTACCAGGACTTAAATAACGGTACCATGGCAGTTAGTAGCCCCCCGGATTTCAGTCCGGGCTTGACCTGTTGAGGTAGGCCCCCTTGTGGGAGCGTCATGGTGGCTGTGGTTTAAACCCAAATCGCGGGAAGAGTTCCTTGGTTTGACCCATTGTAGAGTAGCAAATAAGTACTGGGTGCTGTGACCCTAAGAGCAGCAAGAGGTTTTAAACCGGCCTCGACTCATACCAAGGTTGGAACTTGTGCCTCCAACACAGTTCCGAATTGGTATCAAAAGATTGACGGAGACCGATGGCAAGGCGCATCCTTGCTCCCATGGATGTATGGGCATCCCGTAAACATAAGTCTACATAACAGGTGGTTTACGTTAAAAACCTAGAGACTATGTTCCAAACAGGGCCAAGAGGAAGAAAGTTTTCATCACTCCTGTCGATGGGTCTCTCCGTGCACGATGCGCGGATGAAACCGGTTCTTCAACCAGCAAAGGCTGCAACTCCGATGGACGGCCAAAGGTCATAGCTCTGATCGGCGGAAGTCGGCCAAAGCGGTGAAATTCCCGCTGAGAAAAACTCTGGTGGTGGTTTACCCAGCGTATAAGATCCGGCTGAAACCGGTCCTGCAACCAACACAAGTTGCAGTTCTGGCGAACGGAACTTGGATGTCGCTGGAAAAAGAACCTCCAAAAAACTCCTAAACGTCAAAAGGGACGAGATCGGCGCACCTACAAAGACGCTGTTATCTCTTCTCTGGCGCTTCGAATTGGGAAGGCTGGCAATGACAACAGTCTGATCGATGCTGAGTGCAAACACTGTGTCGATCAACTGTGGGAGCTAGCCAAAGCAGAGAATGTTTGCATTCAAGCAGAGGGCTAGGATAAGGAGAACGGAACTCTTAGAGTGAAGTGGTCCACGCAGCAAACTTTTGAATGGTTAAACAAATCTGTGCAGAAAATCCCACCCCAGGAAACCAAAACTTTCGAGGTTTTCAGACAGCCGAAACTGAGTTCCGGGTAACTCAGAGAAGCGGGAGATGTTTTGACTGAAAAGTGGAAAATCTACCCTCACAAGGAGAGAAAGAATGGGGAAAACGAGGACGGCTCTTCTCTTGTTGTGGGCTTAGACAAAGTTTCTGTCGAGACCATCAATCTAGAGGCAAGAAAAAGCTGCACTGGTGAACACCAGCACTGTTACGTTTGCAGAAAACCTTTCAACCAAGCAAAAAGCAAAAGAAAAATTGACAGACTGGGATTCATCTAAGGAATCCCTCAAAATATATAAAAAAAGATCTGAGGAAGGCAAAGCGACAATCCTGGAGGTCTTTCTGTGACAAAATCACGGAAACCTCTGAGGCATCGCGGGTAAGAAAAATCCTCTATACAAATCCTACGATGCCTAGCTGTTTGAAAAAAAAACCGACGGCTCTTGCTACTGCGCATCCACTCTCCAGGCAGCTCTTTATCCATGGCCAGAAGCAACCCAAATGGTACTACTGCAACCATAACCAAAATTCATGGTCTGGTTACAAAAGACAAACTGCTTTGGCTGCATAGCTTCAAGCCATACAAGTCTACTGGTCCGGACGGTATAATACCTGCCGAGCTACAGACGTCCTCAGATATTATTCTGCCAGCGCTAGAAAACTGTGTAGAACTGATCCACATTCCACTATCATGGAAAGCAGTCAATTCCCAAAGCTGGAAAATGTTCTCATGTTGTCCCAAAGGACCTCAGACCTATAAGTCTATCATCTTTTCTTCTGAAACTCTAGAACGATTGATTGATATCCATATACGATCTAGAATTGATTCACGACTGTAGCCTACGGCTCAACATGCCTACTGTAAAGGAAAGTCGGTGGCTCTGCATTCACTGACTAGCCATATCGACCGATCTCTGCAATATAAAGAGTACACAATGGTTGCTTTCCTGGACAGAGAGGGCGCCTTTAACAACGTCAACATATTCGCAATTACGACTGCGCTGTCAACTCTGCAGGTAGACGACTCACTTGGGGAGTTGATCAGTCTTATACTAAAAAGCAGGATAATCAACTCCAAACTGGGTGAGACTTCTGCTAAAAGATGTGTCAGCAGAGGTACGCTCCAAGGCGGTGCTTTTTCTCCCCTTTTCTGGAACTTAATGGTTAACGAACTGGTGATACCCTATGCGGGTAATCTTCCTATAGCCGTCTCAGGTAAGCGCCTTAATACCATTAAAGAACTCCTTCAAGTAAATCCCAATAGATTAACCCGTTGGGCAGATCGCTGTGGATTGGGAGTAAGCCCCCACAAAACCGATCTTGTCCTCTTTCCCAGGAAATATTGTATAAAACTCCAATTATAGACCATCTCTCAATAAACGGTACCAGTTAAGTCTTTTCCGATACAGCGAAATATCTGGGTCTAACATTCAAGAAAGAGCCAAGAAACCTACATTAGCTTTATTCTTTTGCAAAAAAGCCCTCAACCCACTGGCCATACATCTCAGTCATAAGATCAATACTCACCTACGAGGTTGTTGTCTGGTGGACGGCCTTCGACAATGCAGTCAGTTGCAATAAACTAAGCAGAGTCCAAAGAACAAACAGCATGTCTATGTATAAGCAGAGCCCTACCTTCTACTCCCTCTGCGGCATTAGATATTCTGTTTCACTTGCTATTCGCTATTCGCCTCATAGCAACTACACAGTGGACAAATAATTTATTTGGCCACGTTAATATTCTTAAAATATCAGGAACCCGCACAGAGAATATCGATTACGCCATACCTGGACTTTGGCTTGACAAACACTTCTATGTAATCTTCCCCTCTAGATCCTTCTGGGAGGAAGATGCTTTCATAGAGGACAAGTCAATTCACTTTTACACAGATGGATCTAAAACCGATAGCAGAGTTGGTGGCGGTGTTTTCTCAGATAAGCTAAATCTAAGCCTCCCTTTCCGTCTTTCAAATCACTGTATCGCGTTCCAGGCGGAAATTTTGGCGATTAAAGCAGCTCCGTTCTGGCTGAAGAAAAACGTGATATCTGCAAAGGATATCCGCATTTTTCGGATAATCAGGCCGCTATCAAGACCCTGGATTCAGTCTCAGTAAATTCTAAAACCGCCCTTGAATACCGATCATCTCTTATGGAGATGGCAGAGCAGTTCAACCTTCACCTTTGTTGGGTGCCGGGCCACAGAGACATTCCAGGGAACTGTAGAGCCGTTGAACTCGCCAAAATTGGAACCACTCTACCTATTCTCCCGGAAAGAGTAGCATAGGTGTACCAATCGCTACGTGCAAATCAATACTAAAGCTGGATGCCAATAAAAGAACAGACCTTAGATGGACTGTTGGTCCAACATATCTAGCGACCAAACAGATCTGGCTAAAACTGGATCTGAATCGCTCTGTGTCTGATCCTTCTAAATAAGGAACATCTCAGCGCCATCGTAGGTGCCATCACTGGACACTGCCTCATAGGCAAGCACGCAAGAAGGCTTCACGCCTTTACAAACGATTCCTGCAGAAACTCCATGGACGAGGAAGAGGTGGAGACAATCCTCCAACTACGCCCTCCAGCTCTCTCCCAGAGAAGAAAATTTCATTTAGGAGCTTTCTTCTACAACGACCTAAACGATCTAAAAAATATAGACGTAAACAGTCTTCTACGCTTCATCATAAGCTCAAACTGGTTCCATGAGTAAGAGGATCACAGATCCACGTGGCATCACAATGGGCCAATAGGCCTAAGTGAGTTGGTATTTCCAACAGCCGCTCTTACCTACCTACCAACGAATCGAATAGAACGGCACAATAGTCTTCAATTCCTACCCGGAGAAACAATGTATTAGATATTGCGCATAAGTGGAAGCGGACCTGAACTGAAATGTGTAAATAAAGGCAAAATATTACTCTGAATGGAGAGATTTATAGTTGACATCCAGGACCATCCCGGACTGTAGGGCCATTTAAGTTTGTAATTAAATGAAACTATCCCACAGCAGAACTTCTTTCCAGACCTCTAAATTCCAACAATAAAATTAAAAAAAAAATTCTTTTGTAAAGCTTCAACTTACTTGTTCAATCTTACGGTGAAAATCAACGACCTGGTCTCACTGTAGAACAGCACTGGTCCCCAAGATGATCCACACCACATTCCACCAATGGGTGTCCTCGCTGACTCCGAGATCTGCATGAATCCATCTGGACATCCGTCGTGCACGTACGAAGTGAATCGTCCAATAGTAAAGCTATCCAGTGTTACCTGCAAGAAAGTAATATCAACGAAACGTAAACGTAAACGTAAACGCTTGACCAGGTCAAGACCATAAAATATTCCAGAGATACGAGTACGCTTTTAGAATTTTGGTTTCTCACATCACAATGCGGCTGGTCTATGGAAGAGCATTCAGCTTCTGTGTTCACCATTAGACCGGTTCTCCTCCTACCCCACGAGAAACTAAAACGAATGATGCAATCCATCTGGTGGAAGTATGTGCTAATGTTGTAAGTTATTGCCGTTGAGTATCGTTTTTCTTCTCGAGAGATGCCGTATACTGGAAGCGTATCCGTGTGCTTGTATGTGGATACGAAGGAATAGGCTTCCTGCTGAGGTGGCAGGATAATAAAGTGGCTTTAATATCCGCTTCCTTTTCACACACACATACACATTCATGTGAGAATCTGATGTGTGATGTGATGCGAGCTGGATAAGTACGTGCCTACGGCAGTGCATTGAACAACAAATCCATCCGTGTTGGCGTATTACATACCTGACCTCGGTTGCTATTATTGGAATTGCAAAGCTTAGAATGCTCCAGAAGCTCAGGGATCACCAGAAGGAGAATGAATACCACGAGGATAACTGACATCATCTCCAGTGTGCGCATTGTGGGGCAAACACACTCTCACCGTTCCGCATGGCAATAAATGAGCAGATACTCGTATCTTGCCAAAAGGAACCAACTGAAGAAAAATAAACGAATGCGAAATGTGTTGTCGACACACGGGTGAAAAGAAATGATTTTTTCCTCGGGATATTCGCTTTTATAGCACACACCATTGCTGGGGTAGCATTCACCGGGATCAAATGCGGATACACAGACTGATATGGGAGGATATAATGGAAAATATTATCTTTGCGCTCTATGACGTCTAAGAACACTATTTGGGGGTGGGAGAGTTACGAGTAAGATTGGAGTTACAACTTTATCCCACGCATTCGCATGTGGATGTGTGTGTGTGTAAAGGATATAACCTCTTGAGGGCAGTTTCTACCTTTTTTTCTTTTCTTCATCGCTGACATTGATATGGATACCGACTCCACTCCTCTCTGGACTTACGAAAAGTAATTTTTAATTTTTTGTGCAAACAGCACACGTACGTACCTGAACGACGTCACCATGAACCCCGCCGGCTGCAGTGAATGTCAGGATACACACATATGGAATCTTATCTTGCTTAGGTCGATGTAATTCCAGCGAATAAGTCATACCAATGTCGCCATAGTACGTCTTATTACATCCTGCAAAAAGAAGAGACACAAATTAATTTTTATTGCTGCTCGCAAAAGTATCTTTTACAATTGAGGTCACAGTCGGACATTTTCATTATAAAAACGGACGAGGGGGGAAGCTGGGCTCTTGGATGCCTTCGGTGTGCTGGCCATCCTGTGTATCCTTTCTGTCCAATCAACGGATTTCGGGGACGATACTGTAGAAAACGTGCCAACAGACAAATGGAATCATAATTGTGCTGATTCGTGTTCTCAGTTTTCATTGCGTTAATTGAAAATTGCATTCGACTAGGAGTAAGAGAAGAAGGACGACGACGACGACAAGGACGAAGGGTGAGAAAACTCCATATTCACAGCTCCAAATGGAGGATGGCTAGAGACCGACCAATAAACGGATGGACGGATGGACAGGACTATGGATGCATTGTGGTTATTTCGTTGTTACTTAATTTGATCCTTTATAATAAATTTTGAATGAACGACGCGTAGTTGTGGTAAATGAAAGCGTGCCGTGCTGCTGCCGTTGTAATTAAGATCCCGTTTGTCATGCGACGGAAAGAAGAATGCCGGGAAGGATAAAGTCTTATGAAGAACACGAACAAATCGTTCGGGAGGTGGAAATTCATTTATTTCAAGAGAAGACTAATTAGTGGACAAGTGGGGTGGCTTTACTGGGTTCTACTTGGAGTGGAGCTTCATTAAGAGTAAATGGAAACTTTAACAATGGTGTAATGAAGAAGGACTTGACACAATGCAGTCCTGTGTAAAGCAAATTGCTTGGTCTTTCAATTTTTTGTTTATCAGCTGAATGAGCTGGGGGTAGGTTGTGTTTCTCGGCTTTCATGCAGAAAGATACCTTGAAACAATTCTTTGTAAAATGATCGTGGTCGTGGCCTGAGGTGGGGAGAGAGAGAGGTGGGCGGTCAAAGCCGGATTAGTAAATGGGAAGGACGCTGCAGCATCAGCAATACTCAGAATAAAGCATCTGAGTGCTTTCAAACTGGCGATTGCCAACACGACAATTGTTTCTTTTGAATCCTAGTTGACACACACCTTCCAAGCTGCAGGTCCTAGACGGCTGCGGCTGTGCAACGAAACCTTCAGAAGTAAAGACTTATGCGTAGGTCTTGAGACAATCCATGTAAACAACTGTAGCTACACTGTATAGTTTTAGCACACTGATCAAATATAAAAAGAAAAGACTTTCTGCAACCCACGCCGTACTACGTCTTAAAAGGAAAAGATGTCCACTGAAGCTTCTCCAAATCCTGGCACAAGCGGTAACGAGAGTGAGCAAATTATGAACAACTCTCAACAACACGATACCCGGGAGATCTCGGCGCTAAGAAATTTAAGCTTGCCAACAATTTGGCGCATCAATTCTTCACTCTGGTTTGCACAAGTGGAGGCACAGTTTCACAGCCACCTCATACTCTCTCGGACTCTAGCAAATTCAACGCTATTATTGCAACATTGGAACCAGAAATTCTCAATGAGGTGGGCGATTTTTTCCAGAAGCCGCCGATCAAAGATAAATATGTAACATTCAGACAACAGCTAATTTTAAAATTTTCAGAGTCGAAAGAACGGCAGTTAAACAGGGTGATGACCGTCATAGAATTGGGAGACAAACGACCGTCAAGTCTCTTACGAGAAATGCGCAGTTTAGCCGGCGAGAACGTTCCCGACGGCATGCTACTAACTCTTTGGATGAATCGTATGCCAAACCACGTTAGAGGGATACTGTCAGCGAATCTTGGGATTCCTCTCGCAGCGCTTGCTGAGATTGCAGACCGGATCATCGAAAATATGTCTGGTCCAGCGGTGTGTTCTACCCAGATTGCAGAAGCTACTTGCTTCAACGAAGTTAATCAGCGATTTACTGCAATGGAGGAAAGGCTGTCCACATTAACAACGATGGTTCAGGCTCTGTCACATAGTTGCACTGTATTCCAGAGGCAACGATCTCAATCCCGACATCGCAATAGCCCAAATAGCAATTCACCTAACAGAAGCACAACACAGCGTACCAATAAATTTTGCAAATATTACCAACGGTTTGGCAACGACGCTAGGAAATGCCAAAAACCATGCGGATACTCTGCACATTTAAACTAGAATCGCAACGAGAGTACCGTTTGCATGTGTTCGACAAGAACATGAACCAAAAATATCTTGTCGAATCCGGTTCCACCGTTTCTGTTTTACCTCGTCAACTACATTGCAATAGCCCATCATCAGATCAGACTCTATATGCGGCCAACAATACACCAATACTCACATACGGCGAGAAAACTCTCACCCTGAATCTCGGTTTACGGCGCGCAATTACATGTAACTTCAACATCGCTGATGTTAGGACTGCCATCATCGGAGCTGATCTACTTGGGTTGATCATCGACCTCAAGTGAAGACACTTAATCGATGCTAAAACATCAGTCACAACATCTTGTAACGTCCAACCTGCAGCAGTGTTTGGACTGTCAACTGTAGATGCCCAACACCCGTATAAGGACATCATTGAAGAATTCCTGAATATCACTTCATCCTCGTAAACGCATGTTTTTCAAAAGACATAGATGACCTTCTTATCTTTTCAGAAACCGAAGAACTCCACCGAGAACACATACGTGCAGTACTTCAGCGGTTAAAAGAACATGACTTAAAAATCAACATCGGCAAGTGCACCTTTGACAAGCCAGAAGTAACTTATCTTGGCCGTTTGATAACTAGTGCAGGTTTTAAACCACCACAAGACCCAATTCAAGCCATCCTGAAGTATCCAAACCGACTACGATTTGCTATCGTATTACTATCGGCGATACATCCCAAAATGTGCACATATGCAAGCACCCCTCAACGAATTTTTGAAAAATTCAAAAAAGAACGATCGTCGGCAGATTTCTTGGACATCTCCGGCAGAAGACGCTTTTACGCAATGTAAAGAGAGTATCAGCAAAGCAACTATACTCAGCCACATTGACTCCGAAGCAGCATTAATCCTGATGACAGATGCCTCCGACACTGCAGCTGGGGCCAAACTAGGACAGCTGAAGGACAAACATCTCCAGCCGATCGGGCTCTTCTCATGTAAGTTCATAGAGACACAAACTCGATACTGCACCTAGGACAGGGAATTGCTTGCTATATACCTAGCAGTCAAATTTTTTAAACACCTTTTGGATGGTCGTCAGTTAACCATCCAGACAGACCATAAGCCGCTAACATTTGCATTCCAGCAAAAATCGAATACGGCATCTCAACGTCGACTCAGACAGCTGGACTACATTTCGCAGTATACTACTGACATCGTATACTTGTCTGGCGATAATAATGAAGTTGTGGACGCATTATCACGAATCAGCGCCATTTCCATGCCACCAAAGATAGACCCTCAGCTTTTACAAACCGCACAGCAGGACGACATAGAACTAAAAGATATTTTGAATAAATCTACAGATTCATCGCTCAAACTGCAAAAACTCACAATAGATCTAGATTGCCAAATTTATTGCGTCATATCAACCAACTTCATCCGGCCCTATATACCACAATCGCTACGTCGAACAGCTTTTAAATCTATACACAACCTTTCCCATCCAGGCGGTAGATGCTCCAGTGTCCAGTTTCGCCAAAAACACGTCTGGCCGAGTATAAAGAAGGACGAGTTACAATGGTCTCGCACTTGCATACAGTGTCAGCGTTCCAAGATACACCAGCACAACCGACTGGATCCGAGCACGATTTCTCAACTGGACCATCGCTTAGACCATGTACACATCGAGGATACAGGTATTGCTTAACTATGATCGATGGATTCACGAGGTGGCCGGAGGCTGTGCCTCTTAACGACATTAATACAGACACTGTAGCAGCAGCATTTTACACACACTGGACTGCGCGTTTTGGATCTCCGAAAACCTTAACAACGTACCAGGGTACGCAGTTCGAGTCAGTGTTGTTCAATGCAGTCACCAATATGTGCGGTACCCAAAGTATACGGATATCACCTTACCATCCACAGCCCAACGGAATGATAGAACGTCGGCACAGAAGTCTTAAGGCGGCACTAATGTGTCACCCAAACACTAGATGGACGAGAACACTTCCAACGGTACTCCTGGGACTTCGGACTGCATATAAAGCTGACATCAAAGCGTTTGCAGCCGAAATGCTGTACGGAGGCGTAATCGGATTACCAGGTGAATTCTACACTAAGGGAAAGGCTGCTTCTAATCCATAGGCCTTCGTGGAAAACCATCGCTAGAACATCAGGAAATTGCGGCAACGTCAAGTAGCTCATCACAACAGCAGTAACATGTTCGTGCTCCCGGGATTGGACAAATGCTCACATGTCTTCCTCTGTTGCGATGCTGTCCGGAAACTTCTTGAGCCACCTTACTCTGGACCTCACCCAATCGCCAAGAGAATTACGGATAAACTATTTTCGCTCAACATTGAAGGGAAACATCAAAACATATCCATCGAGCGTCTTAAACCTGCACATTTGGATTTGGAAGATACTAGTCAATCACGAACTAAAAAGGTGGCATTTGACGTTGCAGTTTGCAATTCGTGACTTTGCCACTGGAGGGGGATACACTGCCACACTCCAGTATCAGCTCTACAGTACCATCCGTTTGCCTATATTGTCAGCACTGTTTCCTTAACCAGCACGTCGAATACAGCTTGAGAGGAGACAGAGCGTTTTTAAAACAGACTACGCAGTTTGAGATTCGCAATTTGTAACACGCAGATGTAGGACGTATGTAAAATTTAAGAGAACAAAGATTATCTTTTTTAGAGATAAACTTCGTGTGTTTTGCAAAGACCATACAACTTTCAATAAAAACATCAACAAATCCCACGGATACGTTTTCCCGTAATGTTGACTACACTGTTAGTGTTAACAAGACCACGATTTGTGGAGATTCATCTTTTTGGGCACGAAATTACTCGATGCAGAGGTATGTTGCTGTTATTCCTGCTCGATATTCGGATCTACACGCGGAATGTTTAGACTCTTAACAAACCGCGTGCAGCCGAACTACCAGCGGGGTTATAACCGCCATCTATGGAGCGCAATGGGAAGTAAAACAGTGATACCTACTATGGAGAACAAGCCTTGAACTTCAGGTATATAAGCGAATGCCTGACAACGATTCGCAAAGTGTATAATTCCGCCAACATAAGTCTCATAAACGACCACAAGCCGACAAAGGAGAGGGACGTCTTTACAGCAGACTCTAACTACGAGCTCGTCGACAAAACATACGAGTAATGCAGTAACATACTCTTATGACGTGAAAATCGTAGTTGGCTTGCTAGGCAAGGAGCGCGTTTTTGGTAACACAGTGGGTAAGTACAGCCCCCACAGCATCATCTCAGGAAACGGAGACAGGCTTACTGATTTTGTGGTAGCACGTAGTGTAAGTATGGCTAGCACATAGTTTCCACAGCTTGATATCCATAGAGGGACCTGACTGATTTCTTATCAATTAACCGTCAACCAAATTGTTCATATTGTGATGAACGCAAAGCCATTACCATTGTGAAGAAATTCAACGCCGAACGGGTTATAATCGCAAGAGACCGTCATGGCCCTTTTCAATCGAGGCTCCCTTAACTTCCCGATGAGGTTAGCATCAAACGCAGAAGACCGGCGGCATCACTCCCAGGTGGCATCAAAAAGGTTTCCCCTGGTTTCCAACCCGTCTCAAAAAAGCAGTTCCTAGTTCAGTAACAAATGCCGACAGGCAAATTTGAATGAACCACGCAATCTGGACGAAGACAACATTTTCATTCACCAGGCCAAGATGAATTCATGACAGCAATTTCCAAACTGGTCCCGGTGGCTTCACTGTCATGCTGTTTATATTAAAAAGTTGGGATTGGATATGGAACATATGATGCATCAACTCATTTCCAAAATCTGGGTCGACAAAAGTATGCTCGACGAATGGAACATCAGCATTTTTGTCTGATCCTAAGGAAGGGAGATATTCTGCACTGCAATAAACTACAGGAAATTAGGTCTACTCAGCACCTTATGAGAGCTACTAAAATCTTTCGTTAACAGTCTGATCGGCCCTTGTTAGTGTGGTTTTGGCCCAGGAAAGATCTTGGAAAAAGCCTGAGAGCTCCAATACACATCTCCTATTCATCGATTTCAAATCCGTATATGACAGCATCTAGAGAGACTAATAATTCAGATCCGTGTCTAGTTTTAGCATCATTGCTAAGCTCATTCGACTATACAGGATGGCGATCTAGAGCGCACGCTACTCCATCAAGATCGGTAATGACGAAACGTAGGCCTTTAATGCGATGCATTGCCGTGGGATAATTGTGCGAAACGCACAAGTCAACTCCAGAGGCACCAACATTCAAAAGTTTGTTCAGTTACCCAGTTACGCTGGTAATGGGCAGAACATAGCAAGCTGTCAATGGAGCGTTTGCGATTATTGAAGCCATGAAAGCAGAGCAGCATAGATGAGTTTGGCGGTCAACGAAAGAAAAATAAAGCATATGCTGTCAAAGCATCATGGTAGGCAGTTACAACTTTGTGGTAATAAGTGACTTTATCACAGTCAAACTCACTAATTACCTCTTCTTTGAGTTTAGAAGGCAACTGAGTAGCGAACTTTGATCATCCCAGTCCAGGTTTACGTAGAAGCTTGGACACTAAGAAAATGCTTTCTGCGCTTCGAGCGAAAATTTCTTCCGGTAATTATCGGTCCCACTTGCATTAATAGAGAATGGAGGAGACGTTTCAATAGCAAACTGTACTGTACGGGCTGTACAGCGATGCTGACCTTTTCAAAAAAAGCTCACATAACCTGGTTTAGTTGGTTAAGTCACCTTGAAGGGAGATGCCAGCGCCGCGGTCCGGGAAGTTTTCAATTCCAACTCAGAGAGACAACGCAGCAGAGCATGACTTAATCTTAGATGGCGCATGCAATTGGAACGGGACCCTAGTCAACGTCGTGTTGAAGCACTTCGATAATGATTTGAACTACCAGAACATTTCCGATAAAAATCTGGTGGTAGATGTCCATAACATGGGATATGGGAGTATCATTTTTCTCAACTGCTAATCCGTGTCAGCATCCTTGAGAACGACAGATGTGGCACAGCGATGTGTTTTACAGCGGTTTTCTAAGAAAAGTCTTTCGAATCTCCACTAGGGTGTCATTCGTATAGTTGATGTTTACTCCGAGGCAGGTAAACTCGTTAACCACTTCGAAGTTACTGTTGTGACATTTTGTCCTAGGCAGTGGACAAATGCTACTCTGTTTGTTGAGAACATGTACTAGGTTTTGTCCTTAAGGCCAAATGGTTTCGCCTGTTTTCCGATTGCGCTAAAAGCTTCTATGAGGCGACTGATGATGTCAACGTTGTGCTTGCCGGCTTTCTTCATCAAACCGGGGATTTGTTGGTGGTGGTCACGTCGTCCATCATATCACGTTGGCATCATTGCCATTGCCAGGATACGCGTTCGGCGAAGAATCTGGCGTCCTCTTGCGATTGCAGCTTTCTACTTAGATCTTCTCACAGTAGTAGTGCTTCTTTGTTATGGTGCATTCGCACCTTGGCTGCATCAAGGTAGTAATCCGAGTCAATATTGGCTGCCCCGAACTTCGGACGTCCAGAATACTTTAAGCATGCCTTATGTCCATCGCAATTTGATCAATTTGATTCAACGTGTGATGATCCGAAGGCCGCCATGTCCCTTTGTGTACTCCTATTTTGAGATGAGGAGACCATGTGCTTTCTATGGAGTTATTTCGTCCCGTCGCAAAGTCAATAAGCTTAAGTCCGTTGCCAGATGTGGTGCCGTTTAGGCTATGCTTATCAACAGTTCTACAAAAGATGTCCCCTTTTCATATTCTAGTCCGATTTTAACGTCATATTTAGGACATTCCTCATAGATCTTGTTGTGAAGATCGTAGAAACATTTTTGTCTTCCATGTGGCATGGCAGCATATTGTCGTAAGATGTAAGATGTTTGCTCACGTGTCTGAAGCTCAAGTCTTCTTGCCTTAGTCTACCGCATATGTCAAATCCGCATTCGAATTGGCGCTGATTCTTTTCCCAATAGCAATCACCGTAGTATACTCGTATGTCACAGTTTTTCGTCCTCTCCTTGTCCGGCCCATCCATTGGACTTCTCGGATAGCGATGATATATGTATGCGTGATAGCAGTCGAGGGCTGCACGAAGATCGAAGGTCAACAGTGAATCCGTTTTTATCCAAAGCCAATAATTGGTTCGTCACATCTTTTTAATCTCTTCCGTATGGAGTTGAGAGCCCTATGACGGCGTATACGTAAGTAAGTATCTTCATACCTTGTTTCGAGATGGAGATTACGTATATCCTTATGACTCCGTTGAATGGTAAAATCACTGGTTCGGTCTTGGGTCTATAGTCGCAATGGGTTCGTAGAAAATGTGAGTGGCAGAAGGCTGTTTGTAAAAATCGGAAATTGGGTTAAGAGTGCCCTAGTTTGCTTTGCGATCAACACAATCGCTTTTCGTGTGACTAATTGAAATACAGGCAGATGCTTCTTATCCCTCTAAATGCTGGTATTTTTTTCCTCTGAAAAGAAAGGATTGCACAGAGCTACAAGATGATCGACTGTTGAGGCCTTCATCGCTATGCACCTTATACCGATACAAATACCAGGTATGAGAAGAAATATACTCAAAGCACTGAAATCCTTTCTTCAACTATTACTATGGACCTGGCCTTGAAAGAACCAAATCAATTTCTTCTTTTCCTTCGTCCTTAACGGCCGTAACCATGCCCAATTCCAATAACCAGCTTTGAAAGAGAAATATTTCTCCTGTGGTCGTTGGAAAACTATTTGAAAAGTGGAAAGCAAACAGATGAGCGGTTCATATTGTATTTGCCTTTTCGGTCATTTGGCTGTCGGACGCATCGAAACTGCTCGTATCATGGTTAAATTTTATTGGACTTTGCACAGAATGGACTTCCAGAGGCACTTTATATTTATTGTCAAGGATCTGATAAACATTGCGTGTAAACAAGGATGGTCAGCACAAGTAAATACACAAGTGATTCGAAAGTTTAGATAGATGGTTGCGTTACTTTGACATGGTTTTATGGTGACAGATATTTGGTTCCCTCCGGACGATGGATGATCTGAACGAAGAACAGACATACCGATGTACGAATGTGCATTTGTGGAAAATTTAGAAAACTCCTCAAGCGGATTTCAAACAATACAAAGAGAAAGATACGACTATATGTATGTGTATGTACGTGCGTCATGGGTGTTTTGGATTTTCAAATTTGAGTGTCGTGCCCTAAGGAAGCTACTGGCTGTCAGAGTGGATGATATGGCGTCGTAAGTTCGTTGGTTGACAGGTTGACATTCAACCTTCTATTGTGAGGCAATACATCAACATAACCTTCACCTTTTTTGTGGTAATATTGTACCTAGAACTTCCTTCACAAGAGTCAATGAAAATCTTGATGAACTCTAAGCCGTAACTTTCCTCTTGATTCCTTTCTACAAAGTTCAAGGATTCATGAATTTCCAGCATCTGTTTGCGCTTAAGGTATCAAACCGCAATCACTTCCATTCATCTTCTACTCACATTTCAATCATCCTTCCTAAATATATATGAGGACGTATTCGTATATATTGTATTAACATGCTTGTACATCCCAACGTGAACTGAAATCGCTGTACGCCGCTCCTAGATGACTTCGTTCCCTATATCCTTAGGGAATATCCCTTTTCAGTGTGGCGAACAAATAAAACTCATCTCAATACACTTTCAAAACCTTTGTTCTATTTGCAAGCCACGAAGAATACTCATATGCTCGTCCCTATCTCAACTCCCTCCTCTGCTGTATTTGTTAATAATTACTTTAATCCTTCGGGACTTTGAATTCAAAATTTCCATTCGACTTTAATTCAAGCATTACTCTGCAAGGACTACATATGATACGTACGAGTACTATACATATGTCGGTTGGTATACGTATGTGTGTGTCAGAGGATGGGTGAGAAAAAATAACACTCGACAAGATCTAAGCCACCTCTCCCCTTTTCGGCTCATCAACAATGACTCCAGGACCTGGATTCAGTGCTTTCATTGAAATTTCGAAATGAGTTCTGGGAATTTTCCGCTCCATTCTGTTGCGCAGGATAGACATACGAGTATGTAATTGTTCATGCGAATATGTGTCGTGTGTGATTGTTCTGCATGGAATTTGGATGGATTCCTTGTCCCTACAGCTGTTGCTACTTGTATTCACAATTTTACAGATTTTTTTTGTTAATCGGTCTCTGCGAAATGGGAAAAATGCTCACTTTTGTGTTTGCTATTTCAGGGACTATACGAGTACGAGTAAGTCCAGGATCAAGGGAGTTTTGTAGTTTATTTGGAAATTGAAATAATTTCCCACAATTCAAAATGACAAAATACTTCGAGGTACGACTATTGGTGGGGTTTTGCATCGCTGAAATTTGTAAACATCTAATCGGCTGACTATCTGAACGCATATACCATTAGTGGGAGAGCATCATTAAGAGAGTTACTGAGGAAGACATCCACTTTTTTGACGACTTCAAGGATATGGTCTTCATAGTTCAAATTTATCTAAACTGGACGATTTTTAGAGAGTCAATTGGCTTGGCTTATTCATTGGCTGTATTTCGAGAATTATTTTATTTGAGAGCCTCGATTGATTAAAGTTCTCTTGCAAAGCTAAGACACAGCACAGAAAATTTTGCCCCCGAGCCACTTTGATGAAAGACTTTTTCTGAACCAGCTGATTGAAAATCTTAATTCACAAGACTCCGATACAACTTGAAAGGCTCAGTGAAGGTCTTCCGAAAAGATCCAGAAAGATCTTCAGTTTCTGCACATTCTGGTAACTGTGTAATGGGTTGCTTAATTACTGTTCCAGATCCAGCACCAAGCCTGGCAAGTGCTTAACTGGCTCTCAGCCTCTGTAAAACTCTCTGCCTGAGTTTCGGCAGCCATGTATAACCTTGATTTTGAAGTACTCTGGACCAGGTGCTCTGGCACACGTGATGACGAAACGGTTTGGTCCGTAAAACGGAGCTTCAGTCTTTCTCCTCTGATTCCATTCAAACAAATGTAACACTGTATCCTCATCGTTAGTAGAGGCGATTTTAGCATACACAATTCTGGGTGGCTTCAACATTCTGGACAGACAACACACGAAGGACGGTGTGTTGAGATCTTCGCTGTGGAAAACAACTTAATGCAGCCCACGCGAATACCAGACGTTGATAGTCATACCGCCAACACCCAGGACTTGTTTTTAACTTCTCACCCTGATAAGTACATAGTGGATGTGCTTTACCCTCTACGCTCGTCGGACCACTGTATCATATCAGCTAATTTCTCGTACATCGAACACAGAGTTAGAAAAAATATTGCTAAAAGAATCGAATGGCAATACAAGAACGCCATTTGAAGCTGACTTAACAGCTTCTGTAGGCATTTTGACTAGACGTTACGTTTCCTTAATAACGACGTAGCTGCCGCTACTTGATATGATCACGGGCACTATTCTCTTTGGAATGAGATGCTTTATCCCTCATCGGATAAAGAATATCAAACTGCCAGGATTAGAGCATTGGTTTTTTCGGTCGTAGAAGGCCAACCCGACACAGGAAAACCGAAAAAAGTTCAAATGATCCAGAAATGACTGCAATGTCTTTCTCAAGCGGGTGAAATTCTAGTACGGCCATAAAGTGAGGCAAAAAATACTGCAATGTCCCAAAGGCAGTAAAAATTGTTGGCCGTTCATCAAAAATATTAGAAATTCTGCTTCATCCTCCATCCCACCGCTCATTTACAATGACATTCCAGCTGTCAGCTCTTTAGACAAGGCCAATCTGCTTGCTACACACTTTGGGGCCAGCTTAATACCTCCTAGTTGTGCTGTGTCTCCGGCTACACTTGACAGGGTCGAATTTTCGTAGTAGCAAAAATACTTGCTAACATTCAGAAGTCCGTTAGTCCAGATGGTATATCTCCCCTTCTTCTGAAGAGGTGGTCTTCCACGCTGGCAAAACCACTGCGTAAGCTTTTTCATCAATCCTACTCTTCAGGACTCTTTCCGGAGCAGATGGAAAACAGTATTCGCCCAGCCCGTTCCTAAAATGACGAATCTTCTCTTCCTACTGACACATTGCACTTACTATACGTCCTTCCTTCCAAAGTCATGGAAGCGCTGATAAACCGTCAGCTAATGAAATATCTTGAAACAAGAAAATTTCTCAATGAACAGCAGTACGGTTTTCGTCGCAAAAGGTCCATTGGGGATTTGATGGCATGTCTCACAAAAAAGTGGAACCAAAGCGTATATCAATCCGACAAAGGAGGATAGTTGCACTCGATATTACTTTAATTTTAATTTTTAATGTTGGTGGGGGCGAAAGCCCCCATTTATTCGGCTTAATACAAGCTATAACTTAAAATTAAACTTAAACTAAAACTTACAACTAAGGTTGGTTATTGTGGTGAAGGAGAACGGATTTGAGGTAGGAAGTGGTGCGGTGGAAGTCAAAGACGCTAGGGTTTGAATTAATTTTTCGTAGCATACGGAGGATTGGTTCGTCCGCGCCATAGGTGGTGTGGTAGGTTGGGAGATAGAAGAGACGAGGGGTACGTAGATTACGAGGGTTAGTGTTGAGGAAAATAGAATTGTGAAGGGACGTGCATTCAACCTGACCTGAAAGAAGTCGATGAATGAAGAGAAAGTCGGCTGCATCTCTGCGTTCCTCAAGGGTGTTTAGGTTAATACGGTTGAGACGGTTTTGATAGGGGGGCAGAGTAAAAGGATCATCCCAGGGCAAACCTCGAAGAGCGAATCGAAGAAAACGGCGCTGGATGCTTTCGATTCTCGAGATATGAACGCGATGATATGGGGACCATACTTGACTGGCGTACTCTAGGAGGGGACGAACAAAGGTAATATAGAGGGACCTGGTCACGTATGGGTTGGTAAATTCTTTGGACCAACGTTTTACAAAACCTAGTGCAGAGTTGGCTTTAAGGATTATCCCATCCATATGCAAACGGAAGTTGAGCTCCCTATCACACAAAATGCCGAGGTCGCGAAGAGATTCAACGGAGGAGATAGGTTGGTTGTGGAGAAGGTAGTGTCGGGGAGGAGATTTGAGCCGCTTATGTGAAAAGGTGATGGATTGGCATTTGGTGATATTAAGTTCCAAACAATTTTTGAGGCACCAGATCGAAAAACTATCAAGGTCTTGTTGAAGAAGGAAGGAGTCATGGGGAGAGGAAATGGTGAGGAAATTTGGTATCGTCGGCGTAAAGGGAGACGGACGAGTGTTTGATGATCCTATCGAGATCATTTATGGTTAATATAAAGAGAAGGGGACCGAGATGGCTGCCTTGAGGAACTCCAGAGGTGGCCAAAAATGGAGCCGATTGGGCTGACCTAAAGCAAACACTGTAAAAACGGTTTTCGAGGTAAGAGGATATCCATTTTAACAGTATGCGTTCAAAGCCGAGGGCAGACAATTTGAAAAGTATTAATCGATGAGAGATTTTATCGAAGGCTTTGCTAAAATCGGTTGCAACTACATCGACTTCGTTGCCGTTCTCTAGGGCAGAGATGGCAAAGGATACGAATTCAACGAGATTTGTGGTGGTTGACCTACCCTTTAGGAAGCCATGTTGTCTAGGGGAAATAAGTGATTTGCATTGGAAACTTAGAGCTTCATACAAAATACTTTCGAGGAGTTTGGGTATATGGGAGAGTTTAGCGATTGGACGATAGTTTGTTATTTCGTTCTTTGATCGCTTTTTGTGGATCGGGGTTATAAAGGAGGTTTTCCAAACCTGAGGAAATTCACCTTGTGAAAGGGATAGACGAAAGAGATCAGACAGGGCAAGGGAAAGAGACGAAGAACATTTTTTAAGAAATATGGCAGGGAGGCCATCTGGACCGGGGGTAAATTCGTCATTGAGTTGGTGTAATTTATATTCGATATAGGGGGGTCCAAGATGTGAGAGAGAAGTGGGCCATTGGAGAAGTTCAGTAGGTAACGAAAATAGGATGGATCTGGTACAAAGGAGTCGTTGGTGAAGGATTGTTTAAAGAAGCTGGCAAATAGGTTGGCAATGGTGAGTGGATCGGTTGATGACTTGTTGTTGAAAGAGAGGGAAGGAGGGTAACCATCGGACTTTCTTTTGTAGTTAACAAATTGGTAAAAGGACTTAGGGTCAGTTATAAGGTTGACTTGCGCATTGTTAAGGTAACGCTGGTAAAGGGAATCGTAAAGTTCGGTGAAATGAAGATAAGCACCAAGATAGTTGGAATAGTCGGACAAGGATCTGGTACGCAGGAGAATAGCCCATAACTTGTTTCTCTTATTTCGTAAGGAACGAAGCTTGCGATTATACCAGGGAGGACTAGTAGATGATGTTTTAAGGCAGGAAAACGGAACGTAAAGGCTGAAAGAATTAAATATTTCTTTCTAAAAAATGGATAAGGCATCATTTACGCTTAGGTTGTGAAAGTTAAAGGGGGATCTGCTAAGATAGTCACTGATTTTGTGAAAGTTTGCTTTATGAAAGTCGTGGGATGAGAGAGTTGTGGGAGGAGTGGACTGGAAAGAAGAGTTATGAAAAAATGAAAGTATTCAGGCATTTGACAGAGTTTGGCACCAGGCCATGAGCTACCGTGAGCATCGAACTTGTCGAGATGTAGAGGCTGAGTAAGGTCAATGAATCCCGAGAATTTCTCCAGCTGGAGTATCCGGATACCTAGCGACCTCCGTATTAGCTAACCTTATCACTATACAGCGTATCTCTGTACAAATGGATCAACCTTTCTCCGCTAGTTGCGGGATCTATTAATCGATAAAATCAAAAAAAAAAATAAACAAAACCCGATTCCGTTACTCGTTTAATACTGGGCGGTAGAACGGTGATTGCAACCGACTACCGGAAAAGCTCCTGCATTGTCGAGCGTAGTTAAAACTATGGGAGGCTATGGTGCACCATCCTCTAAAGACACACGCAACGAGCCTAAAATCATATTTTCAAGGAGTAATAAGACTGTGACTACACCCCTAGAAGGAAGAAGATGAGCTCTTGGGTACATCTTCAGAATGCGAGGACTTGAAAAGCACAGTGGTGGAAGCTGGTCTGGTAAATTGTAGCAATGACACGGTTTCTCCAGATTAATCTCCATCACACGAAAAAGGCTTCGGTCGTACTTATTCTGCGCCTCTCCAAAAACGCAGAAGACATTATCCTAATCCAGGAACCATGAGTTGAAGAAGGCGTGGTTCGTGGACTTGGGACACCTGTATGCGCTCCGCTCTATACAAGAGACAAAGGTAGGAGTAGAACTTGTATAGTAGCGAAACGTAACCTTAATGCATTTTTACTTCCTAACCTCAGCGACCCCGGCTTAACCGTTTCCAGACGAGAGACTGCCAAAGTTCCTACTGGCTGGCATCCGCATATCTTGGCCACGATCAGGTGGGCCTTCTCTTGGTGATAACCTAGAAAGAGTGGTACTGAAAGCTGGAAGGCTAAAAACTGGCCTCATTATCGTGTGCCAGGTTAACGTTCATCACAGGCTATGGGGCAGTGCCGACATCTACAATAGAGGATGGTATCGTCAGATACATCCAACTCAGCCTGAGTGATGCTCCTCCCAGCCAACCAGCATACCGGAATTATCGTAAGGCGGTGTAATCTCTCCCCTTTTCTGAAACTTAGTGCTTAGTAGCAGGGTGATTGCCTATGCAGATGACGTTGCTATAGCCGTCTCAGGTAAGCGTCTTAATACCATTGAAGAACTCTTTCAAGTAAATCCCAATAGATTAACCCGGTGGGCAGATCGCTTTGGATTGGGTGCAAGCCCCCATAAAACTAATCTTGTCCTCTTTTCCTGGAAATATTGTATAAAATTCCAATCATAGACTCTCCCACCGGTACTAGCTTAGTCTTTTCCGATACAGCGAAATATGTATCTGAGCCTTGTTTTTGACAGAAAACTAAACGCGAAACCTAACATTCAAAAAAATGTCAAGAAAGCTACAGTATTTTTACTCTCTTGCCAAAAAGCTATTGGGAACAAATGGGGTCTTCAGCCTCGTATAACCCACTGGCTATATATCTGAGACCGATATTCACCTACGGGGTTGTTGTCTGGTGGATGGACGTCGTAGTCAACTGCAGAAAACTAAGCAGAGTCTAAAAAACCGCGTGTCTACTATGCATACACGGAGCCCTGGAGGCACTGGATATTCAGTTTAACTTGACACCCCCCGAAATCTTCAGCTGGCAGGTAGCTGCAACTGCAGTTATTCGCTTTAAAACGACTACACAGTGGACAAATAATTTATTTAGCCACGCTAATATTCTTAATCCATTAGGAATCCTCACAGCGAACATCGAGTACATCATACCTGAACTTTGGTTTGACAAAGACTTCCATGTTAGCCCCCCTCTAGATCCTTCTGGAAGGAAAATGCTTTCTTGAGGGACAAGTCAATCCACTTCCACACAGATGGATCTAAAACCGGGGTTTGTAGGGGTGTTTTCTCAGATAAGCTAAATCTAAGCTTCTCTTTCCGTCCTCCAAATTACCGTAGCGTGTTCCAGGCGGAAATTTTGGCGATTAAAGCAGCTCTGTTCTGGCTGAAGAAAAACGCGTTATCTACAGAGGATATCCGGATATTTTCGAATAGTCAAGCCGCTATCAAGTCCCTGGATTCGGTCTCATTAAATTCTTTACCGCCCTTGAAGGCCGATCATCTTTTACGGAGATAGCAGAGCAGTTAACCTTCACCTTTGCTGGGTGCCGGACCACAGAGACATTCCAGGGAATTGCAGCGCCAACGAACTCGCCAAAATTGGGACCACTCTACCTTTTCTACCGGAAAAGGGTAGCATCGATATACCAATCGCTACGTACAAACCAATGCTAAAGCCGGAAGCTAACAAAAAAACAGACCTTAGGTGGACTGTTGGACCAACATGTCTAGCGACAAAAGAGATCTGGCCAATGCTGGGTCTGAGTCGCTCTAAGAGTTTCCTTCCTTCTGAATAAGAAAAATCTCAGCGCCATCATAAGTGTCATACTGGACACTGTTTTGTAGGTAAGCATGCAAGAAGGCTCGGAGCTTTTACAAACGATTTCTCTAATGCTGCATGGACGAGAAGGAAGAGGAGACAATCCTCCACCTACTCTGAACATATTCAGCTCTCCCCTAGTGAAGAAAACTTCACGTAGGAGCTTTCTTCTACAATGACCTAAACGGTCTAAAGAATATAGACGTAAACAGTCTCCTACACTTCATCATAAATTCAAACTGGTTCCATGAATAAGACCATCGTAGATCCACGTGGAATCACAATGGGCCAACAGGCCTAAGTGGGTTGGTCGTACCTACCTTGGCACCTGGCACTTTTGCCGAAAATGCGTGCATTTGAGATCGATGAAACTCTCCTTCAACAGAAATTGCCTTTCGGAACTTTCAATTCAAGTTATCTTGGGCGGTTTCAAATCGGATGTCCACAAATTAAATGCTGGTGTGCCCCAGGGCTCCATTCTGCCTCCGACACTCTTCTTAATTTTTATCAATCCCTTGTCTGCTGTTTCTAATCCAATATACGAGTATTCCTTTGCTGATGACAGAACTCTCTACTATTCACATTCGTTCCCGAATTCACGTACCTGCTCTTCGGCTGTACATCAACAACCACAGCTCATCAAACTCCGATCAACAAAGATTGATTTAATGCTTCCCAGAAATAATTCTGTCTGCTATTGTTGAAGCGAAATCCAAACACGCAGCCATTATCCATGAATGGCACTTGCATCGTTGAAGTCGAAAAACTTTCCATTCTCGGTATGTGTGTCAATGACAACTTACGTTGGAATGGCCACATATTCGATGTCACCAAAATTGCTGCGAATTGTCTAGGCTTCCTCAAACGATGTAAGAAATATTTCACCCCTCTGATCGGCAATCAATCTATAAGACATCTTGGCAGGTTCACCTAAAATCTCTCTACATCTGCTAGATACAATTCAAAACCGTGCGATAAAACTCATAAGTGATGCTAGTATCGCTAGCCCAATTGACGCCGACATTATCTACTACCTCACCTTGATCTATCTCTATTTTCACCACCAGAGCTCCATCGCAATTGCCAATAGATTTCCGCTCCTTCAAACCTTCAACCATATGTCCTGTCTCGATATGAATGCTCGTCAATATATCCTCAAGCCCACTTTCGGACATACTCTAAAATATCATGATTCGTTCCTAAGTCGTACAATTCGCAAAGGGAATGCACTGCCGACCCTTTATTTCCTAGCCATTATAACCGTCGAACATTTAAAACCAACGTGCATTGGTATCTCTCTTTCCTTTCTCCCTGCTTTCTCCTTTCCTGCGACCGCGCTGAGTGCAAGTATTTTAAGGGTACGCAATCCCTTAAACGCGGCACCAATTATAAAAAAAAAAAATGACAGTGGACTTGCTATTCACCCTCTTTCAGTCTTCGCAGTTTGCGAAGTAACTCCCAGGTTTAGACCTGAAAATCGGACTTAGTAATAATGCTGAGGTCTTCTTTTTCATTGGCCAATGCTGCTTCTAGAAGGCCCTTTACTAATCATTCCGACATATATCCAATAAATCAAACCACTGGATTGACTAACTATGCGAGTACAATGAAAAGATGCTGCGATCTGTACAAAATAAAAACACTCAACGTTGGATGCCGCATGAATCCTGCAATGACTAAAGTAACATGTTGAGGACTCTATGAGAAAGTGAATTGGGGGTAAAGACCCCGTTGATGTAAGACGAAGCATGAATTTCTAACATCTAAATAAATCTCCCACGTCTCCTTCCATCAAAGTGTACATCTTCCTAAAAAAAAAAACCACCTCGTTAGCCTTAAACACTCTCACCACGACAATAAATCAATAAAATCAATTACTCGTCGTATACTCCCCTTGATAATTGGACAACGTCGTTCGTGCTTCTGGCCATAAAGCTATCTTTCAGCCCTCGTAATCCGATAATTCACCTGACCTGTGGTGACAACATAAGTAATACGCAGCCCCACGACCTCCACCGCACACTTCACACATGTACGAGTAATCTCGGAGATTAATTCCTTAAAAATCCTGCTTCCTCCCTCGGAATACCGTGTCCAAAAAAGTGTAATGTTGTTTATATATGTACGAGTATATGTAAAGAATTTTTTTAAAAAATAATTTTCATTACTCACGTGTACAAAATCGAGGCTCATCACTGCCATCGCCACAGTCGTTAATGTTGTTACAGAATTTATTCAGCGACACACACTGGCCATTGGTGCATGTAAACTCTGACATGGTGCACTGGGTGACAGGAGCCAGCTGCGATGGTTTCGTCGTTGTCGGAGTTCCAGCTCCGGTCACTACAGATGATAGTATCGGCACCAGAGTCAAAATGACGACAATGTACATTGTTGTTGGTCGTATCGACGTTGTGGCCAGGACCTTTTTCGATATGGAGTCGATGAATATTGTCGAAATGTCGGTTTTTTGCCTCCATTTCGTCATTATTGTATCTGTAAGGTGGACAAAGAATACAAAAAAAAAAAAATATATGAACAAGTCTCGTATCTGCCTTTGTGTATTGTGTATCTAAATTGAAAAGTAATTTTTTGAGAGTGGCACTTTTTGAATTATTAAAATTTGTTTTGATAAAGGAAAGATACTCTGTGGGAGCTGTGGAACCTCAGAGCTCCAGAGGGCATTCTCCTCACCACGGTTTCCCGGGGTTCCAATTTTAAATGTCAAATCTAAATGCGTGTGAGTAACAACAACATAATAAGTTAAGAGTTAAGAGCTGACGGTGCAAAGTGAAGGAGTACCTACTCGTACTTGTGCGGCTCCAAGTCTCCAAAGGATCACGATTCGACAATATTTTTGGCTTTCTACTCATATTTAACGACTTTTTCATTTCATTCGTTTTATTACGTCGAGCTCCGGTGATAAAAAAAAATAAAATGTGTCCCAGCAACGAGCCTTAAAATGTAAAACAAAACCAAACCACAGACGATGGGGAGGTGTTGGTTGAGGGAAGCGACTTTCATTTGGAAAAGTGCCCTCCAGGGGCTGCTGATGCTGGCGGTAACGCAATATCGTTAAATTGATAAAAATTAATGAAAATTTATTTTTCTACATCATAAAGTTTGTTTATTCCTTCTTTTTGCTGTTTACTTGTTTCTTTTTCGTCCTGTAGTACGAGTAGATTGGAAAGGGTGTGCTGGAGGCAACGGTAAAAGATAAAGGACAATGAATGGAACTTAAATCACATGGCAATGCGGTAGCATTGTCCTGTGTAGTGACAAGATTCCTATTTTCAGCGAGTTGTTAAGGAGATTAATAAAGTGAAAATATGACTCAAAACGGAGAACAAAAGCGACCAAGGGTTCTTCAAGAAATTCCACATAAATTCAGTTTTATCCCAATTTGTTGGCACGATGTAAGGGCTAGTAAGGTAATAAGTCAACAAAAAGGATAGCAAATTGTTGCTAGGAAATGTAGGGAACTGCTCAATGAAATGGTTGTTGGGGCTATTGAACTTACAAGTGGTCATCTTGTACTGATGAAAAGTTAATGTTCCACTTTGACTTGTCGAGGTATTTCAACCAAACCCATTTCGAATGTAGACGTCGCCGTTGAGAGCTTCTTACGAATTTAGAAATACGTCGTGTGGGTAAGGGTTCTAAGATTCGCAAAGTGAAGTGACTGGAAGAGGTGTCATTGCCAAGGAACTTCTTCTTAACCTTTATGCAGGTCTTTTTGGAAATAGCATACAACTTTTCGGTGGATTTAGGTTTATTTTAACGTGTGGTGGTGGCGTGGGTTCAGTTGGTAAAAAAGGCAAAGATGGTTTGAAAGCGATTTTTCTGCCTATGAAAAAGATTCTCACTTTCCCACAAAATGGTAAGGGGAACAGTATAGCGAGTGAGAAGGACTAGGTATTAATCCTCCCCAAACTGTCATGCCAACAATTTATTTTATAAAATATGTGTTACGGTGATCGAAAACATTGAGATACTGCTTGTCCTACTATCAATATCTTGCAGGGATTTTGAAAATTGATTTCGATTCGAAACTGCATAGCAAAAATACTGCTGCATAAAACAGATGATTTATGGGGCTCCTGTTTTCTTTTTTGGTCGGAACAGAGCACTCAGACACAGAACTAGCCCATTGTACTCCTTGCAAAGTTCCTTTGAAAATCTTTCAGTCCTACGAAGAAAGATGAGTAAGCGCTTCAGTTTAAAGGTGCCTACAATACCAGCACTCACCACACCACGTCAGCGCCGAGTACCTGTAGCCAGATGCGTGCGTAAACCGGACATTAACAGAGAAAGTGCTCCGCGGTGTCGTCATCACTTTCACAGCAAACATCGCAGTATGTTGTGTCACTTATGCCCAGCACATTTAAGTGCTTTGTAATAGGGTAGTGCCCTAGAACGACACCAGTAAGCAACCTGAAGTCTTTCCTACTGAGGGTCAGCAGAAAGGCCGCTGACCTTCTAGAGACGTCGGGAAGCATTCATTCAGTCTGCCTGCATCGTGGGAGATTGTGCAACTGTCAATGGAAGCCTTAACCGAGGACACAGGCAGACCCAACGTAGGTTCGAATCCTGAAAAATTCTCCTCTGAACCTTGCTTGGGATCGGCGATTTCATTTCCCCCCGTTCCAATTGTAACCGGGGATCCATACAAGGGTCACTGAATTTAGCCTTCCGACTGGTTTCAGTGATCTCTTGCGTCCTTAAACTAGCTTAGCAGTCGTAAGAGGGTTCAACAAGGCTCTAAGCGCAGCTTTGCTGTCGCTATAAACGCATATGCTTTGCCCCCTCCACCGGTTCTCCGCAATATAGTTCCCTGCCATCAGGATTGCGTAAATCTCCGCTTGGAAGACAGATGCAAGCTTTCCTAACGTGAAGTTAAACCTAACGTTGTTGTACTACAGAAAGACAGCAGCGCCACACCCGATTGTATTCCTTTCCTGGGATTTCAGATTCTGGCCGAAACAAGCCCCGGGCACAGAGAAAGTCGATTTCGTATTTTTTCCGCAATAGAAGTTCTGATGTGATTCCACCGGACGGCATGTCCATAAGACCAGAGTCATAAGACAGCCGGCGGTCATCAAAGCTCCACTACGTATTGTACCAAAGACCACTTCTTTTTAAACGGAAGATGGCTTTGAGAGTGCAGCCCATGATATGAATATTAATGTGACTGAGGTTCATCAATGTGTCTAGAGCGGAGCCAGGAGTGCTGGGGAAAGTCTCTATTCTTTGGTGTCTGGTAAAATTAGCAATCACGTATTTTCGCGAGAGCTTATTCCACCAGATAACCGACGCATTGGAAATAATTTGCCGTTTAGATCCAAAGGACCCTTCTCGATGACAGGCCCCATTTCTTGCCGCTAGCTCCTCTGTACTACTAGAAGGCCGACAGCGCGCTAGATGCTTTCGACGTCACATGTTTAATCCGGAGAAGCTTGTTATTTCGGATGATACTCAAATATCTTGCTTCTTTTGAGAATTGGATGGTGAAGCCTTTCAGCACTAGATGAGTCAGATCAGGCAGCTTCCTCCTTTTCGTAAAGAGAACAACCTCAGTTTTGAGAGGATTGACTGAGAGCCCATTACTAGTGCACCAGTCGTCGATTACGTCACACGATCCAACAGACAGTACAGCTACATCATCTGCGTATGTTTGTGCATCGACGTTAGAACTATTGAGCGCGTTGAGGAGTGAGTCGACTAACGTGCACCATAGCAATGGAGACAGAATGCCGCCCGGCGGTCAACCCCTGCTTACATCTGCCACCACATATTGGCCGCAGCCAGCATCCGCAATCAATGGCCTATTCACCGGAATTGCTTTTATCCACAAAACTAGTGATTCGTCTACGCCGTGTTGTCTGGCCGAGTTACACATGCCGTCAAAGTTGCGTTGTCGAAATCACCCTCAACGTCGACGAAAATGCCCAAGGCGTATTCCTTCTTGTCGATTTCGCCTTCAATTTCGCCTACCAGATTCTGAAGTGCACTCTCACTTCCGTAGGCTGTTGCATCGCAGACGGAGGATGCATTCGTAAGGTGGTTTTGCGCACATGGATCTCGACCATTCTCTCGATGCTTTTCAGCAAGAAGGAAATCAGAATTATAGGACTGAAACTCTTGGCGAGCGAGTAGTCCTCCTTTCCGATTTTCGGTATAAAGGCCACTTTCACTGTTCACCAGGATTCCGGTATGTACCTACCTTTTTGTAACATAACTTGGTAGATGCCATTGGTGCCAGGCTACTGGAAGCCATCAAAGGAAGCAACAGCATGTTTAGTGGCCTCATCCGTCACCACAACCCGTGAGATATACCAGCTATGGCAAGTTGTGTTATTCAGTTCACTACCAGCTTCGTTGATAGAAGCTACTTGTGAGCTGGTTTCGATTAGGTTATCTGGGAAGTGAGACTCAAGTATGAGACGGAGAGTCTCTGCTTTCGACTCAGTATAGGTACCGTCAGATTTTTTGGGTGGTTCCAGCCTGGTTGAACTTCCCCTTTTGAGGACTTTAACCAGCCTACTAATTCCACCGATAGTTTCGATCTTTTCGGAAAAAGTTTTGTAAGATGCGCTCTTCGAAGCCCGAATAACCTTCTTAAACTCATTTTGCTTTGATCTGTAAAGATTCCAATCTTCCTCCAAATTAGTCTTAAGTGGCCTGAATTCTTTCCGAAGACCCTATAGGTCTCCGCTCCGCCAAGGAACGGGCGATCTGCAGAATTGCTTACTGGCTGGTCATGCCATTTTGAAACACTTGGCGAGGGTGCCGTTCATGTTCTGAACAGCTTCCTTGAGTTGGGGAGTGCTCTCCACTATTGTATTGTACTTGTCGAGCTCCTCCTTAAATCGTGTCCAGTTGGTGTTATGCCGATTCCTCCTCTTCAACAAGGTCGAGGTCTCGTATTTGATTCTGAATTCGATGTATCTCTGGTCTGACATGAGGATCTCCGATAGTGCTTTGAAGCCAGTAATCTCCAATATTATACCACGGATATTGGTGTGGTGACCTCAATTAGGCGATCAGAATTTTCAGCGTCACTTGTGCTGGTGCAACTTCAGAGAAATTAATTAAGCCAGTTGTGGATGGTTTCAGTTGATGGTGAAGAGTTCCCATAATAATTTTCAAGCTTTTCTTGGTTTGCGTGATGGTCTTCTTTCGCAAAAAATAGTGTTAAATGAGCACACGAAATTCACTTTTTCCCATTTCTACAAAAATTCTCGTAGGCGTCTGTTTCAAATGGCAGTCACAATAAAACTATTTGACAGATCTGTCTGCAAATTTAGGTACGTTCTTTTGAAAGATACTCCTTGACTAGATTAGTAACGCCATCTCTTTTAATGCTCAGTTACTTATTGACCCATCCTGGTATTGACACCATAAGGGATTGTTTAAATACACCAGACTTCCTTTCGGGGTTAGTATGAGTACTCGCCACACATTTGTCAAAAGATAATCGAACAGGTCTCATTAAGTATTGATTGCTGTTTTTCAGAAAGACTAGTGGCAGGAAAACTACGGGAAGAGTTATTGGGTAGACTAGAAAAGGTACTTCAGACGCTGCAGGATTGTGGACTCACAGTAAATGAGTTTAAATACGATTTTTTTTAAAGAGGGGGTTGCTTACTTTTGGTTTTGTAATAGAAGCTACCTGCATCTAAAGCACTTCAAAAACTGCAGTCGTAACTTGGCAGGATAAATTATTCTCAAAAGTTCGTGCCATTATTGTCACAGATACTAAAAACGTTGCATGTGTTACTTAAAAAAAGGTGTCAAATGGAGTTGAAGTCAAGATTGCTAATTACTATAGATTTCGAAAAGGGTAATCTGATTCCTACTGGGTTTAGAAGTAGTAATGCGTTAGAATAGTGAACTGACAGATGCGATTGGCCATGGTATTGGTGCAGTGTTGGATCATGTGCAGTCTGCTGGAAGGAAACCTATTGCGTATGCCTCTCGTCTGATAAGTGATTCAGTATGCAGGTACAGTCAAATTGAAAAGGAAGCTTTAACAATTCATTGGCGATTCAAATCCTTTTATCAATATCTCTTCGTAAAAGATTTTACCTTATTCGCAGATTCCAAACCACTTACACAAATTTTTGGACAGAAGCATGGAATTCCCCAAATGAACGCAAACAGATTACAGCGGTACGCTGTTTTTCTTTTTGGATACATTTTTAAAGTACGATATGTTGCTCGTAATTCAAGCGAAAATGGGGTCACTTTTTTCACGACTTCCCATAGAGGTAGATGTACCAGCAGGGGCCAACAGTGACATGTTCAACCAAGTGCACATAAATTATATCAACAGAGAGTCTAAAGTTCCAATCAATGTGGAAAAAGTAGCAGTTGAGACGTTTAAGGACAAAGTGCTTACTCAGGTAATGACGTACGTAAAACAGGGCTGGCCAAACGAGGTAGTAACCGAACTCAAACCGTATTTTCGTAGAAAAAATTAACTATCCGAGGAGGGTGACTGCGTAATGTGGAGATACAGTACAGAGTAGTGATACCAATTTCCTTAAGGAAGGAGACAACAATTACGTTTTTCACATTTCGGTATTGTAAAGACAAAATCGCTTGCCTAGAATTTGCTTTTTTTTGGTCGTAAGCCAAGACATAGAGGCGGTTGTTAAGTCGTACGACATTTGCGCAGCACAATTAAGTAGCCCCCGAGCGGTGAACTTATTCCGTAGCAATCAACTTTTGCCCTTTTTGCAAAAAAACAAATTTTTAATCTGCATCGACAGCTTTTCAAAATAATTGGAAGTTTTTGAGGTCAACAAGGCAGATACTTCTAATACCCTGGACAAGTTGAGCGACGTTTTTAGTAGGTTTGGACTTCCAGAAACAAGACAGATGCTTTTCAAAACTTTCGCAAGGAAAACGGCTTAAAATATATAACGACAGCACCATACCAACGTGCTTCCAACGGCTTTAAGGAAAATTCTTGCCGAACAGAGTGGCAGAATGGAAGTCTTGTTACTGAGGCATTTATTCGACTGTAGAACTACTCCTCACTGCCCAACAGGTGGAATGCCCGCCTCGCATTTGTTAGGAAGAAAGTTTCGAACAAAACTTGATTATACCCGAGAAGAAAACAATAGAAAATATTACGTCAACGATAGAATACTAAAACAGCAAGGTAGGTAAATCAAAAATTCAAGAAAAAAACGCACGCTGACCCCACCGACTAACGCAAGGCTCCTGCATTTTCGGGCGAAGGTAAAACTGTGGCAGGCCATTTGCACCATTCTCTAAAGGCAAACATAACGAGCCTAAAACTTAATATTCAAAGAGTGATAAGACTGTGGCAAGCCATAGTCATATCACTTCCTCTACTCCTAACAGCACCATGTTTATGGTAGCCACGGACTTGCTGCTGCTACTAAAATTTCTCCCCCGAAGGAGAAATCAGGGGCTCAGCCGCATCGGCAAGTTCCACCTAGGCGCTCTTCTTAAGGCACCGAAATGCTTTACGCATTATCAAAACCTTCAGATTCATTCCAGAGGTTGAGAGAAGTGCGAAAATAAAGAGCAAGATTGAGCGCCAGAGATGATTGGAGGAAACTGTGTCGATTGCCAAAAGGCCCAAAACTTATAACGCCAAAACTCCTGGGCCATCCAACAGCACATCTCTGAGGTCTTTTAGCGAAGTCCTAAAAGACGCAATAACGATCGCGGTAATCGACAAAAACAATGATCTCTCGATCTTTTCACGAAAGCCATAGGTGGATTAGGAGACATTTGATCAGGTGCAAAACTCGAAGTCGTGCCTAAGGAGGATATCCCTAGTAGACCTAGAACCCGAACCTGGATACCAGCCGAACCCTCCTCCCCAGAAAGCATTCTGGAGATCATCAGGCTCAGCAACCCGACCCTTCCGACTCTTGACTGGAAAGTCGCGAAAATGGGAGAATTAAGGGGCCCTTATAGATGCGCGTTGATTGTAATAAATAAGGAATCTCTTAACGCAGCGCAGACTTAGAGCATGATTCGGTTCGGTTTCGAGTTAATTCACCTAAAGGTTTGTAAAGAGCTGGATGCTGATAGGCAACCTCCTCTTCCTTTAACTGAAACTACAAATTCGACCTTAGATCTTGGAGTGTCGATATCCTTTTCAGAAATGGATAGCGACGACTTCAATTTATCCGAAGCGACAACTAAGCCCTTGGTCTCCTCTTCTGACACGAACTAAATAAAGATTCTTTAAGATCAGAGGAAAAAGATGAGCTCTATTGAATAGCACCGTAGTGAAGGCCACTCAGGTAAATTGTAGCAATGATACGGTTTCTCCAGATTACGCTCCATCACTTAAAAAAAGGCTTTGATCGCACTTATTCTGCAACTTTCCAAAAACGCAGAAGACATAGTCCTAATTCAGGTACCACGGGTCGTAGACGGCTGGAAGCTGCAAGGCTAAAAACTGGACTAACGATAGAGGTAAATCACTTTCTGCTGATATTGTAAGTACTAACCTCATTGTTTGCAGTGTTGGTAATGAGCCCACTTTTATAACAAGAAACCGACAGGACGTTCTAGATATCACTCTTGTCTCCGACAGCTTCACTCAAGCTAACGAACTGGATGGTAACGTCCGAACACTCTTTTTCAGACCACAGATACATCCAATTCAGCCTGAGTGATGCAGCATTCCGGAACTACCGGAAAACTGATTGACCAAAATACAGAGGAATATTGTCAGAAACGCTAACCTCTGAACTATCAAGTCCCCCGCGTGACACCAATGAGCTTGACTTGAAAAACAGGGAATTCACTCTGGCTCTCAATCAGGGTATGGCCGCTTCCTGCCCTCTTATTCAATCTAGAGGCAAGGAAAAGCCGCACTGGTGGACATCAGCACTCGGACTGCTCAGAAACGCTTGCAGAAAACTTTTCAACGTAGCAAAAAGCACAAGAAAAGTGACTGACTGGGACTCATACAAAGAATCCCTCAAAATATACAAAAAAGAACTGAGGAAGGCAAAGCGACAATCCTGGAGGTTATTCTGTGATAAAATTACAGAAACCTCTGAGGCATCGCGGCTAAGAAAAAACCCTCTCTACAAATCCTATGATGCCTAGCTGTTTGAAAAAACCGATGGCTCCTGGACAACCTCAAGTGGCGAATCACTCAACCCGCTACCGGGCACCCACTTTCCAGGTAGCTTCTTGGCCATTTGCAACCTAAGCAGGCCTATTGCAACCGCGATCAAAATTCATGGTCTGATCACAAGAGACAAACTGCTCTGGGCGCTGCATAGCTTCAAACCATACAAGTCTACTGGTCTGGACGGCATAATACCTGCCGAGCTACAGAGGTCCTCAGATATTATTCTGCCTACGCTAGAAAATATTATGAGCGGCTGTGTAGAACTGATCCACATTCCACTGTCATGGAGAGAAGTCAATGTAATTGATCTTAATAGCATTAAAGAACTCCTTCAGCTAAATTCTAACAGATTAACGCGGTGGGCTGATCGTTGTGGATTGGGAGTAAGCCCCCATAAAACTGATCTTGTATTCTTTTCTAAAATTCCAATCATAGACCCTCCCTCCTGTACTAGCTTAGGCTTTTCCGATACAGCGAAATATGTATCTGAGTCTTGTTTTTGACAGGAAACTAGACACGGAACCTAACATTCAAAAAAGCGTTAAGAAAGCTACAGTAGCTTTATTCTTTTGCAGAAAAACAATTGGAAACATATGGGGCCTTCAACCTCGCATAACCCACTGGCTATATATTTTGCTATAAGACCTACGGGGTTGTGCTCTGGTGGACGGCCTGAGATAATGCAGTCAACTACAGCAAACTAAGCAGAGTTCAAAGTACAACATGTCTGTGCATTAGTGGAGCCCTACGTCCTACTCCCTAAGCGGTATTAGATATTCTGTTTCACTTGACACCCCTCGATATTTTCAGAAGGCAAGTGGCTGCGACTGCAGCTATTCATCTTAAAGCGACCACACATTGGACAAGTAATTTATTTGTCCACGCTAACCTTCTTAAAATATTAGGAATGCTCACAGAGAACATCGATTACACTATACCCGAACCTTGGTTTGACCAAGACTTTCATGTAAGCTTCTCCTCTAGATCCTTCTGGAAGGAAGATGCTTTTATGGAGAACAAATCAATCCACTTTTACACAGATGGATCTAAAACCGACAGCGGGGTTGGTGGCTGTGTTTTCTCAGATAAGCTAAATCTAAGCCTATCCTTCCGTCTTCCAAATCATTGTAGCGTGTTCCAAGTGAACATTTTGGCGATTAAAGTAGCTGTATCCTAGCTGCAGAAAAACGCGATACATGCAAAGGGTATCAGCATCTTTTCGGATAATCAGGCCGCTATCAAGTCCCTGGATTCAGTCTCAGTAAATTCTAAAACCGCCCTTGAATACCGATCATCTGTTATGGAGATGGCAGAGCAGTTCAACCTTCACCTTTGTTGGGTTGCGGGCCACAGAGACATTCCAGCGAACTGTAAAGCCGTTGAGCTCGCCAACATTGGAACCACTCTACCTATTCTACCGGAAAGGTACTCGTAAATCAATATTAAAGCTGGATGTTGATAAAAGAACAGACCTTAGGCGGACTGTTGGGCCAACGTGTCCAGCGGCTAAACAGATCTGGCCAAAACTGGATCTGAACCGCTTTAAGAGTCTAATCCTTCTGAATAGAAAACATGTCATCACCGGACACTGCCTTATAGGCAAGCATGCAAGAAGGCTTGGGAGCCTTTTCAAATGATTCCTGTAGAAGTTGTATTGACGAGAAGGAAATGGAGACAATCCTCCGGCTACTCTGTACGTATCCAGCTCTCTCCGAAAGAAGAAAACTTCACTTAGGAGCTTACTTCTATAATGACTTAAGTGATCTGAACAATATAGACGTCAATAGTCCCCTACGCTTCGTCAGAGACTCAAATTGGGTCCAATAGGCCTACCTACCCACCTAATATAGGGTTTGAAGATGTGAAAGAATAGGGGTTTGTTCCAAATACTCCTTTGAATAAAAATGATAATTCGCTAGGTGCGAAACCTCCCATTCTTGCCCAAGGTCCAGGTTAGATATCATCAGATGCAGACATAACCAGCTCAATTCAGCAGCATCACGAGTTGGAGCCAAGGTATACATCTGACAGTTCAGTTGTCGAAGAACAGAATAAAGAACACCAATCAGATAACTCTGTCTCGGCTAGATTAGATACACCTGGCGTTGAGACCGGGGAAATTTAAATAGGAAAATTCGGAGAACCAGATAATGGTGAAACAGAACAAAGGGCTCTGTGGCGCACAAGGCTACGGGCAAGGTTTTACAAAGAAGGTCAGCTGCCTTGCCAAACAAAGAAAGGATAATGTAAAGTAGGTACGCACTTAGCCTAAACTTATGACACACGATGGACAGTATGTACTCTACCTTAACTATTTATTAAACGTCAAAAGTCAGATTTACGAACTCACTTGGCTACGCAAATATATCTCGAAACACTTCCTCTTCGTGTCTCTATCAGTGTTCACACGTGATCAGCGGATATTATATCGAGGGCAGCATATGCAGAAGAACTGAAGGAAAGCAAACTTTCTCTAATCAGAAAGTCATCGTTGGTCTGAAAAGAAAGATTGGTCATTGATCGATAAGGACACTCCTGGACGGCGCAAGGGCGAGACAATGCTAGTGGCGTCAAGTATAGCATCAGATTTTTCGGCTTTTTACCAACATTACGGTGACGTTCAAAGGGCTTTTCGGATATTTGGATACGTTTCTAAGTTTATTAGAGTTTGAGAAAACAAAAGCCAAAGGAAGATGAAACAAGGCAGCCATTCGATGGTGTTACCACTAGAAAGTCAAAAGAAAACATTCCACCACTTACCGCAGAATATATAAAGGATGCCCTTCTTCGTCAAGAACTTGAACCCCTACCTAGACGATTCTTCTTTAAAACTACTCAGAGTTGGTGGGCGTTTACAAGTGTCCTCTCCTTCTTCCTATATCCCACCCCTTTGTATTTAATTTGCTTTTCTATTTACACAGAAAGAACTACCATGCAGGACCTCAGGCATTAATCGCAATCGTAAGGCAGCGCTTTTGGGTGATTGACGCGTAAAGGATGGCAAAAAGGGCAGTGGACTAATGTGTTCATTGCAAGTTATGGGAAATTTACCCACAGCGGTGTGGACTTTTGCGGACCATTTCATCTCATCTTAAAACGACGCGGACAGCATTCCTACAAGGCAAATGTTGCAGTATTCGTCTGCTTTGCAGTTAAACAGTCCATCTCGAGGTTGTTTTGGATCTATCAAGCCAAGGACTCATCGCAGCTCTTAGACGATTTGATGCACGGTGGGGCTTATTTCGTGATCTCTTTTGCGGCATTGGTAGAAATTTTGTGGGAGCCCGAAATGACTTACGTGAGTTTCATCAAAAGTTTCTGGGACAACAAACCGAGAAGGCAATAGCGACCTGCTCTGCGGAGCAGATAGAATTCCAACATACCACCTTGATCAAAAAGTTCCCGCACCACACCACCGTGTGGCGCTTCCATTGTTCCGATTTGAGTTCTGTTATTTTTATTAAGTTGGTAGATCTGTAGTTGATATTTGCTCTAAATCTTAGCATCATAGCTTGACATTTACACAAGTTACGTAGCCAAGAGTACATCTATCTCTGTGTGTGTTGGCGATTTTTTACAATTTTAGAAATGGATTTCAATTTGCAACAACGAACTTGCAAAAAACGGATTTAATGGTGCGCGAAAGTTGGAAATGTCGAAAAAGTGTTTCGGCAACGATTCTCTAAAGAAAACGGTCGTTTACCAGTGGCACGAGCTGTTCAAAAGTGGTCGTGAGTCAATCGAAGATGATGAACGCAGTGGCAGACCATCGACATCGAAAACCGACGAAAACATTGATGAAGTAAACGAAATGTTGGTCAATAACCGCAAATTAACCATCAGAGAGATAGCGGAGGACTTGAACATTGCTTATGAATCCGTCCAAGACATTTTGGTTAATGATTCGGGTTTCCGTCATGTAGCAGCAAAGTTTGTGCCAAAAGACCTCAATTTCATGCAAAAAAGAGACCGTGTTGACGTCGCAAAAGAGATGATTTGCGAAGCTGAATCCGATCTCACATTCATCAAAAGGATCCTGGAGACGAGACGTGGGTTTATGAGTACGACACGCAATTCAGACATCAGGCAAGTGAATGGCGTTCACCAAATGAGTCGAGGCCAAAAAAACCACCCCGTTTACAGTCAAAAAAGAAGGCATTGCTCACGGTTTTCATGGATTACAACGGTGTAGTGAATCATGAATTTTTGCCAGAAGGCCAGACAGCAAACAAAGAGTAGTATTTGGGCGTTATAAGACGTTTGCGTGAAGCAATTTGCCGATAGAGACCAGAATTGTAGGCAGAAAACTCGTGGATTTTGCACCATGATAACGCACCGTCGCACAGTGCCATCATTATTCGTAATTTTTTGACGAAAAATGCAACAAATACCATCCAACAGCCACCGAATTCACCTGATTTGGCTTCTTTCTGTTCAATCGAGTTAAAAAAGCACAAGGGGAACACGTTTCAGCAGCCGAGAGGAAGTAATGGCAAAATCTCAGGAAGCACTAGATGGACATACCGAAAACCGAATATAAAAAATGTTTCGAGGATTGGATCAAGCGCTGGCATAAGTGTGTTGCAGTTGATGGGGATTACTCTGAAGGGAAAAATATAGATTTAGATGAATAAACTTGTATTTCCAATTTTCTGAATACTTTCCGGGACCAAGGTAGTATGCCTTCTAGAGCACCACATTTTAGTGGGCTGTGGGAGGCTGCTGCAAAATCTGCGAAATGTCATTTACTTAAAATCGTTGGCATTTGAAGAGCTGTCAATTGTAGTAGCAGATATAGAGACCATTCTCAAATCTCCACCTCTGTGTGTGATGTCCAACGATGCCAGTGATGAAGTAGTTCTGACCCCAGGGTGTTGGTGTTCCCCTAAATGCTATGGCGGAACCACTAGGAGGCAACGAACGACGACGATTGAAACAATGGGGACGAATTTCTACAATAAAGCAGCATTTTTGGGTCCGATGGTCAAAAGAATATTTCCTAGATCTGCTGAAGAGAGCGAAGTGGAAATCAGCATCCAAATGTCAAACTCGACGCCCTAGTTTTAATCGCGGATGACAACACCCAATCGCAACAGTGGTTGACGGGAAGAATCACTAATTTAATTCCCTCACAAGACGGCAAGGTTCGTGTGGTGGATGTAAAGACAAGTAAAGGTGTGTTCCGAAGGGCTATTCTCGTCTGGCACCCCTGTCAATAGATTGTTAAAGTATCGGAATGATACTTCAAGGCCGGCAATATGTTTTTATTTTAGTGGAATTTTCATCAAGACAATCTTAGACTTAGACACAACTTCGCAAACATATTGGTTCTTTTATCAGCGGTAGATAAAGATCAAACTGTCTGAATCTGCACCAACAGCTAAGCTATGGCTAAGGCCTTCAATCACTTCCAGACAACTTTGAGAAATCAAGACACCGACAACAGTCTGAGTTTATTAATGGATTGCGGGAAATGTGATCGTCAGAGAACTTGGCAGACAAGCAATATTTCTAAGGACCTTAATAAGCGTTAGACCGAGAACGACTGCAAGTTAGTTCAATAAGGCCAGAGACACAGAGTGTCCACTCGTACATCAATGATTGCAATGACTCCCAAGATATGTGTGTAACAGAAACAAACTATCAGGGCCATAAATTAACCAATTTCAAGGCAAGAAAATAGGATAACACATGAAAAGAATGTCTTTCCATCGTCGTCGTTACAAAAATATTACACGCACTTCTCCCAAGACTCCCGCTTCTCAAAGCAATAACCAGAAACTTCTTGAAGATAAATTCAATTATGATGCAACCAAAAGTAAAAGTAAAAGTTACCACGTTTCCTTTATTTTTGTACAATATTTTCTGCAATTAATCACACGTCCTCTTTACCGTCATATTCTCTCACGAAACACAACTGAAAAGTTCTTCTTTTAAAAACAATTTTCCCAAGTCGATAAAATGCGAAAGTTTTCCTTCTCCACACCACCCTAAGGATTGTAACGCTCGCCAGTGTTGGCTATAACTGCACGCAACAACAAAACCAACAAATCACAAAGTAGATCGTGATAACTTTTCCACTTTCCATCATCACAAGTTCCGAAAACATTTTTCAAAAAAAAAAAAAAAAAAAAACCGAAAACCCCCGAAAATCTATTCTCGTTTGACGATCATTACTTTAGCTCAGATCGAGAGTAGGAGATGTCCGACAACCGAGACAACCGAGACAACACGCCGCGACAACGACGGGGAGGAAATGCCGAGAAAAATCCGCAAAAAATGCATTGGGTCGGAAAATGCTCGGATACAGAAAGTGGGGTGGTTGTAGTGGACAGTGGTGATAGTGGGGTGGCTTATGGACGAACGGTGTACAGCAATTTGATTAATGCATTTGCTTGCGCGTCTGGTCGGACATCAGGCGGCAAATGATTTATTGCTTCTAGAGCGGTAAACAACATCGTTAGGAGGGGGATGACGGCCTGCTTCCCTGCCGTTCTATCCATACCACTTCGACACATAGTCGCAGCCATGGTCATAGTCATAGTCATAGTCATAGTAGTATGCCCGTGTGTCCCCAGAACATAACAATGACATACATAGGAGAGCTATTGTGCGCTCTTATGATTGCGGTAATGCTGGTGCTCATACTGAACCTGGAAACCTACAATCTGTATGCCGTTAACGGGCAGCAATTGGCAGTGCTAGTTCGTCCACAAGCCGGTTGGACGTCAACCAATTACGCCACCTTCAATTATTATTTACACAGTTTAAGGGGGTGTTCGCTCTCCGGACCGCAGACATATGCTGGTTCAGGTTCAGTGGCTATCGTCTAATAGCCAAACTTGTAGATTAGTGATTGCTTTGCCATGTAATCACAGCATGTCTGAGTTACAATTACAACTATGTGGCCAACACTATCGGAAGTGGGAGACAAAATCGATTGAGGTCTATCCTTAACGTAGAACAAAAGGCATCAGAATAATAATTGTATTTGGTTTAGGCGCCTAACCCCACCCCTGCATATCCAGTGCAGACATTCAGACATCCAGACATCTTTTCAGTGCGAACGCATCCTTAGATCACCATGAAAAGCATGCGGCTCGGATATAGTCGTAGATAGCTCGGATGTTTGTTTGGCTTAGTGAATGGATGAGCAAGTGAATGACAGAATGACTCAATGATTGAAAGGATGAATGGAATGGAATAGAAAGGATCTCATCACACTTCTTTCGAGAGTTTGAATGTGCCTTTGCCTTCATCCTGAACCAACAGAATATCACCATCTTATCCACTATGCCATCATCCTTTTTTTTTTGTTTTTTTTTTTGTTTTTTTCGACTAACAAAACGAAGTTGCTACCTCAAAAGGAAAGTCAAGTTCTCTTCCGGGATTCCGAGTATACATATGAATCTCGTCTGTTGTGGCACAGCACATTTACCATACACCATATCTAGTCAGCCTTTATCTTTGTGCCAGAGATACGGGGAATACCGCATATTTTCGTATGAATAGATGTGACTTGCAAAATTAAACTTTTTCCCACCCCAACACCCCCTCAACACTCGGTATTATTTGATGAAGGGATGTGTCATTTCATGTTATGTGTGTCTAATATATTATGTGAGGGGTTTCTGACGTGGGCATACCATCTATGCTACATACTATACACCCACATGTGGAGAGACCCATTTCAGAGTGGAATCATCCCATGCAAAGCAAAGACAAGACAGCCCAGTTACGGTGGATGGAATATTGGTGGTGTCATGTCAACTCAATTCCCATCAACGTCAAGACATACACTTGTACCAATTTGGGTGCTGTTTCATATTAAATATTTTCATGGCGTATAATTTCGAAATACGGAATACCATTGGTTGTTCTGTGAAACCCCTCAAGTCTTTCCCTCTTTGTTCATTTAGAGAATAGAAAAAAAAGAAGAAACTCCATTTCGAGGACAACAAGATATTCATACGCGTCATCTCCACCCCTAATCCAGACTGAGTTCCAACATCCCCCTATCTGAAATTAGGTTCGTTAAACTTATCTAGTGGATGTCGCTGGGAGGTTCCTTTACCCACCCCTCCAAGAGCTGCGATAAGGAAGTACTCGTATGAATATCTTGTTTAAGTTTCAAAAGAATCTTTCATTCTATGCACCATATGTGCGAGTATCTCTTAGATTGTTAGTTGTGTTAATTTAATCTGCTCGTGCTTTTTGGGTGCTTTGTGTTAATTCAGTTGGCAAATGATATTTCGAGAAAAGGATATCCTTAACAGATTCTTTCAGGGCGACTTGTTAGTGAAGTCTTCCTACGCTATCTACGAGGCTTAGACGGGGTTGCAGAGTGTTCGGATTTCCCTAAGCAAGGAAGTGGAATAAAGGTAAATGACATGTGATTCTGTCGCATCCAGAATGGAGAAGGCTTTTTTATTTTACGGTTTTTAGATAAGAAAATCGTTTAAGGGGTGCAGTTTAGATTCGTGATAAGAAGTTTGTGGGAAGTCCTATCATATTGGTTTGACGGAAGTAGGGTAGCTTTTTTTTCCACGTCGCATAAACTTACCAAAGAAGGATGAAGTCGAATCTTTTTGCCTTCAAATCTGTTAAAGTTTGAAGAGAACTCCGAAGAACAGTGGTAGTAGTAAGCAGTATAAGGAGGTTAGATGGAAGCTAATTAGGGACGGAGGCTTCTTGGATTCAATTGGGTAAGAATGAAATACTGGCAGAGATAAGAAAATATCTCTTCAACCAGATACAGCCACATAAGAGTTATACGTTTGATGATGTGTGAATCTACCATCTTTCCTAATTTGAAGTGGTTTAAAGACTTTTGATTATTTCTTTCCGCTCGACAGCTCCGTAGTATCCACAGAGTCATCAGATTACATTGACTTGTATGGAATCGGTCATTAGAACCGTTACTAAACCTCGAATGAAAATTGAGGAATAAAAGCCCACAGGGACGTCAACTACGACTACACATCAATTGTGTCTACTTTATATCTTCGTGGTAACTGGTTTAGTCCAAACTGGTTTGACTTGCCAAACTTATAAGCGAGCGCAGCGAAGGAGAGAGTAGGAACACTACGTTGTCTGGCACTTTTGATTGAATCTCTGAAGGCGCACGTACATAGGTCGATTGAACTTTAGTCACTGAATCAACCACGGTCACCGATGAAGCTGAAGGTGACAAAAGAGCACCAGCACGAGTCGAACTAGCACTAGTGTTCAAATAAACATAGATGGCGACAGGTGAACATTTGATAAATCAACGGCAGCTCTCAAATCCCCGATTACTTATTGTAGTTAGTTACCTAAGGTGGCGCCACGGTGCGGGTAGGACTTGGACCTTAACCAACAAGCGTCTCCAGCCAGCTCGATCTTTAGCTGCCTCCAGTTTCGCACGCTAAGTTGATTGAGGTCCCCTTTCACTTGGGTGCACCACCATAATCGCCGTCTTCTTCTTCTGCACTGTACCTCGAGGGCGAGTTCGAAGACTTTTTGGACCGAAGCATTGGTGTCCGTCGTAAATCGTCCATCGTCCATCGTCCCTCGTCCATCGTCCATCGTCCATCGTCCATCGTCCATCGTCCATCGTCCATCGTCGATAGTCCATCGTCGATCGTCCATCGTCCATCGTCCATCGTCCATCGTCCATCGTCCATCGTCCATCGTCCATCGTCCATCGTCCATCTTCCATCATCCATCGTCCATCTTCACAATTTTGGCTAGGTCGATGTCGCCACCGCCCGTACAGGTTGCCCTTATATCTCCTCCTCCACTCACCGTCTATGTAGATCATCCGAAGAATTTTTCAAAGCAGTCAAGAGCACCATCATCCATTCTTGATAAAGTTCGTGCTTTTGTGACATATAGCAGCACTGGGACTTTTAAGGTCTCATGTAGGGTTACTTTTGTTGTTCGAGAGAGGGCTTTGCTAGTCTATTGCCTTTCTAGCCCAAGGAAGCAGCGATTGGCAAAAGTTATTCTTCATTTGATTTCAGTGCTGGTGTCGTTGTCTGAATTGATAGCGGAACCTAGGTAAAGCAAGTCCTTAATTACCTCAAAGTTATATCTGCCGAGGGTGACGTTATATCCGAGACGTCGGTGTTTTGTGTCCTTTCATGCTGACAGCATATACTTGGTCTTGCCCTCATTGAGAGTTAGAGCCATCTGCTCCACAATACTTGCGAAAGCGCTACTGACATCACGCGGCTTTCTTCCGATTATCTCAATGTCACAGCCGTATGCGAGTAATTGAACGGACCTTTGAAAGATTGCCCCTTCTTGTGCTGGCGCGTGAGTTTCGCACTATTCTTTCGAGAATGATGTTAAGAAATCGCATCACAGCGCATGGCCTTGTCGAAATCCCTTTCGACAGCAAAGGTCTCGGTGAGTTCTTTGCCGGTCTTGATGTAGCAGCGTGCATTCTCCATCGTCATCCTGCGTAAATGGACGGCTCGTCTCTTTATATGCTACCATGGGTAGCATAGAATAGGTATGGAGCTCATGATTTGGTTCCAAGATCTGACGTGGAGGAATTTTTGGTCGATGGACTTTCCCGGTCTAAAGCCACACTGATATGGACGAATCAGATTGGTGACGAACGGCTTCAGGCGTTCACAAAATACGGCGGATAGGATGTTGTAGGCGATGTTAACAAAACTGATGTCTTTGTAGTTGGCGTAGTTCAGAGGGTCTACTTTCTTGAGGATCGGACAAACAATGCATACTTTCGTCCGACCATATTTTACAGACGAGTGGGTGTATGTTCCTTACCAAGTCACTGCTTGCCGCTTCAAAGAGCTCGGCGGTCAGGCCGTGCGCTCCAGCAGCTTTGTTGGATTTAAATTTAGATGTCGCTATATTCACTTAATTCAGTTGGCGCACGGTTGGTGTGGACGGAATTTTTCATCGTCAAGGTTGAAAAGTTCATTCTGCCTGACAACAGTATTTTGTTCATCTTGTGGGTCGTACAGTCTACGCAAATGCTCTTTTCCTTATCTTCAGCATCGACTGGGACTCTACTACTAGTTACCTTGTTTGTCTATATAGGCTTCGGTTCGAGGCTTGTGTCCGTGGCATGTTTTTTTTTTACCTTTTGGTAGAACTTCCGAATCTCATTCCAGGAATTGCATTTCTCAACTTCTTGGACCGCGCGCTTCTCTCTTTTTCCTCCAAAGAAGCCAAGATTCGTCTCTACTCTGCTGCTCGTAGAGATCGTGAGCAGCTCTCTAGTCCTTCTATGTAACTCCGTTTTGTATACATCTTGCTTAGAGAGATGTGCTTGCCGGCACTCGTCGTCCAATGAGGAGTCTGGATGTGGCGGTCGAATGAAACCCGGGCCATCAAAGGTATCTCTGTTGCCACTGGTCTTCGAGGCTGGCGGCGTAGGACCTCTTGAGAGATTAAGGGAGACTCCCTCAAAACAAGATCTGGCGATCTCTTGCGATTGTATCCATTCGACGTCAAACTTAGTCACAGCATTAGCTTACCTTTGCGATGTTCGGGATATCGGCAATCGTACCTTGACTACAACAAGGTAGATCCATAATATTGGAGGAGTGCCTTGGGTAGATCGCAATGTGGTTGACGATTGACTGATCAGGAGTTCTCCGAGTCTTCTTATGAATATCGATATGCGGGAACATCGTGCTAGTTACGACGGTGTTTCGCCAAGCCGCAAAGTCGATTAGCCTGAATCCGTTATCGAAGGTGATGTCTTGCAGGCTATACCTTCCGACAATATTACCAAAGACGCATTCTCTTCCAAGCTTTACATTAAATTAGCTAGAAAACTGCTCGTAGGTTTTGTCCAAGAGCTCGTATAAGCCTTCTTTGGTGTCGTCGTCTTTCACCTCTCCAAATGTTGGCAGATTTATCCTTAATACGGATTATTACAGAGCGATCGTTCACATGCTGAAAACTCAAGACTTCTTGCCTAAGTCTGCCTCTGACAACGAACCCGCATCCAAATAAGTGCTGCTTTTGTAGTCGATGAGGTCGCAGTTATTCTTCCTTTTCTTGTCCGGCTCATCCCATCACATTTCTTGGATGGCGGTAATATCTACTTTGCAGCAGTCCAGGGCCTCCGTTAGTTGTTCGGCTGCCAGTGGCCTATTAAGGAACCTAGCATTCCACATGCTGATCCGAAGTTCGTTGTTCTTGTTTTGCAGGGGTTGTCAACAATAGATATGTACACACAAGGTGGCGCAAATGTTATCATCCGATGTTCCTTGGCTGTAATTTTTTTTTGTCAATGAAAAACTTTGGTCCTGCTTTAGGATTATGCTTATTTGATGTCTGAAATTTTTTTCCATTAAGTCGAGAAAATGGGCTAAGTGGCCGCCGCCGGAATTGATGACCATTCGGGCCCGATTTGTGGCATTTTCCATCACCCTTGCCAGAAATTCTGGCGATAGGTCCTCGTATTCTTGACGGATATTCTCTCAAGAGTCTGAGGCTTATTGACATAGACTCGTGGCTTCAAAAAAACCCCACGAAAAGAAGTCTGGAATGATAAAATCAGGCGATCTTGCCTGCCAGCGCAAATCGCCAAAACGAGAAATAAGGCGACCCGGAAATGCAGCCCTCGGAATTTCGGTTGTGGTCACTCAGTATGCGCCGTTTCTCCATCCTATTGGAACCACATGTTCTCCAGTCCCAATTCATCTAATTGAGGGAGGAGAAAGAGCATGGCTCTGTAGCGAGCGCTCGCCGCCCACAGTAGTGGTTTGGCCCAAAAAATAAGCCCAGATGACGCTTACAAGGTAAACAGCACACCATGCAGTAGCTTTGAGCGGGTGTAATAGCTTTTCGTGGGTTATATGCGGATCTTCGGTGCAGAAGTGATAATTATATCCACAGAGATGGAAATGGGGCTCGTCGCGCATGATGATTTTCACTAAAAAGTTGTCTCCATCATGGTAGAGATTCAGGATGGGTTGAGCGTAGGTTACACGCGATTTGCGGTCAATAGTTAATAGTTGATGTGCTGTTTGCACTTTGTAAGGTAATATCTTACACCAAAATTGTCTATAAAGACCGCCGATTGATGCCTAATTTCGTGGCACGACGTCTAGTCGATACTCTTAGGTCCTCTGCGACATCTTCAACCACAGCTGCGATATTCTTAGCAGTTCGGCTGCTCCGGGACCGGACAGATCTTGTAGCATCTCGTGTTTTTCCGTGCTCTTCTGTCGGACGACTGGCAAATCTACGCCGAAATTCACGCTGCAGTAAAAAGGTGATGAGTTTTGCCCCACCTTGTACGTCCACATTCGAGGCGATATATATTATTTCCATCGCCGGCAGTTAACTCTACGGCACAACCTCCAGCCTGGAGGACCAGTCCAGTTATAGAGATCAGTAATCTGTTCGTTGATATGAGCGCTGCCGCTGGTCCATTAAGCGCTAATCCGCCACCATCCCTTTTTCAAGATCCTGACTTAGTTTCGGAAGTCCTTACCGCCTGAGGTCCAAATATGTCAATATAGCCCGGAGAAGTTCTTGTTTGCTCTATTCCGGCATTTTACTGCATGGTTGATTCCATCTGGTGAATTCATCCGCTGTTCTGTTTATCGTGCTGCTATTTTTGTCTGCTGGTCAGTACTCGAGCTTATAAGTTTGACAAGTCGAGTCCGGATGGACATCGACCAGTACCCGATGGTTGCCACTTGGAGCTAAAATAAGTACAATGGAGGTGCAGGAACAGTTACAACACTGGGCATCGCCAAGTTGTCACCTCACAGTGCCTATCCTATTTCTACAGCACCCAACTATCTGTGGTTGGCCTAGCTATGGAACCAAATTTGTGACGGGAGATCGAATTTAGGTTTTTAGAATTTGCAACGGTGTGCAACCACTTAATAGCTAAGAAACTTAGCTATCCTTTGATTAATCCATTGTTAACCTGGTTGATTATATTGCAATCGATGCCAGAAACTTCTCGAATATTCTTGATGCCCGCACTCCCTGTTGCAATCAGGCTACGAATGGAGTCAAGTATAATCATCAAAGTTGGATTGGAAAAGTTGAAATCGTAAGAAAGCGCTTGAGTCTTCGTCGATCGCGTTTCCCTCAAGCTCTGTCAACATACGAGTATTATGTAGCACCCGTATCCAAACCGTAGAATACCAATGGGAATCGTGCCAATGGGCTATCAAATAAGCTCAGATGTAGCAAGGCTTCGAAGACATCTCTGATATGACAATGATGTAGGCAGACACATGCAGCCAAACAAGAGGCATATAGAGCTCGAAGGACGAGAGCTGCTTGTGAGCTTTACAAGCAGAAAATAAGAGAAAGGGAATTGAACGAACATTCCAGTACTACAAAACCAGACTGGAAGCATGCAAAAATGAGCTTGGACAACTAGTAGTAAAGTCGTAGTGGGTGCTGATAATATAGAAAGACTACTTCTACAGACTGTATAACAGCGATGATGGTCAAAATACCGCTGTATAGGGGAATCAACCACTCATCTTAGATGAGGGCAATAGAGAATTCCGCTCGCCTTACTAAGACGCAGCTAAAGTAGCAATATCAAAGTGAAAGTCTTATAAAATTGTTGGAGCAGACGAACTACCTCCTGTGCTATTTGTAGCTGTAGAAGACCTCGTTGGTAACTTGCACCAACGGTCAGAGGAAAGAATGTGCTAAAAATGAAATCTGAGCATCGTTTGTCTGATTTCCAAGAAAGGAGCCATTTTTGACAGTACCAACTATAGAGCAATAAGTCTCCTTAACATGGCCTAAACGATATTTTCTTCAGTATTATTTCAGCGTCGAAAACCAATCACGAACAATCCACGGCAGATCGTGGAAAAACTTCATGAGCTCCAAATCGATACACGCTATCTATTCATTGAGTTTAAGGCCGCGTTTGACAGCATCTATAGAGATGAGCTTTACAGAGCAATGAATAGCTTTAGCATCTCTGTTAAGCTCGTGCAGAATGCACGCTGCTCCATCAAGGTCGGTAACGAACTCACCGAGGTTTCATCATTCTTGAAGGAATAGTGCAACACAAGAGGCACAATCTTTCAAAAGTCCGTCCAATTGCTCGCTGATGATATTGACATAATCGAAAAAAGCAGCGAAAAGAAGCGGAAGCGGCGAAGATGGGTTTAACGGTCAATGTGGGTAAGACCAATTATACGCTGTCAACCGGAAAGGACACCCAATGCTGAGGTATCAGACAGAACGTCACCTTCAACAGATATAACCTTGAGATAGTTAAGGAATTTGTCTAAGGAATTTGTCTACCTAGGCTCAGCTATTAATTCAGACAACGACCCCAGCGCTGCGATCCAACAAAGAATAACTCTAGGCAATCGTTCCTTCTTTGGGCTAAGAAGGCAATTGACTAGCAAAGTCCTGTCTCGAACAACAACAAAAGTGACCCAATATAAACCTTACCAATCCAAGTCCAGATTTATGGCGCAGAGGCATGCGCTTTATCAAAAAATGGATGAGGCTGCTCTTGGCTGTTTTAAGAGGAAAGCTCATCGGATGATTTTCGATCCCGTCTGCATAGATGGTGAGTGGAGGAGGGGATACAACGACGATTTGAACGCTACAGCGACATCGACTTAGCCAGAAGAGTGAAGGTTCAACGACTAAGGTGGCTGGTTCATATAGAGCGACCAATGCTCTGGTCCTAACAGTCTTCGAATTCGCCCAGAAGGGACGACGACTACTCAGCTCAGGAGGCGCACTTAACTGGAAGGGAACCTTGGCCAACTTAGCGTGCAAAACTGGAGGCAGCTACCTAAAGACCGAGCTGGCTGGAGACGCTTGTTGGTTAAGGCTCAGGTCCACCCCGGATTGTAGCGCCACCTTAAATAACTAAGTAAACTAGGCCACTGAGAAGCACAGGTGCGCTCAGTACCACCCCAATTTTTGCACCTAACACCGCTTGATTTATGGATCAAAAACTTGCTGGTAGCAGTGCCATATGACTCACTAATATGGGTTACTTCAAGAGCAGTAGTTTCGTACACGGCACGGTCCTACCTGGGCTACTGCCAGGCAATCCAATTCTAACGGATGAAGTTCCTTTCTTGGTCGACTTCGACATCCCGTATGATATAATACATCCGGAGAGAGATGTCTGGCAAAAAAAATTCAATAATCAGGTCAAATGAAATTGTAATTTTCACAGATGGCTCAAAAACAGAGGAAGGAACAGATTCTGGTATCTTTTCAGAAGACACACAGCTAAGAATGTCTATAAGTCTACCGGACGCAAGCAGTGTCTTTCAATCAGAGGTTCTGGCTGTCCGCAGGGCGGCTGAGCTCATGCAGGCGAGATCTGTATCCGAAAGAGATATCGGTATCTACATCGATAGCCAGGCCGCACTCAAGGTAATGGGATCAACCAACGTCAATTGTGATACAGTCAGGGGCTGTGGTATAGTGCTCAAGGCACTGTGCAGTCAAAACCGGGCAAGACTGTGCTGCGTGCCAGGACACTGCGGTATTACAGAAAATGAACAAGCGGATGAGCTCGCAATAAACTCCTTTGCATAGTGAGGAAAAAATCGAGGAACTATCGAGGAAAACACCACAAAGACTGGCAACCTAAGGTGGTCAAGCTGGACATAGGGTATCCAAAGTTCTCTGGCCGCTTTTTTACAGCAAAAGATCCAGGAAGCTAGTGACATTAAACAGCGATAAGCTTAGAGCAGTAATAGGACACTGTCTATTGCAAAATCACGCAAAGATACTTAGATTGTCAGATACGGATATCCGCAGATTCTACGGTGATCTGCAAACTGTTGAGGACATAATACACATACTGTGAGTGCGACGCAACATCGCGTAGTGGAATAATATTTCTGGGGAAATACTTTTTCGAAAACCTAGAGCAAATAGACCGCACGAACTTCAAAGGCCTTCTTGGCTTTTGAAGGGAAATCGGGTGTTTCATCAGGGAGATTGCTTAGGTTTTTGCCATTTGAAGACAAATTCAACTGGTTCCACAGGGATTGCAATAGGCCCTTTATGGTGCTTGGTGTCTGTGTGATGGCATATCCATCATACCCTGTTTAACCTAACTTAACCTAGGCTACTGAGCATAAGTTCGATTAATGGGGCCATATTGTCATATACGAGTACGAGTGTTGGCTGAAAAGTTTCCGACCGCAACGTAAAGATAGCGGCACTCGTCAATAAGCTGGTGAATGCTAGTTGTGCATCGTTTGACAGTCACTTACCGAAGTTTCAGTTATTTTGGACGCGTAGTTTTTAGTTGACAGTCGTTTGAGTGAGTCGATGTGAGTGTTTTTTTGTGAAAATGGGATAAATTGAGTATCGAGCTGTTATTAAATTCTTGTTTTTGAAAAGCAATACGCCTACGCAAATCAAAAATAAGCTGGACTCTGTGTATGGGGACTCTGCACCATCATTTACCACAGTGAAATTTTGGGCAGCTGAACTTAAACGTGGCCGCAAGAGCTTGGGAGATGATGAACGTTCGAGACGTCCAAGAACTGCAACCACTGACGATAACATTGCTAAAGTTCACCAAATGGTGTTAGACGACCGCCGAATTATAGTGAGAGAGATAGTAGAGGTTATGAAAATGTCCAAAGAACGTGCTTGTTACATATTAAACCAATATTTAGGCATAAGAAAGCTGTCCGCGCGTTGGGTGCAGCGTTTGCTTACGTTTGACTCAAAACGTGTTTGAATGAACATTTCCAACGCTCTGTTGGCGCAATAAATCCGAGTTTTGGCGCCGATGAAACTTGGATACACCATTATACGCCCGAAACAAAAATTCAGTCAAAACAGTGGACTGCAAAGGACAAGCCGTCTCCAAAAAAAAGCAAAAAACTGTTTTTTCGGCTGGGAAAGTGATGGCGACTGTTTTTGGGGATAGTAAAGGAGTTATCTTAATCGATTATCTTCGAAAAGGGAAAACCATTACAGGAGCATACTACGCATCATTACTTGCCAAGCTGAAGGCAGAAATTGCGGAAAAACGGCCACAGCGGTTGCCATGGCGAAAATCCATGAATTGCGGTTTGAACTGCTTGACCATCCACCTTATTCACCAGACCTAGCCCCAAGAGACTTCTTCTTGTTCCCTCACCTAAAAACTGCGCTCGGAGGACAGAGATTTTCGTCAAATGAGGAGGCAATCACCTTCGTGGACAATTATTTTGTAGAGAAAAACGCCGAGTACTATTTAGAAGGGTTAGAGAGATGGAAGCATCGCTGGGAGAAGTATGTCGAGTTACAAGGATACTATGTAGAAAAAAAAAAAAAAAATTTGAGAAAAAATGTCTTGTATCATTGTTCAATCGGAAACTTTTCAGGCAACTCTCGTAATTCGTCTTTGTACTCCTTATCTTCTGTAGGGTCATGAGCCCAAATCAGGGTTACTCCTATATTTCGGAATTTCGTCTTGATGCTGAATAATTACGATTTGTTGCCTAAGTTTCCACGGAATAGCAAGTCCACCTTCAAAAATCCACCATATTCTTTTTTGTAGCAGATGCCGTAGTTTTCATGAACTTGTTGCCCGGGCTATCCCACCGCACTTCTTGAATTTCCAGAATACCATAGCAGTCTGGCTCGTCCACTTGTTGTTCGGATGCATGTTGACTGGTCAAAATCAGACTATTCCTTGTGTGCAGCCGAACGTCATTGCCTATTTTTCGTTTTGCATGGCCATTAGCAGTGAATTAGCCCAATATGCTTCCCGATAGTATGATTCTCATGTGGCCGGCTAGACAACTTCAAGCATACTCCGACTATATCTGGCCCTTTTAATTCGGACTTATGTAAGATGTCCAATGTGTTCGTGGTTGCAGCTCGTTAGATTACTGACCAAGAAGCACTGGCGTGCAGAGAGAATTTTCCAAGAACTTAGTAGATTGTGATGTCTATCGAACAAAAGATGCTGCGCATAAGTTCTTAGTAGATGATCCTGGGCCTGAATAAGTTGAGCAAAATTCGGTTTATATTTTCCTTCAAGGCTTAAGTCAGCCTTGCAGGGTAAAATGGGCATAGAAGTGAGCTTATCCCATCATGGCTGCTTTGTTACATTTACTCGTACATACTGCAGTTGTGTGCGAGCAAAAATATTGAAAGGACTCGGGAGAATGACGCTCCAAAACAAGCCCAGCATCGAGATAGGACACTGCCACGAGCATACTCGTAGTATGTGGCGCGATTAACCCCTTTATCTTATTTCAAATCTGGAACGGTCGTTCTAAAGAAACTTTATTAACGGATATCCTTTTCTGAATTCGAGAAGGAACCCCTTATGAATAGGCACTGATTGAATAGATTAAATTTTCAACAAGGTGAAATATGAAAAGTGCGTTATCCCACTTTTAACCCTTTAATCTGCTTCGCAGTCTTCTTCTTTTTTTTTTTTGTGCCGAGATACGAGTATGGTATGTACAGATACGCGCACAAATTTTAATATTTGAAGCATCTAAAGGCATCGGATACGAAATACCAGAAGATTCCGGGAAAACTTTTCTCACATTCTCGTACGACGACATACGACCACGACTCCATGTATGAGTATCTCACAAAATCTGCTCATGAGGTGTGTACTCGTATAAATTTTTCGAATTCCCATTTGTGTTTGCTACCGGCACCGGTATACGAGGAGCACTGTCAAAGGCAAGAACGAAACCCCATCATTTTTGTGTCGTTGTTGTCAGTGTGTGGTTGCCGCCGACGCGCTACCACATACTCAGCTATGCATAAAGAAAAGTTATTTGCGACTAAATTCCTCGTTGTGATTATAGTAGTAAAACTGTAAACTGTCCCCAGAGGTTCATTCTAAACTGCAAGTACACACACAAAAACACACACATCCCTGGCACAGAAGATTCCTTATTTTGTCAGATTTATCCAAACACATGGCTGTGTATGTATAAACACATATCCTGGCACTGGGGCTGAGTGAGTAACTTGAAAAAAGCCAGATAGCGTGGCAACATTATCCTAGAGATAAATAACTGCGGTAGAGGTAACCTTTCTGCAAGGTCGTTTTGGCCCATCGTTGCTGGAATTGAAAGAAGTAAATCAACTAAGAAGGGTTCGCCAAAGTAGAAAATTCTCCATTCACAACTACCTTGGCTTGTTGGGGCAGATTTTTTAGGGCTTGAATGGCGTTAGGGTTGTAAATACGTATATGAACAAGGTGTAGTGTGTTTTTCGACTTATCTGGATGTTTTATTAAAGGATAAACCCATTAGGGGGTGAGTTTTGGAATCAGACACTGGAGTTTTGTACGGGTGCGTGAGCAAAACAATTTTGGCAATAATTCACTCGGAAAACTTTTGGTTGCTATCAAATGCAATTGTCTTGTGTCCAATTAGGATCGAATCAGAGGTTACAAGTTTCTGATGTAGTGGAAAACAGGTAATAAGTAGTTTAAAAGAGAAACGCCAGCATTGAGGAGAGTGGGGTTGATTGAATCACGACTTTGAGTAGAATGGGTGGCACTGAATGTTCTGATTTTAATCTAAGGGTCTATGGATCAATTCGTACAAAAATACACCAATGTGAATCGAATCGAGACTGTTCTATAGCAATCCCAGAACCGCTTAGATCTTATTGATAGGAGTGTTGGGTTTTTTATAAATATTCGCGCATAGGACATATCGCGACGAAGTGGAGCATATCCTCTCTCACCATGAGGTTACAACTTACTTGCTTATCCTGCCAGCGACCCTTTCCATCCTTCACGGTTCCGGGCACATTGCTTCCGGTTTACTAGACCAGCGGCTTCTGGTGTCCGCGATTACTTGATATTTAAACCGGAGGTTCGGTCTTCCTTTTCTTCCTGAACCAGGTGGCTGGGATTCGAAGATACTCTTAGCTGGTCACTCTCGACCATTCGTTCGATGTGGCGAGCTAGTGCAGTCGACTGATTTTTGCCTTCCGGATTACATCTACATCTTTATACAGCTTGTAGAGTTCGCGGTTATATCTTCTCCTCCATTCGCCCTCCTCGCAGACAGGACCAACTATTCAACGTCGGGTTTTTCTTTCGAAGGATCCCAAGATCTGCTTCGCTTTCTTGCTTATCGTCCAGCATTTAGCTCCATAAAGCAAGGCGGGTTTTGTAGAGACCTTTGAGTTAGGAGTTTGGACCCTAGTTGTGTAAACAAACCGAAGTAGCAGCGGTTGCCAAAGATTATTCTCCCCTAGGGTGTCACTCGTGGAGTTTATATTTGCCCCAAGATAGATAAACTCCTTCACTACCTCAAAATTATAGCTGTCGATTGTTGGGTTCTGTCCTAAACGGTGTTCGACGGATTGGTTTATGTTTGACAGCACGTAGTTTGTTTTATCCTTAGTTATCATGAGACCAACGCGTTTAGCTTGTCGAATGTCGATATCGTCTGCATAACCCTGCAGCTGGATGGATTTGTTGAATATAGTGCTTACTGTGTTTAGTTAGTTAGCCACGTTGCTGTATGCGTTCTCTTACGAATCTTGTGCTACTTATCACCGTATTACTAGCTGCCGCAAAGCCGTTATCTGTTGTCGTTTCCTGGAGGCTGTGTTTTCCGACAACTCCGTCAAAGATCCACTCCTTACCAATTTTGGCATTGCAGTTCCCGAGCACGATTTTAACATCTAACTCCGTCCAAGAAATCGCAGAAATCCTCTTCGATAGGGTCTTCAGCTTCATTGGGAGCGGCGTGTTTACGTATGCGGCTGATGTTGTTGAATTTTCCTTGGATGCGGATCACAGTCAGACGATCGCTAATTGGTTTGAAATCGATGACCTTCGATCTCAGCCACTTTCCCACGACGAATCCGCGTCCTAATATGTGCAACCTTTTGTGGCAGCTGTAATATATGTTATATCGCACTCGGTTTTTTTCATTATTCCTACCCAGCGCACTTGCTGGATCGCAGTAATGATCGCCTTATACTGCGTGAGGATAGTTTCCAGTTTTTAGATAGCTCATGGAGCGTATAATGTTCATTCCAAGAGCATACTCCTAAATCAATGTCCTTCTTCGCGCCGTGTCGTCGTTTTAAATCGGGTCTGTTTTCTTCCGATGCAGTTACTTCTCTCGTAAAGATAGGTTTTTTACGTGTTTGGACTGTTAACCCCCCGCAGAACCGCCAAATCCGGACGGGGTAGAACAACGTGTTCTCTTGCCTAGAACACGGCTGCATACATTAGGTCACTATTCAGCGGCTGCTGAGATACCTATCTAGGGGCGCCATGTGGAGGCTGTATGTATGTACAGTGACAGGGATCGTATGCGGCATCTCTCCTAGTTGAATGCGTAGAGAACTTTGCCCTGTATATGCATTTCCATGCTATTGGAGGAATTGAAACGACCAGCCCAACCTAAGCGGCTCTCTTGAGGTTACAAAGGCTACACAAAATTGGCAGTTCCGGGCGGTGCGATATATTGTTCAAATTAGTTAGTTCGCCTCTTATTTTGAAAGCGGTGCTTAACATATGCGTCGAGTTTGTGGCCAAAAAATACGTCTTGTTGTCCAAAATATGGTTCTTTATACTGTGGTACAGACAATATTGTGACGACTGGGTTTTATTTGCAAATTTTTGGTACATACTTTGACCAGTTTTAAGCAGCAAGGTGTTGAATTTTTGTTTTAAGAAAACGGGTTGTTCATTTGGCGTGACTAGCAGATTAAAATCGCAATCCGATGCAAAGTTATTCCATTCTTGTACGCATTCACCCCCATGGAATATAATTTGCGGAAGCACTAAGTTGGGTATCCTTTTCTGATTTATTGTCATGACTCTCACCACATAATCAAAGTTTGATTTGAGGATACCCAGGTACAGGGGTTCAATTCCGGTTTCCAAGTGGAGCATGTTGTTGGGTGCAATGCTTGGGAGTTTAAAAACTCGTTAAAGGATAGATGTTGATGTGGTGCAGAATATTTTCTGTTTCGATCTGTTCACCTAGGACATCTGGTGAAATATTCATGGCATACAATTTAACGAGCTCTCTATGATTCCCGAAAACTGTCTTCCCAAGCCAACTTCGTTAGAAGTTTTAGTTGGGATGTACTTGGTGTCAAGTTATCTTCATAATTTTCGGTGATTCGTGAAGGCATCCAAACGTACGAGTATTGCCCAATCTACAGTTAACTGGGCCGCTCTAGCTGAGCATGTACCAGCCAAAAAAAAGGCCAACTTCTTATCATTCAGGAGCAAATCTGCTTTATTCATGCGTGTCTTGTTGGCTAACCGCGCAAATCCGACATCAGTCGATTGGGCTCAGTACAAGAAGCTCATTCCAATTCCCGAATTGGTTGATAACTTCCAGAAGCAGTATGAAGCTCTTAAGGTCGCATATCCGGCTGATAACTACGAGTATACAGCCAAAGTTGAAGAACAAGACAAGGAGACACAGGCAGAGGTTGAGTCTTTCAAGAATGCAGCAGCATCGCCGAACATCAATAGGACATTGCACATTCGAAATCTCTTCTGCCATACGAACAAATGACCATGGAGGACTACCGTGATGCATTGAATCCAATCAATCGACCAACTTCCCGGCGTTATTAACCTGAGGATCAACTTGATCACGTTAATAAGGATGCTCCAATACCATCACATTAAATACTGCTTGACGGTGGATTAATTAAACAGTGGATTTTGTTTTGTTAGAATTTCGATGTATTGAGGGTGGAGGAAACTTTAAAGGAGACCTCTAAAGGCATACGGTTCGAGAACGTGAACGCCGATTTTGCAGATATAAAGCTATTACTGAGCATGCTGTTCCGCGCAGATAAGTGTATTCACCCCTAGAGTCACTTCTACAGTTCAAAGCATCTGCTAGTTGTAAGATTTTCACACCTTTTATGTCTTCGATTTTGTCCATTTACTTATGATTTGGATATATAGATTCTGAGTAACCACTTGAGACAAACCTATTCTTCCATTAAAATCTCCAATTGAGATTAGGTCTGCTGATCTAACGTTTGCTGAGCGCATAATTTCGAGTAATGGAACTATGCACTGGCCTCCACGATCCTGTGATCTCACACCTTTAGATTACTTTCCTGGGGAGTATGTGAAATCACTAGTTTATGCCGATAAGTCAGAGATGTTAGACGATATGAAAGTCAACTTTCAACGGCCCCAATTGCTGTCGAAAATTGGACTTCACGATTGCGCTTCATTCCAGTTAGCCGTGGCGCATATATGCCCGATATCATACTTAAAAACAAATGGCATAAAATTATCTATTAAATAAAGCTAATATCATAGACATTAACATTAGCTTCAAGTATTTTATTTCATATTAAATTTGAACACCTAAAAAAAACACCCTTTATATAAAAAAACCCATAAACCCTAATTTGTTTTTCAAGCCTGCTATGTTATAACTTCAGATATTTAATTTTTCTAATTCAACATTGATCTGGTAGACGTGCTCACTTCAATTATGTGACACGTGTGAACAGCCACTTTGATGTAGACTCGAATCGCTTACAACTTTCCTTGTGGTTGCACATTTAGCGCGCTTCTGATTTCTGCGGCTAACAGCTTCAGATGACATTGACATTTCATACGCATTATTTATGTTTTTTTTTGCATATTACTCGTGAAGTTTGTTAAATGTGCGGGATTTTCTCCAAATGCTTCTTGAATTAGCTTCATTCCATCCTCGATGCAACATGTTGGTCCTTTTGATACGAGTAAGTCGCACGTGAACAGCTTATCTGCAACGTATAGGTGGTGGTCGTATACATAGAACAATTTGGTCTTTTACGCACAGAAATTTCATTAGAGGCAGTAACTTGGAATTTTCCTGCCGTACATTGCGGGGAAAATCTTGGTGCATATTGGCTTTTGTGCCCTTTAATTTGTTGGTGTTCTTTAGCATATCCATGGCGGAGCTTCGAGATTTCATTTTAACTATTACTGTATCAGGACTTACATTGTCCAACGTTGTGTATTTTTAAACTCGACATGGTGGAAAGGTTCTAGTTGGCTAAGGAAAACCAACGATACCTGGCCGATGATAACTAATTTTCAGGAACACCTCACTTACAAGAAACAGGAGAAAAATAATCCCCAAACATGTACGAGTATAGTTGTTACCAATTTTGATCATTCATTCGAAACTCTAGCATCACGAGTATCGTCGTGGACAAGACTCATTCGTATAATTGCCTTCATAATCAGGTTTATTTCAAAATGCAAAAAATTATCTGAAAAGATAATCTCGTTCCTCAAGAATTTTATTTCGCAAAGCGTGAAATCATCAAATGGATCCAAGATATTTACTTTGGGAAATACATTATTTATTACAAATGGAAACTTCGGTAAAAAAAGTAAAATACTTAATCTTAATCCTTTCTTAGATGATGAGAAGATACTTCGAGTGGGAGGAAGGCTTCACGAGGCAAACACCACATACAACGTAAAGCATGCTATATATAATTATCTCAAAAGGTCATGTTCTGACAACCCTCATCGCAATCGATTCTCATCAGCACTTACTACATCCGGGAGTATCTACGCTATTTGTAGTAATTCGCCAAGAATATTGGATTATCGGATATCGAAATCTTTTACGTAAAATTACACATAGCTGTGTCAAATGTTTTCGACAAAGGACATCCACAATAACGCAAATTATGGGAAATCTTCCAGCGCAGCGTATTCAACCAAGCCGACCATTTTTACATTGCGGATGCGACTATACCGGACCTATCATACTTAAAATTAAAATCAGACGCAAGGTTCACACTTCGAAGGGCTATATATCCCTATTTGTATGTCTCGTGACTAAGAGCATACATTTGGAGTTGGTGAGGGGCTTCATCACAGACGCATTCCTAGTTGCCTTTCATCGATTCACTTCTCGTCGTGGCAAGCCATTACATATTTACTCAGATAACGGCACCAACTTCGACGGATATGATGGAATGCTTTCAGAGATGCATCAAAATTCTATTGTTGCCGAATCGTTTGCTCATACATCACTTGGCATTTCATTCCTTCCTCGGCACCACATTTCGGAGGGCTGTGGGAAACGGGCATTAGACCCGTTAAGCAACACCTTCGGCGTATTATACGCTATTAACTCAAATTGTAGCTTTACTTAACTCTCGTCCTTTGTGTCAACAATCTGATAATGACTTAGATTCAATAACTCCAGCACATTTCGTTCTAGCTGAATCTTATTCAGCTGTTCCCGAACCGTCACTAGATAAACCCAAATAGGCTCTCCTATTGGCAATCATTACATGAAGGGTGCTGGAAGACGTTTTAGCATGGAGTACCTGATCTCGCTTCAGCAAAGACGACCTCAATGCAATATTCAACTCAACGATTTGGTCGTCATCAAAGATACCAAACTACCACCGTCGAAATAGACTATGGGTCGAGTTACAGCTATCCACCCAGGCGAGGATGGTAAAGTTCGTGTAGTGACCTTAAAAACTGCCAACGGACAATTACTTACGAGTAGGTCTATTCTGAAACTTCGTTCGTTCGTTCACTTGTGTTTCAACCATTAAAGAGGTATTTACCATCGATGCCAAACCGATAAGCATTTTTAAACTTATTCTACAACACGACTGTTGCCCAAAACATGGGCCCCCGCCCAATTATCAAGGCTTCGCCCATCAATAACGTTGTCTAATATAAAGCGGGCGCAGAGCAAAGTACTGGTCTAATCGTAAAGGTTTTCAGATGATGCCATCGAAGGATGCTACGATTTAATCAGTTACAAGTGGCCGGTCATAGGTCTTGTTGGCCGCAGGACCACAGGTAGTCACTACCAGGACTTAAATCACGGTACCATGAGAGTCACGAGCCCCCGGATCTCGGTCCAAGCCTGACTTGTAGAAGTAGACTCCCTTGTGGGAGCGTCATGGTGGCCGTGGTTTATACCATAATCGCGGGAAGGGTCTTTCTGTTGGTTCGACCTATTGTAGAGTTGTAAATAAGTATTGGGTGCTGTGACTCTAAAATCATTTTAGATCGGCCTCGACTCATACCAAGGGTGGAACTTGTGCCTTCAACACCGTTTTGAATTGGTACTCAGGAAGGCGACAGGCGATTGTAAGTGAAATTGAGTCTCCAGGACAGGTGTTTATGATAAATCCTTGGCCCTATGCTGCCCATAACAAACTTTTAAGTTTAAGTCGCACTTTTCTGTTACTTAGTACTGCAGAGTTTTTTTTTTTCGAAATTTAAGGCCCCCATGCTAACTCTAACATCGTCAGCGTTATTTTCTTGGTAGTTGAATGCAGACCCTAAGTATCTACATTGTTGACTCCTTTAAAACAGAGGTCAGGTTTCGGGACCAAGTTATCTTTTGGCACCTTCATCTAATTATTAATATTTACCTGAAGAGCTGACACATCGCTACTTTTGAAAGCGTCGTCAATACGGTTTTTCAGTAGAAAAGCTTGCACAACATTAAAGAGCAATAAACTTTGTAGACTATCTTGTGCTACTCTAACATTATCCTCGAATTTTACCGGCTATACCCGCTGAGGATTTAAAATTAATTTTAATCCTATCGTACATATCGCGTATCATTCTGGCATGCGTCTGGGGTAGATTTTGATATCTTGGCGTGGTCCAATCTCTGGGAAGTTAGTTGAAAGCTTTCTTCAAGTCGATGAAGACGATATGCAGATCCTTCGAACATTCGCGGCGTTTTTCCCTTTCTATTTGTGAACTTTGAATCGCATGATATGTACAACAGTTGCTACTCATGTAAACTTTGAGGAAAACAAGTATAAAGAAATATTTATCATCGCAAAAGGCTTTATTGCTTTTCAAAATACTCTCCATGAAGATTGAACCAATTTTCGAAGCACTTTTTCCACTCCGAACGAGGTAACTCCAAAACGTGAGTTTTAAATACACCAACCGCTTCTTCAGGCGTCCAAAAATGTTGAGCTTGCAACTTATTTTTGATGTGCTGGAATAAAAAAGAAGTGATTGGGTACTAAGTCAGGGCTTTACGACGGATAGCCCATCAGTTCGATGTTTTGAGTGCTCAAAAATCACTTGTTTGAGCTGACCTGGAATAGCTCGTATTATCGTGGTGGAGAATGGTCCGTGTTTGGTGATTGCCATTCCTTATTCCTTCAAAGACCTCTGGCAAACCAGTGGTGGTGTACCATTGCGAATTGACTATTCCACGTTGCTCTAATGGGACGGTTGTGACACATTCGGTTTTCCCGAAGGAACAGGCGACGATTTGCTTCGAAGTACTTCATGCGAGAGCAAATTCTGTTGGATTTGGCTCCGTTTGAAAAACCCATACAGTCGTCTGCTGTTTAGTTTCGGGCTCATATGCATAGATCCATGATTCTTCACCTGTCACGATCTTATGGACGTCTTTTGAAGCACGACCATCGAATTTTTCCAACATTTCTTTGGACCAGTCGACATGACCCTTATGCGGTTATGCGGTATCTAACACGAAGATATCTTTTTGACGGCCAAATGGTCATGCAACATTAAATGTATGTGAGTGAAACTAATGCCCAAACATGACTTAATTCCATGATAATTCACATAACGACTTTGTGATATCAGCTACGTACAGCAACGATATTTTCTGGCACATTTCCGCACACGAAATCCGTCCTGGAGCGAACGACGATCACGACTCAATTCGGAAAACCAGCGAAACCCAGTGGTGTTTCATCACCAAAAGTCGTAGCAAGCTGATCGGCAAACTGTTGTTGAGTTAACCCACGTCGAAAATCATAAAAAGTCATCGCACGAAAATGTTTAAGACTTAATTCCCATTCTTGGCTGAGCCGAATTTTCCAAATCTCTCCAAAAAACGTTCTGAGTACGTGTACAAACGTCAAGCTTTACGATTCTTGTATCCGATTTGACGTATATACACCGGTATTGCTATATTTCAAAAGATTCGTCTTTATTGTGTTAAGGCAGACAGAGCGAAGGATATAACGAAGAAGGACACTTGTTGTACACCGACATGAATTTGACCAGCAAACGCTGGGATGCCTAAACCGATAAAGACGACTAAGTCATTTAGGGCGCATGAACCACCCCAGTAGGTGATGGACCCCAACAAACTCAATGTTCCTAAATGGAGCAACCCAGGACTGAAAGGCATGCTGATTGGTGCCCCGGACCCATCAAAAGAAAAAGTAAATAATACTCATCATCTCATCAAATCTTAGAAATGAGTTGATCAAAACCTCAGGATTCCTCACCTAGGTGGGCCAGGAACGATGGTATTGTAGTTTTGGGGATAATTCTACTAAATTGATGAAAACATCTCACCATTGCATGATTAGGTATTAGGGACGGCTTACAACACTTTTATGAAAACTAGTTCTGCGATCTTAGAGCACTTGCTAGCAGTCGCATTAGCCTCTTTGCCATGCCAGGCCTTACCTTATGTGAAGCCTTCCTAAAAGTTGGAATAACAAAGTACTTGAATAGAATCATAAGGCATTATGGCATTTCTGGGTCGTATCCGTGTGGCATTTTGCACTCAAAATTATTCCAATCAAAGTGTTAAACTGAATTTTGCAATTTTTTTTTTTTTTTTTTGTTCACCGCTCACAAAGCCAACTCTTTTGAAAATTTCTGGGTCATTGTACGAGTTCTAAGGCATCACCCACTCAACCATCCCCAACCCGAGAATTGTAAATCACTCATCATCTTAAAAGCATTCCTTGACACCCAGCATAGTGCCAGTACCCAATTGTATGAGCTCCTTAACGACTCCGACAGCCAGCTCAAAAAAACCAAAAAAAAAAAGAAAAAAAAAAAAAAAAAACGTCAAACAGCATTTAAATTTCGTAAAAAGGGTTTTCTCGGCGAAATGAAATCCTTTCAACACTCTTGCAATCCAAATGAGAGAGGGAAACTGTGTCATGACTCCTCGAAACGTTTCATCCATTATGAAACGGCGGCAGAGGGCTTCACTCGTCGGTTGTCGCCGCCGTCGTCGTCGTCGTCGTCGTCGTGGTGGAGTTGATACTGTTGCTGGTGATTCGGGAAGCGATATGGGGTTGCAAAATAAATGAACATTTTGTAGGTAAAGCCGGTTGCAGCAACAGAAGCAGCAGCAGCGGCAGGCTTCAACGATGCCATAACTAGGACGTACCAAGTGATGGATTTTACTCACTTTTGTGTGTTTTTCTTTATTTTTTTTTTTTATTATTTTCAGCTCAATACCGCTTTTATTGCTTTTCTGTAATTTATTGTTGCTCCGAGATGATGATGACTGGGGATGAAACTGAAACTGTAGTTGAAGCCATTTTGCGTTTTCATTCAGAGCTCTCCGTTCTGCCCATAACGCCTAGCCCAGATGTTTTATGTTGGCAAATACTTGTTAGAGTCAAAATACTAGAACACTATACCTTCATCGACCCGCTTTTCCTTGATATGAGTAGTAGATACGAGTGCGAGTACGTAACGACTAGATACATCTATAAGTAGGAATATGCCATACATACGAGTATATACGAGTATATTCAATCCTATATATGGCACTGTGGAGGAAAGCAATCAAAAGTGCTTCGAAATGTATTCCAGATATTTTGCATGATGGATGGATGAATGGTTTGCATTACTCTGACTGGATTGCTACTGGTATCAATACTTCAACATATATCCACTTTTACATATATATTTCCACTTATACTCATCCTGGTAGTAGTCAGATGTGAAACCCTTTGACCAAATGGTGTTGCGATACATTTGACGATACATCTTGCGGGTGCCAGAACTCAATACCTATTGAGTTCATGGACGATAAATATGCACAGATACAAATACAACTGCAAATACAATTGCTCGTATCCAGATGGAAATGAGTTTTTCAATATTTTTCTGTTTGTGAAAAGGAATGGTTACAGAGCTTTTGTGTAGTACTCGTAGCTCTTGGACGAGATGGTTGAGTGGGAAATGCTTTCTTCTTTTCAGCGATGAAGGATTTGAAGTATTAAATGGTTCGAATTCGATTGGAAAATTGAAATTTCTATTAAACACGTATCTGGATTAAGTATTTGGATTTAAAGAATGTGGATACTCGTACGTATCTCCGGATTGCTACGGGGGCTCTAGACTAGTGGACTAATTAGCGGATATGCTGGAGGAAAAATGTATAATTTTTGATAGAAACCATATTTGTCCAAAATACATTAAGCTAGACCCACACGCATTTAGTCTTTAACTCCTTCCTTTCGTCGTTCCTTTGGCGGACAAGAAATTCTCATCTTTGATACTCTCCATGAGCGTGCACCAGAAATGGATAATCAACGTCTGGCAGATTGATGTCACACTCATACACTCAATAGTGTAGTGTAAAGTTCAAATAAAGCAACGTACAAGGAGTAGAATGGACTACTTTTTGCCTGCGTGCTGTGCTCCGGCAGAAAAAAAGTCCTAGGAAGAGGTATAACTAGATCACACCAAAATACTCATCACCAGCAAATTGCTCAACAGAAACCTGAAGATGAGGAGAGATAGAAGCGGAAATAAGGGTGGTAACCACTCAGCCTGAAGCACCCATGGCTTCCAAAGACAAGAGGAAAGGCTTCCAAAGCATGAACGACAGGTCGGATGATGTAGGTACGAGTAAGTCGAAAAGCGCAAAGAAAGGTAACATAGCACTCCATCACGAATCGATCTAGATGACGAGCTTTTTACAATATCGTAGCCTTAGGGGCCTTATTGTCGCCTAAGTGCTGATCCTTGGGAAGACATTGAAAACAAAATCCAAGACACTTTCAAGAACCATAGGTCTTCGAAGGTGTCGAGAAATTTTCATTCAATCCAACTGGATGGGTAAGTGGTAGTCCCCCTAAGGCACGGGTTCCGAGTCCAACTATTCTTAAAAACTCTAACAGTTGGAGAGTCCTAAAAACGCATGGACAACGCTTCCTATTGAGACTTAATAAAGCCACTTTAGCGGTTGGGAAACAGTCAATAGTGCGATAGGGAATTCACCAGCCGCAATTGAAATTTCAAAGGACATAGATGAGGTAGTGAGTGAAACAAACTCTGGTATCCATCCTGATAAGTCCTAAACGGTGAACAAATAAAAGATTCCGACCTCAATGGTAGATATGCAGAGAGCAAAAAAAAGGGAACTTGCACCAAGCACTATTGACATGAGGCATCATGACACGCATATAAAGAAGATAGGATGTAACGTAATCCTAAATAAATTTCAGGAAGCAAGGAGGCTCAAGGCATCACAAATAAATTCAGTCTTCATAGTTTCAACTAACAAATCAACTAAAACAACGCTGTCCTTGATGGACTGGATTACATTCCGCCTCTGTTTAAAATTCTAGCCCCAGCAACCTCTCCCGCATTTTGAATATCCAAACTTTCCGAGGGATCATTAGGATCACAGACGCAATGGAGTCAAGGCGAAGTTCGACGTCGAAAGCTACAATCACAAGAGACTGCTGGAATCTTTCCCGATTCCGTTTCCTTCATGTCCTATCAAAATTCAACCTTAGAACAATAGGAATGTTGCCAACGAGCAATCAGAGAAGCTGCTTCCGATGTAATAGGTTCGAAGCGCCGTGACAAAAAACCTTTGGCACAACTTTTTATTTTTTATAACTAGTGCGCGCTCAATGGATTTGAGTATCTTTAAAAGATTTGCACACAACCTGCGCCAAGGAAACTTAGGGAGCAAGAAAAGAGAGGTACCAATGAACGTTGGTCTTAAATGTATGCAAGTTACAATGAGAAGGAAATAGAGAGCTCAGCAGGGCATTAAATAAACGAGTTGTACGGTTTAGGAACGAATCACGATATTTCAGACTATGTCCAAAAGTGGACTTGTGGATATACTGATGAGCATTCAAAGCGAAACGAGTGTTACGGTTGCAGCCAAACTAGAAGCATAAAAAGCTGCACTGGATCGAGCCGGTTGTGAGCTCTACGAGCAGAAAAGGAGGGAAGAGCACAGAAAAAACAAAGATCAGACAAAGCGCGTGATCAGAGAGATAGGGGACATCAGAGAATGAGACGAACATACTAGCAAAGCTGAACATGGACAACTAGAATTAGTGTCACAGTTTGTGCTAAGAAAAGCTACTTCCGTAGTCTGAATTTGGCAAGTACGGCCAAATTTCTGCTGTTAGGCGGAGTGGACAATTTAACCTGGCCCAGAGAATTCCGTCCTCCTGACCAAGACGAAGTTAAGATAGCACTGTCAAAGATATGGTTCAATAAAATTGCTGACGTAGACTGACTGCCCTCTGACCATCTAAGGAACATACACCAGCTTACTTCTAAGATATGGTCAAAGAAATCTACGCCCAAAGCATGGAATTTCAGCATCGTTTGTCCGATACCCAAGAAAGCAGCTGAGCAAACCATAGAGGAATAAGTCGTCTCCTATACATAGTCTATAAGACCATTTCTAAGGCATCATGTAAGCGTCTGAAGCTATTCATGTGCAATCTGGTTGGTCCATACCAGTGGAGTTTCAGACCATGAAAGTCTATTATCGATCAAATACTCACCCTACGGCAGATCTGGGAAAAGACCTGGGAATGTTAGTCGACCTTCACCATCTCTGCCAAGTTTTCAAATCCCTGCAAAACTCGTCAGGTTGTGCAGGATGGCTGTGGAGAATTCTCGCTGCTCCATCATGGTCGGTAAAGACCTTGGGCTCAGGAGGCACTTGAGTAACAGAGGCCTTTTTTCATAAATCCCGCTCTATGGCGAAGAGACTTCGACCCTTTTGAAGTGGGATTTTCAGTCGACTTTGTATTGACGAGGAATGGAGGAGGTCTAGTCTGGTGTCTACGGATCTAACATCTGAAGTGTCTGTGTCAAATTGAGTGGGTTTGGTATGTCAGTTATCTATCCCAGAAAGTGTATACAATGGAATATTGCATGCTCTGTGTGTTCCTCTTGATTTGAGCAGTCTGGGCCAAAAGGCGAGTTATCGTGATCGAAGCGGTGTAGATATTTCCTATAGCCAGTTTGACCAAATAGGAACTGCGTTAGGCGGTAATTACAGCTCCCGTATTTTCGACTTATCCAGTCTTGGATTGTCGGTATTAATTTAAACGTCATGACACCGTTGACGTCGTGCTGGCCCAAGATTTTCTATTCTACTTTCTGAGATTTTCGTCTGCTTGGATGTTAATGGGAACCATTCCAGCTAAAATAAGGGTGGCTTCGTCCGAGATTATTCTAAACCCACTAATTGTCCTCACCGCGCAGAGTCAGTATGTTGACTTTTAGATTCCTTCGGTCTTTGTGACTTTGCGCAGATTGGGGCGGCATACAGAAGGATTGATGTTGTTACTTTGGAAAATAGAATTCTTCTAATGTATCTAGATCCACCGATATTAGGTTATATCCGCGGCATAGCTCCCTGCACTTTCAAGGCTTTTCCACATGTACATATAACCCAAATGCTTTTTGTAGTGCAGTTGGTTGTCCAACATGACTCCCAGGTACTTAATTGTTTCTTTGGACGTGATGGTTTGGTTACCGATCTGAAAATTGGCGAAAATTTAATGCTTTTCCGACCTGTTATGAGGACTGATTCGGTTTTATGATTGGCCAGCTCAAATCTGGCGGAGAAAAACCAGTTTTTTATCAGAGCGATCGCTTAATTTATGGGTGATTCTACTTCATGAATCTGTTTGGCTACTGTGACGACGCCAACGTCGTTAATTGTAAGACTACGTCATATATTATGTTCCATAACAGTGGCTCTAGGACCGACCCCCGTTGTGACTTTGTAGTATTTTACGCCTTTTTCCGAATTGTACCTCAGCTTCCTATTGTTGAAATAGTACGTCACCATCTTCAGCAATAAGTACGGTGGGCCCATTCTAGCAAGAGCCCTTCTAATGGGTAACCAGCTTGCAGGGATAAAAGCGTTTTTAACGTCCAGCATAACTACTGCACAGTATTCCTTTGTGCCGTAGAGCCCTCTTTCGCCCTTAATAGCACCCTTTGCGATGTCGAATACCGATCGCATGTCATCAACAGTTGAACGGATGTCAAATTGGTTGTCTGAAAGGGCTACCTTCTCTTCTGCTACTGCTAGCAGTCTATTCCAGATTATCCTCTCGAGAATCTTTCCCATTGTGTGCCAGAAGTATAGTGAACGACAGGAAGATGGCTCACCAGAGGGGTTCTTGCCATTTGGTAGTAACAGGTAATAGGGAAAGGTTCCTTCTCCGAGACACTTCTGCATTATTCCTATAAAGAGCCCCGGTCTCTTTTTGATAGCCGCTTTTATTGCTTTATGCAGGATGGCATTAGATTCAGGAGCTTTTCTGTCTTGCCGCATGACCTTAGCAACTCCTCCAGCGTGATAAATTGATTTCCTCTAGACTGACTTCTCTTATGATATTGCACATAGTGGCTGGTGTTTGCATTTTCGAGCATGTTATCGGGGAGTCCTATAGCTTCGCCATCACCATTTTATATTGTATGTCGGCTTATTGACGGAGGCTATTGAATCATGTGGTTTTAGTTTCTTTAATGGCTCTAGTTAGGTTGCGCCTTGCTAGTCTAAGAGTATCCAGCCGTTGTTGGAAGTCTAGTATTTTTCTTGCACGCTAAACTTTGCGCCGAGCCTGTAATCATTTTGCCCAGAGTGCCTTGATTTCATCGTTCCATCACACGATGAGGCCTTTCTACTATGTGCTATTCTAGGTATTGATACATCGCACGCTGCTTTGATGATAGTTGTGAGATTAGATGCACGGAATTCCGCTGTTCCACCGTCTAACATTTCTTCGAAAGAATTACACTCAAAAAATCTATCATTCCATTTTGGCTCCGTAAGTTGTGGGTGATTGGCCGTTTTTATTTCTTTGATCTCCATTAATATCGCTTGTTGGTCGCTATAAGAATATTCATCACTGGCCCTTCACTTGATGCTACCTAGAATAGAATTACTCGCAAAGGTGGTATCGACCTACACTCGCTTTCTGATAAGTGTTAGCCTTATTTTTAGGGACGCGAATGTTTTCAATAGGGTCTGTCCTCTGATGTTGGTGAGTCTATTGCCCCACTCTGTGGCCCATCCATTACAGTCGCCTCCCATAACCACCGGGGATCTGTGGAGCTCATCCGCAGTCAGATTGTCCAGCATCAATAGGTATTCGCTGGCAGTCAAGCTGGGTCTTGCATATCAGCTGTAAAAATGGACCCCATTTATTTTTGCCCTCACGAAACCTTCCTTCTCCAAATCGCAGTTTATTTTGCCTTGTCACGGATCCAGTTATTGTTTTGGTCGGGACACTAATAGGACTTGCTGATTATGATAGCGCCGCCCTTTCGTCCTTTGCCGTTTTTACAAGAATATCCTGAGCTATTCTACAGTGGTTCAGGCTTATCCGTGAAGATAATGATCTTTTCTTTGTAATAGCTCTCCGGAAGACTAGATATCTGCTGCTGCCAGCTACGTGCTTCATATAGTCTGGATTGTCGTTCTTGCAGAATATGCAGGATGGTTGCTTAACGCAGTTCTGCGCTGTGTGGCCTTCTATTGCATATCTCCTACATAGTCTGGAGCGATCTTCTGTGCTTCTGCATGTGGCAACGTCTTTTCACGGATTCTGGTCTTACCTTCTGTAGGAAGGCTGATAGCTGAAGTTTGTGTTCCGCCGTACGCTTTTCTCACCGATAGCACGTCTGGGAGCGACATACCTTCACTTTTGCATTGCTTTTTCATAGCTTCACAGATATCCTCCTTTTTGTTGAACTCATCCATATCCTCGAGCTAGATGGCAGCGTATTGGGTGAGAGTCCTTACATTTGCTTGCTCCACTAAGGCTGTACTCATGACGCTGCTAAATTCAGATCTCCTGTCTCTTTGAGCTGGATTAGGAGTTCCTTCTGATTCTAGATACAGCCTCTGCAATCGCCTACAAATTCGCGTCGGCTTTATTACTACGGAGAATCTCAGCATAGGTTAGATCGCCCTTTGTCTCTATGACTACAGCATCCTTTAGTTTTACGGATTTTTTCTTTAGTGAGCCCTTACTTCTTTTTTAACGACTTCGGACCAGGTGTCGCGGTTGGTTTGTTGGTGTTTTGGGGGTTCGGCTGACTGTCCTTTTTCCATTCTTTCCTTATTTCGCGTGCCCGCTTTGCTGCGAGACTCTTTACTCCCATTACCTAGGGGTGGTTTTTGCCTCCGCTTCAAGTCAGGGGTTTCCTCGTTCGGCTCCGATTTCCTTTTTGAGTCCGCTACTGTTTTCAGTCATGGAGACGTATGCGAGGTACGAGGCACAAGACTTCTTTGGTCTTGTCGTCGTGCACCTTGATGGTCTTGATGTCGTCCCTTATCAGCTGGTGGATAGAACGGCTTTTACCACCCTTCAACATTTCCACCAGTTTTTTTTTTCTGTTCTCCCAGTTTGTGGAAGACAGATCACTCCGTGGTTCCCTGTTGCTGTGTTACCGCACATTTTGTGGTGGCCGCGCTTTTCCTCGTACTCTTCTGAGGAGTTTGTGATTGTCCCCCGAGTAACCTCTGCACCCTCGTACTCTTCTCAAAGGGGGTTAACTCCATCAGCTTCATTAATATTGTTTACCTTATTTTGTTTGATTGTAGTCATTGATATTGGATTCCCAGTCAAAGTTGCTATCGATGCCCGGATGTGTAGTAGCGTCGAGATCCCATGATCCCAGGTAGTGATGACATGCGAGGGTTGATATAGGCTATTATGGGGTACTGTGCCAAAGCCAGATCGGTTCTAACAACGAATTTTACATCTTGAGCTACAGCACCAACTTAATGGCGACGAGACATCGAGCGTTCTTTAAGGTCTGCCAGAGTTTTAACGGGACGAGGAGGCTACCAGCATTAGCCTGAAAGGTATTTCAAAAGTATTTCACTCCAGCTTACACAACTAACAGAATATTACAAGCCTCAGCCCTAATAGCTGTCATTTCAAAATCATTGTTCAGTACTTCGTAATTAAGACCTTACTGGCCTCAATCTTAATGCAAAAAAGAACTTGGTTTTCTCTGCATCCAACCGGGACTGTAGCGCCACCTTAGTAAGCAAGTAAGTAAGCGATTAAGTAAGGGTTAATGTTTACTCCCAGAAACTATTGGAGATACATTATACCTCTGACGATCGCCATGGGTTGATCATGGTTGACGGTGAATTAAATGAGAGACGTCCATGTTCTTTGGTTAATATGACAAAGTTCTTCTCCCTTTTTGGAAGTTCAATAGCGCCCATGTATCCCAGTTGCTATAATACCTTCATACGTAGGGCTCGCTAGTAGAAGATATCGTGTGTATCGCCGTCTTTCTTCGCTGTAGGTATATGCAAGCAGATCTAGGTGATATCAGCAAACCCGACCTTCATACGAATTGTCGAAGGTCGGTACATAAAAAACACTCTTTGCTTAAGTTTGAACCCAATAACAAATCCGTATCCAAATAAGCTCTACATTAGTTGTCGGCAGCAACTAGCATAGTGAAAAATGTTTTTCTTCCGCAGACCGTTCCATCACACTTCTTTAAGTTCGGTAGGGTCTATTTTGGAGCACCCTAGAGCACTGCTATATGTTTGGCTGCAGATAATTCTTTACGAGAGCTGACATTCTACGTGCATTACTGAAGTTCGCCGTCCTTATTGTGATTGCACGGGTCATCAGCAATAAATCTATGCGTTCAGTACATTCACTGATGAGCCCGATCCTTAGTGATTTCAATATTCCGATATTAGTGATTTGTTTTGGGAATATGAGAGCTGGCGTTGACCTGTAAGAAGTCCTTCTAACTTTGCTCAGTTTTGGAAAACCTCATTGACCTGAGCTTCGTATATGTATGCCAGAGTAGCTCGTATAACATGACTGCCGTCCTGACTGCTTGCGGAGTCGTTGATTCCGTCAAGGTAATTCTTCCGCCTGGTGTCCTCCTTTTGAGGTTCTTGGGTTAGCTTTCCTCATATATGATAGATGTGCCCCCTCGCTTAGATGTGCTTGCAGAGGTTCGAGTTTTCAGCATTCGCGTATAGTTACACTGAAAGGTACGCACATAATTTTTTTTTATAATCAGCAAGCTCCCCAGTCTATACCACATGGAGTTGATGATGCCAGTTTACTGAGATACGGCAAATAACAGTGTCGTTCAAGATGAGATGCTTTCCTGAATCCTAGTAGCTGCACTTTATGAATTATTAAATCAGGAGATATCAGAAGTTCTGAACAGAGAAGCCGAAGTAACCGATGTTTATCACGGAACATCGTTTTGAACCAAAAGCATCAAACGTCAGTGTGTTCAAGGGATATGCACAGGCTTTAGTTGGTAATTCGAATGAATGCAACTGCACCTTAGAGGAAAAACGAATTAAAACTCGACAGATAAAGACGGTATTACCGTGATAAAGTCCCATCTCTAGGGTTTATTAGTAGAGCAAAACTTCAGTATATTCATTAATAGGATCAACTTTGACGACTTTGCTCCCGGCGTCCAATAAAATAAACAGCATTCCCTAGTTGCCCTCCCTAGATTTGAAACAAAGTTGATTCAATTTAAGAATGCACCTGAAACAACCCCAACAACCCCATCACCCTCCAATGATTTATTCGTTTATTATGTTCGCGAAGACACCAATTGGTCACGTTCCCAAACTACTCACAGCAAATTTATGCTTATTGCAAATTCCACTGACAACCCAATGAACTTATAGCGCACTTAACTTACCTCATTCAAAGTGACTTCAATCAAGTTCTACTTTCATCCGAAGAAAACTCCCCAAAACCCATCGAAACCCTGAAGAACCCTGAAAACCCCGAAAACCACCTATTGCCACCCATATCCGAAGACACCCATGAATGTCCATTGTTAATTAGCACGAAAGACAAAGTTTCAAGTACCTTCCCTAATCGCATCCGTCTCGCAAGGTATCCTTCCACTTTGATGTCACAAGTCCTTAAGTTCATCTCTGCCACTGCCACACACAGACGCATACCCCAAGTACAGATATTTGTACGTTCGCTTGTACCCGGGTACAAAGAGAATTAACCCCTATAGTCGTATCGTCTGCAAAATGGAAAAAGAATACAAAAACGACGAAAAGAAGAACAAAAAGAGGTCACAACTGGTATACCACTTAACGGAGGGAGCCTTAAACCTAACCTCTTCCTCGTTCGTTTTGTAGATACGAGGTTTTGCACCCACTCCCCGCCATCGACTGGGCTAACTTGCATTACTTAACCTGTTACAAGGTGGAGGAGTCAAATTAATTAAATTTGTCAAGTGCGGCAAATGGAAACCTACCCCCAAAGTAAGCATCCCCTAAACCACAGCAACACATAGAGGCGGACTGATAGAGAAGGTAATGCCAAATGCGACAGACAGGCAACAATCGTAATGAGATATGGTACGAGTACTCGTATGTGCGCCATTCTAGAGAGCTAAGGACATGGATTCACCTAAACACAAAACTAATTGGTCCATGTGCTTGCGACATTTATGGCAGTCTGATTGCCCATGTGAGTTGATGTTGAATGACTCTGAATCTAGCCTTTGGCCTTCACTACAGTACCTCGATGGTGGTGGTGAGAGTGTCTATGAGAATTGATCTCGCTAGGGTGACACATAATGGTGATGAATCAGGACTAAATGCCTCTATGTGCTTTGTCCTTTGAGTTGCCCCAGGTAACACCGAAACAATCATTAGAGAAGATAATCAGGTGGAAGGTGTTAGGGGTTGGTTAGTTGGTAAATCCTTGTCAAGCCAAACGTCCTGTGCATTGTATCGTCTAATGAGATTTTAAAATAGTCCTCCCATGAAGGACTTCCATTCATTCATTTTTTTTTTCCCCCATTAGAAAGGTTGACAATACGTTTTCAATTATTTTCACCTTCTGCCAGAGAGACCACATTGTCATCCTAAATGAGCTGTAGGATCCACTTGGTCTCATTCACCCCAGTTCCATGCATTCGTTTAGGAGGCGCGCAAAATTTTCATGCAAACGGGTCGATACCATCAATTATCTACACGGTCCGCTGTGATTTTCCATCAGTCCTGCTCGGCAGTCCTAATCCACCAACGAGGGCAATCTGTTTGCCATTTATGTCGCCCGACTAATTAATTTCTTGAAAATTTCCAACATCCACCGGAAGTGACCATTGAGGGTGGTCTTGACTTCAGAACTCGTATGGACCTGATTGGTACACGGGGACTACATACGAGTACTTTAAGTAGAGTCCATTGTCGTGTCCTTGAGACGTTTAAATTAATTTCTACATATTTATAGGTGTACTGACGTTAAAGTTTTGCCCCCCTTTAAATGGTGCTGGTGATGGTGGTTCCATTGGGGCTTAACGAGGCCAGCAGCAGGTATTTGTTATTCCATCAAGCAGAAGGCAATTAGGCCGGCATTATTCGAGCGTATTGGCAATAACGAAAATGTCTTCCTAAATTGAGAAACATCTGAAAGTAATCTGAGGTTGCTGGTGGGGTTGGATGGTGAGGGATGGTAATTAATTTTATTGTTTGGACTTTTGAGGGTGGATCCTTGCAATAGCATACGACAATCAAACTTAGAGAAATGTTTTTGACATTAGAATAATGAACGATATATTGCCGCTTGAGGAAAGTTAATTTAGGGAAATTCCGAAAGGAATTTGAAGTAACTACAGGCTTTTTCTGATTTTCACTCTTGGGATTACTGGGGATTTTGTTCAAGGGCAATTGATTGTTGGATGTCCTTGAGAGTTTCCATTTCCCTCGATAGTCGTACGGACTAATAATAAAGCTGAAGGTTGACTCACAGCATGGAGGGAGATCGCATTTTCAATGTATTTCATCGAAAATTTAAGGAATTTGTGGTACGAGTTTTGCAATGCCTATGATGTGTCAGAGCCGTCCAACTCATGGGGTGCATTGTCAGTGCTTAGAGCTGTACACTTTTCCGACAGAGTTTGGAATTCATTGAAGAGTCGAAAATAACTTACACCGTAAGATGTAACCAGTTTATAAGTCATTGGATCTGTTTGTTTGAGTTTCGGTTCAGCCAATACAACTCCCAGAGGATTATGGGAAACAACCACGGTCTGCTTCTGCAAACTAAACAGATGAATGTGTAATCTAGTCTTTTTGATACGTCACAGATTCGTCCCATCAGGACGGACTGTTAGAGCGCTGCTCCAGACGCACTGATAAATCTTCCTTTCCTTGATATACATACATAGCATAGGACATACCCGTAGGAAGTGGAAGCGATGCGCTGCCAGAAGTTGATGTTCCAAAGTACCTTACGCGTTCGAGATCAAATGGAATCAAGTGACTACTTCCAGCAGTCGATGACTATACTCAAAGTGAGTCTACAAAGAACTTGAAGACAATGTTGTGAAGCAGCTGGTCTGCCTCGGTATTGGTCCATTCACGAGAAGTATTCAAGCCCTACATTGGTTTGCCTTCGTTTTGAAAATGCAAAAGCACTTACACATCATAGATTCCCTTTACTTTGACCCAATATTTCGGGACTCCGAAAAGGAAGTACTTAACACCTTACAGTGTAGCCTTATGAAGTCAAACTACGAGGCAAAATGTCCAATAGAACGAGTGGCATTGTTCTATTTGCCCCATTGCAGCAATACACTGACAAAAAACCACCTCTGTAGTAATTGGCGACCTAAAATAATAAGCCAGGCTGTTGTCATTAACAACAGCTTTGAAGGTTGAACGTGCAGTAAGCCAGAGATGCTGCTTCGACTGGATCCGGGGTATATTCTGGACGTTCTTCCCTACACAAAGGAATTTCCATTGGAGGATTGGTACGAGACGCACAACGTCTTCAATGACTTGTCAATCCATGTCTTTCCGCCCAGTGGTTTACCGGAAGAAGAATCGGAGCTATGGACTTCGAAAGAAGTGCCAAATTATAAATCCGGATAAATGTTTACCACCGATGAGTTTGCCAAGTTAGCGATCACCTAATTCAACGCTTTTAATGCCCGAAATTCAGTGCGGCTAGATCAACTTTCAAGATGGTGTTCTTTCCAAATACTCTGTGTTGGTTGCACCAATTTCCGTGGTTAGCGTATTCGGCTGAAGTACAGGGTGAATGACTCGAACTCCAACTTTTTAAAATGCTATAATTTTTTCTATTTGGCACAAGCCAAAGCAAAAAATGTTGGAAACTACATCAATTTTCAAATTGTATCAGTAGTTTTCAATATGTCCACCTTTGGCGCGAATAATGGCCTTGAGACGGCCGAAGAAAGCATCGCACGCTGCACGCAAGCGGCTCTGCGGTATTTTGGCCCATTCCCGGCGAAGTGCTTGTTTGAGGTGGTCCAAACTTTGGTATTTTTTAGTGGCAACCTTCGCCTTTAAAATACCCCAGACAGAGAAATCCAACAGATTTGCATCCGGAGAATTTGCAATCCATTGTGTCGAAGAAATGAAGTGTGGAACATTGTTTTTTAACCAATCTTGGTTGACGCGCGCTTTGTGAGACGGTGCCGAGTCTTGTTGAAATGTCCACGGTCTCCGACCGAAATGATTGTTTGCCCAAGGCTTCAATACTGCCTCTAAGGCAGTTTCACGGTATACGATTGCATTAATTTTGACGCCACGGTCCAAAAATACGAGCGGAGAGCGACCATCGGCGGTTATGGCGGCCCAAACCATCACCATCAGTGCTGCCTGCTTTCTGGTGGCCGTCCGAAGGTGTAAATTTCCGAAGGACTTCTCGGTCATTTTGTTTGTTGACATATTGTTCGATAACAAATGGCGACTTATCGGAAAAAAACCAAATTCGGCAATTCACCACTTTCGTGGAAGCGTAGCAACTTCTTCGCTCTTTCGACTCTAACTTTTTTCTGTTGCGGTGTAAGATCGTGTGCTTTTTGGAACTTCAATAGCTTGAACCCAAGCTCATTTTTCAGTATGTGTTGCATCCGTTCCAGCGATACGGATTTCGCTCAATTCGAGCCTTCACTTTCCGAACCATTTCTGCCGATGTTGCTGTTTTTTTATGACCACCTCCATGGCGTTTTGCAACGCTGCCAGTATCACGGTAACGAGCTATGGTTCGAGACACAAATGATTTATTTACGTTAAGGTGCTGGAGGGCTCTAACGGTAACTACTTGTGGTTTTCCAGACAAATATAAAGCAATCACACTATCACGTTTGAAATCCATCGCGGATAAAAAGTTTTCAACACAACTGAGACGCAAATCGTTTAAAATGCTTGTAAATAATAAAATTATCTGTCAGGTGTAAAAATTTGAGCTCACTGTCATGAACGGTTTGGAAATTATAGCAGTCTGAAGTCGGTTGCAGTTCGACTCATTCAGGGTGTATATTTTGATATCGAGTCTGCAGCGATAGTAAAACTGCCACGAAAATCTTACTACGATAACTAACACCAACACATTTTAGTTTAAGAATGCCATGCTTCTTTGAACGCGGTTGTAAGGCAGAATTCACTGAATCTTGTCTGGGTCACCTTGGAATCCCCGGAAAAGGAATTGCCGACGAACTTGGTACACATGCTTCAAATGGAAGACAGGAAGACCTTAGCCTGCATTGAGACTACCTCCATTGCCAGTTGAGTCTGTTGCGAGCACAGCAGTGGCATGGCTCCCCCAGGTTGCATGCAGACCAAGCGAATAGTTCCAGACATTTCTAAAAATTTTAAAATTCGATAGAAATTCTGTCAAGTTTGGCAGGGATGCTGCCGTTGTCCGACGTGGTGTTATGGTCTGTTTTCCAAAAAAACCTACTTAAATACGGCTTACTTACCTATCCTTGCATTAAGACCTCCTAGCACAATTTTGGTGTCACAGCTGGTGTACTGTGCAATGTGCATACCATAGTTCTATAGAGTTGGTCCAGTGAAAGCTTACGGGCAGCTTGTTGCCCATCATGTGGGAAAACCCCGGACCACCGCCCATCACAAACGATGCTGGTACCAAGGTCACGTCGAGCTTACCACTTGTGCCGACCAAAGATCTCTCGATCTGTATACAAAATTGGTAGGTGGATTAGGATAGGTCTGACCAAGTGCACCAGGATCCCAGGTGAACCATCTTCCCCAGAAGACATTCTGGAGATCATCAGCCTTCCGATTCATGACTAGAAAGTCGAGAAACTTTTGTTTTTGTTTTAAATTGCGCGCGCTCAAGGGATTTGGTGAACGAAAATCAGGGAGGAAAGAAAGAGAGATAATGATGAACGTTGGTGTTAAATGTTTGAAGGTTATAATGACTAGGAAATAAGGAGCTAGGCAGGTCATTCCATAAGCGAGTTGTATGGCTTAGGAATGAATAATGATATTGTAGAGTGCGTTCGAAAGTGGTCTTGAGGGTATGCTGATGAGCATTTATAGCGAGACCGGTGTTACTGGCGATTTCTATGCAGCACTGGTGGTGGGACAGAGTAGGACATGAGACATTACGTCGGTGTTGGAGGGTGTCCATTGTCTGCGTGATATTAGTATCATCTATGAGTTTTATCACACTGTTTTGAATCCTGTCTAGCAGGCGCAGAGATGTTTTGGGCACACCCGACCAGATGTGGGCATTGTACTCCAATTTCGGGCGGATGAATGCCTTATATTGGGTATATAACTTCGTGCGGTTTTTTTCAAAGTTTGAGCGTTTATTTAAGAAAAACATGTACAATAGTATTATGCAAAGTATTGCCCATCTGAAGCTATGACTTTTTCCCATGTTTCTGGCAATTTGTGGATCCCATCCCAAAAGAACTGCGCCGGCTTGGCAGCCAAGAATGAATCAAGCCAATTTTTGATATTCTGCTCTGATGTGAGCCGTATTTCAGTGAGGGCATTCTGCATCGACCGGAACAAATGGTAGTCAGAAGGGGCAAGGTCTGGGCTATAAGGCGGGTGGGGTAGAACTTCCCATCCACTGTTTTCCAAATATTGTAGTTCTTAACCGGAATAGCAACGTGGGGCCGAGCGTTGTCATGATGGAAAATTATTGCATCGTGTCTGGTCGCATATTCCGGGCGTTTTTCGGCCACTGCTCTCTTCAAACGGATTAATTGTGTTCGGTAGCGTTGTCCATTGATGGTTTCACCCGGTCTTAGCAGCTCATAATACAGCACACCCATCTGATCCCACCAAATACCGAGCATTACCTTCGCGCCATGGATATTCGGCTTTGCCGTTGATTTGGCTGGTTGGCCGGGTTTCACATATGATTTTTTGCGCTTGGGGTTGTCGTAATTTTTCATCACCAGTAACAAGCGTTCCAGCAGCATTTCGGACATTCAAAACCGCCTTTCGACTACAGTGCAAACTACTTTTGGCACGTTCGCTCAGCTAGCGCATGTTCACCATAAACTTCCACCAAAATACAATGACTTTCGGCAGCAGTTTTCTTCATATTAAAGTAATGAAGAAGAACTCCCCGCAAAAACACTTTTTCAGGTACAAAGTTCGACATACTCGTATTTGAGTGAAAAAAAAATTATTGTTGTTTACGCTTCAAATGAATGACATATATTGAAATGACGTACAATGACTGTAGCTTTCCCACGCATGTTCCAATGGAATAATAACAATGGAATAATACAAGTTACGCCATCTCTTAGCAAACCGCACGAAGTGTTTATGCCCAATATATTGAGGCCAGATCAGAGTGGGAAAAGTATTTCTTAGATCGCTTCCTGAAACCTAGGCATTCAACAGCATTTTTGACGACACCGAATATATGGTCATTCCCACATAAGTTATCATTGACACACACTTCCCAGTCGCGTAACTGGAACAACTAAGGGGTCCTTATAGATGCGCGTTAATTGTGATCAACAAGCAATCCTTTACCCTCTGGAGCAGACAAAGGCATGATTCGGTTGGGATTCGGCTTTATCAGTTGGATTCAGATAAGCAACCTCCTATAATCGAAATAGATAACACGGCCTCAGATTTTGGAACGGCTTCAATCTTTCCTAGGTGACAACCAAGACGACGGCCTCCACCTCTGACATCCTGTCGGAAACGGAAACCGATGACGAATCAAAAAGATGAAGATGAGCTTTTAGACACATTTTTAGAATGGGAGGACTCAAACGATATCGTCCTGAAGGCTCCTCTGGTTGATTCTTGCAATGATGCTACGATTTCCCCAGATTAATCTTTATCACTTTAAAAAGTCCTCTATCCTAACCCGGGAACCATGGGCTGCAGAAGGCGTGGTTCGTGGAAATGGGACACCTGAATACATCCCGTTCTATACAAAAGACAAAGGTAAGATCAGAACTTATATATTAGTGAAACGTACTCTTAACATACTCTTACTTTACAATCCTAGCAAGCCCGGCATAACCGCTACTAGACTGGAGACTACCAAAGGTGCCTACTGGCTGTCATCGACATATCCTGGCCACGACTATGTGGGCCCTCTCGCTGCTGATAACCTAGCAAGGGTGGTCTTGGAAAATGGAAGGCAAAATAACTGGTACTATGGGGCAGTACCGATTGTAATGATAGAGGTGAGTAACTACTTGATTGCTTTCCTTATTGTTTGCAATAATGGCAATGAGCCTACCTTCATAATAAGCAACCGACAATAATTGCTAGATATACTTCTCGTCTCCGACTGTATCGTCTGGATCACAAATACATCCAATTCAGTGTGAATGATACTCGTCCCCGCCACCTAGCATTCCTGAATTATCGGAAAACTGGTTGGCCAAAATGGAGTGGAACACTTTCAAAACTACCTTCCTCTGAACTCTCAAGCCCCCATGTAACACAAACGAGCTTGACACGAAAGCCAAGGACTTCACCCTGCAAGAGGCAAGAAAAAGCAGCCCTGGTGGACAACAGCACTGAGACCACTTAGAAACATTTGCAGGAAACATGTCAACCAAGTACAAAACGCAAGAAAAGCGACAGACTTGGACTCATATAAGGAATCCCTCAAAATATATAAAAAAAGAAAAATAACAGAAACCTCCAAGATATCGTGACAAAAAAAAATTCCCCACTACAAATCCTGAGATGCCTAGCTGTTGGAGAAAAGCCGATTGCCCTTGGACGACCTCAAATGATGAATCACTCAACCTGCTACTGGACACCCACTTTCCAAGTAGCTCCCTAGTCACGGCCAGTAATAACCTTAGTTGAACTTCTGCAGCAGCGACTAAAACTCACTGTCTGATCACAAGAGACAAGGTGCTCTGGGCACTGCATATCTTCAAACCATAGAAGTCTGCTGTGGCGGACGGTATAATACTTGTCGAGCTACAAAGGTCCTTAGATATCATCCAGCCAAAGCTAGAGGATACCATGAGGAGCTGCGTAGAAATGATGCACATTCCCTTGTCATGGAGGGAAATTAATGTAGTTTCCATTCCCAACGCCCGAAAGTGTTCTCATGTTATCCCAAAGGACCCCAAACCTATAACTCTATCATTTTTCCTTCTGAAAGCTCTAGAACGACTTATTGATATCCACATACGATCCAGAATTGATCGACGACTTTTGTCTACATTCTAGAGAATACACAATGGTCGCGTTCCTAGACATGGAAAGTGTCTTTAACAATGTCAACATCCGCAGTTACATCTGTGTTGTTGACTCTGAAGTTAGATAACTCTCTTGGAGGGGCTTCTGCTAAAAGATGCATCACCAGAGACACGACGCAAGGCGGTGCCCTTTCCAGCATTCTCTGGAAGTTAGTGGTCAATGAACTGCTGATATATTTGGAAGCGGGTGGTAGCAGGGTGGTCGCCTATGACTAAATATATCTTAACAGATTGGGCGGATCGCTGTGGATTGAGAGTCCCATCTAACTATAATACGAGTATATTGAGTAGCATGAATCATTGGAATTTTTTAGAATCACATAAAGCCCGCAGGACTTGAAACAATTACCAATAAATAGCAGGAAGTCAGGTATTTGGAGTAAAGTTTCAAAGTCAGACGGGGATTTTATTTAAAGCGACGAAAATAAACACAACTTCTGCTCCAAGTTTCATCATGACTGCTGGTCAGTCGAACAGACAATAAACGCAATCAGAAGCGCTGGACCAGGGATTCACCGTCATTTGTCCATAATTTGCCTTTAAGTGGGTCACGTGCTTCAGGAGTAGCTTTCATCGATAAAGAACTATTTTTCACACCTGTGCCCCAGGAGTTATGGTCCAAAAAAGGAAACAAACGAGGACATGGAGGCTCAGATAGAAATCTGAGTAAAGTGAAGTCGTTAGGACAAGCATAAAAGGGACATTTCCGCAAACTTTTCATTGACGTTGACAGTCAGATTTTAATGTGGATGATAACAACTTACACTTTAGCCTTTTCGACTGATATGAAGTTGACCCACGACACGGAGCACATATACGACAGACTTCGTGAAAGCAAGCATAAACTTGGTGGCTCCATAAAGGAATACCCCTTCGAGACGAAAGGAACTGTAGCGTGAGGAACTATGAAGCTTCATGGTAATGTGTTCTATGTTACCCGATGCCTTCAGTATATTGGAGCAGTTCAGCCAGTGTTAGATTGCGACAATTAAATCAGGAAAGCCTTGATACTGGGAGATGGAGCACGGAGAGGTTGTTTTCGTTGTCAACAAGTAGGCCTGTGACGTGCGTGGGATTGTCCACTGCTTAGTGGATCCCCGTTAATTTACACATGCGACGTCTTTCCAAGTCGTTATTTACTTAAGTGGCGATACAATTCGGGATGTATCTGGGCCAGCCAAGTTGGTTGAGATCCCTCCCCACTCGCGCACGGCACGTGAGATGCTGTGACGAATTCGAAGACTGTCGATGTAGCTCTGATGTACTAGCTGTCTAAGCTGATACATTTAGACTCGTTTACCTTAATCGATGTCCATTCCCGTCAAAGCATACACGGTGTAGTTCACTCAAAACATTTCCTTCGAAACAAACATTCGCTTCCTCATCCTGTTTGTATAAAGTCGTTAGGGGGAACTGAGACGATTGAGGTCTTACAGAGCATTTATTGGTTTGTCTGTGAAAGGGTCCTGCTACTCAATTGCCTTCTGAACCAAAAACAAAAAGACAACAACAACAATTAGGAAGAGCTAGTCCCCTAATAATTTATAACATGGGGCCGTTGTTTATTGAGTACTTCGAAGGTGTAATGTCTTTTGTGACTTTTTATTTGAGTCGTCGACGTTGTGTACCGTTTAAGATAGCAGGTATCTACTTTGTTTTGCCTCAGTTTATCGCTAGTTCCATCTTAGCTGTTCCTTCTTTGATAAATAACATACAAATGTTTCACGAATATCTACTCTTAGTAATGATGTTGAAGGGATCGCGTGACAGTGGATTGCCATGTTGGAAGCTTTTTATGACATAAAAGCTTCACGGAACAGCGAACCTTCTCCTGTCTCCCGCAGAGCCGGATAATTTTATCATTGATGGCAAAGCCGGTCCGGTAAATGGGTGGTTATCGTCTTATTGAAATTCGAGGGATTCTTGGAAGATCGGCCGTTATGCAACAATTCGCTCTGATAGCGATCAGTTAGTTGGTTGCAGCAGAGAAGGCGATGTTGTTGGTGCACACTTCACATTTTCTTCAGGATCGGGGAGATAATTCCGAAGTTCCAACCGTCTGGCATACTTCGTCCGACGACATTTTAGAGATAATTTAGCCTACTTCACAAAGTCATGTATCTACGAGTACAGCTGCCATGAACAACTTGGCGGGTAGGCCGTCAATAAGGCAACTTTTTTGGATTTAAGTTCGAATCCACTTCGTCAAAGTCGGGTAGACGGAATTGTTGCCAGTCACCATTCATGTTGAATGGAAAATTCTGCCTGACAGAGGAATTTTGACGGGCATCGCCGTTAAAGAGCCTTCAGAAACCCATATTCTCCACACCCGCTGTAAATCAACCATTAGGTTCTATTTCTCATCCTTACAGGCTTCCGTTCGTATCTTGTCGGCTTATCATGCTTTTTTTGGCTCCTCTAAAATTTTCCATCTCGCGCTTGTCATGTACTTTGCTCTACGTTCTGATAGGGCGATGCTTGTCTTTCCTTATTTGCGTGTAGGGGTCACCAGCCGCTCTGCTCTTTTGTTTTCAGCGCCAGTCTATATGCGGGTTCATCGTGAAAACATGAGTTTTGAAATGATTCTCGGGCGAAACATACGAGTAAAACATCAGAGATGGTTAATTATCAGCCTTGCCACTGCGTTTCGGGACAGGATGTTGATATAGGAACCTTGTCGGTTCCCTACGATTGAAGCCTTCCACCGACAAACTTCCTCACAGTATTTCTTCTTCTTTGCGGGGTTTGGCATTTCAGCATATTTGCCTTGGCCACAACAAGGTAGTGATCCCAGTTAGTCTTGGCCCGTTTGAAGCTTCCAGGTTCTCGGAATCTTTACGGTGGTAGATTCATCAGGAATCTGTCAAGGCCTTTTATGAATGTCGAAATGCGCGTGCTTGCTACAATTTGACCCCCGAAGAAAAGTCGATGAGACTCAGTTCGATGACATATGTAGGTGATCTCGAGCAGGGTATACTGACCCAGCATGCTACCAAGGTAGGTAGGTTGGTAAAAGTGGCTGCTGGAAAGACCAACCCACTTAGGCCTATTGTTCCATCGTGATGCCACGTGGATCTGTGATCCCCTTACTCATCGAACCAATTTGAGTTTATGATGAAGCGTAGGAGACTGTTAGCGTCTATATACTTTCGATCGTTTGAGTCATTGTAGAAGAAAGCTCCTAAGTGAAGTTTTCTTCTTTAGGAGAGAGTTGAACATGTACAAAGTAGGTTCTACAGCAGCTTCTACAGAAGTCGTTTGTAAAAGCGCCAAGCCTTCTTGCACGCTCCAGTGATAACACCCTGAGATATTTCCTATATAGAAAGATCGGACTCTTAGGGCGATTCAGATCCGGCTTTGGCCAGATCTTTTTGATCGCAAGACATGTTGATCCAACAGTCCACCTAAAGTCTGTTGTTTTATTGGCATCCAGCTTTAATATTGATTTGCACGTAGCGATTGGTATACCTACCTATGCTTGCGGTAGAATACGTAGAGTGGTTCCAATTTTGGCGAGTTCAATGGCCCTACACTTCCCTGAAATGTCTCTGTGGTCCGGCACCCAACAAAGGTGAAGGTTGAACTGCTCTGGCATCTCCGTAAGAGATGATCGGCATTCAAGGGCGGTTTTAGAATTTAATCAAACTGAATCCGGGGACTTGATAGCGGCCAAAATTTCCGCCTGGAGAGGCTTAGATGTAGCTTATCTGAAAAAACACCGCCACCAACCCCGCTATCGGTTTTAGATCCATCTGTGTAGAAATGGATTGACTTGAGAATCCAGAGGGGAAGCTTACATGGAAGTGTTTGTCAAACCAAAGTCCAGTTATGGTGCAATCGATGTTCTCTGTGCGAATTCCCGATATTTTAAGAAGATTAGCGTGGCCAAATAAATTATTCGTCCACTGTGTAGTCGCTATAAGGCAAACAGCTGCAGCCGCAGCTACTGTAGCTACTAGCCCGCTGAAAATATCGAGGGCTGTCAAGTGAAACAGAATATCCAATGCCGTGGAGGAAAATTGGTATCAATCACCGTAATTGCAGTTTAGGATCTCTTCGAGTTGTAAGGCTGTAAGAGGTCCGTTAAAGGATTTAACGTTCCTGTGCCGGATCAAAAATCATTTGCATTTTTCGAGTACTCGTAGAATGAGTCGTCAATATTCAGATCCGAGTCTTTTAGTTGTTTCTTAACCAAACATTTATTTTTTACAGTGACACCCGACGTCCAACCTGGACGGCCAGGGCCTCTGCGATAGCCCTGTGATATGAAGGACCGGCTGTATCCTCTACCAAATTTGATTACTTTCAGCACCACTTCTAAAGTTTCTTTTAGACCTGAGTTTCAATATGGCAATGTAGCCGTGAAAGAGAATTGCTAGGTCGGTAGTCAAGGAAGAGTAGAGGCAGGCAACACTGTTGAATTCACTGGTATAGTCCAAATTTATGCTTAAAATTTTAGCCAGCATATATAAGGGTTACACATGCCACTACGAGTAGGTAAAACTTGACGTGAGCCTGAAATGCTGTGCTACAGGTCAAGTCCATATTTAATGCAGTCTATTGTACCTGCATAATCATCGTCCTGGGTCACTAGTTCGGAATACGAAAAGGACTGCAATTGTCCTTAGGGTGAATCCATCTAATCCGAGTCCATACCAATACCGTAACGAGCATTGAAGAGAATAATCTGTTGATATAGGTATGGCAGTAGACATCCGTAGGGTTCTATGAGACGGAGATGACGCTTTAGATTATAACGATCGGACTCAAGTAAGCCAACTTATCTCTTGGTGGGTGAGCCTTCAGCAACAGATTGTTCCAGAAAATCAGACCGAGGTGATGTCAAATGATCAATATGCCATAAAGACCATCCCAAATATGCAGAGGAATGATTGAGCACTGTACCCTGAGGACGACGACTGCCAAATCAAATATTTGTGGTGTCTTTCCATAGATACAATGTTTCCGCTTCAACTCGGTTTACTGAATCCACAGAAGCGTACGTAATTGCAAACCACGAACTTACATTCAATAGCCCCTATCCAGATCCAATCCCATACGAAACGATGACCAATTTCCTTTCGGATGCAAAAACATAAACCCAAACAAGCATTCCTCTTTGACGATATTCGAGCAGAACTCCAAAGCTTCAGAGGTCAAAATGACGACCGTTCAACATGAATCTCCATACTCTCCTCACAACACCAAATGCACCACGTATCCTTTCAACCACATGGTGTATAGATAACATTACATTATATTCCTGCCATTCGATATATCACTTTCCAAATGCGGCTATCTCCTGCCACTGCAATTCGAATGCGCGCCTGAATTGTTTGCTCATCTAGCAGCCGCTCAGCGGCACTGGAATGGCATGCCAACAAGGACGCGGGTGACGACGAAAAAATTTTAAGTAAAAAAATGTATCCGCATCACACTGCAATTTTTTACCCAAAGCTGAAATATTTATTAAAAATTTCTTTTCACCCTCACAGATTTCTACTGTCAGCTCAAAAGGCATGACAGCCAGATAAATTTTCTCTCTCAGGATAACTGGGTAAAAATTAGTCGCCCTCCCGCCCACAAGTGGATGTCGGAAAAAGTTTGTAAATCGCGATAAAATGACATCAAAGGTGGGGGTGCGCAAAAAAAAAAAAACCCTTAAACAAATAAACAGCCCTAGCAATCGCTTTTAATGGGATAATGGCTGTCACAAGGATGCGTTCGTTCGTTCATTCAATTTTGTACACTTCCACGCACATGTCCATGCAAGCGTTATGCAATTATTGCCGTGATAACGAATGTGTCCCGTGTTTATTTGAAAAAAAAAAACGAATCGTCCCTGCCAACGAAACACAGTCGTCTCATTGAATTCGCAAATCCAGCTAAAAAAAAAAGGGACATCGACGACTCCCCGGCAGGGTGGTCAATTGGCCGGCCATCCCGTTTCGACTCTGGATAAGTGCGAGTAAATGTGAAATTGATTACTCCGGTTGAAGGGTGAAATAAATGGCGCCCGGTACATGTCCGGCTTTAAATTGGTTCGCTCATCCTAAGCCCCTATATCTTTGGCGCGATGTCAAACTCTGACACCTAGACAAATAAATACTCAGTTGCCGCCTGTAAAATTATCAAAAGTTACAATAACCGTTCATAAAGGGCAAGCTGCCGGTTCCATAACTTTTTGGTCCTTCGAGCCAACCCTATGTGCGAGTTGGTTTTTGGGGTGGCCAATCCATAGTACAAAGTGATGGCTGACTTTTTGGCAATTTGTTATCGACAAATCGATAACGAAGACAATGTGACCATGCAGCAACGGCCAACAATCAGACACTCAGGCACGCCCACAAACTTCCAGGATTTGTGACCAGCTCCAGGTACACTAATAATATTGATAAATGTTGCTCTGGTGCTTGGGTGCTTGGGTGCTGTGATACTCGTATTCCTTGGCGAAAACCAAGTCATCCTTATGTAGGATCAGGAGCGGGACTTCAGTTATATTAATGTGGCAACTAAGCAGGACATACTGCACAAGGATGAGAAAGAGAAGACCGACAGAGAACAGGAGTAGGAGAATTTTCTTTATAAGTTAGTGGAGTTAGCAAGGCTGTTGGGATTGGAAATTTATATCCTTTCGGAGGAAATTTTTTTTTTTTTTTTGCCAGATAATTTAATGATGAGAAAGGAGGATTTGTTATATTATCTCTCATTTTTTTTACTGTTGCTATGGTCTCCCCTTTTTGGAAGAATCTTGCTCCTGGGATAGCCGGGGATATAAAAAAGTTATTGGCATTGTGCGCGATAATGAGCATCGATGTTGAATGTGTGCATGGGTATTTTGGGATAAGTGAAATGTAATCACCTGGAATAATGAATTCAAAGGACGAGGGTTGAATATCATTTTTTGTGTGTTAATGAGGACATCGTCTGTCATTTTCCCCTTTTTTTTTGATCGCCGCTATTGTTTACAATTATTACAAGTCGTTGGTGTTGATTTTTTTGTGCAAAGAAGGCCCTAAATTGGCGTTATCAACTGAAACTGTAACAGCTTTCTAGATGTGGGTGTCAGGTAATAAATTGAGTCTTAAACTCCTGTAGTAAACCCTAAATCTGAGTCAAAGTAAGCACATGGATAAAAACTCGATACCACTTACTCGCAGTGCTTGTTGGACAGTTACTCGTACATTAAGCCAATTTTACAATAGCCTTACGGATTATCCTGGCATGTCATTGTCATTCGCCGCAAACAGCAGTGAGAGATAGATGATTCCACGTACCGAGATATCATTGCCCGCCGAATTCTTTCGACGGTGACATCAACATTTGCCCAGAATGTCGGGACGTGGCATTGGCCGCTAGAGCAACATTTCAGGTTCGTGAGAAATGTTTATTTTAGCTCCTAACGGTGACTTTATGTGGGCCTACATGGAGACAAACATTGCCAACGAAAAATGGAACTCAACATTGGATAGAGGAAGAGCAAAAGAACTCTTCAGATGGAATCAACGTTTATGCCTGCATTTGATCTCTTGAGGTCGTGATCCTCTTTTAGGGATACTTTAATTCAAAGCCCAGGTCTGAAAGGGGCGTCAAAAGCAGCTATCAGAGTAGAAGAACTTAAATTTGGTCAATGGTGAAATCAACTCTTTATACCTGAAGAGGGCCGAAAACTGCCTGTTCATCTAGTTTGAGGGTAACTCGTGGGATCAACTCCGCGGCGGTGCAAAACTTTATGGGCAGCGAAATTAACCGAGAGCTTGAAATATGATTTACATCACGGTTGACGACTCATGATACTTGAAAAGAGTAAACAATTTTTGGTACTGAACGTGGAATGTAAGGTCATTTAGCAAACCACGCGCAGTTGTATAACCCGCGAAGACCCGAGAGTGCTACAAACGGATCCAAGAAGGGTGATAGGATAGACCGGTAAGAAAATCTACCACATAAACTACGGGTATTCTGGTGCGGATTTGATATTACATAAAACAGGCTTAGGTAGGAAGTCTTAAGTTTTAGACATGCGAGTGATCGCCTCGTGACAATCCGCTTCAAAATTTAATTCATCAACATCATATGCAAGCAATCCCCTAATGAGGAAAAGACGACGACACCACACACTCTTTTCAAGAGTCTCTCGACAAGATATGCGCTCAATATTCCAAACGCGGTGCTAAAACCGTCCTAGATGAGATGAGGCATTAGCGCAGTCGATAAATATAGCATCCATGACACCACTTTCGATAACGAATTCAGGCTTTGCGACTTCCTTTCGGCACGAAATGCCATTCTAGCAAGCCCCTGGTGTCCATGTCTCGGCATCCATAGAGCGATCTCCTGGTCAATCTACTACCCATCACAATGATCACTTTGCGAACGACGCGAAATGCTCTTTTAGTATTCCGGAATGCCAAATGTTCCGTGGCGAGGTATCGAAGACCAGAGGCAACATTGCGAAAAACCTATCAGAGATGTCGTCTCTTATGTGCTGGATTTCATTCGGCCACCACAACGAAACCCCTGGTTTGACGACGATTATCGACAAGCACATGCAGCTAAGCAAGATGCATACAAAGCGGCGCTGCATAGAAGGGCTAGAGCTGCTCACGATCACTATGAATAGAATAGAAGAGAAGAGAAGACAACCAGCTTCTCAGGAGGAAAAAGAAGGAGCATGAGAAGCGTGATTCGAAAGTTTTACCAAAAAGGTAAAACAAGCATCCCAAGGGTACAAACCCCGAACCGAAGCCTGTAGAGACGAACAAGGCAACATCGTGGTACTCGTAGAGTCACAATTAATGCTGAAGATTTCGAAGGAGCATTCTTATAGACGGCGACGACGAATCAGATACCACTGTCGGGCAGATTGAACCTTTTGATGTAGACCAACCTTTCCATCCACCCGACCCGGATAAAGTGAAGATAGTCATATCCAAATTAAAATCCAACAAAGCTGCTGGAGTGGACGGCCTGACTGTCGAGCTCTTGAACGAGGTAGACGATGACTTGGTAAGGAGCATACACCAACTCATTTGCAAAAGATGATAGGACGAGGGCATGCCCGATGAATGGAAACTCAGCATTGTTTGTCCGATCCTCAAGAAAGGAGAATTGCGCCAACTACAGAGGCACCAGTCTTCTTAATGTCATCTACACGAGCCTATATGCCGTACTGTATGAATGCCTGGCTAACGACTACGTACAGTGATTGGATACGATCCTCCTCGGCTCACGAGACGAAGATCTTCAGAAGGCCGGATTCCTTCAACTTGAGCGAGAGTTCTCACGATATAATATAGACATCTTGGAGCTAAGCGAGATAAGATGGTTGGATGATGGGGAATACTACTCGCCCACAGAAAACATCATCTTGCTCTACTCTACCAGCCAGAACCACTCAACAGTCCGTCGTAGGACTGATGCTAACACCAACAACAAGAAGCAGCCTCATATCTCGGAAACAGTACAGTGACCGGATATTGACGGCCAGATTTCAGACTAGGGGAAGAAAAATTACCATCGTCCAGTGCTATGTGTCAATGCAAAACCCGACTGAGGACGAAAAAGACAATTTTTACAGTGTCAACTTGGTGTCGTCTATAGCTTAACGGCTAATGGGGACATCGTCATCGTAGTAGGAGATTTCAACGCTAAGGTAAGTAATGGCAACACAGCGCTCAAGCTGTGATGGGAGTTCACGGCATCGGACACCGCAATGATAGTTTCCAGCTAGTCATTGGAGGAACTCTGTTCGAGCATAAGCCCTGCTACGTGATCACATCGACCATTTCGCCATAAGTCGACGTTTCAGAAATGAAGCTAGCCGATATGGGAATGTCGGGCGACCATCATCTTATGTTACCTGCTATGTGCATGTACCTTCGTACTACATTCGTCAACAGCAACCGCTCCAACTTGCTTCGAGTTACGAGGTCAGCCAGACTTCGGGATCCCCTAGTGCGCCAACAATCCAGCGACCATTTTGTCAAAGAAACAGAAACAACAGCAGCTCAACACATGAAGACAAGAATGACCATTGGAATGCTGTGAAAAATGTTTTTGTATCTGGGGCAGTTGCCTATATCGGTATAAGGCAGAAAAGTCACAGCACATGGTTATCAGCAGATAGATACCTGGAGACGGGTCGATGAGCGTATTTCATTTAAGGCTCGGATTGCAGCGACATCAGCAGTACAGAAACCCGAGTTAGATGCCCATACATAAAAACATTGGAGTCGAAGGCTGAAGAAGCCGTTATGAGGTATTACAGCAAGACAGTCTATAGGATCACAAGAGAACTTACTGGTGGTCGCAATTCTAGTGAACATCCAGTGAGAAATTTAGATGGCAGCCTGTTGATTTGGAATGAGGATCAACAGATGGAGGGAATATTTCGCTTTAGTGCAAAATAATTTAGGCGACAGCGTCATAGTCCCAAATTTCTGAATTTGAACCGGACCTCCCAACAACACAGAGATGGTAGCCACTATCAGATCCCTCAAAAGAAATAAAGCGATAAGCATTGATGGTATACTTGCCGGGCTTTTTTAAGCGGTGCTAAATACATTGCCAGAGTTACTCCAACCTGTCATTCTTAGAACGTGCGAAAATGGACGATTCCCAGAGTAGTACAAAAGAGAGATGATCATCAAGTTTCCAAAAAAGGGCAATTTGATGGAATTTGGGAACTGTAGAGGGATATGCGTTCTCTCAGCCGCAGTCAAGATGTTTCTAGGGCGGATAAGAGAGCGTCTACACTCAAGACGCAATGCTGAACAAGCGGGATTACGGGATAGATACTCTTACGTAGATCACATCAACATGCGCTGTTGATCTTGTTCGTTGACTTTGAAAAGGCTTTCGACAGTTTGAACAGAGATGCTATCGGGATAGCCTTCAGAAGGAGTGGTATCCCGGGTATTTATTATTAAGGCTACTTACGAAGGTGGTAAGCGTCACGTTCTGCAAAATGGTAAGGTGGAGTACATCAGGGCTGTATACTTTCCCCGTTTTTACTCTTGGTGGTCATCAGCGATGTTCTTCGGGCAGCACTAATTGAAGGAAACCACGGATTGAGGTGGACAATGACAACTTACCTCAAACACCTGAGGATGTTTGCCTTTTGGGCAAAGGCCCTGAGCATTTAAAACTCCGACGCTCAACAACAGATCGAGAAAGTCGAAAACTTTCATATTTAGGAAGCATCGTCTCGGCCGACGCATGGTGGCACCGAACTCGATGTGGGCAGCAGAATCGGGAAAACTAAAGCTGCGTTTGGAATGCGCTCAAAAATCTGGAAAAGCAATGTTCTCAACACAAAAACCAAGATGAGACTGTTCAATGTGGGATTAGTACTACACGGGTGTAGTACTTGGAAGGTTACCAACATTGTCACTCGAAGACTGCAAACGTAAATAGATGTCTACGTAACATCTTAAGGATTTTTTGGCAGAACCGCATCTCCAACGAACAGCTTTATCTGAGAACTGGTCAAACCTATACACGTCATCATGCGGAGGAGCAAGTGGCAATGGATTGGTCACATCTTACGGCGTGAAAACGGTTCCATTGCGAAATATGCCATGCAGTGGAATCCATTCACCCGGTCAAAGAGAGGGAAGGTCTAAACAAAGATGGCGAAGAACAGTCGAAGAGGAATCGAGACTACTGGGAAAGAGCAGGAGTGAGTTGAAATGCATAGCAGGAGTCCGAACAAGTTGGCGCGCAGTTGTTGTTGTCGCCCTATGTCTCTCGAAGGGTGACAGGATTTAAATAAATTTACTCCAGATGCCAAACTAAATAATCCACAGACTACTAAATGTACAGGGTGGGGCAAAAGTAATGTTATAATGTGAATTGGCTTCCATTTTGTTAGAAATGAAAAATCTTAAGCCTCGTTTTCACGAAAAGTTTACTTGAAGGTGTAAAATTGATGATCTTAAGTTAGAAAAATAATATCGTTCAAATGACCACTTCCCGAGTGGATCCACATTGAATCTGGCTGGCTCCAAATTGGTGATTTCTTCATCATTGTTGGCTTTAAATACTTGTAAGGTTTGTGGTTTGGTTTAGGCCCGTCAGATCTGGTAATCTGCCCCGCAAATTCAAATTGCCAAAACGGAAGATCACACGGCCTGGAAATTGGTGATACAAATCTCTATCGGCGCCCAAGCTGTTTGAGCGGTTAGAACTAACAATGCTCGAGACCCAATCCAACTACGTTCGGCAAACAAAAACCTCATTTAACATCTGTCTGTAGCGCTCACAAGCTACGGTTACGGTGGTGCCGTCGTCGTTCACCAAAAAATAAAAGCCAATCACCAAACAGTGCCGCACCAAACAGTCACTTTGAGGTGAGGCAATGGCCCTTCGTGCATTTCATGTAGACTCTCTACTTTATGATTTTGGATATGAAATCATCTTCTTCTTGCACCAGGTTCAGTAGAGCAATTTGTGAATGGCTTGCACTTTATAAAAGAACATCTGTAGGTCCTTCCCCAAAATTCGACGGAAGGAACCTCTGCTAATGCCAAATTGTGTGCATTGTTGTCTCGTCGATGTTTGTGGACTCGGCCACAACAGTGATATTCTCGGTCGAACGAGTAATACGGTGCCGGATACTTCTTGCAACATCTTTAGTGCACCCAGTTTGCACAATACGCTCAGCCAAACGTTCAGTGGTTCGCACACATGGTGTAGGACGACGAGGAAAACGATGACGGAATTCAGACTACGTTAAAACAACAGACCGGCAATTTGTCAAATAAGCAGTAGCAACAATTCAGGTATGCATCGCTCCATTGCTTGTTGTCTCTTTGTCTATCTGCCTACAACATAAATGTCAAAGTACAATAACACTTGGCGCCATTTGCAAATATTATGGCACATTTACGTTGACATTATTTGTGCCCCACTTTGCGTGTGCTCCATAGTTAACAGCAAAACAATTTCTGCCAAGCTTGGCTGATCTATTTGACGAGCAGCTAGAAATTACTTGGTAGAGAGCATATACGAGGAGCAACTCATTTAAAGACTTCAGCGGAAGAACGTATCCCAGATGAATGGAACCAAAAACACATCTATTCGATCTATTAACAAGGTGAGTCACTAAACTATGCCAACTATAGAAGCATCATCTTCCTTAACATCGTGTACAAGATCTAGTCTACAGAGATTTTAACTGCCTAGAAAGAGTGCTTGATAATAGCTTGACTTGAGCAAGCTTGACAGATCATTGCTGCATCAAGCACTTTCACGAATTCTACGTATATTTAGTTCCTTTTCATACAGAATCCTTATAAGCAGAGGCACCTATGATGAAATTTCAGCATGAAGTGGTGCTTATTTCATCGTTACCATGCGACAGGTCTGGGTTCAATTCCAGAGAGTAGGCAAAAAATAGGAAAAACTGATTTTGACGTCACCATATGATCGGTAAGCAATGGCAAAGCTCCGAAAGTCAATTTCGCTGGTGGCGGCAAAAAAAATGGTTCCTCGCACTGTTCAATAAAATAACATGGCAGTTCACGGAATTAGTTAGAGCCGAGGCCATGGTTGAAAAAACCATTTTGAGGATCGGGCAAGAGATGCTGACATTTCATTCACAGGGCGGACCCTCACCCGACAAATATTTTACAGATCTATTTGGGCATTGGTTGCTATCCACACCTTTCTTCGTCGTGTTGATGAAGTAGATATCGATCGTCGTCCTTGGAAATGGTCCATGGAGTAATGGTCGTCTCTGTTGAACAATGCAACACTGTTCTTCTTCTTCTTTATCCTTGCATACTTCTGTTATTCGTCTGCGTTGCATGTTAAAATTCCGAAAATCGTTCCTCCAGTTGTATTGTACGTCTTTACGGCTTCATCAAGCGACGTTCTAGCCTTTCCGTTTGCTCCCATTCTTCTGTGCAATGCCACCTTATATGCTGTATACTCGTACATGCCGGCACTTTTCGTCGAACTCGGCCAAAGTGATCCAGAATTTGTTGGTCTCGCACCGAGAATCGGAGATAATTTGACGGCCTTGCATGCCGTATACTCGTACCTATCGGCACTCTTCGTCGAACTCGGACCCAGAATTTGTTGATCTTGTTCCGAGGACGGAAGATAATTTGACGATTGTCACCAGTGCAGACGACCAAAAGCACGTCCATGGTGTGTTATTCTAACCCAGATTTGGCCATGTTAAGGCCATGCTAAGGCCAAATCCTATAGACGGAGAATCTTATCCCAGAAAGAGCATTGTTGTCGTCGGATGAGAGGACAAAGTCACCAATGAAGTATGTGTGCCCATACAAACGCTTATGTGAGAAACGCTGTACTCATCGCAGGTCAGTCATCAGACAAGGAGGGAGATGATGGTGTCTGGGATCTCTGGATTAGGGCCAATTTGAGTAACCCAACCATTGTAGCCCAAAAGTGTTTCACGCAATTGGAATTTAGCCTTGATGCGGATTGGAGTGTGGTGTTCACTCACAATTCTTCCTCCATAGTGTCTGAGTGGACATGATATATGGTAACGCCAGAGGACGTTGTCTAATCGTTCGCTAGCTTGGATCACCCACAGTAAAGTTATCCACATTCAAGTGCATTTTAAAATAAATTGTCGGACAGTCAACCTGGAGAAGCAGATTCCTCACCGGACACTTTAGACAAACCATATCAGCGTAGCATTTGTCTGATAGATTTGTCCAAGATATGGGAAACCAGTGAAAGCGTGGTACCATGGGAGAACAGGTGAATACACCTTCGCCTGCCCATTACATAAGTTGAGTGGGTCGACCGTTCCAAGCCACTGTTATTGATGAGGAAAGCTGGAAGGTGGTAGTGCACATATCCGACGATATCCTTACATCAACTTTTATACAAAGGTATTACTCCCATCATTGGAAAATAATGAAGCACTCACTTATCTATCAGCATCCTCCCCAACAAGAATTCTAATCCTCTTAGCAAAACAAGCTAAGCACCATTATCCTATCACTCTATCAATCCCAGTCCCTGAGTAATGAATAAACTCTTCATGACTATCTATAAACTTAAACCCATAATAGAGGATAATAATTTAGTAGCCTCCAGAATGTAACGGCAACCCCCCCTTCGGCTGCTCTCAAGTGATGACAATTTCATTACTTTCAACCCTCCCCTGGCCCAAATTAAGGTAAGTGTTGCGTTCCATTATCACTGATTACTCTGACATACATCACCATAATTAAGCCCTGCATACAAAGACTACGAATGAGTACGAAACGAGTAGTATCCTAAATTTCATGAGAGTCCTACATAAAGATTCACATTCCCGTTAACAATTTTTATTTTTACTATCACCGAGGGCCGAGGGATGATTAAGGGTGAAACTTTATTACTCATTATTTCGCTCGCGGTTTGTACTCGTACTCGCTGAGCCACACAATATTATCCAGGCGAAACGCATTTTCCTTGCGTCCTTTGCTATAATTCATTATTCTTCCCTCAGCCGAACATATGGTATTCAGTTCAACCTCCCTCATCATGGACTTGGTAATTGAAAAATGAGCACAGGGTGGCTGCTGCTTTAAGGGGGTGTAAATTAATTTATTAAAAAAGTCCTTTCTCCATAAACTCGTAATACTCCTCGTACCCACGTAGTTCTTTCTCTCTTTGGTTTTGGCAGGAATGGTGGATTATATGGGCCTTAATGATGCCAACTGCATTACACTACTTGGTAGTGCCAGAGTTGCAGGACAGACAAGACCATGCCAGGGAGAACCAGAAACATTACAGTGTCCTGCAACAGGATTATGCATATATCAAGTCGCCTTCGTATAGTATGTAATGTCATTTAAATGAAGTGCAAGTAAACAAGGACTCATCTGTAGATAAACACTGGCATGGAGGGAGAAAATAAAAAGAAAAACCCAAATCCAACCAAAAATGGCAGGAGTACGGAATACGAGAACAAAAAGGAATACAGGGGGTGGTACTGTTTAATGACACTGCAGGGCGGGTGTAACATCCTATTTGCGTTATTTTGTAGAAAGGATGCGCGTTTTCTTTCACTCCATACACATTGTTTGTTCTATATAGTGATGATGGGGATGGTGGTAGTGGACCCATTTTTTCTTCAATTCACTCCTGAATGAAAGGAAATGGGGAAACACGAGTATACGGATACGTTGCCTTGCCATGCAGCACGTGGTGCGTTCAACTTAATTAAATGACAGGACTTTTCATTTCGTGTACATCAAGACTTTGTTGAATTTATTCATAAAAAAAACGCCCATATAATTTATAACCAGGATCAGGCTTTTGGTGTGGATGAACGGAGGACGGTTCATTTAATTTTTTTGTTGTACCAAAAACCTCATCGCACAGGCCGAATTAATTTCGCTCAAAATTGGACGATGGACAAAATTAATGGATGACGGTCCACTGAAAAATATCAGTGGATAGATAGAATTAATCTTACATGACTTTGGGTTCTTTTTATTCAGAGTAACGACAGAAGATTAACGATCTGGACATCAAGTCATCACAGGGCCTTGTTCAGAATTCAAAAGAATTACTTTCTTGCGATTATCTTGAAGACAAGGTCTTAGTGGCATGAAAAGAAATTGCTTATTCGGCGTATGAGTAAGTCACCTACTCAAGGACAAAAGGTGGAACATACATGCTCTATGGAGGCAATGTTTAGATTCTAGCCCTACCATACCACTTGTTGGTGACTACGAAGTACTTAGTATCAGTGGGCAGGCTGAGTATATAACCTCTTGGACCGTCATTTTAAATTCAATAAATAAGAGGAAGGAGGACCTCTGGAAATGCTTTCACATTTGCTAACTCCTTTTTGGCTAATCACTAATCGCTTAGGTCTCTTGTTCTCAATCTAAGCACAATGTCAGCTATGTATTCGCGCTGAACCTTTAGTTCAATTTGCAGGCTGAATAGGTTCTTGAGTGAAAATTGTTGACATAGATGCTTTTCTGCAGTTTTTCGGAAGCAGGAAAAGTTTCTACTCGCAATAGAGTTTAAATTTCAAGGAGAGGGTCTGCGTCCATGATGAACATTTTTCCCCGTGTGGGGCATTGCACAGCTGCATTTCAAGTCCTTGAAATGCTCTGAATCACTCAACTTGAATCCAACTCCAGACTTGTTGAACCAAGGCCTTTTAAACTCGCCGAAATTGGAGGAACGTTCATCAATAGCAATGTATCCTCCTAGAGTTCGACTACATCCAATGTGACTATTCGCGAACAAGGAAGACGTTGGTATTTTGAAATAGGAATGAACTTAAACTTCTAGCTCCATCGGTATTACTTTGGAAACCCGATCTGGGATGTTTCCTCTTCATCTAATGTCTGGCGTTGTTTTAAGCTTGTCACTAGAACATGTAAGTCAATATGATTCCAAAAGTGTCCAGCATTGGCTGTTTTTACCTCTTCATCTCCGGACATCTAGTTTAGTCTTTTGAAGTGGATGGGCTACAATCCGGGGTGAATCTGGAAACCAACTATTAAACTTCTCTAATCAGCCTGGTCCTTGACCTATTACCTTCCAACTGCCATTAACTCCAACTTTTGCGCAGCAGATAAGGCTACTTTTTACTTAATGTCGTCGTTCTTTCGGGCAGAAAACGGCAACTAATCCGGCCTGAGAGATGGTATTCATTCATCCTACATGTCGGAGCAATTTCGGGCGACAAATTTTAAATTTTTTTTTTATAATTTGGGCTCGCTCAAGGCACTAACTACCCTTAAAATATTTGCACACAGTGCGGGAGAAGTAAAATCAGGAAGGATGGAAAGAGAGGTACCGGTGAACGTTGGTTTTAAATGTTTGAAGGTTATAATGACTAGGAAATAAAGAGCTAGGCAGGGAATTCCATAAGCGAGTTGTACGGCTTAAGAACGAGTCACGATATTTTAGAGTACATCCGAAAGTGGGTTTGAGGATATATAGACGAGCATTCATATCGAGGCAGGACATATGGTTGAAGGTTTGAAGGGGCGGAATGCTACTGACGATTTCTATGGAGCACTGGTGGTGGAAATAGCAATAAAACTGGGTGAGATACGAGACATTACGTCGGTGTTCATTGTTCGAATGACATTAGTAGGTAATACGTGAGTTTTATCGCACGGTTTTGAATCCTATCTAGCACGTGCAGGGATGTTTTGGGCGTACCCGATCAGATGTGGGCATTGTACTCCAACCTCTACTCTGTTAGTGGTTCTCCAATTTAATATTAGAATTTAATGAGCTTAACACACGCTGCCGTTCCCGTTCTACAGCCGTAGAGCAGGGACGTGAGTCCGGCAACGAGTATGAAAAGCAGAGAGTACTGTCGTCAGCAAAGGACTACATTGGATTAGAAGCAGCAGACAAGAGATCGTTGATGAAAATTAAAAAGAGTGTGGAAGACAAAACGGAACCCTGACTTGAAACCATCCAAGACAACTTGAACTGAACGTTCAGAAAGGTAATTTCTAATCCATTGAAGAAGAGAGTCATCATCAACTATCTTGCTTCACCAGATTGATGTACGCTTTGGTTCCACTTTTCGGTGAGACATGTCATCAAATCACCAGTGGACCTATTGCTACGAAAACCATATTGCCGGTCATTCAGAAGTTTTCGTGTTTCGAGATATTCCATGAGCTGACGGTTTATAAGCGTTTCCATGACTTTGGAAAGAAGGGACGTAAGCGCAATGGGTCTGTAGGAGGAGAGAGAAGAAGATTTGCCTTTCTTAGGGACGGGTTGGACAAATGCTGTTTTCCACCTGCTCGGAAAGAGTCCTAAAGAGTAGGATTGATGAAAAAGCAGTGGTTTTACCAGCGGGGAAGAGCACCTCTTCAGAAGGAGGGGAGATATACCACCTGGACCAGCGGATCTGTGAATGCTAAGATCTTTAGGAACTCTTGCTACTATACGAGTGCGGAAGTGGATTTGACCCATTGAAGATTCGACGCACTCAAGTAGCTCAACACTTGTGTGCAGCATGCAGATTGGCCTTCTCCAAAGATCTGACAGCTGGAATGTCATTGTAAATGAGCGTTGGGATGGAGAAGAAGGCAGAATTTCTAATTTTTTTGACGAATGACCAACATTTTTACTGCCTTTGGAACAGTGTAATATTTTTTGCCTCAGTTTTTGGTCGTATTGGAATTTTACACGCTTGAGAAAGAAAGTCATTTCTGGCTCGTTCCAACTTTTTTCGGTTTTCCTCTGTTGGGCTGGTCTTGAAAGACAGACAAAACATTTCTCTAACCCTGACAGCCTCTTTACAGCTTGAGTCGTGCCATGCCTTTCTTTTGGTCTGATACTCTTAATCCGATAAGGGATAAAGGATCTCATTCCAATTAGAATAGTGTCTGTGTTCATATCAGCAGCTGCATCGACGTCGTTATCGAAGAAACATAACGACCAGTTAAAATTCCTAAAGAAGCTGTGAAGACCGCTCCAGTTGGCTTTCTCGTATTGCCATACGGTTCTTTTAGGAATCTTTTCTCTAACTGTGTGCGCGGTGTACGAGAAATTAGCTGATATGACACAATGGTCCGACGAGCCTAGAGGGGAGAGCACATTAACATACTTATCTGGGTGAGAAGTTAAAAACAAGCCCAGGGTGTTGGCGGTATGACTGTCAACGTCTGGTATTCGTGTGGGTTCATTTACAAGCTGAGTCAAGTTGTTTTCCTTTCTTAGCCTTAAGCATAGAAAATAAGTATTAATAAATAAAATGTAATCAAAGTCGAAAGACATATATATAAGAGTTTAGAGTAGCTTAGAGTGCCTGTGTGGGGCCAGCAAGTTAGTATAAGTTTGTTAAGTAATTTTAAGCTAGCATTTAAGCATTTTTTGTTAGTATGTAAGAGTTAATGATTTAGAAAATAAAAATGCGTTTAAAACTAAACTAAAAACTAAACTAAACTCAAGTTGTTTTCCATAGCGAAGGTCACAACATTTTGGTCTTATCGGTCCAGAATATCGAAGCCATCCAGTATATTGAAATCGCCCGTAATAACGATTTCAGTATGAGGGATGCAGGGACACAATTCTTTGTATGGAGTCAGACAGCGCATCAAACTCATGAAAAGTCGAGTTGCTGTCCAGTTTGGGGTTTGTATAAATAAAGCAGTAGTGGATAATTTGCTTACGGAGATGGAATTTTAATTACATGAAATTGAATTCCGGATTGGAACAGGGACTACATTGTGGTGGAGTTTGGTAAGCTACATCACTACGCACGTAAATGGCGAGACCGCGGTGAGAGAAGAATAATGGCACTAGTTCGTAGCCAGGTAGCTTCAGAGCAGAGTGATCTGAGAGGTGTGGGCGGGGATCTATCTGTATTTCACTAAGTGCCAAAACAGCTGGTATGTATTTACAGACGTGAACGGACGCAGAAAAGTGATTACTTTTTAGCCCGCAATATTCGCAATATCCATTCTACGTTCCCGAGTCATTTTAAAGAAAGACAAACACAATAAACACAAACACCGACGTTACTAAGCGCAGATGTGAAGTACAAATTCAGAGTTGGTTTACCGAATCGAATTGTTGTAGGTGTTATGCCCTTCCAGCAATGCACATTTTTCCGAGCAGATCAGTGTAACTGAGCATATTGTGGAGCTCGCTGATATATTTCCTCCTTCATAGTCTGTTTACGCAAAAAAGGTCACTCGAAGGATCTTGCCTTATAACGAAAAGGGGTATCTCTATCTACCTTCACTAACGACTATGCCAAGGCTGAATCAATTTATGGAATTCTTAAGCCAAAGGGGTTTATAATGGTGGTTGAGCATTTTATTGAGATGCAGGCATCGAAACTTAAGCCTGTGCCCACCCCTAACTCCAACTCTCATTACGTGGTGAAGCCGGGAGCCTAGTACCTTTGACTGAAGATAGGGTATCCAAACCCTGCGGGACATCATTACTAACTCCAGACAAGAGAAGCGTAATAGTGTGCAAGGGCACTTCTTCTTTATCAAGGTGGTGGCACGTTTTCAGAGCCCAGTTCTAAAAGTTGCTCCATGGTTGTATCGGCACTTTGGAAGATGATGACGGCGAAAGAAACCTGGATAGGCTGATGCCTTCAGCGAGGCTATTGGCGTCGGACTGCTTAGACTGAAGGTCGCTAGGTAGGTAAAGGTGGCAGTTGGAAAGACCAACCCACTTAGGCCTATTGGCCCATTGTGATGCCACGTGGATCTATAATCCTCTTACTCATGAAACCAGTTTGAGCTTATGTTGAAGCGTAGGAGACTGTTAGCGACTATATTCTTTAGATCATTTAAGTCATTGTAGAAGAAAGCTCCTAAGTGAAGTTTTCTTCTCTGGGAGAGAGCTGGATATGTACAAAGTAGGTTCTACAGCACCTTCTATAGAAATCGTTTCTAAAAGCGCCAAACCTTCTTGCATGTTTGCCTATAAGGTAAGTGTCCAATGATTACACCTATGATGGTGCTGAGATGTTTCCTATTTAGAAGGATTAGACTCTTAGAGCCATTCAGATCCAGCTTTGGCCAGATCTGTTTGGTCGCTAGACATGTTGGTCCAACAGTCCATCTAAGGTCTGTTCTTTTATTAGCATCCAGCTTAAGTATGGATTTACACGTAGCGATTGGTATACCTATGCTTTCAGGTAGAATAGGTAGAGTGGTTCCAATTTTGGCAAGATCAACCGCCCTACAGTTCCCTGGAATGTCTCTGTGGCTCGGCACCCAACAAAGGTGGAGGTTGAACTGCTCTGCCATATTGACATTCAAGGGCGATTTTAGAATTTAATGAGACTGAGTCCAGGGACTTGATAGCGGCCTGACTTTCCGAAAATATGCGGATATCCTTTGCAGTTATCACTTTTTTCTTCAGCCAGGACAGAGCTTCTTTAATCGCTAAAATTTCCGACTGGAACACGCTATAATGATTTGGTAGACGGAAGGAGAGGCTTAGATTTAGCTTATCTGAGAAAACACAGCCACCAACCCCGCTATCCATCTGTGTAAAAGTGGATTAACTTGTCTTCCATGAAAGCATCTTTCTCCCAGAAGGATCTAGAGGGGAAGGTAAGCTTCCGGAAGTCTTTGTCAAACCAAAGTTCGGATATGGTGTAATCGATGTTCTCTGTGAGAATTCCTGATGCATTAAGAGTGTTAGCGTGGCCAAATAAATTATTTGTCCACTGTGTAGCAGCAGTCGCAGCTACTTGCCTGCTCAATATATCGAGGATTGTCAGGTGAAACAGAATATCTAATGCCGCGGAGGGAGTGGAACGTTGGGCTTCGCTTATGCATAGATGCTTAGACTGAACCTTTGTCAAAAACCAATTGTCTTGGATACTGACGAATGTAATATTGACGACAATGGCAAACGTTTTAAGAACAACGAATTTCGGTCTTGCACATGGAATGTTAAGAGTCTTAAGGAACCAAGTGCGGTTGAACATCTCTCGGAGGCAACCCAACAATTGCAATGGGATCAGTCTTATTTGGGTAATACCACGTTTGAAAATAGATTCTGGCTTTTAGAATTTGAAGGGAAGTGTAACGAGATTGATCATATTTTGATCGACGACAGACACTCGTCCAGCATTGCGGATGTCCGAAATTTCTCAGGAGACAACTCGGACCATTACCTTGTTACCTGAATTCAAACGCAGACATCACAAGCACAAAACGCACACATCACGAAAGACCACTAGAATCTTTGACGGTCAGGTATCCCTCAAGCTCTCTCAAAAGCCTAGCCCCCATAACTAAGCCGTATGGGAATGTTGTCAACTAGCCATCAGATAAGCTGCTTGAGACGTCATTCGTTTAGAGTCGCCGACACAAAGAAGCTTCTGCTTTGACTATGAATGTAAATAGGTTCATGACTCTGAAGAAGGAGCATATAAAGCTGCGCTGCATCGAAGAATGAGAGCTGCTGGTGAGCTCTATGACGACTGAGAATTCCGTCCTCTTGACCTAGACGAAGTAAGGATGGAAATATCGAAGAAAGTTTAATAAAACTGGAGATAACCCCGTTGGGAACATTCACCAGTTTACCTGTAAGATCTGGACAGGATGTCTGGAGCACGGAATCTCTGCATCGTTTGAGTGATTCGTAAGAAAGGAGACCCACTGCGCTGATTTTAGACGAATAAGATTCCTTAACATCTGGCGCTGATGTCGTTGCTGCTTATAACTGCGGACCCAAGGTAGACGAAAGTCCATGACCGAAGTTTTCACTGCAAATGGTAACCCTTTGGTGGTGTTCGTCCTCACATTATGTTTTCGTTTTGTCCTCGTTTATCATCGGACCTACTTGGACCGCATCCACCTCAATACCCATGAAAGCCCCATTGACCTCTCACTGTGTTCATCCAATTACATCAAGGACTTATTCAGTCTGTTTTACCAAATCACCATGGACGGACATAGCGTTCAACAACACGTGCAAATGCCAAAATTGTTTCATCAAAGTGGGTGTTATGTTCGGGCAACATTCCGCGTGCTTAGCCGATTTTACGGTCGCCATATTCGTCCTACCGAGAGGACTATTCGCAGTGTGGTGGATTAATTTGAGTCCAATAGTTTAGTAAACGATAAATTAACACCCGTACGTCGACGAAACGCAAGATCTGCGAAATCATCGCCGCTGTCCGTGATACCGTGAGACTTCGAGGCAATCGATTTCGCGTCGCTAACAAGAACTCGGCCTTTCGCAGACCACAACTTGGCGAATTTTGTGCCGTGACTTGGGCAAAAATTCAACTGACCCAGAAGCTGAAGGTAAATGACCATAGACAACGACGTGTGTTCGCTGAAGGGGCTCTGGAGCAGTTGAAAACTGACTCTCATTTTCATTGAAAAATCATTTCTGAATGAATTGGTATGTCAACAAATAAAATTGTCGAATATAGGACGATGCCTAGCCACATGAGATCCAAGAGCGTCCAATGCATCCCGAAAACGTCACTGTTTGGTGTGGATTTTGAACTGACGGCATCGTCAGTCCATATTTTTTGGAGTACGACGTTAGCCAGGCCATCACCGTCAACGGCGAGCGCTATAGGTCGATGATTATCAACTGCTTTTGGCCTGAATTGGATGATATGGACACCAACGACATGTGATTTCAACAGGAAAGCGCTACGTGCCACACAGCTCACACTACATTGGAGCGAGCTGCACGAGCGATTCGAGGGCATGGCCATCTCACGTGGAGGTAAGCTGGCCACCGGGACCGTGCAATTTGACCCCGCTAGGCTTTTTCTTGTGGGATTTTCTGAAGTTGCAGGTCTATGCGAATAAGCCACAAACCACAGCGGCCCTCAAAGCAAACATAACCCATGCCATCGGTCAAATTCTGCCTGATTTATGCGCCAGAGTCATGGAAAATTAGACATTTCGGATGCGCGCCATACAGAGAAGCCACACCGGACATTTGCAATGTTATATTCCATACATAATGGCACCCATATTTCACACACAATTTGTTTTATTTAAATTTAAAGATGTGAAGGGCTTATTGAAAACCCCCTATTTGCATGATAACTAACTCACCGGATATACCTAATTGGTCATATCACAGCCGTGTAAATCCCGAGGACACATCTCGAGCTTCCGTGCACTCTCAGAAAGCCGAGAACGTCTCGGATGTTTAGTCGAAAGAAGTTTGCTATCCAGGATAACACTCAGTTGCTGAGGTTCTTGCGTTTTTTATCACCGAATGAGTCAAGCCAGTAACATGCCTCCTTCTTGTGGAGGATTGATATCCCGTACACTAGTCGTCGATCACAACCAGGGCTGCCAGTAGAAGAGATAATTCCTTGACATAATCCACAGAACAGTACAGTTGCATCATCTGCATATGCCTGAGCATATACTCGTACATACGTTAGAACCATTGAGAACGTTAAGCAGAAATTCGATCAAAAATGTCTGCACCTCCAATCTGTGGTCTGTTCACAAGTATTAATTAAATCCGCATGACTACTCATTCGTATACGCCGATATACCCACTGGATTCGGAAGCGCAGTCCCACAGGGTTTTCCGTGCTGACAGGCGCTGTGTCTTTGGCACGTAATGCAGTCGCAAGGTGGTTCAGTACTCATGAAGCGATTTAAAGCTATCAAAGCACGTAATTTATAGCCTCTTCCGTCAACACAACCGATGCCTATTGTCACCAGCGTTGTGCTGTTATACTTGGCTCACTTGCGGTGAGTGATCGGAGTTTGTCATCAATTGGTTGATCTAGTTACTGGCAAGTACTAACCCATGGATGAGCACATTTAATTGTACAATTTTTTCCTGGGACTGCCCCTACAGTCTTCCTTTCAAGGGCGACTTCCTACCAGTAGTAACTCAGTAACTCGTAGCTATCCGCGCACCCAAGGATGGTTGCCGAAATGATGTTATACCACAGTTTTGACGGTCTGATTTAGAAACGTAACACAGCAAAACCAAGTATCCGCATGCTGACTAAAAAGAACCACCAATCACCCTATTCACCAAGCGATATTCCCTAAATTGGACGAATTCTCTTCCTCGAATTTCTATGGCCATAAAAATCCTTTCAATATCCCACAAATCACCTCTATTCACTTAAATTGACGATGCATAACGCCCTACACCTCCATTCAAACTGGTTATTGATTCACTTCTGGATTCTCCTCAAAAGAACCTTTCTCAATTCGATTTCATTCAACCATCGGGACACATTCGTATCCGAATATTAAAGGCAAGCGTTTTTCAAAAAAAAAAAAAAAAAAAACTTTTCCAATCAACTTGACCCTCAACTTTAGCATTCAGATGCACTTATACACCATAAATCAATTCATACACATACAGGCATTATATACATATGAAAAGCGATTGAAACAAGGTCAAGGACAGCTCTTTCAATTGGACCCATGAACGTAAGCTTCTTCCGGCTGAATGGATCAATAAATACGCTTCCACATTGCATCCATACTCGCCGGGCTTAACAAGTCCTCATCGATCCTTGTCCCGTGCTTGAGAGCGCATAAATTTGTTTCTGCATTAATTCAAGTGTCGATGTCGATGTCGATGTCGATGTCAACTTTGGAATTCGACAGTTCCAGTGGATTTTGCGAGAGTACCCTCGAGCGTTGTCCTTGTAAACTGTTTTCCCAAAATGTATGAATACCTCACGCCAAAAAGCTGCTGCTACTACTGAGGAGAATTCGAAAAGGAAATCGAAATTCCGATTGGCAAGTGGAAGCTGACGTCGACTTGGAAAGGACTAGCGTCAGTACCACACCACCACTACCAGTACACGATGATGACGATGATGAATGCATACACTCGATAAAGGATCCGAAACTGGTTCTTCCGCCCGTTTTGGTTATGACCCTTATGCAAATCCTGCCAGTGAATTTCCATAAATTGTCCATTTGACTGGTGGTGTGATGGTGGTTATAGAGAGCTGTGGCCATTTCTCTTGCTCGCCTCTCGATCCAGAGTGCATAAAAAACAGGCACGAAAATTCGCAGCACATTCATCACTTGCAGAAATGGCCATCCTTCCCGCGGTGCTATCCAGATTGTGTGTCCCATAAACTGGGATCAAGCAATATGGAGTTGCGAATGAATATATCACAACAGGGTGGACTACAACAACAACAACAGCAACAAAACGGGACTAAATGAGGTACGTTAACTTCGCAAATTTCAGAATGGGAAGGAAGGTGAAATGGAATTTACATTCAAAATCGGTTAACGATTCCTGGACGTCCACGACGATGAAGATGAGAACGATGGGAAACCTATCTGGAGAGTTCTTTCAGTTGACTTTCAATTGCATGATACAACATAAACTCCAGGACACCTGCTCCGAGAAGGCCGTCCATGGGGGGAAAACTCAGTTTCATTCGGTCTCTTCGACCTCACCTCGCGTGAGAGCACAAAATTAAATCTCGCCGGCTCGCAATGAAGTTATGAAGTTAAGTGCGGCAAAATGGTTTATGAATAAAAAATCGCACCACACCCCGGCCGGCCGGTCGGTCGGTCGGCATACCGGTGTGTTGCAGTCAGGGTTATGAGGGTCGGTTGGGGCGCATGCAAAAGAACAGTCCACGCCAAGCGGATTCCTTTGTGTGGGGATGGATCCGCGACGAGTCGATGCTTCTGCGATACGAATGCCACGGAATCCGGATCTGTTGTTTTGTATGTTTGCTCAGATTGGTGCGAAAGTAAAACCAATTCCGATTAAGTGTTTTTTCGTGCCCGACGTGCCAGAGCTCGGCAACTTGGTTCTTTCGTCGGTTTATGACATTAACCGCCCATCACATTGGCGGCGGATGTGGTCGCTTAACGCGTTCATAATGGATTAGCGGTATTGTTGTTGAAAAAAAAGAAGAAGCAAAAAAAAAACGAAAGGAAACATCAACTAGGGCTGGGAAAATGGCAGGACGAGTTTACACTGTCCATGTATATTGACCGAGAAAGGGATTAACCGGAAGGAATTTACTTTTATGGGATTAAGGAAATTGTATTTGGGAAATGGATAAATTGGTTTTGCCACTGGACATCGAGCAAGGCCGAGGGTTGAAACATGGAATTTAATCATCAACTGTCACGTCGTTTTTGGGTTTCCCTTAAATGGAAAACTTTCAATTGCATACAGCCTATGCTCCGGAATTAATCTAAATTTGATGCCTTGATCCTAGCAGGGATGCTAAGGAGATTACCGGCTTGAAAGTACTTTAGGGGATTCCCACGTTAGACCACAGGTAGATTGAATTCGGAATCAGACGCGAAGTCTCTCTCTGTTATGGCGGTAGAACATAACAAAACTTAGGCGATGCTGTTCAGAACCTGAACGCTGCCCTCACCTAGTATATTGAACTGATATGTCCTTGAACATGAACTTTTTGAAATGCTATAATTTTTTTATTTTTTGATAAATTTTATTGTGCCAAAGCAAAAAATGTTGGAAAATACATCAATTTTCAAATTGTATCATTAGTTTTCAATATGTCCACCTTTGGCGCGAATAATGGCTTTGGGACGGCCGAAGAAAGCATCGCACGCTGCACGCAAGTGGCTCTGCGGTATTTTGGCCCATTCTCGGCGAAGTGCTTGTTTGAGGTGGTCCAAACTTTGGTATTTTTTAGTGCCAACCTTCTCCTTCAAGATACCCCAGACAGAGAAATCGGATTTGCATCCAGAGAATTTGCAATCCATTGTGTCGGAGAAGTGTGGAACATTGTTTTTTAACCAATCTTGGTTGGCGCGCGCTTTGTGAGACGATGATTGTTTGCCCAAGGCTTCAATACTACCTCTAAGACAGTTTCACGGCATACGATCGCATTAATTTTGACGCCACGGTCCAAAAATACGAGCGGAGAGCTACCATCGGCGGTTATGGCGGACCAAACCATCACCATCGATGTTGCCTGCTTTCTGGTGGCCGTCCGAAGGTGTACATTTTCGAAGGACCTCTCTGGCAAGTAAACTCGGTCATTTTGTTTGTTGACATATTGCTCGATAAAAAATGGCCACTCATCGGAAAAAAACCGAATTCGGCAACCCACCACTTTGATGCAAGCGTAGCAATACTTCGCTCTTTCGACTCTAACTTTTTTCTGTTGCGGTGTAAGATCGTGTGCTTTTTAGAACCTCAATGGCTTGAGCCCAAAGTGATTTTTTAGTATGTATTACATTCGTTCTAACGATATGTTGAGCTCACGAGCCATTTTTCTTCCACTTCGAAGCGGATTTCGCTCAATTCGAGCCTTCACTTTCCGAACCATTTCTGCCGATGTTGCTGTTTTTTTATGACCACCTCCATGACGTTTTGCAACGCTGCCAGTATCACGGTAACGAGCTATTTTTTGAGATACAAATGATTTATTCACGTTGAGGTGCTGGAGGGCTTTAACGATAGCTACTTGTGGTTTTCCAGCTAAATATAAAGCAATCACGCTATCACCTTTGAATTCCATCGCGGATAAAAATTTTTCAACACAACTGAGACGCAAATCGTTTAAAAGGCTTGTAAATAATAAAATTATCTGTCATGTGTCAAAATTTGAGCTCACTGTAATGAACAGTTTGGAAATTATAGCAGTCTGAAGTTGGTTGCAGTTCGAGTCAGTTAGGGTGTAGAAGGCGTGCTTAGAGTTGAGCTGAAATCCTTCTGCCACGTAAATTTGTCATAGTATTATTGCAAATTTCGAAGCCTAGAAATTAAGTGGAAAAAATGATAATTTACACAAACGAAGGACCTCCATTTGGACTGCAACTTTTCGCGCTGACAAAGTTCGCCAAGAAGACGACAACAATCGCAAAAATTAACCTCCTTAAATAAAGGGGCTCAAGCAGTTGCCAGTTCTTGAACTTGATTGTTGTCTTCAATTGTTCTTTATAGCGGCAGCAGCGAGGTATCTATTCCCCAACGAAGGACTCGCAAGAGATAAATGGTTAGAATGGTCTACTACTCAGTTGCCTCCGGCTTTTGCTCATAATAAGGGTGTAGATCATCGGGCAGATCCCAATGCTTTCCAAATGCAAGATACAACAACGTCCCGCATCTTGGCAACATTATTGGGTGCGTCTTGTCGGCAGATAAGTGTGTGTGTGGTACCGATGAGTACGGTACTGCTACTGAAAACAAGGTTTTGACTGAGGGACTAACACCGCAAAAATCTGCAATAAATTCTTTGAGTTGCACAATTCATTTTACCGATGGTTTCGCATTAGTTTTCATTACTTTGAATGGACTACCACTACCGTGCAGACCAAAATAGTCCAAGAGGCTTTTAATCACATAGACGAAGCGGGCTACACTCTTACTTAGACTTTTGATCAATTGTTTTGCCAGAAATGTGACGCTTCTTAGCCGATCATTTCGTTGAGGGAACATGACCTCACCCAGGTTGTTGCTACGAGGATGCTCGCGACGATCAGTGCGACATATGTAGCAAACTAGGCAATGCTTCTGAACTTATCCGTCCTCGCTGTAAAGTTTGCAACACAGCACCAGTCATCCGCAGTTCCAATCAGTTGTTCATCAATTTACCAAAAAATCGAACCACAGCTCAGGGAACGGAGCGTGAAATCAGAAGGTGGTTGGACGAATAACGCTTGTGTGATTACACGCTCATGGCTTCCTGCAGGTCTTAAACCGCAGTACATCACTTGGGATTTGAAGTGGGGTATCCCTGTGCCTGTGAAGTGATTCGAATCGAAGGTTTTTTACGTGTGTTTCGATGCTCCATACGGTTATGTCCCATCATCACTGCTTGCCACCAATAGGGGCATACTCTGGTGTCACATATCATGGCAACCGAATATCTAAACTACGAAGATGGAAAATTTAGCAAAAGTAGCGGCATTGGTGTTTTTGGCAATGATGCACAGGACACCGGTATTCCTGCAGATGTTTGGCGATTATATTTAGCCTCAGCACGCACGGAGGTCAAGATTCAAGCTTCAGTTGGAACGATTTAGGTGCGAGGAACAATTTAGAGTTACTTAATAACTTTGGTAACTTGTCAATTGATGTTCTGTGAGAAGAATTACGCCTCCACTGTCCACCGATGAATTTAACTAAAGAAGAATTGATTCTTCTTGCTTTGGTTAATCGTGAGGTCAACGGGTATGTTCAGTCGCTGGAGAATGCTCGCTTAAGAGATGGTGTGCGGCATATTCTCTCGATTTCAAGACACGGTAATGGATATACCGCCATGGGTTTTACTCAAGGGCACGGACGATGAAAAGGCCCCTGCTGCCACTATCATCGTCGTGTGCTGTAACATGTCTTGTCTATTGGCTAACCTGTTGTTTCCATACATGCCAAGTACAGCAAGAGTTCTATTCCATCAGCTTAATTCGAAGCAGGTGCACATTAATCCAAAGTCACCATCAGTCAGTATCTTCCTCCCAAGTGGTCACGAGTTTGGCAAACCCGCACCTCTTTTTACTAAGATCGAGCAGGCTCACATAGACGAATTCAAGAAGAAATACGTTGGACCACAAGTTGTCAACTCCAACTCCATCTCCAATACGAACTCGAATTCTAATTATATGCCGACAATGCCTGCAGCTCCATAAATAGTAGCCAAACAGCCCAAAGTCCAGGCGTTAAAGCAAAGCAAAGCAGAAAAAGCAGGCAACCTGAAGTCAATATTCTCTTGGATTTAAAAAAGAAACTGCGCAGTGTACAATCTACTCCCGCTGCTGTAAACTCCACAGCTCCTGCTCACCCTCACAACGTGGAGAGGCCAAGATAAAGGAACTTGAAGAGAAAATCGCTAAGCAGGGAGAAAAAGTGAACGAACTGAAACGAGCCTCCGGTGCATCTGCCTGGAATCCAGAGGTTGAAGCATTGTTAACTCTCAAAAAGAATATAAGGAGCCCATTCGGACTTCCAAGAGTGCTTCTCAGAAAGACATCGAAAGAGTTGGTGAAAAAAGCCCTTAAAAGGGCGGGAATTAGCTAGGCTAGAATCAGTCATCAGATCTGGCGCATGCACTCAGTCAAAAGAATAGAATCTCTGTCTTATCCTTGGGACTCACTTTCCGGGTAACTTAATGACCACAAATGAGGGTCCTGTCTCCACTGCTGTTGTGGATGTTGGTCGACTTATTGCTAAATACTCTACTTGCTCAAACATATGCAGATGATGCAGGTGTACTGCCTACTGGGTCATGTCTCGACATTGCTTGCCTTAAAGTGCAGGAAGCTCTAGACGTGATCGACGATTAGTGCACTAGAAATGGACTTTCAGTCAATCCTCTCAAACCTGAGGTTGTTTTCTTTACGAAAAGGAGGACTGATCTGACTGATCTACTGCGGACAGGCATCGCTATCCGTTTTTCCAACGAAGCTAATTACTTGGCGCCATACTGGATAACAAACTTCTTTATACTAAACATGTTACCATGTTACATCGAAAGCATCTAGGGCGCTGCCGGCCTTCTAACAGTGCAAGGAGCTATCGGCAAGACATTTGGAGTCTACCACTGAGAACGGTTTTTGGATCTACAAGGCCTTTGCGATGGTTGTCTGGTGCTTTCACGAAAATACGTCACTACTCCTCCTCCTACTTCGTCTCCAAAGAACGGTCTGTCTCGGATGCATGAAGCTTTCCCTAGCACGCATGAGTCTACTGTCATCAGTGCGATGAATCTTCATACGCTGATATTCATGCCACAGGCTGCACTCTGAAAGCCATCTTCCGGCTATCTTGCCATTTGATGCAATAAGACCCGAACTCTTTTGCTAAAAAATACGACTAACTCTCCTTGCGCCAAGAAATGATTTCGGTAGAATCTATGCCAGAAAACGGGTTTAGTAGTGGAAATGTAGTCGAGTTATCACGGATGGCACCAAAACCGATTTAGGATGTAGCAATGGTGTCTTTCTGGAGGACGACAATGTTGGGGACGTGCGTCTGTCTTCCAAACTGAAATATGTACAATACTGATGGCAACCTAACTATATTTCGAAGAATCAATGTTGGGGGCGTTTTTATTTTAATGAAGAGAGCACAAGTAGACAAGGAGGTTATGTATGGTACACAATATCCGATAAGTAGCTGCCTCGTGGCATCGCCAGTGCGAAAATCGTCTTCCAGTTCAGAAATTGTTCTTGGGTTATTGGCATATACCTGCCCTTTCGAAAAACTCCAAAGAAAGAAATCCAATGGATTCAATTCGCATGATCACCCCGGCGCGAGATAACTTTCCCCTCGTCTTCCCATTGTGTCGATCGCTGTGTGGCAGGTTGCCCGGTTCTGTTGAAACCACATATCTTGGAGATCCATTTCAGCAATGTGAGGCCAGAAAAAGTGGACATGGTAACGAAGGTTGTTAACGATGATGGCATTGCCAGCAGCATTCTCGAAGAAGAATCACTCCGCCAGCCCAAAATGCACACCAAACAGTGGCTCGTGGTGGATGCATGGAACGATGATGCATTACTCTTGGGTTCTCAGCTCCCAAATTCGAGAATTCTGTTTGCTGACATATCCATCAAGTTCGATATGCGCCCCCTCGCATGTTGTTGTTGTAAGATCTATTCTGCGAATGTTCGGCGCTGCGCGTGGTTACGAATGTTGTGTCATCTGAATGTAAGCATGCAAATGCAAATCGTTAGTCAAAATCTCAACTGGTGAGAATGGAGGCTGAATATTCTCACCAACTGCTGATATGTCTTGTCTGGGTTTGAGCTGACCCTTGACGACAAGTAGATGCATAATGGTGACTGAAAAATCCACGATATTTTCGAACCGGCTCCACTACCAGTTCGGTAGTGAATTTTCACAATTTCTATGCGTTGTGCCTCCGTGGAACTCTCTATGACTAAACTTTAATATTCGCAGATGACAGGTGTCAATCAAAAACGCTGTACGACCGACACCAAAAGGCGCAAATTCAAAAAAAGGCCGTGTTAATGCGACACCCTTTATATAGTGTCAATAAGAACGGGCACACAGCATCGAAAAATCGGGCAGAACGTCATAATAGGCAGCCATAACTTTAAAGAAGTTAAGAATATAGTCTACTTCTGCGCCCTGCTATTAATTCTTGCAAAGGCACTTCCCCAGAAATCAAACATGCATCCCATGCATATTGCTGTTTACGTTGAGTACTATGGCTTTGTGAAAGACCTTAAGGAAGCCCTATCTATGCACAAAAGATCCCTATCATCCGAGTCCTGCTCGTTGGTGGGAAAAGATTGGAGCTCACGAAAGCGGATGAATAATGAAGATATCCTTGGTCATTTTGAACGCGAGATTCTATGGGATATGGTCCAGCTTGCGTTGATAGATTCTTGAGCAGGAGAATTAAAAGCAAATTCTACGGGCTGTACAGTGCCATCGATTTGGTAGGAAAAGTGTGCATCAAAGTTCCAGCCTAAAATGTCATCGATTCCCATCCGGAGGGATAGTGCAATAGAGGAAGTCCTCGTCTTAGGTGACTTGCGGAAGTAGGAGTGGATCTTACCTGTCTTGCAGTACGCAACTGCAGCCAGTTAGTCAAAGTTTTCAACGACCAGTAGGAGAGGAAACGAAAAGCTAGTTCTGCTACAATTTGCCCTGCTGGTACATTTCTGTCCAAGGCTATGTAGGACGCTAGCATACCGAAACAGGTGTTCTTCCAAATTTTTTAAAGGCTCTGCGAACTATACTCAAGCCCGAACACCAGCCCTGATTACGCCTGATAAAGTCCTAACTCAAATAGCAATTGTTATAGTAGGGAAGTGAACCCGTTCAGTTAAAAACTGTCGGAACAAAAGTCATCGAGCTCAACCTTACAAACTCATGCTTCCAATACCTTGAATATACCATCTCGAGAAAGGGAAGAAATGAGAAATATAAGGAAGATCGGATGGGCAAGCTGATATTGGCTGATATGTTCCCCAGGATATAACCAGGATTTTAAGAATTGAATTACATTGCTGGAAACTGCTCAAGATATCGAATAGGCGTTAGGGGGGCAGTAGAGCATTCATTCATCACGTTCCTGATGGCAATAGAAAAAAATCACATAATCACCTCCTCACGTTGCTGTCTTACTTCAGTGAATGCTGACGAGATGGAAAGGATCAGATGAAGTACTAATACCATCCGACCAGAATGTCCAAGTGTGTTCCTCGTTGCGACCGTAAACGAAACCATATGGCAAGGTTGGATGCATATATCTCTTGTTAACTTGAGAAAGAGACCTTCATCAACTTTGTGTGCGCAACTGGAAGAGATTAAAGCAACAACGCGCTATATGGGGAGAGCTGGTGGATATGATCCATGTCCACCTCTGGTGCTCACACATTTTCTCTTGGAATTTTTAGGAGCCTTCTTTGGCACATTGTCTTTTACCTCTGTTAAAGCATGCGCGTGATGCATGCATATGAAGCTGGTAGCGGTGAATCCTTAATTATTCGGATTATCATCAAACGCTGCTACAGATTCGCGCCTGCTTCAATACATCTTGCATACGTTCTATACACTACTGCAATCGCTCTTTTAAATGTGAATTTTGATCATGTTTTCGTCCGCTTCATCCCATAGTATAGTCGTCAGCAGTTAAATCCATCCTACATGATATATCATATGGTGGGTATCGGTAAGGTGGATTCCAGGTTGATGCCTAAAACTCCACTAAGGACCTATCAAATTCCTGTTATAGGTTTTTAAGCGTTCACTTAATACGGTAGACAAAATCTCGCACGCGATGTTAAGGAGACTGATTCCTCTGTAGTTGGCGAAGTTTAGAAGAGCTCCCGTCTTGTAAACGATGCTGAGACTCCACTTCCCGGGCAAACTTTTATCCGAATATTATTTTGCAGATGAGTTGGTGTATGCTCCATACCAACTCAATTCCCAGAGGTTTCAGCAATTCGACCTAGAAGTTGTATGTTTTTTCATCCTTATTGGTGCTTTAATTAAATAAGGCTTTCCAGATTTGTTCTTAGTAGGTAAGACGAAATTGTTAACAACCATCATTCACTTTGACGAATTCAGTCTGCCTAACAGCGGAATATGGTTCGTTTTCGCCATTAAAGACTCTGCAGAAGCAATCCTTCGAAATTTTAGGCACCGTCTGTGACTCATGCATTACATCACTTTCCTTATCTTTGTACGCTTCTGTTATTTATGTCCCTTACAAATTCTTCTCACAAAATTTTTTCAGAGGCATAGTCCCAATCAAGGCCCCATCCCGAAAAACTGAGGAGGCTCTATATAAGACCTACTTTATGACCCTGAAGCATGGACTCTATCCTAAGTCGTTTCAAGGGAAAATCCTTCGAAAAATATTCGGTCCCGTTTGCCTTGACGTACATTGGAAGAGAAGATTCAACGACGAACTATACGAGCTGTACATCGACCTAGTCAGAAAATTGCGGATCTGTCGCCTGAGATGCTTAGGGTCTTCGAATCTAACCCGGAGGGACAACATAGTAGAGGAAGGCATCACCTTAGGTGGCGCACACAAGTAGAAGGGGACCTTAAACGATTTGAAGTGTGTAACTGGAGACAGTTACCTAAAGGCCGGGCTAACTGGAGAGGCTTATTAGTTGAGGCCTAGGTTCACTACGAACTATAGTGCCACCTTAGTAAGTAACCCCGATCAAGCGCTTTCCTACCAATGTCACCCTCGTCTCCTTTGTGAACAGCTAAATGTGTTTACACTTGGTCGAACCGGAGGTTTGGTTTTGGTGGTCTGGTGAAACCCAGAACTTCAGATGCGGCCTCTCTAATGGCTTGCTGATAATGTCACCACTTCTGAGGTTTCGTCATCCAGAGTATGTGCAGTCACGGATTGGCTTCAACAGTATAGTGGCATATGTAGATATCGGCTTCTCGAAACGCTGCGTTCTGCGTCGGTTACAGTGTATATAATCAGTCAGGTCGACACTTTTTTCTTCAGGTGGCTACCAGGCGCCTATGTGAAGGCTGTGATGTGGGAAACGTGTGCTAGTTATTTTGCTAATTTTCGAAGCTGGCTACGTTTCCCAAATGTGCCGACAAAGTGCTCTAATTTCTTTACTCAGAGTTAAAATCACTAAGGACGACCTAACATTCTGCTAAGGACATTGGGCATTAGTCTCTGGTTTTTTTTTAACGTAAACCACCTGTCATGTAGACTTATGTTTACGGGATGCCCATACATCCATGGGAGCAAGGATACGCCTTGCCATCGCTCTCCGTCAATCCTTTGATACCAATTCGGAACTGTGTTGGAGGCACAAGTTCCACCCTTGGTATGAGTCGAGGCCGACCTAAAACCTCTTGCTGCTCTTAGGATCACAGCACCCAGTACTTATTTGCAACTCTATAATGGGTCAGTAGACCCTTTCCCGCGATTTGGGTTTAAGCCACAGCCACCATGACGCTCCCACAAGGGGGCCTACCTCAAGAAGTCAGGCCCGGACCGAAATCAGGGGGGCTCCTGACTCCCATGGTACCGTGATTTAAGTCCTGGTAGGGACTAACGGTGGTCCTGCCGCCAACAACTTTTAACAGATCAAATCGTAGCAACCTTCAGAGGCGACATCTGAAGTAGTTTACGATAAGACCAGTAATATGCTCTTGCACCGCTTTTTATTAGACAACACCATTGATGGGCGAAGCCTTGATAATTGGGCGGGAGCCCAATTGGCCCATTTGGCATATAAATATATGTATGGTCAAGGAGCTTGTAGAAGCTGGCCTTCTTCCTTTGTGGGGGATTTGAGCGTATATCAGGCCTACTAGTATGTCGCCGAACTCAACCTGGATGTGGATTGTACTGTGTTCGCTCAGACGCCTAAAGCTCAAGACTCCTTGCCTAAGTCTTCTTCTACTGACTGTTCTGTTCCATAATACTCGTAACCATCGCTGACTGCTACATACAGACGGTTTAGGACTTGAAAATTTGACGTCGTTATCAACAATATTGTCGTCAACGTAAGCCCATACTTACTAGAGACTGCAGGTTGCTTTACAACAAGTCTTAGTTCAAATAAGGATATCGCTAGATCTGCTTCACATAGCCGTTAACTCTGTCTTTAGATCTAAATGCTTGATACAAGCGAATGCACAGCTCTGCAGTATTCAGTTTCATTTTAGTAGTCAGGCCCAATATATTGCAGAATTTTGAAGAAGGTTCTAGTCAGCAATACTCCTTATCTATTTCTAAATCTAGGCTTGGGCCCTGCTTCGTCTATAGCAACCAGAAATCCTGTCTCTGATTTAACAAGATGACCATAATTCAACCCGTGAGCGTATGAAAACAACCAAGCCGAGGCAGTCGCAAGATAATTCTGTTGGAATAATGTCCGCTTACTTTATAGGAAGGTCCCGCGTTGATTACCATGGGAACAAGTAAATATAAACGTAATCAGTGGTGGGAATTTCTATCAAACACCTCTCCGGGCTAATGAGATGAGCATTCCGGGTCAGTCAGGCCGTTCTTATGCAACCTGGTGGAAGATCGTGGAAATGACTCGCCAACCGAACAAAACAAAGTTACGAAAGATATGCAAACTTCAATTCAACAAATCCACAGGAGCCTAGTTGACAACCTCTTCAAAGCTGGATGAAATGATGTGGTAAGGTATACGCTCATCTGTAAAATTTGGTCGAAGGAATGGATACCATATGAATGGTATCCAGTCTGTCAGTTTTGAAGAAAGGAGATCGTATGAAAACCGGTCATCAGCAAACTGATTAGTCTATAGCAGTGTGGTATAAGGTTGCTTATGATTGCGTTTGTAGAAATGAAATTTACAGAGCAGTGCCTAGTCAATAGACTGCAATACCAAAGAGACATCACCACATATTTTCATGCTGAAAAAAGGCAAGACAAGACAGGGGTTTATCGCGCGTTTATCCTATTTATGAGCCAGTCCAGGCCGCCACGGTCTGTAAGTTACCATCCAAAGTAAAATAAATTCCAAATACCATTCTGAACTCGATACAAATATTCCTTAGATACTCGTGACTTTAAAACACCAACCGTGGTCAAATTCTGTGCAATCGCGAAAAGGACAATGACTCTCGGTTGGCAGGGCAAAGACTAGACCGTCGCAGTGCACTAATACGCCCATTCTCCTCAAGATCCCCCCGAAAGAATTGTTAAGTACTACCTGAATACTTTCAGTAAGTAAACTTATAACAATCGCTCTCCTTCTGGCTAAGTTAAATTATTTTCGCACGCAAGACTCCCTAAATCTCGGCCAAAAGAAAGAAATACGAAACCCTCCACCTCCACCCGATAAAGCCGCATCAACCCCTAGCCTTCAGTAAATAGAATTCCACTGAATTACTTCTAAAAAAAAGAAAAAAAAAATGGAAACTTTCTCCTCGTCTATTCCACCAAGTCGATCCCTATGCAGCAGCCCATTTGCGAGAATAAACTCCCTAAAGTATTCGCATTAACTCAGGAGTCCCGCTCCCTGTGTCTGCCCTGCCTTGTTTTCGAGTGCACCCCATGAAACGCTTCTTTTTTTTTAGAAATTGTTTTTTATTTTTTTTTGGCAAAGCTTTTAATTTCTCTAACAATAGTAAAAGTATTTTAAATCATTCATTGCTCGTTGCCAACAATGGCATGAACGAGGCAAGGTAAGGAGGCACAACTTCTACCTTCTACTTACTCGTACATCCCGCGGGGAATTAAGTCAGCTCTTCGCACAGGAGCTCCAGAATAACAGAGAGAAATAGAAAAAAAAAAAAAAAAAACAAACTTATAAGCGCCATCTCTGAGTTCATCATTCGAAAAGTTACCTCCTTGCTGTTGGAAAGTACAAACTCTGTGCACGGAAGGAGCCAGAGCAACAAAAGAGGCCAGCCAAATGCTGGAATTGTTCTGAAATTAGTAATTGTGGGACATAAATCATCTTAGAGAGTACCTTGGGTGACACAGTGATGCCAGTTGTGTGTCACCTTTCACCAGAGGGTAACACAGTTTACAACTTCCACATGGAAGGGAAGAACATTTAGATCCTAGATACTCTCTACATCTTTACCGAGTTGTTGTTGGCACAATTTTTGGCGAACAATAAAACTTGAACAAAACCCAAATCATGTGATGGTGACTGCTCCAGTGTCTCACTATTTCATTGCTCCACTGTGAGTTAAAGTTATATAGTTGCCTGCTCTGATGCATGACGATTGTATCCAATAGTGTCTTCGTGGTTCAACTGCTGCTGGGAGTTGGATCAGCTGAAGCTGCAGCTGGAGCACTGTAAATGAGCTCAGTGCACATGAAGTGGTGGTTCTGTATTTTGTTCATTATTTACTAAGCGACTTTTGTTTAGAAAATAATACTTACATTGCATGGACGGGCTTTTTCAGGTTTTACTGTCAGCCCAGTTAGAGGAGGTAGTTACGAGCACTTTATGTCACATCTTGACCTCGTTTCCAGCTTTCTGTCACTTAAAGTGGGTGAGGAGATTAGTAATCCCAATTGATGAATGGAGATGGTTTTGAGTATGGATAATGTGAAAAGTCGTAATGTTATTGGCATGTTTCTTACAACAAAGGGCTTAAGTAGTGAGAATCTTCTATCAGATATAAGTCCAGGAGTGAACGATTATTTTAAGAGTGATAAGGATCTGAAGGGGTATGAAAACCACTTAAGGGTTAGAGAATGTTTTGATCCATTGAATCGGCAGGTTGCGGCATAGATATTATAATTAGAACATTCAAAGGGATATATGTAAAATTCATAAAGCTAAGCATGCATGTAGAAGGCTTGAACGCGCTTTGTTGTATTGCGACCTGCTACAGTTTAACCGTTCACTGGGTCACTCACAGATATTTGACTTTATGCCAGGCAGATAGAAAGAAACGCGAAGGATCATCAAGAGCTGCATAGATACATCAATCAAACCAAAATAGCAGCAAACAATAAAAGCAGAAAAGAAGCACTACTCATAACTTAAAAAAAAAGCAACAACAGTAACAGGAAGAACAACATAAGAAACAGCAGCAGCAACAACAGCAGCAACAACAGCAGCAACAACAGCAGCAACAACAGCAGAAACAGTGGAAAAATATTAGGTAAAGGGTGCCATCAACCACCACCTACAGCATGAAACTAAAAGACGCCATTGGTTTTTGTAAGTCGGCCATAGAAATTGGTTTAGAAATGGGTCAAACCAAAGTTTCTCGTACAGGCCGAATTTTTGCGACGCGAACTAATTTATCATCTCTTGGTATTACCGCTTCCACTCGTCCAAGAATCCACTTAGTTGGTGGTGGATTGTTGACCTTCACGTTTGGATGCTGAAGGGTAGTCAGGTAGTCTGTATGCCATCGTCGCCAAAACCCTTGATCCATATTTTGCATTAGATTCCACTGAGACAATCGATAGTTTGGTACTTCTAAGAGTGTGGGGTCAGGTATTGCTGTTAACGGCTAACCTATAAGGAAAGGAGACGGTGTTAGTGGGCTAAGATCATCGTCAGATATATGTGGATGTATTTGATTTAACATTGTGGTAAGTTCGTCATATGTTAGGGTTGTTTCTCCAATTACTTGTCGTAGATGAAATTTGATGGATGCTTCCCATAGACACCGCCGAAATGTGGGGCAGATGGTGTATAAAATGTTGTCACGGGCAAGGGCAGCAGATACAAGCTCGTTGTGTTCTCCGGACGTTACCAATTTGTAGAGTTCAGTCAAGCACCGTGGAATATTGTGCCATTATCACTGTACAAATTGGCACCTCTTCATCTTCTGGAAACGAACCTCTGAAGGGTTCAGAAATGCTTCTGAGGCAAAGTCGCAACTCCAGATGGAGGGCCTTTGTATACAAATAACGCAACGTATGCATTGCTAAATGTTGGATTTGGACTACGAGAAAAACGGTTGAATGCGTTCAGCGAACATGTCTCCCATTAATTGACCAACACGAACTCTGCGTTGAATAAAACATATTTTACAGCGATGAATAATCTTGCGACTTCCAAGTATCCAGAACTGCTGGCGGACAATGGTGAAGATTTCCGAAATCCCAGTGTGTACATCGGTCAGTGTTTAATTCTTCCACCGACATGTAGAAGTCCATCTTTGTCCAGGAACGCAGAATAACCCAAAAACTTGGATTTTGTTGGCAGTTGTCTGTGAGTGTTGAGGTTCTGAATATCTTCTCGGAATGATGATTCTTGGGAATTTTCGATGAGTGCTGCACTAGCAGCTTCAATTTCGCTTAGAGATAGTTGGGTAAACCGACGATCATTTGGATTTTTGCGCCAATTTTTCACGAGCCGTAAACAATAAGCTACCACACGCTGAAGACGATACCAAGACGAATACTTTTTGGTAAGAAGAGTCAAAGGCTTACAATTCAACACGAGAAATAACGAGTGTCTGCGTATTTGTCGTTCTTCACTTTTAACAATTGCACAATCCGAGGGTCGTGATAAATCAAATTTCGATACAGGCCACTTCTCTTCAGCCATTTCGGGCGAGTCCACAAAAGTTTATGTTCAACAAGATGTGAAGGTTGAAGACCGCGTAACGCGCAATCGGTGGGGTTATCTGGAGAAGAGACGTAACGCCAGGAGCTCCGGAGTATCGTGTTAAGAATTTGACCAGTAGGATTAGAAAGGAATATAGCAGATACACACCAGGCAAATGTTTTTGATATGTTCAGAGTCATAGATGATGAGACGAGATAACAGGAGAGCTCCACCTGTTTGTAATTTTCCTCGTCCGTAAACAACGGCAGGATATGCTACCGGCGATGCATCTGAGAATCCGTGCAACTCTATATTTTTGGACGCGGAGACAATATGTCGAGGGATGTAAATTTGTTCGAAACACGGAAGCTCCTTTCTTTCCACATTATCGTGAAAGATACGACAGATGGAGCTAGAAGCCCGACGAGCTCGAAAATCCAAGATATTTCCAAAAGTAGCGTTTTTCTAGTCGACGAAGATTGTGTAATGAGTTCACGAGCTGGATCCCAGAACAAACCGAGAATCTTGATAGATTTAGTTGATTGAGTACTCACAGTCTTCTTTTGGTACAACTGAGAGGAGTGACCAAGAGTTAGGGGCTCCATTTGCGGATAGTAAGCTTTGCCATTGATAGTAGCGTCAACTGAATTGGCTCCAGTCATCACGTCATCAACATAGACGTCGTTGAGCAAAACCCGGGAAGCATTCGGAAGGTAGCCACGATAATCATGTGCAGGTTTAAGACCCTCACGTACAAAAATGGAGCACAGGCTGTACCATATGTTACGGTACAAAGGCGAAAGTGTTGAATTTCGTCATTAAGATTTTCGCGCCATCCCATCCACATTTGGCGGAGCATTTTGACGACCTCAGCTATGAACACATACTGATGCTGGCGAAATCAAAGATAAACACCAGCAAGACCTCTCTGTAGATCCGATCAGGATTGTCCTGTCCTTGCGGAACCATCAAACACAACGCGCAATTTAGTTGTAGGACTGTCTACAATAATTTCATGACTGTATGGTGAGGTAGATAAAATAGATGCCCTGATATATTTTCAATTTCGTCTGATGGAATGAGTTCCATATGCACCAGATCCAAGTACTCGCGAATGAACTTTGAAAACATAATCGTAAGAACCAACTCTCGATTATAACTGAAGCGGCGTACCATACAGTGCAGCCGTGATACACCTGCTTTCAGAGTATCGCCAAATTTCGGCAATCCATTTTTAAAGGGAAGTTGAACACAGTAACGTGTATCGGATGAACGAGAAAATGTTCGTCGAAAATGTATTTCGGCAGGATCTTCTCCAACAGAGTTGTCTAAAACTGGTGAAATTTCTTCCAACTCCCAAGACCTCTTGAGAAGATGGTCGATGTCGAATGCTGAGTGAAGGGTGCTTAATGAAATGCGATTTGGCCTTTACCTGGATTCCCCTCAGAATTGTCCGCAATTTGTATGCACCTAGAAAAATATTGACTGCGCGAGACGCGTTATATTTAGGATCTACAAGATTTAAATTTCGAACATGTGTATATGATGATGCATTGGAAGTGATTTTACGAAGAATGTATGCATCTAGGAAAAGACCGGACGAACCAAAACGAGAATTGAGTTGAATAGATGCGCGTACAAGAGTTAATCCAGCTTCCGTGGCAAACACGGAATTCGAGCGTGACACCTGGAGAGGCGAAGCCTTTGCACAAAAAGCACAGAGCCGTGGCTCAAGTGGTAGTGTATTCTCACGCAGAGAGGCAGACGAGTGGACCGACCAACAAGTACTTGGCGAAGAACGGTCGAAGAGGAATCAGAACAGTTCCAGAGAGCTGAGATACTTCTCTAGAAACCGTGCACGATGGCGCGTAGGAGTATTTGAGGTCCTATGCCCCTCAAGGGGCATAAGCAAGTAAGTAAGTGACAACTAGAAATGTTTGCTTGTAAAGAATCTTGGTATTTGCAGCATCATCTTTGCATCTCTCTCAATCTTTTGATCATATCCTTACTAAAGAAAAGCTACAAAATCTCAATGATGAAATTTTACCCAGTCCAGATGGGCTCCTTGCAATATTTCTCAAAAAGTACGCCTTCGATCTTTCGTACTCACTTTCCTCCATATTTCATCTACCCCCTTGGAGAGAACTCCTCCAAGTTTGGAAGAAATCTTTCATAACCCCGGTTCACAAAAAGGGATCAAAGCTAAGCTTTCTCACATACCTAAAATGTTCGAAAGTATTTTATGCAAGTCATTTACCATATATCACCCAGTCAACATGCATTTCTGAAAGGTAGATGAACTACTGCAAACTTGGTTGAATTGCGCTTTCAGCCCCAAGAAAATGGCAACGAAATCGATGTTATTGCTTCAGATTTTGCGAAGGCCTTCAATAAAATATCTCATCAATTGATCCTTTTCAAATTGTCTTCTCTCGGGTTTGACCCCATATTATCAAAATGGATATTTTCTTATCTGGAGAGCCGCTAGTATAGCGCTCGTCTTAGAGCAGCCTTTTCAACCCCGTTTTTCGCCACTTCTGGTGTCCCACAAGGCAGCCATCTAGGTGCCCTTCTTTTCATTTTGACTATAATCGATCGTGAGAGGATGATTAAACACTGCCCCCTATCCATTTATGTCGACTACACTATGTTCCCCTAAACTACAGAGTTTTCCACCTCAATAGAGTTCTATGACTGCACGTAAGTCCACGTAAGTCACATAAGTCCAATCGATTTCCTCCTCGACTTTGTTTTCTGCATCATGGCCAACCTGTATCCCAGGTTCAAACCCTTCGAGACCTTGGAATATTATGCTATAGAGAGTTAAACTTCCTTTCGCATATTGATGCGATAATCCTTAAAGCCAACTCATCACTTGGCTTTATCAAATGATGGTCTAAAGAATTTTGCAAACCTTATGTGACAAGGTCACTTTACATTACCTTTGTCCCGCCCTTTCTCGAATATGCCAGCCAAGTGTGGTCCCCTTTTCAGCGAGTTCATATATCCCGAATAGAGAAAATTCAAAGTCATTTCCTTAGATTTGCCCTTCGGGACTACACACGACTTCTATACCATTCCGTTTAGCATTTGCCAAATAACCATATGCAACGGAACCCGTGCCGCGTACTTCAAAGAACGCGAGTGCAATGCGACCGGCTGCCGACATTTGTGATGAACGAAAGCGATACCCTATTGTGTGATACAACAGCATATAACTGTTCCGTAAATCGTCTCATGACCAAAATATGACACATATAAGTGGCCCGAATTCAGGGAAGCCTTAGTAAAAACCTTCTGGAAAATCCGGTCTATTCCAGTTATTCAGACTGAAATTTTCCAATTTCAACAAAGGCCCAATGCAACTAGTAGTTGTATCCTGTACGGAAAGGGCACAAGCGTTTTTTTTGTTTTTTTTTTTTATAATGAGCGCGCACTTAAGGGGTTTGTGTATCCTTAAAATGTTTGTACACAACGCGGGCGAAGGAAATTTAGGGAGGAAGAAAGGACATCTACTGATGTACATTTTCTTTTAAATGTTTGTAAGCTACGAGGGTTGTCTGAAAAGTTTCCGACCGATCAATGATACAAGACATTTTTTGTCTAATTTTTTTTTTATTTTTCTACATAGTCTCCTTGTAAGTCTACACACTTCTCCCAGCAATGCTTCCATCTCTCTAACCCGTCCAAATAGTACTTAACGTTTTTCTCTGCAAAATAATTGTTCACGAAGGTGATTGCCTCCTCATTTGACGAAAATCTCTGTCCTCCGAGCGTAGTTTTTAGATGAGGGAACAAAAAGAAGTCGCTTGGGGCTAGATCTGTTCAATAAGGTAGATGGTCAAGTAGTTTAAACCGTAATTCATGGATTTTCGCCATGGCATCCGCTGAGGTGTGAGACAGCGCGTTGTCTTGGTGAAACAGGATTTCCTTTCTTTGCAAATGTGGCTGTTTTTCCGCAATTTCTGCCTTCAGCTTGGCAAGTAATGATGCGTAGTATGCTCTGTAATGGTTTTTCTTTTTCGAAGATAATCGATTAAGACAACTCCCTTACTATCCTAAAAAAACAGTCGCCATCACTTTCCCAGACGAAAAAAGAGTTTTTGCTTTTTTTGGAGCCGGCTCGCCCTTTGGAGTTCACTGTTTTGCCTTATTTTTTGTTTCGAGCGTATAATGGTGTATTCAAGTAATTAATCGGCGCCAAAACTCGGATTTATTGCGCCTAAACTGCGCCAACAGAGCTTTGGAAATGTTCATTCGAACACGTTTCTGGTCTAAAGTAAGCAAACGCGGCACCCAATGCGCGGACAGCTTTCTCATGCCTAAATCTTGATTTAATATGTAACAAACACGTTCTTTGGACATTTTCATAACCTCTACTATCTCCTTCACTTTAATTCGGCGGTCGTCTAACACCATTTGGTGAACTTTAGCAATCTTATCGTCAGTGGTTGCAGTTTTTGGACGCCCCGAACGTTCATCATCTCCCAAGCTCTTGCGGCCACGTTTAAATTCAGCTGCCCAAAATTTCACTGTGGTAAATGATGGTGCAGAGTCCCATCGCAGTCGAAGTGGAAAAAAATGGCTCGTGAGCTCAACATATCATTGGAACGGATGCAACACATACTGAAAAATGAGCTTGGGTTCAAGCCATTGAACTTCCAAAGAGCACACGATCGGAGTCGAAAAAGCGAAGGAGTTGCTACGCTTGCACGAAAGTGGTGAGTTGCCAAATTTGGTTTTTTCCGATGAGTCGCCATTTGTTTTCGAGCAATATGTCAACAAACAAAATGACCGAGTTTACTTGCCAGAGAGGTCCTTCGAAAATTTACACCTTCGGACGGCCACCAGAAAGCAGGCAGCACCGATGGTGATGGTTTGGACCGCCATAACCGCCGATGGTCGCTCTCCGCTCGTATTTTTGGACCGTGGCGTCAAAATTAATGCGATCGTATACCGTGAAACTGTCTTAGAGGCAGCATTGAAGCCTTGGGCAAACAATCATTTCGGTCGGAGACCGTGGACATTTCAACAAGACTCGGCACCGTCTCACAAAGCGCGCGTCAACCAAGATTGGTTAAAAAACAATGTTCCACACTTCATTTCTTCGACACAATGGATTGCAAATTCTCCGGATGAAAATCCGTTGGATTTCTCTGTCTGGGGTATTTTGAAAGCGAAGGTTGGCACTAAAAAATACCAAAGTTTAGACCTCCTCAAACAAGCACTTCGCCGAGAATGGGCTAAAATACCGCAGACCCACTTGCGTGTAGCGTGCGATGCTTTCTTCGGCCGTCTCAAGGCCATTATTCGCGCCAAAGGTGGACATATTGAAAACTACTGATACAATTTGAAAATTGATGTATTTTCCAACATTTTTTGCTTTGGCACAATAAAGTTTATCAAAAAATAAAAAAAATTATAGCATTTTAAAAAGTTGGAGTTCCAGTCATTCACCCTGTACTATTCCAGTGCGTATTCGATCCCCAACATAGAAGACATCCCCGGGCAACTCGGAGACTTTAAATATTTTCCGACATTAGATCAAGCAAACGGATTCCATCAAATAGAAGTCACTGAAGAGGATAAAGAAAAAAGCCTCCTTCAGCACGTCCAATGGCCATTTCTAGTTTAACCGAATGCCGTTTGGTCTACGCAACGCCCTGCTATCATTCCAGAAACTTATGACCCTAGTGTTTAGTTTACCACGACGATATAGTGATCTATGGGAAAGGCTTGCAAGACTACAATAACAAATTAATAGAAGCCTTCCAAACCTTAGACAAATTTAACCTAAAAATCCAGTTGTCAAAGTGCAAATTTCTCCAAACAGAAGTGATGTACCAAGGGCACGTGATTATCTCAGACAGTGTAAAACCAAACCCAGAAAAGATTACAGTAATAAACAGGATAGAACCTCCTAAAAATTAAAAGGAAATAAAATCCTTTTTGGTTTTAGTGGCGTACTATAGGAAATTTATCAAGAAATCCTCTAAAATAGCCAAAGCACTAACTAAACTTCTTCGTAAAATCAATACAAACCCCCTTTTTTGGTTTTAACCTGAGCACTTCTTTTCTCAAACTTGAACTCCTCCACCATTCCCCTATTTCCTAACCCTTCATTTTTCTTATTTTTAAGTCCTAGTTTTTAAGTTAGATTAGGCTTGTATTAAGTATAATAAATGAGGGCGTCAGCCCCCACCAAAATTAAGTAAACAATTGCGTCTTCTTCCACAATGTCATCAATAATAGCTTGCTCCAAAGATCTATGCTCATTATGAAACACATTAATATTGCGTTCGAGTTTTGGAATCTTATCTCGCCTAAGACGTCGACAAACGGTACGCACTGTTGTGGTAGTTCTATCTTTCATTTCATTTCTCTGCAAAGGAGCCCTTTGGTTCCATTCATAGTGCCCGTTTGGTATTTGAATATCTGAAAATCACTTTGACAAATAACCCTTCGTTTCTATTTAGTTTTCGATTTTATATTGGCCAGTGTAAGTGACTGTCTATCACCTACCAAGGAAACCACCTTGGCAAGTCTATTTTCAAAAAAACCAGTAGTGTCCCTAGAACCATATGTGCATAAGGAAATCTAATTTCAAGTTGTAAAATGCATTATAAGCAATTTTCATAATATTGTGTGACCATGTCGTGCCAGCGATTTTATAACCAGACTAAAGCAATTTATTACTCCTAAATCAGCAACCTCACGTTTTCCTTCTCGAAATAGCCTCCAGCAATGCACCCTTGTTAGCTTGCATCCCTTTCAAAACTCTTAAAGGCAAATATCCCATATCAGGACCTCGCGGGCACTATTATAACCGCTGCTATAAACTGTGTAATCACTTTCTGTACTCCATCGGGCGACATTAATTCACTGAATAAAACCCTCGCCATCAGCATGCACTCCAATACTACTAGCAACTTTTGCAAAGGGAATTTATGAAGCACTCCCTTGCTGAGACCAACCCATACTTGTGAAGCGCAATTTACCACTCCTCGCCTTGAAGTTGTCCTGAACTGCATCGCCCGACCACCATAACTTGGCAACTTTATTTTTCGTTTAAAACATTCGTAGCTTTGAAATTTTGCGATAAGCTGAATAATTTCCTTGACTTGGATATGAAAATAAAAATCCATTCCTTGGAGGAATAACACCATACAAACATGCCAATAAAGAGCAAAAATTCACGCACACACATCGGTTGACGGCATAAGAAGCTCTATCAGCTCCTGCCAGACTAGAACCACCATCACCACCATCACCACCATCACCACCATCACCACCATCACCACCATCACCACCATCACCACTATTATGCCAAGATTAGACGTAGTGACTACTCCTTTTTAGCCTGATGCGAGTCTCGTCTGCTCACTGTGGTTAATGGGGCGAATTAAAACGGAATAAATTACGAGGCGAACTGCGCACTTAACGCAACCAGCCTCCTTCACACATGCCAGGCTAACATCCCAGATTCACATCCAGATACAGGATACAGATCCAGACTTTGCCAAAGCTCACTCGGTTATGTAAATGATTTCCCACATCGCCAGCAATATTCTTACTACTGTGACTGAAGGAAGGAATTCCTGCCATTCCAAGTGCTATACTCGTACATATGTGAAGGAGTCTGCTATTTAAGGTTTCAGGTCGGTTCCATTCCTCTTCTAGAGCACAGAGTTCTAATAAAAATGCAAATCATTCTCAACTCTCATGTGAAGCAAGTGTCGCCATGTTTCTATTTTTTTCTCCCAGTTTCCTGTTTCAGGTTTTTTTTTTTATTTTTTGTGTGTGTTTTTACTGTGCCCTTTCGTTTATTGGGTCATTATTTGCATAAGGGAGAGTTGTCAACCAAGCAACAGGGATACTTAAGCCACTTTCAGGAGGCATGCAATCACCATATAGACCAACCTTCTCCGACGATGACGACGTTGACTCAATTAGGTCGATTTCGATCTGTTACACTGAATTTACCTGCTACTCGCCTACACGAGTAGATATATAGATACGGGGATACTTTTACTCTGTGGGATCGAGATAAAAATGCACTCAAAGGTGCCTAACCTATGCTAATGGAGATTGTTCCTGCGAACCGGGTTGTATCATCGGAATTGTGCTTACTCCAGTGATACGAGTACAAGTAAGCAGGATAATTTTTCGACTCCCCTTATTTAGATGAGATAATAGGAAAGATAATGAGACGAGAATGGGTTGGAGTTGGGGGGGTTGAAACTGTAGGCAATGAAGGGAAAGTGCGCATCTATGTCGAGGGCAGATCGGTTTAATGGAAATTATGCTAACTAGAGGGGGATTTGATTAGAGCAGTTTATTCTATGATACTTTAAGTAGATGTCAGTGAAGTCGCTGACAGAGATTTTCAGACTTCGGATTCGGAAATTATTATGCAGGGAGGCTTAATTCTTATTACTGGCCTGGCTGTTGTTGCGAGATATTATTGGGAGACTTTCGGGGGAAACTTTATCAAAGAGGTTAATTGTTGTCGTGATTCTTGGGATGTTAAAAAAATGGTCAAATCTACGATGGATTTTCAAGACATATCCAATGAGCGTTGCTCCCACTTTCAACTCATTTATAATTCAATATTCGTTTTCGTCCTTTTTGGAGTTTGATTAATTGAAGACTGCCGAGAATCTACTTCGCAAACAGGTCTAGAGCCATTATGGTGCTACTGTACTGACTTATAGAGAATTACCTCAGTTCGTTGCTTTGAGACTAAATGGGGAAGAGTCCAGTTTAAGCAATTTAACACCAACAGCGAGTCGGTTTTCAAGCCGAAACGAAAAGTACGGCATCGTGGAAGCACACATACTAAGTGGCGCTAAAGTCATCATTCTATAGGAAGATGCTATAATTTTTGCAACTCTATTTTGACATTTGTGAAGTAAACAGATAAAAACACACGTCAACAAGACATGAATCGCCATACTCCTAAAGGACGCGACCGTTAATTCGACGGTGGTGTTGGCGCAGATTTCCCGCTCTTCCGATACCAACTGGGCAAACACTACACGTTTAGCCGCTCGTCTAGAAGAGTATTGGAAAACATGCGATGATGCCAGGCCTGGCCTGCCCCGGAGCAGCCGTTCTGCTGAGAATATCGCAGCTGTAGTTGAAGATGTCGCAGACGACACCGAAGTACCGACTTGACGACGTGCCACGCTATTGGCCATCAATCGGCGGTCTTTACAGAGAATTTTAGTGAAAGACTGTTAGATGTTCCCTTACAAAGTCCAGACAGTGTATCAGCTGTTAGCTGTTGACTGACAAAGACCATGTGACCTACGCTCAAGCCATCCTGGATCTTGACCACAAAGGAGACAACTTTTCATCGAGAATCATCATGAGCGACGAGGCCCATTTTCCTATCTGTGGATATGTGAATAAGCAAAACTATCGCTTCTTGGGCACCGAAAATCCGCGTATAACCCACGAAGAGCTATTACAGCCGCCCAAACCATGGTGTGCTGCTGTTTACCTTGTAAGCGTCATCGGGCCTTATTTTTTCGAAAACGCCGCGGGCCAAACGACTAGTGCAAACGGCGAGCATTACAGAGCCACGCTCAACGACTTTCTCCTTCCTCAATTCAATGAATTGGGAGTGGAGAACATGCGGTTCCAACAGGATGGAGCAACGGCGTATACTGCACGAGCTACAACCGAAATTCTGAGGGCTGTATTTTCGTGATTTAACCGTTTCAGACTTCTTTTTGTGGGGTTTTTATGAAGTCAGGAGTATATGTTAGCAAGCCTCAGACTCTTGAAGCCCTCAAAGAGATTATCCGTTAAGAATGCAAGGACCTATCGCCGGAAGCTCTGCAGCAACGATGGAAAATGCCACAAATCGGGCCCGAATGGTCATTTACTCGACTTAATTTAAAAAAAAAATTAAGGCACTAAGTAAACATAATCCAAGCAGGACCAAAGTTTTTCATTCGTAAAAAATTTACAGCCAAAGAACATCGGGTACACCTTGTATAATACACTAATACACTACCCCGCTGGGTATGTCTTCTACATAGCGGAGAAGTGATCGCGGGACGAAATACAATTATACGTGTCAGAGATCGGTGACCTCCGAGGGCGAACAAATGTTGCTTTTAGAAAATAGAACCTTTGGCACCACGAGGCGTAAAATTTTCGAACTCGAAATCGTATTGCAAAGTACTGAACGGACATTTTAGGGCAAGAACTCCAAAGAGCTACTGCGATAGATAAGGAGTTACATCTAGCGAGACTGGTGGTTACAGAGAACTTTCAAGCGAATCAGTACTAATGTGACACTGTCTTGTGACGGATAAACTCTTCAGGTTAGCGGCTGTGACGACGTAGGACATATGGGTGGATATGGATGAACTTGCTATTGACGATCTCAGCAAACAAAAAGCAAACGACAAGTCCACTTGCAGCAAACCAGTTATCAAAGACCCTGAACCACAACAGAGTGGATATCACGACCCTCCAACAAGTGCGATGCGGTGGGAGTGACAAAGGAAACATTGAAAACTGTGACATCTACAATATAGTGGGAGAATACAATTAGCTCCTATTAGATGAAGACTTAGATAAGAAGTCTTAAGTTTCAGGCATCTGAGAGAGCACCTGATTACTATCAGTATCAAGATGCACTCACGCTACCCCAGAGGAAAAGGACTACACGACACTAGCCCCGAAAATGAGCTAAGGCTAACCGATTTCGGGAGGCGGCGGTGGTCCAAAACATAAATCTGGCTCACTTTAGTTACATACGGCAATCGACGCAATACACAGCTTTAGTCTTCTAGGTGAACGAACATTTCAAGGACGATTGAACACCAAAGGCGAGATATGAAGAAATTCTACTTCGAACGCCTACAATCGCAAGAGACTGCTAGTCCGAGAAGTCCTTTTAATGTCTAAATCAAGCGCAGAATACAAGTCGCTGAATTGAGGGCAAGCCATTGGAGACTCTGCTTCTAATGAATTAAGTTTCATCCGACGCTTAGGCGGCGCTACAGTCTGGAGTGGACCTATGCCTCAACCAATATGCCTCTCCAATTAGAGCGGTCTTTGGCTAACTGCCTCCAGTTGCGCACTCCAAGTTGGTTGAGATCCCCTTCCACTTACGCGCGCCACCTAAGGCAATGCCTTCCTCTACTGAGATTTCCATCCAGATTAGAGACGAAGATTCGCCCTACATGTCCCAGTCATCTTAAACGCCCAATGCGCAGTTTTTTGACCAAGTCGATGTCGCTATACACTCGTTGAATCGCCCCCTCTAGAACCCGTCAACGGATAGGGGACCAAATATCTTACGAAGAATTTTTCTCCCAAAACCACCAAGGATATCTTCATCCGTTTTAGAAAGGGTCCATGCTTCGGAACCATAGAACATAGGACTAGGATTACTAGGGTCTTATATAGAGTTTCCTTGGTTGCCCGGGAGAGAGCCTTACTACACAGTTGCCTTCTCAGCCCAAAGAAACAGCGATTGACAAGCGTTATTCTTCGTTTGATTTGAGCTGAGGTAGACAAAGTCCCTTACTACCTCAAAGATATAGCTATCGATGTTGGGTGCCCTTCTTGTTGATAGCATATACGAGGGGCGTTCAAACTATTCTCGGTATCGGGATGAAGCTGTGGCTGTATATATAAATTGACTTATTTATCAAGTAATACTATTATTTTAGTGCATTCATGTAAAATTTCATATAAATGTGATTATTAATTCGCGTTTTATCTCTAGTTAAACAGAATCATAATGGCAACTGAGGCGATGATGGTGAAAATTGAGCATCGCGCTGTAATTAAATTTCTCACAAAGCAAGGAAAAAGTCAAAAAACTATTCATGAAGAGATGGTGGCTGTTTACCAGGGTTCCGCACCTTCATTATCAACTGTGCAAAAGTGGTCAAGTGAGTTCAAGAGAGGCAGAGAGAGCATTGAGGACGACCCCCGCTCCGGCGCCCCGGCTACTGCTTGTACGGGAGAAAGCATCAAAGAAGTCGAAAAACTTGTTCTTGAGGATGCCCGAATAAAGGTGAAAATGATGGCAGAGATCACCAAGCTTTCAATTGGTACCATTCACACCATTCTTCATGACCATCTTAACCTTTCAAAGGTCAGTGCAAGGTGGGTGCCACGAATGCTCACAGCGCCTCAGATAAAAAGTGAGAATCGCATGCTGTAGAGAGCTTTTGGAGATGTGTAGTGAGAACGCGGACGGTGTTATGGATCGAATTGTTACTGGGGACGAAACATGGGTCCACCACTATGACCCTGAAAGCAAACAAGAGTCCATGCAGTGGCATAAAAAAGGAACAGACCCCCCGAAGAAGTTCAAAGTCACTCCGTCTGCCGGGAAGCTCATGGCCACAGTTTTTTGGGACTCAAAGGGAATCTTGCTCATTGAGTACAAAAAAAAAGGTGAAACCATCAACGCCACATCCTACGCTTCCACTTTGCATAATTTGCGGGAGGAAATTAAAAAGAAAAGACGGGGTAAACTCGCAGCGGGTGTGTTGCTTCTTCATGACAACGCTCCTGTTCACACGGCGCGAGTTTCCAAGGCTGCTGCGCGAGATTGTGGTTTCGAAGAAATCCAATACCCACCCTATAGTCCAGACCTTGCCCCTAGTGATTATTTCCCGTTTCCGCATTTGAAAAAATGTCTTCGTGGAAAAAGATTTTCGGATGATGAAGAACTCAAGTCGGTATTTTGCAGAGAAAGAGGAAATTTATTATTTTGAGGGTTTAAAAAAGCTTATCTCAAGATGTAACAAATGCATTGATGTTAGGGGAGATCATATTGAAAAATAAAAACAATTTAAATTGAATTCGCATTTTCCTTCATATCGATACCGAGAATATATTGAACGCCCCTCGTACTTTGTTTTGCCCTCGTTTAAAGCTAGACTCATTTTTGACGCTTCTGTTCCTACGCTCGCAAACGCACCAGTGACAGCTCGCTGTGTTCTACCAATAATATCAAGATTCGTCGGCGTATGCAAGCAATTGAACATACTTTGGAAAGATCGTACCTCGTAAGTTTTGCCCAATTCTTTCAAGTATAATATTGAAGAAGTCACATGACAGCGCGTCGCCTTGCCTAAATTCTTTTTTGGTATCAAAAGTCTCGGTTAGGTTGTTACCGACCTTGATGCAGCAGCGAGCATTCTCCATCGTCATCCTGTACAAGCGGACGAGTTTGGCAGGGATACCAAGACTAGACATGGTTCTGCCTAGCTCATCTCTGTAGATCCTGTCATATGCGGCTTTAAAATTAATAAAAAAAAGTGAACCGATCTGAACTTCTTGGGTTTTCTCCAAGATCTGCCGAAGTGTGAAATGTGAATTGTGGATCTACCGAGCCTGAAACCGAACCGATAGGGTCCAATCAGATTGCTGACAAATGGTTTCAAGCACTTGCACAATACGGCGGACAAGATCTTATATGCGATGTTTAAGAGACGGCGAAGTTTAGAGAGTCACCTTTCTTGTGAACCGAGCAAACCATGCTGAGGTTCCCATTCATGAGGTATACATTTATCCGACCATATTTTGGAAGTATAATATATATCTTGGTGTATGCTCTATACTAAATCATCTCCTGCTGCCTTAGATAGTTCGGCGGCTAGGCCGTCCGGCCCGGCAGCCTTGTTCGCCTTCAGTTTAGATATTGCTATCCTCACTTAGTTTTGTTCGGGTGGACGGAATTCTTGACTTTCATCCTCAATATTGAATGGTTCGCTCTGCCTGACAGCGAAATTTGTGTCGTCTTCGCCGTTTAGCAGTCTCTGAAATGGTTTTTCCATACCCTCAGCACCGACTGTGACTCTACTACAAGGTTTCCTTGTTCATCGCTAGAGGTTTCAGTTTGTTCACCAGCAACCACATGGGAATTCCTGATCTTCAAAAACCGGCACTCTCTGAGTATGTGACATTAAAATCGAAGCGGAAAAGATGATTATTTAAGAAGAACGGAGACCCTCATTTGGCACACCTCGGTGGTAAAATATGCCAAGTTGTCTCTGACGAGCAACGAAGAAAGCAATGCATAACACGTGTTCCTTCCAGAATGATAAACTTTATCTAAAGCGGCTAAAAGTATCTTTGACTGTTTCGAGATTATTTCCAGTCCCGACTGGATAAGCATCTATTGGCGAAGAAGAAAGTAGTAGTCCACAATAGGACTTAAAACATGGTACCCTGGGAGTCAGGGCCTTCCGAACTTCGGTTTGAGCTTGATTTTTAAAAGGTAAGCCCCCTGGTGGGAGCATCACGGTGGCTGTGATTTAAAACCTAAAACGCAGGAAGGGTCTTCAAGTTGCTTTCGATCCGATTTAATGGGTCCTGTGACCCAAAGCACAGCCTAGCAATGGGTAGGCCTCGACTCATACTAAGAGTGGAACTGTGCCCTCAACATAGTTCTGCTTTGGTAGCAAAGGAATTGACGGAGAGCGATGGCAAGGCATATTCCTGTTCCTATGAATGTATGTGCATTCAGTGAAATTAAGCCTTTACAAGACAGGAGTTCACTTTAAACACAAGATACGTTTTGTTTCATAGACCTGTTGATGAAATTAACACTATGATTCTGGGTCCAGAGTGTCTTCGAATACATTCCAGGTCACAATGCAGTAAAAGAAGGCATCAACTTAGGTGACGCGCCTAAGTTGAACATCGGGGTTTATGGAGAACTTTTGGTCGTGCCTAGGTCCACCTCGGGCTGTACCGTCAAAGTAAAGAAGAGTAAAATGAAGAACAAAATAAGAACGGAGATGCCAACACCTTGACTGGTGAGCTCCATGTATGATCGAAAGCCAATGTCTTATAGAGTAATCAAGTTCCCGGATAAAGCCACCAATTTTCTGGGTCACGCAGCCCAGATTCGGTGAATAATTCAGACATATCTTTGGCTTGAAACCGAAGACTGATAGACACAAGTTTCTTCAAGATATGCCATTTTTCAATGCTATTGATATTCGGTCTTGGGATACTGTGTGTAAATATTTACCAAATTTTAGCATTTATTGGATCACTGGCGCTAGATATTTATCCAAAAGCTGTACAGATAATCTATTGGAGTACCCTAAACTCAGATCATAAAACTTCATTTCAAACTTAGAGCTTTCATCTAGGCTTATACCAAGACCTTCCTATTTTCAGAGTACAATTCAAGCGACTTTTTCATATTCTTACATGATTTCCTTAGACGAGAAGTGCTTTGTCCCTTGTGGCTTAATAATTAATATTTCCCTCTTAAGCATCAGGACGTCGGTAGGGAACATTTTAAGTATTTCTCAGCATTTGACTTTTAGATCTTTAATTGCATCTGCAGTGTTATCAAACTACAAGTCGACCTACCAAAAGGGTAAACCAGTTTAGACCAAACTACGCTCTGACTTACGAATAATAATTGAAAAATCACACTCTCTTAAGGAGTGCACTGTGGTGGCGTTCCTTGATATGCTGAAGCTTTTAACACCATTGACGCCACCTCGATCATCAAACCTCTTCAAGAACTGGACATAAATGGCTGTGTCTGCAGCTCGATGCACTTCATTCTCAACAATGTAATCTTTGGTCGCTTCTCTAAAAATCAAAAATGGGGCGGCTTCAAGTGTCATTATGACAGATACGGGTACCCGTATTTGGAACTGAGGTCAGGAAGGATTTTCAGGACCAATCAGAGCGCTAAAATAGAGTTCATGGCGCGTGAACTCTATATGGATCAACGGCAGCCTACACACCTCCGAAGTGGATTACTAACTCCGGAATATTCGGCCCAAAGGGTCATTAAAGAGCCTGATTATCGTTGTGTTTGGGATTAACTACACTTTCACGTTAACTGCCTTTGCCAAGGACGGATTTATGGTTCTAGACCCCGATAAACGAAAAAAGGAGAGCGATCTTTGGAATCTGCACATGGAATGTTCGAAACTTGAATCGAGCGAGTGCAGCTGCACAACTAGCGGTGGCCCTCGACTGCTATAAAGCAGATATCACCGCCATGATGATATACATATATTGTGATATTGCTACAGAGAAACAAGCAACGTCTATTTTGGTGCGGATTTATTGTAAGCGGTGGACTTAGGCAAGAAGTTTTAAGTTTTAGACACGTAAGCGAACGCCTTCTAACAATACGCATCAAGGGCCTATCGGCCAACATCGTCAACATCAGCCTGATATACGCTCACAACCCCACAAGAAAAAGACGACGCTACCAAAGAGCTTCCTGATAAAACTTACGAGCAAGGTCCGATATACAAATGACGTTAAAATCTTCTTAGGTGATTTCAACGCCAAAATAGGAAGGGAGGCCATTTTCGGCAGCACCATTGATAAGCATTACCTGCACGACATCTCGTCTGGAAACAAACTATAGTTAGCATACGGTTTCCCAACCATGACATCCACAAGAGGCGAATATACAGGGTGAATGACTCTAACTCCAACTTTTTAAAATGGTATAATTTTTTTATTTTTTGACGAATTTTATTGTGCGAAAGCAAAAAATGTTGGAAAATACATCAATTTTCAAATTGTATCAGTAGTTTTCAATATGTCCACCTTTGGCGCGAATAATAGCCTTGAGACGGCCGAAGAAAGCATCGCACGCTGCACGCAAGTGGCTCTGCGGTATTTTTCCCCATTCCCGGCGAAGCGCTTGCTTGAGGTGGTCCAAACTTTGGTATTTTTTAGTGGCAACCTTCGCCTTCAAAATACCCCAGACAGAGAAATCCAACGGACTTGTATCCGGAGAATTTGCAATCCAATGTGTCGAAGAAATGAAGTGTGGAACATTGCTTTTTAACCAATCTTGGTTGACGCGCTCTTTGTGAGACAGTCCCGAGTCTTGTTGAATTGTCCACGGTCTCCGACCGAAATGATTGTTTGCCCAAGGCTTCAATACTGCCTCTAAGACAGTTTCACGGTATACGATCGCATTAATTTTGACGCCACGGTCCAAAAATACGAGCGGTGAGTGACCATCGGCGGTTATTTCTGCCCAAACCATCATCATCAGTGCTGCCTGCTTTCTGGTGGCCATCCGAAGGTGTAAATTTTCGAAGGACCTCTCTAGCAAGTAAACTCGGTCATTTGGTTTGTTGACATATTGCTCGATAACAAATGGCGACTCATTGGAAAAAACCAAATTCGGCAACTCACCACTTTCGTGCAAGCGTAGCAACTCCTTCGCTCTTTCGACTCTAACTTTTTTCTGTTGCGGTGTAAGATCGTGTGCTTTGTGGAACTTCAATGGCTTGAGCCTAAGCTCATTCTTCAGTATGTGTTGCATCCATTCCAATGATATGTTGAGCTCACGAGCCATTTTTCTTCCACTTCGACGCGGATTTCGCTCAATTCGAGCCTTCACTTTCCGAACCATTTCTGCCGATGTTGCCGTTTTTTTATGACCACCTCCATGGTGTTTTGCAACGCTGCCAGTATCACGGTAACGAGCTATGGTTCGAGACACAAATGATTTATTCACGTTGAGGTGCTGGAGGGCTCTAGCGATTGCTACTTGTGGTTTTCCAGCCAAATATAAAGCAATCACACTATCACGTTTGAATTCCATCGCGGATAAACATTTTTCAACACAACTGAGACGCAAATCGTTTAAAATGCTTGTAAATAATAAAATTATCTGTCATGTGTAAAAATTTGAGCTCACTGTCATGAACGGTTTGGAAATTATAGCAGTCTGAAGTTGGTTGCAGTTCGAGGCAGGCATGGTGTAGAATCGGACCACTACTTCGTTGCAGCTAAGTTACGTCTATGGATATCTCGTACAACAAGAAGATACTGTGAGAAGATTTCAAGTGAACTGCTGTAATCGCAACAAGCCGCCAGAATCCTTGCCGATCGTACATCCCTCAACCTCCCAATATGTCTTATGCCAGTAATATCAAGTCAAGACATCAGAAACGATGAGCATGCACCAAGTCGGTCCCAAGATTTATTCGGCAGAAAGCATGCCTGAAGAATCGCACATTGGCACCAATTGCCTGATCCACAAGAAAGGAGATCTTTCTAATTGAGCCAATTATAGAGACAACAGTCTCCATCAGTACGGTTTTAAGCCCGGTAGGTGCAGTATCGACCAAATATTCACATTACGACAGATCCAGTCGAGGTCCAAATCGATTCGCATCACCCCTCTATTGGTGTTAAGGCCGCAGGAGGGGATTTAACAACGAAATCTACGTGCTGTACGGCGTAGAAAACTGCATGGATATCTGCTTACGACTTGAAAGTCTGGAGATCACAGACGCGACTTTGTTTAAATAATTTGTAAACCCGTGTATAATGTCGTAGAAATAGCATTTAGCAAAGGCCAACGAAAATATCTTAGGTCACGTTATGCATGTATAAGTTTACTAGTTTGGGAGCTATCGGGTGACGTTCAGCTCAACTTCCAAATACAAATCCCATCAACTATACTAATTTGAATTTGAATCTGTTTCCTGTTTCCTAATTCTGCCAAATTTTCTCTGGATATTGCTTCAGTGTTGTTGGATCAAATAATTTGGTGTATTTTTTCACGATACATCCATTGCCAGTAATCTACTGCTGAGGCCTGAGATCCTGAAGGGAAAACAACTTGCTGGGTGTTAACTTCACGTGAGATGAGGCACAGTCTAAGGGGAGTGTGCCTCATGACTAGAAGACTTCCCTTGGCCAAGCTCAGCGTTGCTATTCTTGCTTCCACTGACGAACCAGGACAGAGCTTCTTTAAACACCAAAATTTCCGCCTGGAAGACGCTACTGTGATTTGCAAGATGGAAGGAACGGCTTATCTGAGAAAACACAGCCATCAACCCCGGTTTCAATTTTAGATCGATCTGTGTAAAAGTGGAATGACTCGCCCTCAATAGAAGCACCTTCCTCCCAGAAAGATCTACAGAGGAAGCTTATATGAAAGCCATTGTCACACCAAAGTTCAGGTATGGTGTAATCGATGTTTTCCGTGCGGATTCCTAATATTTTAAGAATAGATTATTTGTCCACTGTGTAGTAGCTTTAAGAAGATATCGAGGGGTGTCAAGTGAAACAGAATATCTAATGCCGTGGAGGGAGTAGAACGTAGGGCTCCTCATATGCATAGACATGCTGTTCTTTGAACTCTGCTAAGATTGCTGCAGTTGACCGCATAGTCTAAGGCCGTACACCAGACAACAACCCCGTAGGTGAAGATTGGTTCTATAAACGAGACGTACATGTAGCCAGTGGTTTATGCGAGGTTGAAGGCCCCATTTGTTCCCAATGGCTTTCTTGAATGTTAGGTTTCCAGTTTAGTTTCCTGTCAAAAATGAGACCCAGATATTTCGCTGTATCGGAAAAGACTAAATTGGTACCGTTTATTGAGGGAGGCTCTATGATTGGAACGCGACCATCGTTTACTCCCTATAATGTAGGGATTATTCAATGTGGCCAGCCTGTAAATGCAGAGCCGTTTCCACGGACTTTCCTTTGCATTAGGCATTCTGAGTCGTAGCTACCCGGAAAGCGGTTGTTCAGTAGCAGGTTGAGTGATTCATCACTTGAGGTTGAGCCGTCGGCTTTTTCCAAACAGCTAGGCATCATAGGATTTGTAGTGAGGATTTTTCTTAGCCGCCTCAGAGGTTTCTGAAATTTTGTCAGAGAATGACCTCCAGAATTGTTGCTTTGCCTTCGTCAGTTCTTTTTTTTATATATATTTTGAGGCATTCCTGTCCCAGCCTGTCACTTTTCTTGTGTTTTCTGCTAAAGTTTCTAAGCGGTCCCAGTGCTGATGACCACTAGTGCGGCTCTTTCTTGCCTCTAGGTTGAATAAGAGGGCAGAAAGCAGACATAGCCTGATTGAGTGACAGAATGAATTCTTTGACTTTCGGGTCAAGCTCGTCGGTGTCACGCGAGAGACTGGAGAGCTCAGAGGATAGCGTTTCTGACAGTATTCCTCTGTATTTTGGACAAACAGTTTTCCAATAATTTCGGAATATTGGTTTGCAGGGAGGAGCATCTGAATTTGATGTATCTTTGATGACGTTGTCTAATAAAAAGCGGGGGCTGAGCATATTACTGGTCTTATCGTAAACATCTTCAGATAATAACGCCTCTGAATGGTTGCTACGATTTGACCAGTTACAAGTTGCCGGTCATAGGTCTTGTTGGCGGCTGGACCACCGGTAGTCCATACCAGGACTTAAATCACGGTACCATGAGAGTCAGGAGCCCCCCGGATTTTGGTCCGGGCCTGACTTGTTAGAGGTAGGCTCCCTTGTAAGAGCGTCATGGTGGCTGTGGTTTAAACCCAAATCGCGGGAAGGGTTTTCCTTGGTTTAACCCATTGTAGAGTTGCAAATAAGTACTGGGTGCTGTGACCCTAAGAGCAGATCAAAGCTCGACTCATATCAAGGGTGGAACTTGTGCTTCCAACACAAGTTCTGCTTTGGTATTATACTATTAATATAGGTAAGCGATGGCAAGGCGTATCCTTGCTCCCTATGGATGTATAAGGTCCACGTGACAGGTGGTTTACGTTAAAAAATCATGGAACGTTCTGTATCTTTGATCTGAAAAAGAGTGTTCAGACGATGCAATCCAGTTGATGTGATGGAGATCAATCTGGAGAAACCGTGTCATTGCTACAATTTACCAGATTAAACTCTACCACGGTGCTGTTCGAGTCCTCCGATTCTGAACATGTGCCCAAGAGCTCATCTTCTTCCTTTGATCGCATACGACTTCTTTTTGCTTCGTCATCGGTTTCCATTTCCCACAGGATGTTAGAAGAGGAGACCGATGGCTTAATTGTCACCTCGGATAGATTGGAGTCGTCGCTATCCATTTCTGGGAAAAATATCGACGCTCCAAGATCTAAGGTCGAATTTGCAGTTTCAGTTAAAGGAGGAGGAGGTTGCTTATCAGCATCCAGCTCATCCTTTTCATAGACCCTTAGGTGAATTGACTCGAAACCGAACCGAATCATGCTTTTAGTCTGTGCCAGAGGGTTAAGGGACTCCTTGTTGATCACGATCAACGCTTAGTTCTTTCAGTTTCGTGACTTTCATGTCATGAGTCGAAAGGGTCGGGTTGCTGAGCCTGATGATCTCGAGAATGCTCTTTGGGGAGGAGGGTGCGGCTGGGATCCAGGTGCGAGTTCGGGGTCTGCTAGGGATACCCTCCTTAGACACGATCTCGAGTTTTGTGAAAAGCTCAAGAGATTTTTGATTGACGTGGCCTTGGTGCCAGCCTGCGCCGCTTGTGATGGGAGGTGGTCCGGTAGCTTGCCCATCTGACACCGTTCAGGTATTATTGATGCCTCTGTGAATAACGACGATTACCGCGATCATTATTGCGTCATTCAGGACTTCGCTGAAAGACCTCAGAGATGTGCTGTTGGGTAAACCTGAGGTTTTTGGTTGTAAGTTTTGGACCGTGGCCTGCCACAAACATGTTGCTGCTAGGAATGGAGGAAGTGATAGGACCATGGGTTGCCACAGTCTTAACACACTAAAGATTTCTTTTTAGGCTGATTCCGCTTGCCTTTAGAGGACAATGCAGGAGCCTTGCCAGTAGTCGGTGTAGTCACCGCTTTACCGCCCGGTCTCTGGTTTTGTCTTTTTTTTTTTGAGATACAATCCATTATATGGTCCCACGAGTAGCGGAGAAAGGATGCTCCATCTGTACAGAGATCCGTTGTATACAGATAAGGCTAGCTAATTTGATGGTCGCCAGGTATCCAGATATTCCGTTCGCGACTGAACTATCTTTGGAGATACGAGGCCCTCAGCCAGGTGAATCTTCGGCACGGTCGTATGGCACCTTGTTGCAGCCCAAGGGAAAAAGGAGTGGTTGGGATAGTGGGGGGTAGGGGATATCCTTTAATACCATACTGCACGAACTTTCCGTCTAACTAAAGAAATCTTCTTTCAGAGCTAAGCTGCAGATTATTCGCTAGCAAATGTTTGTTTTGGCTACTCCTGCTAGTGACTTTCTGAAAAGGGCTTTGGCGGCACTCGGAAAGGTTATTTAAAGATAATAAAACTTGGAGAGGTCCTAATCGGACAAAGGAATTCTAGATTGGAGGTACATAGGATATAGCTAGTATTGAGCAGCATTAAACTCTTATCCAAATAAAAACGAAAATAACAAACAAGGAAGGGTTCCACAAATGTACTTACATTTAGCTTGCGGCTTAGTCCTCGACGTTGGTTAAGGTGTCCCCTATCTAATCAAAACCACGTTTGGTAGCGCACTTAGTTAAGGTAATCCTTTTCAAACTTTTTCCCTCCTTCCTGCCAGTCGGCACTCGTCAATCTTCGTCTTTCATCAATCGAAATGGAGACTTACCTGAAAGGACAATAAAAACCAAAAACAAGTTTCACTATGTATTTTTCACAATCATTTCAATATCATTAGCAACACATCCTCCCTCCAAATTCATCTGGGACACCCGAAACACATCGACAAAATCGCATAATGATAGCCGGAAGTGGATAAATGACATAAGGAGCACCCAACTCAGCCCAATATTCAGGACAAAGCACAAGACTCATCGAATACCTTAATACGTATGAATCTTTGATGCCATCCCCGAGATGTAGAGATGGCACCAAATAAGAACAATAAAAGGTCATTATCCAATGACATTGGAAATACAAATAGCCCCCCCCCCCCCCCAATTCACGAACTGCCGACGATAACTACGATGCAATCGGAGATGAAGCAATCCCACTGGGGAACTTAGAACTTGGGAGTGGATCCTAGCCTAATCTGAAATTCTGGTGACACCTTCCCATTAGTCCTGGCACACTGGCATATCATTTCTCATTGCGTTAACATCACAGCCGAGCCGTATAAAGATACAAATGCGCTCAATATCCTGCGGCGTGTGTTTCACACTCCAGCCTGTGTTCAACGCTGGGAGCTAAACAAATGGCGGTAGTTATCCTGCGACAGTTCCACCATTTCTTACGGCCAAGTGGTGATAAAATTATACAACAAAGGACCAAAGCTGGACAAAGCACACCAAAAGGCACACCAAAAGGCACACCAAGTATGGGGCGAACCATAGAGGTACCAGCAGCAGGAAAATTTGCATTTTTGCTGCGGCAGCAGGATCATGCGAATTCTCTGGGCTTAAAGATTTATCCTCCAGATAGCGTGTGCTGCATGGGATGCTAAGGAGTAATTTTTGGCGATTGTTTATTTTATGCCCTCCACTATAAGTAGGATAATTTATGCGTGGGTCACACGGACATATACAAAGCGACCGAGAAAGCTCGCCATTAAGGAGGGATTTTCAGCAGAACAGTTTGTGGGAGTCATTAATTGAATCCGGAGCACATGTGTGCTGGACTGGGGAAATAAGTTTTCGGTCATAAAAATGAATAATCCACCATTAGCCGTTGGGCTGTGAATTCTGTTTATTCTTGATTAAAAGACGTGGACAGAAGGACATCATAATAATCATCGTACAAGTCCTATACAAACACAAAGAGTCCACGTCTTAAGTAGTCCCGTTGACCAGAGCATATATAGGCATTGCTTAAACGGACATTTTCATTATGCAGGATACACACATCGTTTAAGGGGTTATGTCATTCTGGCAAATATACCCAGGAGCTGAGAGCAAATATAAACTTCACAAGCCACACCTTGTAGACAATTTAATGTAATAACATGCCTTTGGGCTTTTGGGGTCCATTAATTCCGTTGACACTCCAATGAATTATGATGTCACAAAGTGAGCGTACTTGTATCTGTATCTATGTTTGTACGACGGTCTGTGTTGGGGTTTTTGTAGCCAAAAATTGTGCAAATAATAATCGGAAGGATATTACGAATACCGTAGACTTGGAGAGATACACAAACGATGTCTGGAGTGGAGTACCAGTCTCTGGTTCAGGCACAACGAGGTGAGAATTATATTCCACAAAATCCGGCCGAAATTATTCGTGAACAATGTTCCCTTCAACAGCAGCTTCAGTTGGAGTTGAAGCAGGAGCAGCCAGGAGTAGCAAATCCAACCGATGTATTCGTAGTCACTAGCAATTTTAGCAAGAAAAAGAAATATGCACAAATGTTGGTTGCCAGGATAATGGAACCCACAGGAATGTCTGCCAAAGGCAAGTGCCCCATTTGTTCTCGCCGGCAGTTTGTAGCAATTCACGTGCAATTGGAATTAGAGTGGAGTGCCCTCCATTCAACCACTCCTAGCCATATAAGACTGCAAGGGAACCGTGTAAATTTATCTGTAGTGCTCATATTTACTTTGAAAGTATCTGTCTGTGGAAGGGGAACGAATTTAAAAGGGTTTGAAGGGTTTGCAGAAGCAATATCTGATTTTTAGGCCACTTTAAGGTATTTTTACAATTACGATTTTTGTTTCCAGGTCCTTCGATAAGTGGTTAGGTGTCCACTTCATAAATAAATGTTATTTTGGATGGACAATCGTCCGTGGTTGTAGAAGGCGTGCATGTCATGAAAAGGGATCATTGCCGTCATATAGTCTAGCTTACCCATTCTAAGTCCGGAAATAAAAAAATGCTTTTATACAACCAGCCAGAGCCAGTCTAACTAACGAAAGTTAGACATACGCCAGCTGGTTCTGACAGCTGTATTCAGAATCCTTTGTATGGAACTGGTAGGTTAAGGTATTATGAAAATGTACAATCTCACAGGATTACCAAAATCTACCTTGTTTACCCTGAAGCCTTGTAGACACTTCGAAAATTCGACAGACAATAGGGAAGGCCACTAAATTAAACACCCTGACTGCATCATTCTAGAGTGACTTGACGGCTCAACGGAAATCTCCTCCGAATTCTGGACTTCAGATTTCCATCTCTCCTTTGAGGGTCCTTTATGTACATTAAGATCAGTCTTAAGACTGCTCAAGTGTACCCTTAAAATGTTTGAACATAGCGCCGGTGAAGAAACAATTGGGGAAGAAAGAATGAGACGTACCGACGTACGTTGGTTTTGAATGTTTGCAGGTTATAATGGAAATGAAGGCTTTGGCAGGGCATTCCATAAACGAGTATGGCTTAGGAAAGAAATCACAATATTTTAGTATTTAAAGCGGGACATGTGTTACGGTTGAAAGTGTTAAGAGGCAGAATGTTACTGGTAATTTAGATGGAGCGTCGTTGATGAAAATAGCGATAGAATAGGGTAAGGCAGGAGACATTACTTTGGTGTTCAAGGGGGTCAATTAACTGCGAAATATTAGCATAGGCTATGAGTTTTACCACATGGTTTTGGCTCTGATTTAGCAAGTGCGGGGAGGCCTTAGGAGCGCTTGCCCAGATGTGCGCATTGTGCTTCAATTTTGGGTGGATGAATGCCTTGTACGAGCATATTGAGGCCAAATAGAGGCGATGTCCCTTCAGGAAACATAACATTTGTGGTGACATCGAATATGTGGCCATTCCGACGTAGGTGTCATTGAGACCCACTTATACCGAGAATGGAATTTGGCGATACAAGTGCCATTCATGTATAACGGATGGGTGTTTAAATTTAACGAGACAGGATTGTGTCTTGGAAGTATTAAATTCCAATCTCTTTGTAGTGCCTTAACTAGTTATGCATCATAATGCAGGAGCATGAGTTCGGGAATGGATATGAAAAGCACAGTGTACTGCTATCATCAGACCAATATTTCCGATTAGAAGTAGCCGGCAATAGATCATTGGTGGAACGGATCCCTGGGTCATACCGTCAAACGACTTGAGTTCAAATTTTCGAAAAGCAGTTTCTAATCAATTGAAGAAAAGGTTCATCGATCTTAAATACCCGCATTTTCGGCAAAAGAAACTCTCTGAAACTCTGCCTCTGTCAGTGAAAATGCCATCAAATCATCCTTAGACCTGTTGCCACAGAATCGTGCTGACGTTCATTGAGAAGTCATACTGTTTCGAGATATTTCATGAGCTGATGGCTTATCAACGGTTTCATATCCTTGTCGGAGGAGAAGGCAGAAAATTAGCTGTAGTTGCTCTTTCGATTTTTTTTCGGTTTCCTTTGTCGGTTTAGTCTTCTAAAATGGAAAAAAACTGTTCACTAACCCTGACATCTTCTTTACAACTCGAGTCGTAATACGCCTTTTCTTCTGGCTTAATGCTCTTCATCCGATGAGGGATAAATGATCTCACGCTATAGAGCATAGTGTCTGTGTTAATATCAGCAGCGGCATCAATGTTGTTATCGAGGACAACTTAGAATTCCTAAATAAAGAATTGGCTTTTTCGTATTGTCATACAGTTCTCTTAGGAATTTCTTCTCTAAATGTGTGGCCAGTGTATCAGAAACTAGCTGACATAACATGACACAGTTGTCCGAACAGGCTAGAGGAGAGAGCACATCAAGAGTGTTCTTATCAGGATGAGAAGTTAAAAACAAGTCACGGTCACGATGACGAGGAAAACGACAGACCGGAAATTGGTCAAATAAGCAGTAACAATAGTTCCGCGTTCTCCAGGTGCGTATCGCTCCATGGCTTGTTGTCAACTTATTCTCCATGACATTTGACGCCATTTGCAAAAATTATGTCACATTCACTTTATAACATGACTTTTGCCCTACCTTGTACATAGAAAATCTGGTGGCACCTATACCGAGTCATTTATTTCAGACCCATTCCCTAGGTAACCTGATAAGGACCAGCTTAGGTGCAAGTGAGCTGGTAGCTGTCATCAGTTGTGGTGACGAATGAGGCGATCTAACACGCTTCCCTTAATGGCTTCAACTCACTGAAACCGAGGGCATATATGCAGTTTTTCTACAAAGGAGGGATAGTCGGTCATTGGCATACATACCGAAACTGTGGCTCACTGTAAGAGTAGCCTTAATACCGAAATTGGAAAGATGACGACACCCTTACCAGGACCTTCAGAACTATTAGTTTTACTTTCATCATGTTGAAGAACAAGATCGAGTTTCATGAGCACAAAATTATTTACCCATGATGCAGCATGCAATGAGAAAAATCCTGCAAAACTGCGCCTTAAAATCTGGTGGGCTGAATTGAAGGCGCACTCGACTAGAAGGAATACGCGCTGAGCCTTTTTCGCCGACATTGACCATGGTTTTGAGGGCATGTTTAACTCCACGGCGAACACGACCATGATTGGAACTTCCTGTATCCACTTTAATGGAACATGGTGTTCCACTCACTGCTTACGTGCTGGCATATATAGATGATGTATAGAATGATCCTTTTAGAGGTACTTTTCGCAGTGGGGATTGCATGATAGATCACACATGCATCGTGCCACACTGATATGATATTTTTGTTCAGAACTGTTTGACATTTGTCATGGCAAGTCTTAGCCCGACATAGCGTCTGTAAATTGTGCAGCTGTACTACGAAAATCAGCGTTCTACGATGAATGTATTTCGTGCACTTAGAGCTATTTATGGTCCAAAAATCAGCTTACCGGACGCTCAATTCGCTATACCATCGAAAAGTATGAAACCCAATTTTCGTTACTGGATAATACGCGACCAAATAGACCACATCTAGCACGTACTGAGGAAAATATAGCGGCAGTGGTGAATCGATTCGGCGTCGTTCTCAATAACTTGGCTGGTCGTATGCAACGACATGACGTATTTTACGTGAGGATCTAGATTTAAAAGAATACAAAATTCAACTCATGCAACAAATGAGTTTCAGTTGCTGGTCTACAAAAAATCCACTGTCTTCCCATTTCTGGCTTAATGGCTACATCAATAAGCAAAAATAGTAACCAGATAGTAATAATAGTTTTTCCAATTGTTATGTTTCAGCCACTGTTAAAGCTACCAATAACATCCAGCTGTTAGAACATTCAGTGAGATTTGCCATTTCATCATGAATCATTTTACGCTTGCGGAACGTGCGGAAATTATTAAAAAATATCGAGCCTCCTGCTCAGTTTTAAATAAGCAACGTGAAATTCGTCCTGAGGTCGGTCGTCATAATGGCTTCAGTGTGCAGGCAATTCGTCGCACCGTAGAAAAATTTCAGCGTGAGTACACTCTTTTGGATCTTAACGCATCAACCAGACAGAGATTGGTACGAAATGAAGAAAACATAACCGCCGTAGCGGCCAGTAACGAAGAAGACCGATCAGCTGAATTGGCCATCGCCAGAGAGCCAACCCGGATATTTTGCGGTTGGATTTGGGCCTACATTCGTATGAGATTGTTTTGACGCAAGAAGTGAAGCCGAAGAACCATAGACAATGCCGTGAGTTCGTTAATTGGACCCTGGAACTGTTGGCCGGAGATCCGAATTTTGGCCAAAAAAATATCTTCTCGGACGAGACAAATTTTTGGCTCAGCGGATATGTCAACAAACAAAATTGCCCTTATTGGAGCGAACACAATCCCCAAGTATTCGGCCAAGCATCAATGCACCCACAAATATTGACTATAGGTATAGAGTGATGCTAACCGCCTTTCTGTGGTGAGAGGTCTTCAACATGGATACATGCGAGCTGTGGTTCCAACAAGGGGGCGCTACGTGCCATACAAGAGACGCAGCGCTCGAAGTTGTGAAAGAGAAATTTGGCGACTGGGTCATATCACGGCGAGCGTGACAACTTTCAGCTGTCAAATTGGAAATCAGTAGAAACAGTATTGATAGCTTTAAAATCAACCCTCTAAAAAAAAATACCCTTTAGTTAATGGTCAAACAGAAGATTGGCTTTGCAAAAAGATTATTTGGCCTTGTTTGTCCAAAATTGCCAGCCCTATAGTCTTAGTATCGAAAATAAATTGGTTCTAAGTGCCTTTGCGTAGACTAACATTATACGTAGAGAACTTGAGAAGGGCTTCTTTCATGTTTCGGTGGATAAAAGCAGCAGAAAGATTACCGCCTTCACTTCATAACACCAAGCGGCCAGTACAAATTCTGGCGAATGCCTTTTGGCATACATCACCGACTGTTTTCCACACACTTATCAAGCATGCACGGTCTTCGATTTAAGTGGACCAAATGTAATTTCTTGTGCACAACGTTAGAGTACTTGGGTTATGAAATCTGAGAACCCATGAACCCAAAAGCATTAAGAATGTCCAAAGCTTCCTAGGGCTGTCAGGTTAATTTAGAAAATTTGTTCATACTTATAGAGTCCTGGCAAAACCTTTAAGTGACCTGTTAAGAAAAGATGCCAAATTTAGGTTCGGAGACGAGCAAATTGCAAGTTTTGAAGGAAATAAAGGAACTTTGTGACTGCAACAAACACATATGATCTACAATCTCGAAGCTGAAACCGAACTGCATACTGATGCATCGAAAATTAGTTTCGTCTCTTGCAAAGACGTAGTGAAGATAAAATGTTCCATCCGCTATATTACTTCAGCTGCAACGCCAATCCACAACAAAAGACATTTAGCAGTTATGAGCTGGAAGTTTTGGCAATTGTTGCCGCTCTTAAGAAATACAAAGTTTATCGACCGATGGAGTAATAAGACTTGGCTCCTAGGATAGCAGGTTAGGCTTTGCTATTGCAGGATTGCAACTACAAACTAGATCATCGTGCAGGAACTAAGATGAAGCATGTAGATGCACTTAGTCGTAATCCACTGGTGATGAGCGTGAATAGTAAGGTCATTGACGGGATAAAGGACAGAGGAAGGATGAGAGGATTACTCTAATTTTGAAAATTTTAGAACAAGGGCCGCATAAAAATTTTGTGACAGAGAACGAATTTTACATGAGATGAATTACCAAGGAGAGCGATTGATGTGTTTTCCAAAATGTGTGGAAAAAGAGTTTATAAAGAGGGCGTGAGCACTTTTTTCCATGAAGAAGGCCGAAGGGGAGAATATTCAATTCCAAACCTCCGCTAAAAAAATCGAGAGATGTCGACAAAGCTGCATTGAATGCATTCTGGCGGAAAAAAAGCCAGAGGACCGGTCCATACACACCTACCACTTAGATCATTTAGGACCCCTTTCAGCTACTGGGAAACAATGTAAGTACATTTTTTGTCATTGTAGACGGTTTTATCAAATTTGTTTGGATATACCCGACGAAAACGTTGTGTACTTCTGAGGTTTTAAGTAACTTCGTCAACAAAGTTCTGTTTTTGGTAACTCACAAAGAGTAATCACGGATAAGGCAACCGCTTTTACTTCCAATAGCTTTGAGGAGTATTGTCGGCGTAGAAAGTATTCAATTTCAATTTTGGTGGGGGCTAATGCCCCCTTAAAAACGATTAAAATCGAAAACGGAAAGATTGGAGTTTACCTTACGCAGCATATGGGACACTGTGTTGCGGTGGGTTACGTAGATTTCGAGGGTTAGTGTTAAAGAAAATGGAGTTGTAAAGAGACATGCAACCGACGGAGCCTGAGAGGAGACGGTGAATGAAAAGAATGTCTGCTATGTGCCTTCGTTCCTCAAGGGTATTTAGGTTAATGAGTTTGAGACGGTCTCGATAGGGAGGTAAGATTAGAGGATCGTTGCAAGGTAGACCTCGAAGAGTAAATCGAAGAAAACGACGCTGAATCCTCTCAATTTGGGTTACATGAACTCGTTGAAAGGGACACCACGCTTGGCTAGCGTACTAGAGAATGGAGCGAACGTAAGTGATGTATAGTGATCTGGTCACGTACGGGTTGCAGAATTCTTTGGACCATCTTTTAACGAAGCCAAATGATGAGTTTGCTTTAGTAATTATCTCATCAATATGCGAGCGGAAATTAAGCTCGCTGTCGCATAATACGCCATGGTCGCGGATAGTCTGAACAAGGGATAAAGTTTGGCCGTGGAGAACGTCAATTCGGGGAGTAGATTTGTTGCACTTATGTTAAAAGGTCTTCGATTGACATTTGGTGACATTGAGTTCTAAGAAGTTCTTGATGCGCCAGAGAGAAAGTGCTGAGTGGTGAATGACCTTTTCAACATCGTTGATGGTTAGGATGAAGAGAAGTGGACCTAGGTGAGGAACATCTGAATTGGTCGAGAAAAGGGCCGATAGGACAGATCTGAAGACAGAAGATATCCATTTCAGCAAAATGGGTTCAAAGCCCAGGACGGACAATTTGAACAGGATTAGTTTTCGAGATATCTTGTCAAAGCCTTATCGGCAAAAGATTGCTTAAAAAATTGTAGCAAAGAAGTTGGTTATAGTATGCATTGAAGCTAGGGGGGAATAATTCCTGATTCTTTATATCGGGAAGAAGTAGAAGATGAGAGGAGTGTTATTTCGAAAGGACGTAGGAGTGGATGGTTGAAACACTGGCAATGGTACCACGTTAGGGACGTAAAAATTTGTCGTTGTCAGCTCTGCTCCATTGAAGGAGTGAGATCTTTTTTGAGTGCACATAGTTACCGAAAGCAGCAAGGTCGTCTGAGACTTTTTGGGGAGTCATATTTAAAATCTCGTGAAACTTGATATATAGGTTCCTCAGACTTGTAAGGTCAGTAGGAAGACCTTCCTCCTGCATGGAAACCATGACGCTTGTTTTAGTTTTTCCCTCATAACAAACTGTGTCTGATTTGTCATGCAGATACGCTAGAAGGAGACGTATATTCTCGTACGTCTTTTTTTTCTCTAAGCCTTGAAAGTGCATAACGACATTCTGTTGTGTCAAAAGTTTGTTGGGTTATTTTAACTGTGGGAGGCAGAAAGGGGTCAAAAATGGCGATACAGAGTTAATTGCAGGGGCATTAGACACTTTTTCCAATGAGGGATTTATAATATGGGACCTAATGAAATTGGGATATTTAGCTCCGGTTTTAAGATCGAAATTTGGGAAAGAAATGCTAGAGTTAGTGTGAGCGATTGGGGTTATTTTGAAACAGAAACGGGGGTTTGGGTGGAACGGAGGCAGCTGGTGCAATATAATTGGAGGACTGATGAAGTTGGTTCGGGATGTCAGCGGGAGGGGCGATTTTGGGGAATATGCTGGTTTTAAATCTCCAATTAGAGTCCGGTTTGGCACAGGAGTTGGAACCCGGATTAGGTAACTTGGAATTAAGCTTCGTTTTATCCTGTTTCTTGGTAGGTGTGTCGATCCATTTACAGATGCGCATCTTTCTAATGTTGGAATTAGCACCATCGGGGTTTTTAAATGATCACCCGCATCTATCAGGGAGGTTGAATTTAAAATTTCGATTTCCTTTATGGCGAGATGGCAGGAACATTTTGCATTTGCTGATGGTGATGCTGTATTTGTTGGCGAAGAAGTTCATGATCGGGATGTGTGGACGGTGAAACAGTTTCGGTCTCTTGGATTGAAGGGGCAGCGGGAGAATTTGTAGATTTATTTAACAGTGGTGGACGAGGGGGTGGTATTGAATATGGGTCAACTTCGGTTTCCAGTAATTCAGCCAAAATTGACGTATTGTAAAGGATATTCTGGTGATGTTGCATGTGGGTTAGTAAATTGTCAATTTTGCTGCTTACTGTTTCAATATGATTCTCGGTATTGAAAATAGTCGATTGTGCAGCAGCTAGATCTTCACCAACACCGTTGATTCTATCAAAGATTACTTTTAGCATAGGATCAGGCTGCATTAGAGATGGTTGTTTCTTTGAGGTGAATTGAAAATGGGTCTCAAGGTCTTCACGAAGGTTGTTTATCGATTCGCTCAATTTAAGTTAGAGATGTTTTGGGCAGAACAAACTGCTTTGAGATCATTGATCGCAGTATTCATCTCGACCAGACTAGCAGATTGTTTATCGATGTTGGTGAGCTTGGACTTAATTATCTTGGTTGAGGACAGAACCGAGTTGCCTAATTCATCAACATACCTGACACTACTATCTAAATTGGACTGATTCGTCGTGATTATTTTTGTGAGACTTTTTTGGAGAGAATCATTGGAGTCACTGAGGCACTTTATAGCAAGCAACACTTTCGAAAGCGAGATGATATTGCAGTCATCACAAAAGAATGGGAGGTTGTCAGAGGACTCCTTGATGACCGGCGTCTTCTTTTTATTTAATCCGACACAAATTGCATGGAATGATTTTCCACAGATGCCCTTACTAGTAACATGGTCAGCATTGTCATCAAAGATTGGGCAGTGGCAGTGGCAGACATGGCAATTTTATCAAAAGTAAACGAACTTTACGCACTGCGAGTGGAAATTCAGCAAAATCGGAAAATTGGTCAACACCTGGAGCAATGCACTAAATATATGCGGAACCCATACCAGAAGTGGCACAGCGGCAGTTATTGAGCGCGAACGATCGATATCAGCCAAAAAAAAAAAAACCAAAAAGACAGACAATACAATAATGTCGCGGAACTGATAGCAGAAGTAGAGATATGGAAGGGGAAGAAATAAATTTTACTTAAAAGTTTAATGCGTAGCGAAACGAAAACACGTCCGAAAACGACGGACGACAGTACGAACCTCATGAACATGTGAAGATAACAACGGAAGTTCATAGAGGAAACAGACAGGTAGAAAGGATAAATAGAACTATTATACCACTTCTAACTGAAGTGTCCTTATGAAAACCTAAAGATTGGTACAAATTCACCAACAGAGTCCAACAGTTCTTAAATTCTAGCATCTGTAGAAGTACCAAAGATGTCCTTTTGAAGTAATGTTTGGCGTAAAAATGCTCGACAAATATGACTTAAGGGTTGCTGAAGTTGTAGCGGAGCCCGAGAAGACATCGATAAAATTCAAAAGGAGAACTCTAAAACCTTTAATCAGAAGAGAAAATCCGCTAAGACTTACGATATAGGCGATCTTGTTGCTAAACGCCGGACGCACTTTGGTAACCTAATAGAAATCCATAACAAATTTGTTGGTCCTTAAAGAGTAACGAATGTTGACCTCAATGATCGCTATGATGTGGAGAAAGTTGGAGAGTCTGAGGGCTCCAAGAAGACCAGCAGCAGCGCTGAAAACATGAGGCCTTGGATCCCATATGATGACAATTCAGATGAAAAAGAAAACGAGAATGAAGATTACGACTCCAAATGTTACCTGGGAGGAGTACTAGTAAGATACCTAGATCCGAGACGAATCTTCCCTGATGTGACTTATGACGAAACAACTTAAGATGCCTACAAAATCTTTACCTGCCTGAGACGATATTGAGATTAACCTGAGATGATACTTTGAGATGAGCTATATTGAGCTATATACCTCTTTAGCTGGCAATACATACCAAGTAAGCCTTGGATGTTTACGATATTCCAGCTATTAAACGAATAACAGCATCGAAGAAAAGAAAGAGGAAGAGCTAATCTGAGATCTCGCGGAAAATTCACCACGGCTCGCCGCGTGGTCTTATCTAATAGTACCTACCTTGAATTGTTAAATTACTAACTGCATTAATAAATAATTTATAGCATTTGGGAGTGTGTTTTAACCCCTACATATATTAGCGCCTTTTTGCATAAAAAGGAATATCGTTGCGGCCATGTCCATCTAAATATCCCTATAGCCCCCGCCAACATGCATAAAACTCATTCAAGATGACCTAAGATGAACTGAAAATCATGAAAAGTTGTCGTTGACTATTTATCTGAACATGCAATAAAATCAACGCCATTCTGAGTGTCAATATCCGACTGTCTAAGTGGCATCCGTCAATAAACAGCAGACACAAATTTCCTCTGAAGTGGCTTGCGGATATGACTTCTCTTACTGCTTTGTGTAGTTCAACAGAACAAGCAATAAATTCGTGTAACGATGTACGAAGAGAGATAACTTCGTTCATCATCTTCGACATTGCAACACACATGGCCCAGAGCTCTTCGACACTGCAAGTACTGGTTGCCACAAAAAAAAAAAAAAAAAAACACACACACACATCAAAGTTTCTGCCAAATCCACTTGTGGAAACATCTTCAGGCAGAGCTGTAACTCATCGAAAACTAAAAAATTCACCCCAAATTTCACCACCTCTGAACCGGTAGTCATCTGTAACTTCACTGTGCTTGCCGCGAAACACCAGGTTTTCTCGTCTGCAGCTGATGACGAAATGGCACACATGAAGTGGGAAACTCAAAACCGATTAAACCCATCACTTTACCATGGCAGAATGTTGAATATTTCGAATGCCAAGTATCCACTAGCCTCCAGAACCCTCTCTCTCGCATCCATGACGTTCCTGGTACTCGTATTTCTTTGACTTGGCAACTCATAAGCGCTGGCAGAATCTTAGCTACGAAACGTAATCAGTGGAACCTCAGCTAACATTCCACAGAGTGAGTTACCATTCCCGTGTAAGGTATGTGAATATTCCCCATAACTACTCGTACTCGTATGTCCGTACAAATGTGTGCTTGTCATGCACAGTAAGCACATTGATGTATGGAAGGAGTCTTCTGTCAGAAAATTCAAAATGCTCCTGAATCCTTAACCCTAACGCCAAACCCGGAACCGACCAACCGATGAACATTTACGGTTCCATGAAAGCTTATTGTTTTCTTCCCAAGTAGCGACACAAAGGATCTTTACTGGTTTGTCTGGTTGTATTGTACATATTAGTGTATGTGTGGAGGGAATATGTATTAAAAGAAAATTACTTCGTTTTGCGGAAATTGCTGGTGGGAGCTTTGTTCTTCGCCTTGAGATGTTTAAGTGCTTCGACTACTTTCTATGTTACAAGCTGTGAGATGCCAAGTACAAGCTATCAGCTGCGAGCACTACTGGCGCAAATTGTTTTTAAGGAGAAAATTGAATTTTGGTTAGACGGAATAACATATCGATCATGTCCTTAACCTCCTGAACGAGAATACAAAAAGGATGAAAAGACAAGTACACGCTCCATGGATTCCTGCACAAATGTCTTCCTCGAATGTCGCGTCGAGTTGTAGGGCATGCCAGAAACAAAATAAAGAAATACCTTCACGTGGGGTAATTAGATGAGAGAGTTGGGTTTATTGCCGCAGGGGTTTAGCCAAGCGCAACATGGAATAGATTTTTCAATTGAATTTTCTAATTAAATTCGGTGCAGATGCTTACGGATGGGGGATTTCGGTGAAAACACATGTGAGACGGTAGTCGTAGTAGATAAGAGATAATTGCGAGTTCTCATCGGCAGACTGCCGATTTGCAAGGATTGAACTGAAATCAGTAATCATGTAGCCGATTACAGCTTTCTTCATGAGGATTTTCGTCAAAGTTGATGAACAGCTGTTTTCAGTTAAAATGACTCTGCCTTTGTGGTTGTCTGAAGTGAATTTTAAATACAAACTACGGGACTTACCTAGACTTTTCTATCCAAGACTTAGTGCTTCTAGTCCCCTTTGACAAAATTCAAGTTTGCACTAGTAATTCAAATGCATCTCAACACAGATAGTTACTCATTCTAAACGTTTACGACCAAGGACTTGAAGATGCTACTTCATTAGGGCGGCAGCGGAGAAATCTCTGTTACGGATCAACATCTGCGTCCGTGTCTTTAGTCAGCTAATTTGTGCACACCATCCTCTAGAACTACTGGAACTCCATGGTGGTGTTGGCGACTTGGCTCTTCGTTTCCTAAGTTTTGCCTTCCCATTATAAAAAAAAAAAATCCCAGTTCCGAGACAACCAACAGGGTCGGAGACGGGCGAATATAATGTTTACGACAGCAGCAATCCTTTTAAGGATAAGGAATTTCGGTTTTGTAAATGAAATGTAAGGGCCCTTAACAGACCACGTCTTGCGGTACAACTTACGAAGGCGCTTGACTGCTATAAAGCAATCCAAGAAATGCGATTGGATGGACCGGGCAAAAAGCAAATGAAAAACTTGGAAATCTACTACGGCGACAGCTACAAAGAAGGAAGAGAACGCTTATTTGGATGTGGATTTGCTATTCGAGGCAGACTTAGGTAAAAAGTATTAAGCTATTGTGATATAAGCGAACGCCCCATAAGAAATAGCATCAATCCCAAATTCGGAGATATTAGCTTGATTTGCGTTGATACCACTGCGGAGGGTATGGACCACTCCTAGACCGAACATATGTTCATTGCACTAGTTATGACATCAAAATTGCGCTAGAGATCTTAACGCAACGCTGGCTAAAGAAGCTGTCTTTAAGCTTTAAGGGTCTTCGGAAAGTACCACGTCAAAAATGAATCAGGCTTTCGGAATTTGTAAAGATGCTTAAACTTTAAGTAGCCAGTTCTCAAGCCTCAACATCCGTAAAGAAACTTGGCTATTCTCTGATCCATCAACCGTCACCGGATTGATCATATTGCGATTCACGCCAGATACTTCTCCAACATTTTGGATGCCCGAACTCTCCGAGGAACCAATATCAACTCGGATCATTGCATTGCTTTAGTCAGGGTGCAAATGTGAATATCACAGGCACGGTGGAATCAAGTAAAACTACGTAAGTTCCACGTCAAAAAGCTGCAATAGAAATACACCGCTAGAATCCTTACCGATCGTGTTTCCCTCAAGCTCTCCCAAAATCCTAACTCTGATATACAAACCGTAGAATGCAAATGGGAAAGTTGTCAACGAGCCAGTAGTAACGCTGTTTCTGTTGTTATTAGTTTCAAAGTGCCGCCACAAAAAAAATTTCTGGTTCCACGACGAATGCAGTCAAACAAGAAGCTGCGATAGATCGAAGAACGATAGCTTTTCGCGAGCTTTACGAGCAGAAAATAAGGGAAGACCGTAGGTTTCTTGGAAACAGCGTGAGAACCTCGCAATCGAGTAGATGAAGGAAAATTATTGCTGGAGTGACCTGGCAAACTTTTATCAGTGACCTAAATAACAATGAATGGGCTACAAGGCCTAAAAGGAAGCCTGGAAAGATAAACATGGACAACTACAAGGCGGTGCAAAAGTTGTCTCCTACGTTCTCTGGCTGTAATCTTTTTTTATGAATGAAAAACTTTTGTTCTGCTTTTGAATTATGTTCACTTGATGTCTTAAATGATATCGGCATTGTGGCCGCAGCGAGATTTGATGACCATTCGGGCCGAATTTGTGGCATTTGCATAATTTCCGGCGATAGGTCCTCGCATTCTTGACGGATATTCTCTTTGAGGGCTTCGAGAGTCTGGGGCTTGTTGGACTCACGACTTCAAAAAACCCCACAAAAAGAAGTCTGGAAGGGTTAAATCAGGCGGTCTTGCCGGCCAGTGCAAATCGCCAAAACGAGAGATTAAGCAACCCGGACATGCAGCCCTCAGAATTTCGGTTATGCCTCGTGCAATATGCGCTATTGCTCCATCCCGTGGGAACCACATGTTCTCCAGTCCCAATTCATCCAATTGAAGAAGGAGAAAGTTGTTGAGCGTGGCTCTGTAGCACTCGTCGTCCACGTTAGTCGTTTGTCCAGCGGCGTTGTCGAAAAAATAAGGCCCGATGACGCCTCCAGCGTAAACAGCACACCATGCAGTACCTTTGAGAGTGTGTAATGGCGCTTCGTGTGTTATACGCGGATTATCGGTGCCCCAGAAGCGATAATTTTGCTTATTCACATATCCACAGAGATTGAAATGGGCCTCGTCGCTCATAATGATTTTCAATTCAATTCAATTCAATTCAATTAATTTTTATTTTCAATAAAATCTACATTGGTTATGCGTTTCCGCGAAGCCTTAGGGGCTTTTCTGCAAAATGTTGTGTTTCTAACATTAGTAATTGAAATTAAGTAAGCTTAGTTTAATAAACATTCAATACAAGATTTACGCGAAAAAATTATTCGACATAAGTAATTTTGATCGCTTTTGATTTAGATTTACTTTAAGATTAAAACATTTTAACAATTTAACTTTTTTAACATTGTATTCAGATTAAAAATATTCAATTGTTGGAATTTTGATTTAAAAGAAAGTTTTTTATGTCTTTTTTTGTAGTTTTAAAATTTCTAACGTTTTTTAGCTCTTGCGGAATTGTGTTGAGAATTTCAGGCACATTGCATTTCAACTGTCTTCTTCCATAGTTGTTGTAGAATCTGGGTTCTTGAAGCATACCTTGTGCACGTCTTCTAATGAATCTTGTGTCGTCATAATACTCTAATATAATCGTCATCTTGAAGATGTCTTCCACATTAAGGACATTGAACCTTCCTCTCTCGGTTACATTTCGATGAGTAAATATATTTATCTTTTTAAGTGCTGCAGTTTGTAGTTTCTGAAGTTTTTTTAAATGAGTTAACGATGCATTACCCCAGGCAAGTATTCCATATCGTAGTTTGGATTCCACTAGCGCAAAGTACACTTGTCTTAGCACAGATGTTGTAGTTTGGTACTGCAGATGAGTTAGTGCGTATAATGCTCTTTTAAGACTAGAACGTAACTCATCAATGTGCTTATCCCACAGAAAGTTATTGTCGATTATCACTCCTAGATATTTGTAATTTTGAACTATATCTATTGGACAGCTAGTCGAGGTATGGCAGTCATCATTCCTACAGTATATTTGTTGTTCGGTAGCCTTGAACTGCGGATTTCTTATATGCATCATTTTTGTTTTGGATGAGTTGATCATTAAACCATGATCGTGACACCATTTTACTGCATTATCAAACTCTTCCTGAATTATTGTTGTTGCCGTCTGCAAAGATCTGTGACATACCACTATCGCTGTATCGTCGGCGTAAGCATAGGGTTTGGCTCGCTTGAAAATACGGAGAAGCTCATTAGCGTACAGTATAAACAGAATCGGACCCAGTTTCGATCCTTGCGGGATTCCGTATTCTGCATGTTCTTTTTGGCTATGGGTCTCGCTGATCTTGACACAAAAAAGCCTGTTATGTAGATATTCCTTTAGCCAATCGGCCAGTAATCCTCGTATTCCTATACGTTCGAGAGCATCTATTAGCTTAGCGTGATTGAGCGTGTCAAAAGCTTTACTAAAGTCCATAAATATGACCAAGACGTGGTAACTTTTGTTAAGATTTTCATTGACATGGTTTGCGAATTCTCCTAATAGTTTACCAGTGCTTTTCTTTTTCTGGAAACCGTATTGATTTTCGTGGATGATGGAGTGTTTTTCAATAAAATTCTGCAGCCTGTTTGTTATGACTTCTTCGAGGCACTTCTCTACTACTGGCAATATGGAAATTGGCCTGTAATTGTTGAGCTGACTTTTTGTACCACCTTTGTATATTGGCCTGGCCACAGCAGTTTTTAAGGCTTCTGGAATTTTTGCTTGTGTAAGACTCAAATTAATAAATTTGCACAAAATCGGCGCAAAAATTACTGCGTGAGTTTGATATCCAACGCTCGAATTCCATCAATACCAGGCGACTTATTTTCGTCAAGCAAACCAATTATTGTTGACATTTCAAATACATTTGTTTCTTGAATAAAAATTGATTTATCTAGCGTTTTATTTAGGTGAATCGATGTAATCGAGTCGCATTGGTGCACAATGTTTTCAATTTGTTCTTTAAAGTTTTTTGCACATTCGCTAGCGAGATTGCTCACACACATTTGACCAGTGAAATTCTTAATTATAGTTTCATCTAGGCTAGGTATTTTTCTTCCCATTATCTCGTTTATTAGGCTCCATGTTTTTTGGGGGCTTGATTTGATCTGGTTGAACTTGGTTTTGTAAAAAGAGATTTTTGCGTTGTTATTTCTTTGTTTAGTTTGCTTCGAAAAGTCTTATAATCCAGTTCGAAAGTCCTGCTCAATCTGTTATTTTTCCATCTTTTGTATAACTCATCCCTTTTTTTGCACTTAGCTATTAAGTCATGTGACATCCATGGGTTATGCTTTCTTTGCTTTTTTATTGTTCTGACAGCTGTAGACTTTTCGTATATGCTTTTCATTTTATCGACAAGTTTTTGGTAAAGAGAAATTGCATCATTTTCATTAATCACTTCTTCCCAATTTGTTTCGGCGATTAATTCGTTTACCTTCGCGTTGCATATAAGTGACATGCTGGCCAGTTTTTCTTTTACGACTGATTGTTGCGAATTCGCAAAATATAGGGTTGGGTAATGATCTGTTATACAGCTTTCAATCACCGCTGAGTTTATTTGGTAATCCGTTGCATTAATTAAAATGTGATCAATTGTCGATTTTGTTCCCGTCTTCGGATCTATTCTAGTATAATCTGTTATTACATTCAATAACCCCAGTGACGACAGCATCTCTAGATATTCTTTTACGCCGTATAAATCTAGATCTTTAACATTAATATTCATATCTCCCATTACTACGAGTACAATATCTCTTTTTCCCAATTGTTCAATATCGTTTCTGAATTCTTCTATAAACGCTTTTTTGCTATGACCTGGCGGTCTGTATATTCCAAATACATATTTGTTTTTATTGTTTTCCACAATTCGAATTCGGATGCTTTCGTATGACACGCTTTCAGATGTAAGTGGTGTGTATTCTAATCCATCTCGAATTAAAATTAAAATCCCACCACCTCTGTGATTTTTTCTATTCAGAAATTTAGTTTGAAAGCCATCTAGCCTATAAAACGTTTATTCTTTTTCCTCTATATTTGTTTCAACCAATACTATAATTTTTAATGCATTAATAAAGCGGTTTATATTCAAACAGAAGTCGTTCCAATTCTTACGCAAGGATCTTATGTTAAAATTCAAGTAGCAACATTTATTTTTTGCTAATTCATTTATGTTGATGTCGCTAAAACCATTCATTACCCTACAATTCAAATCAACATGTAAGTTGTCTCCCTCGTAGTGGAAATTCAGGATGACTTGAGCGTAGGTTACACGCGCTTGACGGTCAACAGCTAACAGCTGCACTTTGTAAGGGAACATCTTCCAGTCTTTCACCAAAATTCTCTGTAAAGATCGCCGGTTGATGCCCAATTGCGTGGTACGTCGTCTGGTCGATACTTCGTGGCCCTCTGCGACATCTTCAACCACAACTGCGATATTCTCAGCAGAACGACTGCTGGGGTTGCCCAGACCTGGCAGCATCTCGTGTTGTCGCAGACTCTTCTATGCGAGCGGCTAAACGTCGCTGTCTTTACCCAGTTGGTGCCGGACGACTGGGAAAACTTACGCCGAAATTCACGCTGCGCCAACACCACCGACGAATTATTCGGCGTTCTTTAGGAGTTTTGTATCTGTTTACTCCACAAATGTCAAAGTAAAATTGACATTTGTTATCATTTGCAAAAATTATAGGGTGATGACTTTTGCGCCACCTTGTAGTAGTAGAGTCACTGCCGGAGCTGAGAATATGAAAAGACTGTTTCTGCAGACTGTATAACGATGATGATGGTCTAAATACCGCTGTAAGGCAAAATTAAATCTTCACCCTGTTAGTAGACGACAAAAAATTATGTCCCTCGACCTAGACGAAGAGAATGTTGCAATATTGAAGCTTGTGTCTAGCAAAGCAGCTGGTGTTGACAGCCTGCTACATGAGCTATTTCGAGCAGCTGAAGATGACCTAGTTGGGAACATGCACCAGCTTTGTTCAGTGAAAAATATGCCCGTAGCATATCATTTGTCCAATTCACAAGAAGGAAGAACCTTATAAGACCTTTTCTGGTATAATACATGGGCGTCTGAAACTATGTATCGGGTTCGGCAGTTTCAGATCGGCACTCATCGTCTTTTTGTTGACTTCAAACAGGGTGCATTGGATGAGCTATATAAAGTCCTCTAATTTTGACATTGCCGCTAAACTTGTCCGGTTGTGTAGGATAACTATGGAAAATTACCTCGTTTTGATCAAGGTTCCAGGAATTACCTGGAGTCTTCAATGTCAAGAAAGGATTGAGAAGAGCTGTAATGTGATGGTTGTAATATGGCCCTAGAAATAGTCGTTTAAAATTTATTGGCCAACAAAAGCGGCAAGTTTTTTTTCAAAGTCCGCATCGTTACTGCGTACGCGGACGACGTTGATGTAGTTGGATGAAGACAGAAAGCCGCCAAAGATGCTTTCGTGCGTATTGAGGTAGAGGCGGCCGTAATGGCTCTGATCTTGGATGAGGGTAAAACAAAATACATGTAGTCGCATAGGACGAACACCACTGATGGGCGTGGAATATCACCATAAGTAGTTGTATCTTCGAGCGGGTTAAGGACTTCACCGATCTTTCCTCCGCAATTTTTATTTTTTTTCTAATTTTCGCGCGCTCAAGGGATTTCAGCACACAGCGCCGGCGAAGGAAAATCAGGGAGGATGGAAAGACAGGCACCGGTGAACGTTGGTTTTAAATGTTCGAAGGTTATTATGACAAGGAAATAAAGAGCTAGGCAGGGCATTCCATAAGCGAGTTATACGGCTTAGGAACGAATCAAGATATTTTAAAGTACGTCCGAAAGTGGGCTTGAGGGTATACTGATGAGCATTCATAGCGAGGTGGGTGTTACGGTTAAAGGTTTGAAGGGACGGAATGCTACTGGCGACTTCTATGGAGCACTGGTGGTGGAAATAGCGATAGAACAAAGTGCGACACGAGACATTTCGTTGGTGTTCGAGAGTGTACATTGCCTCAGTGATATTGGTATCAGCTATGAGTTTTATCGCTCGGTTTTGAATCCTATCTATCAGGTGCAGAGATGTTTTAGGCCCACCCGACCAGATGTGGGAATTGTACTCCAATTTCGGGCAGATAAACGCCTTAATATTGAGGCCAGATCAGAGGAGGTAAAGTATTTTTTACATCGCTTCAGGAAACCTAGACATTTCGCAGCATTTTTGACGACAGCGAGTAAGTGGGCGTTACAACGTAGATTGTCATTGATACACATACCAAGAATGGAAAGTTTATCGGTTTCGACGATGCAAGTGGCTGGATGTTTAGATTTCGCTTTGACGACAGCACTAAATTTCACTCTGTTGATAGTTCTTCAGTTGGTTATGCTGTTAATATCAGAATTTAATGAGCTTAACATACGCTGCCGTTCCCGTTCTACGGCCAAAGAGCAGAGCCGTGAGTCCGGGAACGAATATGAAAAGCAGAGAGTACTGTCATCAGCAAAGGAGTACATTGGATTAGAGGTAGCAGACAAGAGATCGTTGTTGAAAATTAAAAAGAGTGTCGGAGACAGAACGGAGCCCTGGGGCACACCAGCATTTATTTTGTGAATATCAGACTTGAAACCATCAAAGACAACTTGAACTAAAAGTTCCGAAAGGTAATTTCTAATCCATTGAAGAAGGGAGGTGTCGATCCCAAAAGCACGCATTTTCAACAGAAGAGCCTGATGCCAAGCTCTGTCAAATGCCTTAGAAATATCAAGTGCAATTATCTTGCTTTCGCCAGATTGATGTACGCTTTGGTTCCACTTTTCGGTGAGACGTGCCATCAGATCACCAGTGGACCTGTTGCTACGAAAACTGTACTGCCGGTCATTAAGAAGTTTTCGCGTTTCAAGATATTTCATTAGCTGACGATTTATCTGCATTTCCATGACCTTGGAAAGAAGGGACGTAAGTGCAATGAGTCTGTAGGAAGAGAGAGAGGAAGATTCGCCTTTTTTAGGGACGGGTTGGACAAATGCTGTTTTCCGCCTGCTCGGAAAGAGTCCTAAAGAGTAGGATTGATGAAAAAGCTTACGCAGTGTTTTTGCCAGCAAAGAAGAACACATCTTCAGAAGAAGGGGAGATATACCATCTGGACCAGCGGATTTGTGGATGTTAAGATCTTTAAGAACTCTTGCTACTAGTGCGGAAGTGGATTTGTCCCATTGAAGATTCGACGCCCTCAAGTGTAGGCGGAGACAAAGCACAATCTGAAAGTGTTGACTTGGCCGCAAAGTATGCAGCAAGCAGATTGGCCTTGTCCAAAGAGTTGACAGCTGTAATGTCATTGTAAATGAGTGTTGGGAAGGAGTGTTGGCAGAATTTCTTATATTTTTGAAGAACGACTAACAATTTTTACTACCTTTGGGGCAGTTAAAAGCAGCCGGGATAATAACACAGAAATCAGATGCAGATTTACTCTGCTTTTACTGTTTCTTTGGGCTCAGGAGGCAATAGGCTTTGCCAAAACACTAATCATCCGGTTCCTATTCAATGGTGTGGAGGATTGGGTGAAAGCGGTGAACGTGATTTTCGATATCGTTTGTATTGACAAAGAGTAGGTGTTCAACCACCAACTGTACGAGCTTTAAGGTGACATCAGGGTTATCAGATATCTACTGATCCAACGGAAATGAACGTCACACCTCCCGTTCAAATAGTCTTCGATACTTGATACTGGCGGCAGAAGACTTCTTAATACATTAAGGGAGACGCAATCGGAAAAGGATTTGACGATCTCTTGCGGTTGTAGCCGTCCCTCGTCGACCTTCCTCACAGTATTAGCTTGCCATTGCGATCCTCGAGATATCCGCGCAATCGTACCTTGGCTATAACAAGATAATCGTCCGAGTTGAAGTTAACCCCTCGGAACGTTCAGATATCCATAATGCTGGGGAAGTGTCTTGCGTCAATCGCAATGTGGTCAATCTCTTTGACGGTTGATTGAGCAGGAATTCTCCAAGTCCCCTTGTGAATATCGGTGTGCGGGAACCGCCTGCTAGCTACGACAATGTTTCGCTCCACTGCAAAGTCGATTAGCTGTTAATCGACTTATCGGAGGTTATGCCGTAGAGACTATATCTTCCGACAGTACTAACAAAGATGCCCTCTTTTAATAGGTCTACAGGACAATTTTAATGTCATAACTAGAGCACTGCTCATAGATCTTGTCTAGGAGCTCGTAGAATCCATCTTTGCAGTCGTCATCTTTCTCCTCTGTTGGGGCGTGCGCGCATATAAGGCTAATGTTGGTAAATTTAGCCTTAATACGGGTTGTTGCGAGGCGCTCATTAACATTCCGGAAATTCAAGATTTCTTGCTTAAGTCGTCCTCTATCAATAAATACGCATCTAAATGAGTGCGGCTTTTGCCGTCAATAACAATCACCGCAGTAGATGTCGCAGTTTTTCATCCTCTTTTTGCCCTGCCCATCCCATTGCATGGCTTGGGTGGCGATAATATCTGCCTTGCAACAGTCCGGGCCCTCCGTTTTTTGGTCGCCTGCACGTGGCCTATTAAGGAATCTAATATTCCAGGTGCAGATCCAAAGGTCGTTGTCCTTATTTCGTTTACAGGGGTTGTCAATAGTAAACCTCTACGTATCCGAGGCTTGTTATTGCTTCGTAACTTAATTTTCTTCTCCATGGGCGTCTAGTTACCCTGAGGGCACAACCCCCAACCTGGAGGGCCAAGTCCATGGTAGATACCCCTATGGCGAGGGCTCGGTTAGATCGAAGTTCGAAACCCGTTCGAGGATGTGATCGCTGCCGTTGATCCATTTAGGGCTCATTCGCCCTAACTTGGTTTCGGAAATAATTACCTCTAAATACGGTGGAGTACCCTGGATAAAGTCTTATTTGCTGATTTCCCGCTATTTTACTTTATCGTTGTTACCATTTGGGGAACTCATCTGCTGTCTCGTTTATAATGCTGCTATTTTTGTTTGCTGGTCAGCACTCGCGCTTATAAGTTTGGCAGGTATAGTCCGGATGGGCATCAACTAGTATCCGGCTGTTACCACTTGGAGGTGAAATAAGCGCACTTGATCTGTCGAAACAGTTACGGGAATGGGTATCGCCAGCTTGACAACTTCATTCCCAATGTGCCACCAGCAATCTCATCCCTTTTTTTAATTTTCCAGCCCCTCCTTTACTGTTCTCCTTTGATTTGTCCGATAATCTACCTTCTTTTTCCGATCGAATCCAGTCTCTATAGATGCATTTCAAAGTACACTCCCCGAAGCATCCCATTGTGGTCTGTAAATTTTCCAAAAATCGATGCAAACCCTTCTCCTTCACACTCTTTCAAGTACTCCTCTCAAATATTAATCCTCGTCCCAATTACATACATTTCTGCAGCATAATGAGTGCTCCACATCTGGCACTAGTCCTTATGTTGTCAGAAACTCTTCGCTTCAACATCCCCCCACTGCCGATTGAAAATTCATCTGGGGAATGGGATAACACAAAATCATCCAAACGTTCTTAGTTGGTCACGCATTGTTTCCAATTTGGGGAGAGTGGCCTAGATTACATGAAATTATCGTTCACCCGAAAAAAGCCCAGCGTAGAAGGAGCAAACTGGTTCAATCATTTGCCACAGTGTTCAGGACACCCGAGTGACGACAAGAATGAACAGCAGAGATACGAATAGCATCCTACAGAATGAGGATGTACCACTAAAAAATGACAATCCTCCAGCATCCCTGGTTAATACGAGTGGAAGCATCTGTCTGTGCCTTGAAATGAATGATTTTCAACGGAGGTCCTCACATTATGCAAACCGTTATTCTAACATTGCAACAAAAAAAAAAAAAAAAAAAAGAAGAAGAGAAGAAAATAGTAACCCACAAGTTTAGTGCTTGGCATATCATTACAACATCCGCATGTGGATGCAAACGGATACCATCCAGCGTCCCGGCCAAATGAGAACACAGACAAAGAACGACGAACAGAACCCAGATTCCAGTGTCCTGCTTCCTGATCATCCATCTATCGTGATTACTTAGTAGAAAATCTCCCCGCAATCGTTTTCACATCATGGATGAATCTATGGCCTGCATAATGAATACAGGGTTTGGCACTACTCCAATCTAAGATTAAAGTTCACCCAAAAATGTTTTCACTTCTACGAGGAGGATTACAACGACAACGACGACGAAGGAGCGGCGGATCCTTATGCTGTAAACCGCGCGCTATTCGTACTACTGCAGAATGGCGTCCTCATCGCCTCATTTCCAACCTGATAGAATCTTGTAGCTCCTGAGGTATCTACTCGTAGCTCATAGTACGAGTATCTGCATTCATTGGTGGTGACTTCTGATGGGGATGATGCAATCCTAATTGTTTGGTTAGTCTCTTGCTATAACAATTTCATTGGAAAAGTTAATTTTAAATTTAAGCACACCACCAAGTGCTGAATACGAATTACGGATATCCATTGCCCATAACAGGGCTCCAGCTCAAACCTTGTCCAGTTCAGTTCGACTGGCCACCACAACTTTTGCTGACTCACCAGACTCACCAGAGTGTTGGCAACATCCCACACTGGCCTGGCCCAGTTTTCGTGTACCTAGATCCACTTCAGTCGAAACTGGTAAAAGAGGATTTCCTATAAATAGCATCTAGGATTGCTATTGATTTTTGTGTCCTGTAATGCGATCCAATTATCCTGTGGGCGGTGATGGGTAAAGATCCCTCTGGTGCTCTATTCCTCTGCATCAATACCACAACAAATGAGATTACGCTCTAATTAGAGTGATGGACTAAGGGTGGTAGGTCGTTGTGATGAGAGTGTAAAGGAACAAGGACATTATACTCGTATCCTTACACCCAATACTATTACTCTTCGTTTCGATACATAGATACGAATGCTCACTCGCTCGTTTGCCCTTAGTATTGGTTTGTCGAGCCGAAAATCCTCTTTTTCTTTTTCCTCGGCTTCATCATCTCCATTGCCGACGTCGTCCTCTGACTGGTGTTTGCCTGGGCCTTGGACTATGGACTATGGAGTATCGTCTGTAGAGGATGCAGAAGTTTAGTCCTACAAGTGTTTGGCTATGTGTGCATATCTTATCAGTAAATTACAGTTAAGTGCTAACAATAGTCCTTATTCCTCGAACATGGTGTAAATATAGAGCGCAAAAAGTAGAAATGGAAGTGGAAATCATAGTAAGCTGCCTGTGGGTCAAAGGGAGCAACCAAGCAACCACTCACACACGTCCAGGATCTCGTTTTCTGTCATTCAGTATCCTTTAGAGAGGGAAGAAATAATAGCACTAGTGTTAAAAGTGGTAGGGGATGGGCATGTAGAGGGCGCCAAAACCCAAATGTTTACCCAAAAAATCCTTTTTTAATGAAAAGGAAACTCATCGCTGGGTATTCTGTGTGTGATGTGGGCTTTTCGCTTTTCCAGCTCCCACATGGACAGCAATACAGGAGCACTTGGGTGGAAAAAAGCTACTTTTATCCTTTCATATGATGTTCTTATGTGGTATACTCTGCATAAGGATGCTGTGTCAGCATCTGTTGTTATCTTGTCCTGGCAGTGATTGTCTTTCTACATATTCGCTGAATTTCTTTGTTTTCTCAGCGTGTCCTGTCTCTGCTGAATTTTCATTTTTCTTTTTCCTTTTTGCTTTTTTTTTTCAGTTTGCCCGAGTTTTTTGAATCACACTCTGTTGCTGTGTTTTTTTGGGAGCAACTTACTCCTGCTCCTCTTCCTATAAATGGACCAAAAAGGTGTCGTTTTCCATTTAATATTTGATGAAGGTATGCCTCCTGGTTGGGGGATGAGAGGACACATAACACCTTCCGAACATAACACCCCCATATTGACTTTGGAAACGACCGACGATTTGCCACAGAAGGTACGAGTACATGATACTGCACACGACAGTGTATGGAATAATTTTGAATAATTTTCAGGATCAGATAGGTGCCACTGCCACTGGGTATACGAGTACACGCGTATATTTGTTGTTGGCGTGGGAGTTGGAGAGAAAGTTTTTTATGCTCACCTCATGTTTATTAAGTTCAAATTCTGGGATTGAAGCTTAGGGTTGGACTGTTTTTTTTTTAGACAGGATAATCAGAGTGTTTGTGTTTTAGGGAGCGTAATAGACGGAGTTAAGATTCGGATGTGATCCTTGCTGGGTACAGAGCGAATTTTTATGAGAAAGGGAAACGTGTGCTGGACGGATTGTCTTTTAAACCATTTATTGGGAGATTTCTGTTCAAATTGAAAAGAAGTTTCTATAAAAGAACGCCGGTGAGTATTGGAGAGGATGTAGTAAACTATCTATGACAGAGGGTGGTGCATTGTGGTAGGAAATAGCCGTTTGACCGAAAAGTGGAGCGACTATCGTTTCTTTCCGGTGGTTGATGATGTCGTTACGGGAGATACTTACACCAGATGCTTGCTATAGCCACTGTGGAAATATGGCACCTGCTTGTGAGTAGAGTTTTCAACAGCTACTCAAACCAGTTAAACGTGTTTTTCTTGTTCTCCCTGTTCACCCGTTTAATTTTCAATTCTAAATTTCGTCAAATTACATTTTCCGGTTGATAACCCCCAGTGCTCGAATTTAATTTTTTTTTGTCTACTGGCAGATTTCAGTGCAAAAAAAAAATAACTCAACCTATATTTATACCCTCACTGATCTACACAACCAATTTAAATATGTCTTGCGGAATTGCCAATTGTGTAATCGATGACAACAATGCTGACTGGGTAGCTTGCAAGAGCGTTTGTGGGAACGCCTTTTATGCCGTTTGGGTTAAACAAAAGAAATACACTGTTTATTAAAGAATTCTCCGATAACCTACTTTTCTTCTGTGATGAGTGTAAGAGTATCCCACTTTAGCACGTGCTTTTGGCAATAAAATGCCTAAGTGATTCAAATAACTCCTACCAAGACGCACTCGCCCAAAAGATTACGGATAGAATTTCGGTCATTGAAAGCAGTGTTAAAAGTGTTGAAGAGTTACGTAACTTAGTGCAGAACTCAGCCGATCTAATAAAATCCAAAGTAAAGCACATGAATAAACAAATTTCTGGTCTAATCGAGTTAGACTCCGGGAGATCCAGGAATGAAGAAACTCCCTTACGTCACCTGGATAAAATGTTGAGTGACATTAAAGCTATGTGTTCTGCGCAGGTTATCTCCAACCAAAAAACCTGCGAGTTGATAAACTCCCTGCGTGACGATATAGACATTCATTTTCAGTCCTCGTCACACAAAGAACTCTCTGCTAAACAATGTGATCGAAGTTGTCTTCGATAAAGTGAACGACGTCGGTGACGAACTTGCTGCGACTCGATCCCTTGTATACGATATTGAACATCACATCGCAACAATGAACAGCAAAATCGTTGATACACCAAACTTTCCGCAGCCTTACCAGAATGTTCCCTATAATACATCGTTCATGGCTGAATTAATGGAACCTGAAGTGGATTCAAGCTCACCCCCACAAATGAGTCATCTGCGGACGGTTCAACCCACTGATTCCTGCGAAACTTCTTCCAACTCTATGTCAGCTCCTCCAGTCGCTGCCATACGGAAGCTTATCAATAATTTTAATTCAACTTGGACACCTTCCGAATGGCAACGTAGACTTGACAAGCTTGCTTCGAAGAATCAATTGGTCACTACGCTTCTTATCAAAGGCGCCTCCCCAAACGCTGATGTTGATTGGATCTCAAATTTCTTCGAAAAGAAATATGGCATTACCATTAGTCACTGCAATTTGCATCGAACATCTCACCACAGAAACGGGCGCAGCTTCAAACTCAATCTTTCAGCCAAATACGTATGGTTTTCCATAATCCAGCCAGCAACAATTTCAATCTGGGAAAGATGCGTGTCTGCAAATGGTTGGAAAATACGACCAAGAAGCAGGATAAAATCAAGCAGTCCGTCACACCTAAACCAACAAATAAGTTAGCAAGTAAATCCAATTTGCCAAGACCCACCTCCTCATCCCACAACAAAGCCAGCTCCAATTGGAGTTTTAAAACTAAAATTTTCCCTAATTTTACTCCAACTCCCCCTATTCCACCCCAAATCAAGCCCCTACCTCAACGTGTCTCTTACGACTTAACCCCTACAGCTCAAACTCCCATCACTCAACCCCTAATACACACGCCTTTCCCTAATTTCGACCTCAGAACTGGAACTAAGTATCCTAATTTCATCAGTTCTCACATTTTAAACCCTACGCCAAACTCATTAACCACTCCCTCTTCTATTGACCCCCTTTCGTCATCCACTGTTAAATTAACGCAGCAAACTAGCGATACCACCGAATGTCGCTATGCGCTCTCTAGGCTTAGAGATAAAAAGATTTATGAGAGTATACGTCTATATCTCGCTTATCTGCAGGATAAATCTGACACGGTGGGTGAAACAAAAACATGCGTCATGGTTTCTATCCAGCAGGAAGGCCTCCCATTCGACGTTACCAGTCTCAGGACACTTTATACAAAGTATCACGAGATTTTCAATACGCCCCCCAAAAAGTTGCAGACGATCCTGCCGCTCTTCGCCACTATGTACACTCTAAAAGAGTCTTACGCCTCCAACGCAGTCGACTTGGCCGCGATAAATTTTTTCGACCCTAAAAAGTCATGCAAAAACCTCCCTCTCACCTTCTATTACCAGAACGTAAGAGGGCTGCGTTCTAAAACCCACGCCGTTTTCTGACAATCTCATGCTCTCCCATTTGATATCTACGCTCTGAACGAAACTAATCTTATCCCCAACATAAAAAACCGGCAGTTATTCCCTTTTTCTTTTAATGTTTTTCGGGATGATGATCGCGCATCCCCCTTGATTGAATCCCCTTGTCGAGGTGTCTTACTGGCTATTCACAACGGCTTGAACTCCTCTCTCGTTGCAACTCCATCCTCTCCTAAGCTCGACTTTGTGTCGGTTAAAATAACCCTCACTCATAGATGCTTGTGTGTTATGTGTTGTTACATTCTTCCGGCGCAACCTATCGAATCCTACCAACTTGCTATTGCAGCAATTGACAATTTGATCGATTTATTAGACTCGCTTGATGATATCATTATCTTCGGCGATTTCAATCTGCCTCAGCTGAATTGAACTCCATCTGAAGACCAATCTTTTTTCATCGCTTCCAATCCCATTTCTACTAAGGAATGCCTCTTCTTAGATCGGCTAACAGACTCTAATCTATGCCAAGTCAGTGGCGTTTCCAACTATATGGAAAGGCAATTAGACCTTATCTTCACAACTGATCCCATCAACTTCTCAGTATTGTGTTGTCCCCTATCTCATTCAACTATTGATAACTTTCATCCTCCACTTCTTCTCTCATTTTTCCACAACTCTCCCCTTCAGTCGCCTCCCCCCGCAGTTCTATTTTCTTACAATTTTCACAAAGCTAATTTCCGTAAAATCAATACCTATCTACGCAGGGCTTCTTTTGAGTTTACCAATCTATCTCTGGTTGATGCCCTCTCCATTTTTTACAGAGAAATATTCAAATCCATCTCCCTTTATGTGCCTTACTCCCGCCATAAAACTACTTTCTACATCCCCTCCTTGGTATAATCGTAGACTTCGCTCTCTACGAAACAAAAGAAACAAGTTCTAGGTACATATCTTCATTTCATTGAACTCTATAACTCTCTCTATCAGCGCTACCTGAATAGTGCGCAAATCAATCTCATAAATGACCCCAAGTCCGTTTTTCAATTTGTCAATTGCAAAATTAAGACTGATGGTTATCCTTCCTCCCTCGCTTTTGAAACCAAATCTTCAAGTGATTCTCCTACCATCACCAACTTTTTTGCCACATTTTTCAAACAATCATTTGCCAACAACTCCTTCGTACCAGATCCCTCTTACTTCAATGATCTACCAAATTTCTCTATTGGTCCCTTTCTCACTCAAAATTTCGATCCTGCAGTTATTGAAGAAAAGTTACAAAATCTTAAGGATGAATTTGTACTTGGCCCAGACGGACTCCCTGCCGTATTTCTTAAAAAATGCTCTTCCTCTCTACCCCTTTCCTACCTTTTTCGTCTATCCCGTACACAGTACACAGGGAGAATTTCCCCAGATTTGGAAGACCTCTTTTATAATCCCAATACACAAAAAGGGATCTAAGCATGAAGTTACCAATTATCGTCCCATTGCTAAACTCTCTCATATACCCAAACTCTTTGAAAGCATTTTATAAGAAGCCTTAAGCTTCAAATGCAAGCCTTTTATTTCACCCCGACAACATGGTTTTCTAAAAGGGAGGTCAACTACCACAAATCTAGTTGAATTCGTGTCTTTTGCTCTCTCAGCCTTAGAAAATGGCAAAGAAATCGATGTTATCGCAACTGATTTCACTAAAACGTTTGATAAGATCAATTGATCCTCTTCAAATTGTCTGCTCTCGGCTTTGAGCCTCTCTCATTAAAATGGATTTCTTCTTCTCTGGTAAACCGATATTATAGCGTTCGGTTTAGATCCGCCCTTTCCGTTCCATTGCTGGCCTAATCTGGAGTTCCACAAGGCAGTCATCTCGGCCCCCTTCTCTTCATTCTTACTATTAACGATGCTGAGAAAGTCATTAAACAATCCTCTCTCTCCCTTTACGCTAACGACACAACATTTTTTAAAACTATTTCCTCTCCCCATGACTCTGCCCTTCTTCAACAAGACCTTGATCGGTTTTCAATCTGGTGCCTCAAAAACTGCCCAGAACTTAATATAGTCAAATGTTAATCTATAATCTTCTCACGTAAATGCAACCCGTCTCCTCCTTGACATTATTTTCTCCATGGTTAACCAATTCCCCTTGTTCAGTCTCTTCAAGACCTTGGCATATTATTCGACTGTGAGCTTAATTTCCGTTCGCATATCGATAAGATGATCCTCAAAGCCAACTAATCACTTGGGTGTATTAAACGATGGTCCAAGGAATTCACCAACCCCTATGTAACCAGATCTCTCTATGTTACCTTTGTTCGCCCCCTGCTTGAGTATGCCAGTCAAGCTTGGTCCCCCTTTCACCGGGTTCATGTTTCCCGAATCGAGGGTATTCAATGTCAATTCCTCCGATTTGCTCTTTAATCGTACCTCCCTATCAGGACCGCCTCAAACTTCTAAATATGAATTCGTTAGAAGAGCGTAGGAATACTGCTGACATTCTTTTCATTCATCGACTCTCCCAGGTTTCATCGACTGTGCATCCATTTTGAACTTCATTTCCTTCAATACCAAATCTACGTTGTCCTCGACTCTTCTATCTACCGGTCCATCGCACCTCTTATGGCTCCAACGAACCAATCTCCCGAATGCTCCGAAATGTCAACTCAAATCTCTCCCTTTTTCATTTCCACCTGAGCAGTCCTCGTCTCAAACAAGATTTCCTTCATCACTTCCTTGGTCCCTAGCTCTTAAGTCGTGCTGTTAGTTTTTAGGCCTAGTTTTTAAGTTAGTTTAAGCTTGTACAAAGCCAATAAATGGGGCCCTCAGTCCCATTTCTTCTTTCTTCTTCTTTGTCATGAGTTGGTAAACGAATTCCGCTTAACATTGACAGCAGACATTTTAGAATTAAGGGAACAAATAAAAACATCGTTCGGGACACTAGAAAACTCTTGAAGTCTGTTCATTCACATCTGAATTCGTAGGTTTTGATCCTTCCAGAGGATACGATGGCTTAACTACAATAACTAGCTCAATTCTGTTATATGCTCTGCACCATCATGGCAAGTGGCATGCTAATATAAATAGCCAACTCTCGGCTACAGTTACAGATTCAATGGATGTCTCCACGAAGCAAATCGAAATGGCCTGATCCTTGAGCTTGACTCTTACAATATAATGTCACCGTTTCGTAAGAAATGCATCAAAGCGGTAAGTGACATACTCTACCAATAATTGTCATGACGAAGTAACTAAGGGCTTATCTCCGCGCGGCAGGCACCTTGACGTGAGCGTTATCTTCAATGGCGCCGGTGCGGAGACTTAAGTCGTAAGGACTAAACCGACTACGGTCGACTGAAGAGTAGCGAACTAAGAACTGCCAAACCTGATTCCAGTGGTGGTGTGAGCATATAGCAAACCGTGCCGAAGGATGCAAGGATGCGTCTCTCAGACGCCTTGGCGCGGGCTGCTATACTTAGCCTTACCCAGGTATGGCGGCGCTGCCTGGGTTGACTTTTTATTTCTGTCTACAGTCTTTCCTACGGGGGACAGCAATCCGTTGACCTCTTAAAGACATCGGAAAGCATTTGTTTAGTTTGTCGGCATCTTGAGAGTCATTCTGTCTGCAGTTATGCTCACATTGAACCAAGTTGTCAGACAGTAGTAAAGCAGGATCAGGTCCTGAGATAGTCTTCTCTGAGATTTCGTAGCAATTTTATCGGCAAGTCTATATCACGAACTAAGTTGGAAGTGGCGAAAGGGCTTAACAAGGTCTTCAGTGCAGCTTGGCCATCGCTATATACGCATAACCCTCTTCAACGAATCTTCATAAGTTCACTGCAATCAGGATTAAGTACATCTCCGATTTTTATTTTTTTGTTATAATTAGGACGTGACTTTGCGCGGGCAAAGTAACGTTAAGGAGGATTAAAAAGTGATACCGATGGAGGTTATAAAGGAAATAAAGAACTCAGTAGGACATTTCATAAGTGAGATGTATGCCTCTGAAAAAATCCATATTTCAGAGTAAGTCGGAAAGCGGGCTTGAGGTTAAAGGAATAGCATTCATAGCGAAACAGGTATTACGGCCAATTTAGAATTGGTGGTGGAAATATCGAAAGAACATTACAGGAGACATTACATCGATGGTCAAGGGTTTTAATTGAGTTTTGTCGTACGCACTTGAATCTTGCCTAGAAAGTGCAGAGAAGTCTTAACCAGATGGGGCCATTATACTCCAATTTAGGCGGATAAATCCCTTGTCACCAGGTAAGAACGACAGGAATAAATTTTTTAAATAAAACAACAACGGTGTGAGATATAAAATTGATTCTGGCTTTATTTTGAAGCTACGTTCATGCCATTATGTGTGAAATAGCACACCATTGAATTAGCCGCCTCGGGTTCGCTGGCAATGCTTCAAGCGGTCGATAGAATTTTTGATGACTCGGTCCAATATTTGGGTGTTATTCCGACAATAGCGTGCTGAATGTTGGCTTTGAGGTCGTCAAATGCAGTTGGCTTGTTAATGTAGACTAAGGGCTTGACGAAGTCCCAGAGAAAATAATCGAGCGGTGTTAAATCGCATGATCGCGGCGACCAATTGATGATCGTTCGCCGTGAGATGACCCAGTCACCAAATTTCTCCTTCATATTGATGTTGTTGAGCTCTGATTGCAGAAAGTCGGTAAACATCGCTCTACATCTGAGACCATTGACAGTAATTCGTTCATCCTTTTGGAAAAAATAATGATGCCGCCATGCCATAAACCGCACCGAACAGTCATTCTTTGCGGATGCATTGATCCCTTGCGGACACTTATGGATTGTGTTCGCTCCAACAACCGTAATTTTCGTTATTGACATAACCGTTGAGACACAAATAGGCCTCATCCAAGAAGAAGATTTTTTGGCCAAAATCCGGATCTCCGGCCAACATTTCCAGCGCCGCATGTAGGTCCAAATTCAACCGCAAAATAAGCCAAGTTGACTCTGTCGCGATGGCCCATTCAGGTGATCGACGCCGAATCGACATTTCTGGGTCTTCTTCGATACTGGCCGATACGGGGGCTAAATTTTTTTCATTTCGTACCAATCTCTGTCTGGTTGCTGGCTTAAGATCCATAAAAGTCTACTTGCGCTCAAATTTTTCCACGGTGCGACGAATTGACTGCACACTGAAGCCAGAATGACGACCGAACTCACGAAGAAATTCATGTTGCGTACTTGCAACTGACCCGGAATCTCGATAATATTTTAATAATTTCCGCAGGTTCGGTAAACGTAAAACGGTGCACGATGGAATGGCAAGCCAAAGTGAATATTTTGGCAGCTGGATGTGATTGGCAATTTTGACAGCTGCTGAAATAGAACAATTGGAAAAACTATCATTGCTATCTGGTCATCCATCATCTGCCTCAGACTGTCTACCAGTGCAGGAAGATCTATACAGATGTTGTACTTATACCCGTAAACGCCCTCCTGTTTCACCTCGCTGCTATCTGATCTTTAATCTACCTGTTCCCTTAGTGAATGACGCAACTCATGTAGGTGTTATCTGTAATAACGAACTCAATTTCCGTTCTCACATTGATAATATGATAAAAGAAAGCCAACTTTGCCCTTTGCTTCATCAAGCGCTGGTCTAAGGAGTTTTCCAGTCCTTATGTTACCAAATCCCTTTACATAGCCTCTGTTAGGCCTCTTTTTGAATATTCAATCCAAGTTTGCTCACCCTACTACAGAACTCACTTCCTCCTGATAAAAGCTGTTCAATGTCGGTTTTTACGATTTGCTTTCCTGGGATGATAGCCAAAACTTACCAACCTACTCGTACACCGATCGACTGAAACTTATAGAATTAGAACCCCTTTCTATACGCCGAAGAGCAAGGACCTAGGTTCAACAACAAATACGAAAAGCAGAGAGTGCTATAGTCAGCAAAGCTGCATATAAATGACAGACAAGAGATACGAGTAATTTTTGAAAATTGGAAAGAGAATCGGAGACAGAACTGAGCCTTGTGGCACACGAGCATTTATTTTGTGAATATCAGACTTGAAACCGTATAAGACTTCCGAAGGGCTAATTCTAATCAGTTGTAGAAGAAATTCGTCAATCCCAAGTGCAGGCAGAGCTTGATGCTGTCAAATTACATTTGTCACATTAGCGAGTATGTAAACTGCAATCACCCTAATCAGGGGACTTCTTGCCATGGAAATCCTATTGCCTGATTGAGAAGTTTCGTTGTTCGAGATATATGTATTACAAGTTGTCGGCTAACTAGCGTTTGCATTGGAAAAAGTAGATAAGAAAAAACCACTCTCTTAGGGACAGACTTGAGAAACGTTGTTTGCCAACCGCTTTTCAAAGTCTTTGAAAGAAATGTTGATGAAAAGAGCAAAAATTGCTTAAATTATTGAAAGACTGTAACAGGTTCGGTTCGATTTCTAAATTGCCAGAACGTGTTGTTCTGTTGGATTGGTCTTCTAAAGCCGACAAATCTGTTCCCTAATACGAATTTCTTTTGGTTTAATACTCTGGAACCGATGACGGATAAACGATTTCATTTTTGTGATAGGTGCGTGTTCGCATGTTCCCCACCATGGCAAAAGTTAACGGTGGGCTACCATCAGATTATTTAACTGATTGTTGTTTGGAATGGCAATTTGGACATTCACTCACATTTATTGACTAAAAGTTCCTAAATGGCACTTCGAAGAGTGGGTGGGAAGCATCGGCTTAAATCTAGATGTAAAATGTTTAGTTGCGGTGGCTTTTTCGTGTCACTAAGAGGAATAGCACCCCTAAACAGGTGCATCGACGATGCATTTTGAACACGTCTGATGCCTCAAATCTTGAGAATTCCTGGGTCTGACAAGCTGATTTGAAAGTGATTTGAAAAAAACCCTAATTGTAGAAAAGCATGAGCTATCTACGAGTATCTATCCAGTTGGATAGCCTTATATTAGAGCGAGTCCATAAACGTTTCCAATTTTATATCAAAGGGTGTGATAAACCTAAGCCGACTACAATACTTATCTTGATGTAAGCCGGGTTCTACGGATCGGTCCTCCACATTTCATGTGGACTTGGTCGACTTTGATAATAACACGAACCGGGTTCTCCATGGTAATAAGGACATATTTAAGCCTCTGGCTTACTCTCACCTCCAGGTGGTGAGGCCTGGGAACCTGATAACTTTGACAAAGGTTAAGGTATCCATCCCTCGTGATTTGTCATTGGTGGCGGCAAACGATAGATTGTAGTTAGAGACAGAGCGGGAGGCGGAATTGTTCTATTGTAGGGCTCTATTGCTACAACAGGCGGAGGAGTCCCATATGAGAATCAAGGCAGTCATCCACGGCTGTAGTCAATTTTAGTTTTCTTTAGAGTTATTTCATAATCAAAGCCCATATGCCATGTGGACACTGGAGAAGAGACAGCGGCACAAAAAAACTGAATAGGGCAAGGGCGTTTCTCAAAATCTCAGCGAGGCTACTGTCTAGCTGGAGGGAGACTTATGCAAACAGTCCTAAGCTGTAAGCAAATGCTTTATAACAATCCGCATCAAGGCCAAATTTGGAAATGTAATATAAGCCTGACTTCTGTTCATGACCTTACAGAGAACATTTCTATTACTTCCTAGACCACAAGCTCAGCAGCCCAGCTATGACAACAAAATTTTGCATGGAGATCTTAATGGAAGGCTAGGTAAGAAAGCCGCCTTTAAACAGGTCATCGGAAAACAAGGCCCGCGTATTTAATTTTGGTAGGGGCTCCAGCCCCCATTTATTTGGCTTAATGCAAACTTACTATAACTTAAAAACTAACAAGTGGAGGAGATCAAGTTTGCGACCAGAAGTTCTCAGGTTAAAGTTAAAAATGTGGAGATTTGAATTGACCTTACGGAGCATGCGGGAGATTGGTTCGTTGGAACCATAATAGGTGCGATGGGCTTGAATATTGAAGAGACGAAGACATCTTAAATTACGAGGGTTAGCGTTGAAGAAACTAGAAAGGGAGGCGCAATCCACGAAGCTACGTGTCTGGGTTTTTTAAGGGCATTTAGGTTAAGAATTTTGTGGCGGTCATGATATGGAGGTAAAATAAAGGGTCATCCCAGGGTAGTCCTCGAAGGGCAAATCAAAGGAAACGACGTTGAAAGGTGGACCATACTTGGTTGGCATATTTGAGAAGAAGCCGGATAAGGGTAATGGCAATTGGCGTTGTTACATAGGGGCTCCAAAATTCTTTAGACCATCGTTTGATAAAACCAAGTGATGAGTTAGCTTTAAGGCTTATCACATCAATATGCGTATCGTATCGTATAATAATTCAAGGTCTCGAAGGGATTAAGCTTGGGATATCGGTTGGTCATGCAGAAAACAAAGTCGATTAGGTGATTGATTGGACTTACGTGTCAAAGTCATAGATTATCATTTGGAGACATTAAGCTCTAAGCAGTTTTTAGACACCAAGTGGAAAACCTATCGAGGTCTTCTTGAAGAAGAATATAGTCTTGGGGTGAGAAACTAGTTTTGGAGAACTTAGTGTCGTCGGTGTATAGTCGGAATGGATAGGGGGCAATGCGTTATAATCCTCGCAAGATCGTTTATAGTTAAAATGAAAAAGACACGACCTAGATGGCTGCCTTATGGGATACCAGAATTGGCTAAAAACGGGTTGAAAAGGCTGGCCTAAGGCGAACGCTGTGGTTCTGCAGATAAGAGCATATCCATTTTAATAATATGGGGTTAAAACCCAGGGCAGACAATTTGAAAAGGATCAATTGATGAGATATTTTATCGAAGGCCTTCACAAAATCTCTAGCAATAACATCAATTTCGTTGCCACTCTCTTCAGGCGAAAGCGCAAAGGATACGAATTCAACTAAGTTTGTAGTAATTGATCTGCCTTTCAGAAATTAATGTTGACTGGATGATATAAGCGAAGACCCTCATATGAGAAACTTTCGGACATTTTAGGTATGTGAGAAAGCCCAGCAATGGGACGGTAGTTAGTTACTTCATTCTTTGATTTCTTTTTGTGAACCGGGGTTGTGAAAGATATCTAGAAAATATTGAGGAATTTCTCTCAAGGGGGTAGATGAAATAGTGAGGAAAATGGGTGCGAAAGATTGGAGGCACACGTTTACCCGTGTGGCCCGGATAAGAATTCATATCAAATTCAAACTGCCACAAACAAACCTCTGGTTTGACGATGAATGTTGGCTAGTACATACAGTCAAACAAGAAGAATATAAAGCTGCGCCACATCTAAGGAGGAAGAGCTCGTGTGCTCAACGAGCAGAATAGGAGGGAAGGCCACAGGATTTTCGGAAAAATGCTCCTGCAGAAATGACTTCCGGATGTTTTTATCAGCTTAGAATGAGCCTGCTACGCCTGTAAAACTAGAATGAAAGCCTGCAAAAATGAATATAGACAACCGCGTATTGCTATTTAAATTCAGAGATTCTGAGATATAGCAATACCGGTATAGATACGTCAAATCCGACATCAGCGTCGTAAAGATTGACGTTTTTAATGATATACCTGCTCAGAACATTTTGTTATACGAGTGCTACTTCCGTTTTTTACGGAGACTTGAACAATTCATCTCAGCCAAAAAATGGTATTACATCGTAATCATTTTCGTCCGATAATTTTTTATAATTTTCGACGTCGATTAACGCAACAGTCTGCCAATCAACTATTCCGAGCCACCACGTTTCGCTGGTTTTCCAAATTCACTAATTTCGTAAAGGTCGTCCAAAATCGGTTATTGTGCCAGAAAATATTGCTGCCCTTGCAGTTACTCTGCGGGAAAGATCGTCATGTGATTTATCGTGAAATTGAGGCATGCTTGGGCGTTAGTTCCACTTTTCACAGATTTCTTCGCATTAGATACCGCATAATTTGACATCTGCCCGAAAAAAGGCTCACGCCGGTCCAAAAAATTGTTGAAAAAATTCGATCGCGGTACTTCAAAAGATATCTACAAGATCATGACAGGCCACGAATCATGAATCTATGGATATGAGCCCAAAACTAAACAGCAGTCGAGTGTATGGGTCTATCAGGGCCCTTGCCAAATTATCAAGGCATCTTCCATCAATGACGTTGTATAATAAAAAGCAGGGGGAAGAGCAAATACTGATCTTATCATAACGGTATACAGAAATTAATGTCTCTGAAAGTTGAGACGATGTGACCAGTTACAGGCTGCTGCTCACAGTACTTGTTGTGTGGCAGGGGCACGTCTAACCTTAGCGGCTGCCACAGACCAAGTAAACAATGAATACAGCTGAACATTTTATCATACATCAGGCGCATATATTCCAACATAATAAAAAAAAATTGACAATCGGACTCTCCAAAATGGCAAAATTTAAAAATTCCTGTTATTTTCTGAACACACCTCGTGTAACAAGAAACGGACAGGAAGTATTAAACATCACCCTTGTCTACGACAACATCACTCAAATGATAACGAACTGAATGGTATGAATAGCATCTGGACACAGATACATCCAATTCAGCCTGAGTGATGCTCCTTCCAGCCAACCAGCATTTCGGAATTATTGGAAAACTGATTGGCCAAAATACAGAGGAATGCTGTCAGAAACGCCATCCTCTGAACGCTCAAGTCCCCCGCGTAACATCAACGAGCTTGATATGAAAGTCAAGGAATTCAACCTAGCTCTCAAGCAGACTATGGCCGCTTCCTGCCTTCTTATTCAACCGAGAGGCAAGAAAAAGCCGCACTGGTGGACACCAGCACTGGGACCGCTTAGGAACATTTGCAGAAGACTTTTCAACCTATCAAAAAACACAAGAAAAGTGACTGACTGGGACTCATACAAAGAATCTGTCAAAATATACAAAAATGGACTAAGGCAAAGAGACAATCTTGGAGATCATTCCGTGACCAAATTACAGAAACCTCTGAGGCATCGCGGATAAGAAAAATTCTCTCTACAAGTCCTATGATGCCTAGTTGTTTGAAAAAAACCGATGGCTCTTGGATAACCTCAGGGGATGAATCACTCAACCTGCTACTGGACACCCATATTCGCGGCCAGTAGCAACCCAAACAGGACCACTGCAACCGTGACCAAAACTCATGGTCTGATTACAAGAGACAATCTGCTCTGGGCGCTGCATAGCTTCAAGCCATACAAGACTGCTGGTTCGGACAGTATAATATCTGCCGAGCTACAAAGTCCCCAAATATTATCTTGCCTACGCTATAGAATATCATGAGGAGATGTGTAGAACTGGTCCAGATTCCACTGTCAATGTAGTTTTCATTCCCAAAGCCGGAAAATGTTCTCAGGCTTATGAGTCTATCATCTTCCCTTCTGAAAACTCTAGAACGACTGATTGATATCCATATACGACGTCAATGGCTCAACATGCCTACTGTAAAGGAAAGTCGGTGGAAACGATTCTGCATTCATTGACTAGCCACATCGAACGATCCCAACAATATAGAGAGTACACAATGGTCGCCTTCCTGAACATAGAGAGTGCCTTTAACAACATCAACACATCCGCAATAACGAGTGCGTTGTCAACTCTGCAGGTAGACCACTCACTTGGGGAGTTGATCAGTTTTATGCTAAGTAACAGGATAATCACGTCCAAACTGGGTGGCGCTTCTGCTTAAAGATGTGTCAGCAGAGGTACACCGAAAGGCGGTGTCCTTTCTCCCCTTTTCTGGAACTTAGTGGTTAATGAACTGCTGATATACTTGGAAGTTGGTGGTAGCAGGGTGATTGCATATGCGGATGAAGTTACTATAACCGTCTCAGGTAAGCATCTTAATACCATGAAAGAACTCCTTCAGCTAAATCTTAACAGATTAACCCGTTGGGCAGGTCGGTGTGGATTGGGAGTAAACCCCCACAAAACTAATTTCGCCCTCTTTTCCAGGAGGAAATAGAAAATTCCAATCATAGACCCTCCCTCAATAAACGGTACCAGTTTAGTCTTTTCCGATACAGCGAAATATCTGGGTCCCATTTTTGACAGGGATCTGAACTGTAAGCCTAACGTTCAAGAAAGAGTCAAGAAAGCTGCAGTAGCTTTGTTTTCTTGTAAAAAAGCCATTGGGAACAAATTGGGTCTTCAACCTCGCATAAACCACTGGCTATACATCTCGGTCATAAGAGCGATACTCACTTACGGGGTTGTCGCCTGGTGGACGGCCTTAGACATTGCAGACAACTGCTGCAAACTATGGCATTCCAAAATGTGTGTATATAAGCGGAGCCTTACCTACTACTCCCTACTCTGGATATTCTGTTTCACTTGATACCTAGTAAAAGAACAGACCTTAGATGGACTGTTGGACCAACATATCTAGCGACCAAACAGATCTGGCCAAATCTGGATCTGAATCGCTCTAAGAATTTGATCCTTTTGAATAGGAAACATATCAGCGCCATCAAAGGTGTCATCACTGGACACTGGACAAGAAGGATGAGGGGACAATCCTCTACTCTGTACATGTCGCGCTCTCTGTCAAAGAAAAGAACTTCACTTAGGAGTTTTCTTCTACAATTTCTACAATGACTTAAGCGATCTAAAGGATATAGTCGCTAGTAGTCTCTTACGCTTCATCATAAGCTTAAATTGGTTCCACGATTGGATCATAGATCCACTTGGCATTATAATGGGCCAATAAGCCTAATTGGAGTGGTCTTTCCAGCAGCCACTTTTACCTAACCTAACTCCCAAAGAAATTAGTCACCTGTCTCTTGGGAAAACCCGGTTACGTCGCCAGCGTGCCATTAGAGCAATGTAGAACAGTGAGGTCAATTCGGAATCTCCACCAGGCCGACTCAAGAAAATGCATTTTTGAGCACTCAAAACATCGAATTGTTAGGTCATCCGTCGTGTAGCCCCGGCACCCAATGACTTCCTTTTATTCCCGCACATCAAAAATGGTCAACGTTTTTCGGCGCCTGAAGGAGCGGTTGATGGCTTTTAACGCATGTTTTGGAGTTACCTCGTTCGGGGTGGAAAATGTGCTTCTAAAATTGTTTCAAACACATATAAAATTGTATTGATCATCATGGAGAGTATTTTTGAAAACAATATGGCCGTTTTCGATGATAAATATTTGTTTACACTTGTTTTTCTCAAAACTTAAGTAGCAACCTGCGTAGTAGTAGACTCGCAGTCGATCCTGAAAACACCGGAAAGCCAACTTCTACGTACTATATAACAGCGATTATGGTCAAAACATCGCTTTCAGGTGGAATCAGCCATTCACCATTTATATCCCCTAACCTAGATGGATTTAATGCAGCAATATCTAAGCCAAGTTCCAAAAACGCTGCTGGCGAAGATGGACTATCTGCTACTGGAAATGATAGTTGGCTACACGTAGTTCATCTGTAAGACATGGTCAGAGGGAAGTATGTTCAAAGCATGGAAATTTAACATCGCTTGTCCAATCCACAAGAAACCAGCCCCTTTGACAGCGCCAGCTATAGAGAAAAAAGTTCGCTAAGCATCCCCTAAAATTTCTTTTCTGCCCTGTTTTTTGAGCGTCTGAAACCATTCATGAACCATAGGTTACTCCATACCAGCCCACCATCGACGTAATATGCAGTTGACGGCATATCTTGGAAAAGATCCGGGATTCGTAGATTTGAGCTATACAACGCCATGTCTTGTTTTGACATCCCTGCTAAACTTCGCATGTTGTGGAGGACGACTATTGAGAATCCTTGCTGCTCCATCAAGGTCGGTTACGTGGGCGAATGGGTACCACAGCTCCGGCCCAAAAAAGTCTTCGATTCTAGTCCCAAGTTTGAGCAGGCAAGTAGAAGAGGACCACAACCAACTTGGAATGCGGCACTGGAGGTAGCTGCCTAGAGGTCATGGAGTCATAGCTGGAGTGGCTGGCTGGTTGAGGCCAAGGTTCACTCCGGGCTGTAGCGCCACCTAAATAAAAGAGTAAGTAATGATGCGGACCTTTCGGGTCCACCATTAATGAAAAGATGCGGATTCCTCAAGGTTCATTGACACAAGCATCTTCCGTAATTAACGCGAATATCGGTGCCTAATGAATCCTGTCAATGTGAAATGACACATTTCGTCTGCATAATTGGCTTGAACATTAAAGACTTTGCCTTCGCCGAAAACGTCATATTTTTCAACAAAAACTTTTCATTGCAAAAGCCAACTATGTTAGATGCAGAACTTTTCATGTAACCTTTTCGTTTTCTTCAAAAAAGGAAAAACTTCAATCATCCGTTGCATACTCGTATTCGTATTCGTATTCATATACAGAGAACGACATCCTCAATAACACAAAACTTGCCTTCAAGCATTTTTGTCCCAAAGAAAGTTTCTTCCTATGCCCAAATCCAACAAACCCCACAACCATAACCAGCAACCACTAAAATCCATACATTAGATTGCATCTAGAGTTTTGTGAACAGAATCTCATAACGGAAGTGACACAGATACAAAATTGCGACATCAGGCTAAAGACGTAAATAGGTTAAAACCATTTTCTGTCAATCCGGTCCCATTAGGAGTTGCATGTACTTTCCACACCACTGATTCTCTGTATTTCAACGGCAATGCATCCATAGAATGTGTACGAGTATAATGTATCCGAGAAGAAGACACAGATACACCACAGATCTGTGTGACTGGGTAGATTTTTCTTTTTTCTGTCTTGTCAGAGGATGCAGGAGGAAAAGGAGAAAGAAAAAGAAGAGGGGAGGATGCCTCACGTTTATCGTCTTCCGTAGATTTAAATGACATCTCTTACACCAAACCACATGGTACTCGCATATGGGAAAGACTTTTAATTAAGACATTGCTTCCCAAACAGGATACACTTTTGTACGAATACAACTGCCATTCACACATGGTAGCCATCACACCAAGTCCATTTGGGAATGAAGCTTCAGACATAAGTTCTAAGCCCCAGATGAGATACCACCGAGTCCTGTCTGTTGACAGCTAATTCATAGCCAATACCCCTACCCCTATCCCAACCGACTATCGGATGACATTTTTTTTTTTTTTTTCTTTGTTGCACAGCACCAATTCTTTAGCCATTCAACTTGGAGAAGCTCGTCCTTTAAGTGTGTTGTCAGTCTGGTGATGTGGTGTGTTCTGTGCCCTGTGGTATGTGGTATGTGGTTACCACCCGGACATGTCATACTCTACCTCAGAAGGCTGCTAGCTTGAACTTAATGAGTAAACAAATTTGAGGACTCGTGATGACATTTCCAGAAGGACACTCAACTTCACTTAAACACAAATGTGTCACAACTAAAGTGTGGAAGGCACACACTCATGGGCCTGGGAATAAGAGACCCACAATAAGGGCCACCTTAGTGCCGCCATCCCCATCGATAAGTGCAATCCTTGAAGTCAGTAACCTCAAGGAGTCAGAACACACTCCTCTTATGAGACACTGACAGAAGGATAGGCAGAAAAAGTTGTTTACAGGTAAATTGTCGCATGGGATACGTATGGTGTTGTGCCGTGTTGTTCGCGGTTTGTTGATTTGTTGGGAGGGTAGAAAAATTCTCTTTGCAGGACTACTCGTACTTGGCAAGGATAATGTGTTGACAGGAGTTTGCCATTGTAAAGGGGGAATTTGCTGTTTTTTTTTCTGTTTTTCTGTTTTGACGGTTTAATGTTTATTTTCGTCTGTCGGACTGGTTTTGTGTCTATGAGAAGTTTCAGTGGCTTTAGGGTTTTACTTGGTTTCCAGGTGAAGCCATATACACGGTGACATACGGTGACACGTAAAGTTAGCAAAAGGATTTAAGGACTAAGTAGACGCACTTTGTGACTTGCGAAGAATCTTTAAACTTTTCTTCAATGTCAGGACTAGTGAGTTGTTTTAGAATTTATTTCTGTGCAATATATTTGTTTGTAGGCAATGTGCTGTGCGAGTCCTAGAGACATACGAGAGTTAATGACAAACTGGGGTGAGATTAAGTCTTGAGGATTACTGAGGGCTCTATGTACGAGTACGTATTTCTGGCGGAGGAAGGATTACACGAATGCGGGGTTCCTGAATTTGTAAATCACGGGGATTACGAAAGGGAGTAAATTTTGTATGTACTCGTATGAGAGTCTTTTTGTTTTATATTCTTTTGACACCTTAAGTAGGTATACCTTTTACTATTTGCGCTTGCTTATATTTTGCCTCCATCCACGAATATATATCCTTTCCATTTCCAGGGATTCCACTGCATTGGACCATGGTTTGTCTTGCTTAAAGCCTATTTCTGAATGTCACTCTATACATAGATGCCTCGATTTCCATTAAGTTTTTTAGGGGTTCCCCTGAATCCTTAAGAAAAAGCAGGAATATGCTCTCTTTAACTTGGACGTTTCAGATAGTTAGAAGGGCAGGTGGAATCAATTATCGAAAGCCAAAGGTTTTGGTTTGGAGCGATTCCTTAGGATAGCTGTACTTGAACAGTGCATAAACCAAGTTGTCCTTCAGTAAGCACCAGAAAGACAGCTAAAGAATATAGACATCGTCTTAGAAAAGATCTGTTCTGGGATATCAACTTCGTGCCGATGAAGGTAACTATTGCTATGAGCAGGTCGTGTCTCACAAGAAGAAATACAAATATAAGAAATGTATCAGACCTCCCAATGGAGCCTAAGTGTTCTAACGAAAACTGGACAAAACCTTTTCAATCAGTCTAAAACCTAGAGAAACCTTAAATATTGGTATAATCACAAAGAAAGTCTTGAAGTCTAGAAGTACAAAATTGGAAAATTGCGGCAAGACTCCTGACAATCTTTCATTTCAAGGGCAGTGTAACGCACCAAGGCGAGCAGATTCAGTTGGATCTAATCAAAGACTCCTAATGCGTGAAACTTTATCAAGGGAACCGAAAAAGCGAAAACAATTAAGGATCTCCTTATTTCCTTGTAGATACCCATTTCCCATGTAGTGCAACAAAGCGTGAATTTCAAAGAGAACGGTTGACTTCAGAAAGGCCACTTATTTCTATTCACATTGTCACAGAAAGGACGCTACGATGGGAATTACAACAGGCTAACAAAAAGGTAAGGGATGTTTATGCATAAAAATATGTGAAACATCCAGTCAACATGTACGTGTACCCCAGTCTCGGAAATAAAGAAGCACTGCGCAGAGGATAAATATACAAATGGATTACGAACTATGGCCAAAAACTTTCATAGCAGCTGCATGGGTGGAACGTTAAAGTATCTAGGAGGATCTTCACCTTTTCCTCCATTGTCCTCGCGCTGTCACTAGAAGGCGAATTCAAAGACCGGCGCATTGGAGTCCATCCGGTCTACATGACCAAGCCAAATCAGTCGTTGGACCGGCACTCTTCTGGCTAGGTTGATATTACTGTACAGCCCGTACAGTGTATCGTTGTATCCCCTCGTCCACTCACCGTCTCTAGAGACAGGATCGAATTTTCCTTCTAAAACAGTCAAGGGCACCCTCATCCATTCTTGATAAAGCCCATGCCTCTGCGTCATAGGACATAGGTCACTTTTGTTGCTCAAGAGAGGGGTTGCCCTCTTAGCCCAAAGAAGCAGCAATTGGCAAGGGTTATTCTTCGTTTGATCTCAGCACTGGTATCGTCATCTGAATTGGTAGCAGAGCCTATGGAAACTAAGTCCTTAACTACCTCAAAGTTATATCTGTCGAGGGTGACGTTCTGTCCGAGACATCGGTTTTGGGTGTCCTATCATGCTGACCGCATATACTTGGTCTTGCCATCATTGGCAGTTAAAGCCAACTGCTCCTCAATATCCACGAAAGCGCTACTGACATCACGCTGGTTTCTTCCGATTATGTCAGTATCATCGGCGTATTCGAGTAATTGGACGGACTTTTGAAAGATTGTGCATATTGTGTTGGCGCATGAGTTTTGCACTATTCTGTCAAGAATGATGTTAAAGAAATCGCATGACAGCGCATCGCCTTGTCTAAGTTCTTTTTTGACATCACAGGTCTCAGTGAGTTCTTTACTGGCCCTGATAGAGCTGTGTGCATTCTCCATTGTCATCCTGCATAAACGGGCGAGTTCGGCAGGGATGCTAAAACTAGATATTGCTCCATATGGTATAGCTCGTCTCTATAGATACTATCATACGCGACCTTAAAGTCGATGAATAGTGGTGGTATGTATCAACTTGGAGCTCATGAGTTGTTTCCAAGACCTGCAGTAGTTGAATAGTTAGTTAGTATGGTGGACTTTCCTAGAATGAAGTCACACTGATATGGACAAAATATGGCAGAAAAGATCTTGTGGGCGATGATGGCAAGACTGACGCCCCTCTAGTTGGCGCAGTTAAGAGGGTCTCCTTTCTTGAGGACCGCACAAACAATTTTGAATTTCCATTCATCGGGCGTAATTTCGTCCGACCATATTTTACAGATGAGTTTTTGTATGCTGCTTATCAAGTCATCGCCTGCCGCTGTGAAGAGCTCAGCAATCAGGCTCCTTCATCCTTACTCCATCCAGGTCAGGCGGACGGAATTGTTGGTTTACATCGTCCAAGTTGAAAGATTCATTCTGCTTGATAGCGGTATTTGGTTCGTCATCCCGTTATGTAGTCTACAAAAATGCTTGCTGCTCCATTGCTCATCTAAACAGACTTCGGTTCGGGGATTGTGTCCGTGGCATGTTTGTTTACCTTTTGATAAAACTTCCGCATCACGCTTCTCTTGCTCCTTCTTTTTCCTCCTGAGTAGCTGATGTTGGTCTCGCCTCTTCTGTTCGTATGGCTTGGGAGGAGCTCTAGTCCTTCTTTGCAGCGCCGATTTGTACGCCTCTTGCTTATCTGCATGTGCTTGCCGGCACTCGTCATCAAACCAGGGATTTCGCTGTGATGGCCAAGTAAAACCCAGCACATCAGAGGCGGCATCTCTGACGGTCTTTTGGCAATGTTAAGGCGTCAATACTTGATGCTGGTGGCATAGATCCTCTTAAGAGATTACCGGAGACTCGATCGGAAAAGTATTTGGAGATCTGCTGCGATTGTAGCCGTCCGGCGTCAAAATTTTTCACAGTACGATGCTCAAGATATCTACAAAAAAAAAGGTAATGGTCCTCTCTGGAGTCATTTTCAGACCTAAGATAGATCCTCTACGATTTGAGTCTCAAGGCCGAGCCAAGTTTGGTCAAGTCCTTAGGACAAAACTCAAAAACATGCCCGAAATAAACACAATCGAAGAAGTGGTGACAAAGGTAAAGGCTTTGGAGAAGGTAGTATACGTTGTATACAAAGTCTCGTACCCAGTTAATCTCAGGCAGATGACCAGAGCTATTTTCAATATCTACTACAAACTTCTGGCAGCCTTACAAGAACTGCTTAAGTCTCCATAAGAAAGCCATAAAGACATCCAAGAAGCAGGCTTTGGTGACTATTGCCATTCAATAGAAACCCTCAAGGACTCCGCCAGGCTTAGCAAAATTCTGTCCAAGGAACACTCCAACCCTTCCTTTCTAAGAAGATCAGATAGAGGATAGACAGAATCATCTGTGGAGACCCTGTTGAACATATACTTTCTCGGATGCAGTGATATTAGTGGGGAACCCGGCAGGTCTCGGCAATTATAACATGGATCGCACAGCAATATCAATTCAATCGTTTCCGAGGAAAAAATTTCGTGGGCTTCCCCCCGTTTATATCTCCCGGCCCTGACTGCATACTACTTGTCATCCTACAGAAAACGCAAGACCTAATAATACCTTGCTAGCATCAGTTTTCAGAAGCTGTCTAATACTGAACTAAGTACCCTACTCTTGGAGACGCACTCTAGTGGTGTTTATACCAGTGGTAGGTAAATGCGGGCATGAGTCCTCGAAGGATTTCAGGCCAATTAGTTCAACCTCCTTTGTACTTAAAAGCCTAGAGCGCGTCTTAGATATCGACATGCGAAGCATTCTGGAAAACGGAATCAGCTCTCAACGAGGTAGTGCGAATAATCGAAGAAGCCTATATACTCTAGTCCCCTTCCTAGATATAGCGGGAGCCTTTAACGACGTAAACACTGAAGCCATTCACAAATCTCTTATCGAGCTGGCCATAGAGGAATTTGTTAGCCAATGGATAGTCTCTATGTTCGAGAAAAGAATTTTTCAGGCAATACCAGGTACCAGTCACTTAACCAAATTCGCCCATAGAGGAACGCCACAGGGCGGCATTATTTCTATTCTAATTGGCTGTCCACTGAAGCAGATTGTTGGAGTTAAGTTTGGATATGACTATTTGCACTCCATCCGGCTCGGCTGGATAGAGTGGTTGGTTTAGAACTTCCAGGTTGAAAGGTTCAATCTGCCTGACAGTGGTATTTAATTCGTCATCGCCGTTATACAGTTTACAGGAATGTTTCTTCCAAATCCTCAGCATTGATTGTGACTTTACGAGTAATACGATGTTCCCTTGTTCGTCTCTACAGGCTTCAGTTCGGAGTTTGTATCCGTGCGATGTTTTTTTTATCTTTTGGTAAAACTTCCGAATCACGCTCGTCATGCTCCTTTTTTTCCCCTGAGAAGCCGGTGTTCGTCTTTCTTCATCTGTTCGTAGAGCTCGTGAGCAGCTCTAGTCCTTCTATACAGGATTTCATTTCATTTCATTCATTCTCTGACGGCTTTTTAGCAACGCTGCCACTGGTCTTCGATAATTGATACTGGTGGCATAGGACCTCTTAACAGATCCAGGGAGACTCGTTCGGAAAAAAATTTGGCTATCACTTGCGATTGTAGCCGTACGATGTCGAACTTCCTCACAGTATTAGCTTGTCTTTGCTATATTTGGAATATCCCCAACCGTAGCTAGGTTACAACAAGGTAATGATCGGAGCCGATATTGTCCCCCCGGAACGTTTGGACATCCATAATATCGCCCCGCGGCAAAGGCGATTAGCTTGAATCCATTATCGGCGGTGTCGTGCAGGCTATACCACCCAACGCCATCTCTTCCTAGCTTTGAAGGAAAATTTTAATGTCATAGCTAGAGTACTGCTCGTAGGTTAATCTAAGAGCTCGTTGGAGCCATCTTTGGTGTCATCGTCTTTCTCGTCTGTGGGGGCGTACTAGCATATAAAGCTAGTGTTGCCTCAATACCGATCGTTACGAGGCGCTCGTTACCACGCCGTAAACTCAAGACTTAATGCTTAAGTCTGCCTCTAACAACGAATCCGCATCCAAATAGGCGCTGCTTTTGTCGTCGATAACAATCGCAGCAGTAACTGGAGGCTGAACTCAGTGGAGGAACATCTTACCGTAAGTGGCGCGCACAAGTAGAAGGAGGCTTCAGTTGGCTTCAAATATACAACTGGTGGCAGTTAGCTAAGTATAGAGCTTACTGGAGAAGCTTGTTAGTTGATACCCAGGTACCCACTCTGAACTGTAGCGCCAGCTAAGGAAGGAAGATTTACAGCGTCAAGTCACCAATGTCCTACGCCAAAAAAATGACACAGTTTTAAGGGCTCTCTTAGGTCAGTCATAGATGGATGCATCGGGACAACCTCTGCCTTGGCATACATCAAAATGGACTTCGCAGATCTATGTACATGACCTTTGCTGTATACAAATCTCCGATCTTGGCAAATTTATCAAGAAATCTTTTTGGTCCCAGGATTAGCTGGTGTATCGTCCACCCACGCTAACCCAGTGGTATAACGATGGACTTAGAACTGGTGTTAGTGCACCTCGATGTGGACCGCGCTAGACTAACCTTGCCTACCTTAGCAAGACGAATCCCCTTCCTTAGATGTTTCGATATGAATTTTCCTTTATGACATTGCATGCTGAAGCTCGCGCCAGCTTTGACATCCAGTTACAGATCTCTAACATATCTCCAGATATGCACGAGTGCTGGTGTATGTAATCATAATAAGTGAGAATCTCCGCAGTAATTAAGGAATAAATTATTCCTTTTCGAAACTGATTTGTTCTTTAAATTCCAGGACTACTTGTTGGGATTTGATTTAAATCCTCTCTCATCCCCTTCCTACGCAATTGATTGCCTAAAGACATTTACGTAGATTCCCACGACAATTGGCGAGCTATCAATCGATCGACATTCTTCTCCTTCCTGCTCCTCCCACAACTTCCGGAATAAAATGAAAATCGATTGCCAGATTGGATTTTATTTCCTCGTCGAGATACGAGTATCTCTCGTTTGAAGCTGAGTTGCCTTTAGTATCTGCGCCCTCAAGTAATCAGATCTTCTGATTAGGGCAATCCTTCTTTTAGCTACTTCCGCTGTGCTTTCTCGTTCTTATTTCAAAAGTATTCACAGCAAATGAAGATAAATTAGGGGGATGCACCCCCTCTAATCACACACCCTCCCCATCTATTCGTCTGTGGAATGAATTTGAAAATTATTTTCAAATCACCAAATTGAAATTGAAATGAAATCGCACGTCGATAAAATTAAAATAAATTGTATCCCGTCGTTCGAATGGTGGGGCTGCTTTGAATGTCCTTTTGGGAAACAGTAAAAAGGCATTGACTTTTGCACGAGCCGAGTATACCGTTGAGTATACATTAACCAACGTTTGTATAAGTGAAGCCTTAGCTGTCAATAGCAACAGCAAGGAGGTGCCTTTTCAGAGCTACCATATTCCCTGCTCCAAGTCGATAAGAAACCCACGTCCTTTTTTGACAGGTTTTTTTTTGTTCTATTGGTTTCCCCCGATTCCTTGAATTTATGGAACTCGCTCCATTCAAATTTTGATTTTCAATTTTGATTCCCAGAAGCGTTTGCCTTCTAAGTCTTCGTACACATACTGCAACTCGTTGTTGGGTCGGTTCTGGCTTTTCCAATTTCGTCCTCAGGATTTTCTTCTGCTCGTATCCATTTTTAGATGGAGGAGCAGCTTTTATGTTTCTCCAGAACCAGGCGGGGTCTGCTTTAAAATCACTTCTGCAGCCTGCCTGGATTCTAAGTGTGAGTGTAAGAAAAATTCTATTCAAAGGTGCCCCCAAGACATTTAGACGATGTCCTTTGAGGCACTTATCGAGTTTTTACGATTATTTTTCGAATTTCATTTCGAGTCCTGATGGTTGCTGTGGTGATGAATAATTCGGGAGCCTCCGAGGTGAATGTCCCTTTTTTTGTTTGTGTGGAAGTGAATTTAACTAAAAACCTGCATATCGATTTAAAGGAGTCTGTTGGTAGGCCCAAGATTATAAAAGCATCTGTCGTAAGGATAATTCATTTTTGTTTGGAACTCAAACTAAAACCCAAACTCAAAGTGAACGACTTTCTTACACGGCTCTGGAACACCAGATGAGTGCGTCGTACGTATCTCTAAGATGGAAAGCATGATAAAAGCGGCATAGATAAAGATAAAGGAAAATCCTCTTCCATTGTGATCGGTCTGAAGTGGAGAGGTACAAATGGATGTCCTTGGGATGAAAGAATGGATGAAATCTTCTACCATTCATTGGATTCCCTGACGTAAGCCTTCGCTATACTTTGCTCTCAAAGTTGATGTGTGTCTTACGTCAGTAAGACAAAGGATTCGTAATGTTTGTGTCGTTAGAGTTCAGTGGAACAAGGTACACGCGTACGTGTACAAAATAAGGAGAAGCTACGTCCGTATGTAGATATGCTGGGAAAAGGAAAATCCTTTGGTAACGTTTTGTTCAGTCGAATGAATGCGTAATTATGCAGAATATCCATTAGCCCAGATCCGCTATCCTTAGGCGGGTTGATGGATGTTCTTCTTCAATAGAAAGATCCGAGTATCTTAGCAAAATGAGATTTTCGTTTTTGAAATTTTGGTGTTTTTTTTTTCCTTCCAAGGATTGTAGTAATGTGTTTTGGGTATTTTCACGTTCGATAAGAGATTTTGTGAAGTGAATTCCGTCTTGGAAACCAGGTTTTACCTTCCATTCGACTCATGTAAATGAGAGAGAGGTTGTATATATGCGGGAATCCAGCGAGCGATTGCTATCAAGCAAATGGTAAACTCTTTTATGCCGTTGGATAAAAAGTGGAGGGCCTAGAACGCTACAAGGCGTAATTAATTTAAATGAGGAGCTGGGCCTCAACCATGCAGCTGTTTAGTTAGCGTAGTCTTTGGTCAACTACGTCAAGATTGAAATCCAAGATAGTTGAGGTGTTCCTCCACCTGTGTGATCCACCCCAAGTGAAGACTTTCGCTACTGCACTGACCCGCCTGGTAAGAATCGAAAACTCTTCGATTCGAAACAATAGCTGGCCACTTCAAATATGGAGATAGGAACCGCCCTGGGATCTTCTCTGATGTATTGAACTTAAGATGCTCACAACAGCAGGTCAAACTTGCGACAATAAAGGCAATATCCCACGAGGATATTCACAGACAGTAGGGTCGCCATTAAGACCATCTCTCCAATAAAGATTAAATCAAAGATTGTGAACTGCATAAGCATAAGCCCTGTTGCGTTCCTGGCCACAAATGAGTTTCCGGCAACGAATATGCTGACGAGTTAGCTCGGGAAGGATCTTCCTCTGATAAGGAACTAGCAAATCAAAGCATCAAACCTTCATTCTGGACTCTGAGAATGCAAATGAAGCAGACGATACAAATCAAAGCCAATGAAAGGTGGGAAAACCTTCCAACCTGTGAAACTTCAAGACAATTACGGGCGGAACCCAGTAAATATAGATCAGTAAGATTCTCTTGAAAGACAGAGCTGAACTTTCTACGCCATTACTTATAGGCCATAATATTTTGGGGACGCATGCAATAAAACTGAGCCTTACCTAAGACGACCTCGCAGGAGGATACCCTGCACTTTATGTGCCATTGTCCAAGCCTTTGTAAAGGGTGACTAGATAAGAACGATAAAACAACAACGCTGTGAGATACAAAATTAATTCTGGCTTTATTTTGAAGTTACATTCATGCCATTATATGTGGGCACATCACTTAAATGGCCATCTCAACTTCGCTGGCAGTGTTTCAAGCGGTTGGTCCAATTTTTGATGACTCGATCCGATATGTGCGGCGTTATTCTGGCAATAGCATGTCGAATGTTGGCCTCAAGCTCGTCCAAAGTGGTTGGCTTGTTAGCGTAGATTAAGAAAAAATAATCGGATGGTGTCAAATCGCATGATCGCGGCGGCCTATTGATGAACGCTTGCGGCGAGATGACCTAGTCGCCAAATTTCCACTTCACAACTTCGAGCGTTGTGTCGCTTGTATGGCATGTAGCGTCGTCTTGTTGGAACCACAGCTCGGATATATCAATGTTGTGGAGCTCTGACCACAGAAAGTCGGTTAACATCGCTGAGACCATTGACAGTAACGGTGTCTCCTTTCTCATTTCAAAAGAAATAAGGTCCGATGATGGCCTCATGCCGTAGACCAAACCAAACAGTCAATCATTGTGGATGTATTGATGCTTTTCCGAACACTTGTGGATTGTGTTCACTCCAATTATGGCAATTCTGCTTGTTGATATACCCGCTGAGCCAGAAAAGGGCCTCGTTCGAGAAGATGATTTTTTGGCCAAAATCCTTATCTCCGGCCTATATTTCTAGCGCCTAATTGGCGAATTCACGGCGTTGTGTATGGTAATTCTTGCGCCAGCATAATCTTACACGGATGTAGGTCCAAACTCAAGCCAGATTGACTATCTGACGATGAAAAATTCAGCTGATCATCGCCGAATCGACATTTCTGGGTCTTCTTCGACACTGGCCGCTACGGCGCCTATGCTTTCTTCATTTCGCACCAATTTCCGTCTGATTGGTGGCTTCAGATCCTAAAGAGTGTACTCACGCTCAAACTTTTCCATGGTGCGACGAATTGCCTGCACACTGAGCCATGATGACGACCGACCTCACGACGCAATTCACGTTGCGTATTTACAACTGAGCCATCGTAAAACGATGCACGAAGAAATGGCAAATTTTACTGAATATATCTTTGACAGCTAGATGTCATTGGTAAGTTTGGCAGCTGCTGAAACATAACAATTAGAAAAACTATCATTGCTATCTGGTCAACCTGTAATTTAAGGCAGAGCACTTTTACTGGAGTAACTACTACCATGGCCTCTTAGGGCCATCTTCTATTTCATTTAAATCTCTTCTCAGATTCGCTGATGCAACGAGATGGCTTCGACCCGCCATCGACTCTAGAACCAAATGACAGCTAACCCGAGACGGAAAGTGGAAACCAAAATTAGCAACCGGAATCCATTTCCCTCGCCATGGCGTCACACAGACCTGCAGGGTGCTATCAACTCCAGATACTATAACAACCCGCAAACCTTACCTAACCTAATCACCTTGGACATATGGTCTAAATGATTTGCTGCTAAATCTGCTTTCATGATGCATATTGTAAATTGGGCGATGCCAGGGTTCTATTCTTCAGGCCTACTTTCAATTCATGTAAATGAGTTGATGCTAGCTCTCTGCGAAGTCTTCTCCTGCTTCCTTAATTAGCTCGGCATAGTGTCCAGAGTGTACGAGTGTATTGGAGACATAGAAATTTATGACGGACGTCAATAACACTGGAGCAGTGGCTTGCGTCGATCGCAACATAATCAATTTGGTTGCTGGTTTGATGATCAAAGAACTGCCACCTAGCGATATTCTGGCTTGTAGAAAAGTCAGTAAGCCTAAGTCCATTTTCAGACGTACTATCGCTCTACCAAGAATGTCTCTCGAATTCATCTAACATGAATCTGTTAATGGTTTCTGACATTTTGGAGCCATTCTCGTGAATAAGGTTATGTCAGCTTATTTTTCGACTGATGCCGGTTATCCTTAAACTGACAGCTTCATTCTAACGTCCTATCTTACTCCAGAATTTGATAGAATTACAACTCCTTTTGACAGGTCGTGAACTTGTTGACATACTCTTTGTTCATCGAATTTTAACTGGCAACGTTGAATCTATACTCATGCCGTTGAACGTTTACCCTCATAATCTTATAGCTGCTGCTCTATTCCCTTTGAATCTTCACCAAACGAGTGATGGATACTATGAAGCCATATCGGTGACACCAAAGTCAGTTTTATTTAGTCAATTCTTGATTATCAGCCAAGCAATCCCTCCCTGAAAAATGTCCTGTATCGTCCTCGTCCTCTGTTCCCACCCCATAACACTTAGCAAAATTATTAGTTTATGAGTTTAGGATTCCATTAGTCTTGACCTGGTGATCCATTGCCAGTGATACTTTGACATATTCAAAAACCAGGTCTGGAAGAGACTTTAGGACTAGGTCGCAACGTTTCTGAAGTAGAATTGATTGTGGGAGGACCCAAGAGATGCCATAAATGCCTGGCACCCTGGTTACGGACGATTAAAAATCTCGGGTGTGAGGAATAGAAAAATTGACAATGCATGCTACTTCAAAAAGACGAAAAAGACTACGCGAAGAATACTAAACGTAGTCCCTTAGACCACGTTTAACCGAAACACTCGCTGAGACCCTGGACTTCTTTGAAGCTGAGGTGGAATTACGCAAGAAGTCTTGAGTTACAGGCATGTCAACGAGTGCCCATGGTAATCTGCATCAAGATTCAGCTTTACAAAATTAGCCTAATATGGGCCCACGTCCCAGTGGAGGGGAAAGATGGTAATACCAAGGACTGATTTTATGAGCTGACACATGCCTAATGTCCTAAGCATGCTATTTCAATCGTTGAAAGCAATTTTAACGCAAAGGTAGCAAATGAAGACTTCTTTGGATGAAACAGCCGGAAAATATATGCAGCTTGCAAGGCTCCTTCGTCGACATTCCGGGCCTAACATCGACTCGGACTACTACCTGTTATGGCCAAGATACGAATGCGGATATTCCTAATGAAACTAAGAAGAGGAAATAGGGTGAGAAGGTTGAACGCCGACCGTCACGGTCTTTGCCAATCTCGTTAACTATGACCTCGCTAGACGTCCTACACCGCTGCATCTTGTCCTGAAGCTCAGTGGTATAACTAACAACAAGTCTAAGATAGCGAAGCCGCAGTTTGCTGATGCTTGCAGAAGAATATGAATAGAAAGCATATAGAGCGGCACTGAAAGAAGATCCAGAACGGCGTGTAAGCTCTACGAGCAAAAAGAAATGACAAATACTTGCTTTTGAGAATGAAGAAAAGTAAGCACGGGAAGCACGAGATCAAGGAAAATGGGAAATTGTATAGCAAAAGAAATGTTCGGAAGGTCTACCAGAAAGTAAAGAGAATATATCAAGTATGAACGAAAGCCTGGGAGGACAAACAAGGAAGCCAGTGATAGATTTGCAACACCTCTATCAAGCAGAATGAACCATTCATTCTGAGTGATGATGGACAATATTTCTGTCCATAACCAAACTTAAGTCCAACAAGGCTTCTCTTACTGACAGCGTAGCCGTCAATTTTAAGGCAGAAATTACACGAGGCCATGTTCTTTGATATTGAAAGTGTTCTGACGTACAAATATCCTGCTCAAAACTTCCAAGCCAACACATGTGGCACAAACTTTCAAAAATCTATTCAGCTATTTGCCTCTGCGGATGACACACACTTTATTGGTTGAATACAGCGAGTTGCTTGTTAGGCATATGTAGGTTCTGAAGCAGAGCGGTGAAAATGGGTCTTGCAGTAAAGGAGGGAACAATGAAGTACGTGCCGTCATAGAGAAAGGAATCACTTAGACACCTGGAATAATAAGTCACACGAAACAAGTATAACTTCAAAGTAACTAAAGACTCTTTTACCTAGGTTCTGCAGTTAATATAAGCAACAGCCCTCCTTAGAGATAAGGCGAAGAATAAATCCTGCCAATCGCTCTGTTATGGGCCAGACGGATGGACTATCAAAAAGGGATGCAGGGGCGCTTGGTCATGGAAGAAGGGAAGGAGATTTAACCAAGACCTGTATGAACTGAAGCCCAACGCTTCAACTCGGAAAGTCTTTAAATCTGTTGCCGAAGAAACACACTGCAGAGGAGGATCGCAGCTCAGGTCGCGTGCGCAAGTAGAGAGAAAAGCAATTGGAAGCAGCTAGCAAACCACAGGTCTTGAAGCATGGATTGACTTAGAGAAGAATCAATGACAGTGCCCATTTCTGTTTTTCTGTCGGAACAGAGCACTCAGAGAAAAAACTAGTCCGTTGTACTCCTTGAATGCTTCTTTTACTGAATTGCCTCAATCTTTCGAAGAAAGATGTGTAAGCGCTTCAGTGATAAAGTGCCTGCAGTAACACCACCCACCACGTCAGCACCGAGTACCTTCATCCTGATGCGAACGCAGACCGTCCATTCACAGAACAGATGTCGCCTATCAAATATGTCCATCACATTTAAGCACCGTCACGATGCCAGAAAGCAGTCTGGAGTCCTGTCCACTGAAAGACAGCAGGAAAGTCGGTGACCTCTTAGAGATGTCGGGAACATTCATTTGGTCTGTCAGCAACTTGGAGAGTTATGCTCATATGAGACCCAACAGTCAATGGCAGTCCTGGCCGAGAACGTAGTCAGATGTAACGTGAGTTTGTATCCTGAAATATTCTCCTCTGAGACTTGCCCGACAAGTTCATCCACGATTTCATTCCCGTGATCCCAACCAAGACTCAGTGAATTCAGCCTACCGACTGCGTTCAGTCGTTTGGTCTCGAACTGGCTTGGAAGTTGCGAGGGTTCAGAAAGGGTTTAAGCGCAGCTTGTCGCCACAGATACAAATGGTTCACCCTCTCTACCGTTTCTTTGGCATATAGGATTGCACAGGATTGCGTTTATCTCCGATGGGAAGATCTATCGTTGTCATCCTCCAACTACACACTATCGCCGCGTCCGAAATTGTTTTTGGAGCCATCCGTGAAGACCCGACTACATTCTTTCCAGGCTCAGATTCCGGCTGAAACCAGTCCTGGACACAGGAAAACTCGATTTCATATTTTTTCCATATGAGAAGTTCTGGTGTCATTGCATTAGACGGCATATCCATAACACTAGAGTCAAGATCATTAGAGCTCCAGTGCGTATTGTACCAAAAATCCCTTCTTTTTAATCGGAAGATGGCTTTGAGAGCGCTGCCCATGATATAGATATCCAGAGGAGGCAGCATCATTAGTGCGTCTAAAGCAGGGCCAGGCGTTAAAGCAAAATTCGGAGCCGGTGGCCTCAACTTTAAGAGCACTAGCTCAAATTTTCGGTCCTTATAATCGTCCATCCGACTCGCAATTCGTAACTTTTTGCAAAAAATTTAGTCTACTTTTTCGCTGCTTAATATTCCGGTACCACCGAGAGAAAGAAACCCACAGAGGGCTGAAAATATTAAGGCTGTAAGTTCATCTGTTGATTTTGATAGCGACCAGAATCAATCCATTCCACACCGTTCGCAGAAATTATGCAGCGCTCAAACAACATTGTGGCGAATTTTGTGAAAGAATCTCGGCCTACATCCGTATAAGGTCAAATTGACTCAAGGAAGACAGCCAAATAACCATTTGGAGGGTCGAACTTTCTCCAACTGGTCTCTAGAAATGGTTACACCTGATTCAGAATTTCATCGCAAAATCATCTTCACCGATGAAGCTCATTTCTGACTAAATGGCTTTGTCAGCAAGCAAAATAAGAAGTATTGGATGGTTTCAAGCCCACATATGCTTCATGAGACGCCACTACATCCACAAAAATTTACTTTTTTGTGTCGTTTTCATATCGATGGCGTCATTGGGCCGTATTTTTGCACTGCTCGTGGTGACCGCCACATTGCAGTTAATCGGGACATGTTGGAACGTTATTTTTGGCCGCAATTGCGTGCACTCAACGTTGGTGATATGTGATTTCAACAGGACGGTACCATTTGCCACACAGCGGGCCAAACAATCGAGCTATTGAAGTCAAAGTTTGGTGAGCGTGTTACCTCATGAAATGGATCAGTCAATAGGCCGACTCGCTTGTGTGGATTGACATCTTTGAAATTTTTTGTTTTGGACCTACCTCAAGACATTGGTCTATGCCAACAAGTCAGAGACGTTAGACGTCCGCAGAGCCAATATTGAACGAAAAATCTCTGGAATGTAGGCCGAAATGTGAGAATAAGCGGTCGAAAACTGGCTTACTGCAAGCGGGCTCGAGATGGACATATAGATGAAATCGAATCCAATTATAATGTACGTTAATGAGAAATAAACGTTTCATCGATATTCCAAATACTTGGTGTTTTATACCAGCTGGCGAAAAGGTCATCACCCTATCGGAAGATGCTATAATTTTTGCAAATGGCGACAAGTTTCAATTTTTCTTCGCCATTTTTGGAGTAAACAGATACAAGATACACGTCAACAAGACATGACTGGCTATACTCCTAAACAACGCGGAATAATTGTTTTATGTGGAATTATTCGTCGGTGGTATTGGCCCTGCGTGGCCGTGTCTCAGGTGGTAGTGTGTTGCGTTCCCAATCGGGGTTCAATACCAGCCGTGACCGAAGGAATTTTTCTCAGGCAACCAAAATCTCGTGAGATGAATGGGTGTCCAAATACAACATCATGTCAATTTACACTAAAAATTTTGTCTCCTCAGTAAATATTGGATGCCACCCACTTGAGTGTTAAGTTCTAAAACAAAACAAAAATATTTTCGCAGCGCGAATTTCGGCGCAGATATCCCAGTCGTCCGACACCAACTTCGTGAACACTACGTAGTTTACTCGCCCGCCTAGGAGAGTATGGGACAACACGAGATGCTGCCAGGTCAGGCCGGCTCCGGAGCAGTTGTTCTGCTGAGAATATCGCAGCTGTGGTTGAAGATGTAGCAGAGGACCCCGGAGTATCGACCGGACGACGTGCCACGCAATTGGGCATCAATCGGCGGTCTTTACAGAGAATTTCGGTGAAAGACTATAAGATTTTCCCTTTCAAAGTGCAGACAGTGTATCAGCTATTAGCTGTTGACCGCCAAGCGCGTGTAAACTATGCTCAAGCCAACCTGAATTTCTACCACGAGGGAGACAACTTTTCATCGAAAATCATCATGACGGACGGGGCCCATTTCCATCTCAACGACTTTCTCCTTCCTCAATTGGATGAATTGGGATGGATGGAGCAACGGCGCGTACTCCACCAGCCACAACTAAATTTTGAGGGCTGCATTTCTGGGTCGCCTAGTCTTTCCTTTTGGCGATTTGCATTGGCCGGCAACATCGCCTGATTTAACCCTTATAGACTTCTTTTTGTGGGTTTTTTTTGAAGTCATGAGTCTAGGTCAATAAGCCTCAGAGTCTTGAAGCCTTCAAAGTGAATATCCGTCAAGAACGCGAGGACCTATCGCCGTAAGTTCTGTCAAGAGTGATAGGAAATGCCACAAATCGAGTCCGAATGGTCATCAATTCTGATGAAAAATTTACGACATCAAGTAAACATAATCCAAAAGTTTTTCATTCGTAAAAAAATTACAGCCAAACAACAACAAGTGACAACTTTTGCGCCAGCTTGTATAAACAAAAGTGTATAGTTCTTACAGATAACCCGATACTTACCATGGTTGGAGAAATAGGTTCACGGGTGGTCTTCCCCATAGAGGAGAACGAGGAAGGTCGGTCAGCGAAGCCCTAAGGACAGGAGGGAGACTCACAGCGAACCAGGAACCCAGCGTGCGACAGGATGTCGGAGCCCATAGACAGACGGGAGACTCACAACGGGCTGCATTAGACAGGACGTCTGAAAGTCACCGACGGGTGGGGACGGACGGTTCCCAGACGGACAGTTAGGGGAAGACGATCCCTGGACCTTACACCGTAACGAATGCCAAGCAACATGAGGCTTAAATAACATCCCATCCTGCTGGTGCGGACACCGACATCACATCCCACAACTGATGGATATGGAAGAAGCTAGCCAGAGCCAGCACCGAGAAAATCGATCGACGTGTGAAGAGATGACGTTGCTACTCCAACGAGGGAGCAACAAAGAAGCAACAGGGGTGTACAGGCGGACGACCAAGACAATCGATCACACCCCAACGACGCACCAGCTGTAAAAGTCATTTTCGATGGGTGAAGGGATGACGACCCCTTTTAAGCCTGCACCCCACCGGTGGAGCACCGAAGGAGCAGCATAGACGTGTAGGCGGACGGCCAAGTATTAATACAGCCCCCAACGAGGGAACATACAAACACACAAACATACAAATAACATCGAAGAAAATTATCTAAGTCAGGGGTATGTGTTCCTCTCGACTGCTCTCGTTAACCTGTCCAACCCATACGCTAAGACCATTGACCATATTGGATTCCGGATTCCAGTGAAACCTCATCATGGAGAAAACAATAAAGAAGCTGGGCTTAACAACAATCGCTCAAACAACGGATATCCAGGGTATTCGTCGAGAAACTCAAAAGGCAAAGAGAAGAGTGAACATTCAGCTAGAATCTCGTCTCAACGCATTTTCCATAAGGATGGAAGCCCATGTGCTACCGAATATAATAGATCAACCCATCGAATCGTTTGATACATCATCCTGGTCAATTCCAACTAACATTCCACTCGCAGATCTCAAGTTTAATGAACCACCATCCGACGAAGGGCGTGTTACAGCATTCGAAAGACAATGTGAACTTCATTTCAACCAGACACTCCCAAGAAGTGATGAAGGACGATGCGTGCTAAAACTTCCATTCAAGGAAGAACCTAGCCTTTTGGGAGAATCAAGAGATGTCGCCTTCCAGTGATTTATATCACTTGAACGCAGACTTACTAAATCAATAGAACTTAAAACAAAATACATTGAGTTCATGCAAGAATACCAACAGCTTGGGCACATGGAGCCATACTGCTTCTTGCCACATCATTATGTACCAAAAGCTGATAGCAGCACAACAAAACTCAGGGTAGCCTTTGACGGATCAGCAAAAACGTCATCTAATATCGACGTCTTATCAACGTATCCCACTATCCAAGATGATGTGTTCTCAGTTCTTATAAGATTCCGTATGCCGAGGTATGTGTTCACTGCAGATTGAAAAGATGTATCGACAAATACTGAGACACGATGAAGACACAAAATACCACCCATATTGTGGAGAACCAGCCCCAATGACGCATTTAAGCTTAAGACAGGCAGATACGGAACAACCTTTGCGCCATATCGCGCTATAGGATGTCTTCAGCGATTAGCAGAAGATCATCAGAACCGATTCCCATTTGCGTTAACAGCAATCCAAAGGAATTTCTACGTGATGATAGGATCCGATAGTTTAAGTGAATCTGCCGGCTACAAAAGTGGTGTGCCAACCATCAATCACTCGTCCAGAACATACCAATCAGCGATCGCAAAACCGAATTCGATTTCAATTCCAGCATCGAAGAACATGTCAAAACAGTTGGAATTCCTTGGCATCCAAAATCTGACGACCTCTGCATCAAATCATCACGGGTCGGAAAATATCGAATACCATAACGAACGGCTTACTCAGATATTGCACATCTTTTTGATCCCCTAGGAGTTATGGCCTCAATCGTTGTTATCGAAACTTAATTACGATTGAGATGCAGCACAAGAAATGCAAACTGCGTTGGTAAAATATCGGTCCCTGGATAGTTAAAGGTCCCGTCTTTGAAACTGAGCGGTCTTACGAGTATAACAGAAGAAGCTTCCCAACTCGATAACATGATTTAGAATTGAGTTGATGGTGTTGCAATGACGACCTTATAAACTATCCTCCAAGTTCTTCAATTCAATTTCACGTTCTTTGTTCGCAGCCCACATCAGTAGCGCACCACATGGCCAATATTTTTCCAAAAGACTTCCTCCTCTATCGCAACTTTCTGACGTCTCATTCTTCTATCGCAAACATTACATCCTAGCCAGCACTCATACGCCTTGGGTTGCCTTATCTACCCGAAAATATATGACTGTCCTCCATCAAATTAAATAACAGTCACGACTAAGTAATGACTGCCACATTATTATGCATCAGTTTAAGTAACACAATCGTCTATCATACAGAACCTTGGCATCCAGAAAAGCGAATCCTTCCAGCAAACTTTCCTCTCTACCAAAATTCTTTCGCTTTCTCATGCCAACAAATAAAAATGAAAGGCGAAAAACATGTTTTTGAAAAATTGCGCAATTTTTTCCAGGCGACAGCGCAAAGTACCACCGAAGCGGAACTGAACAACAAAATCCCCACATCGACGCTGGAGGAGACCACCTCGAATGACTTCCTTCAGAAAGGTAAAGTGCAACTATAGAGTACCTCGAATGGCTGTGCCCGTATCTATGGATGTGTGCACTGCAATTCCCTTTCCGCCTAATAAACAGACATCTTGTAAAAACACATAAATTCTCAAAAAATCGGACGTACAACAGCAAAAAAGACACCGTAACACGGTTACAGTGAAACTACGAAACCATGAAACGGTGAAACGGTGAAACGATGAAACAAGTCCCGGAAAAACATGAAAAACGAATGAAACAATATTTTCGACCCGAAAATCCACACAGGATATCGCAACAAGGAAAGAGTTCTTCTTCCCCGTTAAACCTGGAAAAATTTGACAATTTTTGGCTGCTGCTCTTCTGAATCTTTGACTCCTTTTCGTATCCATACTCATGCCACTGCTCCGATGTAATCGCAAATCAAAGTTGTAAAAAGGAGAACAAAAAAAAAAAAACTTTGAACAGGTTAAGCCGGTGAAATGGAACAACACAACCCCCCATTCCCAGGACAGTCTCCCAGTGGATGAGCATGTCCTTTTTGGCGCGACCCAACTTTAAATAGGCAAACAACTTCGCTTGTACGAGTATCTACAAGGAAGTCAAGCAAAAAGTGCAACCGGTTCCCGATTATTCGTCATCGAAGTGGAAAGGATCTCTTCCCCGTTTACCAAAGCCACTGAGGAAAACAAAAATATACACAAATTCCTATCCATTGTTCCTGGATCATGAACGAATTTTGAAGCGTTTTCTCTCCCCCCTCCCATCAATCCTTGGAAGATGGACTGAGACGGAGTCACAACTACAGACCGGGATGTTGGTGCACTTATTCAAAAGTTTCTCTCCCATTCATTTCGGTTTTCAATTGAATAAACAGTCCTCGAGGAGGAATACCATCTCGCCATCATTTATCATCTTCGTCTTCATGATTCTTTCCACTGTGGGGTTTTTTTAAGAAAGGGAACTGAAGGATAAAAAGGCCTTCTTAGTCGAATCCTTTAAGAAAAGGAAAAAGAAGAACAAAAAAAAAATAAATAAATAGAAACATGTAACCGAGGAAGGCAGCCTTTTGGTTTTGTTGGTTCTCCTTTTGTTGTCGAGTCTCTTCCTGGCTTTCAAATTTATGTCAAGAAGATTTCAATTTCTCGCATTGAATAGACGAGGTAGGGTAGAACAAACCTCCTAAAGGACGGCGCGGCGACGACGGGGAGTTGTAAGAGCTTATAATCCTTGAATCCTTGAATTGGGCTCTGTTGTACGTACGATTTACTTACAGAGTGTCTACATTGTTCGTTTCCTAAACTAAAAGTTGTCTTCATTTCAATGGCACATCCTTGCAGTAGAATTTATCCATACGACTTAAACATGTTACATACCTACATACGACTATATATGTTATATACTCGTAGACTCGCAGACTATTCAAAGTCTCTTCCTCTTGGAATGCAATTTCGTCAGTGTTGTCTCTTGATTTGTGGAATGAAAGGGTGGTACGTGATAGAGTAGAGGAATAAGGATATACCGGATGCCAATTTGGCAAAAGACATGCCAATTGTGTGACAGCCCCTCTGGAGTTTAGAGTTGCAGTTGAATTGTCCTCCACCTCTCATCACTGTTTCACTGCTTGCCTCACTGCTGTCAGCACCATTATCATCGAGTAAATGGAATTCCATTTCAAATGAAAATAAAGCTCCAACGGTTTTGTTCTCCTGTTTCTGAGAACTTTCCAGCTCTCGAATGTCTACTAAACGTCTACGACTAGGACAAGCGAGCATTGCTACAGAATGTCTTTAGGGGCTCACATACTACATATATATGTTAGTCTATGTATACGATGAGCGAAATTGAAAAGGACTTATGGTAGAGAGTCATCCCATCCCTTTTATGCAGGACATCAGCATTAGCAGTTTGTGGAATTGTTTTTTTCTTTATTTAATTTGTCCCAACGATTGCTGAAAGATGAAGGAATGATTACATTCCTAGCAAATGTTGTTCTACTGAAAGGATAGTGTTTTTGTTGCGGAGTAATGTTGCAATTAGATTCAAAGGGCAAAAGGAATGCAATTGGTTAAATCAAGTAAACGGAAGGATTCAAAAAAGAACAGAAAATCATCGCTAAGTTTGTTTAAACGTAATAAAAGGATTGAGTTTGCAATGGGATTTGACTGAATTAAGTGGAATACCGGAAATGTTTCATGCAGCTCTGTGTCCTTCAGCGGGTTGATAGATCTTTTCCGAATAATATACCAAAAGATTGGAGATTACATTGTATTTCACGATACAATGCCAAGAGCTTTTTATAAGGAATTGCATCAGAGTCTCGTACGTAGAATTCAATAAACAGAGTTCTTAGTTTGTTAAAGGATATCAAGAACTTGTGTTTGTTCTTGTTCTATTAGCTCGCTGCTGACTAAAATGAAGGCACTCCGGGCGTTATCATAGATTACTACTCTAGGTTCGTCTATATCGTCCTAATACTGGGATTGAGCTGCACATATCCTGTCATCAAAAAAATAACAACGAGGGCCAAGAAACGCTGCAGAAGAAAGTCCTGAGATTTCGACTTTCCAACATCAGTCCTATAAACGAACATACCCCCGACAACCAAATAACGCTTTTACGAACTCCTGGACAGAAGAAAAAAATATGAACAATGCTCTAGGTATGAACCTAAAATTGTCCCGGACGATTTTAACGCAAAGCTAAGAAGCACGCTTTTGGTGGTAGATACTGTCTGCAAGTATAAAGGATACTACACGCTCAACCGACTGATATTAGATTTCGTGGTGGGAAGATTTTATTTTTCCGTCGAAACAGAACACTCAGACAAACAACAAGTCCATTCTACTCCTTGTATGCTCCTTTTAATTGAATTGCTCAGTCTTTCGTACAAAGATGGTCAATCGCATTAGCGCTAAAGTGTTTACATCATTACATCAGCCCAAGCTGTTGCACCCTAATGCCAGCATAAACCAGACATCCAAGAAGAAGAAAGTCTTGCGCTGTGTCGTCATCACTTTCACAGTACGCATCGAAGCAGTTGCAGTCATTTATGCCTTCAGCATATGCGTTCTCCGTGCCTCCACCACTCCAAAAAGACCTCGGTCGCACTCATTCAGCGATTACCCAACGACGCAGAAGAGATCATTTTGATCCAGGAACCGTGGATTGTAGAAGACATAGTTCCTGGACTTCGGATGTTCCGATCTGTACAAGAGACAAAGGTAAGATCAGAACTTGTATATTAGTGAAACGTAGCCTTAGTGTACTCGTATCCCTAACCTCAGCCACCCCGACATAACCATTGCAATACTGGAGGCCGCCAAAGGGTCCTATTGGTTGGCATCGGCATATCTTGTTCACGACTATGTGGGCCCTCTCCCTTGTGACAACCTAGAAAAGGTGGTCTTGAAAGCTGGAAGGCAGAGAAATGGCCTCATCATCGAGCTGGATAGTATCTGAGCACTCTTTTTCAGATCACAGATACATCCAATTCAGATGCTCCTCCCTGACAGCACTCGCATTACGGAATTATTGGAAACCGGTTTGACCAAAATACAGAGCCCAACGAGCGCACAAGAGATTTTGTGTACCCTTAAGATGTTTGCACATAGCGTTGGCGAGGGGAAGTTAGGGAAAAACGAGAGATACTGATGTGCGTTGGTTTTGAATGTTTGCAAGTTATAGTGACTAGGGAATGCTAAGCGGGGCATTCCATAAGCAAGTTATACGATATTTCATAGTACGTCTGAAAGTGGGCTTGAGGGTATATTGGTGAGCATTCATAGCGAGACGGGTGTTACGGTTAAAAGTTAAAAGGGGTGGAATGCTACTGGCAATTTCGGTGGAGAACTGATGGTGGAAATAGCGATAAAACAAAGTGAGACACGAGACATTACGTCTATGTTCGAGGGTGTTGAATGAATGTGTGATATTGTCATCACCTATGAGTTTTACCTCAAGGTTTTAGATCCTATCTAGCAAGTGTAAAGAGATTTTAGGAGCATCTGACCAGATGTGAGCATTGTACTCAAATTTTGGGCGTATAAACGCCTTATATATTGGGGCCAGATCAGAGGGTGTGAAATATTTCTTACAATATGTGGCATTAAATTCTACTCTATTGAATTGGTTATGCTGTTCTACAGCCGAAGAGCGGATTACTCACAATGGAACAAAAACAGCGTCGTGAGGATGTTTCAATCGAGTGTTTGACGAAGTTTCAGACCAATAAAGCCGAGTTTTTGCGTCGATTCATAACCATGGATGGAAAGAGAGGTACCGGTGAACGTTGGTTTTAAATGTTTGAAGGTTATAATGGCTAGGAAATAAAGTGCTAGGCAGGGCATTCTGTAAGCGAGTTGTACAGCTTAGGAACGAATCACGATATTTTAGAGTAAGTCTGAAAGTGGGCTTGAGGTTATACTGATGAGCATTCATAGTGAGACGGGTGATATGGTTAAAAGTTTGAAGGGGCGGAATGGTGCTGGCGATTTCTATGAAGCACTGATGGGGAAAATAGCTATAAAACAGAGTAAGACACGAGATATTACGTCGGTGTTCGAGGGTGTCCATTTGAGTGATATTAGTATCATCTATGAGTTTTATCGCACAGATTTGAATCCTATCTAGCAGATGTTGTAGGGGCACCTGACTCCAATTGTACTCCAATTTTAGGCGGATAGATGCCTTATATATTGTGGCCAGATCAGAAGGGGAAAAGTATTTCTTACATCGCTTGAGAAAGCCTAGACATTTCGTAGCATTTTTGACGATACCGAATATGTGGTCATTCCAACGTAGGTTGTCATTGACACACATACCGAGAATGGAAAGTTTTACGGTTTCGACGATGCAAGTGTCATTCATGGATAATGGCTGGGTGTTTAAATTTCGCTTTAACGACAGCAGACAGCAGACAGCATTGTGTTTTGAAAGCATCAAATTTTACTCTGTTAGTGGTTCCCCAATTAGTCATGCTGTTAAGTCGGGTACTTCTGGAACTACACTCGTAATTATTATGCTGTGAGATTGCGTAGTGAGATCCCAGTAGGTTTTCGCCTGCGTAGTGGAAAAAAAACTCCCTTAAAACGAATCACGCAGGGAGAAAAAATTTTTTGTTCAACCGTTTGGGAAGACGGAAGATAGCGGCGTTGTAGTTTTAACTGCCACTCATTTAACCTTGATCAGTAAATTTTTGATAGCGCTCAATTCTTTGGGCCATACGAGATTCCGATCAATAAATTGCTGTACAGTATTGTTCGAAACCTAAGCAAATTTTAATCTTTATTTGTGATTATCTACGGGACATAGACTTAATTAGGTTTTGTATTGTGGACGTTGGTATGGATTTCCATTCCGTTTTCAAACAGGTCATGAGCTCATCCTTATTTTCGAAGCGTTGATTCCCAACTCTGCGCGTTAAGATGCCAAACAGATTTTCAATAGAACTTGAATCCCATTGGTCGACAGCCATTCTTTGACCAGCTTCGATGAATGCTTCGGGTCATTGTCATGCTGAAACACCCATCGAAGTGGCATATTCCATTCGGCGTATGGTAGCATTTGATCTTGCAAGATGTCACGGTAGACAAATCGAGCCATTATAGTGTTTATTTGGCAAAAAGGTCCAACTCCATTCGCAGAGAAGCAAGTCCACGCCATTACATTCCCCTCTCCATGCTTAACTGTGCCTTTGCAATAGCGGGGATTCAACTTTTGACCCTTTCTTCTCCGAACGTGACAGATGCCATCAGAGTTGAACAGGTTGAACTTTGATTCATCACTAAAAAGAACCGTCTTCCACTTGTCTACGGACCAATTTATAAGCGCTTTTGCAAAATCTAATCTGAAAGTGTTTTAAAATTTTAGCATTCGAGACAAGAAACTAAAGTTCTTTTAGGTATACCTTTTTTTTTAAATGTTTCTTTGTTAATAAAGGCTTATTAGATGGCGAATAACTTTTTAAGCCGTTTTCATTCGCAATGTCTCTCGATGATGTAAAAGGGTTCTTTGTGATCAAACGGAGAATTTTTTCTATTGATCCGACGTGTTGTTTTGCGAGGACGTCCAAGGAAATTCTCGGTTGTTCCAATTGTTCTATATTTCTTAATAAGCCGTGAAAAAATATATTTGTTGATATTGAACTTTTTAGCTATTGATATTTGTGATTCTCCGTTTTCATAACACTTAAGTATTTTATTTTTAATTGTTTGTTCATACTGTGTACGCGCCATAATTAATTAATAAATCAATCGAAAAAACGGCTGTGAACTCGAATCTCTTTACACAACAAATGCTCTCAACTAATTTAAACAAAAGGCGTTGCATGCAAAATGCAAAAAAAGTTGCAAAAAAATTACAGTAAGGTACCGTTTTTCGCTGAACAGTTGTGTTTACGTAGAAGTTGCTTAGGTTTCGAACAGCTGCATTTTGAGAGGAGTTTGCATTTATTTATTTTTTTTCTTTGAATGAATTGATTTTTTATTTCTGTTTTTTCTAAACTTATCTAAGTACTAACTGTTATAAATTAAAATTATCTTAGTTGTAAAAATAATAACGAATACATAAATATTCGACTTCGAATAATTTGGAAGAAAAAGTTGCTTAGGTTTCGAACAATACTGTAGGTGACTTTTGACTTGTTTTTTTTTTTTATCTTTTTTAAGGTTTCGCAATTCCTTTTCAAAAAGATTACGTGACGCCTACAGGCACAGTTGTGTATTTTTTTTTGGATTTGCTACTGCCATAGATTCTTTTCTTTTAGCTATAAACCGATCCCTAGCCGAGCAGCCGGAAGTGGCAGCACTTAACTCGCTGCCTGTTGCAAATTTCTCTTGGGTTTTCTTTCTTGACATCGCAGTCCGCCACTATTGATCACCCGTTTTGGTTAAAATCGTTTACCTAGCCCCTTGGATCTAATAGTTTTTTCTAGTCCTTCTTCAGTTCTGCTTTTCGATCAACTTGCTTTTGTTGTTTCTGGCCTCGACATATTATCCAGTACCTATGACGTAAGTTTATCCAAAACTGTTTTTGATGACACATTCTCGTATAAAGGTTTTGATGCGATAGGCTTAAATGCACTCCAAATTGTAACTAGATTAGCACCTTGGGAACAATGTCGGTCATACTCCAAAGCAAGACTATTTCAATCCAATTTAATGCAACTGTTCGAACGATGTGTTCCAACGAAAACGGTTAAAATCCTCAAGAGAACATGTTCTTGGTATACGGTTGAAGTGGTCAATTCTATAAAAATTAGGAACAAATTGGTCTGAGTACAAAGTGCCATGTAACCACTCAAGTTATATTGTACGTACTTCTAAGAAGAGGTATTACACCTCCAAATTAAATACCTCCCTTCCCCCAAAGAAACTCTAGAGTAAATTACCTAAAATCGCTATCTGCAGCAGCAACGCCACATCTAATTGCGAAATTGACCCTGATGGGCTAAATCACTTTTTTTCTGGGTGATGAGGCTAATGATTGCAATTTTGACTTCAATTGGACTGTGGATAGGTATTCTATAGCCCGTCCGGAGGATTTCGAAGTAGCAACAGAAAATGATATTGTCCAATGCATAACAGCTCTTGAATCCAATTCCATTGGTGAGGATAATAATTCAATACCCTTTCTCAAGGTCATTCAACCTCAAATTGCTTCTCATCTCACCCATGCTATTAACTGGTGCATAACAACATCAACTTTCCTGCATATGTAGTCCATCTTCTCCTGCTGACTTTAGACCGATTAGCATTATTAAAGGTCCATTTAACGTTCAATAAATTGCTAAGTGATCAGCAATCTAGTTTCAGTTATTCAACAGCAATGGTCAACCTAGTAGAGGAAATCAGGCAGGATATCGACAAGGGTAATGTTTCTGTTCTTTGTCTGCTTGATTGGAAACTTAGAAATAATTTTAGATTCAGTGAAAGAGCAGTGAAATTGGTAGATCTCTGTTGAAGATACAAAGAGCGATTTATGGTGAACGCTCTTCATCTCAAATGAAACAAGGTGTTCCGCAGGGCTTAATTCTGAGACCCTGACTATTTTGTATGTTTGTAAATAACCTTCTATCCGGGTGTAAACTTGTTTTTGTCCGGCTATATGCAGACTATGTCTAACTGCACCTGACAAAACCCCACGGTAACCTTGATGAGCTCGCTCTTCTTATACATGAAGAGCTGGAACATGTATATACTTAGTCAGTTGTAAACGGATTACAACTAAATCCAACAAAGTCCCAGGTGATTCTTCTGATATCGTTGAAAAATTTGACCTGAATGTGTTGGCTGTGTTGGCTGCACAACAAATCGTAGTTTATCTGGTTACAACCACACTAAGCCTGTCGTTGGTCGCATTTGTCTGCGTAATCTCTGGGTGCGTATTTCACTCAAAGGAAACACGGGGAAACCTTGTAATAACCTCTAATAACTTATCTTGAGGTTGTTTAGAGTAACCTTGACGCGTTATTTCCGCGTAAATTGCAAGTTGCATTCAATGATGCAGTGCGCTACATTTACGGAATTCGAACAGATGAACATACGTTAGGAGGCCACTTGGATATACCCTGCACGGATATATCAATTGTATAACCTGTAAACAAAAAGGCATTGCAAGAGAAGCACTTCTGCGTGAACCTGTCATTTCACATACTCGACCACTTCCTTTGATTTTTAGAGACTCTAAGGGTACGTCTGTCAATCTTCTGGAACTAAAACGTCACGAAAAGTGAAACGGAGAAGAAATCACCCTAAATGATTTGTTTTGGGATATTTGAATCAAGTCGGAATAAAAAAAGTAACAATACCCTAACTTAGTCATCCTTGTGGTGACCGTTTGTTCAAATTGGGAAAGCTTATGTGTTGCGACAACTTATAAGATTCTAAGTGAAATAAAAAGTAAACAAAAATTTGTCTACTCTTCCTATCTCAGCTATAGGATCATTATTTTCAAACGAGTCACGAAAATTGAAACGCAAGCAAAACACCACTGACTTCAAGGTGCATTACATAAAGAACACTTTTTTCTGCTCACTTTCCGCGTTACACCAAATATGTAGGTCAATCGTCTTTTGAGACGCTTGTAGGAGGAATAAATTTCCAAAGAGTTAGAGCGTAACAAAAGGTGAAACAGATAATTCTGTTTATTACTAAGGTATCACAACTTTTCTCTTTGACTGTTTTTGACGGTCTCCGTTACAGGCGACTGACTGACAATCAAATCATTTGTTCCATCTTAATCAAAGGATAAGCACACTCTTTCGAGTTGAAACCATTTTTCTTCTTTTTTATTGTCGTTGTTTAGAAATTACGAAATCATTAATCTTCAACCCCAGCCCTTACACAGAAACCTCTACTGATTCACCTCGTTTTGTGAGTTAACAAGTAACCACTCAGGATACTCAATTGCGTTTCATTAAAAACCCGGGAACCCTTTTTGTTTCGAACAATTCCCAGCATGTTCTCCTTTTTATTATTCAACTATTTCACAGGATTCCACTATGTACAACAGTTCCTTGTGCTCTCTTGCAATCTCATTTAATTCACGTGCAACCTACATGTACGAGTACTTGTACCCCCGACACCGTATCATGTGCTGTCTCCTGTAAAGAGCATTTCATTTCCTGTTTATCTAAGAAAATTGAAAATTCTTGCCATATCCTCATTGCGCTGTCTTCTACTTAACACACAAGAACTGTTCAATTTTCAAAATGACTATGTTTTCACTTCCTTTTTCCGCCAAATGGGGGAGACAACTAGCATCTATCCTCCACTCTATATCCTGTTTGGTTTAGTTTTTCTTCTCTTTTTTACATGTTCCTTTACAAACATAAAAATGCAATTTAATTATCCTAACAAGTTCCTAAATCACTTGGCCGTTGTTTTTTGTTTTTTTTTTTTGCTCCTTTTACTCCCACTGTACACTCACAGTTAGTCGCAGCAGAAGAACTCACAGATACTTGTTGTAGATAGCGAAAAACAGAAAACAAGTGCGAGGATCTATGCTTACGCAAAAGAAATATAAAAGATAAATGGAATGGATAAAAATAAAAAAAAAAAAAAAAAAAAAAAAAACAGAAAGCAAGTGGAAGCAAACTAAAAATGTCCTCCCATCGTCCTATCAAGTAAGACAAAATGAGGTAGATTATCTTGTCTTACACTGCGAATATAAATTATGAGATAGAGAGGCGCTACTAACGGATGAGATGTTGGTAGGAGGCAGGAGGCAGGAGGCACTCGTCTTCTCTCGCATCCTGGACAAAAGGATATACTCGTTCACTACAACTCAGCAAGCAAGCGAGCATTGAAATAAGCAAAAAAAAAAAAACAAAAAAAATAAAAATCAGGACGTGCTTTATTCTAGTGAGATCTTGAAAAAGGAAACAGTACAAGGCTCATGCAAAAAGAAAATAACGGACAAACAGCAAAGGAAGAGAGGAAGGAGCAGAAAGAAAGTAAAGGACAAAGTATTTTTCTTTTCTCCACCCAACGATACTGGTCGTATCCACCCGGTACTACTGCTGGCTTTCGTGTCCCATTTTGTTGACGTTCTAGGGAAATATGAAAACTTTGCTAGTGCTATTGCTAGCACTAGTCGTATTGCGCGTCTCTTGTTGAATTGTCTTCATTGTGTTCGGTCGCTCCGAATGGTTTCGTGTGTATCCTTTATTGTGCGTCGATGTTGTTTTTCCCATTCAATTTGGAATTTCATGCGAAAATAATTTTCTGTAATTTTTTTTGCATTTTTATTTTTTTGTTGTTTGTATCCTCCTCTTTCCTTTTTATTGTCCGATTTTGCTTTAAAAGGATTTAGGAATAGTGTTGCCATTTGCACTACGACTGGGGTATTTTTGGTAGAAAATAGGATGACAAGCGGGTGGATGGGAAAAATCGCATCGTGGTGCCTGCTGGATACCTATCTAATCGTGAGCCAACTACAAGCGTATGCTGAGTCTGACTGTATGTGTGACACTGAACACTCGGAACAGCACAAGCTCAGCCGGTTTAACTTCAGCATTTGCCACAAAAGGCACCTCTTGTTGACCTGATGGACAAGAGCCTTCAGACAAGACCTCCTCAACGGCAGTGCTCGCATATCAGAAATTTGATACTTGCATCAGAGCATCCAATCCCATGCCTCAGCCGTTAAAACCAAGTAACTGCCCCTCCAAGTTGGGGGTTTATGGTCGGGCTAACTGGTCTTTTCTTCGAAACAAAAACACCCGCAGGAAGGTGTGTTGAGATCTTCGCTGCGGAAAATAACTTGTAAATGAGCCCACACGAATACCAGACGTTGACAGTCATACCGCCAACACCCTAGACTTGATTTTAACTTCTCACCCTGATAAGTACACCGTTGATGTCCTCTCCCCTCTAGGCTCGTCGGACCATTGTGTCATATCAGCTAATTTCTCGTACACCGAGCACACAGTTAGAGAAAAGATTCCTAAAAGAACCGTATGGCAATACGAGAAAGCCAACTGGAGCAGTCTTAACAGCTTTTAACTGGTCGTTATATTTCCTCGATAACGACGTGGATGCGGCTGCTGATTTGATCACAGACAACATTCTCTTTGGAATGAGAAACTTTATCCCTCATCGGATGAAGACCATCAGACCAAAAGAAAACGCATGGTACGACTCGAGCTGTAAAGCGGCTGTCAGGGTTAGAAAAATGTTTTTTCTGTACTTCAAGACCGGCCCAAAAAAGGAAAATCGAATAAAGTTTAAACGAGCCAGTAATAATTGCAACGTCTTTCTCAAACGTGCGAAATTTCAATACGCCCAAAAGTTGAGGCAAGAAATACTATATAATGTCACTTGAGTGCGGTGAATCTTCAATAGGACAAATGCACTTCTGCACTCGTGTAGTAGCAAGAGTACTTAAAGATCTTAACATGCATAAATCCGCAGGTCCAGATGGCATATCTCCTCTTCTTCTGAAGAGGTGTTCTTCCTCGCTGGCAAAACCACTGCGAAAGCTTTTTCATCAATCCTACTCTTTAGGACTCTTTCCGAGCAGATGGAAAACAGCATTTGTCCATCTCGTCCCTAAAAAAGGCGAATCTTCTTCTCTCTCCTCCTACAGATCCATTGCACTTACGTCCCTTCTTTCCAAGGTCATGGAAACGCTGATAAACCGGCAGCTAATGAAGTATCTCGAAACACGAAAACTTCTGAATGACAGGTCTACTGGTGATTTGATGGCATGTCTCACCGAAAAGTGGAACCAAAGTCTACACCAATCTGTCGAAAGCAAGTTAGTTGCACTCGATATTTCTAGGGCATTTGACAGAAAATGCGTGCATTTGGGATCGACGACTCTCTTCTTCAATGGATTAGAAACTACCTTTCGGAACGTTAAATTCAAGTTGTCTTGGATGGTTTCAAGTTTGATATTCACAAAATAAATGCTGGTGTGCCCCAGGGCTCCGTTCTGTCTCCGACACTCCTTATAATTTTCATCAACGATCTCTTGTCTGCCACTTCTAATCCAATATATGTATTCCATTGCTGACGACAGTACTCTCTGCTGTTCATATTCGTTCCCGGACTCACGTCCCTGCTCTTCGGCTGTAGAACGGGAACGGCAGCGTATATTAAGCTCACTAAATTCCGATATCAACAGAATAACCAATTGCGGAACTATCAACAGAGTGGAACTGGATGCTTTCGAAACTCAATGCTGAATTTAAACACCCAGCCATTATCCATGAATGGCACTTGCATCGTTGAAACCGATAAACTTTCCATTCTCGGTATGTGTGTCAACGAAAACTTACTTTGGCTGACCACGTATTCGATGTCGCCAAAAATGCTACGAAATGTCTAGGCTTTCTCAAGCGATGTAAGAAATACTTTTCCCCTTCTGATCCGGCCTCAATATATAAGGCATTCATCCGCCCAAAATTTGAGTACAATGCCCACTTCTGGTGAGGTGCGCCGAAAACATCTCTGCATCTACTAGACCGGTTTCAAAGCCGTGCGATAAAACTCATAGCTGATACCAATATCAGTCAGGCAATGGACACCCTCGAACACCGACGAAATGTCTCGTGTCTCACTTTATTTTATCGCTATTTCCACCACCAATGCTCCATAGAAATCGCCAATAGCATTCCGTCCCTTCAAACCTTTAACCGTAACACACGTCTCACTGTAAATGCTTCCTAAGTTCGTTCCTAAGTCGAAGAACTGGCTTGTGGAATGCCCTGCCGAGGGAATAGAGACCTTGTCATTATAACATTCAGACATATAAAACCAACGTACATCGGTACCTATCCTTCTTTCCTACCTAAATTTCCGTTGCCCGCGCTGTGTGCAAACATTTTAAGGGTACTTAAATCGCTTGAGCGAGCGCTAGTTTAAAACAAAAAAAAAACAAAAAGCTTCGGACATGGATGACCTTACAATCGACGACCCCATTAAATGAAGCAATGCCACCGATCTTCTGATCTGCAATTGGAATGTTCGGGCCCTTAACAAGCACATATTACTGTCATCCATAAACTGCGACATCTGCTATGGTGACAGCTATAGGCAACAGTCATACGCTGCAGACTTAGGCAATAAGTCTTGAGCTTATTCGTCAACATACGCCTAATATGCGCAAAAGACCCCACGCAAGACGCAAACGACGTCATCAAAGAATGTTTTTACGAGCTCCTAGACAACACATATAAACAAGGTCCGAAGTGAGATGTTAATATCGTACTATGGGACCAGTGGCAGCACTGCCAAAGCGACATCAGATATGCCGCAAATGCTGTGCTAGGTTTCACTAGACACTAGATTTCAGCAAGAAATCCCTGTTTTAATGAAGAATGCCGGCAAGCATATCCAGCTAAACAAGAACATACAAAACAGCCCTACAACGAAGGACGATACCCGCTCGAGAGCTCTACGAGCAAAAGTGGCGGGTTCTTCCCATCGGTTTCTTCGGCAAAAGAAAAAAAGCGCGAGAAGCGCCAGATCGAAGATATTGAGAGTTTGTACTTCAGGAATAACGTACGGAAATTCTACTAACAGGTGAAGAGAGCGTATTGAGGTAACAAGACTCATACAGAAACCCGCAGAGATGAAGAAAGAAACCTTGCAGAAGGGTCATAGATTGAGAATACTCGCTGCTCCGTCCAAGTCGGTAACGATTTAACCGAGACTTTCGATGTCAAAAAAGGTTTAAGAGAAAGTGACCCGCTGTCATGAGACTTTCAAGAGTCCGTGCAATTACTAGCGTACGTCGAAAAAAACCAGTGCGTTCGCTAGCGGTAAATGAATTCAAACCCGAGCATATGCGTATGCTCTCAGAAGGGAAACACGACATCGACGGGTTGGACAGAACACCACTGTCGAGCTACATATAACTTTGAGGTAGTAATGGATTTTGTGTACCTTGCCTAAGAAGGCAAATAAGTAGTAAGACTCTATCTCGAAGAACTAAACGGACTCTATATGCGACCCCGTTAATCCCAGACCTACCTTACAGCGCTGCCGTAAGCGGCTGAAGATATCCTTCATTCTTCGGAAAACTCGATCCTGCTTGCGTTTACGGGATTTGAGGGAGAAGATTCAACTACTAACCATGACAGTTGCTTGAGATGGCTAAGTGGCTAAGACATTGAAATGGATATTCAAACGTCCGTCTGGTCAAAGCCTTTAGCTTATCATGACTTCGTTTTAACTTTCGGGGGTGGTCTTGCGAATGCCTTTATCCTCTCGGGAACTTCATCTGTTCTCGACAATGACAACATAGAACTGTTCTTTTTCAAAGTTTTCAGCACACAGTTGTTATGAAACCTGAATCTTTGAGGTCATTCCTGAAAAGCTAGTAAACTAGGCGAGTACGAATGGGCAATTCACGTAGATGCGCTAAGCCGCCAACCAGTCGAAGAGGCATCCACTTTCATCCTGAACGCAAGCAGGATCCGGGTCTGCGTGACATCATAACTGTGCTACAAATGAGTACCTTCTCAGAGGAAACCGGCTCTTTTGGCGAATCGGAAAGGACATAAGGTGGAAAATCCTCAGAATATGCCATGACGACTGTGGGCACTTTACAGAGGACATTACACAGCAGCGGCGGATACAAAATACCTACAGGTTCCCTAAAATGAGAAGTCGTGTGTAGAATGCGCATACTCTAAGCGCAATGGGGGAGCCGCTGACAAATATCTTCCATTTCCATTCAACGCGGTGCACCTTAACCACCTGGGACCCTCTGTGGTGGGAAAAGAAGGTACACACTACGTACCAGCTCTTGTGTATAACTTCACTAAATACGCCGTGCTTAAGGCAGGAAAAAACAACTTCCCTAGGCGAGTCTTGAATGCGTTAACTGGATATTTTGAAGCCCTAGAGCGAATAATAAGCGATGTGCTAGACATGAAACACATCAAGAAAGCAATCCAGATCCAATGGACAGGTTGAAAGCATTGAAATGAGACCACTTCAGTGGTAAGGAGTGGGCCAGTCGACTAAAATTACTTCAATGGAGTCTCAAAACTTCAAGGAGCCCAACGACAAAGGCTACACTACATGACCTCCTTTTTTCATATACGCCCAGGAGCATAGTAGAGAATCGATTGCGCTCGAAGACATTGGACCGATGGAAATGTCGGAGTGAAGAAGCGAGACACTCCGGAACATCGTAAAGGATCAGGTGTATCAGAGGAGAAGATATGACGAAAGGCATAGAAGACCAATGAACTAAATGGTAAATGATCTCATACTTATCAAAAAAGAGTCTGTGAGAACAGGTGAATCCCAAGAGTTGGAGCCTGGGACCGTACATCATAACGAAGCAGCTGCGAAATGATAGGTATGTTGTTGAAGATCTGCCTGGGATGCAGCCCACTCAAAGAAGATTTACCGTGACCATGAGCGCAGACAAGATAAAAAGATGGTGTGACTCGTTAAGTGATGAATTCACCTTTGAAGAAGAAAATGGCAATGCACTATCCGAAGAGGGAGAGCGACAAGAAGACGCGTCTGACTCGTCCGTCAGCCTATACCAGGGTTTCGCTATGAATGTCAGTCAAGCAAAGACGTTACTCTTCAGCGGTTGCTGACAGCTGGTCTTGACATTTTTGTAACACAATTGGATACATGCTATCCATGCTAGGAAACTTGAAGCCATCAAAGGAAGCAAGAGTGTGTTTGATGGTCTCATACGTCACCACAACCGATGACAGATACCAGATACGGTAAGTTGTGTTCCTCAGCTTCGTTGATTGAACCTGATTATGTCCTAGCTCAGATGAGGTTACCTGAGAAGTGGGTCTCAAGCATGAGACACAAAGGGACTGTGGAGAATACGATTATATGAGAACAAGCGTCCTCACTTTACCTTCACACCAATTTGGGCTCAAGAACATAAAAAAGTACTTGTTATGAAGCGACCAATGGCCAAAGATAGGGACGGATTCACTGGTGACGACCCTGCAAAACGAATAAAGGACAACGACTATCGGATCTGCACGTGGAATGTTCGGACCTTGAACAATTAGCGGAGGCCCTAGATTGCTACTAAGCAGATATCACCGCCATCCGAGATGTGCAGTGGGATGAGCAGGGCAAAAAAAAATAAAAAACTGTGATGTTTACTACGGTCATTGCTACAGCTGAGAACGTAAGCAGGGTCTATTTGGATGAGAATTTGTTATAAGCGGCAAACTTAGGCAAGAAGTCTTGAGCTTTCGACACGTGAGCGAACGCCTTATAACAATCCGTATCAAAGGTAGATTCGCTAACATCAGCCTTATATCCGCTCACGCCCCAACAGCGGAAAAAGACGATGCTGCCAAAGAAAGTTACAACGAGCTCCTCGACAAAACCTTCGAGCAATGCCCGATGTATGACGTTAAACACGTCCCGACATTAGTGCCAAAATTGGAAAGGAGAACATCTTTAATAGCACAATCGGAAGACATAGCCTATACGACACTACGTCTGGAAACAGACTTAAGCTAATCGATATCGCTGCGGGACGTAACGTTACCATAGCAAGCACACGGTTTCCTCACCTCAATATTCACAAGGGAACATGGCAGACACCAGAACAGCAAACTGTCAAACAGACTGATCATGTTGCGACCGACGTAATGCACTCCTCAAGTAATTTAGATGTCCGAACATTCCGAGCGGCCAACATAGACTCGGACCACTACCTAGTTGCAGCCAAGGTACGTCTACAGATATCTCTGACGCCACAACAACGGAGAAATACAATTAGGAGTTTTAACATTGAACGGTTGCAATCGCAACAAACCGCCATAATCTTTGCCGATCGCGTATCCCTCAACCTCTCGAGAAGACCTTTACAGCCAGCATCAAGTTCTGAAGATCAGTGGCTTAGATGCCGAAAAGTCATCAGAAAAGCCGCTGGGTTTCATCCGCACACTGCCACGAAAGCCCTGGTTTGATAAAAATTGCCGACAAGCACATGCAGCAAAACAACATGCCTACAAAGCGGCGCTGTACAGAAGGACGAAAGCGGCTAAGACCCGAAGGGAAACCTGTAGAGATGAACAAGGAAACCTTGTAGTAGAGTCACATTCGGTGCTGAGGATATGGAAAAACTATTTCTGCAGACTGCTAAACGGCGAAGAAGACACAAATTCCGCTGTCCGGTAGATCGAACTATTCAATATTGACGAAGCAAATCAAAAATTCCGTCCACCCGACCAAAATGAAGTGAGGCTTGCAATATCTCGGCTTACTCGCCGAACTATTTAAGGCAGCAGGAGATGACTTGGTAGAAGGGCATACACAAACTTATTTCCAAGATTTGGTCGGATAAGCGTATGCCTGATGAATGGAACCTCAGCATCCTTTGCCAGATTCACAAGAAAGCAGATCCTCTAATAGGGCTAACTATAGAGGTATCAGTCTCCAAGAGATCGCATATACGATGTTGTCTGACGTATTGTGCCAGAGCCTGAAACCATTTGTCAACCATCCGATTGGACCCTATTAGTGCGGTTTTAGGCCCGGTAAGGCCACAATTGTCCAAATATTCACACTACGGCAGATACTGGAGAAAGCTCAAGAAGATCAAATCGATACTCACCACCCTTTTATCGATTTTAAAGCCGCATATGACAGTATCCATAGAGACGAGCTGTAGATGGACCTTGTGCAGGATGACGATGGAGAATGCTCGCTGCTGCATCAAGGTCGGGAACGACCTAACCGAGACCTTTGATATCAAAAAAGGATTTAGGTAGGGCCACGCGCTGTCATGTGACTTCTTCAACATCTTACACTGAGCTGTCACTGGTGCGTTTGCGAGTATAGGAACAGAAACGGCAAAAATGGGTCTAGCAATAAGCGAGAGCACAACAAAGTATATGCTGTCAACAAGAAGGGACACTCAACATCGACGAATCGGCCCTTATGTTACAACCGACAGCTATAACTTTGAGCTAGCAAGTGACTTTGTCTACCTCAGCTCAAATCAAACGAAGAATAAAGCTTGCCAATCGCTGTTTCTTTGTGCTGAGAAGGCAACTCTCCCGAACAACCAAGGAAACTCTATATAAGACCCTGGTAATTCCAGTCTTGCTCTATGATTCCGAAGAATGGACCCTTTCTGAAGCGGATAAAGACATCCTTGGTCGTTTTGAGAGAAAAATTCTTTGTATGATCCAACGATGAACTTTACGAACTGTACAGCGACATCGACCTGAACAAAAAACTGCGCATTGGGCGTTTGAGATGGCTGGGACATGTAGAGCAAATGAACACAAGCACTCCTTCGACTCTAATCCGGAGAAACAACTCAGCAAAGGAAAGCCACGCCTTAGGTGGAACACCCAAATGGAAGGGGACCTCAACCAACTCGGAGTGCGCAATTGGGGGCAGTTAGCCAAAGGTTGAGGCCCAAGACGGCAACTATAGCTTACAAATAAATTCTAGAAGCACGAGGATAAAACCGAAAATGGAAAACACAGTCCAGAGTTTAATATTTCCTCATAAGCTGGACATAGATGTAGATCAACAGTTTGGATCTAGCATATGTCGCAATGACATTATGGGCTTTCGAAAGCGCTCATTGGAAACTCTTTCTTCTCGTCTTCATCTTCGGTGTAACAAACATTGAATTCGTCCTTCATATCGCCGTTGAAAGGTTAAACTACTTCGCATCTAACCCGAATCCCTCTCTGAAATGGCAACACTGAATTCCATTCCTCTAGGGTGGACTCGTTCCAATATGCTCATCGACTTCAAAATCGACTCGTAGTTGCTTACGATTGCTAGAAAACAAAAGCACTCATCGTCATCGACAACGACGTCGAGATTGTCATCCCCATCGTCATCGTCGACGGCATCGGCAAACATAAGTTCTCAAGGCAAACTAATGGAGAATCAATCTTTTCCTCTCAAATCGTCCTGAGTCAAGGACCAAAGGTGGAAGGAATAGTTTAGACTTCCTTTTAAAAGTGGTGTGTGCGTTGTGAATGGGTGGCGGAAGGCTGGCGGAAGGGTGCGGAAGGCTGGCGAATGGATGATTGGATTGGTTGGGTGGTTAGATGGTTAGATGGTTAGATGGATTGAAGGCCAAACAGGAATCTCAAACATCTGGAGCAAATCGAATTCTTTTAAACACATCACACAGCAAATTGGAAGTCTTTGGCAAACAGCAAAACGTATCCGAATACGAATAAAACAAGAAGCTGCAAGGACGAACTGATGAATAGGGGAAGTATTCGGCGTAAAACTTTACGAGGAGATGGCAGTCGAAATTGATTTAAATTTCACCGTACCACACACCAGGCGACCTGAACCACCGACTTAAAGCAGCCTAAGAAGCTGGAATCGATTCAACCGACTGGTTATGTAAATTTCTCCGTTTCCTCATCCCGCTTTCAAGTGGATGTGTGTGTTTGTGAATTTTTCATAAGAACCACGCGCACAACAGGGAGTTGGGGGACCTCACAGGCTATGGTGCTAGTACAAGTATATGGATAAGCCGCGTCACGCCAATTGAAAGGAGATCCACTAGGATTCGTATACTTTAACCGGATGTGGCAAGAGACTGAGTTAACACGTTTCGAATTGGATGGAATCTGTTGGGTTGTTCTGCGAGGCAAAAATATGGAAATATGCTGCTGCTTCATCCTATGAATGATAGTAGGACCGCGCCATTGGTATTGGGTGAGTGGTGGGTGGATTTGAAGGAAGAAATGAAAGAAACGAAAATGGTTTCTTTCGAAATGGAACGAGGACGGATAAACCAGTGAATTCTATTAGGGAGAAGATAATTTGGTTATTTCTCCATGGCAAGAAAAATGAGAGGGTGGACTGCTACTGGTACTGGTATTGGTACTGAAACAAGGCGCGGTTCCAAAGCTACCCCATCAACGAAGAAGAGACATTTGTTTTTATAGTTATACGACTTGAGGAATGATTTTAAATTTAAATGAGCCGGGCGCAAAAACATAATACGGAAGCAAATGGAGTCTTCAATTCATGTTTGGATTTCAAATCATTCATCTTGCATGATGATGCTGCTGAGATGGTCTTCTGTTTTTTGTGTTTTTTTTTTTTGTTTTGGTGGAAAATGATTGTCGTTTAGTTAGGAACAAATTCCGAGTTGATGGAGTCGTTCATCGTCGTGGTGAAGACTTGGTTGGGCTGCTCCTTCTTGATGACTTTATGTATGAAAATTTTATATTCCAAGGGTGAATGATGACTTTATGGTGGAGCCTGTTTTGATAAAGTTGAGAGGATTTGTTAAGAGTGTGTTTATGAAAAGGACACATCAATAAATAAGTGGAAGATGGTCCCTTTAGTCATTATTTTTAAGTGGCACGGGATGCAAAATCACAACGGATGAACTGTTTCAAGATTACTTTGCAGCTTCGTCAGAGAGGACAACTTTAAGTTAACCACAAATTTACTTTATTTAAAGACTTTCAATTTATGGGAGGACATAAGCCCATAGAATAATCGTATAAGGAAGCGGCACAAGTGATTGACATTATGAGGCAAACATAGGCAACAACCAACGACTTATGAAGACCCGATTTCAGGACTAATTTGTCTTATCTTCTATACCCACAACTTAACCAAAGAGTATTTCGATGGGAGTAGTTCTGCCTATGTTCCGTTGATTGTGGTAACTTTCGAGTTAACCGCTTCCAAGCATCAATCTCCAGCTCTATCAGATCAAACAATTCTTCACTTTGTAACTAAAACAGCTCTGAATGCACAGTTCATACGGGGATCAGCGCTGACTGCCTTATAAACTTGAATAGACCAGCAGCACAAGAATCAACTTCATTGTATAGACCTTGCCGTACATCCCTGTGGTAGACTCCAGTAACAGAATGAAATACTCCTTACAGACTAAATCTTTACACACGAAGCCACGTGTGACCTGGTTGATGATGGATGTTGTTGAGGATTTGAGACAATCGATGCCTAGATCCAGCCTGTGGAGTTAACCTCGTATCCCTTTAACCGAGATGTCATTAAGGTCGTCGAAGAATGGTTGGTAAAGTGCACGCAGTCTGGCTCTTGCTAATGCCACACATTTGCAGATAAAATGGGAGAGAGTTTCCTTCTCATTTTCGTTTTCGTAACTGCGGCTATAGGGGTTGTATAGAATACCTAGCCTGGCCGTAAAGTCGGCCAATGCCCCGTGAGTATTGCAGTGATTCTGGCGATATTTGGCCGATTTCTGTTTAGTAGTGCCACTATTCTTTCCTCATCGCGGTCTCGCCATTTATGTGCGTAGTGGTGTAACATAGCTTACCAAACTCCAACGCAATGTAGTCTCTCTCCCAATCCGGAATTCAACTTCATGTGGTTAAAATTCCATCTCCGTAAGCAAATTATCCACTACTGCTTTATTTACAGAAGCCCCAAACTGGACAGCAACCCGACCTTTAACGATTTTGATGCGCTGTCTGACTCCATACAAAGAATTGTATCCCTGTATGCCTCATACTGAAGTCGTGATTACGGGCGATTTCAATATACTCAATTCTGGATGGCTTCGACATTCTGTGTGTTGAGATCTCCGCTGGGTAAAATACCTTAACCCAGCTTGTAAATGAGCCCACACGAATATCTGACGTTGACAGTCATACCGCCAACACCCTGGACTTATTTTTAACTTCCCATCTTGATAAGTACACCGTTGATGTCCTCTCCCCTCTAGGCTCGTCGGACCATTATGTCATATCAGCTAATTTCTCGTACACCGAGCACACAGTTAGAGAAAGATTCCTAAAAGAACCGTAGGACAATACGAGAAAGCCAACTGGAGCGGTCTTAATAGCTTTTAACTGGTCGTTATATTTCCTCGATAACGACGTGGATGCCGCTGCTGGCATGATCACAGAAACTATTCTCTTTGGAATGAGATCCTTTATCCCTCACCGGATGAAGAGTATCAGACCAAAAGGAAAGGCATGGTACGACTCGAGCAGTAAAGAGGCTATCAGAGTTAGAGAAATGTTCTTTCAGTCCTATAAGACCATCCCGACAGAGGAAAACCGGAAAAAGTTTAAACGAGCCAGGAATGACTGCAACGTCTTTTTCAAGCGTGTGAAATTTCAAGACGACCAAAAGTTGAGGCAAAAAATACTACAATGTCCCAAAGGCAGTACGAATTGTTGGTCGTTCATCAAAAGTATTAGAAATTCTGCCTCATCCTTCATCCCAACGCTTATTTACAATGGCATTCCAGCTAGCAGCTCTCGCACTCGCAGATTGTGCTTTGTCTCCGCCAACACTTGAGTGCGTCGAATCTTCAATGGGACGAATCCACTTTCGCACTCGTGTAGTAGCAAGAGTTCTTAAAGATCTCAACTTACATAAATCGGCAGGTCCAGATGGCATACCTCCCCTTCTTCTGCAGATGTGTTCTTCTTCGCTGGCAGAACCACTGCGTAAGCTTTTTCATCAATCCTACTCTTTAGGACTCTTTCCGAGCAGATGGAAAACAGCATTTGTCCATCTCGTCCCTAAAAAAGGCGAATCTTCTTCTCTCTCCTCATACAGGTCCATTGCCCTAACGTCATTTCTTTCCAAGGTCATGGAAACGCTGATAAACCGTCAGCTAATGAAATATCTCGAAACACGAAAACTTCTGAATGACAGGTCTACTGGTGATTTGATGGCATGCCTCACCGAAAAGTGGAACCAAAGTCTACACCAATCTGTCGAAAGCAAGATAGTTGCATTCGATATTTCTAGGGCATTTGACAGAAAATGCGTGCATTTGTGATCGACGACTCTCTTCTTCAATTAATTAGAAACTACCTTTCGGAACGTTCAATTCAAGTTGTCTTGGATGGTTTCAACTTTGATATTCACAAAATAAATGCTGGAGTGCCCCAGGGCTCCGTTCTGTCTCCGACACTCTTTTTAATTTTCATCTGCCCCTTCTAATCCAATATATTCCTTTGCTGACGAGAGTTCCCTCTGCTTTTTATATTCGTTCCCGGACTCACGTCCCTTCTCTTCGGCTATAGAACGGGAACGGCAGCGTATATTAAGCTCGTTAAATTCAAATTGGAGAACTATCAACAGAGTGCAATTTAATGCTTCCAAGACACAATGCTGTCTGCTGTCGTTAAAGCGAAATTTGAACACCCAGCCATTATCCATGAATGGCACTTGCATCGTCGAAACCGACAAACTTTCCATTCTCGGTATGTGTGTCAATGAAAACTTACGTTGGATGACCTCATATTCGATGTCGCCAAAAATGCTACGAAATGTCTAGGCTTTCTCAAGCGATGTAAGAAATACTTTTCCCCTTCTGATCCGGCCACAATATATAAGGCATTCATCCGCCCAAAATTTGAGTACAATGCCCACTTCTGGTGAGGTGCGCCGAAAACATCTCTGCATCTGCTAGACCGGTTTCAAAGCCGTGCGATAAAACTCATAGTTGATACCAATATCACTCAGGCAATGGACACCCTCGAACACCGACGAAATGTCTCGTGTCTCACTTTATTTTATCGCTATTTCCACCACCAATGCTCCATAGAAATCGCCAATAGCATTCCGGCCCTTCAAACCTTTAACCGTAACGCACGTCTCACTATAAATGCTCATCAGTATACCCTCAAGCCCACTATCGGACGTTCTCTGGTTTGAGTGGATTTGTCCTTTAACCGCTCCTAGCGGGATGTGGACTCCTGCCGTGAGTGAACCGTGTAGAGCTCAGCCCTGCCTGGCCTCAGGCACGCTCGTTTCCTTTTATGTCACTGTACCCTCGAACCAAAAGCAGTGTGACCCGGAAGCGTTCGTCCAAGCGGGCAAGTTCGCTTCGGTACTCCTGCACAAGTTTAAAAGATATGGTAGCCGGGTCAATAAATTTGATAGCTTCTTGGCCATCTATGAGGATATCAATATTTTGTTTGCGCCTTGTGTCACGCCCAAGTTACGTGCAAGCTTCTCAGAATGCTAGTAGTTCCTCCTGGAAGACGGCGGCATAATCCGGCAGGCGGTATGTTATTGATATTTTTAGTGATTCAGAGTAGACACCGGCCGCCACACCACAGTTCATCTTTGATCCGTCGGTGTAGATGACCGTGCCGAAGTCCTTTTCTACTTCGTCTTTCTTCTACTGAGCTCTGGTGGGTAATTCAACGTGGAAGTTTTTTCTTGAAGTTTAGTTCGGGTGTAAGTCCAGGACGAGCCCCGTATGCTGCTATGGCCGCAAGGTCGTCCACTGCACTGCAAAATGCAATATTTATTGATGTAGATCCAAGGGCATCCGTTTGCACTGACCCCAATGCGCCCATGGTGCCTTTACTGGCTGGTCCTTGGAGTCTTTCTAAGTTCATGAGGTAGTAGCCTTGGCTCAATGCGGGCCACGATACTAGTGACCGTAGGTGAGAATTGGTCGCACTTCGTATGTGTGCATACAGAAGGCCATCTTTGGTAGAAGTCTCTATTTCTTTCCAAAGGCATAGAAGGCGATTCTGTGTTCGATGTTTTGGTTCCAATTAAGTTTTGAGTCAGGCATGATACCCAGATACCAGAGGATAGTATGAGCGATTACCTATTAAGACAAGGAAGGGTAAAATCAGGTGTTTTGGTTTTGGTAGTTAATAGCATCGGTTCAGTTTTGTTTGGGTTGACACCAAGGCCAGAAATTGCGGCCCAAGTGTTTACCTTATCTAGAGCAGCCTCTATGATTTCACTTATCAAGGTGGGAAACTTCACTAATATGCCGATACATGACCGCTTTAACTCCTTCTCTTGTTCATAACCATAACCCAGGCTAGAGTAGAAATTATGCCGCCCTGTGGCGTTCCTCTATGAGTGAAGTGTCTGGTACCTGGTGTTGCCTGAAAAATTATTGTCTCGAACATAGAGACTATCCATTCCTATATGGCCAGCTCGATCAGAGATTTGTGAATAGCTTCAGTGAGTACGCTGTTATAGATTCCTTCTATATCCAGGAAGGGGACTAGGATATATTCTTTGTTGCGCATGGATTCTTCGATTATTCGCACTACCTCGTTGATAGCTGATTCCGTTAGAATGCTTCGCATGTCTAAGACGCGCTCTAGGCTTTTAAGTACAAAGGAGGTTAAACTAATTGGCCTGAAATCCTTCGAGGGCTCGTGCCCGCGTTTATCTACCTCCGGTATAAATACCACTCGATCGCGTCTCCACGAGTAGAGTACGTAGTTCAGTATTGAACAGCTTCTGAAGACTAACGCTAGGAAAGGTATTATCAGGTCTTGCGTTTTCTGAAGGATGACAGGTAGTATGCCATCCAGACCCGGAGATATGAACGGGGGGAAGCTGTTAATGTCCCAGGTAATTCTTTCCTCGGAAAGGATTCAATTGATATTGCTGTGCGATGCATGTTGTACTTGCCGAGATCTCCTGGGTTCCGTACTAATGTCACTGCATCCGGGAAAGTGTATGTTCACCAGGGTTTCCGGATTCTCCCCAAAGGATTCTGTCTATCCTCTATCTGATCTTCTTAGAAAGGAAGGGTTGGAGTGTTCCTTGGACAGAATTTTGCTAAGCCTGGCGGAGTCCTTGAGGGTTTCTATTGAATGGCAATAGTCACCAAAGCCTGCTTCTTGGATCTCTTTATGGCTTTCTTATGGAGACTTAAGCAGTTCTTGTAAGGCTGCCAGAAGTTTGTAGCAGATATTGAAAATAGTTCTGGTCATCTGCCTGAGATTAACTGGGTACGAGACTTTGTATACAACATGCACTACCTTCTCCAATGCCTTTACCTTTGTCTCCATTTCTTAGATTGTGTTTATTTCGGGCATGTTTGTCCTAAGGACTTGACCAAACTTGGCTCGGCCTTGAGACTCAAATCGTGGAGGATCTATCTTAGGTCTGAAAATGACTCCAGAGAGGACCATTACCTTTTTTTTGTAGATATCTTGAGCATCGTACTGTGAAAAAGTTTGACGCCAGTCGGTTACAATCGCAACAGATCGCCAAATACTTTTCCGATCGAGTCTCCGTTAATCTCTTAAGAGGATCTATGCCACCAGCATCAAGTATTGACGCCTTAACATTGCCAAAGGACCGTCAGAGATGCCGCCTCTGATGTGCTGGGTTCTACTTGGCCATCACATCGAAATCCCTGGTTTGATGAGGAGTGCCGGCAAGCACATGCAGATAAGCAAGAGGCGTACAAATCGGCGCTGCAAAGAAGGACTAGATCTCCTCACAAGCCCTACGAACAGAAGAGGAGAGACCAACATCAGCTACTCAGGAGGAAAAAGAAGGAGCATGAGAAGCGTGATGCGGAAGTTTTATCAAAAGGCAAACAAACATTCCACGGACACAAACCCCGAAGCGAAGTCTGCTTAGACGAGCAAGGGAACAATGACGCACCAAATACCGCTGTCAAGCAGAATGAACCTTTCAACCTGGACGATATAGACCAACAATGCCCTCTACCAGAACTGGATATAGTAAAGTTAGCTATATATAAGCATAAGTCCAACAAAGGTGCTGGAGAGGGCGGCCTGATTGCCGAGCTCTTCAAAGCGGCAGGCGATGACTTGGTAAGGAGCATACAACAACTCATCTGAAAAATATGGTCGGACGAATGTACGCCCGATGAATAGAACTTTAGAATTGTTTGTTCGGTCCTCAGGAAAGGAGACCCTCTTAACTGCAGTAAATACAGGTCCATCAGTCTCCTTAAGAGTGCCTACAAGATCCTATCTGCCGTATTCTGTGAACGACCGAAGCCGTTCGTCTATAACCTGATTGGTCCATATAAGTGAGGCCAGGAAAGTCCTCCATCGACTTCTATGTACGACAGCGTCTACAGAGACGAGCTATACAGAGCAATGTCTAGCATTGGTGTCCCTGTCAAACTCGTCCGTTTGTGCAGGATGTAGAGGGAGAATTCACGCCGTTGCATCAAGGTTAGTAAAGAACTCACCGAGACCTTCGATGTCAAAAACTCATTTAGACAACGCGATGCGCTGTCATGCGGATGACCTTTAACATCATTCTTGAGAAAATAGTGCAAAACTCACGCGCCAACATAAGAGGCACAATCTTTCAAAAGTCCGTCCAATTACTCGAATACGCCGATGATATTGAAATAATCGGAAGACAGCAGCGTGATGTCAGTGGCGCTTTCGCGAGAATGGAGTAACAGCGGCGAAGATAGGCGAAGATGAGGGCAAAGCTAAGAAAGGACACCCAACACTGATATTTCGGACAGAGCATCACTCTCTATAGATATAACTTTGAGGTGGTTAAGGGCTTAGGCACCACTATCAATTCAGATAACGACACCAGCGCTAAGATCAAATGAAGAGTAACTTTTGCCAATCTCTGCTTCTTTCAGCTAAGAAGGCAATTGACTAGTAAAGCACACTCCCGAACAAGAAAAGTGACGCTACATCCGACCTTACTAATCCCAGTCCTGCTCTATGGCGCAGAGGCATGGACTTTATCAAAATTGGATGAGGGTGCCCTTGGCTGTTTTGGGAGGTAAATTGTTCGGGTGATTTTCGGTTATGTCTGCGTAGATGGTGAGTAGAGGAGGAGATATAACGACGAACTATCCAGCAGCAGAGCGACATCAATTTAGCCAGAAGAATGAAGGTCCAACGACTGAGATGGCTGGGTACGGTAGAGTGGATGGACACACAATGCTGCAGTCCGAAAAGTCTTCGAATCCGTCCCGAGGGAGAGCGCGATAGACGAAGACCGCGACTCAGGTGGCATAGACAAATGGAAGAAAGCGTGCGAAACTGGAGGCTTGTTACTTGAGACCTAGGTTTACTGTGGTGCCACCTTAAGTAAGTGAGTAAGTAAAGATGCCTTTAATTTTTTTCTTAAGAATTTCTTGATGAAACAGTGAAATCATGTAATAAGCTTCACTCTGGGACATTAATCGTACACGTTCCCGCTGGATATCAAGGCAATAGAACCTACATTCTTACAAAAATTGTACAGGCGAAACAATGTTACATGGTAGAATACTGTCCAGAGTGAAATGAGAAATGTTCAGTTGTAAAATAAATTAAATTTCAACTTCAAGAGCGAGCCACCGAAATCTGTTGACGACCAACAACGACCAACAACGAAGAACACTTACACATCCCAGTCCCGAGGAGTTATCTTTTATATGGATGGCATGAATCACATTCACCCAAATAGCCCATTCCTGACCATTTTGGAAATCTCGTCTTTATTGCTTGCACTTAATGACATCTCCCAAGTGCACTTCAAACTCCTGGCCAAAACCACGCTCCAATCCAATGAAATCCGTATCAACGGCAGCAAAACAAGGCACCTCTTCGACAACAAAGAGCTCGCAGCTCCTGCTGCCGAAGCAAAATAATTTAATGACAAACTTGGCCATTATCTTTCATTATCTTAGGAATCTCATCTAAATGCGGACCCAGAGAAGCAATTTCCAAGACAAGGACAAGGACAAGGAGCAGGAGGCCGAATGCCGAATGCTGCTCCTTCAACAAAAACTTAAGTTTGCACCAGAGATATTAGAAAACTTACGAAAATCCTTATTTCGACTATCGACTGTCGACACAGTACGTGTACTTGCCCGAATAATAGTCATAGTTCCCTGCTGTCGTCGACGTAGTCTTTGCCTTCCTAGTCTCTAGTAAATGGATACGTTTAAGTCACGCAAACGCTCGTTATGTCTGCGCTGTTGTGGAAAATGGAGAAACTTTTATCGCCCATTTGGCAAATCACTGCCAGCCAGCCATTAAGCCATTTAGAAATGGATCACTTGAAGTCCGTCGGTCTACGACACTGGCAATCTAAAAATTTCCAACACAGTCGAGTGCATGGACCCAATTCAACTGTTGCAGGAGTGCTAACCCGATTTCTCATCCAAAAATTCACCCAAAAAAAGAAGAAAAACAACAAAGCGCGTGGAATTTGTTGCTATCATACGTCCTGGACCATGTGTATGAATATGGAACCATTCGTACATCGTACTGGTATGTGCTGTATCTAAATCTCTGTCGCTGCTGGAATTGCCAATTCCCTCTGCAACAATTTATTTAAATGGGAAATCCGTCTATGATTGCATGCAGGTCGCAGCTCAAATTGTCCAGTGTGTGTTTGGGTCTGCTAATCTAATTAATGCAGCAATGACATCGAGATGGCGACACACAATGCAGAGGCCCAAAGCTGCAACTCGAATTCTATTAGTCGATTAAATTGATTGTGATTTGTCATTGAGGAGTCCTGCCATCGAAGTTGAATATCAATTCAATTTAGTTGCTCTCGATGGGTGTCTAATTTGTAGTTGGGATTGCTGGCTAACATACGTAGAGGACGAGGAATTGTTTTAATCGGATTAATTTGGGGGGAACTTCTAATTGTCTGTCCACTTAGAGATACTTGTACGTGGAGATTTGTGAATTCGATTGTCATCCTCTGCTCGAAATTGATTTCATTGCAATACAATGCAGTCGTAGATAGATTTCGCATGGAAATTATCTGTGAATTGCTGAAATGTTTTGAGTGCCATGAAACTAAATCAGGATCTAAGTGGTTAAGTTAAATAGAGAATTTTCCACACCAGGACCTAACAACAAGCCATTTCACATGACCTACCGAACAGCCTACGGCCAGGAGTCTGGAACTCTGAACGAATACCTTGTAAATGGTCTATTTAAGAGTTCAAGGACCTTTTTTTAAGCAATAACGTCATGAATTGAGCTTGAACTAAAAATTATTCATGGAATCATACCATTTGGTCAATAACGCGCTGAATGGATTCCAAGGACTAGAAGACTATGCACAAGAGGCAATAAAGTCTCGGTGGCAAATTCGTGCATCGTGCCTGGTCGGGAAACTATCGATTACTCAGAACTTGGTCTGGGCCAGTAGCGCAACAATCAGTCACTATGAAGTGCTTGTTTTACCTCCTCGTGGTGGCCCTTGGGCACCCTATATACGTAAATAGGCTAAAACTACAAGTGCGAAAGGCCTAGCTTTCTAGGATAGGCTACAGAGGCTAGTATTCTTCGTAACTGAAATCAAAATCGCTACCGAAACCGACACTACGCCTCGGATAAGGAATGATAACACGTTGACGATATTTGGCTATTGCCGCGTTGGAGTAGTGGTGGCCATATGTCCAGCAAGGGGAACCTGACGGACTAGGACCTAAGTAAGTAAGTATTGTCCGGTAGCTGGCGGCCATGGATTGTTACTATACCTCCGGCCTCATTTTTAACAGAAATAAAGACCGACGACGCCCCGCGTGCAGACAACACCAAACACTACGCTTTAATGGATGTAAATGGATCTCACGGGTCCCTTTTAGACCTTGCATCAAACATAATTTTTCCATAAAAACGTTGACATCAACCTGCTCAAGAGTCCAATCCGTCTCGTGCCACTAATTTCTGCACCAGCCAGATCTTGTACGGGTGTAGGCCAGGATATTTGGGCAATTTTTCCACAAGGGCCATATTCACACATAGCGACTAAGGTCTCTTCTGTACGACCATAACGTTGATTCATTGTCTGCAACAGAATATAGCCTTTGGCAAAGACTGACTGCTGATGATTTCAAAATACAGCTGATCGAATGCACTGATTGTCAATGGATATTCTGATCCTCATTTGCCATAGGACAAGCTTATAGGCTGCCTCCGTTTAACACCAAACTAGACCCTCGAAAAGACATAGCCTGTGTATTAAGTCACCTGCTTTACGTGTGAATCTGGCGTGTAATCTTAAGCCCGCAATGTGCCATCACACATGGGTTAAAGTGTGTTAATCAGCGCTCTCTTCTTAATTGGAAATAATCCCCATATACCGATTGTTAGACTTTCCTGGGAACATCCCATTCAGGTCAATATCAGACAGGAATCACTCACAAAATCAGATGGCACCTATACTAAGACGAAAGCAGAAATTCCCTGTCTCGTGTCTGGGACTCACTTTCCAGGTGACCTAATCAGAACCAGCTCGTATTAACGAAGCTGAAAAGTAAGCTGAGTAAGACTATAAACTTTAGCTGGTATCCGTCATCGGTTTTGGTGACGGAAGAGACTTCTAGAGCTGTTTCTTCCTTTGACTGAATCAAATCGCTTACCGTTGATGGCATATATTCTATTATGAAACAAAAAGGTGTATCTAGACCAGCTTCTAGTAAACCTGAGGGAAATCAACATTGCTGGCACTGACAAACATACCGAAACCGTGGCTAAAAGCGAAAATATCCTTTATGCCAAGAATCTGAAAAGATGACTACACACCTGTTAAGAGCTTCAGACCTATTAGTCTGACTTCCTTCATGTTGCAGAGCATGGAGAGCATGGACGAGCTTAACCTGCGCAAAACTACTTTGCGAATGGATCCTGTGTTTGAGATGCAAGATACCTATCAACGTGGAATATCCTGCGAGAGTGCGATTCAAAATCTGAAGAAGGAGTACGCTGTGGCGTATCTACATTGGGGATGCTTTTGCCAACGCACTGTGTAGTTCCGCAGGATAACACGGCGTATACAAATCAGTAGTTTTCGTGCTGCCGGTGAACAGGCCCCTGAAAGAGAATGCGGCGATTATGTGCTGATAGGGCTAAATAGTATTGTAGTTGAAGGAAGACGGCGTCCTAACTCCCCTTATATGACTATTATACGAGCACATGTTGGTTGACTCTCTGCTTAACGCTTTTAATAGTTCCAATCTCAACGCACGAGATTTGCAGATGATGTAGGAGTAGAAACAAGCTTTCACAAAAATACATCACAGACTTCAAAGAATGATCTTTCACGGCCAAAACTGTCACATGACCAAAAACTGAGGCAAAAAATACTACAATGTCCCAAAGATAGTGAAAGCTTTCGGTCGCTCGTCAAAAACATCAGAAATTCCACCTCATCCTTCATCCCAACGGTCACTTACAATGACATTCCAGCTGTCAGAACTTCGGGCGAGGACAATCTGCTTTCTGCACACTTTGCGGCCAGCTCAATACTTCCAAGTTGTGCTGCGTCTCCGCCTACACTTGACTGAATCGAATTTTCAATGGGACGAATTCGTAGTAGCAAGAGTACTTAAAGATCTTAACATCAACAAATGCGCTGGTCCAGATGGTATATCTCCCCTTCTTCTGAAGGAGTGTTCTTCCATGTTGGCAAAATCACTGCGTAAGCCTTTTCATCAATCCTACTCTTTTGGCCTCTTTCCGAGCAGATGGAAAACATCATTTGTCCAGACCGTCCCTCCTACAGACCCATTGCACTTACATTCCTTTTTTCCAAGGCCATGGAAACTGTCAGCTCATGAAATATCTCGAAACACAAAAACTTCTCAATGACCGGCAGTACATCTACTGGTGACTTGATGGTATGTCTCACCGAACATTGGAACCAAATCGTAAATCAATCTGGCGAAAGCAAGATATTGTAGTTGCACTTGATATTTCTAAGGCATTTGATAGAGTTTGGCATCAGGCCATTTTGTCGGAAATACGTCCTTTTGGGATCGTTGAATCTTTCCTTCAATGGACTAGAAACTACCTTTTTTAATTTTCATCAATGATCTCTTGTCTGCTACCTCTAGTCCAATATAGTCCTTTGCTGACGACAGTAGTCTCTGCTTTTCATATTCGTTCCCGGACTCACGTCCCTTCTCTTCGGCTGTAGAATGGGAACGGCAGCGTATGCTAAGCTCATTAAATTCTGATATTAGCAGCATAACCAACTGGGGGACTATCAACAGAGTGAAATTTAATGCTTCCAAAACACAATGCTGTCTGCTGTCGTTAAAGCGAAATCCAAACACCAAGCCATGAAGAGTGCTCTCATCGATGAAGCCGAAAAAGTTTCCATTCACCGTATGTGTGTCGATGACAACCTAAGTTCGAATAACCACGTACAGTATTTGATGTCGCCAAAAAGGCTGCGAAATGTCTAGGTTTCCTTAAGCGTTGTAAAAAATACTTCTCCACCTCTGATCTGACCTCAATATATAGAAATGCATCTATCCAAAATTGGAGTCCAATGCCCATATCTGATCAGGTGCTCTTAAAACCTCTCTGCACCTGCTAGATAGGATTTAAAACCGTGTGATAGGACTCATAGGTGATGCTGATATCACCCTGTCAATTTACAATCTACAACATCTACTATCTCACCTTGCTCTATCGCTTTTTTCACCACCAGTGCTCCATTGAAATTGCCAGTAGTATCCGCCTCTTCAAATCTTTAACCGTAACACCCATCTCGATATGAATGCTCATCAGTTTACCATCAAGCATACTTTCGGACGTACAACACGTACAGCGCGTGCTAATTAAAAACAAAAACAAAAAAACTGGCCTGGCTCTGCTCTTTCTTCAAGGCTATACTTCGTTTAAAAATTAGTCTTTAACGTAACTCGCACTGAAATTTTAATGACCTAGCGCGTCGAATGTCTTTTAAGTCTGGTCTTATGGATACAATGACATCACAACTCCTGTTGCAGAAAAAATAGAGCATCGACTTTCTTGTCCCAGGAATGATTTCTACCTGAATTTGAGCCAATAAAGGAATGTAGTCGAGTTTTCACGGATGGCCTCAAAATGAGGACGATAACGCAGAGTTTCACTCGTAGTTTGGAAAACCTTGTGTCTTTTAAGTGGATGTATACGAAATCCAGATGATAATATTTTGCATACATCATTCTGTAAAAAAGCGGTAGAGGTGGTGAAGTATCTACATCTGTAGCCACAACCAAGCTGGGTTTGCCTCTCACGACTTCTAAGCTAGTTTGAGTATGCAAAACTCTAAACAGGGGCGGAAGACTGAATAAAGTTCTTTTTGGGTCGCAGGTAATAATGGGATCACGACAAGTGATTGCCAGGCTAGAATCAGATGAGCATTCGTTGGGTACCGAACCTAGGACTGGCTATCATCAATTCGGGTATCCAATGGCGGATGGATTCTACAAGTTGCAAGCTTTACGAAGTCTCTAAAAGGTTGCTAACTGGGGTCGGAACGGAGCACTATGCTTTTGCTAGGCAGCTAAGTGTTATTGACATTAGCGACACAACATACTATGACGCATAATATGGAAGTGACGACATCAGTGTAGAGTACTAAGTGAATGTCCTCTTTCTACTAGTACCAGGCTGCAAATACTCTGCACTAATGTGGGAGGTGCTTGTACCTAATCACTAAAAAGCGAGAGAAAGGAACACAAATGTAGTATAATATATTGTATGTACTAGTAATTTAAACGCTCCGTTCTGACATGAAAAAGAAGAGTAAAACAAAAAAGTAGCAGAGCAGTAACCAGAGAATCATTTTCGATAATTCTTGTTTTAATGGGCTTAAAAATAAATTAACAGGATAGTCCAAGGAATATTACTACACAGCCATCATGCTTTGCGTACCATTCGATGACCACGCAAAAGACAGCTTGTATTACTTTGTGAAATAAGAAGGACTTGCGTATCAAAAACTCCAACAACCACTTTACAACATTACAAAAGAAAATTAAATTCGATATATTTTTAATAAGTTGCAAACAATTAAATTTCACAAATTTAATTAATGGTAGTTAAATAATTAGCTCACATGGGTAAAGGTAAATCTCTAAATGCAAATATTTTCGTCTACACTCACTCTTCAAGTTCATTGAATCCATTAATATTAAGATCTTGAAACTCACCTGAAAAAAAAAACAAATATAAATATAAATACCATATATGAATTTAGTTATCAATTTTTATTTCTAATAATTCCTTAAATTAAAAAAAAATTGCATTACATAAATGGAGCACTAAATTTCAGTTAAACTTACGTCACCACCATAGTTGAATATTATTACGAATATTACAATAATATTACTTGAATCAAAAAACTTATTTGGTTGTAATTTATTTTGAAAGAATTAATAATTATTGTTGAGAAAATTATGAGAACCATTAATTATTAATTGTTACATGACAACTAAATGACAATCAAGTGCCGAGCTGACCACCGACAAGTGCACACGCACAAGTGTACTGTGCTGTGGAATTTACTCCTCGCGTGGAGGAAAAGAACAAAAACGCGCGAGTGCAATAAAACCCCAATCAACATTCACAGTGCGGGCATCCCACCTTTCCTGTCCCTGGCCTTACTTTTTGTCTTTCTTTATTATGACTCGGGAATTTAGAGTGGATATTGCCAATATACGCGGACTAAAAAGTAATCACTTTTCTGCGCACGTCCGCGTCTGTAAATACAGACCAGAGCTTAGTGAAACACAGGTTGATCCACGCCCACACTTCTCAGATAACTCTGATCTGAAGCTACCTGGCTACGAACTAGTGCCATTATTCTTCTCGCGCTAACCAAACTGCACCACTATGCAGTCTCTCTCCCAATCTGAAATTCAACTTCATGTGGTTAAAATTCCATTTCCGTAAGCAAATTATCCACTACTGCTTTATTTAAAGAAGCCCCAAACTGGACAGCAACTCGACCTTTAAGGATTTTGATGCGCTGTCTGACTCCATACAAAGAATTGTATCCCTGTATCCTCATATTGAAATCGTTATTATTGGCTATTTTAATATACACATTCGACATTCTGGACAGACAACACCCGAAGGACTGTGTGTTGAGATGTCCGCTGGGGAAAATAACTTAAATCAGCTGGTAAATGAGCCCACACGAATACCAGACGTTGACAGTCATACCGCCAACACCCTAGACTTGATTTTAACTTCTCACCCTGATAAGTACACCGTTGATGTCCTCTCCCCTCTAGGCTCGTCGGACCATTGTGTCATATCAGCTAATTTCTCGTACACCGAGCACACAGTTAGAGAAAAGATTCCTAAAAGAACCGTATGGCAATACGAGAAAGCCAACTGGAGCGGTCTTAATAGCTTTTAACTGGTCGTTATGTTTCCTCGATAACGACGTGCATGTCGCTGCTGATATGATCATTGACACTACTCTCTTCGGATTGAGATCCTTTAACCCTTATCGGATGAAGAGTATCAAACCGAAAGAAACCGCATGGTACGACTCGAGCTGTAAAGAGGCTGTCAGGGTTAGATAATTGTTTTTTCGATCCTACAGGACCAACCCGACAGAGGAAAACCGGAAAAAGTTTAAACGAGCCAGGAATGACTGCAACGTCTTTCTCAAGCGTGTGAAATTTCAAGACGACCAAAAGTTGAGGCAAAAAATACTACAATGTCCCAAAGGAAGTACGAATTGTTGGTCGTTCATCAAAAGTATTAGAAATTCTGCCTCATCCTTCATCCCAACGCTTATTTACAATGACATTCCAGCTAGCAGCTCTCGCACTCGCAGATTGTGCTTTGTCTCCGCCAACACTTTAGTGCGTCGAATCTTCAATGGGACGAATCCACTTTCGCACTCGTGTAGTAGCAAGTGTTCTTAAAGATCTCAACTTACATAAATCGGCAGGTCCAGATGGCATACCTCCCCTTCTTCTGCAGATGTGTTCTTCTTCGCTGGCAAAACCACTGCGTAAGCTTTTTCATCAATCCTACTCTTTAGGACTCTTTCCGGGCAGATGGAAAACAGCATTTGTCCATCTCGCCCCTAAAAAAGGCGAATCTTCTTCTCTCTCCTCATACAGACCCATTGCACTTACGTCCCTTCTTTCCACGGTCATGGAAACGCTGATGAACTGTCAGCTCATGAAATATCTCGAAACACGAAAACTTTTCAATGTCCGGCAATATGGTTTTCGTAGCAACAGGTCCACTGGTGATTTGATCGCATGTCTCACCGAAAAATGGAACCAAAGTCTACACCAATCTGGTGAAAGCAAGATAGTTGCACTCGATATTTCTAGGGCATTTGACAGAAAATGCGTGCATTTGGGATCGACGACTCTCTTCTTCATTGGATTAGAAATTACCTTTCGGAACGTTCAATTTAAGTTGTCTTGGATGGTTTCAAGTCTGAAATTCGCAAAATAAATGCTGGTGTGACCCAGGGCTCCGTTGTGTCTCCGACACTCTTTTTAATTTTCATCAACGATCTCTTGTCTGCTACTTCTAATCCAATATATTCCTTTGCTGACGACAGTACTCTCTGCTTTTCATACTCGTTGCCGGACTCACGTCCCTGTTCTACGGCTGTAGAACGGGAACGGCAGCGTATGTTAAGCTCATTAAATTCCGATATTAAAAGCATAACCAATTGGGGAACTATCAATCGAGTGGAATTTAATGCTTCCAAAATACAATGCTGTCTGCTGTCGTTAAAGCGAAATTCAAATACCCAGCCATTATCCATGAATGGTACTTGCATCGTCGAAGCCGATAAACTTTCCATTCTCGGTATGTGTGTCAGTGACAACTTACGTTGGAATGATCACATATTCGATGTCCTCAAAAATGCTGCGAAATGTCTAGGTTTCCTCAAGCGATGTGAGAAATATTTTAACCCCTCTGATCTGGCCACAATATATAAGGCATTCATCCGCCCAAAATTGGAGCACAATACTCACATCTGGTCAGATGTGCCTGAAATATCTCTGCATCTGCTAGACCCGATTCAAAACTGCGCGATAAAACTCATAGCTGATACCAATATCACTCAGGCAATGGACACCCTCGAACATCGACGAAATGTCTCGTGTCTCACTTTGTTTTATCGCTATTTCCACCACCAGTGCTCCATTGAAATCGCCAGTAGCATTCCGCCAATTCAAACTTTCAACCGTAACATTCGTCTCGCTATGAATGCTCATCAGCATACCCTCAAGCCCATTTTCGGACGTACTCTAAAATATCGTAATTCTTGCCTAATCCGTACAACTCGCTTATGGAATGCCCTGCCGATCGCTGTGTTTCCTGGTAGTTATAGCTTACAAACATTCAAAAACAATGTTCATCGGTACCTGTCTTTTCTTCCTCCCTAAATTTCCTTCGCCCGCGCTGAGTACGAATGTTTTAAGGGTACAAAAACCCCTTGAGCGCGCGCGCTCATTATAACAAAAAAAAAAAAAAACTTATCCATCAATCGGCATCAGACGCTTAGCTTTGCAATTCAATGTTTCCAGACATAAAATTCCTAATGTACTGAATGCAAAAAATTGTTATCCATAGCACCATACACTGTACAAGAACTGCTTCCCAATGATTTGGAAAAGAGACTAAGTGGTGGCTGGAGCAGAACTTGGATGACAACGAGTTTATTAACAGAATTCTTTGAATGGATGAATCTCCCATAATCTTCATACGTGGGCTGCGGACAATCCACATACAAGGAAACACAAATCATTTCAACACAAATTCTGCGTCAATATATAGGCAGGTGTACATGGAAACAAGTTAATCGGCCCCTTCAAACTACCATCTGGCCTGAATTCTACCAATTATCTGGAGTTTTTGCGAAATGATTGCCCTCCAAACTATTAAACGACATTCCACTGACTAATTAGCTTCATCATATTTTCAACAGGACTGTGCTCCAGCCCACTGTAGCCTTGAGGTTAAGAATTGGCTAGATGAAGAGTAGGTACGATAACTGTTGGATAGGAAGAAATGGACCAGTACACTGGCCTGCCATATCTCCTGACCGTACAGTCTTGGATTTTTTTTGTATGGGGAAGAATGAAAGAACTTGTTTATTGAATTGGAAGAGCGTATTCTCGAAGCGTCATCAAAAGTGAGGCAGCAGTTTGCATCAATAAACATTGGTATTGAAATTCAAAAACGGGCTCTAGCATGCATACAAAACCAAGCTTTGACCACTTGACTAAAAACCAATAACTTTTTGAGAGAATCAGAAGAAAGTGGAAATATTTTTTACGGAACCCCGTTTCGAAGGACGAGACCCGGTTTTTGATTTAATTTCAAATTGAACGGGATCAAATCGAGTTAAAATAAATTTCCCATATACAAGCTAATAAAAATTTAAGTTCAAGGCTAACACCTAACAATTTCTACTTTTGGCTTAATTTAATCTAGGGGTAAGGAATGGATGGAATATAAGTGGAAAATGAAAACTAAATTATGAGGCAAATGGATAATAATAGTAAGAAGGCTATAATCTAAAGCTAAATTGGTACTCTCGAGCAGATTATTGAATTAACCGGCTTTCTGATATCCAAAACTATACGCGAGAAAATGATAGGTGATATTGATATACGTAGGTCTACTTCAGTAGGAAAACGACTGAAAGCTGAAACTTCGCAATTTTCAACACTATCTTTCAAGGAAACCAGTTTATGAGTTATAGTCACCATACTGAAGGGAAAGAAGCCAATAAAAGTAATAAAACTTTTTCAAAAACCAGACGATCAATATCTTTGGAGGTTATTCCGGATAACAAAATTCTATGGACTATTGACATATTACGTCGGAACCCTATAATTTCCTGGCGGCCTTCTGGCAGTGCAAGGAGCCGTCGACAAGAAATGTGGTTGACTGGTAGAAAAACTCTCACGCCAATACGTTATTGTTGCTTTCACGAGACTCTAAGGAATGATCTGTCTCGTCTGCATAGTCTATTTCCCTGCTGAATGCCCACTAACGATTCTGCCTCCTCTGCATATCTATATCACGGGCTGCACTTTCAAAGCCACCTTCCGATTTAAAAGAAGTGAGCACTAGAGCTTTTATGATCTTGCGTGACGAACATCTTTTGACTTTAGTGTTGATGCAATGACACCAGAACTCCCGGTGCGGAAAAAATGTGATATCGAGAGCGGCCCAGGACTGGTTTCGGCCGGAATCTGAGGCTGGAAGGAATGTAGTTTGGTCTTCACGGATGGCTCCAAAAACAATTTCGGCGATGGTGTGTTGGTGGAGGATGACAACGTTAAATTTCTCTCCCCGTTAGATAAACGCAATCCTAATGACAATGAACTATATGGTGAAGGAACGGTGGAGGAGGCTAACCATTTGTATGTGTGGCGACAAGCTGCCCCTAAACCATTTCTGTTTGGATTCCGGGTCACAATGCGATTACGGGAATGAAATCGTTGATAAACTTTTCGGGTAAGTCTCAGAGAAGAGTATTTCAGGATCCAAAGCCAACATTAGGTCGGCCTGAGTCCTCGGTAAGGACTTCCATTGACAGTTGGGTCTCATATGAGCATAACTACTGATGGCATGACTCACCAGGTTACTGGCAGACCAAATGAATGTTCCCGACATCTCTAAGAGGTCTCCGACTTTCCTGCTGTCTCTCAATGGGTAGGATGGCGGCTGCTTTCTGGCATCGTGACGGTGCTTACGCACTTAAGTGCTTGAATGTGATGGACATAAGAAGACGCTTTCTGCGAAAGTGATGACGCACCTATACTACTACCTCTGTGAATGTCGGGTCTACGCTTGCATCAGGTTGCAGGTACTCGGCCCTGACTGGTGGAGCTTATAACGAGTAAAGTGGAGTAGTTGTTTGTCAGCGTTCTGTTTGGCCTGGATCCAAAAAAAGTCTCAGATCCGAATGTCCCGAAAGTTATGGCCACGGGGTTACTTGTGCTTCACTAAGTGCCAAATTAGCTGGCTTATTCTTACAAATTTGGACGTACGTAGGACAGCGATTAGTTCTTGCTATATCCTTTCTGAATTCCTGATACAGTAGGTGTGAAACTAAAAAGGGTTCCAATTCAGTAGTTGGCGCGAGCTGTAACATCACCTTTCTTACAGACCCGCCAAAGCACCGGTGAGATTACGATCGCTGTGGGTGTTCAACCCGATCATATTCTGCCCGTCCTTTAAGATCGTCGCCCATTTTTGTTAATCATTAACTTAGAAATGCGAAAATTTACATGTGTAACCGTTTTCACGTCCGTAAGAAGAGACCCTGATTATCAAACAATTTAGGAAGCGACTTATTCATTTAGACAATTTTCAGGTTTTTTACTAATTTAATTTGGTGGGGGCTAACGCCTGACGCTAACCAAAAATTAAGGGTTAGGAAACAAGGGTGTTTTATAATTCAATGACCAAAAGAACAAAAAAGTCGAATGAAAAAAAAAACGAATAAAAGCGAAAGAAAAAAAAAAACAAACGAATGAAAAATCTAATGAAATTTACAAATTTATTTTACCCCTTTGGTGGTCGAAATCCAAGTGAACGAGAATGTCACTCAGCAACATCCATCAACTTTCACGCCACTCAAGCACATTTACGAATTCAATTGTTCTCAATTAACAGAGAGCGAAAAGAGAATATGACGCGAGCCTTGTAACGATTGCATGAGTGGGCTGATGAGTGCTGCTGTGTGGACTGTAATTCAACTCAACTGTACATGTATCGAATGATCAGTACAAAATTTATAATTAATTTGATATCGCGAGGATATCATTTGATACATGTACAGTGAGTCACAACATAATCTCATGTACAATATATTTAAAGTAAGAATGCAAAGTTTGATACAATTAAATTATTAAATAGTTAATTTTAGTTAAGTTAAGTCAAATGAAATTTAAACTACATATATTCGTAAACAAAGGGAATGACGGAGGAGATCAAGTTTGAGACTAGAAGTGCTCAGGTTAAAATCAAACCTTGCGGAGCATGCGGGAGATTGGTTCATTGGAACCATAAGAGGTGCGATGGTTTGGAATATATGGATGAGACGAGAATAGCGTAAATTGTTAGTCTTGAAAGAAATACTTAGAATTGTAAAGGGAGGCGCAATCCACAGAACCAGGAGGTTAGATAAAAGGGTCAACCCAGGGCAAATCGAAGGAAACGACATTGAATATTCTCGATTCGGGATATACGAGTATGAACTCGCTGAAAAGGGGACCACGCGGCTGGCATATACGGGAATGTCACATAAGGGTTACAAAATTTTTTAGACCATCGTTTGATAAAACCAAGCGACAATTAGGTTTTAAGGGTTATTCTATCAATATGCGAATGGAAGTTCGTATAATATTCCAAGTTCTTAAGGGACTGCATGGCCAACCTGTACCCAAACGAAGTCGAGTGGTTCACGATTAATTGGACTTACGTGACAAAGTCACAGATTGACATTTGGAGACATTAAGCTTTAAGAAAGTTTTTAGACACCAAGGGGAAAACTTATCGAGGTCTTCTTGAAGGAGAACAGAGTCTTCTCGTGAAATCATAGTTTTGGAGAACTTCGAGTCGTCGGCGGAAATGGATAGGGGGCAGTTTTTAATAATCCCCTCAAGACCGTTTATAGTTAAATTGAAAAGATGGGGACCTAGATGGCTGCCTTGTGGGACACCATATGTGGCTAAGAACGGTGTTGAGAGGCTGTCCTAAAACGAACTCTATAATAGCGGTTCTCCAGATAAGAAGATATCCATTGTGATAATATTGGGTCAAAACCGAGGGAAGACAATTTGGAAAGGGCTTCGTGAAATCAGTACAATTAACATCGATTTCGTTACCATTTTCAAGGGCTGAAAGAGCAAAGGATACGAAGTCAACTAAGTGTGTAGAGGTTGAGCTACCTTTCAGAAATCCATGTTGACGGGGTGATATAAGTGACTTACTCTGAAAGCTTACCACTTCTTATATTTTCGAACATTTGAGATATGTGAGAAAGGTTGGCAATGGGACGGTAGTTACTTCATTTTTTGATCCCTTTTTGTGGACCGGGGTTATGAAAGTGGCCTTCCAAACTTCGGGAAATTCCCCTCGTGTGAGGGGTATGTGAAATAGGGAGGAATGTGGGTGCGAAAGATTGGAGGCACACTTTTTGAGAAATATTGCTGGGAGTAAAATTTATCATTGAAATTTTGTAACTTTTCGATAAGGGTAGGATCAAACGATTGAGAGAGAGAGAGCGGGCAATGGAGAAATTGGGAAGTTACTCGAAATACATGGGGTCAGGTACGAAAAAGTTATCTGCAAATGAAAGTTGAAAACAGTTTGCAAAATAGTTGGCAATAGTATGTGGGTCGGTTGCTGATATACATATTATCGAACGAGAGAGATGAGGGATGGCCGTCTGATTTTCTTTTGTAGCTGACGAAAGCTGGTAAAAAGTCTTCGGATAGTTGATAAGGTGGGTCTGCACTGTGTCGAGAAAGTGCTGATGGAGGCAGAGCTGGGTGAATTGGAGGTAGTTTCCCAGATAGTTAGAGCAGTCAGGATAAGAATTGGTGCGAAGAAAAACGGCCCATAATTTGTTTCTTTTGTTTCGTAAAGAGCGAAGTTTCTGTTCTACCAGGGAGGAAAGTAAATGATGTTTTATCCCGAGAAAATAGGACGTAAAGGGAAATGGAATTAAATAATTCACTGTAAAAAATGGAGACAGCACCAGATTTGCTGAGGTGGATTTTAGTTTTGCGAAAATTAGCTTTGTGGAAGTTGTAAGAGGAGATAGTTGGTGAACGAGTGAGGTGTGGTGGTGGTACGGAAAAATGAGTGCAGAAGAGGGGTGAAAGTTGTCGACAGTTGATAGGGTAAAGGAACAAAACGTTACTGTGGAGTTAATGGAATCGCTAGCGAAAATAAGGTCTAGTTGCCTACCGGTGGAGTTACTTGTCATAGGCTTGAGTCTGTTATACAATCGATCTGTGGATATGCATTCCTTCAATTAAGTGGCGTTTGACGCAGTAAAAAAGATGTGACCATCCGGCGGAATCCACTTCAACAGGGGCAGATTGAGGTCACCAAAGCTAATGATATCGTCGATGGAATCACTTAGGTCAATAAGGTCAATTGCTTTAATAGCAAGGATGTAGGATTCGATAGCTGGGAGAATGTAGCAACATATAATGTATAGGGACCTATAGGGAAGTTTTTCTTTAATTGAAATTAAGTGAAGTTGGACAGAAGAAGAGATATCGATGAGAGAAGAGGCTATTGTAAATGGCAAGTAGGACAGCTCGGCATGGAGAATCAGCTATAGGGAGGGCAGGAGCATTAGCCATAGGGGGAGAGTGATCTTCATCTCGGAAAACATTAGCTCCTAGCTCTTTCTGTCGAGGATCAGATTGGTTTCTGTAAGAGCACAGACGTCGAAAGAGAGGCCATGAGATTTAGACAAAACAGCGCGAGTTTTGGAGCGCAAGCCTCTGTGGTAGTTAACTGTAAGATGGAGGTTTCTCCATAGAGGAGTAGGTAGATAGAGACAAATGAAAACAATTTATCATGGCCAGCTCGGCTACGCTGAAGGTGAGAGAATTTTTGGCTTGAGGCCCGGGTCAACCCAGGACAAATTTATTAAGGCGTACAACAAGCACGTTCTTAAAAATAACAACTTCACTTAAAACTAAAGATAAAAACTAAAGGGTGGGAGTGGTTAAAGAAAGTTAGGACGTGAGGCATTGGTGGAAAGGAGAATGTTCTTGAGGGACAGTTCGCTGAGGTGGTAGGAGAGCCAGAATATCGTAAAATTCACATTGGCTCAAGGTGTCCGCAATTCGTTCTGTGAAGATAGAGCCGGAAAAGTGGCACAGACTTAAAACTGCGTGGGTGGTGTTAAAAGAAATTAGTTGGTAATCGATATTTACCAACCACAATTTGATGAATAAAGAGAATGTTGGCAATATTTCGGCTTATAGAAAGGGGTTGTAAATTTATAAGTTTCAGCGCAGCAGTGTATGGTGATAAGTTTTGGCTATCATCCCAGAGAAGACCGCGTAAAGCAAATTGTAAAAACCTGCGCTGAACAGTTTCTATCTGGAGGATATGAGTTCTGTAGTAGGTTTGTATATTCAAGAAGAGGCTTAACAAAGGTTATGTAAAGGGACTTGGTAGCATAAGGATTGGAAAACTCCTTAGATAAGAGCTTTATGAAGCCAAGAGCAGAGTTGGCTTGAATGAAGAGAAAGTCGGCTACATCTTTGCGTTCCTCAAGGGTGTTTAACTTAATAAGGTTGAGACGGTTTTGATAGGGCGGCAGAATAACACGATCGTCCCAGGACATACATTGAAGAACAAATCGAAGAAAACGGCGCTGGATGCTTTCGATTCTCGAGATATGAACGCGATGATATGGGGACCATACATGACTGGCGTACTCTAGGAGGTGGCGAACAAAAGTAATATAGAGGGACCTGGTCACGTATTCTTTGGACTATCGTTTTACAAAACCTAGTGCAGAGTTGGCTTTAAGGATTATCCCATCCATATGCAAACGGAAGTTGAGCTCCCTTACACACAAAATGCCGAGGTGGCGAAGAGATTCAACGGAGGAGATAGGTTGGTTGTGGAGAAGGTAGAGTCGGGGAGGAGATTGGTGCCGCTTAAGTGAAAAGGTGATGGATTGGCATTTGGCGATATTAAGTTCCACATAATTTTTGAGGCACCAGATCGAAAAACTATCAAGGACTTGTTGAAGGAGGAAGGAGCCATGGTGAGAGGAAATGGTTTTGAAAAATTTGGTATCGTCGGCGTAAAGGGAGACGGACGAATGATCCCATCGAGATCATTTGTGGTTAATATAAAAAGAAGGGGACCGAGATGGCTGCCTTGAGGAACTCCAGAGGTGGCCAAAAATGGAGCCGATTAAGCTGACCTAAAGCGAACACTGTAAAAACGGTTTTCGTGGTAAGAGGATATCCAAGAGAGATTTTATCGAAGGCTTTGCTAAAATCGGTTGCAACTACATCGACTTCGTTGCCGTTCTCTAGGGCAGAGATGGTAAAGGATACGAATTCAACCAGATTTGTGGTGGTTGACCTACCCTTTAGGAAGCCATGTTGTCTAGGGGAAATAAGTGATTTGCATTGGAAGCTTAGAGTGTCATACAAAATACTTTCGAGGAGTTTGGGTATATGAGAGATTTTAGCGATTGGACGATAGTTTGATATTTCCTTCTTTGATCCTTTTTTGTGGATCGGAGTTATGAAAGAGGTTTTCCAAACTTGAGGAAATTCTCCTTGTGAAAGGGATAGACGAAAGAGATCAGAAAGGACAAGGGAAAGAGGCGAAGAAATTTTTTTAAGAAATATGGCTGGGAGGCCATCTGGACCGGGTGTAAATTCGTCATTGAGTTGGTGTAATTTATATTCTATATAAGAGGGGTCCAAGATGCGAGAGAGAAGTGGGCCATTGGAGAAGTTCAGTAGGTAATGAAAATAGGATGGATCTGGTACAAAGGAGTCGTTGGTGAAGGATTGTTTAAAGAAGCTGGCAAATAGGTTGACAATGGTGAGTGGATCGGTTGATGACTTGTTGTTGAAAGAGAGGGAAGGAGGGTAACCATCGGACTTTCTTTTGTAGTTAACAAATTGGTAAAAGGACTTAGGGTCATTTATAAGATTGACTTGCGCATTGTTAAGGTAACGCTGGTAAAGGGAATCGTAAAGTTCGGTGAAATGATGATAAGCACCAAAATAGTTGGAATAGTCGGACAAGGATCTGGTACGCAGGAAAACAGCCCATAACTTGTTTCTCTTGTTTCGTAAGGAACGAAGCTTGCGATTATACCAGGGAGGACTAGTAGATGATGTTTTAAGGCGGGAAAACGGAACGTAAAGGCTGAAAGAATTAAATATTTCTTTCTAAAAAATGGATAAGGCATCATTTACGCTTAGGTTGTGAAAGTTAAAGGGGGATCTGCTAAGATAGTCACTGATTTTGTGAAAGTTTGCGTTGTGAACGTCGTAGGATGAGAGAGTCGTGGGAGGAGTGGACTGGAAAGAAGAGTTATGAAAAAATGAAAGTAGAAGGTGGGGGGGGGGGGGGGGGGGTGGTAGTTGTCGATTGTAGAGAGAGATAGGGGACAAAGTGAGACTGAGGAGTTATGTTGTGAAAATAAGGTCCAATTGCTTGCTCATATAGTTGGATACACCACTGACTTGGCATAGACTTAAGTCTGTTAAGCTATCTAAGAAGAGCCATGAAGAACAATTGATCGTCTGATGGAGTCGACTGTAGCTGAGGAAGATTAAAGGCGCCGAAAATAAAGATATCGTCAGTAGAGTCAGACAGGTCAATTAAATGGTCGATCGCATCGACAACAAGTTGGTAAGATTCAATAGATTGAGCTGGCAAGATGTAGCAACATAAAACGTAAAGGGACTTGAAGGGGAGTGATATTTTTATTGTGACAAAGTCGACTTTAGAGAGTGAAGTGATTGTAATGGGAGAAGAGTTAAGGCTGTTGTGGATCGCCAGTAGGATGCCTCGACAGAGGGAATCATCATGTGGGCGGGTAGGATCGTCGGCGCGAAAAAAATTAAAAGTAGGGAGGAACAATTCCTGGTTCTTTATGTCGGGAATCAAATTAGTTTCAGTCAAGTCATAAATATTAAGAAGAATAGAATGCGATTGACGTAGGACAGCATTGGTTTTAGAGCGAAGACCTCTTATGGGGTGGAGATGTAAGGCGGGATGGTTTAAGTGCTGAAAAGGGAGGCACGTTATGGACGAAAAAATTTATCGTGGTCGGCTCGGCTTCGCTGTAGGTGTGAGACTCGTTTAGAGTGAACGTAGTGTCCGAATGCAGCACGTTCGTCTGCTACTTTCTGTGGGAAATTGAGTTCTTTATCACAGATAACACCTAAACCACCCAACTAATTTACTAAGGGAATAGGCAGATTAAAGATTAGATAGCACTCTTTTAGAGTGTTGGTACCTGTTGTAAAGATTCCTGAGACAAGTTATGTCAGTAGGAAGACCTTCCTGTTGGATGGAGATAATGACACTTGTTTTGGGTTTTCCCTCAAATCAAACAGAATCGGATTTATCGTGAAGATATGGGAGAAAGAGTCGTATATTTTCGTATATTTCTTTATCCTTAGTCTAGAGAGCGCATACCGGCATTCCGCGGTATCTATATTCTTTTGCGTCAACTTAACGTTCGATAGCGAAAGGTGATCAAAAATAGGGGCACAATCCCGTGAATCCGAAGAAGATGGAAAGTTAGAGGCTAGCAATCCATATCGAATTCCGGTTTTGTTTTTGCGCACGATTTAGCTCCTGAAAACCGAAGTCTCCTGCTTTGTCATTTCAAAACATCAGGCATTAAGATCTCGCACTACAACTGACTACAGTATAGGTCTATACGCTGTACCTTCCGCTACAACACAGCACTCTTGGTCATAGAATTGGTTCATTTGAAAGTCCTGAAAGCTATGCGCCTCTTCGGTAGCAGCCCGCGTGAAGACGAGTTACCGCAATATGACTGCAATATCAATAAGACAGGACATTATGAAGCAACTGTAGAATCAAGCTATGTAAATTTAAGCAGCTCGTTTTCAACGACTTCCAATGTTGACCTTCCCCTGTATGGTGTTACATAGAAGCATTTCCCTTGCTGCGGGGGAACGATTAGTCTTATTTCGTTGTTCCAGGATGTTTCGTGTAGACCAAACCTTTCTATCATCGGGCTAAAGTTGCTTTACATGACCACCTTCAAGGCAATTAGCATCCGTTGGAATATGAACAGAAATGGGGCATAAAAGGTTAGTTTTGTGGGATTAGGTGACTGTGTTTTACTATATTCTAGGAGTGAAAATACACAGGTTGCCTAAGGGCGGTCATTTCAGCCTACAACTACGAAATGCTTGTAAACTTGAGAGGCCAAAAGCTTTACTTCAAAACAACTACAACTACCCAACATGCTTAATCGCCTTATTCTACCAAAAAAAAAAAAAAAAAACACTTGGGTTGTAAGAAAAGAGCTATTATATTTAGCTGCGGGTCTTCTATAAGATTGTGCTTTGTAATCACTTGAATTTTATCTGTTTTGAAAATCTTTCACAATACTTAGGTACCAGGCAAAAAAAAATTCCACTACCACAGCATCGTTTTACGCTACCAAAAAAAAAAACGAGGAAAAACCCATCCCTACTCCGCAAAAACACTACACCTACGCCATCGTGTATGTGTAGGTAGGTATTCGAAGGTCCTTTCAGCGCTCTGACAACCCATTTCTGCTTTTGTCGATGATGAATGAGTTGTTGTGCGTTCTGGATTCTCCAAGCAATTGAGAAGAACAGAAGCAGAGAACAACAGAAAAACAGGACTCTTAGCACCATAAGGATATCAATGAAAGCACACACTTGTAATAAATATCTTCTCATAAGAGAAAATTAAATGAAATGAAATTCTACCGTTCTACCGTCAACCGAAGAAAGCCCAAGCCAAAACAACAGAAGGAGGAACGACCAAAAAAAAAAACAAAAAAAACTCATAATTGCGAGGAAAAGCAAAACAAAAAGAACCGAAATCGCTAACGTCAGAAACAATATCTCAATATCTCAAGTGTGAGAGCGTGTGTATGTATATGACGGACATAACAACATCTATCGTCTTGAGGGGTTTGTTGAGAATACTTCTCCACCTTCCCACCCACAACAATTTGCGAGTCGAGCACGGGCTCATGATGGTCATTGTTGTTGAAAGCTACAATATATACGAATACACATGGACCTAAATACATAATCCGTATGGGGCCAGACGATATTCGGGATACGTACTCTCGAACAAATAGAAACGATTTTTTTTTTCTTCCTCCGATTTTTTTCGGAACCACTAGAGCCACCCTGGTATTCGACCCTAAGGACTTTGCAAATGTGCCTCCTAAAAGGGTTTTCAGTTTCCATTACATAGTGGGCTTTTTTTTTCTTTTGCCCTCTGTTGCCTTGGTTGTTGGTGTGAGGTACTCGTCATAGCCACTTCCGGTTGATGGTAGTCCCACTCTCATTTGCGTCGTCATTCAGAGGAGTTTTATCGGATCGAAGTTCGATAAATGCCTCTGGATTTCAATAACAATAATTGGATGGGACATACGCAGCAACAACGACAACGACAACGACAACGACAACGGCAACGGCAAAAGCAACAGCAATAGCAAGAGTAGGCACATTGTATCTATGTAGTAGAGGAAGGAAAGGACAAAACCGGATGTAATTGAGTTTATCCCTTCATCCATTCACACGTTACACTTTTTTCCCATTTCCAGCTTTTGCCGATACATACTCGTACATCTATACTCGTTATTAGTTTTAGTTTTAAATGCATTTTATTTCTTAAATCATTAACTCTTACATACTAACAAAAAATGCTTAAATGCTAGCTTAAAATTACTTAACAATCTTATACTAACTTACTGGCCCCACACAGGCACTCTAAGCTACTCTAAATTCTTATATCTATGTCTTTCGACTTTATTTACATTTTATTTATTAATACTTATTTTCTATGCTTAAGGCTAAGAAAAGAATTTAACAAAAAACTTAGCATATGGACGTAATTTTTTATTTTTTATAAAAACTTAATATCTAACTTAAAATATACCTTAGTCTACCTAACCTACATACACAATACACACACATAGATATTATACATTCACAATTATATACATATATTAGTATATACAAAGGTATATACTAATATATGTATATATTTCTTAAATGCTAACCTAAACCTATGCAAGCTGGCCATCGCTATTCACAGAGCAAATAGATTGGTCAGCTCTGCCTCATTAGTGAGGCTGGTCCGTAATTGACGGAAACGACGACGAAGCATCTTCTCCATCATTCAACCACCAGAAATGCTGGTGCTGCCGAACGACATCCCTCTTATCGCGATTCCCCACCGCCCTACTGAACCTGAGACGATCCACACTGCCGTGTGCGACGTCTCTGCCGTAGTTGAGTCGCCTGTCCCCAGCTTTCCGAGCGACATGGAAGATTAACGGGACCGCTGATCTATCCTGGATCAACCCTATCTGATCTAGGTAGAGGAATGCTTCCGGTGGAACGAAGCCGTCAGAGCGCACACTCTCGTGGTAAAGGTAGTTGGGGTAGTAAGCCCCAGATATCAGGTTATTCGTCGAGGCCATTGCTCTTGCGATGTGTCTTCGAGTCAGCTTAATTACGAAGTTGTCCACTCGTATTAGGTTCGCTCTGTTGTAAAGGACCTCATTACGATAAAATTTTTTGTACTCCGACTCTGGTGTTCTGTACAAGCGAAGGCAAGCCCTAAGGCAAGCCCTCTCAAACACCCGAATCTTTTCCATTAAGCTTGCTCGCACATTGAACCACACGGGGCACCCGAATACCAGCATGGGCCTGATAAGGGCCATATAGCAGATTACCTTTACCCTCGCATCGAGTTGGCTGCTATAAAACAGTCTCTTTGTAAGAGCAAAAGCGCCTTTAGCTCTGGCCAGAGCAGCATCTACATTTTTGTCAAAATACAGAAACTGATCTAGCCAGATCCCAAGGTATCTGACTACATTTCGACAGGCAAGAGGCTGTCCGTGTTGTCCAATGATCGAGAACTTTCGCCAATTTTTTCTAGTATCCCTAGAGGCTCCAGACAACGGCGTCCTAAAGAGAATGGTTTCCGACTTCTGAAAGTTGATTTTCAACTTCCAGTCATCGCAAAATCGTCTTATCTTATCGAAGTCACGCTGCAAGAGAGTATTAATGACCTCGATTTTTGTACCTGTTCTGTACGCTATCAAATCGTCTGCGTACGCAATAGTATGGGGAAGTGAACTTATCAAGTCGCTTGTATAAATGTTGAATAGGATCGGCGAATTGACCGCGCCTTGCTGAAGACCATTTTTAATTTGAAATATTCCAACAGAAGTCACATCGCCATTTTTCACGATGAACTGTCTGTTGGTTAGCATATTATAAAGAATGTACAAGAGTGGTTTACTGATCCCCAGCCTAGTCAGCTTATAGAAAAGACCCTCTAACCATACGGTATCGAAGGCCTTCTCCAAGTCAACAAGGCAGGCACCAGTACATTGCTTTTTGCCCTTATTCCATTGGATATCGGACACCAGTTTAGACGCGGCATGTGAGATATCATGTCCCGCCTTAAAACCGAATTGATTATCCGGAACTATATGTTTGTCCTCAACCCACCTAGACAGAGCTCTATTGATCACCTTCTCGAAAACCTTACTGATATTCGGAAGGAGACTTATCGACCGGAGATTCGCCGGATTGGATATATCCTTTCCCTTTTTGGGGATAGGTTGCACCACTGCCGTTTTCCAATGCGCTGGATAATGTGCATTATTCATTGCATTATTAAACAGGGTGGTGTAAATGTCCACCGCTTCTAGAGGAAGATGTCGAAGCACGATGTTCGGAATACCATCGGTCCCCACTGATTTCTTAGCCCTGATTGTGTCGAAGATCTCATGGAGCTCTTCCTTCGAAATGAACGGGGGTAGGTCACCCTCTCTGGTAATGACATTATTTGCCATATTTTCTTCGCTGAACCGGGTGAAACCGGAGCCCTCGGATCGCCAGTTCTCTACTTCATTTCGAATGTAGAGGTCGTGCACCAAGATGCGATTATCCAGGTCATAATTAGGTCCACTGCAATCAGTGGCCTTGTATATTTCCTGGAAAGTCGCCCCTATGGCCTCAACCTTCTCCTGTGGATCCTCGATCACAAAGAAGTCGTCATCATCAGCGGCCTCATTTGGATCAATACCTGCTATTGTCAGTAAACGTTCGTTGTCTGTTGTCCGGGGTATTTTAAGACACTGAAGGTCGTTTTGATTTTTTCTCCGAAATAGTTTATTTATTTGCGGGAACATATTCGGGTTGCTGGTGTTTACAGCCCGAACCCTGTTGTTCCAATACGAACTTACAGAAATTCTGTAATTCTCTTTTATTAACGTTTGAATATTTTTAATCGACGACTTCAGTGTCCTAATCTCCGGGTCTTGTCTGTCAGTAAACTGTCTGTACAAGTTTTTGAGTCTTGTCAGAAGTCTACTTTTCTGTCGGTGCAGTGCGTCAATAGTAGGATTGCGGAACAGGTCTTCGTTAGTCGTATGTCGATATCGCGGTATTGTTGTGTCCATAGTTTGTTTAATTGTCTCGTCCATTTGTTTTAGGTGATTGTCGATCTCCTCGTTTGACAAATTCCTATTGGACGGTGGGTGGAGCATATTCGAGGAGAGTGCTCTTGTCAATGTTGCGGAGAAGCGTGTCCATCGAGTCTTACTGTAGTTGTAAGAATATCTTTGGACAAACTCCTCCAATTCCGCAATTTCGTTGGGAACTGTAATTTCGGTGCTAAAACCGCAATGGTCACTGTCATACACGAACGTGCGCAGACAGTTTAGCGTTTGTAAATTCGTACCTGTCAGTCGTATACGTTCGTCGTACAGCAGTAGATCCAAATAAGACCCGCCTCTGGGAAACGACGGGTTATCCGTCGCTTTAAGACCGAGTCTGTACATGACATGGTGCTGACCCCACCAATCGAGTAGTAGGTTCCCTCTAGTATTTGGCAAATTATTTCCCCAATCTCTGTGTTTAGCGTTGAAATCTCCGCCGATTATGAAATAATTCTCCCCCGATTCCAGTCTCAGAAGTCGAAAAAGGGTATCGAGCTCTGTAATGAATAAAGTGGAATGTGAAGCCTCGGGTGCATAAACAGAGGCCAAGTACAGCCGCTTTCCACTGCGGAGCGGGATGTAAATGACGACTGCCTCTAACACCCGGAACCTACGCAACACTCCCTTGTACACTCTGTGAAATTTTATACCTTGCTTAATGAAGATCGCGACACCGCCTCCACATTTGGATCGGGGCCGGTTTCTTCTTCTAACAATATAATTATTGTACTCCAGTTTGTGCTTATCGGTTAGCTTGGTTTCGCTAGCGAAAAGCACATCAGGAGTTTGGTCTTGCAGCAATTTAAACATCGCGGCTCTTCGTTCGATCCTAATCAGTGAATTAACATTCACCGCAAGGACCTTCAAAGTTTGCTCCACCATGTGCGTACCCATTACGACACGTGTTGCGTTAGGCCCGGCAGCAGCGCGTAGATCTGGTCCACCCGCTTGGCCTGTTCTTGCACCTGCTTTTGCAGCTGAGCCATCTGCCCTTGGATTGCGAGCAAGATGGCCAGCATGTTGGGTGCAGCTTCCGTTGTTCTCGGCATTGACGCCGGAGAAGCAACAGTCGCTTGCTGTACCGTAGCCCCCCTACCTGCAGCCATTTGGGCGTAGGAAATTTGGGGCGTGACGGCTGGTGTTTGCAACCTAACAGGTGAACGTTTGACCTCCACCTTCTGCTGCCGAGCCATTTTTGCTTTTTTAATGTCGGCGAACTTAGGACAACCCCGATAGTTTGCGGTGTGTCCCACGTTCCCACATAACACGCACGAGAGCTGAGTCCTATCGGACGCTCCGTCCCTACCCAGAGAACACTCCTCGGAACTGTGGTTCTTTGCGCACTTCACGCATCGAGGCTGCATATGGCAGTTCGAAGCGGCGTGTCCGAACCTCTGGCAGCGAACGCATTGTATAACGCCTTCGCTCCTTTTTAATTTTTCCCAGTGAACCACCTGGTAGTCTAGGACAGTAATACTCCTTAGACTATCCAGACGGCTTTCGGGACTGAGCTGCACCAGGAAGAACGGCAGACTCCGTTTCTCCCGCCTGGCTCTAGCTGTGGTAAATGGCTTTACCCCCACGAACTTGAGTCCTTCGCACTCTTTCTCTTTGAGCAGTGCCAAGATCTCCTCAGGATCAGAAGACGGTTCCAACCCCTTCAGCAACATCGATTGCCGCTTTTCACACTTCGGTGTGAAAGAGTAGTGCTCCGTCGTCGTTTCCTTTAGGAGCTCTTTCACTTTCGCGTAGCCCTCCACTGTATTACAGTGGATGGCATGGCGATCGTTCCCCAATCTCTTAATATTAAAATTATTACCAATGACCAACTTACACAGGTCCTTGGTAGCATTTACCTCCAATTTATAGGTGTTGATAGGCGGCACCTTCTCCTTCTTCTTCTGCTGCTGCTGCTGCTGTTGCTGCTGCTGCTGCTGTTGCTGCTGCTGCTGCTGTTGTTGTTGTTGTTGTTGTTGTTGTTGTTGTTGTTGTTGTTGTTGCTGCTGCTGTTTTTGCTGTTGCCGTTTTTGTGGCTGCTGCTGTTTTAGTTGTGGCCGTTGTTGTGACTGCTCTTGTTGTTGCTGCTGCTGTTTCTTAGGCTTTTGTTGTTCTGTTTGCTTTTGAGCAAGCTGCTGTTGTTGGGATTGGCCTTGCTCTTCCCTCTTCCTTCTTGCCATTTGTTTTTCTTTTATGGCCAGCACTCTTTCTTGTAGCATTTTGATGCTGCTACTAATAGCCTCCATTTCTTCCTCTTCATCATCGGATTCGCTCGCTGCCAATGAAGCGAAGTTGTTCCCTTCCCTTACCCCGCCAATCACCTTTACAGTGGCCGTTGGTAGGGTGGGACGTTTTTCTAAGTTAGAAGGTGGACTAAGCTTCCTCCTTCTCTTTGGTTTTGGCGTTTGGCTCGAACCACTCGAAGCCTCACCTGATACATCAGCAGATCCCGCTGTTAACATAGCGGACCGCTCTCCACAATCCATCACGTGATGGACAACACTAGTACCACTTTAACTTGTTTTGAATTTATTTCAAATGAAAATAAAATAAAAAAAAAAAAAAAAAAAATGTGAAGAGTACACACGGGGATTTGAACCAACGACCTGTACTATGCCGCCCGAGCACGCTAACGCTCTGCTAATTGGAGCCTATAGAAATTACTTCAAATGTCACTTTGTTATTAATATGCACTCGCAAGCCGAAACACGTCTGTTCTCCACGGAGATATGTGAACGACTGACATCTATACTCGTATCTACAAATGTGTGTATTTGGAGGAATTGGAAGGTAAACAGATGGTTGGTATGCCAGAATCAGAATTAATATCCCGTGATCTACGAATGTTCCTTATGAGGTAGAGATTCTGCTTTCATTTCTGGCTTCAATTGAAAAATTATCCTCCTTCCAGTTAGAGGATTTCTTTGTGCTGCTGGTGGAGAATCCTTTCTAGGGCATCAGCCAGTTGAAAAGCTGAAACAATATTGAACATCATATGATTCAGTTAATTGAATTACTCGCTTCGTTATATCACCATCTTCTTATGGCCACCATCACTGGTGTTTGTACATGGCCTTTGTAAATGCCAGTCGGAGTTAATTAACAGCTGCAGAGTAAGGATGGAAATTGCAGGCCTACGAATGCTCGTAATTGGTTTGCGAATAAATGAGTGGAAAAGCTGAAATTGCACAAATGGATTCCTGTGGTTACACTGAGTTCAAATAGATATTCGAGTGCATCAGTATCTGACAGAAGTCGGCTGACATTATGTATGGTCAAATGAGCTTAAAAATATTTAATTTAGAACAGAAATAGAATGCACAAAGAGGGCTCTGGTTTTGAGCTTTACAGTGAAGTCCTGCCCGAAGGCTATATCTGTTCGCTGCGCAAAACTGCTCGTGTACTTTCGAGCGGGTTGCAGCACATCATCTAGTCCCCAGTCCACATCCTTCCTTATTAGAACCAAGCCTACCCACTCGAATTCACCGACCTATGTATCTATTCAAGCACCGCCTGCAAGCTTCTAAGAATTGCACATGGTCTCCATGAAGTTATCATCCCAATTCGGAGGTATGGCTAATTGAAATGCTCTTAGTTCCTCCATGATAAAATTCTTCGAATAATATGTTGTCCCGCTTACGAAGAGAGGTGGGTCCGAATTCATCAGCTTTGATGGGTGGAAAATATTGAAAGAATGAGTGTCCAAAAGTATTTGGAGCAGGCTTTACCAAGGATTTCCAAGATCAGAAAAGGAACTGAAATAAAGATGCGGATGAGAGTGCTCCCAGAAATGGTGTAGCCCTCTAGGTTGGGGTTTTGAGTGTGAGAAAACTTTCTGACCACGTAAAGCTATACTGACGCCAAGCAATGAAGGGCCACGCCAGGTGCAGCCGAATAACAAATGCAGGTCTCAGACTGATATAAAGAAAATATCTGTGCGATCCAGGAAGTGCGTTGGAATAGACCGAACAATAGGTGTATGAACTGCTGCAGAGAACACAAGCAGAGTCTTTTGAGGAATTGTAGGTAAGAATGCTTTAGCTTTCGGCGTACAAGTGAGTATTTTGGATCCATCCCAACCACAATTGCACTGAAGAAACTGTCGACGCGATCCAAGGATGTTTCTAAGAGTTCCTCAACAAAACCAACGAACAATGGTCAAGTAAGTGGTTAAGATTGATTTTAACGATAAAATGTAAACGGACTAAAGCTAATTGAATTTGCTTCAGAATGGAATATCACTAAAGCTACTGACTTGAGTATTCATAAACAACCAGCGCGGTCAACTGATCATTAAACCGTCAAACTGATCAGGACTCAGAAGAATAGCAAGCCGTTGGCAATATATTTATGTCCACGGATATCGCAGAAGAGCTTCAACGTTAGATTCGGGCTATAAGATTCGGTAGTCCGAACATGGTCCAGCAGATTAGAAAATTATTGAGTCGGAAAGATCACAATGACATTCGGTGTGTCCGATTTCCACAAACGACAGAAGACGGACAGACACTACTGACCGTTGGCATAAGCCCTGATAGTGGCGATTCAGGCGACACGACAGTCTTTTCGTGATGGAAGGCCCACAGGAGAAGGTCGATTTGCTTGGAGCTTTTTTCGAAGTCGTGTATATGGTTCGGTTCGGTGTATTCGGTTCACCGTAATCACGAAATTGACAGCAGGGTCACATAAGTCACTTTTATCTGCGCAACGAACTTCAAAATTGGCGATCCGAGAATCACGGTTTCACCATATTCAGTGAAGAAACGGGGCAAGCGTCATCTTCGCCGATAAACGTGCTTTCTCGCATTTGTTCGTTCAAAAAGATGAACTCCTGTGCATCTTTGAGTCTCTGAAAAACAAAAAGTCATCAGGAGTAGACGGTACTCCAGCAGTGATGTCCTAGAAAACTTCCGACTATTAGCAAGGTGTTCGAGAAAGTAGCCAATAGAGCGCTGTTAAGGCGAGCGGAGGAAAATAATATAATTCCTGAAAATCAGTTTGGTTTTAGGGCGAGTCAGGACACTGTTCATGCTACGTCAAAGCTGGTCTCCGACATACGATGGAATAAATACAAGTGTACGGGTGTCTGCCTTGTTGACTTTGACAAGGCCTTCGACACCGTATGGTTAGAGGTGCTGTTCTATAAGTTGACCAGGATGGGCATACCAAAACCCCTGCTATATATGATTTACAGCATGCTTATGGGACAGTAATTCGTTGCTAAATGTGGAAATGTCTTTTCGGGCAAGGTCTTCGACATTAAAAACGGCTTACAACAGGAGGCTGTGATTCCTCCGATACAGTTCAATATTTACATAAGTGATCTAGTAGGTTCCCTCAATCACGCCATAGCGTACGGCCCAAAAATCGAAGTCATCAATACTCTTCTGCAGCGTGATTTCGATCATATTAATGGCGGCGATTGGAAATAGAAAATCAAAAGTCGGAAACAATGTTGTTTAGAACTCCATTGATTTAACTGGCGAAATTTGGCCATCATTAGACAGAACGGACTGCCATAACTGTGGGAAGCGTATTTAGATACGAGTACCTTGGTATCTGGCTCGTTGGAGCCAGGGCGACCTTAGCTCTGACAAGAAGTTTTATAGCAGTCAACTTGTTTCCAGAGTGAAGGTCATATGCTACGTGGCCCTAATCGGTTGTCCCGTGTGGTTCAATATAGCGTCGTATAAGATGGAAAGAATTCGGGTGTTTGAAAGGTAGTGTCCTAGGACCTTACTCGGGTTGCTGAGAACATCAGAATCAGAGTGCAAAAAATACTATCCCAACAAAGCCCTTTACGATGGGGCTAGTCTGAATAGAATTGACAATTTCCTGATTAAGGTGATTCGAAAACACGGTGCAAGCCTGCTCTTTGGGGCTTATTACACCAATGAAATGTACCACGAGACCTCACTTCTATCAGGCATTATCCCACCAGAGGCATATCACGATATTGACGCTAAAGGGTTAATGCAAAGCGGGGATGGTATCCAGGTAATATACCACAAGCGGCTCATCTACGGTGGGTATGTTGCTAATGCTCAGGAGCTCGATTAGTCCCACGATTGCGGGCAGGGATCGGATCGATGCCGAGATGCCAGTACACCGAATTCTCATGGCTTCAAGAAGGGGAGAGGGTTGGCTCGCTCTCTTACGTCGGTACGTTACTAAGGTAACATATCTACTCCTCCTAGTTGTAAGTTAGATTAAGGATAGTTAGGGGGATCTCGTGGAAAGGCCGCGTTCCTTAAAATGAGGCCGCGCCTCTGAGAATTAACTGGTAGTTTATGGCATTGGTTAAGTCTCGGTGATGCGTGTGCACGATGTTGACGAATGCCAGGCGCTCGAAATCGGAATTAGGTTGGTGACCACCCGGTGCGAGAGGCAACGAATGTTCACAACCCCGATTATAGTTAAATTAGGTTATGTACCTCAGATAGGTTAACTACTCGTATGTTAGAATAGAACCACAGTTTTTAGTTTTATACAAAATTTAAAAAATGTGGTACCTAGGTAGGTAGGTAGGTAAGAGTGGCTGTTGGAAACACCAATCCACTTAGGCCTATTGGCCCATTGTAATGCCACGTGGATCTATGATCCTCTTACTAATGGAACCAGTTTGAGCTTACGATGTAGCGTACGAAACTGTTTACGTCTATACTTTTTACATCGCTTAATAGTTTAGATAGTTCTTCATATGCCATAGCGTTTCGTTTAATTGATGTCACTTGCGAGTTTGCTTACAATTTTAAACACGTTTATCTCAAAACTGCATTTTTCACGTTGGCGCACCTATAACTTGAACAATTTTCAACCAAATTATTTAAAATTTTAACTAGTATTTAGACAAAATGTTGGCTGTGCAGCGTTTCTCAGATGACCACTCTTTTTTGGAAGGGTATATGGCCGTATCCACAGTTTCTATAAATTTTGAACTATGATGAGTTTATTATTCACTGTTATTGTGCATAAGAGCAGCTAGGGTAAGTCCGAGTTATTTGAACTCAACGACATTCTCTACAAGTAAACAATTATTACTACATCACACGAACACGAGCATGTTTGCCGACAGTATCTTCTACACTCCTATGAGTGAAAGTAAATATTAGTTTCGCAATTGTAATTCGAGGAGAGACTGAAATACATTAATTTAGTTTTGCAGCTCAAAACTAAATTATGAGCAGAAAACCAATGCCTTCATAAATCTAGATCCCAGTTTATGTCAGAGAACATGTGTAGAGCACTTTGCGAGCCATAAGAAAAGCCAATGTCATCTGCAAATGCAGTCGGTGAGCTTCTGAAATTAAGCGAAAATAATGAGTTTATAAAGACTAAGAACAGAATGGGACCTAAGACAGAACCTTGAGGAACACTGATATTAAAAATCATCTTTCCACTTCTAATACCATCGATCTTGACCCCTTGTGACCTATTTTTAAGATAGGACCCAAACCAATCCAGGATAAATCCACGAAAACCAGCATTCTCTAACTTTTTCAACAAAAGGTTGTGATCGATCATGTCAAAAGCTTTGGTAATGTCAATAAATAGTCCTGCGGTAAATTTGTTAGCATCAAGATGTGACATGATTTGGAAACAGAATTGTAAGAGTGCATCTTCCGTTGATTTCCCTTTCTGAAAACCAAATTGATTTAGTTAAGGAACTCACTATTCTATTTTTCATCAGTTTTTCAAAGATTTTACTGGACACTGGAAATAACGAGATCGGTCTTTAGTTACAAATCTCAGAAGCAGAACCTTTTTTAAGAAGAGGAATGACATCGGCAACTTTAAGATTCTCGGGGAAGATCCCTTCAAAAACACAACGATTATAAATATTAGTGATCCTATTACGAATTATGGGTCTTTATCCTTAACAGAAGATGATATACTTATTGAACTGTGGTCACTGTTGTTGTCTAGTATAAGTATTGCACCCGACAGTTTTGCGCTATTGTTTTTTAAGGCTTGCCAGACCTTAAGTTGAGTGCATTTCTAGATTTCTGGAAATATTCATTTATTAAATTTATTCATAAATCTGCTTCTAAAGAAAACATTAAAAACTATAGGCCTCTAGCCAAATTGCAATTGATTCCTAAAATGTTTGAAGATGTTGTGAAAAAACATCATGGTAGATCGACTGCAACAAATTAAACAATTGTTGCGAATTACTGTCACCATAACATGGAAAAACGTGCTCAAATTGCCTGTTTGTCCAAGGCCTTTGATCGCGTCCAATACAATGTCCTTTTAAAAAGGAACTCGAGATGTTTGGATTTCATTGCAGTATCTTAAGTTAGATTGGTAGTTACTTGATGAATCGCAAAATCAATATGTTAAGATTGATTCTATTTGCGAAAAGGTGATTCTAAATTACTCAGGTGTTCCTCAGGGCAGCAATATTGGTCCGCTACTGTTCCTTCTTTTCATAAACGGCCTTCCATATGCAGACAATCTAAAAATATGTAGTTCGGTAAATTCTGTTTCTGACGCGCTTCGATTGTAAAATGATCTTCGTCGTATTAACGACTAAATAAATGTTCAGTTATAACTTTCAGTAGAAAAATGCTGCCAATTGCCTTTGATCGTAAAGACTTATATACGGATTATATAATTAATAATTATTTCGCAATTCGTAGGACTTTTATGATACTTACACCCAAGTGCTTGTACAGGGTGCGGCAGAACCAATTGAACAGTTTGTAGGGGCAGATGTTCTGGCGGTGGTGGGGGTAGGCAGCTGCACTAGGTCTCATTTTGTTCTGTCGGCATCCCCATTTAGTAGCAAATATGGCTTGGACCCGAGTACATCGTGGCTTTGCCGTGCGTCGGATTTATGAAAACAACCGATCTGTGATTGCGATGCAAAGAGCTTTTCGACGACGCTTTAATATTCCGCGCAATAATGCTGTTCCTACTGCGAAGACAATTCGGTCCTGGATTCGGCAGTTAGAGGAAACTGGTAGCACACTAAGAATAGATACACATGGCCGACGAAGATCGATCAGAACACCAGAAAATGTGAAACTAGTGAGAGCAGCACTCGAACAATTGCCAAGACGTTCTGCTCGAGGGCACGCTATTGCATTGGAGGTTTCAAACCGCAGTTTGAGAAGGATTCTGCATTTAGATTTGAATTTCCATCCTTCCAAAATAATGATGGTTCAAGAATTGAATCCTGCAAACTACGCCAACTGCCAAAATCTGTGTGAGGAAATGCTTCCAGCGATCCTCCTGAGACAGCATTCTTCAATATTTTCACGTAAGCGGGATTATGAATAAACAAAATTTTCGCTACTGGGCTGAAAACGACCCCCAAATTGTTCACGAAAGATCGCTACATTCTCCTAAGCCAGCGATGTGGTGTGCCGTATCACAATTTGGCGTTATTGGACCGTACTTCTTTGAAGAGCGAGGCGTGACTGTGGCCGTGAATTCCGGGCATTATGTTTTAATGTTACAAAAATTTTCTGCAGCTCCGACTGGAAGTGGTTGTTGAAGAACAGGGATTTGGGGATGTTTGGTCCCAACAGGATGGGGCTACAGCCCACAGAGCCCGAAATTCTCTAAATGCTTTAAGGAAAATGTTTCCCGGACGTCTAGTGTCTTTGAGAGGTAACGTGGGATGGCCTACGTGGTCGCCAGATTTAAGCATATGCGACTTCTTTGTTTGGAGATATCTTAAGGAAAAAGTGTTTAAACGTTGTCCCCAAAACCTGCTAGAGCTAAGGAAGCGAATTGTTGAAGAAGTGAACGCGATATCCCTCGAAATGTGTCAACGGACTGTTGGACCTTATTTCTTTCGAAATGAGGAAGGAGGACACGGTTACCGTCAATGGTTTCAGGCATAGAGCGATGTTAGCTGCCTTCCTGTAGTCAGGGCTCGACAACATGGATATATTGGAGCTGTGCTTCCAACAAGACGGCGCTACGCTCGAAGTGGTGAAGGATAAGTTTGGGGATTGAGTCATCTCACGGTGAGCGTTCATCAACTACCCGCTGTGATCATGCGATTTGACAACAATCGATTATTTTCTCTGGGTCAAGTCCGTAGTCTATGCTATCAAGCCAACCACTTTGGACTAGTTCGAGGCCAAAAATCGACTTATTGCTGAAATAACACCACGCATGTTGGACCGACTCATCAAAAATTGGACCGACCGCTCGAAACACTGACAGCGAAGCTGAGGCGGTCATTTGAATGATGTGCTATTCCGCACATAGTGGCATGAACATAGCTTCAAAATAAAGCCAGAATCAATTTATATCTCACACCGTTGTTGTTTTATGTAAATTTGTTTTCCTTTCCTTTTTATCTGATCACCCTATATGGTATATGCTGCTACTCGCATTCCTCGACCTACAGAATTGTTTTTCTTTCTTTCTGGACACAGAACAAATTATGGATGAAATGATCCTGTAACTATGGCTTCTATCAATTATAATCTGTATATATTGAAACGATATTGAGCGTTTCAATATGTCTAGATTGCTTTGCAAAAGCTCTATCATGGCAATCTGCCACTTAATCTTGTCCTTGCCTGCCATGAGGTAGACAGCCCCATACACTATTTCGACTGAGGATGACTGACGATTCTATCGACAAATATGTTATGTTAAATGACGACAGCACAAAATAACATAGAAAATGCCAACGAATTCGATAAATATGGCAAATTGTTGATAGTAAAAAGCCGACAAAAATAGTGTGCAAAATTACCGACATTCCACACCACATCCCTCTTTTTCGTTAATTTTTTCTTCGTAAACATCGCATCTGTGAAATTTTATTGCGCCAAAATTCCAATAAAACAATTTCGAGGTAAGCTAAATTACAGTGCATATTTTTTTATTGTTTAAATATGAATATTTGGCGAAACTACATGCAGTGCCGACACAAAAATCGGCACAATAAAATCGGAATTTAATTGGGGACGCTTGAAACAGCCACAGCTACATTGTAGTGCTTGTGTTGCACTTGAATTTAATGCATGATGATGATTTAATGGTTTGCGGTTTGAATATTCATTAGCCAATGGATTAATAGAGATAAAATTTGTTTGAACTGGTATTTTACTCGTACAGCCACGAAGTACTGAAACATTTGCTTCTGGGAAAGGGATTTTCCGCATAATCGAATATTTATGAAACTAAATTCGCAACATAGATACTCGAAAAATAACAAAAAAAATGGGAGGAGAGGATTTTTTAGAATTGTAAGGGGGCACAGAGTGACAATTTGCATTAAGCCTAATACAGGCACATTCGAGTACATTTTATCGTGTATGTGTACTTACAAATCTTTCACTGAGAGCCCGAATGTATGCACATTGGAAAGGCACATTGGAAGTAGCACTCCTTTGCAAACAGGAATGGTAAAACCGGAATAAAAACTCTTCCTTGGGTGTTGTGAAGGCACCTAAGGGTGGCAAACTGGCGATGTTGATGACAGTAAATATGACAATTGTACTTATTACACCTCCTTGTAGTAAGGTTTACTGATCGCGGCTAACAGAGACTGACTTGCCTAACCACTGTATAATATAAACGCGAGTACTAACGTATGCGTATGTTAAAGGCACATAGCGTAGAACGTAAAATCAGCCTTGACCAGCCTAAATTGTCGCCTATTTTGAGGTGCAAGAGTTCTGATGAACCAACTAGCCACATTGATTCGATTTTAAAGCAGAAAGATCAATCTGAACCGAGCTCCGCATCAAGCAATGCTTTCCCTGTGACGATTTCGTCCAACACTTTTGACACGCCAATACGTACTAAGAGACAGGGAATCCTTAAGACACAAAACAGCTTGGATGAAAGTCGCTACTACAGCCATAGTCATTCACCTGATGAACGTAGTATACTAGTGAAGAATGCGCGCAGGAATAGTTTGGAAGAAATCCAACATGGAATCTTCACACAATGCAGCTACGAAAGCAAAAGTGATGGTTGCCTTTCAACCGATCCACATCATGGCATTCTAAAGAAAAAGGACTCTACATCGACACCTTCAGATAGTGGCCATCCTTCGAAACATGTTTCAATCTGACATTAGCACGCCATCATCATCACCACCAAATAGCAACAGTGAATACGATAATATTCGACCAATTCTCAAAGTTGACAGTCAGGAGGTGCATGCCTCCAAACGGATACTTAAGAAGAAATCCTCTTCAGAGAGTAAAGAAATCCAGTTGACACTTAAAACTTATCGCAACAGTAGTCGTAAAGGGTTCTCCGAACAATCCGATGATCAGAGTGCTACACCGATGTTACGGACTGAATCGTCAGCAAAAATTGACATCAGATTTTACTGGCAGTGGAGCGTTGCAGAGAAGTCGATCACTAGAACATTCATTGGAAGCTGGAGTCGAGGAGAAACCAATTTTAACAGTGGCAGAACGAGTAAGAAACATGAAACGATTTTTAAATTGACCCAACGGACAAGGCAGTGCTATTAGAGACGAGAATAGCGCTGCAAGTGCAAACACCTCGGCTGGTGCAATTCCGAAGATTCAACGGCCGAACACAGTTAAGTCGGATATGTACAAGGACCGATTCCGAACACAACCAATTACTAACGACGAAATACAGTGCTTACAAGCGGCAAACTCTGGATCATTGGCCAGTTTTAAGCCGGCGTTTTCGCTTGGTTCATTGAGCAGCAGGAATTAGCAGTGCCATTGGAATTGGTATTGGAATAGCAGCTGACAGTGGTGCTGTAACTAGTGGATGATCTGTAGCGAAAATGTCAAGACGCAGCTTATCATCGATATCACCGTGCGTCGCCGTGTGAAATTTCCGATTTACTTTCACCACGTTCGGTAACCGATTTAAAGTGTACCTCGATAAGTAGTGATAGCGGTTGACAAACGGGAAAAAAATTCGAAATATCTTCGCGTCTAGAACACAGTTCACCAAAAGCCGATGAGTCGTTATCAATTGGTGAAGGTGGTATTGGCAGTAGTCAAGGATTACCCCGTTGGCGGTGTGTGGTCACGAGAGTAACATGGAGACATCAGGATTTATAGAATTAGGACGTTCTAGGTGCGTCAAGGCACGTGCTAGTATGTTCCAACAGTTGGAAGAGAAGACCAAATCTAATCGAATGGTGGAGGAGAAGACGACAGTATCACCCCTAACACGTAAAGCAACCCGGCTCTTATCAACATCACCCCCTACCCGAACAAGGGAACCTTAAACTCCCAACAACCCGCCCGAAGCTGCTGATGAAGAATTGTAACCTTCATCACTTCCTGTTGCCGAGCGGTCGCGTTTCTTCTCGAACCTGAGCGATATATCCAGAAGTAGTGACAGCACATCTGAACGTCGTGACTCTTCTAGCAGTGTGATTTTAACTCAATATCAGCACAAACTACACCTCGTAGCAGTATAGTGCGAATGGATTTTGATGATACTCCCACAACACCAACTGTGGACGATATTCTATTGCCTGCGAAGGAAGATAATTCCGAACATTTGACACCTACTTCGACAACGACGCCATTAAAATTGAAAGCAATCGGAAAGCTGGTAATGCCATGTTTCCTAAATGATCGGAACACTAACAGTGAGAACTCCATTGACAATATGTCCATCGTAAGTGAACCGATAAAAATGATCGGCAAGATCAAGTCTCCATTCATTGAGAACAGTCAAAAGAATTCTTATTCTATGGACAGTCGAAATAGTAGTAACAAATGTATGAGGACGATATCTGCGATACAAATATCGACTCGGGCAAGGAGAACTATGACTACTCACTGCGAGGTGCCTAACTGCGTAAAAAGAAAGTGAGTAGAAACAGCAGCAGTGGTAATTCTAGTGCTCCTGCATCGCAACGTAACAGCTATCAGCGTTCTCCCCTGATTCATAAGACATACGCAAAATACTTTGGACTATCGACGAATCACACTAATGGCAATCGTAATAGCACATGCCTAACGTGTGTCGCGTGATTCCGAAACCACATCTTCGCCAGCAAAATTTCAGTCCAAGTGTCAATGTTAGTGACTTTGATCACATGTCGAATTTTCAGAAAGATGTCCACATAGTTCCAGCATCACCGTTGGCACCATCCGATGTGTCACTTCAGCCCTGCCGATGATAGTGAGGTATTTGATGATGTGATTTTGGAGTAGTCAATTCTACCCTTGTGCTGCAACTGAAGAGGACACGTGCCATGACAGTTTTTGCCAACAACAAAGTACACGGGATCGCAAAACGCCAACCCTATGAGTCCTACGAAATCGGTCAATGACGATTATACACATGAGACCGCTACCCTGTGAGCTTCAGAAGTCCATAACAAAATACGAGGAATTAACCGTAACGAAAGAGGATTTTCTCAAAGCGCCTAGGGAGTTTGAACGAATATTTTTAGGCGTGGTATAGAGGGAAGGATGTACAAAATAGTAACACTAACACCGAATTTCCAATTTCACATTGGGCTGAGATCATACGAACTTGTGAGGGTCAATCAAGCTGCGAATATATTGTACTTTTACTGGGTCAACGGCAGCTCCAACTTTTCCAAAGCTGGTTATTAGAATTTCAGATCCCGTCCCGGAAAAAGGCTAGCCTTACTAGCTGCCGGTTCGAGTGGTCGGTCCAATTTTTGATGACTCGGACCAATATGTGCAGCGTTATTGTTGCAATAACGTGTCGAATGCCAGCTCCGAGCTTGTCCAAAGTGGTTGGCTTGTTAGTTTACACTAAGGACTTGACGTAGCCCCAGAGAAAATAATCGAGTGGTGTCAAATAGTATGATCGAAGCGGTCAATTCATGAACGTTTGCTGTGAGATGACCTAGTCGCCAAATTTCTCCTTCACAACTTCGAGCGTTACGTCGCTAATATGGCATGTAGCGCTGTCTTTTTGGAACCACAGCTCGGATATATCGGTGTTGTCGAGCTCTGGCTACAGGAAATCGGTTAACATCGCTCCATACCTGAGACCATTGACGGCAACGGTGTCTCCTTCATCATCCCGAAAGAAATAAGGTTTGATGATGCCCTCATGGCATATACTGCACCAAATAGTCAATTTTTCTGGATGCATTGAGGCTTGGCCGAAGACTTATAGATTGTGTTCGCTCCAACAAGGGCAATTTTGCTTATTGACGTAGGCGCTGAGACAAAAATGGGCCTCGTCCGAGAAGATGAATTTTTGTTCAAAATCCGGAACTCCGACTAACATTTCCAGCGCATAATTAGCGAACTCATGGCATATTCTATGGTCGGCAGGCTTCAATTCTTGCGTCAGCACAATCATATACGGATGTAGGCCCAAATCCAACCACAAAATAAGCCAGATTGACCCTGTGGCGGTGCACAATTCAGTTGATCCCCGCCGAATCGACATTTCTGGGTCTCCTTCGGTACTTCATTTTGCATCAATCACTGTCCGGTTTTTGGCTTTAGATCCAAAAGAGTGTATTCACACTCAAACTTTTCCACGGTGCGACGAATTGTTGCCTGCACACTGAAGCCATTATGACGACCGACCTCACGACGAAATTCACGTTGCGTATTTACAACTGAGCAGGAATTTTTAATTTTTTAATAATTTCCGCACATCCGGCAAGGGTAAAACGATGCATGATAAAATGGCAAGCCTTGCTGAACATCTTAACAGCTGTCATTGGTAACTTTGACAACTGCTGAAGCACAACAATTGGAAACACTATCATTGCTATCTGGTCACCCTATATTTAACGGTGACGTAACTTCGAATAAAGACTGATTCACAACCCTGCAAAAGAAACATAAAATGGTTGGACCTTGATTAAAGCACTTGCAGCAGAATAACCACGGAAACCCCAACTGCCTACTTACTTACTTGGTGCTACAGTCCGGGGTGAGCCGAAGCCTCAGTTATTACTCTTTGCAGCTGATGCGGTCGTTTGCAAGCTGCCTCGTATTGCACACTCGAAGCTGGATAAGGTTGCCTTCTACTTGTTTGAGCCACCTAAAATTAAATCGTCCCCTACTGCGTTGAACATGCATTCGAGGTGACCTAGCCATCTAGGCCGGGTTATTCGAGCTGCTCTGATGAGAATGGTCTGTAAAGCCCATACAGCGTGCATTCACTATTATCATCCTACCAAAACCACACTGATAGGAGCCATTCAGGCTATTAACGAAGGTTCTTATTCACATAATACCGCAATCAGGATTTTAAATGCAATGTTTAGGAGACTTTTCCCCCTGCAGTTAGCACAATTTAGAGGATCTCGCTTCCTTCGATTTGGAGAAACAATGCTGAAGTTCCATTTGACGATCATGCTTTCGTCGACCCAGGTCTTAGAAATGAATTCATGTAGGTTTCATACCCAATCATCACCTTCCGCTTTAAACTACTCGGCAGTTAAGTCATCCTATCCAGCAACTTGCTTCGACTTAAGCTTTGAAATTGCTGACCTGTCTGCGCCTGTCTGCATTCGACATCGAACCAGAGGCGGCCTCCCTACGTGGTCTTCCACGTTCGATGGATCCTTGAGAGACTAGGGCCCTGAGTGTCTCTTGTAATAGTAGTCATTCAATGGTGAATTTTCTCACAATGGCTCACTGGCTTTGGGCTGTTAGCGTTATCCGCATCTGTGTTTTGGCTACAACATGATAATAGTCCAAGTCGTAGTAGTAGCAGCTCGGAACGTTCGAACATACCAAACACTGGTAGAGTTCGTTGCGTGGATCCCAATCTGATCAATTGGTTGACGGTTTGTTGATCAGGAGTTAGCCAAGCACCTTTATATTTAGATATCAAGGTGTGGAAACCGGGTACTGGCTATAATTACATTAAGCCCCGCGGCAAGTTAAATAAACCTGTGTCCATTTCCGAAGGTGATGGTGTGGAGCCTATACTATCCCACTGTGTTGCCAAAGATGTTCACTTTGACATTAAAATCACCAAAGATGATTTCTACTTCATGTTTATGGCCTTGGTTGCAGTATGCAGGGCGTGTATAAGTTTTGTGTTAGTGTATTTGGAGATTATGCGAATCGTCGTCAAGCGGTCGCCTAAATGCCTGAAGCTCAAGACTTGTTCTGACGGCAAAATTCGCATCCAATTAAACGCTTCAATTGCTTCCCCTATTGTGCCGGCTGTCTGTAGCGGTCTCCATGGTAGATATCACTGTTTCGCTTCGTGGATATCCGCCAGTTGTTCGCGGTCTGCTAAGGGTTCGAACATTGAAAGTACAGACCCGAAAATCATTGTGCTTAATTGTTTGGCAGCGTCGCCAACATTGAACGTGCTATTATTCTAGGCTATGAGCTTGTCCGTCACAGCTTCTGGTTAAGCGCGCACTTCCTATTTTAGTCTGCATGTGTAAGGACTTACTCATGCTGTTACCACTGGAAAGTAGGGCAAGCACACGGCTACCTTTCTGATTATGCCGCAGTACTGGGTCACAAATTATTAGCTTTTGTGTGTGGTGAATGCACAGTAAAGTCACCAAATACGATTTTGACATTATACACCGGACAGGGTTCGTACAGAACATCATAGAACTCCTCCTTAATAGAGTCCTCATCTTCGTCGATAAGGGCGAGAGCACATGTTATCCTGGAGTTCTAGAGTGTTGCCTTTATGCGGATCACAGCCAGGCGATTTTTGTCGACTTAAAGTCATTTATCTCATGATGAATCGGCTGATCATGTCTTTTGTGACATAATTGTTGGTATGCAACTGATCGTATTTATTGTATTATTGGAGTTCACCTATTGACAAAATGGCCTTACTGTGATCGATGTTTTCAGATAGTCGGTCCAAGAAATGATAACTTAACACTGTGCAACACTTGTCTTCATTTTCCTTTAAGACTCATTAATGGGATTAGCCTGTGTCAACAATTTAGCTTATCATTTATAGCCACAAGGCATAAGCACACACAACCATTGCAACTTTCATAATAACTTGAACCGGTGATCCCCAATTTGACCGAAACTACTTGCTAAACCAGAAATTTTGTGGTGGACTCAAGACCTCCTCTCAGCCCCACAATCCCACTGTTTATTTTAAGTATCAGTGAGGGCTCCCGCGATATTTGAAACTACAATCCAAAGCTCTCCTCATGAACCACGAGCAGCAACTCCACAATTTTATATCGACGCTAATGTGCATCTACAGTACAGCAGCGACAAATAACAAAAAAAAAAAAACACAAAATCACAAAATCTAGGGTAAGTGAACGTCCTCTTCGAATAGAAGCAATCCCATTCACAAAAAAAAATAAGAACACCAATAACAACAACAAAATCTCGCAACAAAAGCAGAAAAGCAAAAGAAAAAAAACAAAAACTCGGTGCCAAACCAACCCTTTCATTGACTTCAGTGTCGGAAAAATATCTCTCTTCAAACAGACACCTCCACAGTCCACCCTTCCACACTTGGCAGCTCTGTCCTAGTCATTCCATGTGTTTTGCATTTTGCTAATCTCAGCGAATGCAAAAAAAACACAACAAAATGACGACCGAGTTTGCCAATGCGCCTTTCCCTCCCTGCGGATTTTTTCACATTTTCCCATTTTCCATTTTCCACTTACCATTTACCAGTTTTCCTAGGAACAATCACCACATGACGGAGTGCTCCAAACCAAACCATGTCCCCTCTGCTCTGCTCACCCGGTAGTTGCGACAAAATGATGCACGAATACCACCAACTCTTGACACAACAGGGGGTATTCAAAAAATTTCGAAAAAAACACAAAAACAGAGAAAAAAAGGACAAAAATCCAACAACAGAACTAACGGTAGTGCTATTTAAAAATTATGAAAAAGTTGTTTCCAGAAATCCGATGGATTCTGGGATTTATGTACTAAGCTGGCTGCTCCATGATTCTGAACGATGCAAAGTTGTGAAGCGGAAACACATGCAGAGAAGATGTAGTCTCCAAACCAGGGATTCCATGGTACCCTACAATTGAACCAGGCACACGACCAGCTTATGGTGTCCGTAAAAGATTTAACGAAAGCTGAAAGTCCTTGTTGACAGAACTTTCAATATTTTTCTCGAAATTCCGATAAAATCTTCTGCACCTTAAGCCCTAGGCTCTGTAATGACAAGCCATGTGAATTTGGCCCTGGCCAGGCCAGTGGAGGACAGTGACTCTAAGGGGGTTGCACATTGGTATAGCTTCGATGGATAGACGGATTGCTGGTGGTTCACGTAGACCTAAATAACTTTAGCGGTATTGTAGAGTTGGGGGTGGTGGATGGTCTACTTTGTTGGATAGTTACGAGCAATCTGAATCTGGCTATCCGCGGGGTGGTATTCACCGGTGAATTGTATTCAATTCATTTTTCTTTCTCCCATTGTCTTGGTCCGCTGGATCTGTTTTTGCTTCTCATTTTCACATTTCAACTGAATGAAACTGTGTGAAAGAAATGTGGAAATGGATGAAAGGTGCATGAACTGGAAAGCTTTCTCTTTTCACCGAGTATCTAATAATGTAAATGGCCTGATGGCAGAGATGAAAATTGAACGGTTCAGTGCGTTTTTATGTCCCTCATGTAATGAGGTCAATCGAAGATAAGGCAGGACCGGGCCCATTGAATCTGAGGATTGTGGTTTGCATACATCCGATTCTGTCCTTTTGATAAGAGATGAAAAGTAGAACAGCACAACTTTCAGTCTCAAATTTATTCTCTGCATTAGGTAAAGCAGAAGGACATGAAGCAACAGGAGTTGTAGAAGTAAGAAACGTATGTTCCTTGCAAAACCATTCAGTCTCAGGAGGGGCGGGTCTACCGCCAAAGATCTCAGAGGACGACCAACTTCTGGTAACCCGTTAAGAGGAAATTGAAACAAGGTTTAATTTAGGGATGCTTCCGCCGGAAAAGGTAAAGATGTTATAATTAGGAATTAAGTGGGCTCCTCTTTCTTTTTAGAAGTCAGTTGAAGAGTTTTTGATACGAGCTTTGTGGCACATTTTAGTCCTAAGTAATGCTACGATGCAGGTTAAAGAAAGTGTTTAACAGCTTCTTTGCTTTCAAGGCAAAAGAAACATACAAATTAATCCCTATAAGTAAAGTTGGAACGGGTGAATGCTTCCATAACAAGGTTCAAGGTGCCTTTGACCAATAAAAGATGATTCTTTGCGACAACCGGTTGATAACGTTGTTCTCATTACTTTCCTTTCCATTACTACCTGCACAGTTAGCGCTGTTGTTCAGCGCCTGATGCCAGATCATTCTCACAGCAAGCACAGCAGGATGTTGCATCACTTATGCTTATCACATTAAGGTACCCCGTTCTGACTTTTGAGCAAAGCAAGACTCAGTGAATTCTTGCATTCTCGAACTACCTTGTAAATGATGATAGGACTCAGTAAAGGATAATGTATAGATACTTAGCTCCTCCACTAATTCTTTCAAATCATACATTGCCGTCAAGATCTCGTATATCTTGATAGACATATGCAGGGGTTTCTAGGCACAAAGAAAATTGACTTCGTACTTTCACGGCAACAGAAGTTCTGGTGCCATTGCATCAGAAGGTATGTCCATTAGACACTTGGCGCGCAAGGATACCAACGGGTGACCGGATAGCAATGATAGTTTTTCCAATTGCTATGTTGCAGCAGCTATCAAAGTTATGCAGCTGACAAAATATTCAGTAAGATTTGCCATTTCATCGTGCATCAATTTACGCTTGCCAAACGTGCGGAAATTTTTAAAAAAATTTTATCGAAATTCCGGCTCAGTTGTAAATACGCGACGTGAATTTCGTCGGTCGTTATCATGACTTCAGTGTGCAGGCAATTCGGTGGAAAAGTTTGAGCGTGAGTAAACTCTTTAAGCCACCAGCCAGACAGAGAAGAAGAAAACATAGACGCCGTAGCGGCCAGTGTTGGAAAGACCCAGAAATGTCGATTTGGCGCCAAACAGCTGAATAGGGCATCCCCAGAGAACCAACCCGGCTTATGGGCCTACACCATATAAGATTATGCTGACACAAAAATTGGAGACGGACGACCATTGACAACGCCGTGAGTTTGCTTATTGGGCGCTGGAAATATTAGCCGGAGATCCAGATTTTGGCCAAAAAATCATCTTCTTGGACGAGGCCCATTTTTGGCTCAACGACTATGGCAGCAAGCAAAATTGCCGTTATTGGAGCGAACACAATCCGCAAGTGTTCGGCCAAAAATTGACTCTTTGGTATGATGGCATCACTGGACCTTATTTCTTATGAGATGATGAATGGTCTCAGATAAGGAGCAATGTTAACCGACTTTCTGTAGTCAGAGCTCGACAACATCGATATATCCGAACTGTGCTTCCAACAAGACGGCGCTACATGCTATGCGAGCGACGCAGGGCTCAAAGTTGTGAAGGAGAAATATGGCGACTGGGTCATCTCACGGCGAGCGTTCATCAATTGGCCGCCGAGATCATACAATTTGACACCACTCGATTATTTTCTCGGGGGCTACGTCACTTTGGACGAGTTCGAGGCCAAAATTCGACACGCTATTGCCGGTATAATGCCGCAATTATTGGACCGAGTCATCAAAAATTGGATCGACCGCTTGAAGTACTGCCAGCGAGGCATCCATAAGAATGATGTGCTATTCCACATACAATGGCATGAACGTAGCTTCAAAATAAACCCCGAATCAATTTTATATCTCACACTGTTGTTGTGTTATTTACATTTGTTTTCCTATCGTTCTTACCTGGTCACCCTTTACAACTCCAGTGCGTATTGTATCAAAAATCATTTCTTTTTAAACAGAAGATAGAATAGCAGCCCCTGATATAAATATCAAGGGGAGGGAGATTCATAAGTGCATCCTCCATGAAGCCGAGATCGACCGTCTTTTAGATTTTGATAGAAGCAGCGGTGTGGCGTATTTTGGAAAACCTTTCAACGACAGCTGCAAAGGACATAACTGGCTTGATCATAGCCGTGTAGATCCAAATGACCTTTCTCAGTGGCAAGACCCATTACAGGTCTTTTGTCACGTGGCCAGCGGCTCTTTGGAGGCTTTTCATGTAACATGTTTAGTCCAAAGAAGTTTATTATCCATGATGACACCCAGATACTTAGTCTTATTGGCTGAGTTTGACACTACATGAGTCAGGCAAGTCGGCTTCCTACTTCTCAATTAGAGAACAATCTAAGTTTTGAGAGGATTGACTGAAAGCCCATTTCTAGTTCACCAAATCATGTCTAGAGCTGCCTTCGGTCTCAATTTCAATTTATTTATTTTAACAAACGTTCAAGTAAGACTTAGTCTTTTATAGTACTATAATAATTAATGTAAGTGATTGTAAGTTATACAATATTTCATGCTTAATTCTAGGTATTTTGAAGCTTATCAAAAAGATACATGGGAGATTAAGTGTAGAAACACACAGCACCTTATACTCAGAAACCGGAAAGGCTATTTTATTAGTCCGAGACATGTTCATACCTACGGCGACCGTGAATGCACCTGACCATACCGTTGCGAGCTACTGCTGGTTTATTCTGTGACACAGAGTCCAACTTAGGATAAACTACAATACTCTACCATACTCAATAATAGGCACCAGTAAAGTTTTAACGAGTCTCAGCCTCTTGCCTTTTCTTGTGATATTGGAAAATAACCCGAGTTTCCGAAGTCACGGATTTATTCGACCGACAGTTTAATTTATATGGTCTACAGGGGAAAGTAAACGGTTCATTTTAAATCCTAAATTTGTCACAATATCCACAAATTGAAGTTGAGTATTGTTTAGATATATTGGGTGAAGTTCTTCCGTATTAAAGTGTTTTTTGGATATTGCAATTAGTTGGGTTTTATTGGCATTAATAATAACCCCATTGTTCTGTGACCAGTTGTGTATCACAGATAGACCTTCATGAATGAGATCTTCAACCAAGCCAACCGGTCTTGACAAGTAAATTTGTCCATTATCGGCATAGAAGTTAGCAGAGGCATTTGAGCATACTGTAGTGAGGTGAATAGATAAAATAAGATAGCACCTAGTATCGAACCCTGAGGTACTCCTAATGTTAGGGACATTGGAGAAGAAATTCGATTACCAGTCGTAACCCTTTGACTGCGACCACGTAGGTATGCACATAAGAGACGCAACGATCTTAAAGTAAAACCAAAGTACGTCCTTAGTTTCATACATAGGAAATCTTTCATTGGCTTTCGAAATATTGAGTAAGCAGAGTTTAGTTATATAACTTAGATCATAGTTCGCCCTTATGGTATCCATTATTTTAACTAGAGCTGTAGAACAGCTATGATTGGCTTGAAAACTCGACTGCAGCTTAGACAGAAATTCATGTTGATCAAGGTAATTAGATATCTACCCCTCAATACTCTTTTCGAAAATCTTTGATAAGCATGGGAGGATGATAATAGAGCGACAGTTTATGGTCGAATTGGGATTGAGTTTCCTCTTTACGGGAATGATCTTAGCTAACTTCCAACTCTCCGGAAAAGTCGAGGATGCAATGCAAAAGTTGATTACATGTGTCCTACTCAGAAACTGCAGCAAAATCATTTTTATAAATTGAAGCGGTACTCCGTCAACAGATTTAAGAGAACGAATAGTGTTATAACTTTCATCTCTGATATAACACTAAATTCAAAATCATTCGGCGGATTGATAAACAGTTGATCATTGAGACAAAAGCGTTAATATGCCCATTCACGTCTGGTATGCTCTCAAAGTCGCCTTTTTTTTACTACCCCAATCGATCGAAGATTATTCCAAAATTTTAAGAGGGTTGATGTATGCCATGTTTATTGAAAAAGTATCTTTTTTTTGGCTCTACGCGTAATAAAAGATGAGTTATTGCTAGCGCAACAGAAAGTTTCCCAATCCAAAGTTGTGGATTTTGTTTCCATTTGGAGTATTTACTTCTCCGAACCCTAATGGCATTTTTAACCTCAGACGTGAACCAGGAGCAATTCTTATTACCAATTGCTACAGTCTTCAGCGGAACGTGTCTATTATAGAGATCCAAAAGCAACGATTGTAAAAGGTTAATTTTATTACCCACATCTGAGAAATAATAACAACTGCGCCATGGGAGGCGGCTCGCATCTAGTTGTCAATTGAACCAAAATCCCTAAACTGGAGTGATGAACAAATAGAAATTAGGTCGTAGTCTGACACACCTTCTAGCGGTATTTGGTCCTGAAGTAAAACTGTGGAAGAGATCAAGGAGACCCGAAGGGGAGCTATGTGAAAAGCGGATGGCATATATATTCGTAGCAACAAGTCCAGATGCAGCGATATTATCTAAAAGCTGACATGCCTTGGAGCCAGATTTAAAAAGATCGACGTTGAGTCACCGTAGATAATTATATGTTTATAGAGTGAGCAACATGCTTTAAATTCAAAAAATAATTCGACAGAGGAATAACTTCTGTTAGGATTATATGCGACAATTATACATTTAGTGATATAGTCAGAGATCTCTAGCAAAAGATACTCCATATCACTGTCATTTAATTCAGCTACTTTTATGCATTTAAGAGATTCGCTGTGTTAAACTGCCAATACACCACCAATTGTGCTGCTGACCCTATCGTGTGCACAATTTTATAACTCGGGATGTTGTGCAAACTATTGGTTGTATTGTTTTCGGGTTTAAAGTCCGACTCATCTGACTAGAACCAGGTCTCAGCAACACAAATAACATCAATTCCTGAGTCAACAAAAATATGGCCAACGTAGTCTAATTTAGACAAATTTGAACTATGTGCATTTAAGTAGCATATTTTCAACCCATCGCGATCGTGTGCTTTAGACAATATTCTAATAATCGATTTTACTGGGCTCCCATCCATGCTACCAGACAATTTCTCAGACCGGACACTCGGTAGGCATGATCCAGTATACAGTACGGCTACATCATCTGCATATACCTGAACATAAACGTCAGAATTGTTGATAACCTTAGCGATAAACATATACTATATTAGTGGAGACTAATTTCCCACTAAATAGTCAGCATATGCAGTTCAGTTTCAGTTTTTTCAGTTTATATGCATTTTTATTGTATTACTTAATTTACTCTTACTTGCTAGACAAAAAATGCTTAAAAATTAGCTTAATTAACTTAAAATTATCTTATTCTAGCTTACTGACCCCATGCGGGCACTCTAAGTTAAACCTAACACTTAAATTATGTCTTTCGACGTACCTTACTACTATACTATACTATTTCTATTCCTTATAATTAAAACTAAGAAAACATTTTTTCAAAAAAAAAAACTTAGTAACATGACTTTTTTTTATATTTTATTATAAAACTTAAAACTAAAATCCTAAAAACTACCTAAAAATAAGTCTTAATCTACTTAAACTACTTACATCTAGTACATACATATATATATATATACATAATATATATATACTTAATATATAAATATATGTATATTAGGGTGTCCCAGGCTATAAGGGTTAAATTTTTTTTTTTAGATAGAGATACGCATACCTTTTTTTTTTTTTCTATTTGACCCAGATAAGTGAAATATCAAATATTATTGCGATCGGATGACGATAACCCGTGCCGACTTAACGCCAAAATCTAAACATAAAAATTAGTATGGAGCAATGGAGGGAAAAGCAAAACTCATTTATTTTTGAAATAAGGCATCCGGTATTGGACTTTATTATTATATTAATTGTTGAAAGTAGGTTAATTATTTATTAATTTTCTTTTTAATGTTTGTTTTTTACAGTCAGGATACTTTTGTCGATGTTCTTGTACGCAACGAAATAAAAATTGCTTTTGCTCCTCTTGAACAGTTAGCAGGCCGTGAAAATCTTGCATCAACTTGACTGCTCTTTCAGCAGAGTCATTAACTGCTTTCAGTTTTAATAGCTTGCTTTTAGCATGTTGGTACGAAGCATTTTTAAGCCACAAAGAGGGGCACTCGTGGAGAAAAGCACCATCAATTTTCAATCGACTAAATAAGGACTTGCTTTTGACTGAAACAAAGTCATCGATGTTTTTTTCTGAAAACAAAAAAAGGAGGATTATTGATATAATTTTTTAGTTATGTAAATAAAAAAGTTAAAAAAACAAACTTAATTTTCAAACTTACCATAAAGTCTGCCACAAAGTTCTTCTTTCGATGGAATGTAGCATTTACCATAGGCAGATGGATATTCTTTGGCTAAGTTAGCAACCATTTTGACTTTCGTTTCTTGGCTTACATCATCATCAAATAGAGACAAGATAGACACTTCGTCTGTCAAATACCACAAATGCAAGCAAAACTTCTGTAATGCTGCTTTCGAGATGCTTTCATCTATTGTTTCATAAGATTTTATAGCTTTCAGAAAACACAAATCCTGGTAAGGTGCTTTTACTGCTAAAATGCATTGCAACCAAGGCCTAACGTATATTGTCACGATGAACAGGCAGACGTCTAACAGAGCTTCTTTATCTTTGTTAGAAATTCTTAATTGATCACCAAGTAACGATATTTTTAATGAGTAAATCGCTCTCGCCATCCATCGAGCTTGGTGCATGGCACCTGGAGGCCGGATCTTAAATTTTTTTTCTGCATCGCCGCCAAGAAATATTATTGAAAGTTCGATTAACTCTCTGTAATCATCCCTAGTAATTTCTTTAGTTAATTCAATTTGGTAAAAATCGATAAGTCTGTTGATCTCAGAAACATTCAAACATGATAGCTTTTCTGTACAGCTCTGTATTTTCTCGGGATCGACATTCTTCCAGTTCTCTCGAAATTTCTTGAACATTGGAATGTCTGGGCTTGTGGTAACTTGGCAGATTTTTGCTTCAAACACGCTTTTTAGTACTAATTCGTAGACGTGATGGCGGCAAGCAAAAATAATCATTTCCCTGCCTAGTTTCTGTGCGAGAAGTACACAAGTACCATTGATTCGACCAGTATTTGAAGCAGTCGTATCACAACACAAAATCTGCACTTTATCCTCAAGATTCCAATCAATTATAGCATTCCAAAGTACCTGGGCCTGTTCCTTTCCTGTAGAGTTATCCAACTTTGGTACAGCGATAAGTTGTTCTTTATCGTCAAACGTTATAACTATCGGCAGACGTTCTTCCTTAGATTTGCGTGAATCTAAAGCCGGCAAAAGTTTACCATCCCAGTGGAGTGTTACAATATCCGGAACCTGGTTTTGAAAATTAACCTTTATGGCTTCCGCTCGCTCTTTTCGCTTTTCCGTACGAACCCTTTGAATAGTGGACTTGCTTATAGGAAATTCGTCTGTGTTATGTCCAAGAGCTTCAATAGTTGCTTCAATAATAAACACAGCATCTCTCACACTCAATTGACACCGATCTAATGCTGCCACTAATTTTGGAGTGATAAAATTCTTCCTCATAACAGTTTTATTTATACTGGATTCTGTTTTGGTTAGGTTTGGCAAAATTTCCTGTAAATCCATCAATTCTGAATCAGGCGACAAACTTTCTTGTAGCGGGTCATAAGATGATGTTGAAGGAGCTAAGGATGAAAAATATTTAGCACGTCGTTTTTGCTCCTCGACGTTTCTAAGGTGCGCTCTTTCTTCTTTGTGTGTTTGTTTTTGGTCAACTCCGGCTAAATGACCAGGTCGGCCTGGTTCTCTTTGGCGCTGCAAAAAAATCCTATCTTCATCTATCTTTATTAATTGAAGTGCATCCGCATGTGCAATGTCAAACAAATTGTTTAAGTTTGTAACAAACTCATGTCGACGCTGCTCAAACACGTTTTTTGTTTTGTTTGCATTTTTTTGCAAATTTCTCCAAACTTGATACAATGTAATTAATTTTTTAACACAATTAGGTAGAGATCTTGTCGGGATACGGGCCTTTTCCCAATAAATAATGCACTCACGAATAGTAAGATTTGCGCTCTCATTGACACTTAAATTCACTTCACGAATATTATAGAACAAAACTGCCAGTGCTTGCCCATTAGAGGGAAGTTTTGAACCAGTAATTTGATGTTTAACGTTCCCTATTAAAAATATCTCCTTTCTACAACTGCGTAACTCCACCGACATGTTAACAGAACGAGAACAATGTGTTTACTAATAAAATAAACATGCAATAACAAGTTATCGATATGTTATTACTCGCGTGCCATGCCTTGCAAGTACTGACATGTTTAGATGCAAGTCGGCACGGGTTCCTCTGGTTCAAAGTACATGAAACTTTATTTACTATTGTTTTGACAGTATTCGAATAAAATAAGAGGGTATGCGTTACAAAAATTTAAACTTGATTTTTTTGGGACACCCTAATGTATATATATATAGATGTATGTTTTTTTTTGAATTTTTTATTTTTATTAATTTTTTTTTGGTTTTTATATATTTTTTTTTCTTAAATCTAACTTACTCCTACTTAAAACTATGTAAGCCGGCCATGGCTAAAAGAAAAATTAGGCGACCCACTTTGCTTCACATGAAGCTACTAAGAATTGGAGGAATTCGACGACGAAGCATCCCCTCCTTCTAAAAGCCACCAAAATTGTTGGTGCTTTACCGCTCTACTGAACCGGAGACGCTCCGCACTGCCGTGTGCGACGTCTCCGTCGTAGTTGAGTCGCCTGTCCGCAGCTGTTCGAGCAACGTGGAAGATTAGCGGCACAGCCAATCTGTCCTGGATCAGACCTTTGCTATCAAGGTAGAGAAACGCTTCTGGAGGAACATAGCCGTCTAAGCGAACTCTCTCGTGATACATATAATTAGGGTAGTAAGCCCCGGAGATCAGGTTGTTCGATGAGGTCATTGCTCTTGCAATGTGCCTTCGAGTCAACTTAATAACAAAATTGTCCACTCTTATTAGGTTCGCCCTATTGTACAAGACCTCATTGCGATAGAATTTTATATACTCAGACTCTGGTGTTCTGTATAACCGAAGACAAGCCCTAAGGCAAGCCCTCTCAAACACCCGAATCTTTTCCAATAAACTTGCTCTCACGTCGAACCACACGGGACATCCAAACACAAGCATAGGCCGGATAAGGGCCATGTAGCAGATCACCTTCACCCTCGTATCGAGTTGGCTGTTGTAAAACAGTCTCCTTGTAAGGGCAAAAGCACCTCTGGCTCTGGCCAGAGCAACATCCATATGTTTGTTAAAATATAGATATTGATCTAGCCAGATCCCAAGGTATCTGACTACATTTCGACAAGCAAGTGGCTGTCCATGTTGTCCGACGATAGAGAACTTTCGCCAATTCTTTCTGGTATCCCTAGAGGCCCCAGACAAAGGCGTCCTAAACAGAATGGTTTCCGACTTCTGAAAGTTGATTTTCAACCTCCAGTCATCGCAATATTGTTTAATTTTGTCGAAGTCACGTTGCAAAAGTGTATTAATGACCTCAACCTTTGGACCTGATCTGTACGCGATTAAGTCATCTGCGTACGCTATGGCATGGTGAAGTGAACCTATCAGATCACTTGTGTAAATGTTGAATAGGATCGGCGAATTTACCGCACCTTGTTGCAGACCGTTTTTAATGTTAAATGTTCCGGCAGAAGTCACATCGCCATTCTTCACGATGAACTGTCTACTGGAGAGCATATCAAAAAGAATATACAGCAGTGGTTTACTAATGCCCAACCTGTCCAGCTTGAAAAAGAGTCCCTCTAACCATACGGTATCGAAGGCTTTTTCCAAGTCAATCAGGCAGGCACCAGTGCACTGTTTCTTGCCTTTGTTCCATTGGATATCGGAAACCAGTTTCGACGCAGCATGAATGATATCATGCCCCGCCTTGAAACCGAATTGATTATCCGGAACTATATGTTTGTCCTCAACCCACTTGGTCAGGACTCTATTGATTACCTTCTCGAAAACCTTACTGATGTTTGGAAGAAGACTGATCGAGCGGAGATTCGCCGGATTGGAAGTATCTTTATCCCTTTTGGGGATGGGATGTACCACCGCAGTTTTCCAGTGCGCTGGATAATGTGCATTATTCATTGCATTATTAAACAGGGTGGTATAAATGTCCACCGCTACTAGTGGGAGATGTCGAAACACAATGTTCGGTATTTCATCGGTTCCCACTGATTTCTTACTTCTAAGTGATTCGAAGATCGTTTGGAGCTCTTCCTTCGCAATGAAAGGTGGTAATACCCTTTCGTTGGTGATGACATTATTTGCCATATTCTCGTCACTGAACTGGGTGAAACCCGAGCTCTCGAAGCGCCAATTCACAATTTCATTTCGAAGGCAGGCATTGTGCATAAGGACTCGACTTTCCAGGTCGTGGTTCGGGCCAATGATGTCATTCGCCTTGTACATTTCCTGGAAAGTCGCTCCTATAGCCTCTACCTTCTCCTGCGGATCCTCGACCACAAAGAAGTTGTCATCATCAACGGCCTCATCTGGATCAATACCTGCTGCTACAAGTATTTGTTCGTTGTTCGTCGTTCGTCGTTCGGGCGATTTTGAGACATGGAAGATCGTTTTGATTATTTCTCCGAAATATTTTATTTATTTGCGGGAACATATTCGGGTTGCTGGTGTTTATAGCCCGAATTTTGTTGTTCCAATACAAACTTACAGAATTTCTGTAATTTTCTTTTATTAATATCTGGAGGTTTTTAATCGACGACTTCAATGTCATGATCTCCGGGTTATGTCTGTCAGTAAACTGCCTGTACAAGGTTTTTAGTCTTGACAGCAGTCTACTTTTATGTCGGTGCAGTGCGTCAATGGTTGCGTTGCGGAATAAGTCTTCGTTGTCAGTGTGTTGATACCGTGGTATCGTTTTGTCCATAGTTCGTTTGATTGTCTCGTCCATTAGTCTAAGATACCTGTCAATCTCCTCGTTTGACAGATTTCTGTTGGACGGTGGGTAGAGCGAATTCGAGGAGAGTGCTCTAGTCAGTGTTCTGGTGAAGTGTGTCCAACGCACCCTACTATAATTGTAGGAATGCCTTTGGACAAACTCATCCAATTCCGCAATTTCGTTGGGAACAGTTATTTCGGTGCTGAGACCGCAATGGTCACTGTCATACACGAAAGTGCGTAGACAGTTTGTAGTTTGTTGGTTAGTGCACGTCAGTTGTATTCGTGAGTCGAACAGCAGGAGATCCAAATAGGACCCGTGTCTGGGAAACGACGGACTATCCGTGGCTTTGAGGCCGAGTCGATACATCACATTGTGCTGACTCCACCAATTGAATAGTAGATTCCCTCTAGTATTTGGTGTATTATTTCCCCAATCTCTATGTTTGGCGTTAAAATCTCCGCCGATAATAAAAAAGTTCTCCTCCAATTCCAGCCTCAGGAATCGAAACAGTGTCTCGAGCTCTGAGATGAATAAAGTGGATTGAGTAGCCTTGGATGCATAAACAGACACCATGTATAACCGCTTTCCACTACGGAGAGGAATGTACATGATGCATGCTTCCAGCACCTGAAATCTACGTACTACACGACTGTATACTCTTTTGAAACGCAGTCCCTTTCTTACAAAGATCGCAACACCACCTCCTTGAATAGAATTGGGTCGGTTTCTTCGTAATATTTCATATCTTCTGTGTCTCATTTTGTGCCTTTTGGTAAGCTTAGTTTCGCTAACCAAAAGCACATCAGGGGCTTGGTCTTTGAGCAACTTAAACAGTGCGGCTCTTCGTTCGAACCTAATCAGTGAATTAACATTCACTGCAAGGACCTTCAGGGTTTGCTCCGCCATGTACGTACCCATTACGACTGGAGGTGCGTTAGGCCCGGCAGCAGCGCGTATATTTGATCTACTCGCTTAGCCTGTTCCTGTATTTGACGCTGAAGCTGAGCCATCTGCCCCTGAATAGAGAGCAAGATAGCCAGCATGTCAGGTACAGGTTCAGATGCTCTAGGCGCTGGGGCCTGAGAAGCTACCTTTGCTTGTTGTACCGTAGTTCCCCTACCTGCCGCCATTTGGGCGTAGGTAACTTGGGGAGTAACGGCTGGTGTTTGTGCCTGCACGAGTGGACGTTTAACTTCCACTTTCTGCTGCCGAGCCAGATTTACTCTTTTGATGTATTGGAATTTGGGACAACCCCGATAATTTGCGGTGTGTCCCGTGTTCCTACATAAAGCACAAGAGAGTTGGCTTTTTTCCGACGCTCCGTCCTTGCCTAGAGCGCATTCCTCTGACTTGTGGTTCTTTCCACACTTCACGCATCGAGGCTGCATTTCGCAGTTCGACGCGGCGTGCCCGAACCTTTGGCAGCGAACACATTGTAAAATGTTTTCGCTCCTCTTTAATTTTTCCCAGTGTACAACCTGGTAGTCCAGGACTTTTATACTCCTTAGACCATCCAGTTTGCTGTTGGGACTTAGCTGGACCAGGAAGAACGGCAGTTTCCGCTTCTCCCTTTTGGCTCTAGTCGTGACAAATGGCTTGACCCCTACGAATTTGAGCCCTTCGCACTCCTTCTCTTTCAGCAGTGCAAGGAGCTCCTCCGGATCAGGCGACGGTTCTAACCCCCTCAGCAGCATTGTCTGCAGCTTCTCCCCCTTCGGGGTGTAGGAGAAGAACTCCGTCGTCGAATCCTTCAATAAACTTTTAATTGTATGATAGCGCTCCACTGTGTTACAGTGGATCGCATGCCTATCTAATGATAATCTTTTTATAAAAAAGTTGTTGCCTATGGCCGACTTACACAGTTCTATTGTCTCTTTGAGTTCCATTTTGTATGTATTTATAGGTGGAACCCTTTGTTTTGCAATTTGCTGTTTCTGCTGTTGTTGTTGCTGTTGCTGCTGTTTTTGCTGCTGCTGTTGTTGTTTCTGCTGCTGCTGCTGCTGTTTTTGCTGCTGCCGTTGTTGTGGTTGCACTTGTTGTTTTTGTTGGTGGTTTTTAAGTTTTTGTTGGTGTTTGTGTAGCACCTGCGCTATTGTGTTTGTTTGTTGTTGTTGGCTCTGATTTTGAGTTAGCTGCGTTTGTTGTTGCTGCTGGGATTGCTGTTGCTCTTCCCTCTTCCTTCTTAGCATTTGCTTTCCTTTAATGGCTAGTACTCGTTGTTGTAGCATTTTGATGCTACTACTAATTGACTCCATTTCTTCCTCTTCGTCTTCCGATTCGGTTGACGCCAAGGAAGCGAAGCTGTTCCCTTTCTGATGTTGGTGAACATCTGAAGCGAATGGGTTGCTGTCGGTAAATTGTCCGGGCGTTGATTGCGCCCCTTCCCTCACTCCACCAAGCAGAGTGGAAGTTGGTAGGGAGGGGCGTTGTGCTAAGGTGGCAGTTGGCCTTAGCGCCCTCCTTCTCTTTGTCTTCGGTTCTGTTTGGCTTGAACCACTTGACGCCTCGCCTGATTTATCTGCGGATCCCGTTACTGGCATAACAGACCGCTCTTCACCATCCATCGCGTGATGATTTTATCACTCACTATCACTATCAGTTTATTTTATTTTTTTTTTCAATTGAAAAAAAAAAAAAAAAAAAAAAAAAAAAAAAAAAAAAAAGTCTATTCGACCCGGAGTCGAACCTGCTACCTTTCACTTGGTAACCGGGCGCACTACCTCTGGGCTAATTGGAGCCCTATGTCACTTCTGTCAAATTCTTTTAGACTGGTATTACTACCCAACCGAAAGCCGAAACACGTCAATACTCTACGGAGCTCAATGAACGACTCATAGTCAGCATATGCAATCAGGGGCGTATTCACCAGCATTGGCCTTATCCTCAAAACTAGTTTTTTGTCTATGCCATGTCGTCTCATGGAGTTACACTTGCTGTCGAAAGTTTCCTGAATGGTAATAAAAATGTCCGCCGAGTACTCTTTCTTGTCGAGAGCGCCTTCAGTTCTGCCCACCAGATTCTTGAAGCGTAGTCTCGGAAAATTGTCTGCTCTGGTGGGCATATTGTATATTAGACAGAGGATGCATTCGCAAGGCAGTTCTGCACCAATTAAGCTCATTTGTGCTCCCCTTGCTCTTCAACATGAAGATAGGCAGACTACTTGGTCTGAAGCTCCTGGCGGGCGCATGTTTTTTTTTTTAAAGGGCTGCGCCATAAGGTGTGTAACCTTCGAAAGATGCTAGTAGGTCCAGTTACTAGCATGCACGATTCATACCTCTGAATGTTCCAATGTCAGGAGTATGCCTAGTACGTAGGTACGTAACCACGTCTTGCACACTTCAACCACTCCCCCCGCGGTACTCCCATGAGGTATTTCTTCACGGTGCTGGTCAGAATCCATGCTATCTCCTGAGTCCTTCCTGTTTCAGTACGTCGTACCTGCTCGATTCGGTGAAGGTCTTTCTGCACACCGGTTATAAAGTCACAAATTCCAGCTCAGTTTTCCACTGATTGTAACATATGTTCGGCGAGGGACAGTGGACCCGGGTGCGTTTCTTCTTCTTTCTGTGAAACTCAGACTTTCTCAGAAAAGTTCGGATAACCCGGCTGAGATGGCTAGCTCACATTGAACTCATGGAAACCGGCGCCCTAGCCCGGAAAGTTTTCGACGCCAACCCAGAAGGGCAACCCGACAAAGGACGTTCTCATCTTAGGTGTTGCACACAAGTTGAAGATTATCTCTGCCTAAGCCCTGTGCACAACAGGAGGCAACTGGCTAAAGATCGCATAAGCATAAGAGGTATGTCATCAGAGGCTACAGTCCAACCCGGACTATGGTGTCATCTGAGAAAGTATGTTAGACCGCAGGATTTATTGCTGGCTTGCTTACATTTTACATGCTATTTTTGGATACCTTTAAAGTCCAGAATACCACCTCCAGAGTAGCGCGTTTAAAGTTCCCCTTATTGTTTCCTTCCCAATTTCCATGGAAGACTTTCTTCATTAATCTTCAGATTCTATTCTGGCGAATGTATATCTAAGTTGGTGGAGGGATATATGGAAGCAGCCTGCATCTGATCAATGTACCAAACGAGATATCTTCGACATTTGTTGGCAATGAAAATGTTTCATCTCGCTGTTGTTTTCTGTCATTGAACTTCTTTAGCATGATTTGTTCGTCAGACTTCGCCCACCACTCACTCGTACAAAAGTTTTCCAAGAGCTCGTAGAGACACTATTTGCCCCCGTCATATTTTCCATTGTAAAGACGTGGGCATATAACTGTGTGACGTTCTCGACATAAGATTCTCCTTCTTAATGCCTCGCAGTTATAGATATCACCCGTATCGCTTGATTCTTCCTTGCGTACTCTGTAGGTAGACTTAGGGATAAGGACAACCACATCTTCCATTGGTCGCGCCAAATCTTCGGTTTTTTCCGTGCGTCGGTAATGATTGAGATTTACTCAACAAACTTTTGCTGGAAGCCAAATCCACTTATCTTAATGATGGCAAAGAACTCAGAAACTGATCTGAGGTCCATATTAGAGGCAGCTAGACATCTACATATGTCAATCCTCTTGGGAACGCTTCTCATTGCCATCTGGCTCGCAGAAAGACTATTTTTACAACACACTTACTAACATTTCCATCTACAATACATTAGCATCAAACGCCTTCAGCAACATAATAAATCCAATCTCAGCTGCTGCAAACCTAAAAACAAAATCACAAAAAACTCCCCAGCGAGTCATCCTTTTAACATAAGCACACATGCACGTGACACATAACCGTTTAAGAAGATTATCATTACCATGAGTCTTGTTAAAGAACAAAGACGAAAAAAAAACTTTGTCGTCACCATTCGTGCTGTCATCCCCCAACATGAGCATAGTCTTGCTCCAACAAGTTTCGAAATACCCTCCTAAACTACCCTACTTCCATGGCGAAAACCTTATACACACTCGACCCTCAACAGAACTGTCATTACAAAGCTATGAGTGCTATCTCAACCCCAAGGAAGAACGCCTATTAGCCTAATTTGTTGTAATTTTATTGCTAAAAAGTTTTTTTTCCCTTTATTTCTGAAACGAGGCATAGCCCAGAACCCAGCATAGACACCATGCCATTGTCAGCTTTAGAGACTGAAGCACTCTAAGGCTCTTAGCCGTTTTGTGTGTACTTTGCTCCTTTGTCTCATTCAATCTCCACTGCAAACACAGAGCAAAAGGAGAAGAAAAAACAAAAATTAAATTTGAAAAAATTTTAAAAATTTAGAAAAAAACTGCAAAGCACTTTAGTTGTGGAAAGAAAAGAAACGAAAAACGGTCCACAAGAGCCGAAAAGAGAAAATAAATTCGAAAAGAAGAAAATTATGAAAATCCCGGCACCTATCCATCTCCATCTCTAATGAAAACTTTTCCTCCACCAAAGTCCAAGAGTCCCGGTACCAATACTCTGATACCAGTTACAGTTCCGTCCCGCATTCCAACGCTCCCTGCTCGAAAACGTTTTCAAAAAACAAAAAAAAAATAGAAACTTCCTGAAGAAATGAAAATAAATATCCCTTTGTCCATTTGCCGAAAACGAAAAATTATGGAAAAGTCCATCCATGGAAAGAAAGGGGGCGGGTTGGCTTTATTTAACGAGTTTCACGGCCTCCCCCCCCCCCAACTCCAAGAGATGACTACCAAGCCCTGGCCGAGCCCAAGCACTCAAAAGTTTCTCTGTAATTTACTCCGATTTTGTTTTTTGTTCAGCATCCGGCGCTAGCTTCTTTGCCAAAAACATCCTTATCCGGTCGGCAGTTTTCCGATTTGCTGAAGCTAAACCGGTCCGGGATGAGTTCGGATCTAGCAACAGTACGAATATGAAAGAGGTCCCTTGTTGCCACCGATTCAGTCCTTCTAATGATGTCGCTAAAAGGCTTTTAATTAAAAATTGACAATCATTTCGGTTTTTCATTTGGCGCGGGTGGGTTACGTACTCGTGCTCTTACTCGTACTCGTACTCGTACTCGTATCTACCCGAAAGGACTTTACAAAACTTAAAAGAGTTGGGGGGTACGGATTTTTATTACTTTTTTCTTGTGAAGGGGGAATGGTTGGAACGTTTCCTCAAACTGTCAACTGCATACACGAATGTCACTTAAAGTTTATTGTGCATCCCTGACCTGGTTTTCAACGCAGTCCTGCGGATATGTCCAGTCTTGTCGTTTGGCATAAGAACCGACAGACTTTGCAGGGGGTTGTCTCTTAAGAAAAAGTATGGCAGAGCTCTGTTGTGTGAGCTTGAAGGGATGTACTACAAACGGTGATCCACAACCCACTCCGGAAATTGATTTTGCATCCCCAACCCAGTTGTGGTGGTATGGTGTATGTACAATACATAGACACGACCAGACTAAGGGACTGGAAGTGGTGTAAATTGATTTTTCTTCCAAAAAAAAAAACAGAAAAACAGAAAAATTAATTCGGACGGTTGGATGGCTGCTTGGATTGCTTGGTTGGGTGATTTATCGTGCGTGTCCTTTAATTTATACGAAAATCAACTTTTCAAATTAAAATAACATAGTTGCCTCTGGGGTGAAACCCAGTGATAAGGTGAGTAAAAAAAAAATCGGTAAACCTAATTTCCGTTAAATTATGCGCAAAACGGTACTCGTACGTGTGCTTGAGGTTGGCAGTCGGGGTTTTGGGTGGAAACTGTTGCATCAACTACTAAAATTTATTTCTTTTTCTGCATTTTCATTGACCGCAATGCCGACGCCAACTTCATTTATCAATTACGAAACGTTAAGTCCTTTCCGTGTTGAGTGGAAGCGGATCAAACAAATTTTATGTGATGAATAGCATCAATGGATAGTTAGTCGATACATCTATTCAATGCAGAAGAGTGTAAGGAGTCAGTTGGCCATGGAGGCATCCATGATGCAGGAGTAGACGGTTGTAGCACGCTCGCGGATCCATGGCTCTAGCTCGTCAGTTGGGGTTGGGGAAAACAAGGATAACCTGGAGAAAGCTATGTTACTCTACGTTGACTGACAGGAAAAAAAGAGGAACAGAAGCAGCAGGATCACATCTGTGCCTTCACCACTGTGCAAGAGCGGTACTTACGCGCTGAAAACTAACTAAACCTACGCTAACCTAATCCCTATAATACCGAAAGCTAACTTAACCCTATGTAGCCTACACCGAATAAAATTGTCCCAGCATCACACAGCAATGAGGGCTCGCCACTTTTTGACATAAGCCGGGTGTTGTTGGCTGAGGATAGCCAACCTGTCCTTATCGCAATTAAATGCGACCAATTACTACCATTCTGGCCAAAACTGTGAATGGTAGCCCATATTACGAATATCCTCTTAGTCGACACCTGTAAAAAAAGACAGCGACAGTACTTAGGGACGCTTCTTCAGGCAATGTATTGGATATATAACTTAATTCGTGCGGTTTCTTTCACAATACTATTATTCAAAGTATTGCCCATCTGAAGCTATGACTTTTTCCCATCTTTCTGGCAATTTGTGGATCTCATCTCAAAAGAATTGCGCCGGCTTGGCAGCCAAGAATGAACCAAGCCAATTTTTGATATTCTGTTCTCATGTGAACCGTATTTCAGTGAGGGCGTTCTGCATCGACCGGAACAAATGGCAAGGTCTGGGCTATAAGGCGGATGGGGTAAGACTTCCCATCCACTGTTTTCCGGACGTTCTTCGGCCACTGCTCTCTTCAAACGGATTAATTGTGTTCGGTAGCGTTGTCCATTGATGGTTTCACCCGGTTTTAGCAGCTCATAATACAGCACACCCACCTGATCCCACCAAATACCGAGCGTTACCTTCGCGCCATGCATATTCGGCTTTGTCGTTGATTTGGCTGGTTTGCCGGGTTTCACATATGATTTTTGCGCTTGGGGTTGTCGTAATGAATCCATTTTTCATCACCAGTAACAATCGGATGCAAAAATGACTTCCTTTTGTGGCGTTCCAGCAGCATTTCGGACATGCAAAACCGCCTTTTGACGTCTCTCGGCTTGAGTTCATGTGGAACCCAATTTCCTTGCTTTTGAATATATCCAGCTGCTTTTAAACGTTTTGAAATGGCTGCTTGAGTGACACCCAAAGATTCTGCGAGCTCTTCTTGTGTTTGGCAACAATCTTCATAGGGTAATGCTTCCAGTTCTTCATCTTCACCAATTTTGGCACGTTCGCTCAGCTAACGCATGTTCACCATAAACTTCCACCAAAATACAATGACTTTCGGCAGGAGTTTTCAGGCACAAAATTCGACATATTTGAGTGAAAAAAAATTATTGTTGCTTACGCTTCAAATGAATGACATATACTGAAATGACGTACAATGACAGTAGCTTTCCAACGCCTGTTCCAATGGCATAATACAAGTTACGCCATCTCTTAGCAAACCGCACGAGTTATAAACGCAATAGCTTTTGGAAATTCCGTCATGGCAGGAGAACTCCAAAGAACAGCTCGGACACCAACCTCCTAGGAGTCGTTCCGTGGAGTAACGATGTGTTTAGAATGGGTAACCACCGACACATGTGACCCAAAGCAAATGCCGAACCAGGAGCTGATATCCTGGACCTTACGACGTTCTCGCATGACTTTCTACGATTTAGCCCAGATCGTCGAAAACTAAAACAACCGGCCTAAGCCTCAGAGCCAACAACCTAGAGAGTGGTTCCCGTGTTGACAGGGATTCTGGAAATTTACCGCGAATAATCTGAATTACATCCCTCGGTAGATGAGAACTTCGAGCAACGGCAAACACGAGCTTCGACAAGCAAACGAGTGCCGATGAAACAGCAAGATGCCTACGAAACTTATACAGGACAGTAGGAAGGAAGACAAAGACAACAACATACGTGGACAGAAACAAGCAGAGGACAGTCAAATGATATACAAAGGACAAGACGCGTACCCAAGGAAGACAGAGAGAAGAGAGGACAACTTAATGTCGAAGTTCGATGACAAAATGAGCGCAATGATGGCAATATTCCAAAAGAGCATGGCTATCACGTGCGAGAAAGTCAGTTGCCTCAAGCTTTCAGTTGCCTCATCTTCCAACGGCAATATGACGAACAACAAGACAGACCCGATTTGCCTCCATACGACACTAGGACTTACACTCACAGCGAACGACGGAATGATCGATTGTCGGAGATACGAGTAGACAGAGTCGCTACCGTGACGATGGCCAACAGATGAGTACTACCATCCATAAGTGGGGGATCAAATTTGACGGCACGTCCATATGATGCCGGTAGGCAGTTTCGTATTCCGTATTGAAACTCTGAAGAGGAAGAATGTGGTGACTTCTGACTAGCTGCTAGCCCAGTTCCACTACATTCATGCCCTGCCGAAAGATTGTATTGGGAATATTTTGAAGAAATCGGGGAGATGAACAGATGGTCAAACAATTTAGAAACGGACTGCGGAACTACGAAATTCGTAGGTCCATCCTTGACAGAAAGCAGTTGCCTCATGAAACCTTTGACGACTTTTATGCCGACATACGGTCGATGACAGTACGAGTACATATGACCAAATGACCTGGTAGACATACTGCGACATAACAGTAAGTACCAAGTCGCGACGCTTATGTATCTTCGGTAGCTCAATAGAGAGTATACAGGATCTCCGCGATGAGTGTAGAAGAACGGACAGACGACACTTATGTAACATCTAGAGACCAACGATATAAACGCCACGTGACTGAGATTGACGAACCACCTTTACACGGAAGACCAGCAAGACATGAACACCAACAAGACTTCTCGGACAATGATGCATTCGATTTAGCGGCTCTTCAAAACCCAAGAACAAGTAGACCTAACAATCACAGTAAACCTAACCGACAAAGGACAGAAAGAACGAGCGTCTACAAAACAGAGCCGAGCAATCGCGAGTGTGCCATTGCCATCTACCCCTGCATCATGGATGCCTCCGTGGCCAACTGACTCCTTACAAGAGTTAAGCAAAATTAAAGTGTCGGACTATGATGCCCCCACTTACAGAATACCTAGCGACAAGTAACCTTTTTTTTCGTTAATGTGGGAAAAATTGCTGTTCAGGGAATTTCGAAGGACACTGCAGTGGAAATCGAACAATTGACGTAACCGATAAGTTGTCGTGTGATTATTCGGACGAAAAAGGTGGACAACAGATCTTAGATCTTAGATGGGTTGGTATTGGATGGGATTTGCGAGAGAATTGCAGGACAGTCGATGATGCCGGTTAAGAGTTCGTGGATGAAGGGAATATTGGCGGAGTCCCGATTTTTCCAAAGACAGGAGACCGAGTAGTTTGAGTCTATTGACATAGGGCGGTAGAATAATGTGGCCAGCCCATGGCAGCCCACGTAATGCGAATCTTAGTAATCTCCGTTGGGCAGCTTCAATGAGCAGAATATGTAGAACATTGTAAAGGGACCATATCTCGATAGCATGCTCGAGAAGTGGACGAACAAAGGTTATGTACTGGGATTTTTTTTTATAATGAGCGCGCTTAAGGGTTTCGTTTACCCTTAAAATATTTGTACACAGCGCGGGCGAAGGAAATTTACGGAGGAAGAAAGGAGAGGTATCGGTGAACGTTGGTTTTAAATGTTTGAAGGTTATAATGACTAGGAAATAAGGAGCTAGGCAGGCAGGGCATTAAATAAGCGAGTTGTACGGCTTAGGAACGAATCACGATATTTTAAAGTACGTCCGACAACCGTACGGTGTTACGGTTGAAAGTTTGAATGAGCGAAATTCTACTGGCGATAGCAATAAAGCACTGTTGGTGAAAATAGCGATAAAATAAAGTGAGACGATGGTGTTCGAGGGTGTCAATTGATTGACTGATATTAGTATCACCAATGAGTTTTATCGCACGGTTTGGAAGCCTATATAGCAGCTGCAGAGATGTTTTAGGAGCACCTGATCAGATGTAGGCATTGTACCCCAATTTTGGGCGGATGAATGCCTTATAAACTGAGGGCAGCTCAGAAGGGGAAAAGTATTTCTTACATCGTTAGAGGAAACCTAGACTTCTCTCAACATTTTTGTCGAAATCCAACATAAGTTGTTACTGATACACATACCGAGATCGGAAAGTTTATCGGTTTCGACGATGTAATTGCACTGAGTTTTGGAAGCATTAAATTCCCCTCTGTTGATAGTTCTCCAATTGGTTATGCTGTTACTCGTACTATCAGAATTTAATGAATTTAATGAGCTTAACATACGCTGACGTTCCTGTTCCCGACGAGCAAGAACGTAAGTCCAGGAACGAATATGAAAAGCAGAGAGTACTGTCGTCAGCAATGAATATATTGGATTAGAAGTAGCAGACAAGATATCGTCGATGAAAATTAAATAGAGTGTCGGAGACAGAACGGAGTCCTGGGGCACACCAGCATTTATTTTGTGAATATCAGACTTGAAACCATCCAAGACAACTTGAATTGAACTTCCCGAAAGGTAATTTCTAATCCATTGAAGAAGGGAGACATCGATCCCAAAAGCACGCATTTTCGACAAAAGAGCCCGATGCAAAACTCTGTCAAATGCCGTAGAAATATCAAGTGCAACTATCTTTCTTCGGTTCCACTTTTTAGTGAGACATACCATCAGATCACCAGCGGACCTGCTGCTACGAAAACCGTACTGCTGGTCATTGAAAAGTCTTGGTGTTTCGAGATACTTCATGAGCTGACAGTTTATCAGCGTTTCCATGACCTTTGAAAGAACGGACATAAGTGCAATTGGTCTGTAGGAGGAGAGAGAGGAAGATTCGCATTTTTTATTGACGGGCTGGACAAATGCTGTTTCCCTTCTGCTCGGAAAGAGTCTCAAAGAGTAGGATTGATGAAAAAGCTTACGCAGTAGTTTTGCGAGGGTGTAAGAACACCTCTTCTGAAGAAGGGCAGATAAACCATTTGGACCAGTGGATTCATGAGTGTTATGATCTTTAGGAACACTTTTTTGCTGCACGAGTGCAAAAGTGGATTCATCCCATTGAATTCGACTCACTCAAGTGTAGGCGGAGGTAAAGCACCATCTGGAAGTGTTGGCCGCCAAAGTGTGCAGCAAGAAGATTGGCTTTTTCCAAAGAGCTGACAGCTGGAATGTCATTGTACTCGTAAATGAGCGTCGGGATAGACGATGAGGCAGAATTTCTAATATTTTTGACGAACGACCAAAAATTGCTACTACCTTTGGGACATTGTAGTGTTTTTTGGCTTAGTTTTTGGTCATTGGAATTTCGCACGCTTAAGAAAGACGGTGCAGTCATTCCTGGCTCGTTTGACTTTTTTTGGTTTTTCTCTGTCGGGTTGGTCTTGTAGGACCGAAAAATTATTTCTCTAACCTTGAAAACCTCTTTTCAGCTCTAGCCGTACCATGCCTGTTCTTTCTGTTTGATACTTTTCATCCAATGAGGGATAAAGGATCTCATTCCAAAGAAAATAGTGTTTGTGAACATATCAGCAGCGGCATTCACGTCGTTATCGAGGAAACATAACATCCAATTAAAAGTCCTAAAGAAGGTATTAAGTCGTATTGCCATTCGGTTCCGTAAGGAATTGTTTCTCTAACTGTGTGGTCAGTATACGAGAAATTAGCTGATTTGCCGCAATAGTCCGTCGGACCCAGAGGAGAAAGCACATCAGCAGTGTACCTTTCAGGGTGAGAAGCTAAAAATAAATCCAGAGTGTTGGCAGTATGGCTATCAACATCTGGTATTCGCTTGGGCTCATTTACAAGCTGCGTGAAGTTGTTTTCCGCAGTGAAGATCACAACACACCGTCCTTCGGGTGTTGTCTATCCAGAATGTCGAAGCTACCCAGAATCGTGTATATTGTATAATCGCCCGTAATAACGATTTCAGTATGAGGATACAGAGATATAATTGTTTGAATAGTATCAGACAGTGCATTAAACTTGTTAAAGGTCAAATTACTCCCCCAGAATCAGCAGCGCCGCATTCTAAATCGATTTTGGAGACATCCCTGAAGGCTCTACTGCAATGCAATAGGGCTGCCTGCTCTTTAGAGTAGATAGTCACTAGTCACAATCAAATGGACAGTAGAGCTACTAGATCTGCATCTGCCTGAACATTGACGTCAAGTTTGTTGAGAACGTTAATCAGTGAGTTTCCAACGGTCACCATAGAAGTGCAGATATGACGTTGCTTTGCGGGCAACCATTTTTACCCAGCCACTATGTATTGGCCTTGGTCAGCATTGCTTTTATTCAGAAAAATGCTGATTCGCCTTGCATACACATGCCCTCAAAAGTTGGGTTGTCGAAAACACCGTCAATGCCGACGAAAATGCACCGCTCGTACCCATTCTTGTCGAGTGTACTTTCAATCCTGCGAAACAGATTTTGAAGAGCACGCTCGCAGGATCTTTTGCGTTGGTAGCCATGTTATATCGCAAAGCATATTTGGGGAACATGAAGCTCGACCATCTTCTTCATGGTCTTCAATATGAAGAAAGTCGGGGATATAGGTCTGAAGTTCTAGACGAGCGTGTAGTCATTTATTCCAATTTCGGTGTGAAGGTTATTCTCACTGTTCACCAGGGGCTCGGTATGCATGCCAGTGCCAGGCTAGCATTGGAGATTCTCTCTAGAGTCGCTAGTCTATACATTTTTGTAGCTTCAGGCGAAGCAGCAGCTTATTTGGTTGTCGATGACAGATACCAACTATAGCGTGTTGTGTTACTCAGCTCTTTTGCAGCTTCGATTAAAGGAGCTGGTTGTGAACTGGTTCTAGTTAGGTTTTCTGGAAAATCTCTATCTCAGGCATAAGACTGCTTTCTACTCTACTCGTATTTTCATTTTAATCTCTGTTAGAGATACTCTTCGAATCCCGAGTGAGCTCCTTATATTCTTTTGGCTTGGATCTGTAAAGATGCCTGTCTTCCACCAAATAAGTCTTAAGTGCGGCTGTTAATCTGCATTCGACAACTGCGACTTGTTTCCATGCTGGACACATTAGCTCATTATAATGTAGTTAGTGCCAGTACCGCTCAGGCTTCTTGACCGGCTTCCCTTAGAGGGAGCGTTAGCAGACCTCATGATCTCCTCCTTAAAGCGTATCCAGTTGGTTGCCCGTAGATTTCTTTTCTTCGACAAAGTCGGGACGTTTCATTGTGATTATAATCTGACATGGAAAGGTCCAATAGTACGCATCTCCTTAATGCATCTGTTGGATGGTTGAGTTGTTGGTATGGTATGTAGATAACGTCGCATTCTTGAAGCAATAGCCTAAGATTGCAAGTACTTTGCTGAAACTTAATCCAAAGGATCTACAATGGATCCTTCTTGTGGTGAACTGGGTCGAAAAAATCTGTTCCATAGTCAACAAGATTGGGCATACATTGGGATTGGCATTGCCAGGGTTCAAGTTCTTCGGTTACCCTAAGTACAGTTTCTTTGCATAGGAATACCACTCTGTATCCTTCTTAAGCTCGTCGATGAAATAGTCTCAACATTCTTAGGCATGTTTCTGAAACCGAATACCGAAACCCAGACTGCAAATCTCATATTTGATCCAAGGTTTTTGGAACTATAAACGTGCATGGGGTCTTCTCGAGTTCAGAGCAACTTTCACTGAGTATCGAAGGATCTATAAAAGTACTTGTTCGTAGAAGGAAACTATTGAGCTTGAGTGACGTTGAATTTTTAAAATCTAAAATAAAACACCTTCTCTGAAAAGATAAGTCGAAAACGGCCTCATTTCAAATATCCATCCGCCCAAGTTGGAAAAATTTGGAAAAGTTGTAATATTCTTTACTTTACCAACGTAAGGACTTTTAAACACTTCTACGATAACCTTTAAAGGTATTCCCTCCCAAAATAGGATAATAATCGCCTCGTTATATCTCCCAGAAGGTCAAGTACATAATCCCCTATTAAACCGAACTGCCCACTAACAGCTGAAACAATTCCGACAACCTTTACTTATGCGTATCAAACGATGGCCTACGAATACTCGTAGCTGTTAGCTTTTCCAAATAAAAACACTTCACTAAAAGTAATTAAAAGTTAATTTACACAAAAGTTTAATTAACGTCTAATTAAATACCTTTTATGGCATACAATTACAGGGCTTAGGTTGTTTCAATTTCAGTTTCTGTTTCACTTTTTGTTTCCAAGTTTCGTTTTTTCGTTTCACTATTATTACACCCTTTCCGTTGTAGCGTGAGATGTTTTTCCTTCAAAAAAAAACAAAAAAAAACAAAAAAAATACGAAAAGTCATTTGGAAAATCCTCACTTTAATAGTGTGAGGTGCGCCTTAATTTTGAGGGTGGCCTCACACGAGTTAAGGCCGTTTCTACTGTAACGTGTGTAGGTGGCTTCAAATCAACCTTTTGACGGAGACTTTTCATTGGAATTCCTGTTCGTTTCTGTTTACATGTTTAAACATGGGGGCTGTACGATGGCGTAGGGGCTGCTCCTGGCAATGACTCGACTCAGTTTTGTTGACTTTGCCAACATTTGTCAATTTTCGCCGGTGGTGATGGAAGAAGTGACTTTGCAGTTACGTCGGTCGTTATCCGCTTGGAAGGTCCTCAAGAGAACGATTCTGTTAATTTTCGGAAAAACACTTTTTTTTTGTTGTTGTTTCGTTTTTTTTTTTTTTTTTTTTTTTGAAACGACAAAGTGTAGGAGAACCAGGAAAAGTTCATGAGCACACTGATGGACTTTTATTTGGAGTTTTCAACAAACATTCGCTAGAGGTAGTTGTAATTTACCTAGGCCATGGCCGGGGAGGTTTTAATTAGCGTAAATTTTTGCAATGAAAGGTTAAAGTTCGAAACTCATTACCAAGTCACATAAATTGTCGTGGAGGAGGAGGGGGAAAAAAGGCGAAAAATATAAGTGGAAACGGCGGAGTGAACAAATTTGAAAGTCATCCGGGTGTTGCAGATGGGTAGCTTGTAAGTGGTTTTTGGTTTCACGATCCTGAATAAAGAAATTTCATCTCACCAAGAAGATGTATTTTCGCCGAAGCAATGTTTCAAATAAATGAAGCATTTAAAGAGTCCTTGGCCTGGCACAGATGTATACGAGTATCTTCTAGGAGTACAACGCTCTAAATGTCAGGAGCCACTTGAGATTTCCTCTGTTACTATTGGGGTTCTTCTCCTCTTATCGGCTGTAAAGGTCAATGAGAAACTGAATATGCATAGGCTTGGGAGGAAAATATTTTCTTTGTTAATTTACGACGAAATAAAGGGCACGATAATAAGTAATAAGGACGAAGTTATAAACAAAATACTGCTACAAACTTGAGAACGTATTGTTTCATTAAAAGTTGGAATGTCAGAACTGCCTTTGGGGCATGTTTACCCCATCAACTGAATTGCAGTGTTGACGATTTGAAATTATTTTTATGGGCGATAGTATGAGTAATCATGTCATTCTTTAAGGTATTCAGTAATAGACATTGTGGGCTCTGACAACATTCCTTATGAAGTTCCTGTGGTCACTGGCCTATGGTTTGGTATTATTTTCAGAGGCCACAGAACTCTAGTGGAAGATGAGCAATAGGAGGCATAGTAGCACAGTGTGTGGTCTTTTAAACGAAATCTGTGCGAATTTCAGAAGGATGGGTTTATTTTATGTAAGTGGTATCTCAATGCCCTCTAACTCGTGTGGATATTGAACTACCTGAGGACAGTGAGACTAAGAGACTTCACAATGTCACTGCCACTGAAGGAACAAGAAAATTGATTCATGCACTTGACCAGGCGATAGTTTTTGACATTTTAAAAGTAGAGTAAGAGGTAAGACGGCATTCAATGGTACTGAACGATTAGGTAACATGTCAATCAGGCGGTGTTCAGAGCTGAAACTATCACTCAACATCGATTGTACTTATGTTACATCATCGTGGTAGCCACCGAGGATTGGTCTCGTCTGGCGAAATAGCAGAAAGAGGAAATTCGCCTCAGTGAGTGCTCTTCAGCATTAGCCAGGGTGTTAAATTTGAGATAGTGGTAGTTTCTAGTCCCGAAATATCGAGCTCCTTTCCTAAGTCCTCGTAGAGTGCGTCTGGCCCAAAAGGTTTGGGGTGTTCGTGTTACGATTCAGCCAATGCATACTCGTCGCTACGTATAAGAACAGATTTATTGTCTAATATCGTGGAAGGTGAAAAAGAACATCCACGGTTGGATTTGACTACAGAATTCTTGGATGTTCTTTTTACGGGAAGCACCATCCGTTCTTGAATAGCAAACTTTTTTGGACAAAACATGCCACTCCGAAAGCTTCCAAGGTGCTGTCGATCTTCCGGCAGAGTAAAGGAGCTGTCGGCAACACATAGGGCTTATTACCTATAATGGTCTTTAGACCTACACGGCGGCGGTTATTTCGTGGAACAAGCTCTCGCAAAAATATAACACTGTTGCTTTTATCAGACCTCAAAAACGGTATGATTCGGGTTTCCTTAACGCGCCTGGCTATGCTCTGGACGCGTTGATGAATCTACCTTCTCTTGATATTTATATCATGGGCTGCACTATTAAAGCCATCTTCTATTTAAAGAGAAGTAGTCTTTGATACAACAGGTACTTGTGCTTTGATGACCTTGCGCTTCGTATGGAGTTTGATACAATGACACCAGAACTCCTGCTGCAGCGAAATCGGCTTTCCCTGTGTCGGACATGGCTTCGGCCAGAATCTGAACCAGAAAACGAATGTATGTAGGTCCAAAGCGGTACAGATATTTACAGCACCTCCGTGACCGGATAGGAACAGAGTGAGGTGGTAATTGCAGTTTCAATGTGCCCGATTTACAACACTTTTATGGGAATTATAGGCCGATGGACCTAGCCTTTCGTGGTGTTATGCCGCCTAGTTATTGAAGCCATCCTTTCCTCCTCCTTAATCCTTTTTTTTTTATGTGTTTCTAACTCTAAACATCTCATCCGAGAGCATGTGGATGGGTTTCATCCGATATCATTCGAAAGCTACATATCGTCCTCAATGCGCACAGTCTCTACGCCGACGATAGTTCTTTCTTAACTGCCTCTCTGACTAGCGCCGTGGCTTTAACTTAGGCGACGTAAAACAGAACCGAGCTGAAAGCAACACTCTTCTAGTGTAACCAGGTCCATCGATAAGTGGTGCAAACTGCAGTCCAATATTTTATATTACTCCGAGACATTTCAGGGCATCTTTAGACCGAACTGTTTGGCTTCCAACCCGGAAAGTTGGTCTTACGACTGGTTATTATAATCTCCTCTGTTTTGTGGTCAGCAATTTCAAGTCCAGCTGAACATAGGCAATCTTTTATTTGGGCAGTAGCAGCATTTGTAGCAGATTCTACTTCGTGGCAATAGCAATGTCATCAGCGAAACCAATTGTGTGAACTCTTCGTGGCAGCTAGTAGCAGTACTCAGTCATACACAATATTCCACAATAATGGCCCTAGTACTGATCCTTGTGGTAGTCCTGCAGAGAGACTGTAATATCTGATACGATCTTCTGATATTGAAGCTGCCTATTGCTTAGCTTCTTACTAAGTAAATATCGTGGTGTATTCCTTCTAGAAAGTGCTCTTGTTATGGATAACCAGCTTACGGAGTTAAAGGCATTCTTAATATTAAGTGCTACCACTGCACAATATTCCTTTGTGCCCCATTGCTTCTATCGCTTTAGTCACAATGTCTACTACCGCTTTTATGGCATCTAGTCGTATGGTATGCCGCGATTTTCTAAATCCGAATTGGCGATTTGATAAAGCTCCTTCTTCCTTAGCTACTGCCAATAGTCTTTCGCAAATGATACGTTCCAGAATCTTGCCCAGGGTATCTATTGTAGCACACATATTGGCCGATATGAAGACGGTTCACCTGGTGGCTTATTTATGTACCAAATGCCGTGCTTTCCACGAGTCAGGAAAAATTCCTTCCTTTAGACATCTCTGGTAAGTTGTTACGAACATGTGTGGCTTTATTTGGAATTCCGTCGTCAGATCCAGGCGCCTTATTACCGTCTAGTTTTCTGCATGCCTTGATCAGTTCGTCCGTTCATATCTGAGGGGTTTCTGCTTCGCTGTTCGCTTCCGGTATATAATGCGTAAGAGGTGGTCTTTGTGGGAAAAGGTGATGTACAATAAATGCTAGCAGAGTGGGGCATGTCGTTTGTGGAGCCCTATAGCCCTTTAGTTAGGCCATTACCATCCTTTATGCAGTACTCCAAGAATTTCGATCAGCTTCGTTACACAGGCTCCTGAAGCATGCCGTTTTTACTTTCTTTGATCGCAGCTCTTAAGTGGCGTCTTGCCCCTCTAAAAACTTAAGGTTTTCTTGAAAATCTGGCCTTTTTTGCTGCATTCCCCGACGAGCATATATTCACATTGCCCTGAGTGCTTTAATTTCATCATTCCGCCAGAAGCACGGCGCTCTTTTGTCGTTGGCGATTCTTTTGTGTAAGCTGACTCGCTAAATTCTCTGCTGTCCTGTTTTCGATCAGATTGCCACTAATTATTTCTTCAAACGTATCTTTAACCAAGAGTGTGTCCTTCCATTTAGGACCTGTAAGTTTGGGCTGCTTCGTTTGTTTTCTCTACTCTGTCTATCAGTGTCGGCTGGTGGTCACTATGCGTATATTCCGCGCTGATTTTCCATTTTTGTTCGACCTGCCAATGTTTGCGATCCCAAGGACGAGAATGCTTCCAGTAAAGAATAGCCTCTGGGGTTGGTAAATCTGCTGCCCCACTCGGTTGCCCATGAATTGAAATCTCCTCGTATAACAATTGGATATCTTCCACGTGCGTCTTCAGCTAGGTTATGTAGCATTTCCTCAAATTCACCCATTGTCCCGCTTAGTCGTGCATAACAGCTATAAGAGTGTACACCATTGATTTTTGCGCGGACGAAACCATATTCATGAATGTAGGTATCGTGGAATGTTTGTTTGCCGCATGTCCTTATTGGCGCCAGCTTTGTTTGATCGCAGATCCATACGTTGCTGTCTGTCACAAAATATCCTGAGCTGTCCTACAGTGATTGAGATTTAGCTGTATGATCTTTATGGGTGTATTCTGGTCATAGCTTTCTTCAAAATCTGGTACCTACTTCTGCCGGCTACGTGTTTTGTGTCTTCCGGGTACTCTTTCTTGCAAAACATGCTTATTGCACTCCTTTGCAATATCACTTCGGATCCGCTTCTTCTGTATAATTTAGAGCGCTGTTCCTTGTTCTTGCATTGATTTGCTATGTGACCAAATTCAAGGCATTTGAAACACTTTTTTAGCAATACCTTTTCACGGGTTCAGCAGATGACCCAACGTCCGGCATCTAGCAGCTTTTTTGCATCTTCTATGGCGAGACTTATTACCGCCGATTGGGTGCCACCAAACACCAGTAGCAAAGACAGTATGTCTTCTGGAGATACTCCTTCCAGTCCAAATTGCGATTTAATTGCTGCGCTGATATCCTCCTTGGAGGCTACTTTATCGATATCTTTTAATTCGACAGTAACACGGTGCGTGGGAGCCTTTACATTCGCTTGGGACACTAATGCTTGGCTTATAGAGCCTTTAAACTCGGCTGCTTTTGTCTCCGTGAGCTGCAACAGAAGAGCACCTTGATACCGCTTATCTAATGTAGGATCCGCTTTTAATTTGCACAGTATCCTGCGTACGAGAGACCTCCTTTTAGCTGAGATGTAATGGCATTAGGTTTGGCCTTAAGTTTTCTTACGCTGTGCTGCTTTTAACGATTTTTGTCAAACTTTCTGCCGATGATATCTTTTTGAAAGTAAGGTTGCCTTTAGGAACTTCTACATTATTATTGTTTACCTTTGGCAGGTCCTTTCGGGTTTGCTTGGTCTCACGGTTGCCTTTAGAGACTTCCGCATTATTATTATTTATGACCACCATTGGCAGACTCTTTTGGGCTCACTTCCACTTCACTTGAAACCCCCTTGTGTTTCAATCAGGGATAGGTTTGTGAAAAGTTGATCTTTCTGATTATCTCCTTGGCTTTGTCGTCTCGCCGCTGGATCGCCGCTGGATCGCCGCTGGATCGCCGCTGGATCGTAGATGACTCTTATGCTGTTAATACTGTCCCGCGCCTTTTTTCATCCTCAAAAATTTGGACGAGCTCCCTGATCTGCTCGCCTAGCTTATAGAATGTTGAGTTTTTGGAGTCCTCTTCACAAATATGGGCTCTTGTTGCTGCTGTCTAGGTAGGATATTCTAGGTCTAGGATATCTCGGTATTCTGGAGGATCTATGGATAGGGTTCTCCGTTATGTCGCTACTTTTTGCACCTCCGTTGATTTTTAGATTAGAGTTTGCTTTGTTTGAGTTCATATCTTTAGGGTCCCCACTCAAAGATGTTACCAATGTTCGGATTTGAAGTTACCACGGAATCTCATGGTCATCTTTGCAAGAAGTGAGGCCATGCAAGGGTTGACACAAGCCCTTATGCGGTCATGTGTTCAGAGATAGATCGGTGCTAAACGAGTATATTACATCTGCACCTACACATCCAATCTAACGGTGATGAAAATTGAGCGTTTTTTGAGGCTTGCCAGGGTTTTGTGGGGATGGGGGCGCCTACAGCGTTAACCTGCTTGTTAGTACAAGATGTGAAGAAACGTGGTCGCGGACAATTGTAAAGGATAGGCGTTAGCGCCTCTCTATCCAATTTTCCGAAAAACTTAACATGTGCTCCGGTATTTTAAGAGTAGTAATACCTTCTTGAGTGTTGAGCCCTTTAAAAAAAAAAAAAAAAAAAAAAACCTTCCGCAATTTAATGTATGGAATGTAACATTAACATGAGGGGTCTTATCCGTGCTTAGGCTATAAAACATAAGTTTAGTTTGGTTACTAACCAATAGATTCTGTCCAGCAAACCAAATTCTTAATAAATGGACGTCTTGATTGATATCAGCTACTAAGTTCAAGGGTCTAACTGCTCTATATGCTGTAGCTAAGTCGTCTGCAAAGGCAGTAACTTTTCCAGCAAAAGGTTGTTCAAAGATAGAATTGATGTAAATCAAAAACAGAATAGGACTAAGAACAGACCCTTGGGGAACGCCGAGTTTAATAGTTTTAGGATTACTAAAACTGGTTTCTATTTTGACCAATTGATTTCTGTCCTTCAGATAAGAAGTGAACATATTATAGATACAGCCACGGAAACCCACGTTGTATAGTTTGTGCAAAAGAATGTTGTGATCAACCATATCGAAGGCCTTAGCTATATCTACAAAAAGTCCACTGCAAAATGTTTTATCATCTAAACGTTTGTGTATAAAGGAGCAAAATTCTAAGAGAGCATCCTCAGTAGAAAGGCCTGATCTGAATCCAAACTGGTTCGAACTAAAAAAGTTTTTATGTTCGAGATATTTCAATACTCGTATCTTGCGCTTAACTATTTTTTCAAATATTTTTGGAATAGAAGGTAACAGCGAGATCGGCCTATAATGATTTTTATCTTTTTTGGTATAACATTGGCACATTTCAGTTCTACAGGGAAATTGCCAGTGACAATACTTAAATTAAAAAGATGTGTCAAAATATCAACTAGGTTAAGGCGTATTTTTTTTAGCACAAGGTTTGAAATGCCATCATTCCCATATAAGTTTGAGTTGTTTAAAGAGTTTATGGTTTTTAATACAATAACTCAAGACCCGAAATAGGTTCAAAATAAAATGTGTTTCTATGCAGAACACTATCCACAAGACCGTCTCTAGGTTCACCATAGCAAGTATTAGAAAAATCGGGAGAAGATGACAATTGCCCGATTGAAGCAAAGAACTCATTGAATTCGTTTGCTACTGAAATAGGATCCGAGATAACTATGTATACTACCATAGTTGTACCGTGCTTGCTCATATTTCGATTGTTAACCACTTTCCATTCTTTCTTAAGGTTTCCGTGCGAAATCCTAATAGTAACTTTCCCTAAATAAACGGATTTCCTTGTTGATATTAAGGCACATGCGATCATAACGTCTTTTTAAACACGCATTTAGTCAATGTTTACTACATTTTTTCCGCAGTTTATGTTTCAGTTTGATTTTTTTAAGAAGAGATGGCGTTATCCAGGGCTTTAGCCTTATTTAAGATTTGCTCAGTACAACGATTTTACTGGAAGCTGCTATGGAGTTTTTTAAAATTTCAATAAGTTACTCGAAAAATTAAAAGATTAAGAAAAAAACAAAAATTTAAGAAAAAGATAAATAAAATTGCAGAATAATGCAAAACAAGACTTCTAATTTGCCATTTTTTGCATGTCCTTAAAAACAAAGTGCTCACGTTAAAATTTCGAATTTCATATGGGGCAGTAGGTTAAACAATTTGCGTGTTGTTACAGTAAACAAGTTAGAGAAGTGGGTTTTATTAGAATGAGGGATATTAACTAAGAATTTACTCTTAAATCTTAAAAAATAGCACTGTAAGCGCTTTGCATAAAGAACACTTTGAGAACTTTATAGACACGCATAGCACAGAACAAAGGCCAACTAGCAGACAACCAATTTGTACTACAAATAATTCGTATGATATGTTTTTGTGCTATTAACAATGGCTCCAAAGCATTAGAATAAACTCCACCGCAACTATTGTAGATATACCATATGGAAGCTTTGGGTTGACGAGACTGTTGTATAGAGTTGTAGGCAGTTTTTTGGAGCAATATGGCTTAAGCATATACATTTTCTGAGTAACGGATAACATATACCACCTTGATCAAAGGAATTTATTCAGAAAATTAAAAATACAAGTTTATTCATCTAAATCTATATTGTCCCCTTTAAAGTGATTCCCATCGACTGCAACACACTTATGCCAGCGCTTGATCCAATCCTCGAAACATTTTTTGTATTCGGTTTTCGGTATGTCCATCAGTGCTTCCTGCGATTTTTCCATTACTTCCTCTCGGTTGCTGAAACGCGTTCACCGTGGTAGTTTTTTTAACTCGATTGAGCAGAAAGAAGTCACAGGGAGCCAAATCAGGTGAATTCGGTGGCGCTGTGCGACGGGGCGTTATCATGGTGCAAAATCCACGAGTTTTCTGCCCACAATTCTGGTCTCTCTCGGCGAATTGCTTCACGCAAACCTCTCATAACGCCCCAATAATACTCTTTGTTTATTGTCTGGCCTTCTGTCAAAAATTCATGATGCACTACACCGTTGTAATCCATGAAAGCCGTGAGCATTGCCTACTTTTTTGACTGAAAACGACATGGTCTTTTTGATCTCGGCTCATTTGGTGAACCCCATTCACTTGCCTGATGTCTGGAATCTGGATTTCGTGTCGTACTCATAAACCCACGTCTCGTCTCCAGTAATGATCCTTTTGATGAATGTGGGATCGGATTCAGCCTCGCAAATCATCTCTTTTGCAACGTCAACACGGTCTCTTTTTTGCATGAAATTCAGGTCTTTTGGCACCAACTTTGCTGCTACACGACGGAAACCCAAATCATTAACCGAAATGTCTTGGACGGATCCATAGGCAATGTTCAAGTCCTCCACTATCTCTCTGATGGTTAATTTGCGGTTATTGACCAACATTCTTTTACTTCATCAATGTTTTCGTCGGTTTTCGACGTCGATGGTCTGCCACTGCGTTCATCATTTTCGATTGGGTTACGACCACTTTTAAACCGCTCGTGCCACTGGTAAACGACCGTTTTCTTTAGAGAATCGTTGCCCATTAAATCCGTTTTTTTACGCAAAATTGAATACAAGTTCGTTGTTGTAAATTTAAATCCATTTCTAAAATTGTAAAAAATCGCCAACACACACAAAGATAGATGTACTCTTGGCTACGTAACTTTTGCAAATGTCAAGCTATGATGATAAGATTTAGAGGGAATATCAACAACAGATTTACCAATTTAACAAAAGAAACAGAACTCAAATCGAAATAATGGGAGCGCCACACGGTGGTGTCCCCCGGGAATTTTTTGATCAAGGTGGTATATACGAGTAAGTATGGTGAAATTCATTATACTCGTACGCTTGATCACGCTTAATTATTTGACGAATTTCAATTGGAAACCAAGGCTGTGATGAGTTTTTGATGGTTTTTACTGGAACATATTGGTTGAAGAGAGAGTTAATATTTGATTGGAGAAATTGTACCTGGTTATCTGGAGATGGCATTAAATAAATTGGTTTCCATGGTGTGGCTCTGTTATGATCTGTTCAAGATTAACTCTGTTTATATTGGCAAAGTCTCTATATTGAAATGATGCTTGGTTATGTACCCGAAAGTCATAAGTAAGAAAAATTAAATCATGCTTAGAGAAAGCTGGAGCAGAAAACTGATCATAAAAAAGAGCGCTATCAGTACGACTAACGAAAAAAACATCAAATAAAGGGCTGGTAGTACTAACGTGATGAGTGGGAGTGGATGTATGTTAAAAGATTTCATTCCTTCGGCAAGATGCCTCTCAACCAAAAGATTACTCTTTAAGTCACCACATATACAATACTTAATTATATTTTTAGAACCTACTGATATGGACTCCATTAAAGCGTAGAAGGGTATTAAGTCTACATCATTATCAGGTCTGTAAACAGTGCCCATCACTTACTACTGACAAATAATATGGTATCACTATTAGATAGATAGCATTATTAATTTTAAATAATATTTGAAGGTAAAGCTACTCGGAAAAACCGTAATTCTAGCGGAGGCAATGACCAAATTCCTACTTTCCTACTTGATTCCCATTAACAATTTATGGTATAAGATAAATACTCGTACATATAGAAAAGTTGTAAACGAAAAATAAAACGATATAAATAAATAAATAGAGACAAAAATAATTAGTTAACAGGTAACAGGTAACAGTGAACAATAAATAATAAATAATAGATATTTTAGAAGTAATAATAAGCGATTTTTTATTTGTTTTTGTTTTTATAAAAATTATTACAATTTTAGGGGCTATTCCCTGAATGCCTGAACAGAACAACTCCTGTACGAAAAACCTCTGAATAGACACACATACAAAATCGCATACAGACACGTCTTCTTCCGGTAGGATTCCGAAAAGCAGGTCGGATGGCAGTCTTATCTCTCTTCCGAAAAGCATTGAGAATGGAGATTGTTTGATGGTTTCTTGTTGAGCTGCGCGATAAGCCATGGCGAACAGTGGGAGGTAGGTAGTCATCTCTACAAGACAACCCGACGGCGGATGCAAAGGTGTTGTTCTTTTTTTGTGAATTCCCATGATTCGCATCACCTCTTGGACAATACCAGCCTCAAAATTTCTTTCTTGGTCGGAATGCAGCTCCCGTGGTACACCAAAACGAGAAAAAACTTCATCTACTAGTTTTCTCTCTACAGATTCGGCCGTCTGGTCCGCGAGGGCAAAAACTTCAACCCACTTTGTAAAATAGTCCATTAGAACCAGAACGTATTTGCTGCCTTTTTTGGTTGAGGGTAATGGTCCCAAAACGTCAACTGCTACTCGTTGAAACAGCTCGCCGGACAAATATGGCTTCAGCTCTGCCCTCGTCTTGCTTCTAGGGCCTTGTTTAGAGGCACAGATAACACAAGCCTTGTAGTAAAGGGCCACGTCTTGACCTGCACCGACGCAATAAAATAGTTTACGGATTTTCGCGAGGGTTTTTCTTGATCCAAAATGTCCTCCAAAAGGTGTGTTATGGAACATTTGGATTACGGCCGCTATTTGGCCCTTGGGTACAATAGCTAGCAATCGTGCAGACTCACGCTGCAAATTGAGTACCCATTTTCTACACCAGGGCATTAAACTGCGTCCAATAGACTTTGAAAAGGTTGTTCTCACCGGACACGCGTTTCCAACTTGGTCTTTGTCCTTCGTTTACCCAATTTCGAACATGCGATAGAACATCACCTTTCGTTTGTGCTAGTTTCAACTGCTCGGAGTCCAATTTGCTGTCAATAAATTACAAAGTTTTTACTTGATGCTGTAACAGTGTACAGTGATTACATCCTGCATCACATGGCCTCCGAGACAGAGCATCCGCGTTTATATGCTTCATACCTTGCCGATGTTGAACTCGATAATTATACTGCTGCAGTCTTTCTAACCAACGAGCAAGTTGTCCTTCCGGGTTTTTGAATGACAACAGCCTCTGTACGCGGTCGGGACGCGAACTCTTTCCGTTGACGATATAACCTAAAAAGCCAACTTCTCTTGGACATAGATGGCATTTAGATGGATTTATTTTCAATCCCGCAGCACGTAAACGACAGAAGACAATTTTTAAATTAGAAAACACTACTTCAAAGCTTTTACCATGAATAAACACGTCTTCTGGGTACACCAGACATTGTTCCATCGGAAGACCTCGTAGAACATGAGGCATCAACCGTTCAAATGTCGCTGGAGCATTTGTGAGTCCAAACCTCATGACTTTAAACTGCCAAGAGATGGATTCTCTACCTGCCAATAACCGGATTGAGAATCGATGGTACTCAACGAGGAAGATCCCGCCATGGCATCTAACATGTCATCAATGCTTGGCAACGGAAACGAATCTTTTACGGTGACATCATTTAGCCGGTGATAATCCACGGAGAATCGGGTAGATCCATATTCCTCTTTCACCATGACAATCGGGTATGCCTAGGGGCTAGACGAAGGATCGATAATATCCCGCCCGAGCATATCGTCTATGATTTGCCGAGATTCTGGGGCCGGTTTTGTTTTATTGGCTTTGCAGAGCCGCCGTTAATTGTATGCTGTGACCTGTTGAGAAAATGTCACAAAATTCGATTAAAAGTGACAGAAGGGCTTCCGATTGCGATGGTGAGAGATACTTCTGTGCCTCTTCAGAGAGTTAATTTAGATGAGCAGGTATAGCATTAGTGTCTACCTAACCAAAATCCATGCAGGCAACCACAAATTAGATTGACTACGTCTTAAGCCGGCGCGTCGTGAGACGTCTCAGCATAGACAGATGATTCACTTCGTTGGAGGAAGATCCACACAGTCCGATGTCCTGAGCCAAATTACGCGAACGGTCTCTCCCAAGTGATCGTTTATTTGGGGGAGAAGAAAAAAGAAGAAGGGATTTTCTCATCCCTGACACACAACGCATTTGACGAAAAATCTAAAACGCTTTTGGAGGGTCTCAAAATATCGATGCCCAGGATTCCTTGACTAGTAGGAGAGAGGGAAAAATCACAACTTTCTAATTGCACAACAGTCCGCCAGTCGTACGAAATTGGAAGAGTGTTTCCATATAACGTCATTATAATGGTCTTGCTAGGGAGTAATTGTGTACAGCTTGGGATGGCATCTCGACTGTTCACTGAAGAAAGTACGGAAAATTTGAGGCCTCTGTGTTTGAGTCAACTACTGCCTCTTGACGCTGACTTCTCGAAGTTTTTCGAAGCCGGCTGCATGTTATTTCGAGTTTGTTCGCCAACGCAACGAACAGTTTTCTTTCGCCGGAAAGCTGAAGAATGAGGTTTCATATCCTCGGCTGTGGCAATTCTCTGAATAGAAATGTGCGCTGCTTTGATAGTGATCGCGTTATTTAAAGCTTCAAATAGAGCTACTGAAACAGCATATTGTACAGAGCGATCGGCTATTCCATCAAGAAACTGCATCAACGAAATTCTGTCTTGTGCTTCGGGTGGGGTTGAATATCACAACCAAAAGCGCATAAGTCTTCTTTATACGGCTGGCGTCTGATTCTAAAGGTTGAGTGGGTGATATACGCTTGTTGAGAAAAGAAAGGAATGGGGCTTACCCAAGGCAGATTTAAGTTTTCCCTAGTCACCGCGATCATTGGCACTTAGGTTGGGCAAAATGGAAACGGCTTCTCCAAGAAGCATAGAGGCTAGAAATTGCGCTTTTTGGCTGAGGCTTGAGGCTATGAGAATGTTCAGCAAATAAATTTTGCTACAACATTTATATCCTTTGTGTGACTAGATTGGAAATCAAGTAGTTGTCAGACGAACTACAAGATATGTTGTAGCGATCGGATACTTTCAAGATCCCTGTTTGCGCTTCTACAACATTTGCCAATGTAACTCTACGAGCAGAAGAGACGGGAAGAACATTGGCTTCTCCAGAAGAAGGAAAAAGGTCATGAGAAGCGCGCGATTGAAGTAATTGAGAGCTTGTACTCCAGGAATAACGTACGGAAGTTTTGGCAATAGGTAAAAAGAACATGTCAAGGCATGAAGACACGTATAGGATCTTGTATAGACGAAGAAGGAAACCTTGTAGTACACAGTTAGTGCTGGGAATATGGAAACGATTTTTCTGCAGACTGTACAACGGCGACGAAGCGCAGCATCCCGCCGTCATGCAGAACAGACCACTCAGTTGTGACGGTGATACTCAAAACTTCCTCCCACCTGACCAAATCAAAATGAGAATAGTAATACAGGGTCTTCCAATAGGGACAGAACTTTAACAGTTGATAGCGGCCGTATTGATGAAGCTACATCTGTCAAATTGGCTGCTATTTATTCAGTCCTGTCATGGCCAAATCCCCATGGACGGACATAGCGTTCAACAACACGTGCAAATGATAAAATTGTTTTGTTCGGGTAAATTCCGCGTGCTTCGCCCATTTTATGGTCGCCATAATCGTCCCTACCCAGAGAACTACTCGCAGACCAACACCCGTAAGTCGACGAAACGCAAGATCTGCCGAAAACATCGCCGCTGTTAATGAGAATGTGCAGAAGAATCCGAGGCAGTCGATTTCGCGTCACTCACAAGAACTCGGCCTTTCGCAGACCACAACTTAGCGAATTTTGCGTCGTGACTTGGGCCTGCATCCGTACACAATTCAACAGATCCAGGAGCTGAAGGTAAACGAGTTGTTTAAAACGGCCATAGACAACGACGTGTGTTCGTAAATGGCCTCTGGAGCAGTTGGAAACAGACCCTAATCCTCTTCAGCGATGAGGAAGAATTGGTACGTCAACGAACAAAATTGTCGAATTTGGGACGATACCAATTCACATGAGTTCCAAGAGAGTTCAATGCACCCCGAAAAAGTCACTGTTTGGTGTGGATTTTGGGCTGGTGGCGTCAGCGATTCATATTTCTTTGAGAACGACGTTGGCCAGGGCATCACAGTCAACGGCGAGCGCTATAGGTAGACGATTACCAACTTTTTTTGGCCTGAATTGGATGATATGGATACCAACGACATGTGGTTTCAATCGGACGGACACCTTGTCAACTGCGCCCACTATACAGGCTGGTCCAAGTAGAGGTTTCTATATTTTCGGCATATGATAGCTTTATTTGAAAGAGCAAACATTCCCATTAATTAGGAAATACGTTTTCATACTGCATGGCTACTGCGGCTGGCTTCACAGTAGCGAATCCTGTCATCCCAATCTCCCAAGATCTTATTAATTGCTTCTGGCTCTATCACACGAGTGGCTCAGACGATATTCGCGGTAAGAGCTTAAATAGTTTTTTCATTGGGCGCACAACATCGATCTTTAAGGGCACCCCACAAAACAAAGTCGAACGGGGTCAAATCGCAGCTCCGAAGCGGCCACTTGACATCGTCAAAGCGGCCGATAACGCGATTACCGAACTTAGCGCGCAAAAGATCGATTGTTTGAAGGTCCAAGTCCATGTTTTCAATTTCAGCTCACAAAAATTTGGTAATCATGGCGCTGTAGGGCTCACCGTTTCCAGCAGCATTTTCGAAATAAAGTGGGCCAGTGATGCCACCACTACAAAATCTGCACCAAATGTATTGGCTTCTCGACAATCGGGTTCGGGTTTTCCTATCCTCAGATGCGGCAATTTTGTTTGTGAACATAGTCACCGAGATGGAAATGCGCCTCGTCAGAAAAAAAAAGATTTTTCGGCCAAATTCGACGTCCAATTCTCCTCATATTAGGCCCAAACTGAGTAGCAGCAACGAAGCGGATAGTCCTCTGCCTTCAATTGCTGAGTCAATTGGACTTTGTAATTTTGTACAAAATTCTCATCAGGCTGGTGCGTGAAATATTCAGTTCTTGAAATCGGTGGCGATTCGATGTCACTAAATTGAGTCGGACATTCTCGCCCACAGTACGAGAGTTATTATCCGCAAGCAAGCCAGTCTCACGAATTGTTTGCATAAACTTGCGTAGAGCAGGCGCGGTGTGTGCTTCATTGCGGCCAAAATTTGTTTTCAGTAAACGCACTGTGTGGATAGCATATCACTCACTTTTGGTGTAAGTTTGCATTATTTCCCAAACCCAAGCGTAAAGCAATTCATTTCGTTCTGCGGAGGTATGGTACTGACTGACAGTCAAGATTTCGAGCGGAAACAGCTGTTAGTGTCAAAATAACACATGCTTGACTTGAGATTGGACCACCCATTAGAGGCACAGGTTCAAGATCTTAGAAGATCTTAGAACATCTGAAACCCTTCGTCAGCAACGTGATTAGACCCTATCCGAGTGGTTTCAGACGAGGAAAGTCCAGAATCGGCCAAATCTTCACACTCCGGCAGATCCTAGCAAAACTAAAAATGTCCAAATCGATACTCACCATCTGTTCATCGATTTTAAGGCCGCATATGACAGCATTTATAGAGACGAGCTATATAGAGTCATGTCTAACTTAGATATCCCTGCCAAGCTAGTCCGTCTGTGCAGAAAGGCGATGGAGAATCTCCCTGTTCCTTCAAGGTCGGCAATGATGCCTTTGAAGTCAAAGTGACGCGTTGTCATGTGAATTCTGTGCTTTCGAAGTATTGTGCTTAACTCATAAGCGAACACTGATTTTGATACTGACATAATTTTCAGAACTCAGCGGGCTGCCACTGGTGCGTTCATTGGTATTGAAACGGAAATGGCTAAAATGGGAGGGGAAAACCATTGTGCTAACTGTTCACATATGTAGTATGTACACATTAAACTATAACATTGTATGTACATATAAGTATTTGGATTCACTATTTTACACTATTCGCAATGTACGCCTTTAAGTTAAACTGCATTATGTTCATATGCAAAACTGTATACAAAGCTAAAAAGACTGTGTGCTTACAGTACAGTCTGAGTAATAAAGTGGCAACAGCCAAGTAAACGCATTGTAAGCGCGCTCGATTTTTTATTTGTTCGTCCCTAAGTTCCCAATATATTGTACTAGATGGAGAGAAAAGTGACCTTCTTAACCACCAGAATGCGCTGCTACTGCAAAAACGGTTACGGTGCCTTGAAGTCCGTTCATATTTAGGCAGACATGCCAAATTTCAGAGCGATACTGTCTTTAGTTTTAGTTTGACAGCTGATTGTTTTTGACGTGTTTGGCATCATGTTGAGTATGGACAAAAACGATTCTCGTTCTCTCATACTTAAAACATTATTTTTTGAGAGGCAAAACGGCGAAGGAAACAAAAGAAAAGTTGGGTAAATATTATGGGGCTAATGCTCCGTTAGATTACACCGTCAAATATTGGTTTCGAGAGTTTCGTTGTGACCGCAACTCCACTACCGACCAAGTCAGCAGCGGCAGGCCCTCTGATGTGGTTACAGAGGATAATGTCAAAAAAATACATGAAATGGTGTTGGCTGACCGGAAAGTGAAGGTGCATGAGCGAGCAGATACCACAAAAATTAGTACTGAGCGCACACGCCATAATTTGGGCAATATTCTGCATATGGCCGCTGGGTGCCGCGAATGCCCACTCCTGACCAAAAACACGAACGCGAGAGCACTTCGAAAGAGTATTTGGACTTGCTGATGCGGAATTGGGCGGACTTTTGGCGTCGATTGGTAACTGGATTTGGATCCCTCGGACTATTATCTCTTTCCAAACCTCAAAAGATGGCTCATCAATAAAAAAATTCAGCTCACGAGAGGAAATCATCGACACCACGGAGGAGTATTTTGCAGACCTTCCGGAAAATTAGTTTTCGGACGGGATCAAGAAGTTGGAAAATCGCTGGAATAAGTGTATCAAACTACTTAAAGGAGGACTATATTGAACAATATAAAAAAATATTTAGAAAAAATTTGTTCAGGTCACTTTTCACTCCATCTAGTAGGTTATGGGCCCAGTCCCTCGAAATCTTTTTTGTCGCAAATCGAAATGAGTTCCGAGCTGTACCAAATCGAAAAGTTAGACGATTCTAACTAAGACGGGTGGAAAGTTCTGATGAAGTCTGTCTTAATCCACTGTGATTTATGGGAATATATGTCAGGCGCTAAAACAGCTTCTACGGAACCAGCTGCGTTAGCCGCATGGAAGTTAAAGGATGAAAAGGCGCTTGCAACATTGATTTTGTCCATAAAGTCAACACAACTGATACATGTGAAGAATGCAAGCACATCCAAAGACGCGTGGGCGTGATAAAATGATGTACATTCACCTAGTGGACCGGCGCGTAAGGTCACTATCCTTAAATCGTTAGTGAATTTGCTCCCTCGCATCGATGTCAGAGCATCTTAACAAATTTTTCGATCTGTTCGAAAAATTAGCTGAGCTCGATATAAAACTGCAAGATGAGTTGCTTGCCATTATCATTCTCTACAGTCTACCTAAATCATACGACAATTTCATTATCGCGATAGAGTCTCGAGACCAGTTACCCAGTACAGTTTCGCTAAAAACAAAATTAATGGAGGTAGAAAAAAGAAGAGAGAGTAAAACCGAACAATCGGACGAAGTTGCATTTTTTGCTGGCAAGCAAAAAGCTCTCCCGCAAACGCAACAACAAAACAAAAATGTGAAACACCGAGGTAAATGCTATAAATTCCAAAAAAGAGGGCATTTCGCAACTGCATGTCGAATGAACAACGGCTGGAGTTTTCAGTGATGATACTGGACCCAATGTGAAGGCTCCAGGCTTCAGAGATGACGCTGTTCCTGCAAGAAATTCGAATGCTAAAGCTGCTATTACCGATTTAAGCAAAAAGGTTAAGAGGTCAGAAGTGACACCTGCACCTCGAACCCCACTAAAACTTCGTTCACGAAAACCGGTACGTTCGCATGCTACTAATTTTATGAATTCTTGCAGAGAAAAGATAGAAAATCCACTCACGGTCGAAGAAGCTTTAGAAAGACCAGATGATGACTCCCTTATTAAAAGTGAAACATGGGAGCTCGTAAATTGCCCTAAAAATCGTCATCCTATTAAGTCCAAATGGGTCTTCAATTTAAAATATGACAAAAATGGTGACCCGGTGCGGTATAAGGCACGGCTCGTAGCCAAAGGATGTAGCCAAAGCTAAGCGATCGATTATAAGGAAATATTTTCATTCGTCGTTAGATATTCCTCAATACGACTCATCCTGGCCTTAGCTGCTGAATTTAACCTCTCCGTCCACCGAATGGATGTCTCGTGCGCGTATTTAAATGGGAAGCTGGAACAGGAGGCGTTTATGTTTCAACCTGAGAACTTTATTGACGAAAACAACTAAAGTCAAGTCTGCAGATTAAAGAAGGCTATTTACGGACTGAAGCAATCTGGTTGTAACTGGAACAAGGAACTGGATGGTGCCCTCAGACAAATTGGATTTGTAAAGTGCAACGGGGATGCGTGTTTTTACGTACTGAAGCATTCTGGTGAAACCAACATAGTAGCCATTTACGTCGATGACATATTTTTTGCGTGTTCCAATTTCGCGAGGCTGAAAGATATCAAGAGCAAGATTAGTCAAAAGTTTGAAGTCATCGATAAAGGATCGATTGAGCAGTTTGTTGGCATTGAGGTCTCTCGAGAGGATGATAGAATCCAGATATCGCAACAACAACTTATCCGAAATCTTTTGGCCGATTTCGGAATGACAGAATCCAGAAGCTGCTCGACACCACTGGATCCAGCAACCAAGTTCGAGAAATGTTATGATTGATCGCAATGTTCGATGGTAGACCCGAAACAGTACCAGTCACTGATCGGTTCTTTGACGTTTCTAGCTGTTTGTACGAGGCCAGACATCATTCACTCTGTCTTCAAACTTGCTCAGTTCAACACAAAACCCCATCTAAGTTCCCAATACTTGAATTGAATCATCGGAATGTGTTCAATCGTCATGAAAACCACTTGGAAGGAAATGGCCGGAATAGAACGTTTGAACCGAAAGTTTGTGTGGGTTGTCATAAGCACATATGTTGCCTTTCAGAGGAGTAGGGTATGTAAAAAAAGGACAATTCAATTTCTCATTTGTATCTAATAGAAGTGAACCTCCCCGTTCAATTCCAACCGCAGCCTTTAATTATTGTTCATGAAACTTGCATTGCGTTACCCGAAAACATCTTCCCCCAAAGGATGCCAAATTTTCTGAAGGGAATCCTCTTCAACATGATAATCTCCAGCCTTGGTGCTTTTGATTGTGCATTAATAAGTTACAATTCCCATTGGATTGATACAACGTGAACATTAAATCCCCAATTGTATGTGCACCTCATAACCACACTCACTAATCGCCTTCAGTTTATTGCGAAAACAATGTCATCCCAAGGGTTAACCCACATCCTTGTGTTCCTTGTCCATGGACTTACCATGACAATCATTTACGTAACCATCCACACAGTCGTTTCCGTAGATACAATGGATTCAATTGAATTTAACTCAATCTCACGACTCCTTACCCTCGAATGTACTCATACAAACATCGACACACATAAACAAACCGACAACGCTTGAATAATTTACTCAACAGAACAGATAGGATCTTCACTATTGTATTTGCATCCACCAGTATGAGTACATACATACTCGTATATCAAGAATATCGTACTTGTGTTTGTATCTCTTATACAAGATATTATTCGTAAGCCGGGCTTGGTTAGCTTGCAGTAGCCATGATTGGCGCAACGAAATGCTTTGTTTTGAATGGTATTATCCAAATCAGATTCCTGTATCCGTCTACTGAGCACTTGTTCGAATGTCCTGTTTAATTCTTGCCCAAAGTTAAAGCACTGCCACTTTTGTTGGTGTAGATACGAATACTGTCCTCGTAAGTAGTTGGAATTGTGTTTTGGATTTTATGGATTTTTTATGTCCCCCGGAGTTTTTGGATTCGCTTTATCCTACTTTACAAACATACTCAACGACGACATTGATCCAATCATTTTGCAGTGGACATGGTTGTTGGAGCCAATTCGATGGAGAGGGGCAAATGCAATGTCCGGTACCAGACAGACTTTTCTCAGGAAACGTGACCCATGCAGAAAATTGTGTAAGGCTTTAGTAAGCATCGAAAACTATGAACTTGTGTCCTGGGTTTCATTTTAAGCATGTCCAGAGAGGATATTCATGTCAACATGGTATCGTAGATGCTAATATGAATGTCAATGCATGTCTTTTGACCCAACTAAAAGAAGTGACTAAAATTGAAAAGAAAAAAGCTTTCGGTTGTGGCTTGTGTCCAGACATAATATGGATATGGAGAACCCGTGTTGCATCCAAATCGAAACAGTAACAGATACCTTGAGTGAATTTGGTGATTCTATAAGATAAGGAGGTGAATAATAAATAGAAATCGCTCTTGTGAAGTCTATCATCAAAAACGCTCATCTCCGATGGAAGGATCATATTTTCTCCTCAATACATTTGGTAGCCAGATATACGTATCTTTTCTCACATTCTCTTGCTTTAGCGTCCTTCAAGCTCTCGGTCGGACGGATTTAATTTTATCCTTGACCAAATGAATAGTGGAATGTTTAGTTGTTGTCTATTTCTCCCGCATTTTCGGAATTGTCCGGCTCTTTTGGTAAAGACAAAGGGCAATGCTAGGTGGAAGACTTCCATTTATGTTTGCAAGACCTTAAGCAAGAATACGTGAGAAGCAATTAATGGTATCCATGTACTTGGTTCTACATTTGGTGAACTCTTTAAAAGGTATCGTGGCGAAAAAGGATTTACAAACAATCCGGACGTCTAAGGAGCTGAGAGGCGTCGTAAGTTTACTCACGAAAAGAAGCCAAAAATGGTAGTTTGTTTCGGCTAAGCTCTTTGGATTCTTTTTATTTCAGACGACTTATGGAAGCAGGCTCGAATCTGTATGCTTGTCCCCTATTTTTCGAATGGAATGACTAGAAACGGGTCTCGTAGAAGCAGAGTTAATGTTGGTTTGCCAAATGACGAGATGATGCTTCTGCACACGGAGATCTCAGCATTACTAGTAAGTCCGACTTTCAGTGCTTCTAAATGGATTTTATCGGAAACTTTAAAGGCTGAAAGAGTGCGAATAGCGACTGTCCGACGCCAATATAACAGGACGTGTATTTGTTGGTCTATAACCCAGCGTGACGCAATCGTAAAATACAATAAGCTCCGAAATGGGCAAGAACGCCTCGGATGTGGACGGATACTTCCTTGACTACCATCGGATTCTGGAATATTAAGACCTTCCTCAACAAGGGGGAAGAAGGGACCCAAAATTTCAGATTTATCCAACTTGATGGAGAGTTCATGAGATATAAATTGGACATTCTTGGAGTCACCGAGATAAGGTGACAGGATCACCTTCTTCTACTTCCGCAATGGAGTAGGCCTTCTGTTGACAGCCCAAAAGCACGTGGTAGCATCATGTCCTATTTGCCACTGCATGAGGCCACAGGCTTAAGGGCAAAGTGAGGAACATCACCATCATCAAATGCTACGCTCCACCACAAATTCAAGGCCACAAATTCAAGGCCACAAATTCAATGTCAAATGCGGACCTCCTGATCGCGATTTCAATACGTAGGCAGAAAACCACAACACAGCACTCAAACGTATGATGGGACCACACAATTTCGGAAACATCAGTAATGTCGACGGCAACAGTTTTGTTGACTTTTGCAACCTCAATCGTCTGGTCATTGAAGGCACACTGGTTAGGCATAATGACCGGTGCAGGATCAGTTGGGTTTCGATTGATAGATGCGAAGATCGAATCAGATCGATCATACAACGATGAGCCAGGCCTTTAGAAATTGCATTGAAGACATTCGATATAAACCTGGAGCAGGGATCGGCATCTTATGATAGCTGCAACACGCCTTAGTAAGGCATCCGTCAACAACCATTGCTCCTCGTATACCTCGGTATATAACTAACAGGCTTCAGGATCCTCATGTGTTCAAACAAATACGGAACCGCTTTGTTTTAGATCTGGGGCAGACACCATCATCGGCAGAAGACAAAAAGAAAGAAAACAAGGCTTTCAACTGATATCAGGACAGTCATACAGTTCTCAACGCTCAGCTTCCGCATTATAGTGACCATTGGAGTGACCCGAGTTAGAAATTCAGTACCTCATAAAGCAGAAGGAAGTGCAGCACAATATGAGATATGATAAGCGTTATTATATCAACGCACTAGCCACCAGAGCAGGAGAAGCAGCCAGCAGGTGTGACGGTATGACTGTATACAATATCACAAAGAAAGTTACCTGCAGTCAAAGTTCCAAATCTCATCTTGTGAAGGACTTACACGGCAACCTGTTGACTTCAGATGAGGAATAGCCAGGCAGATGGAGGGATTACCTTGATGCTCTACTAAATCAATTAGTAAATGACGAACTAGTCCCAGATCCTGATAAGCGTTTCACTGAAACAAACTCCCGACTGCGCACCTTCGCTCCCAGTAACACTGAAATTATATTGAATATCAGGGCCCTAAAGGGGGAAATAAGACAGTTGACATAGATGGCATCCCAGCGGAACTCTTCCAAGCCACACGCAACGGAAATCCTACAGCTACAATTTTTTCTCGGAAATTGGAAAAGGGGAATGATTATCAAACTCCTTGTGCAGGCAATCAAGACAGAATGTGGAAACTGGGGAGTAATACGCGTGCTGCGCCTCCGGTTATAAAACTCGACTACGAACAGGCAGGGTTTCCAGGGAATCCTCCGGCATCCATCAATCAATTCGGTGCGGATCATTATTGAACAATGCGTAGAGTATAGATCTCCGTTACACTTGTTGCTCATCGGCTTTGAGAAAACCTTCGACAACTTGAATGGAGATGCTATATGACGTGGTTTATCAAAGAAACTCATCGTTATAATTAAGGCTACCAATGAAGGTAAGGATCCGATGAGTTCGAAGTCTGCAATGGAGTGCATTCTTTCGACCCTGCTGTTCCTTGTTGTTATCAGCGACGTGCTCCGTGCAGCACTACCTTTCTTACAAAATAATAGACCTACACCACATGGTCCTTAGCTTAGAAGCAGAGACGTATATTGTTGGGCTCAAAATAAATACGAAGCAGAGCAAAAGTTTCGTCCTGTATGAAAGCTATGTGCAAAATCTGGAAAAGCTACAGCCAAGCAGAAATTGTTCTCATCCAACGTAGAATTCTTGCTACTATGTGGATATAATACGTAGAGGGGACTAACACTGTCACAACAAAGCTGTAAACCTGCATTAATATTGTAGATATCTTGGAAACATCTTAAGGATCGTCCAACCAAACCGTATATCTAACGACCAACTTCATGCGAACTTACAGACATCCAAATACGAAGGAGAAAGTGGCAGTGGATTAGTCACTCCGTACGGCAGGAAGATAGTTCCATCACGAAATATGCCATGCAATGGAATCCACTTACCCAATCAGGCAGACAAGTGAGCCGCCCAAGGAAAATGTGGAGCAGAACACTCGAAAACCCGCATGATACGAGTACCTCCCGACTGAATGATGAGAACTGTAGGTAAGAACATGTACCAAGACAACTCCCCATCAAGCAACGATAGCAGGACAAAAGAGAATGACCCGTGCGAAGTACAAGCAAAGGAAAAGCAATGCATCGCTGATATGGAGAGGTGCAGGAACAACATTCGCAAGTCTTACCGAAAGATGCAAACAACGTTTTAACCCAGCTAGATCCGGGCAGAAACCTATAGAGCTAAGCAAGCTTATTTAATAGCAAAGCCACAGTCGGTGCTTGGGATATTCAAATTCGACCTTCTAAAAGCCAAGACTTCCGGCCAACCAACCAAAATAAAACGAATATCTAAATTTAAAGCTAACGAGGCTGCTGGACCGAATGTCCTTCCTGCCAGGGTACTGAAGGCAGTAGGAATTCAAGGATATGTTAAGTTCTTGGATTTAGTGAATGCTCGGCGCCTCTCAATACTAATTGCTCAAGTAATCGCTGTCAAAGGGTTGTGGTTGGTGACAAATCCTCTCATATTAGGAATATACATTGAGTACCTCAGGTATCATTACTGGGTCCAATATTCTTTTTCATATTTATTAGTGATCTCTCTAGAGTTTGCTCAAACGCTAGCCTTCACATGAATGCAGATGATGCGTAAATATACTTACCTGGACCTATTGGTCTAGTTGAGGATCTTGTTTGCTGATTGGATGAGGATCTATCCACAATCTACCAACGGTTTGACCCCCAACCCAGCAAGATCTCAACTGAATTTAAAAATCAAAAAAAACTTCACAATACTGAACTACTGCCGCCCATTTACCCCAACGACACTCAATTGCAGTTCCTGCAGACTGTGTTTTTAAGATAAACCGCTCCCTCTCCTCTGTAAGCCACATTAATTACACTGTGGTAGCTCTGTAGTTTGACTCCTGTACCCGCTTGGAGAAATCGGGTTGAATCCGTTTGCCCTGCCGGAAACCTGGAGACTCTACGCCATCTGCAATTATGCTCATTTGAAACCCAATTGTCATTAGAAACTCTAACTCAGGACGAAGGCAGTCCTAACGTAGGTTCAGGTTCTGGAAGACTCCCTATAAGACTTGCCTAGAAAGTTCGTCGGCGATTTAATTTGTGATCGGATTGTGATGCCAGACCCAAACATGACTCAGTGAATTCAGCATTCCTATTGCGTTCAGTGAAGTTTTGCCTTCCCAAGTTAGCTTGAAAGTCGTGAGAGGGTTCAACAATCGAAGATGGGCTTAGCGGAATATGAGTGTGAAACACATTAAACGTTGTCGACAAGAAAAGCCACAAATCAGCAACGGCTAGTAGAGCAGGCTACAATGGCAAACTTTAAATTTGAGGTGGTAAAAAGCTATGTCCACCTGGGCTTGGATGTAAATACAAATAATGATGAAGCCGTCAAGATCAAGGGAAGAATCACGCTTGCCAATCGCTGTGCTAAATGGAGAACTGTTGGTCTAGGCCCACATACGACTTTGAGGTAGTTAGGTAGGTTAAAGTGGCTGTTGGAAAGACTAACCAACTTAGGCCTGTTGGCCCATTGTGATGACTCGTGGATCTATGATCCTCTTAGTCATGGAATGAGTTTCAACTCATGAAGACGCGTAGGAGACTGTTTACGTCTACATTCTTTAGACCGTTTGAGTTATTGTTGAAGAAAGCCCCTAAGTGAAGTTTTCTTCCCTGGGAGAGAGCTGGACAAGTACAGAGTAGGTGGAGGATTGTCTCCTCTTCCTCCTCGACCATGCTGCTTCAACAGAAATCGTTTGTAAAAGCGCCAAGCCTTCTTGCATGCTTGCCTATAAGGAAGTGTCCAGTGATGACACCTATGATGGCGATGAAATGTTTTCTACTTAGAAGGATCAGACTCTTAGAGTGATTCAGATTTAGCTTTGGCCAGATCTGTTTAGTTGCTAGACATGTTGGTCCAGAAACCCTCCTAAGGTCTGTTCCTTTATTAGCATCCAGCTTTAATATTGATTTGCACGTATCGATTGCTATACCCGTTCTACTCTTCTCCGGTAGAATAGGTAGAGTGGCTAAAATTTTGGCGGGTTCGTCGGCCCTACAATTCCCTGGAATGTCTCTGTGGCCCGGCACCCAACAAAGGTGAAGGTTGAACTGCTCTGCCATATGGGCATTCAAGTGTGGTTTTAGAATTTAGTGAGGCTGAGTCGAAAGACTTGATAGCGGCCTGATTATCCGAAAAGATGCAGATATCACGTTTTTCTTCAGCCAGGACAGAGCTTCTTCAATCCTCAAAATTTTCGCCTGGAGCAGCCTGCATTGATTTGGAAGACGGAAAGAGAGACTTAGGTTTAGATTATCTGAGAAAACACCACCATCAACCTTGCTATCAGTTTCAGATCCATCTGTGTAAAAGTGGAATGACTTGTCCTCAATAAAAGCATCTTCCTCCCAGAAGGATGTAGAGGGGAAACTTACATGGAAGTCTTTGTCAAACCAAAGTTTAGGTATAGTGTAATCGATGTTCCTTGTGAGGATTCCTAATGTTCATATTAAGAATGTTAGTGTGGCCACATAATTTATTTGTCCACTGTGTAGTCGCTTTAAGGCGAATAGCTGCAATCGGCAAGTTGAGCCGTTGACAAAAGTCTTGGACCAATTTTTGCTTGTATATGGATATCAATCAGTCGTTCTGGAGTTTTCAGAATGAAAGATGATAAACTTATAGGCCTGAGGTCCTTTGGGACAGAATGAGAGCATTTTCCGTCTTTGGGAATGAAAACTGCATTGACTTCTCTTCTTGACAGTGGAATGTGGATCCGTTCTACACAGCTCCTCATGATATTCTTTAGCGTATGCAGGATAATATCTGAGGACTTTTGTAGCTCGGCATGTATTATATATCGTCCCGACCAGCAAACTTGTATGGTTTGAAGCTATGCAGTGCCCAGAGCAGTTTGTCCCTTGTAATCAGATTATGAATTTTGGTCACGGTTCGAGCGGTCCTGTTTGGGTTGCCACGGTCCAGTAGTAGGTTGAGCGATTCATCACTTGAGGTTATCCAAGAACCATCGGTTTTCAAACAACTAGGTTTCATAGGATTTGTAAAGAGAATTTTTCTTAGCCGCGATGCTTCAGAGGTTTCTATAATTTTGTCCCGGAATGACCTAATGATCTCCAGGATTGTCTCTTTGCCTCAGTCCTTTTTGGCATATTTTGAGGGACTCTTTGTATCAGTCCCAGTCAGTCACTTTTCTTGTGCATTTTAATAGGTTGAAAAGTTTTCTCCAAATGTTCCTAAGCGGTCCCACTGCCGATGTCCACCAATGCGGCTTTTTCTTGCCTCTCTGTTGAATAAGAGGAGAGGAAGCTGCCATAGCTTACTTGAGAGCCACGTTGAATTCCTTGACTTTCACATCAAGCTCGTTGGTTTGGTCAATCAGTTTTCCGATAATCCCGGAATGCTTGTTGGATGGGAGGAGCATCATTCAGACCGAATTGGATATATCTGTGTTCCGAAAATAAGTGCTCAAATGACACCATCCAGTTCGTTAGCATCTGAGTGATGTTGCCGGAGAAAAGAGTGATATCTAGCACTTTCTGCCGGTTTCTTGTTATAAAAGTGGGCTCTTTGCCAATGTTGCAAACAATGAGGTTAGTACTTTTAATATAATCAAAAAGTGACTCACCTCTGTCGTTGATACCGGTAGACCTTTAAACAAAATAATTCCCAGAGCTCACATTCGATTACCAGTCCGCTGTGACGTCGGCTCCTAGAGATTCGCATTCTAATTGGTACCAAGTATACAATTTCTAATGGACGACCTGTTCTTTTAATATGCATGATGAGCTCCAAAAGAGATTCGCCGAACAGTTTGTCCTGACGCTATATGGTGGCATCACCCTTGATTTCATTTAGAAAATCCTAACCTCTATCAACAGCTCGAATAAAATCTTCCTTAGTCGGACGGAAGCGAAGGCTATACGTTTTTCTACTCCTTTAAAATTAAATCAGGTCTTTCTTCAAATTAAATTAATTTTTACTCCAACCTCCAGGCGCTCATACCGAAACTAAGCCAAGGAAAAACACCTACTCCACCTTTCTCTGGTCACAGTTGAGAAAACTCCGTCAATCTCTCCACAAAAATACCCCGGCACATGTGTATACATATACGGATGTGTACATATTTACTCTTATCTTCATCGAGGCTTGTCATGCATGCCCTAAAGCACAAACGCTCATATGGAGCGTTAACACTCTCTAGCATGAGTAATTCAACTGCAAAATACAAAAAACTAAAATTCAAAAGGACTCTCTAAAAAAAACTGAAAAAATCTGAAAAAAATTAAAAAAAAAAAAGCCTCAACAGCAGCATGAACACTTTGTCTAACTCACCCACATACTCAACACCATAACCCTTAAGGGTTTTCTTAAGGGTTTTCCTATCCCAACACCGACTCTCGGCTCACACATAATTATGCGCACAGGGTAAGCTCCAGAGGAGCAACCAAAAGGAAAAACTCATTATTCTCGGATAATCCCGGTGTAGTGGTTGCACCATTACTGGAGGATGAAAATGTGATTCAAGCTTTTATCTAACTATCACCACGTAGTCGAGCAACCGTCAAAACACTTTTGGGGGGGTAGTAGATGCCTAGATGGATATATGGATTCACCTGATAGATACTTCAATTCTAGTTCAACAACAATGTGCCCATATTCAAGGTGTGCTGTCTAAATCTAAAAAAAAAATAAAAATAAAAATAAAAATCGATATCCCCTGATACTCACTCATTTTAAAAGGTGTCCTTCACACTTTCTGGATCGAATTAATCCCACCGCCAATGACAAGGTATACGTAACCCGAACTCGTAACTCTATTGCGCTTTTTCGCCAATAATGCGGGTTTAGAGGTGGTTTACGACATACACAGTGAATGTAGTTGGAAAGCGACTTTAACCAACAGCAACTACGGATATTTCTTTGAGAGGGAAGGGATTTTCAATTAGAGCAGCTCTCGTCTAAATCAGATTCCGCGTCTCTATCGGTGTCGTTTTAAATCCCCTTTGATGGCTTTCGATGCGATTACGTGAGTCCCATAATCCGACTGTGTACGTAAATCGATTTTCATTATACACACACACTATCACTAATGCACTGAAATTTATTTCTTTTTTTTTACAACTAAAAATCCCATCGCACTATTTAAACAAATCGCACGCACAGATACTCAGATAAACAAAGATTTTTATTTCTTTTTAATTTTTTATTTTTTGTATATTTTCCTACAACGGGTTAATTTAAATTAATTTATTTTTGCTATTTACTTTTTTTTTTTTTTTTAATTTTACTTTATTTTAATAAATTGCTTTTTCTTCTTATAGGCAGTGTGGATTTTTAAAATATTATTGTAATTTTTATTTTTATTTAATTCGCAATATGAACACTTGTTTGCATCGTTATATATTTATTTTCTTTTTTGTTTAATTTTTTTTGTATCTATTAGCACACACAATTGCCTGCAGAGCAAATCCGTTGAATTGGAAATACATTTAAGGCTGTGACAACAATGAGAAACACAAATTCAAATCGTTTATGGGCAGTAATTGTTATTATTATGGTGTTTTGAGTAGGTGGAGAGCTAAATGAAATTAAAAAAAAAACAAACAAACAATGATATATTGTAACTATAGGTCAGACTAATTTAAATTATTAAATATCTGCTGGAATTTAATTGATTATATTAATCACTGAATTTATTCGAGCAATTTCCATATTGACTATCGTACCGTAATGGCTTGGCGATGCGACATGACAGAGTATTTGTTTTACTTGCTGGTAAATATTTATGCAACCAATGCTGCACAGGAGCGGTCTTTAATCGAAAACAACTACTAAAAATAGGGGTAAATAATAGTTATTTGTTTTAAGGATGCAGCGAAAAGTATTTGAACACGTTTTTCTAATCGAAAATGATGTTCCTGACTGGTAGATACTTTGTATTGTAATTTATTGTATTGTATTGTATTTATTTATTTATTTATTTATTATTCTAGGTACAATATGTAGAAGTATGGATTATATACCATAAATTCAAAAAAATACCCAGAAATATAAATAAAAGGAACAGTCTATAGCCAAGTTTAGAACAACAGCTAGTAGCGAGTTTCCCATCAAAAATTCTCAATCATACATATATAATTCTAAAATGAGCGTGGGGGAAAAAGAAACAAGGAATGTTTTTATTTCAAATTAGATGCTTAAGAGTCGTTCAATCTGTTGGTTTTTAAATTCAAAGAGCCATGTTTTTACTTTAGTTAGGAAAGGTAACAAATTACGTATACGTCGGATGAAGTCGGGTAGCATTTTAAAGATTGTCGGAGCTACTATCAAGAAAAACCTTTTAAAATGCATTTTATTATGCGATGGTACAACAACAAAGAGATAGCCACTTCTAATAAAAAACAGTTTTAGCACTTTATAGTAGTAGAGATGCCTCAAGGGAAGAATTTTCAGTTCTTGAAATAAAATAAAGCTGTTATGGAATCGATTTTTCTTACATATACAGCCTGAATGAGACAAACTGCAAACAACTTCAGACAACTACAATTTTCAAACCGTTCACGACAGTGGGCTCAAATTTTGACACATGACAGATAATTTTAAACGATTTGCGGCTCAGTTGTGTTGAAAAATTTTTATCCGCGATAGAATTCAAACGTGATAGTGTGATTGCTTTATATTTGGCTGGAAAACCACAAGCAGCTATAGTTAGAGCCCTCCAGCACCTCAACGTGAATAAATCATTTGTATCTCGAACCATAGCTCGTTACTGTGATACTGGTAGCGTTGCAAAACGCCATGGAAGTGGTCATAAAAAAAACAGCAACATCGGCAGAAATGGTTCGGAAAGTGAAGGCTCGAATTGAGCGAAATCCGCGTCGAAATGGAAGAAAAATGGCTCGTGAGCTCAACATATCCTTGGAACGGACGCAACACATACTGAAAAATGAGCTTGGGCTCAAGCCATTGAAGTTCCAAAAAGCACACGATCTTAAACAGCAACAGAAAAAAGTTAGAGTCGAAAGAGCGAAGAAGTTGCTACGCTTCCACGAAAGTGGTGAATTGCCGAATTTGGTTTTTTCCGATGAGTCACCATTTGTTATCGAACAATATGCCAACAAACAAAATAACCGAGTTTACTTGCCAGAAAGGTCAATCGAAAATGTACACCTTCGGACGGCCACCAGAAAGCAGGCAACACCGATTGTGATGGTTTGGGCCGCCATAACCGCCGATGGTCGCTCTCCGCTCGTATTTTTGGACCGTGGCGTCAAAATTAATGCGATTGTATACCATGAAACTGTGTTAGAGGCAGTATTGAAGCCTTGGGCAAACAATCATTTCGGTCGGAGACCGTTGACATTTCAACAAGACTCGGCACCGTCTCTCAAAGCCGCGCGTCAACCAAGATTGGTTAAAAAACAATGTTCCACACTTCATTTCTTCGACACAATGGATTGCAAATTCTCCTGATGCAAATCCGTTGGATTTCTCTGTCTGGGGTATTTTGAAGATGCAGCTTGGCACTAAAAAATACCAAAGTTTGGACCACCTCAAACAAGCACTTCGCCGGGAATAGGCCAAAATACCACAGAGCCAGTGTGCGATGCTTTCTTCGGCCGTCTCAAGGCCATTATTCGCGCCAAATGTGGACATATTGAAAACTACTGATACAATTTGAAAACTTATGTATTTTCCAACATTTTTTGCTTTGGCACAATAAAATTTATCAAAAAATAAAAAAATTATAGCATTTTAAAAAGTTGGAGTTAGAGTCATTCACCCTGTAATACGGATAAAATGTTTAAGAGCCAAGAGCAGAGGGTTAATTTTGTTAGCATGAGTTCCACCCCAACAAGTGATACCATACTGGATCTTAGAATGCACAATACCATAATAAAACATAACCAGTAATTGTTTTGAACAATTGAGATTGTAAAATTGTCTGGAGCAACATAGCAAATATTTTTTCAGAGCGTTAGTATGATTGAACCAGTTTAATATGCTATCCAAGAGCACTCCAAGATACTTAAAGTATTGAACAAAATCAATTTTAAAACAATGATTGGAGCAAGTTTCACTAGAATTAAATGTACTGGTGCTCGATGAAGATTTAGTTTCGAGTTTAAACTTAAGACAGTCAGAAGCGCGATAAAAAAAATTACAGTCAAGCAGAGTAGAAGACCCTGATAAATTGAAATACATCACTTTAGTCTTATTACTCAAAATCATACGATGCTGAGCAAACCAGCATCTCAAAAGATCCAAGTCAAAGTTAATGTCAACTATTAGGTTAAGTGGAGATTTACTTGCGTAGGAAAAGGCTATGTCATCAACAAAAGCTGCCGAGACAATCTTTAAATTTCTGGAAAAAGATGGAGTTAAAAAAAACTAAAAAAAGTAATGGTCCAAGGACTGACCCTTGTGATACACATACCTTTAAGTTACGTAGCACACTGTATTTTCCTTTAATTTTAACATGCTGATTTCTATCAGACAAATAAGAATCAAGCCAATAATACAAAAAAAACACGAAATCCTGCTCTATAAAGCTTACTCAATACGAGTAGAATGTGAGGATCACACGCAAGATCAAACGCTTGAGTTAGATCAACAAAAAGGGCAGCATTGATGAAACTTTGGTTTATACCATCATAGACCTCACTGACAATCACTAAAAAATCGTTGTTGGTTTAAAAAATCTAGAATTCTTCTTTTCATGACTTTTTCAAATATCTTGGAGCAAACGGACAAAAGAGATATCGGTCTGTAGTTATTAAGACAACAAGGGTTGGATTTTTTATGGAGCGGAATAACTTCAGCAATTTCAAGTGCATCAGGAAAAAACTCCTCCGAAAACGCTTTTATTAAAAATGTATGCTAGCACATCCACAATATTAAATGCTATCCTCTTTAGAATAACATTAGAGCAACCATCCGCTATAACAGGGTTGGAATCTATTAATGAATTAATAATTTTATATTTCTTCACTTGAAGAAATGGGATTAAAACAACAGCGTTCACTAAAAAAGGTATCACTTACTAGTCCCTCGTCAGCAATAGTAGGATTTTATCAAATACTTCAGTAACTAAATTATTAGCTGTGGGAACAAAAAACTCATTGAAGTGATTAGCAACTTTGTTGCGGTAACTCCTTCGAACCTTTCCCTTTGTAACTCGAGGAGGAACCCCGCAGAGCATGCGGAAGGTTTGCTACAAGATCGCAAGGAAAGCGCTATAGGTTTTGGTTTTTGTACAAGGGTCCAACATGAAATAGCCGACCCTTGTCCCAAATGTTGTTGGGTCTCCCACAATGGGTAGTCTCCAGCCTTAAGTAGAGCTAAGGCATCCGCTCCATCCTTCCAGCTCCTAACCCCTTCACCCTTTGACCCGCCTTGTCTATTATGTCCGTTGTCGCTTTGGAGGAACGTATTTGCGAAAGGTACCTGTGGGTTCTTCCAATCCCGGACTTCTGCCTTTACGCTCCTCGGAATTGACAACCAGTAGGTCCATCCGGGAAAGACAGAGCTAGGCGGACGGCCTGGAACACTCTGAACATATGGCGGGCGGCCATATTATTTGGACTACACCCTCTATGTAAATGAAACATCTACAACCCGCACACGTTGCCTAGAGCCAGGCGGACTGCCTGCAACTCTCTGCAACACACACAACACACCCAAAAAACGAAACAGAAGACAGAAACAAAAAAAAAATAAACAAAAAATTGTACAATGAAAAATAAAACATAATTAATGTAAAGAGTGGAACGCTATCTGATATTCCTTTTTCTCCCCCTCCAAAATCTGCCCTGAAGCCCACCGGGTCCACCTTTCATAAGGGAATTGAATTCGAGAAAAGTTTCCTTCTTCCTCCGTCACTTTTCAAAAGTTTAACACAAGATTCCTAGATCCTGACATAGTTCCCCATTCGAAATTGCAAATAAATAGAAAAGGAACTTTCTTTGTCACTTCGGCTTACCTCAGCGATCAAATTCGGGGAAAGAAGGGGTTATTTGGACCCAAGACAACTCAGGGGAAATGTTCACTCAGGCCAAAGGAAATCCCCAGAATTCGGAAATTTCCCCGAGGATCTAGGTAGTCAAAGTGGCACAATTGAGTGTATGAAAGAGCGGTCTAACGGTGCCCCAAGCCATGGTTACACGCTCCAGCTAGGTAGAGGAGCGCTGTACACATATACCAGACATTGGGCCCGCTAACCGAGTAGATGTAGTCGTAATGCACAAATGTGTGGGTGAGTGACCAATAGTCTGAGTGGACATAAGTCGAATCAGGGCAGCCACTTCTTGGTTGACTGCAACGCAGTATAGGGGTTTTAAAAGGAAAAAAAATAAAGAGATCGAGGTCCAAGTGACAAAGAAAGTAGAGAAAGGAAAATTTAAACAACAAAACAACAAAAAAACATTTAAGTGCAAAGCCAAAGGGAAAGAGCAAAGGATCAGGGAACCACAGGGAGAACTGGGAAGATGAGGAAAGAAGGATACTAAGCAAAGCTAAGTATTGTGTAGTAACAGTGTATAATGAGATCCTGGTAGGCTTTCGCCAACGTGAAAAAAAACTATTACTCCGTACAAAGAAAGGCCCGTTTGTCCTTCACGTGACCCGCTAGAAAAAAAAAATTTAGTTTCAATCGTTCGGGAAGGCGGACGATAGCCGCCCACTCTTAAGCGGTTTCTACTACGGTAGTTTTAACTGCCGCTTGTCTTGTTCTGTAAACCGTTTCCACCGCTCAAATCCTTTTTAAAACAAAAAAAGTCCGATCAATAAAGTACCCGTTATAACGTGACTTTCGACTTTTGTTGTGTTTTTTTCCATCGTTTTAAGGTTTCGCAATTCCTTCCTAAAAAGATTGCGTGGCGCCTACGGACACATTTGTGTATTTTTATTTTTTTTTTGAGATCTGCGACTTTCGTATATTTTTATTTCTGTTTTTTTAATCATAAACCCACCCCCAGCTGAGCAGCCGAAACTGGCAGCACTCAACCTGCTGCCTGTTGTAAATTTTCCTTTTTTGGTTTTTTTTTTCGTTGGCGTTGCAGACCGCCATTACCGAAATAACCACCACCTGTGTGGTTCTAGATCGCTGTGTTGCTTTTATTTTGAAGTTTGATTCCTGCCGGCAGACCGGCTATTGAATATAGTGATTATTAAAAAAAATTGCAACAACCGCGGTAAAATAAAATTGCAACAACTTCAGTCGGATCCGAAACTGTCAAATCATCCACTGTCACAAGTAATGGTTTGTCTTCACGGACTTTGCGATTTAAAATTTTATTGACTATGCTCCATTCCCCTTTTAAATTTCTTTGGTTTTTTTCGAGTTCAGACAAATAATAATTTTCCTTAGATATCTTTATCTCAACTGAGATCTCTTTACATAACCTTTTGAAAAAAGTTCTGAATGCACTATTGAAAGGGTATTTCTTACATTTAAGTCCCAATTTATTTTTCTTAGCAAAGGTCCAGACATCCACTCTTTTAAACGTTTAGATTTGTGATTTAAATTAAGAGTACAACAATCAAGCAAAATCCCTAATTTGTGTAAAAAGCAGTGTTGGTAAGTTGCGCGAGTTTTACAAATTTTAATTAGTTACTCGTAACTAACGTAACAAATTCAATTCTTCACAAAAATCTTCACATCAGAGTATAATTGGAAGCAATAAGTCACGATTTTTAAAAGTTCTTATTTTAAGTTACAAAATGTCTCAATGCGTCAGTCTGGAAGGCCTGTTTTCAATTCGTACGAGGATCTCGGATTCATACCGAAAAGATGCGCTGAAAATTCAAGATTGGAAGTGTTGTGCAAAATTTGCAACAAAAAATTGCAAAACACTGCTCTGCAACGATTGAAAGGACATAGGTATATTTTTAATCCACAAACGGAATATGCAATATGCCTATAGTGAATTCCGAACGTAATTCTGATGAAGAAACATATATTTTAATTGACGGAGATGAATCAGTAAGAATAAAATTAATAGTGTTACGTTATCTGTCACTCTGTCAGGATCAGGAGAGGAACATTTTACGTCTTTTGCTGATCATGATACGAGTAGTTATAGCCATAACATTCATCAAAAGTGTTAATTCTTATAAGAAGGCTAAAGTGTGAAACATTTAGATTCAATTGTGTGATGGAGTCGTATTCACGACAGTTTCACAATCGGTCAACGATTCTGCAGGGGAAGTTCTTCCAGTCAGAGCCAGCATGGGTTCATCAGATAATCAAGCATCAGCAGAATCTTCAGTTTCAACATGGTCTTTGCCGTCAACATCTTCATCTTTACCTTCAACTTCTTCAGCCATTCAGTCTTTTCCAAAACATCCTATCAATTCAAAGTTGCTTAAACGATCCCGACAAGAAACAAAAGGAATAAAACTGGACAGCTTTATAGATAAGATCAGCGAACCAGAAATACAGGAGGTCAGTAAAGTCCAAGTTTTTCTTCGGCTGTAACATTCCTTTCAACGTTGTGGAATCAAAATTCTTTTTGAACTTTATAAAAATAATTCGTCCGTCATACGCTACTCAAATTCCTAACAGAAAATCGCTTTCCTCAAAGTGGCTTGATTGCTTGTGCAATATAATGAATGTAAACAAAAATCATTGGCAGCTACTAAGAAAGACTCAGTGCTTTTAATCGATGGCTGGAAGAATTCTTCGTCAAATACAAAGACTGTCGTTTTTATACTTCATGATTGTTCTTCTGAAACCAAGGTGTGTATTATTTGTATATACGAAAGCTATTTCATTTGTATTATTTTTAATAGATATTTTTTGATGCGTGGAATCTCAACGGACTATCAGAATCAGGAGATAAGTTAGCTGAAATTGTTTGCGAAGCTATTGATTTGGCTAAAAAGGATTACAACGTTGATGTATATGTCGTCGTTTCCGACAATGCAAGCAATATGGTAAAAATGGGAAAGAATCTGAAGCATGTCGTTTGGCACTCAAATTGTAATAGTCATACTGGCAATTTGTTAGCAAAAGATGTGCTCGACGTAAAACTCAATGACAAAGTCACAACAATTTTGAAGCAATTCAAGCAACTAGATCTTGAACAGGCAATAATCAATAAAAATGGAATCAGAATAAAGCTGCCATGTGAAACACGATGGTGTTCATATAGGGATTCTTATGTATGCCTCATTAATAAATTGATTAAAATGAAAATGGTCGCAGCGGAATTAAATAAAATGAAACCAGATGTGCTGAAATTGTTATTTGACGAAGAGTTTATCAACAGTGTCAAAAAAAAATATTGGGTTGTTCGATGCAATTTGTCAATTGATTAATAATTGCCAACATTCAACTGCTTCATTGGCTGATACTGTCAAGTTTTGGTTAGAATTAAAAGTTCCAAAACAATTCGAAAATCACTACAAATCCCGTCTTGATAACTCGCTTAATATTTATGCACTAGCGTCTTACTATTTGCATCCTTTCTATACTTTCTTTTAAAAATATTGAATTCTGATGGACTACACGAATGGGATCTTTTTAAATCCAAAGATGGAATTTTTAAAACTTTATATGAAAAAAATATTATGAATCCAATTTTGTTTTGGAAGACTGCTGATTTCTATGCTCCCAGTCTTTCAAAACTTGCATTTAAGTTGCTTAGAATTCCCGCTTCATCTGCAGAAATTGAGCGTACTTTTTCCAAATGGTCATTAATTCACAAGCCCTTGAGAAATTGGTTGTCTTTCGAACGTTCAAAAAAGTTAATGTTTCTGTATGGCACTTTAAGAATGGAAGATAAAAATTTATCTTTTGAGGACTTCGACGAATTAAATTGATTTTATACCTATGTATATTAGTTACAAACATTCTCTTAGTTCTTTATTTGTTAAAGGTTTTTTTATTGAATAAAAATATTTTTTTCTTACGAATGTCTTGCTATATTTTGTTTATCATTTAAAATATTCAGTCAACAATTTTTTTTAGGTATAGTAGTTACATAAGTTACATTAGTTACGTGAAAAATGAGACGTAACTAATTGCAATTAGTTACGCGTAACTATATGGGTAACTTACTCAGAGTAACTTACGTTGCCAACACTGGTAAAAAGTTATCAAAAGCTATAGAAGGATAATTTTCGTTACAGACATCAGGCCAAAATTCAAAACGAAGAATGAAGTTAAGCCTATCAAAATCGATTTTTTTAAAAGGTTTGCTAGTAATTGATTTATTGCTTTCATTAATAATGTCTAAATAGTGAAGACTTATCATTCAATGATTGGTGATACAAAAATCAGCTAAAGAGCTCACAAGACCACAATTACGACATCTACCACTGCTAGGAAAGATATGGTCAATGCATGTACTAGCGGTACCACATATGTGCGTTGGCTTATCAATACAACAATCCAAACCATTAGCAGCCAGTAACATTAGGTAACTATTCACAAAATTAGTCTTAGAGAGGAGATCAATGTTAATATCACCCAGGAAAATTAAGTTTTTGGATTTTTCATTCACGAGCAATTCATTAAGTTCATCAAGAAAAACATCTCTATTACTATCATGCAGCCTATAGGCACCAACAAAGATAGTTTTTTTCATCTTTTAAATAAAAATTGATTTTTATAATATCCGCAGATTGCAGATTAAAGTTAGAAACTTCTGAATTATTATGTGTATATATTTTTGATAAAAACGCCGACACCACCAGACGAATAAGAATTGTTGCATGTAGCAAAAACGGCATAATCCGGGATTTTACTCGTATAGTCAACTTTTTCACTATCGAAAATCGAAATTTCGGAAACAAAAATAAAGTCAGGCTTATTTGAACATGACTCAATATGCAGTACCAATAAATCAAAATTAGCGCGAAGATTATCTTTGCAAAATATTAATTTCAGGATCAAGATTGTTTAAGTTAGCAAAATGCATTTGATTAAAGATTTCTTAAGTCATCTATACAATTAATTTTAATAACTTTATCACCTTCTGACTTTCTCATTAACAGTTCTGAATTACTGAACCGTAAATACTTGTAGTGTTTAATTTTTTTTTATTTCCTGCGCAGCTTTCCGAAGTTCCCTGGTGTGAAAAGATAAACTATGGTTTATATAGATACAATTGCTGTTGTAATCGTTTCCAAAAAATTTAGCTGTCAAGAGTCTTTTATTTGTGGCCTACTTTCCCTCTTCTCTCAACCCATCGACGACAGAACTATCGAACGCTTGCTAAATAGGAATTCTGTATTTTATATTTTTATTCAGACGATCTGCTATAAGGTTTTTCTTAATTTTAGAGCTCAATCAATTACGATAGTTGGCACGAGACTTTAAATAAAAGCAATCATCGCTACAACTTCTAACAAATTAACCGAAGAAATACTCATTACTATGCCAAAGGACTAATTGGCAGGAACGAATTTTAGGCTGTTGCTTCATAGAATTCTGTGTATGGAACAAGGATTTATTTTACACAAGTCCCAATGTGCAAGGTATTGCCTGAATTGCTCTGGTGAACCGCAGGAAGTATAAAGCTAACAATTAGATTGAGCGCAAATAACTCAAGAAGAAAAGACGACGTAACTCTTTTGTCAAGACTACCCCTATCAGAGAATCATGCAAAATTACTTCATTATATGTATATTTAAGTGAACTAACGATAAGCGTGTATGAAGCCTGAAAACTTAGACCTGCTCTTGCTTGTCTGGGTGAACTTGAACGTTGAGGTGACACATTAGTGCTAATCCATCAGAGGGCTCAATTGCGTCTTCCGCTGTAACCGTAAATGGTGGGTACATCTCTTGTTGATCTGATCGGCTCTAATATGCGTCTCAAAACCCCCAACAAGAAGCCCCTGAATAAAAATAATACCTCGGGTCGTGAGTAATAAACGCACGACGGTATTGATTCACATAAACACATCGTATTAGGGCGAAGGAGAAATAGTTCTGACTAAAACAATAACAGAATCGGTTAAGATTTAATCGTGACAAGGACGACGACGACCGGGCATGTACTTGGAATGTGGGGACTCTTAACAGACCAGGTCGTCCAGAATAATTTGTGGGCATACTGGAACCCCTAGAAATTGTACTTTTTTTCATAATTTGCGCGCGCTCAAGGGTTTTGAGTACCCTTAAAATGCTTGCACATTGCGCGGGCCAAGGAAAATCAGGGAGGAAAGAAAGTGAGGTACCGATGATCGTTGGTTTTAAATGTTTAAAGGTTATAATGACTAGGAAATAAAGAGCTAGGCAGGCCATTCCAGAAGCGAGTTGTATGGCTTAGAAGCGAATAATAGCAATCAATCATAGCAAGACGGATGTTACGATTAAAACTTTCAAGGCGCGAAATGCTACTGGCGTTTTCTATGGAGCACTGGAAATAGCGATAAAACTGAGTGAACGTGAGTTCTATAGCATGGTTTTGAATCCTATCTAGCAGGTGCAGTGATGAGGGCGCCTAAATGCCTTATATATTGTGGCAGCATCAGAGAGGGTGAAGCATTTCTTACATCGCTTGAGGAAAGCTAGATAATTCGCAACAATTTTGATGACATCGAATATGTGGTCATTCTAACGCAAGCTGTTATTGACACACGTACTGAGAATGCAAAGTTTTTCAGGCTCGACGATGCAAGTAGCATGCATGGACAACGGCTGGGTGTTTAAATTTCGCTTTAACGACAGCAGACAGCATTGAGTTTCGTACATACCATACTTGCATCCTCGATTGCACCACCGTCGAGGAAATACTTGATTATCTCGACACACATGGGATACTTACCATTTGGACTTGCCAATGCACCAGCAGAATTTCAGCGTTATCTTGGGCGACTTTTGGCTAACATTCCCAACACGGCAATTTATTTCGATGACACAGCTGTCACCGGAACAAACGATGCTGAACATATTCAAAACTTGGCGGAAGCAGGATTTTACCTTCAACGCAACAAAGTGTACGTTTTTTACGCCCTCGACTGAATATCTGCGCTACACAATCAGCAAGTCAGGAATAAGACCATCTAAAGCTAAGCTAGATGGAATCAGAAAGGCAGCCACCCCGACGAATAAGACCGAACTGCGATCGTTTTCGGGACTCGTCAACTTCAACGACAAATTCACCCCAAACTTACATGGAACTTGTACGGAATTGCACACAGCAACCCGGACTAAATTTAAATGAAAGTGGGGTCGTCCTGAACAGGAGTAAAAGACAAGCTTTATCAATTACAAACGCTCGTTTCCTTTGACAGCACGAAGAAACTTTTCTTGGCATGTGATGCTTGTGAGAAAGGACTCAGCGCAGTTTTATTCCATAAAGACACCAAGGGAACTGGACTGCCGATCGCCAGTTCCAAGGAAAACTATTCAGTTTGACCAATATTGCTTACGGACCACGAGCCGTTGGAGCTCCTGCTAGGAAGAAACCGGAATCGTAAACAACCGTCTCACTCGCTGGGCGATATACGTCGGACAATATGACTACAAAGTAGAATATCGCAGGGGTACATCGAACACAACAGCCAGGAAAAGCCAACGATTGAAGAGGAGTTGATCTGCCAAGTTGACGGAATGCAGCTTGATAAGAAGTACAGTGACATGCGGGTATCGGAGAAAACTTTGAGACAAGCGACAAAGCAAGATAAGCAACTTCCAATGGAAAATGGAATCCGAATGTGGCGGGGTCGAATAATTATTCCCGCAAAACTGCATCTACATGAGGGTAACCCAGGCGTTATGTCTGATGGACCAATATCGACAGGGACGTTTGTGAAGAATTATCGGAGCTGTCAAGAAAATCGACCAAATTTAACCAAACTTCCAGTGTACTCTTAGGTCATACCGGAGCGCGTATGGGAATGCCTGCATATCGATTTGGCAGGTCCATTTGAGGATACGATGCGGCTGATTGTCTTCGGCGCGTTGTCAAAGTGGATAGAAATTAATCCATTGACAAACATGGCAGCTAACCTTTGTGATGTCTTGGATGAGATCTTTTCTACCTTTGGGCTGCCGAACAACGGACCACAGTTCACAGCACATCAATTTAAGGACTTCTGCGACCAACGATAACTTATGTCATAGCTACACCATGCCATCCGAGAACAAACCGTTTGGCAGAAAGGGTGGTTAGAACGTTTAAATCTAGAATGTTGGCCAGACGCTACGACCAGGAAGGAGAAAGCCAACAACTTCGAAACAGGTGAAACCCCGGCCGAAATGACGTTCGGAAGACGTACAGCCATCATATTTGATAGCATTAGGCCAAACATAAAAGACCAGCTTCGATATAAAAACGTGAGACATCAACTACAACAAAATGAAGGGAACATGAGAGAATTTAGGCCGCATCAAAAGGTTTACTGCAAAACGGGATTAGAACAAACCTGGTAAGATCGTAGAATGGACAAACAAATACTCGTATGTCGTGGAAACGGCCGTTGGAGAAGAAATGCTGATATAGAAGATCAGCTAAGGGCTTCAGAAGAATATCCTTCTGATTCAAGATTGTAGACGAGTCTTAATGCAGGTACTGCGATACTCGTAGAGCACAGTTTGAAGGAAATCCCAGCATCACCACTAGAGATATCAAAAGCAGAACAATCAGAGGATAGTAAAGAGTTATCGTCATCATCGCAGAAGGAACAACCATTCTCATAGTAACCCAATACCGGACACCGAGCCAGTTCTACGGCGGCGAAAACAACGGGTTTGGTTTGGTTCACAGTCGCTCCTTAGCTGGTTGGAATATAGTCCGAACCATCAACGGTCTTTTCTTTTGCCTGTTGTAGTGCGCATCTGAAGCCAATAAGACGGCCCATCTTAAAGTACCTGAAAATCCTAAGAGAATACCATATCTCTTCAGTCGTCTGGAGTTGACAGTAGATTAGAGGTTTGCCATTTTTATCCTTAAGCTACTGATGCTTCTCTGAAAACTTGGTATTCCTCCCCACATTATGCAAATATTGAAACGTCATTCCCTATTCCCATTTCAGTTAACAACATCACTACATCAACTTCTCGTTTATCATCATCAACAAAAAAAATTGAGCTCTGACGAATGACTGACATAAAGTATGAGTTTGACACGCGCCTACGCAACTAAGTTTCCATTCCTCTGCCATTAGTATCGGAGCAATATTGATATCCTGATATCCATATCCTGTCACAATTCTATGTGCGTGGTAGCAGAAGCCACAAGTGAATCACATCAAATATTTAGGAATTCTATCAGCATTAGCGTTTTACGTCGCAGCCCATGAATACAAATTAATCGACGATTAATTATTGACTCGAATGATTATTTAAATGGACAACAGCCCAAATGAGAGGGGTTGTCTATCGACCCAGATTTTGGACATTGAAATGGGTTGACTGTGTCAATTTATAGAAAACAAAGTTACACGTAATTTGTGTCGCAGGCCTTTTTGCTTTTTGAAAAATTTTCGGAAAGATTTAAACGTTTTCTGAGCTCGAAAATTTGACCTTCAGGGTTTGTTGAACTTGACGACTGTAAAGGTTATGGATTGAAGTTAGGCACCCTTTTAATTGATTTCCAGAATATTTCTTCAATAATTCAAAATAAGGCAGCGTCGAAAAAGTTTTTGAACAGCACACCTTTCTGCCTTTCTCGAAGTGCCATAATACGTATGAAACGCGTTCGAGACCTATGAAGAGCCAATCTAAACCAAATCACGCGATAGTTTTTCTGCTTAAAATTCTTCTGCTAACGTAAAGATTCTGGATAAAGCTTGTTGGCTCTAAATAGATTGTGTGGGAGTTCCCGCATGTCCTTTTTCTGAATGAAAATTAGTGAGGGGTTCACGACTTTCATGACGTTGTTACCTTTTGGCTTAGGAAAGAAGTAGGGGACTTATTTAATTTAGTCCCTAATCTATTTTGGAACAGGGTAAGGCAACGAGAACGTGGCACTGCAAGTCCTTGATTGTTAGATGCAAACTCTGTCTAGAAAGCGACATTTCATTTCAATAAAATTCTGGTATAACATGCCGACCACCATTGAGGCTATTTGTAAACACGATTCCTTGGGAGCGTAGATAGAAATTGGTTTTGTAAAGTCAGTTTTCAAAAATATTGTTTGATACAGGAGAACCGTGTGCTAGTCAGAAGCTGTCAGTGCATGCATCAACTGAGGAACCCGCACGGTGCTTAAGACTTAAGTACAAGGAATCTGACAGCGGCGGCGTTATGCGTAGTGCTTACACATATAATCGGTGTTTCTCAGAGGTGTTTGTTGAAGTGGCAACACGTTGATTTGTTGATTTTTCCTCAGCCTGTTTTGCCATTTTCCCATGAATAGACCTATGCCAGAACAGCGTTTAGAAATTGTGCAAATTTATTGCCGAAATCGTGGCACAGTTCGCGAAACTTACCGTCCGTTACGTTTCTTTTCTCTGGCTGACATAACAATTCATCCGCAGAGACCTCAGGTGTTGCTATTGTTAAGTGCAGTATTCAGAAGGACCCGAATGAGAGGATTCGCAAAGGTGCAGAGTAATTGGAGCTGTTGTCCATCGATATTATGGAAGATTTCCCGGGAAGATTCTGGCAAGCAAAATTGCAGCATTTGAAGTGAAAGAAAGCTAAAACCCAATACGCAGATGCCATTGCGTCCACAAAAAGTCAGTGCTACCAAGAAACTTTATGAACTGTTGGAATTATTAGTTACTACTGATCCTAGCCAGAAAGTTAGAGTCAATAGATTGCACTATACAAGTACATCTATGATGACAGGCTACAATTCGTTCTCCAAATGGGATTGATGTGGAAGAGTAGTAGTTACAACATTGCATGAGCATAGAACTTGGGGTAATGGACCTGAGAAGTGGCCTCCGAAATTGTGCGATTCCGCGGGGATAAGTGAAGTGGGTAGTGCATCCCCAGAAAACCAGAGGCTTGGAAACCACATTCTTGTCGACATACAACGCCATCTGCTCGAAAGGTCTTGTATTGAGTTTCCGGATTGTGATTTACTCGTACCAGCCGCGCACTAGAGCACTTAGCCATTAAATCGCCTTTCCAATAACACTACTATCATAGCCATTCTGGACAAGTCTGGACCCTGATTTTGAAATGATGAACCATTCAGTTTTTAGACGAAGTTAAGAGTATGGCCATTGTACTAGATAGCAACCAGACAAAGGTGAGGGAGGCAAAGCTTTTAAGACGTGTGAGTTTTTCTTGCTGACATGAGGGAGTTATCAGCGGGCAGCATATTTGGGTTGGTAGTGAAAAAAAGTCGTTTGGACCTAGTCGTACAAGACATGAATAAGGCTACCTTCTACTTCTGCGTCAGATTGATGTGTTAAGATTGCTGTATTCATCGAGTATATCGAGTATATAAACGGGGTAGGTACTGAGAAGTGACAAGCTGGCGATACCCAGTGTTGCAACTGTATCTACACTATTGCGCTATTCGATGTCCATCTAGATTCGACTTCCCAAACTTATAAGCGCGAGTGCTAGCTGCACTATAAATGGGCCAGATGGAATCAACGGAGAACTGAAATCGCGGAATTAAACAAATGAGACCTTATCCGGGCTACTCAAACATATTTGGAGTTCTGGCCGGTAAGGATTTCCGAGACTAAGTCAATGTCTTGGAAAAGAGAAGGTGACGGATGAGCCGTTAATAGACCAATAACAGTGTTCATATCCCCAAATGGGTTATGGGCTTCAGTTTAACCGACGCCTCGTACTTGGGGTATCTACAAAGGAACTGGCCCTCCAGGTTGGGGGTTGTTCTGCCGGGTAACTGATCGACCGTGGAAAAGAAAGCTAAGTTATGAAGCAACAACACGCCTCGGATACGGACGGATCTTCTGTTGACAATCTCTATAAACGAAAAACGCACAACGATCATTGGAACTGCACGTGGAAGGTTAGGTCCCTTATTAAGCTACGTGCACTCGAACAACTAGCGGAGGCCCTGGACTGCTGCAAAGCAAATGTTACCGCCATCCATGAAAAGCGATAGGATGAGGATGAAAAACTGCGATGTCTGCTACGGCGAAAGGAGTGCCCATTTAGATGCGAATTGGTTGTTCGAGTTAGACTTAAGTAAGAAGTCTTGAGCGTCCGGTGTGTTAACGCGCGCCTCGCAATAATCCGTATTAAGGTTAAATTTTCCGCCAACGGTAGCCTTATATGAGCGCACACCCCCACAGAGGGGAAAGACGACGATACCAAAGGTGGATTCTATGAGTCCTTGGCGAATTTAATGAAAAACTAGGAATAGAGGGCATCTTTGGTAGAACTTTGGAAAGAATAGCCTGCGAAACATTGTCGTAACACGCAGTTTCTACACCTCGATATTCTAAAGGAACTTGGAGAACTACTGATCAATCAACCGTCGACCACGTTGGCCACATTGCGATCGACGCTAGGCACTCCTCCAGTATTATAGATCTCTTAACGTTGCGTGGAGTTAAACTCGACTCGGACCATTACATTACTATAGCCAAGGTACCGTGGCATATGCGAGGACGTCGGGCGGCTACAATCGACAGAGATCGGCAAATCCTTTTCCTATCGAGTGCCCCTTATTATTTTAAGTGGTCCTATTCATCAGCATCAATTCTCAAGACCAGTGGAGGCATTGCCAAAAAAGCCGTCAGATATGCCGCCTCTGATGTGCTGGGTTTCAATCGGCCACCACAACGAAACCCCTATTTCGTCGACGAGTGCCGGAAAGTACATGCAACTAAGCAAGATGCATAAAAAGCCGCGCTGCATAGAAGGACTAGCGCCGCATACGAGCTCTAAAAGCAGAAGAGGAGAAATGAAAACCGGCTTCCCGGTTTTGAAAGATTCTACTCCAGGAATGAGATTCCAAAAAATTTACACAAAACATACCACGGATACAAGCTCCGAACCGAAGCCTGTAGGAACGAACAAGGGAACATCGTACTCATAGTAGAGTCGCAGTCGATGCTAATGATTTGGAAAGAGCATTTCTGTACTGTAGACTGTAGACTGTAGACTGTATAACGACTATAACGAAACAAATACTGTTGTCAGGTAGAATGAATCTATCAACCTGGTTGATGTAGACCAACAATTCTGTCCATCCCACCTGGATGAAGTGAAGATAGCCATATCTAAGCTTAAGCCCAACAAAGCTGTTGTCCGCTCCAGGCCTGTTTATCCCATCCTCAAGAAAGGAGACCCATTGAACCGCGCCAACTACAGAGGCATCAGTCTGCTTAACATCGCTGCAAGATCTTACGCCTGAAGCCGTTCGTCAACAACCTGATTGGTCCATATCAGTGTGGCTTTAGGCCAGGATAGCCCACCATCAACCAAATACTCACAATACGGCAGATTTTGGAAAAAAACCCTTTAGCTCCAAATTGATCTACACCACCTATTCATAGATTTTAAGGCAGCGTATGACAGCATCTATAGAAGCGACCTATACTATCTAGTCATGATATCCTTGCCAAACTAGTCCGTTTGTGCTGGATGGCGGTGGAGAATGCACTCTGCTCCATAAGGCTTTTGATGTGGAAAAGAGTTTTAGATGAGGCGATTTGTGCAAAACCCACGCACCAACACAAGAGGCACAATCTTTCAAAAGTACGTCCAATTGATGTTAGTGCCGCTTTCGCGAGTATTGAGGCAGTAGCGGCGAAGATGTACAATGAGGGCAAGATCTGGTATATGATTTCAACAAGAAACGACACTCAACACCAACGACTCGGAAAGAACGTCATCCTCAACAGATATACCTACAGGGTAGTTATGGACTTTGTCCACCTACGCTCCGCTATTAATTCAGATAACGACACCAACCGTCAAACGAGGAATAACTCTTGCCAATCACTGCTACTTTATGGTAGCAAAGGCCTCTCTCGAACAACAAATGTGACCCTATAGAAGAGCCAGTCCTGTACTATGGTGCAGAGGCATAGACTTCATCAAAAATGGATGAGGGTGCCCTTGACTGTCTTGAGAGGAAAATTCTTCGGGTGATTTTGTGTCCCGTCTGCATAGACGGTGAGTGGAGGAGGAGATACGAACACAACGACGAACTGTACAGGCTATACCACGACATCGACTTAGCCAGAAGAGTGAATGTCCAACGAGTGAGGTGGCTGGGTTATGTTGAGTGGATGGACACTAATGCTTTGGTCCGAAAGTAGAGGAAGTAGAGGAAGACCATGACTCATATGGCTCACGAAAGTAGAAGGGAAGCTCAACCAACTTATCGTGCGAAATTGGAGGCAGCTGGCGAAAGATTGAGCGGGGTGCAGACGCTTGTTAGTTGAGGCCATGGTCCACTCCGGATTTTAGCGCCACCTTAAGTAAATAAGTAAAAATGCATCCTTTAGCCTGACTCCAAAATTCTTGGTTCTGTTCATGATTTATTTAAGCAACACATAGGCCAAAAAATCACCTCCCGACGTGAAGCATTACTCTTGAAAATTGCTCTAAGGAGACAACTGAAAAATTATCTCCTTTCGCCAATAATGGAGAAAGCATCGTATAATACCCTTATCATCGCATCCGTACCTTGTGACGCGGAAGCTGGACCTTATCAAAACGGTGGAAAATGTCCTTGGTTGTTTCCAAAGAAAATTTCTTCGAATTATTTTCGGTCGCGTGTCCATAAACGAATGTGTCACAAGAAGATAATATACAACAACGAAGCATATGGACTATATACTCGTAGCTACAATGGTCGAATCAGGATCATAACCCCGGCCTGGAGTGACACGAAACCGTAAATGCCGCGCTTCGGTCAAAGGGGACCATAATCAAGTTTGTGCATGCAACCAAGGGAGCTGTTGTTAAGGCCTAGGTTTACCCTGTATACCTCCTTTGTGGTTGGAGCTTTCCTTCTGAGACTCTCGGGGCTACCCTCGCACCATACTCCAAAAGATAGGGGCTGATGTGATAACTGCCGATAGCTGCACAATTGACTTTTTTCTAAAAAAAAAAATTTAGTAGGCAAGAAAGAGAGATATCGATGCTCGTTGGTTTTGAATGTCTCCAGGTTATAACGACTAGGAAATAAAGAGCTTAACAGGGTATTCCAGGAAGGAATCGCGAAGGGTACATCCGAAAATGGGCTCGAAGGTAAACTGATGAGCTTTCATGGTGGGAGTGGTGTTAGGGATGAAGGTTTCAACACCGGTGATAGTGATGGATATACGAGTAGAACAAGGTAAAATAAGTGTCATAACATTGGGTATGGCGAGACTAGACAATATTGGCGCCACTTATATGTAGCATGGTTCTGAATTCTATGTGGAAAATGTAGAGAGCCTAACAGAGCACCTGACCAGATGTGTGTTATGCATTGTAATCCAACTAAGGGCTTTATATAATCAGGCCGCGTAAGAGAGGCTAACGTTTATCTTACATCGCTCGAGGAAACCTAGACATTTCACAGCATTTTTAGTAACACCAAATAACATTCCAACGTAGGTTATCATTGGCACATATACCGAGAGCACAATGACAGTGCTATTGTGTTGGAATTTCACTTGAAGGACTGCATATAGCATTGTGTTTTCGAAGTTTGATAATAAATCGGGTTCGGTTGTTGATTCCCGAATTAGTTATGCTTTTTATATCGGAAAGCAAGGACGTGATTCTAGGAAGGAATGTAAAAAGCAGGAAGTAGTAGAAATATACTAGACCAGCAGACAATTGAAATTTAAAAAAGTGGCGGAGAGTGAATCGAGCCCTGAGCACACCACCATTTATTTTATAGGCAACTTGTGCCCGGCCAAAATGACTTGCATTAATCAATATAATGGACTGATGAAGAGTCGATCATATCAATATCAAATGCAACTGTCCTGCTTCCGCCATATTCGTTCCAATTTTCCGCGGGACATGCTACTAAAACATCCATAAACCTGTTGCTGTGAAAACCGTAGTGCCGGTCATTGAAGTTTTCGTTTCTCGAGGTAGGCGGATACGTGACACAGTATGGGAAGCGTTGAGCTGATTGTGAAGTGCACAGCAAGCAGATCGGCCTTGTTCAAAAAGATGACACCTGTAATGTAAATGATAAATTCTAAATAATAATCCAATGATAGAGGTCAAAGGAGAGGGTTAAATGTTTTTAACGAACGACCAAACACAGTTTCTAATTTTGGCACACGGTTGTCTTGCACGGGCAGAATGAGCAGAATGATGATGAAGAACGGTATAATGGTATCTACCAGTCTTACCAACGGCTTTGGTATTACAAAAGGATTTAGACAAGGTAATGCGCTGTCATGAGAAAATTGTGCGAAATTTCCAATCCAACACCAGAGGTATAATTTTACAAAAGCCTGTGCAACTGCTTGCATACGCTGATGATGTAAATATCATTTACGCGTATTGAGATAAAAGCAGTAAAATTACGAGTACGGTATGGTGTCACAAGAAGCGACTCACAAATTCAAAAACGTCGATAACCTTGTCTCGGCTTTCTCTGACAGTGAAACCTAATCCGAAAGCAAACGGCTTCACTTGCCAATCGCTATTTCTTTGTTCTAAGAGAGCACTTAAATTATAAGACCATCAAGGGCATGTAGAGCGAATGAAAATTAATGCTCCTGCACAAAGAGTCTTCGATTCCCAACCGGCGGAGGAAGATCTCGTCATAGATTGACCATACCTCAAGCATCTTGGAGTGCAAATTTGGGAGTAGTTGCCAGAGCCAACGTTAACTGAAGAGATTATTTGGTTAAGACACAGGTCCATCCAGGACTTTAGCCGCATCGGGATTATTGTAAAAAGTTAGTTTAATGGCGCAACAGTCCGGTGTAAGCCCAGTCAGTTCTCTAGCCCACATTGTGTTACTTCCTCACTTTGCCATATTGTGCATAGAGAGAGGGAACTGGTGTCTTTTTCCAACCCTGAACGAGGAGAGACTAAGAGACTTTTTCATCGGCATAGGTCTTTACTCTCGGAGGTTTGCATTACTTACCCGATGAAATTATCCTTTCATCACTCGAAATTATTTTTGAGTTTTTTGGTACATGATCTGGGTATTGAACCCAAAACCTCTGGAGTAATAGTCGACAAATTTATACATTGCGCCAGGTACATACTGACTTTAATCTTCCATTCTTTCCTGGATTTAACACAAATTCAAGACTAAGCATTGAGGACGTTGATAAATACCCAAAAAGTGAGCGCAAGCTGTGATAAATATGGGCTAATGCGTAAATTTTTCCAATGCATAGAGTCTTGAGGTTTCCTCACATAGAAATGGGGTTCAATTGCAAATAATATGATAGAAGCCGCGTGCTTTTCCTGCCTGAGAATCATAAACTGCAACATTGACATTGACGCTAGTCCATATGTGAACAAGTGCAATATTTCCGACGCTTTCAATGATGCAAATTGATATTTTTAATTCCCCTAGTGTCGCTCTAAGTGTCAGTTCATAAAATTTAACGTTAAATAGCGATCTGAAGGATACAAGGAATGAATGAGTTACGAATTAACTAAATGACCTATGAGCCTTAAAGTTTGCAGCGGAGTACCACAAGGCTGTGTATTATCACCACTAATTTTTTTGTTATGAAAAACATATGGTACATGGCCCCCAATGATTGAAAATCACAGACGAAAGCAGACGTCCTCATCAGAATGATTTGTCCATATTCTGTCAATAAATGTGAACAGAGTTGGCCTGAGAATCAACACCTTCTTTTGGTGTTGTGTCAATCTATATTGCCTCATGAGTTTACCTAGAAAAGTAAGATTGCCGGTGGCAGATAGACCACAGTGTTTCAGCCCAAAAGTACTCGATCCCAATTCAGGAAATCAAGATATAAAAGCAAGAACTTACCTAAGCAAGTATATCTCATAGAAGGAATCCTGAACCAAAAGCAATTGGAGGTAGTAAGCCACTGAAGTGGCTGAGTTTGTGCAATCGAAATAAGTATAAAGCCGCAAAACCATAGTGCACCACTCAAAGCAAATCTAGTAAGTACTTCCAACTTCAGTATCAGTTTATCTGTTTATCTGTTCGTCCTCATTATGCCAACAACCCTAATCGAACCAACTAATGGCAGCCCTCTTAAATTACACACTCTTCCTCCAATATACATACTCGTACATGCGGTGGAGTATTCGTATTCGTATTCCTATTCGTACTCGAACTCGTAATTGAAATTAATTCAAACCCGCACCCTACCAATCAGAAGTAGATACACATTTCTCGGTTCCAAAAACCAGAATGTCAATTCCATTAAGGACACCCTCACACAATCCCCCATCTCAATAAACACTAGTCTGCCTCTAAGTTTCCCTAATTATACCAGAGTCCTTAAAAAAAAAACGGAAATTTTTACATCCAAACCAATAGAGGACTCTCCATCGTACTCTCAACATCCGCCACCCTAAAACAGGATGTGCATCCACATGTTTTGAAACGTAACATGAAAAAGAAGACACTTATCCCGTTCAGTTGAAACAAAACTCCTATGCACTATTTAATTCCAAAAGCAAAGGACCACACGCGACAAATTATTCTCGTTCTCTGTACCGCACTCTTGGTGCACTCAAGTCTCGAACTTTTAACCTAATTTTGTCGTCGTCATCGTGGTTGTTGTACGATTCATTGTACAAATCCTCACACGAGTCGTCACATGAGGATTCGTTACATGTGAAAGCAAACGTTTAACCAACAACATTCTACACCATTTCAAATAGGACGAAAACCCAGGCCTTCCTCTTACTTTTGAAGAAAACTATGCCGAGGTTTTGTTTCTTTAGAAATCGGTCTGAGTCTACGCCAGGACTTCACATCAACACGTAGCCCTATCTTTCGGGTTTTTTTTTCTTGTTTTTTTTGTTAAACTGAGGCACTACTCCTTTAGAAAATTTAGCACAGTGCGAGTACTTTTCCATGCAGGCAAAGAAGGAGGACGAATAGAAAAGCCTGCACTTGGCACAGATTCTGATACTGAAATAGCAACAGAAACAGAGAATCTCCCACTGAGGAATTATGTCCTTTTACGAGCACTGTGAACACTCACATCTTCAGCACTTTTAAACAGAATCCCTATCTTGCTATTGTTAGGAATTCTTAAGGCAGATACACTCTCTTCCTTTTCAAACAAAAAAAAAAAAAAAAAACAGCAAAAACAAAAAAAAGTTTAAATACACACAGCCACAGATAAACAGATATGTTAGATAGGCCCACACAAAAAGAGATATACTACGCGCGTGTTACATAATACAGTAGTAGTCGTCGTCTTCATCGTCGTATTCGTATGCCAGTAGGCGAACTCTTACTCGTAAATATCCTGCCAAAGGACACCACCCTGCACACAATTCACAATGAGATTCAGTTTTTGCTTTAAGCTTCCTTTCTCTTTATCTGCAAAAACTTTCACTGTTGACTGACACAAAAAAGAAGGAAAACAAAAAAAAAAAAAACATAAAAAAACAGTTTCCTTTATTGTTAGATGGATGGCTGATGTGTCTTCCTTTACCCTTGCATCCTTGCACCTTTCAGCCACGTTATCCTTGCACTGAATTAAAAAAGAAAAGAAAAGAAAAAAAAAAATGACAACCCTGGTGTGTATTTTAATTAAAATACCTTATGACCTTTGATGGGTAGGAGGGAAGCGAGCATAAGAACACAAACAAGCTAATAGCTAACGGTGTGGCGAAAACGATGGTGAACGCGATGAACGATGGCAAACGACGCCAAACGACGCCAAACGAACGACAAGCAAACGATGGCGAACGACGGCAAAAGTATCCTTGAACAATGTTTTGCCATATCACGTAAATTCTCCTTGGCTTCGCTACGACTATTGGCAAAGAGGGTGGAGAGGCGGTAGAAAGGATTAAATTTTATACGAGTACACCGTTATTTCTTCCCTTTTTTGCACTTGTTTTTATTTTTTATTATTTTTTTGTTTTTTTCTTTGGCGTTTTCTCTTTAACGTTCGTTTCTTCTCACTTGCTCTTTCGTTGTGATGATTACTAGTTCAAGGACACAAATGCCATGCTAATTTTCACCAAAGGACCTACATTCAAGCGCGCTCACTGTACACAAATACACAAACACACAAACACACACACACACACACCTATGCAGAGGCACACATAAATAAACGACTCATGACACTCACGGCCTATCGTTGTACACACCAGGATGAGGTTTGTTGGATTGCTTCTTCTTTTTTTTTTTTTTTAACTCAATTTCCTACTTTCGTTTGACTTTGCTTTAAATTTTTACTTTGCGCGATTTGCAGCGAAAGGATAAAATTAGACAAACGTTCACATTCACTCACATCGCTCACAGCGTTCATATTATTCACTCACATCGCTGCTGATATTGCACTCAAATGGCATGACACGTCAAACAAACGTCAAATACGATGACGTTTGTCCGGTTGGGTGTTGTAGGTGCTTTTTGACTTGGAGCGATTTGCAGCTGTGCTTTGCGGTTTCAAGGACAATTAACTTGTACGTAGCTTTGTGTGTGCAGAATACAGCATGCCAACTGAATACTGTATCTGCTAACTGCTAACTGCTGACTGCTGACTGCTGCACTCCTTGCCAAATGAGGATTATGCAACTTTGGCTGTGTGCAAAAACACAATGCTATACCCACCCAGAGCTCCCTGCGTTTCGTTTCAAGATCAAAACTACCGTCAACTTATTACTGACGTCACAACGAACACAGAACGACGCCCGTTTCAATCGTCACCCGTACTCGTTTCAAACTTCACTCAATTTCACGGTCATTTTGAGTGCATTTTTCGTTTTTTCCATTAATTTCCCGACTTCAATTGAGCGATTATCCATTTCGCGGAGCAGCAAACCGACGGAGGATTTCAAAAAAAAAATTTTCAAATAAAAAAAAAAATCAACAAATGAAGGAACAACAAAATTATTTAACCATTCACCCGTCCGTGGTTAGACAATGACGAAGCGAGCGCCAGGAGATAAACAAAGGACAACAGGAGAACCACAGCAGAAATTAAAGAAAAAAAAACCGATTTTTCACTTCGATCAAGATCTGATGCGGGACGCGCTGCTCCTTGGTTAGCTGAAGCGTTCAAAACCATAACTCGACTGAGAACAGAGCTCGAATTTTGGAATCTGGCTACACGATGGCCACAGTGGGTAATTTCATTCGGTGAAACATGACCAAATGACTCCGAACGACGGTGGTGGTGAATAGTGGGAAATTGTTTGCGCTCCCATATTGTGAGATGTTGGGGTTGCTTTTTTGGGGAGCATGCGCCATTTTGACCTACTGACATGGCGGGTAAGCAGCTGTGTTATAACAGATTGTCTCTACAAATTGCTGGTTTGCTCTTCTTTCTGAATTGGCGTCTCTTTTGCTATGGTGTAATGGGGGGATGGTTCTCTTTGACCTGCTTAGGGATACTCTATACTCTACATGAGTACTTTGGAAAGGAGGTTACGTATACGACAACGAATCTTTGTTTTGCTTTGGTGTTTTGACGTCATGTGGGTTAGGGTGAATATGCCATCGGAAAGTGTTGCCATTTGGTATTCGTTGAAAATGAAACGAACGATGTGGTGGTCCAAAATCCTTGGAAAAATACCAATTTTCGACTTTTCTTTTGGCAAGCCTCTTAGCGTCTTCAAATATCGGAATGAGTAAACGAGACTACAAAAACCTCCAGAAGACGAACATATTTTGCCAGCAACTTTATGTAAATGGCTCCTTTTTCTTCGATCTACACGGTGATTTATCGGGAAACCGCTGACCGTCCTATAGCTTGAATTGGGACATCAGCATAACAATCAACTTCGTAGCATAGCACTTGCTTATCTCCGAGTGGTGGTCCCCGGTAACAGCATGAGCAAATCCTTACTCATTCAGGCTTAAATGGCAACTGCCTGCTCAACCACTAGAACAATTCTGGCGTATGCCTTCATAGGGCTCACCACCCTACAGGGAAGAGATAAAAAAGAATGTGGCTGTTAACCAGAGCTTTGAATAATGACGGGTCCACTGGACAACGACAACGCTGGAACAATTAGCATCGTCCCTTGACTTCTGTCGCATAGGTACTCGTATCAGTGCCATCCAGTAAGCGCGTTAGAACGGGCCTAGTATAAGGACGAGAGTGAAAAACTGTGACATCTACTGCGGTGATTTCTATAGGGAAAAGAAACAGCGTTAATTCGGATTTGGATTATTCAGCAATGGCAGACTTAGGCAAGAACTCTTGAGCTTCCGACATGTGTCCGTGCATCATATGATAATTCGAATCATCGTCCCCTGGATCGTCTTTCTGATAGAAAAATTAAAAATTTGTTATTGCGCTGAAAGGGCAGCTATTTTATTAAGCACGCTATGCATGTATATTTTGTCTACTCTGAATATCGAACTTGTCGATTTGCTGGCTGAATAAGGTCAATGAATCTCGAGAAGTTCACCAGATGTGTCCTGAAACTAAAAGATGCTCACCCGCTTCCCACTCCACTCCTTTCTACCTTGAGCCGGATCAAGATGCCATACAACTCGTGCCAAGAACTAAGTTGGCTGACGGCGCAATATCTCCAAAAATAGCTCAGTCATGAACGGAGAATTCGGATACCTTTCGACCTTCGGACCTCCGCTACTCGTCGGATACCTAATGAATATCAATCTCTCTAAAACTTTTAAGACCGGGCTGTAATACGGTGGCTGCACCCACTACCGGCAAGGCTCCTGCAATGCCGAGCAAAGGTAAAACTGTGGCAAGCCATGGTGCACCTTCTAGACAAACTCAACGAACCAAAATCGAAACTCTCAAGGAGTGATAAGACTGTGGCAAGCCATAGTCCTACCATTTCCTCCACCCCTAGCAACAGCAAGTTTGTGTCATGCCACGGTCTTCCTGTTGCTATTAAAATTCCTTCCTCAAAAGTGGAATCAAAGGTTCGGTCGCGTCGGCAAGTCCCATTCAAGGTGCTCTACATCAGACGTCGAAATGCTATACGTATATTCGGATCCATTCCGGAGGTCGAGGGAGCTTGAAGAGCAAAATAGTGTGGGCCAACAACAACGTTAAGGATGGAGTACTCATTGCTCCCGAAATGCTGGTTCCTAAAAGGCACAAAATTAAAAACGTTAAGGCCCCCGCCCCCATTGGGCTATCCAAAGTCGCATCTCTCACAACCGCGGTGATCGACAAAAATGACGCCTGATTAAACTAAAGCTTTCGAGCAGCTTCTTGGCCATCATGCGGGAAAATTTCTTAACATCTCCCATTACCAGCGATGCTGACTGGTACAAAGGCTACGTCCAGCTTATCGCTTGTGCCGATAAAAGATCTCTCAATCTTTACACAAAAGCAATAGGTGGATTGAGAGAGGTCTGGCCGGCTGCAAAGCTCGAGGTCGCTGCTAAAGAGGATATACCTAGCAGGCCTTAAACGCGCATCCCAGCCGAACCCTCTTCACCCGACTGGAACGTCTCGAAACTGGAGCAATTATGGAATTAAGCAGCCCATTAGATGCGCGCTAATCGTGATCAGACCAAAGGCATGATTCGGTACGGTATCGTGTCAATAAACCTAAGGGTTTGCAAACGCGATGAGCCGAATGCTGATAAGCAACCTCCTCCTCCTTTAACTGACATCGTAAATTTACCCTCAGATCCTAGAGCATCGATATCATTTCCTGAATTGGAGAGCCACGACTCCGAACTATCCGAAATGATAACTAAGCCGACGGTCACCACCTCTGACATCCTGTCGGAAATGGAAACCGGCGATGAATTGAAAAGAGATCCCACACGATCAGATAATGAAGATGTGCTTTTTGGCTCATGTTCAGAATCGGAAGATTCTGTGGTGGGGGCACTCCAAAATAGCCTCGATCGCACTCATTCTGCGTCTATCCAGAAACGCAGAAGATATCATTTTAATCCAAGAACCGTGAATTGTAGATGGAGTGATTCGTCGACTCGGGACACCTGAATACGTTTCTCTCTATACAAAAACTAAGGTAAGATTAGAACTTGCATATTAGTGAAGCGTAGCCTTAATGCATTACAACTTCCCAATCTCAACGACTCCGAAATAATCGTTGACAGACTTTGGACTGCAAAAGGCACCCACTGGCTGGTATTGGCATATCTTAGTCACGACCATAAGGGCCTTATCATCGGGTAACATGCATCACACTATATGGAGCAGTATCGACGCTAAAACTGGAGGTGAGTTACTTTTTGATTATATTAGAAGTGCCTACTAACCCCGTTCTTTGCAACACTGCCAATGAACCTATCTTCATAACTAAAAATGGACAAGAAGTGCTAGATATTACTCTTGTCTCAGACTACATCACTCAACTGATAATGAACTGGATGGTATCATCTGAACACTCCTTTTCAGATCACAGATATATCCAATTCAGTCTGAATGATGCCACTTCTCTTCCAACTAGCATTCCGGAATTATCGGAAAACTGATTGGCCAAAATACAGAGTAGCGCTTTTAAAATTACTCTCATCTGAACTCTAAGGCCCCCCCGCGCAACACCGACGAGCTTGACATGATAGTCAAGGATTTCACTCTGGTTCACAATTCGACAATGGCTGCCTTCTGCCCTGTTATTCAACCTATAGGCAAGAAAAAGCCGCACTGGTGGACATCAGCTCTGGGACCGTTTACAAATGTCTGCAGGAAGACTTTCCACCAAGCAAAAAGAACAACAAAAGCCACCTACTGTGGCTGGGACAAGGAATCCTTCAAAATATATACAAAAGAACTGAGGAAGGCAAAGCGACAATCCTGGAGGTCATTCTGTGGCAAAGTAACAGAAACTTCAGGGGCATCGCGGCTAAGAAAAGTCTTTGTTACGAATGCTATGGAAAAAACTGATGACTCTTGAAAGACTTCAAGTGAAGAATCTGACGAACCTGACTGTCCAGGTAGCTACGGCCAGTAACAACTCTAGTAGGACTATTGCAGCAGCGACCGAAATTCGCGGTCTGATTACAAGAGACAAGCTGCTTTGGCTGCTGCATAGCTTCAAACCATACAAATCTGCTGGTCCGGATGGTAAAATATCTGCCGATATTATCTTACCAGCGCTAGAGAATATCATGATTAGCTGAAGGTCCACATTCTTTTGTCATTCCGAGAAGTTAATGTAGTTTTCATTCCCCATGTTATCCTGAAGGACCTCAGGCCCATAAGTCTATCATCTTCCTTCTGAAAATTCTAGAACGACGATTGATATCCATATACCATCTAGAATTGATCCACGACTTTTGTCTACGGCTCAACAGGCCTACTGTAAAGGAAAGACGACGGAAACGGCTCTGCATTCACTAACTGACTAAAATGGTTGCGTCTCGTTTATAAGGATAATACTCACTTACGGGGTGGTTGTCTGGTGGACGGTCTTAGACGTTGCAGGCAAATGCAGCAAACTATGCAAAGACCAAAAGACAGCATAGCCTTACCTACTACTACCTACGTGGCACTGGATATTCTCTTTCACTTGACACCCCTCGATATTTTCAGCAGGCAAGTTGCTGCTAACGCAGCTATTCGCCTTAAAGCGACAAAATAGTGGACAAATAAACTATTTGACCAAATCTAATCCTCTCAACACACTAGCAATCCTTTCAGAGAACATCGATTACCCTATTTCCTAACAGTGGTTTCACAAAGACTTTCATGTAAGCATCCCCCCTAAGTCTTTCTGGGAGGAATGTGGGAGATGTGTAGGGTGTTGGCAATTAAAGAAGTTATATTTTAGTTGAAGAGAAACGTGATATCTGCAAAGGATATCTGCTTCTTTTCGGATAGTCAGGCCGCTATCAAATCCTTGGATCCAGACTGACAAATATCTAAATCTGCTCTTGATTGCCGATCTTTTCTTTGGAAGAACGTACATATGTTGGATGCCGGGACACAAGAATATTCTAGGATATTATAGGGCCGACGAACTCGCCAAAATTGTAACTACTCTACCTGTCCTATTTGAAAAAGGTAGCATCGGTATACCAACCGCTACGTGAAAACTAATACTAAAGCTGGATGCTAATAGAAGAACTAACCTTAGGTGGACTGTCGACATGTGTAGCAACCAAACAAATCTGGCCAAAGCTGGTTCTGAAGATCAAGATCCTAGGAGTTTGATCTTACATAATAGGAAATACCTTAGCGCTGTCATAGCAAGCTTGCAAGTAGACTTGGCTACTTGAAAGAGGAGACAATCCTGCACCTATTCCATACATGCCCAGCTCTCTCCAAAAGAAGGAAACTCCACCTAGGATCTCAACTCTACAACAACTTAAGAGATCTAAACGTTAGCAGTCCCCTGCTCTTAGTTTCGTCAGACGCTGAAATTGGCTCCAAGAGTAGGAAGATCACAGATCCACGTGGCATCACAATTTGCCAATACATCTAAGTGGGTCGGTTTCTCCAACAGCCACTATTACCAAACCTAACTTAAACCATATTTTGTTGATGAAAGACATTTGCTTTCGTGTGGATATCCATTTGATTGCTGAATTCGGGATATTACAGAACGGCTCAGGGCTGATGAAAGAATCAGCCGAACCGTTTCTAGCCGACAATACATTTATGACCAGGCACCCAGTAAAGTTTTACTTGGTTCTTATGGGAGTGATCTTGTAGTGCATTGAAGCAGTGCAAGACTGATTTGCAGTCAATGAGGTTAGAGCCATGGCTGTTTGACTGTCCGTGAGTATATGGATGGGGACGTTCTACATTCCTTTATTCAGGATGAGATTGGCGCATACCTGAATGGCATGTACGAGTATTTTAACTGGAAATACGATGTGGCTTTTCCCCATTTGTTGTGAAATTCCCATCTCGGTGTCCATCTTTGACCCATCCGTAGGTTGGGTTTTTGTATTGTAGTTCCATTCTTCCCGATTTGGAATCACTATATTGAAACTTCAGCCGAATCACAGAGTCTCGGGTAAGCGGTCGTCTACCTTGCATTTCATATTAAGCTCAGGCATTTCGGAGCGAAGGTTTATTTGCTCCATGTGATCTGAATTACTCAAATCCCCTGTATGTAGTAGTCTGACCATGTTGCGAATTGCCACTATTTTTATAAAGACGAAGGCTTCTATAGCTGCTATGAGGAATATGTGCATTCTGCCGGAGATGCCGAGGCATGCAAGCCTTTGCATACAGCGGCTTTTGTATGGTAGATTTCCCTTTCGTTTTGTTCCACCATACTACTGATGAGTAGATGATGACAGGTCGTATCTTCAAAGTGTAACCCTTGGAGTAAGTCCCCAGGCCATGGTATCTACGGCAATAATATTTGAATTAGAATTTAGTTTTTTGCTTCGTTGGAGTACACAATTTCTGTGCCGTTAAGTGAGGTCTGGTCAAGGTTCAGATTTCTTTTACGAGTGAAGGTATCCAGTATAGCTTTACTGGGTTTGATTGAGAGATTTTTTCCAAAGCACCAGTCTGCAGCTTATAGCAACCGTCTTTAGGGTGTTTACCCTTCACTATTATGACTAAGCTGGCGGCATATCGGCATAAGCGATGAGAGAACACTTCTGACCTTTGACGGCTGAGGCAGAGATTTTAGCCTCACTGGAAGATGTACAGATTTTTCGGCTTACGGGCACTGCTCTAACCCAACGTTTAGTGGGATGGTCAATATCCTTTTTGAACACATGGCTTCCGAAATGGATTCGTATCCGGTATTACCAAAGGCACCGTCAATATCTTGGAAGGCACATATTACAATCTTAGTAGAGCGCCTTCGGTGGATCTTCCTTTCCTGTAGGCGTATTGGTGAGGGTGCAGAGGTGAATTTCTGTTTAGATGGTCTCTGATGTGTAAATCGATAGGTCTTTCCATGGTTTTCAGAAAAAATGGTACGAGTATAAGACTTATGGGTCGATAAGAGTAGTTCACTAGGCTTATCTGGTTTGGGGATAAAAAGTACGTTTAACTTTAATTGTGGGATGTATCCCCCCCAGTGGAAGCTATACCTAAATAGGGCGGTTAGAGTGGGAAGAAACTGGACCAGATCTCCTTGAATCAGTGCTGGGAAGATTCCGCTTGTTACAGATGACTTGAATGGTTTGAATGAGTTTATGGCCCACTCAACTTTGTTTATGCTGAACATATTTCCAGATAGGATTTTGATTTTGTCATTGACATACTTTCTATTGTTTAAAAGTGTCGTATCTGGGAAATGAACCTTAAGTACAATTTTTTGAGTTTTTTCTCGACTAGCTGTGAAAGCACCATCTTCTTTTTGTAGCAGAACTAAGGACCCTTTCCTTTGAGAGAACATTTCTTCAAGTTGAGGATTCCACCATGGTACACACCTTTCTCTTATATTGCATTTCAACTTGCAACTGCATTTAAATGATGGGATAATGGCTTACGTCCCCAATGGACTGTGGAGTCAGTCAGCTTTAATAGCGAGATTTTTTCTTGAATGGTATTCCAGTTCGTGAGTTTCTTCATGTATCTAGCCTGACCTTGTTCAATATTGCATCCTATATTGAACCTAGCCTCATCTGATACATGACAATCCTTGATAAAAATATGGGGAAAGGGGTCAAGTACCTTCTCTCTTACAGAATTGGTAAAAGTGGGTTTATAACAGGTGTATTACATAATAATCTAATAAGTATAATTTGACAGTAACTCACTTCTTCTGTTGTTGTCACTGCTACGCGGGATGTTGTTGTGGGCGTTGGAATCACATCCCAGAATGACGGTGGCACTGTTTAATCAGATCCTGTACAAGAACGGGATGAATCGCATCTACATAAATCCCCGGAGCAATAGGCGGAGCCGCACACGATTTCTTGAAGCCCATTCCCTTGAGGTAGTTCACTTATCGCTGCCAATAGATCTCTGGTGTTAAACCATGGAATGAAAGGATATTCAGTTTTAAAACCGATCAGTACAGCAGCCCTCTGTCTAAAATCTCCTTTGGCAGATTCTAATGTTTTCTCCTACTACTCACCTCCACGTGGTGACTGCTGGGTGCCTAGCACCTCGACTGGAGATGGGGTAAGCAACCCCTGTGGAAGGTTGTTAGCTGCAACTGTCGAGAGAGGGGGGAGAATTGCCACCTCACTAAGGCAACTCTCTCCTCTTTCCGGGGGCCAGCGGACGAGCTCTAAGGATGGAATCAGCGGTAGCCTCCACAGTTCCAGTTAGGTCGAACGAGTGTTACCTCTATATGAGCTGCTTCAACGTATTTGAATACCAGGTCCATAGGCATCTCCAGAACTAAGTCAGGGTGTTGAAAAAGAGTTGGTGGCGGAGGAGCCCTTAATAAGGGCCAGCGGCAGCACTCACACTCCCGAAGTGGGGAATTTGGTCCAGCTCCAAAAAGGGCCTGGCCCTCCAGGTTAGGTATTTTGCTTGGGATTAACTGCCCAGCCACGTAAACAAGTAAATGTTACAAAGCGACAATAGCCTCGGATAACGATGGATTCACTGTTGACGACCCAACAAAACAAATAAAGGACAATGACTTTCGGATCTGCAAGTGGAATATTCGGACCTTGAACAAGCCCCGTGCAGCCGAACAATTAGCAGAGATCCTAGACTGCTATAAAGCAGATATCACCGCAACCCAGGAAGTGCGGTGGGATGGGCCGGGCAAAAGAAGTATGAAAAACTGCGATGTTTACTACGGTGTAAGCAGCGTCCTTTTGGATGCGGATTTGTTGTAAACGCCAGACTTAGGCAAGAAGTCTTGTGCTTTCGACATGTCAGTGAACGCCTTATAACAATCCGTATCAAAGGTAAATGCGGTAACATCAGCCTTGTATGTGCTCACGCCCCAAAAGAGGAAAAGGACTATGCTACCAAAAACGAGCTCCTCAACAAAACCTATGAGCAATGTCCGATGTATGACGTTAAAATCGTCCTAGACGGCTTAAATGCCAAAAGGAATGGAAAGGAGTACATCTTTGGTAGTACAATCGGAAGACATAGCCTACATGATACCACATCTTGAAACGGACTTAGGCTAATGGATTTCACTGTTTCCTCACCTCAATATTCACAAGCGAACATGGCGAACAGCAAATCAGCAAACTGTCAACCAGATTGATCTTGCTGCGATCGACGTAAGGCACTCCTCAAGTATTTTAGATGTCCGAACATTCCGACTCGGATCACTACATATTTGCAGCCAAAGTTCGTTTACGGATATCTCAGACGCCACAACAACAGGGAAATACTATGTATGAGGAAATTTAACGTTGAACGGCTGTAATGGCAACAAGCCGCCAGAAACTTTGCTGATCGCGTATCCCTCAACCTCTCGAGAATTCCTTTGCAGCCAACATCAAGTGCTGACGACCAGTGGCTTAAATGTCCAGAAGCCATCAGAAATACCGCAACTGACGTGCTTGGTTTCACCCACCCACCTCCACAAAACCCCTGGTTTGATGAAGAGTGCCGGCAAGCACATGCAGCAGAACAACATGCCTATAAAGCTGCGCTGCACAAAAGGACAAGAGCGGCTCGTGAGCTCTACGAGCAAAAGAGGAGCGAAGTATATCGGCTTCTCCGGAGAAAAAAGAAGAGCATGTGAAGCGCGCCATCTAGGAAATAGAGAGCTGCTGCTCCAGGAATAATGTTCGGAAGTTATTCGGGTAATAAGACCCGAACAGAAAACTGTAGAGATAAACAAGGAAACCTTGTTGTAGAGTCACACTCGGTGCTGATGATATAGAAAAACCATTTCTGCAGACTCCTAAACGACAAGACCACACCAATGCCGTATTCAGGCAGAGCGTACCATTCAATATTGACGATGCAAGTTAAGAATTCCGTCCACCCTACCAAAATGAAGTGAGGATAGCAATATATATACTGAAGTCGAACAAGGCTGCCGGTCCGGACGAGTAGGCCGCCGAACTATTTAAGGCAGCAGGAGATGACTTAATAGAGAGCATACACCAACTTATTTCCAAGATTTGGTCGGATGAATGCAACCTCAGCATCGTTTGCTCGGTTCACAAGAAAGGAGACCCTCTAAACAGCGCCAACTATAGAGGTATCAGTCTCCTAAACATCGCAAATAAGATCTTCTCTGCCGTCTTGTGCGGGCCCCTGAAACCATTTGTCGACGATCTGATTTGACCTTCTTATCGGGGTTTTAGGCCCAGTAAGTCCTTAATTGACCAAATATTCACACTACGCCAGATCCTGGATAAAACCAAAGAAGTTCAGATCGAAACTCACCACATTTTTGTCGATTTTAAACCCGCATATGACAGCATCTACAGAGACGAATTATACAGAGCCATGTCTAGTTTTGGCATCCCTGTCAAACTCGTCCGCTTATGCAGGATGACGATGGAGAAAGCTGGCTGCTGCATCAAGTTCGGTAACTACCTAACCAAGACCTTGGATGTTAAAAAAAGATTTTGGTAGGGCGACTCGCTGTCATCTGACTTATTCTTCATCATATTTGAAAGAATTGTGCTGAACCCACAAGCCAACTCACGAGGTACGATCTTTCCAAAGTCTGTTCTATTGCTTACATACACCGACAATATTGATATTATTGGTAGAACACAGCGAGCTGTCGCTAGTGCGCTTGCGGGTAACAGAAGGAACAGAAGCGGCAAAAATGGGTTTAGCGGTAAACGAAGGCGAAACAAAGTATATGCTGTCAAAACATCGACGAATTGGCCAGAATGACAGTTATATCTTTGAGGTAGTAAGGGACTTATCAAAGAAGACTAACGCTTGCCAATCGCTGTTTCTTTGGGCTGAGAAGGCAATTGTGTAGTAAGACCCTCTCTGGCCAAAAAACTGCGCATTAGGAATTTGAGATGGCTGGGACATGTAGAGCGATGCTCCAGCCCGCAGAATCTTCGACTTTAATCGGGAGGGATAACCCAGTAGAGGAAGGTACCGCCTTAGGTCGCCCGCGCTAGTAGCAGGAGATTTCAACCAACTTAGAGTGCTCAACTTGGAGGCTTATTGGTTGAGACCCAGGTCCACCTCGGACTGTAGGGTCACCTAGGGCTCCGCCCAATTATCAAAGTTTCGACCATCAATGCTGTCTAATAAAAAGCGGTGGCAGAGGATATTACTGGTCTTATTGTAATCATCCTTAGATGACGCCACCGAAGGTTGTTACGATTTGATCAGTTACAAGTTGCCGGTCATAGGTCTTTTTGGCGGCAGGACCACCGGTAGTCCCAAACGGGACGTAAACCATGGTAACATGGAGTCAGGAGCCCCCCGGGTCTCGGTTCGTTTCTGACTTGTTGAGGTAGGCCGCCTTTTGCGGGTAGGGTCTTCCTGTTGGTTTGACCCAATGTAGAGTTGCAATAAGTACTGAGTGCTGTGACTCTAAGAACAGTAAGAAGTTTTAGATCGGCCTCGACCCATACCAAGGGTGGAACTTGTGCCTCCAACAGAGTTCTGCTATGGTATTTCAGGAAGGCGGCAGAGCGATGGCAAGACGTATCCTTGCTCTCATGGATGTATGTGTATCCCGTAGACTTAAGTCTACACGACAGTTGTTTACGTTGAAAACCAGAGGCTATATGTAGAGCCGCCTAAGTAAGTAAGTATTATTGAGACCAAATATCTTACGTCCGGTTGCCCACGGTTCTTGAATTAATCATAGGGTGATGTTCTTCCTTACTCATCGTTGGTAAAAGGTTTACGAGGCACCATTAGCACGGTGCAGGTTTTCCTGCAAAGCTTAACGTGGAGTCGTCAACGTGTACGGCTACACGCGGATGTGGCTCGGTTTTTTATTGCCTCCCCGTCGTATGGGAACCTCGTCAAGGAAGTGGCCCTTTGGCCTTACTCTCGCAGGACAAGCTGCGTTTTCTGCCGCTTGTCTCCTCGGTAGAGGTACAGGAACTCCACCTTCGGGTCTATTCGCAGCACTTGTTATCTTGTGTTAATCGGCTAATTTAGTGGAGCTCGCTTGCTCTATCCTTGTAGCTTCTTTGATAGACTAGTGGTGTTGGTTTTGGTGGAGGTATCTGGAGTTGTAGCCGGAGCTCTTTATATTGAGGCTGAGCTTACCGAAAAGGTTACCATTTCATCGCACTGCCATTTATGGCCAAGACAGCGAGATCTCTTGCAAGACTCTCCAGGTTCTAGTGTTTAGACCTGAGCTCTGTGCATTAAAGGGCGCGAGAATATGTTCGCTACTTAGGCCGATACTTTGCGGAAAGAACCTCCTTATGATGTGTAGTTTCGAAAATGAAACTAAAATCACGTTCAAACTGCATTTAGGCTTGAGGAATTACTCCTCAGCCATTCTGAAGTGGCTTCAATGGACCAAACAAACACGATCCAGCCAGCCGTAATTGTAGAGCTGTCAAAAGACGGCTTTAAGTCTACATTCCGAAGTTAGATCGAAATACCGATAACTTGCTGCTGTCTGAGAGCCATTTGCTTAACACTAAGGGGGTTGATATTGATGTCCTCCTGGATTACACCAAGCCTGACACACCCCAGTATCTTGTTACATGGAACCTTGTCGACTGAGGCATTTCCTATTTGGGCTTTCTTAGCTTCCGGCGTTGGGGGAGTAGAGTAGAGTGGAGGTTTTCTTAGCCTCTGTGCCGTTGTTGTCGGTTTTAGTTGTGGAAATTTCTGGAAATCTGCCTTGTTTCAAGAATTCTTTGAACCGTTTCCTCTCCGAAAGTCTGAGTTTATTTTAGTCGGTAGAATTTTGTGACTTGCTCTCAGAATCTACGGTTACATTCGTGCTAACGGATAGTACACATAATCCGATGGCATGGTGCTCATGTCTGTCAGATTTGCTCAGAAGCTTCATAGTTGGCAGCAGATGTCCGATCGACAGTTTATGCTGCAGGGAGTACAAGTGCGTCCCTAGAAGTTGATGCTTTTAAAGACTTATCAGTCTCTAATGTCAATTCCTTTGCTGGATTAATTTTGATTCGCGCGAGGATATGAAAGCTACCTAACAGCAGATACCGTTTCTTACTGACAGAAAGGCTGGGGACTTAAATCGGCAGTAGCCCGGTATCCGAAGTTCACAAACTAGAGACTAAGCACCCTCCATTGGCATTTGCTGTTCCACCTGTTCGTTAATTTTTTTTTTTAAAGAGGTAGCTTCACCGGTGTTAGAACATGTTCCCAGGGAGAAGTCGTTCAGTATCACAGTCCTGTAATATCAAAGTGAATTTATCTGCCTTGAAATAAGGCCCGGCGATCGCCCGGTGGATGCTTGTTTCGTTTGCTTTAAGTGATCGTCCCACGACTTTGCCTTACAAGTCCGCATTTCACCAACTCTGCCCGCGCTTTGGTCCCGAGGTCGCTGCAATTTAAGAGCTTGGCTAAGATATGACTTATGGCTTTCCTCTATCCTCCAAATCAGATGTCTACTTTAAGTACAGAAGTACTTTACAGCAATGCAACGGTCATCTTTATTCTCATGCTGATTGTTTCCACCTCTAAATTCACTATACGCACTTTAATATCGCCTCCGATATTATGAGATCCAGAGTGGTTTGTGGCAAGTCTTTTAATGACAAAACTGAATTCCTTAGCCGTGACACCCTTGTTAGTGAAAAGGCTCATGATGGGCACGATATAACCGGTATAGCTCTATGCAGCATTTGATTGACTGTAGATGCTCTTCTCTAGTCGGAGCACAACTCTATGACAACTAGTTTGTCCTAGGTGCTCTAAAAATTGAAAACTGTTTACTTTTATAAATTCCTGCACGCTTCTAGTTAGTTTTCCAGATTTCTTCCGATAGGCTGGCAAAATTGAAAGTCATGTAAGGTGCTAACCATTTTCATGAATTTGCAATATTTCCCTTCCCCACAAGTCCTTCAATGGATCAGGCAGAAGCCCTGTTCTCTGCGAACAGTTGTTCATGCAAAGATATCTAAGCCCAATATGTACTCGTACTTGAATGTAAATGAACTTTATGTCCTCCGCATCTCCTTTCAAGCAGTTTATCTCCACTCATATTTACTCATTTTCCATAAATTGAGTTAACAATCCATAGGGAGATACTCGTACTCGTAAATCACCCCCATCATCAGCTCCGTCGACCGTGAAATTTTTCAAAAAGATATTTCTCGCGCCAATCTACCGTGAAATTGCCATCATAAATAAAACTATCCCACGTTTACGAGCCTAACAAATCCTTGCGGCTTATTACATACGACATTAATTGTGCCTTCTTACTTTCTGGGCCACACTCGCAACTCTTCATGCCGTCTCCTGCTAGTAAATAATCATTGTATGCATAATAATGCCGTTAATTTCGGGATTCCGCCCTTAAACAAATTGTAATGCCATCTTGCGTAAACAAACATAAATTAGGCCTCTCTAACCACATGCCCGCTGACGAGTCTCATATACGAATACGAGTGTGCGTACGGCTACGGATGGATACGGATATACTTGTAGTCGCACTCGTACATATGTTAGGTATGAAAGGCCACGAAAGGATAACGCGTAATCGTAAAACCTTACAAACAAGTGAGCACATCCTCGCGAATTGTTTATTCCAGTTTTTGGGTTTAGACGCATGTAGAAAGGATATTGATCCAGTTCCACAGTGGCGCACCTGTATCAGCCATCGTCCCTTAAGTCGTGTCTGTTTTTTATGGCTAACCCTTTAGTGAAAAGAAAGCAAAAGCAAAAGCAAAAGCAAAAGCAAAAGCAAAAGCAAAAGCAAAAGCAAAAGCAAAAACACTTTCGCCGGGTGGGCGGCCTTCATCTGCAGGACGTCTTCCTTTTGAGTAAATATTATATGTGAACGAATAGTGCTGGGTTATGAGTTTGGAATGTCCTTTTTATCTGTGAACATCGTACATTACTAGCGAGCGATGCGCTTTCCGGAATCGGAATCGAAATAAAAGCATGAGGATGAGCATGAGGACCAACAGAACATGGAAAAAATGGAAATTTCTGTTTTTTCTGCGTAACGGTTTTCCTTTCAGCAGGACGAACAAAATGTGTATTTGGCATAAAGAGCCAGGACTATAAATTCTCATGATGTACGCTGGTTAGGTATGAGAAGTGGGTACGCTCTCCTGTACCTACCGTAGCTGTTTGCATAACCGAGGATAAAGACATTTGTTTCTGAGCACTAGAATCTAGTAGACGTCCTTAGAGAAGGAGATTCAGATGAAATTGAAAATGCTTCTGCATTGGGGCTGGGGCTGGGGCTGGGGCTGGGGCTGGGGCTGGGGCTGGGGCTGGGGCTGGGGCTGGGGCTGGGGCTGGGGCTGGGGCTGGGGCTAACTGAGCGTAATACTTGTATCTATCCCAGAGGATATTAGATCTGTGTACAGAAAGGCATGTCCAATATACTCGTAAGCGAAACAAGACACCCGTTCGTGGGAACGCTTTCCGAAGGATTATTATGATGGCTTATTTAAGGATCTACGAGTTTGATGGTGGTATTCCCGTTTATGGAATTGGTAGACATAGTCGTAAAGTTATACACGCCGTTAAGAATGGAATACGGTATCTGATATATCACTCAGCTTGAGGTAGGATGATGATAATTTTGCAAGACCTTGTGGAAGGTTAAGGTGTGTCATAAACAAGAAGCTAACGTTTACATTAAATTTGTCAGAATATGGAAATGATATCTCAGAATAAAGTGATATGGTCGCAGCAGTAAATATTAGGCGCCAATGACTTTGGGACGGGATGCGGAACTTTTTAGGAATTAAAAACTGAGACTTGGGGATGTCTTCCTTTATCGGACGACCTTCGAAAAGAGGAAAGATAGGTACCTACTATGCTCGCTTCAATCTAAACAAGTGGACTAAGACGAGTTGGTTTGCCAAGCCACAGAATGCAGATACAGGCCTTCTGTACAACCTGATTAGGCCACGGAATGAGGTCTAATAGGATTTGTGTATAGAGGATCTCAGATCTCAGACATCCTGCAAAGTGTGCCATATTTTGTGGAAGCTATAGCCGCTTTGCCAAACAAATTAGAAAGTCGCCTCGCTTAAGCTGTTTTTGTGTTTTTTTGCTTCTACAAGTATTAAAGGACGCACGAGTATACGGAGCTGATGCATTTTGGTCGAATCACGCCGTCGATCTAACGAACAAGGCTGAGGTAAACGAGTATGCTCTTGATGGAGCTGTACTGTCTATTGGATTATACTTAGTAAATTCCAAAATGACCCAAAGCGAACGCAGCCCTAGTGATCGACGACTGGTTCACTAGAAATCGATTTCCAGTCAACCCTTTCAGAAGTAAGATTGTTCACATTACGGGAAGGACGAAGCTGACTGATCCGACGCATCTAGTGCTCTTAGGCGTTGTCATTCGTTTTTCTAACGAAGCTAAGTATCTGGGTATCAAACTGTTTTAGACTAAATATTTCATGTTGAAAACTACGCGGGTTTGAGATCTATAATGCGCGGCTATGGTGAAACAAGCTATCACTTAAGAATGCCACTGTTTCCTTTACCGACTCCACAAAACGATGCATCTAAGTTGCATGAGAGCTTACACTAGCACGTCTGGCTCTGCTCTAGATGCGCTGATGAAGCGCCCATATTCATATCATGGGCTGCACTCTCAAAGCCATCTTCCATTTAAAAAGAAGTGGTTTTTGGAGTTGTACCCTCTGGTCTTATGGACATACCGTTTGATGCACTGATACCAAGGCACGTGCTGTCTACAAACTTGTTAGACAAACCTCAGAGGAGAATTTTTCAACACTGTCTACATCTTCTATTTGGGCTTGTATTGGCAGTTGGGTTTCATATTAAAATAACTCTACAGGTTGCCGGCAGAGGACTTACTAGCATCGTGACGGGGCACTTCGGTTTTGCCAAGCACCTAAGTGTACTGGGCATAAGTGACAGAACATCCTATAACGCTGGCTATGGAAGTGATGACGACAAAATGCAGCTGTGAATGACTGGCTTTCACTCGCATCAGACTACATGCATGGTATTTGGCGCTGATGTAGTAGGTGTCGGTACTCCAGTCTGTACAAAAAACTGACAGATTCCAATAAAAAGAACACATAGGGAGTATACAATGAACTACCTCTATTCAGACAGAAACAAAAAATCACAAATTTGAACTTACTTGTGACTCTGGCTTAAAAGCAACTGGCGGTACAAAGGAAGCTAAATGAACCAAAATCGAGAAGGACCTGCTCACTACTTAAACCTTTTAATTTTGTTGAAAAAACTAATTCACATGTCTGTTAGGGAACCTTCGCGGCAATTGCTCGAGAAACTGTTGACTGTCGTTTAACTTGGATTCAGCCAGCAGCGCAACAATCAAGTTCGTAGCGAAGTACTTACCTTATCTCCCATTGGTGGTCCCCGGTAACTGCATGAACTGCATAAACTGTGCGTATAATTGAATTAGACAGTGCAAGATCCAGAAATGAAGAAACATCTAATCGCCAACGTGATACAGTGTTAAGTGAATTTATATCAATCGCCTCCGCAATGATGGATTCCATCAAGAAAACATGTAATTCCGTCAATTCTCTCTAGTAAGACACAGATATTCATCTCCAATCATCCACATCCAACCTCCATCTTGCACCTGCAACAAATAATCATCAACTTTCAAAGCATTACGAGTCCATGCCTCACGTTATATTCGATAAAAACAATTAGCTTAATGATGAACTCACCACGAATAGAACAGTGTTGAAAACAGTATGTCACAATGGTCTTCCAACCCAAACTCCCCCACACAATAGTTGCAATACTTTAATATTGGCTGAATTGTTACAAACCAAAGACGAACCATTGCCACGTCCAGTGTCGACAACCCAACCTTCAAATCCTCGCACCAGCCCATCGATCCAAAAATCGTATGGTGATATAACTGCGCCCACGTCAAATCCTCCTGTCGCCGCCCAACCGAAACTTGTTACACAATTTATCACGACATGGACACCTTCAGAGCGGCAAAGCAGGCCGATTCCGCACAACGAATCAGATGTTCACCACCCTTCTCGTCAAAGGTACCCACAGTTACGCAGATGTTGCTTGGATTTCTAAATTTTTCAGAAAGCGGTATGGCAGCACCATCAGCCAATGCACAATATCACCAACACCGCACTACAAAAACAAACGGAATTTCAAGATCAACTTACCGGCTAGATATGAATGGTTATTTGTTAGCCCATCCAAAACCAACCTCAACCTCGGAATGCTGTGGATCTCCAATAAAAACATTGAAACAGAACGAAGCAACGTCTCGTTTATAGTTAATTATAAATCGCGCAGACCTATTCCCTATCTACATCCTAAACCTGACCTCAACTGGAGCCTTAAAAGCAAAAGATTTCCCAACTTTTCCCCTCCTGTCTATATCCCTAAGCAACCCCCTTTACGTCAACCCACAAAAGTACCAAATGCCTCTCTTCCATCCAAGCCCCAACGTGTTTTTTTTAATTTAACCCCTGCCCCTGATACTATCACTGCTCAACCGCCCGCACTTCCTTCCACGAACACTAACATTTGCTTTCCCAATTTCGATCTTACAACAGGAGCCAAATACCCAAACTTTATCAGCTCGCATATCTTAAATCCGGCTTCTACCTCGCCTTCTCCCTCGTTAACGTTAAATTGATCAAAAACAATATAGACACCACGGAATGCCATTACGCGCTCTCTAGACTAAGGGATAAAACGAAAAGATACGTCTCTTCAACACACCTCCCCAAAGGGTTGCGGACGACCTCGCTGCTTTCCGCAGCTATGTACACTCTAAAAGAGTTTCTCACCTTCAGCGTAGCCGAGCTGACCATGACAATTTTTTTCGTTCCTAACTTGCCTTTATTGCCTGCATCTCATCTACACTCCCCTACCCCTTCACGTAACAAACTATCTCTTACATTTTACTATCAAAACGTAATAGGCTTGCACTCTAAAACTCGTGCTGTTTTGTTTAAAGCTCATGGCCTCTCTTTCGACATCTATGCTCTTACAGAAACCAATCTAATCCACGACAGAAAGAGCTAGGAGCTATTCCCATCTTCTCATAATGTTTTCCGAGATGACGATCACTATCTCCCTACGGCTAATCATCGTGCCCTCCTTATAATTGAGTCTCCATGCCGAGCTGTCCTACTTACCATTCACAATAGCTTCAACTCTTCTCTCATCGCTCCTTCTTCTTCTGTCAAACTTTAGTTTGTTTCAAAAATTATTAAAATAACAGTTCCCAATAGGTCCCTGTACGTTATGTGTTGTTACATTCTCCCAGCTCAACCTATCGAATCCTACATCCTTGCTATTAAAGCAATTGACCAACTAATTGACCTAAGTGATTCCATTGACGATAGTGACTTTAAACTGGCCCTGCTGAAGTGGATTCCATCGGATGATCACTAATTTTTTACTGCGTCAAACGCTTGATCATCCAAGGAATGTCTATTCATTGATAACATAACTGACTCAAGCCTATGCCAAGTAAGTGGCGTCTCTGATTCCATCGGTAGGCAACTAGGCCTTTTTTTCTGTAGCGATCCCATTACTCCACAGCAACTCGAAAAGTTACATATTTCTCAAAAGGCGTGCATGCAATCTTTCGCACTCACTTTCATCTATTCCTCACACAAGGGGAATTCCCCCAGGTTTGGAAGAACTCTTTCATAACCCCAGTCCACAAAAAGGGATCAAAGAATGAAGTAACTAACTAGCTACCGTCCCATTGCTAACCTTTCTCACATACCTAAAATGTTCGAAAATATTTTATACAACGAGCTAAGCAAGTCACTTATGTATATTATATCACCCCGTCAACATGGATTTCTGGAAGGTAGATCAACTACTACAATCTTAGTTGACTTCGTATCCTTTGCGCTTTCAGCCCTATATGTAGAATAGCAACGAAGTCGATGTCATTGCTACAGATTTTGCGAAGGCCTTTGATAAGATATCTCGTCAACTGATCCTTTGCAAATTGTCTTCTCTCGGTTTTGACCCCATTTTATCAAAATGGATATCTTCTTATCTGGAGAACCGCTATTATAGCGTTCGCCTTATAGCAGCCTTTTCAATCTCGTTTTTAACCAAATGTGGTATCCCACAAGGCAGCCATCTAGGTCCCCCGTTTTTCATTTTAATTATAAACGATTTTGACAGGATTCTTAAACACTGCTCCCTATCCATTTACGCTGACGACACTAAGTTCTTCAAGTTAATATATCCCGAATCGAGAACATTCAACGTCCTTTTCTTCGATTTGCCCTTCGTGGACTACCCTGGGATGACCCCTTTATCTTACCTCCCTATCATGACCGCCTCAAACTCGAATGTCCTCGAAAAACGCAGAGACGTAGCGGACATTTTCTTCATTCATCGAATGCACTCTGGTTCTAGGGATTGCGCTGCCCTTTACAATTCTATTTCCTTCAACACTAACCCTCCTCTTCTATATTCTCTTATGGTTCTAACGAACCAATCTCCCGCAAGCTCCCTAAGGCCAACTCAAATCTGCCCCTTTTTCATTCTAACCTGAGGGGAGAATTTAAACTTGATCTAATCCACCATTCCCTTACTTCCTAGCCGTTAACTGTTGTTAGTTTTTAAGTTAGTATTAGCTTGTACGAGTATTAAGCGAAATAAATTGGGGGCGTCAGCCCCCACCAAATAGATGAGTAAACCTTTACTCATCTGGGGCAGTAGCATATTGCTGGCCTACGCCGTCATATACGGATGAGGTTAAAAAGATGTGACGAACCAACGATTGAGCTCGGATGAAAATGGATCCATTCTTTGCAAGCGTTTAAAGGTCAACGGCCTTCGGATCTGCAAGTGAAATGTTCAGAACTTTAAGAAGCCATGTGCAGCTGCAGTTGCCCACTATCGCGCAGATATCATCGCCATCCAGGCAGTGCGATGGCATGGACTGGACATAAGGAGGGTGACAAACTATGACATATACTATGGCGATTGCGGATTTGTCATATGCGGCAGACTAAGGCAAGAAATCATGAGCTTCCGACACGTGAATGAGCGTCTTATGACAATTCGCATTATGACAACATGCGCCCTTGTCCACACAGAAGACAAAGACGACTGCAGGAAAGAATGGTTCTACGAGCTTCTCGACAAGACATATGAACAATGTCCGAAGTATGACGCCAGGATAGTAAGAGAGGACATCTTTGGTAGAAGAGTTGGCAAGCATAGCCTACACGACGTCACATCTGGCAACGGACTTAGACTCATTGGCTTTGCGGTGGGACAAAATATTACTATAGCAAGCACACGGTTTCTTCATCTTAGTATACACCATAAGAGTACACGACCAGTATGTCTTCTAGACACCCTGGACAAGATTCTGGAACGTATCATTTACGAAAGACTATTGTCAGTAGCTGAGGAAGGAAATCGCCAATTCGGTTTTAGAAAATCGCGGTCTGCCATAGCTGCCATAAAAGCGGTAGTAGACATTGCTACAGAAGTAACGTTGTGCAGTGGTAACACTCGATGTTAAGAATGCCTTTAACTCCGTAAGCTGGTAATCCGTAACAAGAGCACTTTCTAGAATGGATATACCCCGCTATTTACTTAAGATAGGGAGAGTCTACCTCAGCAATAGGCAGCTTCAATATCAAACAGAAGATGGTGTCAAATATTACAGTGTCTCTGCAGGAGTACCACAGGGATCAGTACTAGGTCCATTATTGTGGAATGTTGTGTACGACGGAGTACTGTGACTATGTCCAGTTGAACTTGAACTTGCTGACCACAAAACAGTGGAGACTTTAATAACCAGTCGTAAGACCGTGGAATATGCAACCTTTCGGGTTGAAAAAGCCAAACAATTCGGTCTAAAGAGGCGCTGAAATATCTGTGAGTTAAGTTAGATAAAATAGACTGCAATCTGCACCACATGTCTTCTATGACAGCGAGAAGCCATCTTTACTACGAGCGGCATTATCACGAATTCTACCAAATATCGATGAACCTGGTTACACTAGAAGGGTGTTACTCTCAAGAGTGACCAGCTGGGTTCTGCGTTACGCTGCCTCGGTTTGGGCGACGGCACTAGTCAGACTATGCACATTAAGGACGATATGCGGCTTTCGAATGAAGCAGCTTGTGTTATAGCTGGAATGGTACCCATCGACATTCTCGCGGATGCGATGTTTAGGGTATACAACGGGCCACGTAGAAACGCATGAAATAAAAAGGATTAAATAGGAGGATTGGATGACCGCAATAACTTGGTGGCAAAATAGATGGCATAACACCACAAAAGGCCGATGGACGTACCAGTTAAATCCTACAGAAGTGTGGGTAAACGGACTCATGGAAACTGCACCTACAACCTCACCCAGTTTCTGTCCGGTCACGGGGGGTATCATAAATATCTGTACCGCTTTGGACACAATAACTCTTTCTTGCGTCCAAATTGTCGAAGTGACGACGAAGATGCGCAGCATGCAAAATTTTATTGCAATCGTTTCGCAGAAAGAAGAAGAAACTTACCGGGTCCACTGTCTCGAACATATGTTACGATCAGAGGAAAACTGAGTTTATAACCGATGTGCAGAAAGAACCCCGCCGAATTGAACAGATACGACGTACGGAAACAGCAAGGACTCAGGAGACAGGATAGATACTGACCAGTCCCGCGAAGGAAGTACAATGGGGAGAGTGGTTGAAGTGTGCAGGACGTGATTTAGTACGTAGGCATACTCTTGATATTGGAACATTCGAGGGTATGAATCATGCATGCTAGTGGCTGGAAGATTTGCAAAGACTACACACCCTATTGCGCAGGCTGCTAAGAGGACATGACGGTCTCCGGATCATGGAACGCGAAACCTCAAATTGATGACATTGCGATAGAGGTAAGGCTTGCTTCCAATAGTCTGAATATCCGACTGTTCCGGGGAGCCGGGCCCCCGCTCAATTATCAAGGCTTCGTCCATCAATGACGTTGTCTAATAAAAAGCGGGGCAGAGCATATTACTGGTATTATCGTAAACATCTTCAGATAACACCTCTGAATGGTTGCTATGATTTGACCAGCAACAAGTTGCCGGTCTGGACCACCGGAAGGCCATACCAGGACTTAAATCACGGTACCATGGGAGTCAGGAGCCCCCCGGATTTTGGTCCGGGCCTGACTTGTTGAGGTAGACCCCCTTGTGGGAGCGTCATGGTGGCTGTTGCTTAAACCCAAATCGCGGGAAAGGATCTAAACCATTGTAGAGTTGCAAATAAGTACTGGGTGCTGTGACCCTAAGAACAGTAACAGGTTTTAGGTCGGTCTCGACTCATACCAAGGGTGGAACTTGTGCCTCCAACACAGTTCCGAATTGGTATCAAAGGATTGACGGAGAGCGATGGCAAGGCGTATCCTTGCTCCCATGGATGTATGGACTACCCGTAAACATAGGTCTACATTACAGGTGGTTTACGTTAAAAACAATGAGACGTTCAAGGTTCCGGGGAGCAAACACTGAATTGGGTCACCACATTTTCTAGTCAAGGTTCGAATGCTCATCTCCCAAGCGCCAAAACAAAGAAGAACTACTGTGAGAAGATATAACGTAGAAAAGCTGCAATCGAAAGAGGCAACCAGAATCTTTGGCGAACGCATATTCCGAAATCTGATGTTGCTCGCACCAAATACCGAAAAATTGTGGCAACGCTGCCAATGTGCCACTAGAAACGCCGCTACTAATGTGCTGGATTTCACCCAACCACCACCAAGCAATCCTTGCTTTGATAAAGAATTCCGGCAAGTCTGCCTGCAACCTGAAAAGTCATGACATCTGCAGCTATTCTTTTTATGGGACTTAACTGTTTATAGAGGCCATAACCGAGGACGCAGGCAGACCAAACGTAGGTTCGCGTCCTGAAAAACTCTCCTCCGAATCTTGTCTAGCAAGTTCATCGGCAATTTCGTTTCCCGTAATTCCATCGTGACCTAGAATCTAAACACGAAGTGAATTCGGCCTTCCGACTGCGTTCATTTGTTCCAGTCTCGAACTAGCTTAAAATGGCATCAGTAAATCAAATCCTTCGCCACCTTTACCAATTCTTCAAAATAAAGTTCGTTGCCACTCGAATTGCGTATATTTCCGCTTGGAAGACAAACGCAAGAGAAGTCAAATATTGTCGTCTTCCAGAAAGACACCAACCGCCGCCCTAAATCGGTTTTTTAGCCATCAGTGAAGAACCGACGATATTCCTATCTTGGCTCAGATTCTAACCGAAACCGTGCCTGGGCTTTCCTATGCCGATTTTCCAGTCGATTTCGAATTATTCAGGCAACAAAAGTTCTGGTATCATTGCATTAGTTGGCTTGTCCATAAAACTAGAGTCAAAGAACAGTCCGCCAACAAGATCATCAAAGCACCAGTGGTTGTTGTACCCAAGACCACATCTCTTTAAACGGAAGATGCCCTCTGTGAGAGCAGCCCATGATATGAATATCAAGGGAAGGAGATTCATCAGCGCATCTGGAATATAGCCCCGCGATCTAGGGAAAGCTCCCATGCACCCGAGATAGAACGTTCTTTGGAGTCCAACGCGACATATTTTCGTGAAAACCAGACAACCGGCACACAGGATATAATTGGCCTTATCGTAATCGTTTTAATCCAAAGGACTCTCCTCGGTGACAGACCGTGTTGCCGATAGCTCATTTGCACTGCCAGAAAGCCGACAGCGTCTTAGATGCTTGTGGTATACCATGTGACATCCAAATACTTACCTTCTTTAGAGATCGCTTGATGACGACTTCACGCACTGGATGAAAAAATACCATCAACTTCCTCCTTCTCCTAAAGAGTACAACCTCCGTTTGGAGAGGATAAAGGAAAAGTTCATAGTCCACCAATCGTCTATCACGTCTGGGATTGGCTACAATTTTGAGCAGATCGACCTGGGATAGTGTAGTTGCCATAAGATATTCTGAATGATTCCTGCCCGGTTGATTTTCCCTTTTTGAGGACCAGAATGTTGGTCATCGACATCGACAGTTACGGTCTTTCCCAAAAAAGTCTTTTTAGGAGGCACTCTTCGAAATCCGAATTAGCTTCTGATATTCCGTACGCCGGTTGCAATTTAATTTTGGTGGGGGCTGAGGTCCCCATTTATTGGCTTAATGCAAGCTTAATCTAACTTAAAAACTTGGACTAAAAACTAACAGAACGACTTAAGAGCTAGGGACCAAGGAAGTGATGGAGGAGATCTTGTTTGAGACGGGGAGTGCTCCGGTGGAAATCAAAAAGGGAGAGGTTTGAGTTGACCTTTCGGAGGATTCGGGAGATTAGTTCGTTGCAGCCATAAGAGGTGCGGTGGACCGATAGATAGAAGAGACGAGGACAACGTCGATTGCGGGGGTTGGTATTGAAGGAAATGGAGTTCAAAATGGATGCACAGTCGATGGAACCTGAGAGAAGTCGATGAATAAAAAGAACGTCAGCAGTATTACTACGTTCTTCTAACGAATTCATATTTAGAAGTTTGAGGCGGTCCTGATAGGGAGGTAAGATTAAAGGGTCGTTCCACGGCAGACCACGGAGAGCAAATCGGAGGAATTGACGTTGAATACCCTCGATTCAGGAAACATGAACCCGGTGAAAGGGGGACCAAGCTTGACTGGCATACTCAAGCAGGGGGCGAACAAAGGTAACATAGAGAGATCTGGTTACATACGGGTTGGAAAATTCCTTGGGCCATCGTTTAATAAAGCCAAGTGGTCCAAGATGATCCTCTTATCGATATGCGAACGAAAATTAAGCTCACAGTCGAATAATACGAGTATGCCAAGTGAACCAGGGCAATTGGTTGACCATAGAGAAAATAAAGTCGAGGAGGAGACGGGTTGCATTTACGAGAGAAGGTTATAGATTGACATTTGACTATATTAAGTTCTGGGCAGTTTTTGAGGTACCAGATTGAAAACCGATCAAGGTCTTGTTGAAGAAGGGCAGAGTCATGGGGAGAGGAAATAGTTTTAAAAAATTTTATGTCGTCAGTGTAAAGGGAGAGGGAGAAGTGTTTAATGGCTTTTTCAGCATCGTTAATAGTAAGAATGAAGAGAAGGGGGCCGAGATGACTGCCTTGTGGAACTCCAGATTAGGCCAGGAATGGAACGGAAAGGGCGAATCTAACCCGAACGCTATAATATCGGCTTACCAGGTAAAAAGAAATCCATTTTAATGAGAGAGACTCAAAGCCGAGGGCAGACAATTTGAAGAGGATCAGTTGATGAGATATCTTATCAAACGCTGTAGTGAAATCAGTTGCGATAACATCGATTTCATTGCCATTTTCTAAGGCTGAGAGAGCAAAAGGCACGAATTCAACTAGATTTGTGGTAGTTGACCTCCCTTTTAGAAAACCATGTTGTCGGGGTGAAATGAAAGGCTTGCATTTGAAGCTTAAGGCTTCATATAAAATGCTTTCAAAGAGTTTGGGTATATGAGAGAGTTTAGCAATGGTAACTTCATGTTTAGATCCCTTTTTGTGAATCCGGGTTTATAAAAGAGGTCTTCCAAATCTGGGGAAATTCTCCCTGTGTAAGGGATAGACGAAAAAGATAGGAAAGGGGTAGAGACAGGTTGGAAGAGCATTTTTTAAGAAATACGGCGGGGAGTCCGTCTGTGCCAGGTATAAATTCATCCTTAAGATTTTGTAACTTTTCTTCAATAACTGCAGGATCGAAATTTTGAGTGAGAAAGGGACCAATAGAGAAATTTGGTAGATCGTTGAAGTAAGAGGGATCTGGTACGAAGGAGCAACTTGTTAGTAGTACGAGCCTATATTGACTGCTCAGAGTTGTTGAATATCTATAATACGGAAGAGCCGCACCTAAATAAGTCCGTCTATGAGTTCTATTTAGCAGTCACCACTGTATATCTCCATATTTTCCGCTCATTTGGCCAATCCCACCTCGGACGTCGTCGAATTTAGTAACACAATACCAGCCAAATCTAAGCCTTCTCTGCTACCGAACTATCATACATTCCAAGGCACAGTAAAGTTGATAAGATCGAAAGAGCTGACGATCTTTTTAAGCGAGGGTAACCCTTATTGGCTGTGCATATATCAGAAGCAGTCATTATTCCGCTAGGAGTTGAAAAGGCCGACCTTTTCACCTTCTCAAACAAAAGCCTACAGACCTAAATTTATACAGGTATGGCCCATACAGTTAATCCGCTTTGATGACCTAAAAAATTTATGAGAATATCAGAAAAAATTGTCCATTTTCTTTCTTAATACCACTGATTGGCTCTAGTTTTTCTACCCCGTCAAGGGCAATCAATTATCGACATCCTTCGACAATTAGGTGAACGAATTCCGGTTGTCAAAATGGCACACCTAATTAGATTTCACTCGCAGTTGAGACCACCAGTCCTGTGCACCAACCCCACTATATGGTATGCTCTATAGCGTTATAGATTGATGCAAACACATGAATCTCATGCTCAAGTAAAAACTGGAGAAGCTTTGGATGGAACACCAACACAATCTTACTTTTCGCCAAAAAAGTAGGAAAAGCGCTTGCTTCATTGTGCGATCGTCGTGAATAACTGGCAAAACCAAAGCAAAGCCTTCTCATCGAACTTTTCAGCAACTTTCCTCAACGTCTCCAAACAATGTCATGACAATTTCTTCCGTCTAGCAGTCAACACTGCATATTTTGTTGGACATTCTTCTCAAAGTATAAATTAATTAACCACTCAAACTCAACACCGGTATTTCGGCAATTTTCCACAGCAGAATTCACATCCACATCTCCATGGTCTACCAGGAACAATTCTCGTAATTCACGAGAAAACTTCGCCAAAATAACTTCCTCTCACAAAATTGATATGCTCAAGTTGTGAAGCAATCGAAAATAACTTCACCCATCCCTCCAGGAACTCGGCACAATTAAACAAAGGATTCCAGGACTCTGCTTCGTAACCTCCCCATGTGTTACATCCAAAAGTTAACCAATTTAGCATCCCATCAACGAAGAAATGAAGAGTCGTAAACTCCACTGTTACACTTACAGGAGATCGCATATTACATCTCTGCTTTCGGTTTACCGACTTAGGAAAGGGTAAATCAGGAGCAGCTTCAGTTCAACTACAAAATGGAAACTATTAGCACATTACCCCGGGCCTCACATGTATATCTTGAACGAATTAAAGGCACGCCAGCACAGCGATGAAAAGGAGACGACCAAGTAAGTAAACCCAGAACAGAACCCCAGTCGGGCCGCAGGATACTTGTGCAAAGGATAAAGCGTTTCAAAGTTTTACAAGATAATGGCGTGTTTCCCAGTTCAACACAGAAAACTGTAAAATTTCCGCATTCACCACACCTAAATGGTGATTCAATTAAACACACCCCACAATCCTTTTCATCAAGGCAAGGCGCTGAGCATGAAGCACCAGCAGGGTGGCGAATTACCTTGCTGAATAATTTTGAAGTTGCGCACGGCAGAAATTTGACACGTCACGTCGACTGCCACGGATGCACGAGGATAACTAAAACTTTTTGAATCCTCGCAGTTTTTCGACAACCAGATGCCGGATCTGGTGCATTGAAGTTTCAGATCCAACTCCACATAGCACACAAATGAGTTTGCTTGAATTCGATCCTTCATTAGCGGGCAAAGGGAATCCTCCCCTCTCAGATGGTAACAATTACAGTCAATCCTGTTATGGAGGATGTACAAATAGAAGAAGAAGAACCTACCGGATTCGAGTTTAATCCTACGCCCTGTCGCATTTAAATCTGACACCCAAAACGGATCCCGGTATGTTTTCAGTTAAGCTAACATAGATGAAGAGCTTGACGTGAATACAGAACAGATTTTAGATTGAGATACGAGTACACACACACACACAGGCACAGACACATCTGTAGCAACAGAGAAAGAATAAAAAAAAAAAATATTCATGGACGTGGGGAAGTAGCAGCTGATTACAATCAAGGATATGTGCGCTAATGAATGGGATTTGTGCGTCTGTTTGCGGGTAATTACCCGAGAAAATTTCCCAACAGAGAAAAGGAAATTTAAACGACGCCATGTGTCATCATTGTGAGAAATTATTTTCCATCCATGCAACCACCCACCACCCGAAAGGGTCGACTAGACGAGGATGAAAGTGGATGCAGAGTTAGAAATGCTAATTCGAATAAATTCATGTGTGCTCAGAAGAGCAGTTTTTGAACAGACGAATAAATCCTGCTTATGGGGTGTGTTACAATCCTTCGTTAATGGGAGGAAATCCCTTTCACGAATAAATGTCAATTAGCGTCTATCTACAGGCATATAAGGCGTATCCTTTGAACTTAAAAGGCTCTCACATTCGCGGAAACATTAGCACAAAATGAATCTACGATTTGGGATGTCAATTGGGACATGTTAAAATGGTTGCTTATTTATTGTCGTTTATATACCCTCCAGCCTTCGCTAATACGTTTTCTGTCGCACAGAGAGGTGCTTGAGATATTTTAGAACCAGTCGAATCCATGCCTCTCAATGCCTTGAGAACTAGTCATTACAGCTCCGACTTTGACATTTACCACGAATCTTTCCATAAGCCCCACCATCTGCAATGTGTCTTTTATTAGTCATTTCAGCGTCAGAAGTCCAAATGCAGATCTCCCTTACTTTCTCTGTATGACAATTGACTACATTGCCGTATTCTAGGGGCTTAAGTAGTGCCAGGCTCTGAATTCCAGTCGCCGGAAATTGAGAGGTAACCACCCCAACTTTGACAGATTTCAAATAATTTAGCTACATGTCCAGACTGACTATCCTTGTTTGAATGATGCAGAGCTCTGTGGAGATCGATAATCCGTTCCCTAGCTCCGGGCAACAAAATCTTGAATCCAAACATAAAAATCTCAGATCAATCAACCAAAATACCCGAACTAGCCGCTATCATCGACAGCACAGCCACTGATAAGACCTACACACTTTGAAAAGCATCTGCCAACGTCAATCTTGGTGGGGCAATCAATGTCTGCTCAAGCCCATCAGACAGCACCACCAGCGCTGCCTTTACCCGGGAGAGCTGCGGAAAATCCGACAGACAGAGCGGAGAAACACAGGCGATTAAATTGTACCTTCGTAGAGAACGACTAACTCAATTCTTTATGAAAGTGGCAGGACATGCTCACTACCATTTCCCATCTTTAAGAACGCTTCTGGGCACGAGAGATCCATGAAGCTAGTGGCATGTCAATATCAGAACTCGGTAAACTTCACTAAGATTGCCGTCGGTGGGATTGATTGAGTTTGACCTGGATGGCATTATTATTGGAGTATCCTTACCACAAGCATAAATGCTTGTCCGGTGTAGGTTCTAATGAGAACTCAACCCTGGATTAAGGGCAACAATTTACAACATCTTCTACCAGCAAAGAAAATAAGGTACATCCTGAACTATTGTAGTATTCTTGCTAAGACCAGAAAGCAATATCTCCGTCTGCCATTGAACAGAATAAAAACAAGTTTGCAGTAGCACTCCTAACCTCCATGGACAGAACGTCACCTTGTCTCAGGGAGCGACTACGCTCGTATCGGGATTAATACAATGCGTCAATCAGCGTCTGTAGGATGGTATTAATGAAACTTCCAGTACCTGCTAGAGGCTGGAATAGAAGTTCCAGTTCCGGTACGAGTGGTAACAGAATATGGCCTCTGGTCGAGCGCCTTAAGCTTTCAGCTACTACCAGTGGAGTTGCTTGTTGCTTTGGACTGTAGGACGTTTAAACGAATTGTCATTGAACATCTTCATATTAACAGCCTTAATTGAAGCCTAGCGAATGCTATGTCTGCATAATCACGAATCCGAGCTATTTGTGCATTCCTGAAAAGAACGCCGTCTACGTCACAAACACCATCTTCGAAACCTACTCCCACAGCCTCGAGGTTTCTAACATTTTCATACAGCGGACAAGCACACAAAGCATGCAACCAGTCCACAACAGGGAACATTCCGCTTAGCTAAGATCCTTTTTATACAAAAATGCATTAAAGGAATTATATCTAGTAAGAAGAAAGTTGAGACATCCTGCAGGAAGCGGCAAGTTACTATAACATGGATTGACATCTCGATGTGACGCATTCATCAAGCATGGCCTTACGCTCCCGTAAGGACATCTGTAAGACGTCATTCTCGGACATCCAGTTATTCCACATTAGGGACATACCTGTCCTAAATTTTAGGGCGATTCTACGCCAGATTACCTCTGGGTCAAGAGGGGGTAATCCCATGAATACCTGCAGTGCCTCCATAGAGACAGTGGGGCAAACTGGCAAACAGTCAAGTAATGCCGCAGTCACAGTAGTGGCTACTCGTATGTCGGACAACAAAATGGGCACAATATATGGTACGCACAGCACGTTTACTGAACCCCCGATCTGATCGTATAATGCTCCTTACCTGTCCCACAACAGCAGTCAATAGCCCTCTGACTCTTAGCAAATGGGATAAGAAGTTCAGCCTTTCGCCCATATTGTTATTCCCAGATGCTTGACCTCGGTCACATATTTGAGGCTAACACAATTCAAGCAGATCCTGGGAGATAGACTTGTTGACAATTTGCCCTTGAGCAACGTTGTGATCTCCCGTCATACATTGGCACCCACACTGTCAGCCCAGTTTGCAACAATTGGGAGCATTCTACTTCCCATTCCTTCAAAATCAGCTCTAAATTGACCACCAAGAATCAAGCAGGTCATCCGCTTATGCGCAGCTCTTGCACACCTGACGTAGCTGCCTCAGAAGGGACCATAAATGGCTAGCAGATGGAACTCTGGGGGCATCCACGCTCAGCATTTACACTCACATTCTCATTCAATTCATCATTCATAACACACGCATTTCCGTGCAGCCGACATCAAGCAACCTTCCAAACACACTTCCCCAACCTCCAAGGAGAGTAATAAGACATGATTCGTATCTGTCCAGCTGCGGGCCCTGAAAAACACTGTTCTGAGCCTACCGAGTTCATCGGAACTCAGCCTTCCAACTGCGCCTAGACACCGGTACCTCTTCCCCTTCAACATTCAATAACCTTCATCATCTGACTATGATTGAGGCATGTCGGCTAACATGCTAGACACCGCCTTGTAAAGCCAGTTTTGACTTACGAGGGAAGACTGTGTTATTCAATTTTTGCTAAGTCCAAAGTAACATCGATCGGTAACAGCAACTGTGCGTCTGATTTCTGCGCTGATGCGGTTGCTGCTTACAACTGAGAGCCAAGGTAGACAAAGGCCTTAACTACATCGAAGTTATAACTCCCAATGGCGACGTTCCGGTCAAGCCGTTGATGGTGTGCTTTCTTTTCTGATGATAGTACAAGGTGGGGCAAAAGTAATATCATAATGTGAATGTCGCATAATTTTTGCAAATTTCGTCAAGTGTTATTGTGCTATGACATTTATGATCTACAACATAGACGGAGAGACAAGGAATGGAACGATACACACCTGAAGAACGCGGAATTATTGTTACTGCTTAATTGACCAATTTTCCTCGTCATCCTGCTCTATGTGCGCGAACAATTATTCATTTGGCTGAGCGTCTTGTGCAAACTGGGTCGTATTGCTCGTTCGTCCACAAACACCGACGAGACAACAATGCACACAACTTGGCATCAGCAGACGTCCGTTGCGTCGAATTTTGGTGAAAGACCTGAAGATGTTCCCTTATAAAGTGCAATTGCTGCCTGTTGGCCGTCAAGTGAGGTTAACTTAATCCTATTCTCTGTTAAATCTGGCTCAAGGAGAAGATTTGCATTTCGGAGAATCCACATGAAATGCACGGACAGCCGTTGCATCCCCTCAAAGTGACTATTTGGGGCGGAATATGCAGTGAAAAAGTGATTGGCCCTTATTTTTTAGGAACCCGACGGCACCACCATAACTGTTGAACGCTACAGACAGCTGTTAAACGATTTTTTTTTGCCGCAAGTTACTGAATTAGGTCTCGATCATAGTTGACTCCACATAACTCGGGTAACGATGGAGATTTTAAGTCATCAATTTCCGGGCCGTGTGATATCACATTTTGGCGATTTGAACTGGCGGGCCACATCACCAGATCAGATGGCGCCAGATTTCTTCGTTTTAGGCTTTTTGAAATCTCGTGTCTACCATAACAAACCACAAACCTTGCAAGTCTTGAAAGCTAACGTCGAAGAAGAAATCTCAAACTTGGAGCCAGATGTTTTGCGAACAACAACTCAAAATGCCGATATGAGTGGCTGTTGGAAAAACCAACTCACTTAGGCCTATTGGTCCGTTGTGATGCCACGTGTTTCTATGACCCTCTTACTCATGGAACCAGTTTCAACATATGATGAAGCGTAGGAGCCTGTTTACGTCTATATTCTTTAGATCGTTTAAGTCATTGTAGAAGAAAGCTCCTAAGTGAAGTTTTCTTCTCTGGGAGAGAGCTGGACACAAGGTGCTGAATTGCTTCCTCTTTGTAAAAGCACCAAAACTTCTTGCATGCTTGCCTATAAGGCAGTGTCCAGTGATGACACCAATGATGGGGCTGAGATGTTTCCTACTTAGATGGACCAGACTTCAGATCCAGCTTTAGCCAGATCTGTGGTCGCTAAACACGTTGGTCCAGCAGTCCTCCTAAGGTCTGTGCTTTTATTTGCATCCAGCTTTAATGTTGATTTGCACGTAGCGATTGGTAAACCTATGCTACCCTTTTCCGGTAGAATAGGTAGAGTTGTTCTAATCTTGGCGAGTTCGTAGGCCTCACAATTCTCTGGGATGTCTCTGTGGTCCGACACCCAACAAAAATGAAGGTTGAACAGCTCTACCATTTCCGTAAGAGATTATCGGCATTCAAGGGCGGTTTTAGAATTGAATGAGTCGAGGGACTTGACTATCCGAAAAGATGTGGATATCTTTTGCAGACATCACGTTTTTCTTCAGCTTCTTTAACTGCTAAAATTTCAGTCTGGAACACGCTACAATGATTTGGAAGACGGAAGGAGAGGCTTGTATTTAGCTTATCTGAGAAAACGGTTATAGATCCATCTGTGCAAAGTCGATTGACTTTTCTTTAATGGTATTGAGATGTTTTGCTGAGACGGCTATAGCAACATCACCAACATAGGTAACTACCCTGCTACCTCCCGTTTCCAGCTATATGAGAAGTTCATTAACCACTAAGTTCCAGAGAAGACGTGAAAGAACATCGCCTGCGGCGTAGCCCTGTTGACACATTTTTTAGCAGAAGCCCCACTTAGTTTGGGGTTGGTTGTCCTGGTATTTAGCATAAGACTGAACAACTCCCAAAGTGAGTTGTCTACCTGCAGAGTTGACAGCCCAGTCGTGATTGCGGATATGTTGACACTGTTAAAGGCACCCTCTATATCCAGGAAAGCCACTATTGTGTACCCTCTATATTGTAGGGATCGTTCGATATGGCTGGTCAGTGAATGCAGATCCGTTTCCATCGACCTTTCTTTACAGTAGGCATGTTGAGCCGTTGTCAAAAGTCGTCGAACAATTCTAGATCGTATATGGATATCAATCAGTCATTCTAGAGTTTTCAGAAGGAAATATGATAGGCTTATAGCTCTGAGGTTCTTTGGGACAACATAACAACATTTTCCGGCTTTTGGAATAAAAGTTACATAAACTTTTCTCCATAACAGTGGAGTGTGAGTCATCTGTACGCAACTCCTTATGATATTCTTCAGAATGATATCGGAGGACCTTTGTAGCTCGGCAGGTATTATACCATCCGGCTCAGCAGACTTGTATGGTTTGAAGCTATGCAGCACCCCGAGCAGCTTGTCACATGTAATTAGACCGTAAATTTCGGCCGCTGTTGCAGTAGTCCTGCTGGAGTTATTACTGGCCGTGAATAGGGCGCTACCTGGAAAGTGGGTGTTCAGTAACAGGTTGAATTAGTGTTCAGACGATCCATCCAATTCGTTAGCATTTGAATCATGCTGTCGTAGACAAGAGTGATATCTAGCACTTCCTTTGATCGATCAAAAAGTGACTCAACTTTAATGTTGATGTCGGTACTAAAAATGCATTAAGGCTACGTTTCACTAATATGCAAGTTCTAATCTTACCTTTATCTCTTGTATAGAGGGGAGCGTTTACAGGTGTCCCAAGTGCACCAACCACGCCTTCGACGATCCATGGTTCCTGGATTAGGATGATGCCTTTTGGGTTTTTGGAAAGACGCAGAATAAGTGCGGCCGAAGCCTTTTTTGAGTGATGGAGATGAATCTGGAGAAAATGTATTATTGCTGCAATTTACCATAGTAGCCTCCACCACAGTGCTGTTCAAGTCCTCCGATTCTTAAGATGTGCCCAAGAGCTCATCTTCTTCCTCTGTTCGATGATTAATTCGCCATCGGTTTCCATTTTCGACAGAGTGTCAGAAGAGGAGATCGACGCCTTAATTGTGGCCTCGGATAAATAGGAATAGTCGCTATCTATTTTTAGAAAAGATATCGCTACTCCAAGATCTAAGGTTGAGCTTGAAATTTCAGTTAAAGGCGGAGGAGATTGCTTATCAGCATCCAGCTAATCTTTTTTATAGACCCGCAGGTGAATTGACTCGAAACAGAACTGAATCACATGCTTTTAGTCTGCGCTAGAGGGTTAAGGGATTCCTTATTGAACACAATCAACGCGCATCTATAAGGGCCCGTTAGTTTTTCCAGTTTCACGACTTTCCAGTCGTGAGTCGCTAGGGGTGGGTTGTTGAACCTAATGATCTCCAGAAAATACCATAAAACGAGCACAAATGTGCATGAACTCAGGCGGTGGTCATTTGATCGATATCATTTTTTTGAACTTAATTCCAGTTCAGGTAAACTTTTCGCGAAAATAGAGTCAAAGTTTCTTCATTTCCAACAAAATGGTAGCTAATTCACATTGTGACATTACTTTTGCCCCAGCTCCCATTGGCGTTCTATATTTGTATATGGGGGCTAGAGTTTTGAAAGAGCTTAAGGTATCCGCATTCGTACCCCGGTGGCAACAGGGTAATGACCCGAGTCGATGTTGGCTCCTTGGGAAGTTCGGACCTCCAGAATGATGCAGGAGATAGCCTATTCTCTTAACAGAAGTTGAGATGATGTTGGAACTGCATGGCGTTTACTAAAAGGTTGCTCCCCGTTACAAATTCTAAGAATCGTAGTCCATTGCCAGACGTGATGTTATGTGCGCTGCATTTTCAATTAGTCGCTTAAGACGGTGCTCAGAATTGTCCATCAACACACTCACCCTAATGGTAACAACGCCCCAACAACAACAACTTTCCTTAAATGTCAAAAAATAAAAATAATGTCAAATTAAAAATTCAAATAAAGCTTATTACCCTTTATAACGTTGGATGAAAAGGATTTTATTTTATTTTATATCTTCAACACTTAACATTTGGTCCTACGAGCCGGATACATTCTAAATGCTGCTATAAATGCTTGAGTCGTTAGATCACTTACCAGCTCTATATGGATAGTCTTGGTGACAAGGCAAATAAATATCGCAAAGTAATCCTTAAATACTTTGGACCCCCGTCCTTTCCAAGCCTTGATGTCAATTGGGCCCGCGTAATCAACTTCGGCGTGTGAAAATGGTCGTGAACTGCCCATCATTTGTTGCACTGGACGTTCTCGGCAGCCAAAGCAAATATTGCAGTTGTGTATAAACTTTTTGACGGAGCTCTTGACACGCAATATCCCATATTTGGTGCTCAAGTATGCCATCATCTTCTGGATTCCGGCAAGTAAAGTCCTCTCATGTGCATCACGCAGTAATAGCTGAGTGAAATCATGATTTGGGCAGAGGATGATCGTGTGTTGCTGTTCGTAACTCATTTTATTATTTTCGTCCCTAATCGCGCAATGCGCACAAAACGACCGTTTCTCTATTTCAGTTTCTAGGCCGGTAGGCTGTTGAGGATAAAGAAAATTCTAGCTGTTGTGCAAGAACTCTGGAGCATTCCAGCAAAATTTGTTTTCTGCCAGAGTTGACGGTAGAACTCTGCGCGATTCCAAATCAGCTGGGTTAAATTGTGTTGGGACGTGTTTCCAGATCCCATGGTTTGTCAGCCTCTGTATTTCTGCTACGCGGTTGCTGACAAATGTGGTCCATTTGTATGGAGGTGCAGCAATCCATACTAATCAGGTATACCTACGAACCTTACTAAAACCAAAGGCAGCAGATGTGTAATCCAAGAGATTGGCTAGGATTACTGCTCCGCACAATTCACGATGCGGCAGACTCACCGTTTTCAGAGGTGCCACCTTTGTTTTTGACAGGAGCAGATGTACATGGATCTTGCGTTTAGAGTCCAAAACTCATAGGTATACCGCAGCCCCGTATGCTCACTGAGACGCGTCACTAAATCCGTGTATTTCTATGTCCTGCTGTGTGTTGTGTGTGTAAATCCTCCTAGGAACTCGTATCCCTTCAAATAACGAAAGCTCTCTGCGAAAGATAGACCAATCTTTGTGCAATTCTGGAGGAATTGGTTTAATTTTCGAGACCATAATTGCTGCATCATTTTTTTTGGCCTTTATGATACAGGATGAGATCCATCCTAAAGGGCCATACAATCTCGCGGTTATTGAGAAAATGGACCTTTTCGTCACCTCGGATGTGTCGCAGAAAATGTTTTAGAATAAGAATGAGTCTTCTAGACGAAACCATTTAACACCTAAAGCCTTTATGTGTTCGGGTGAACCCAAGGGAAGAGAAAAGTCGACTTCACACTGATCTGCCGGTATGTGATAGAGAATTTCATAGGAATTGCTGGTCCATTTTCTTAAGATGAACCCTGCTGAGGAAAGCAAACGTTGTATTTCTTCCTTTTTACACAAGGCTTCTTCTATAGAACCAGCCTCACTTATAAGGTCATCCACATACATATGTATCTTGTTGAACCATTTTTGCTCCAAAAGGATAATTGTCCTCTTGCTCAGCAGCCAATTTGTTGATGGTCCTTATGGCGAGGTAGGGTGCTGATGTTGTACCGAAAGTCATCGTCAGCAGTCGATATACATTGATTGGTTCTTCTGTAGTATCCCACCAGTAGATGAGCTGATAATAGGTGTCCCGATGCGCCACACGTTAAGATCTCCAAGCACAATTTTAATGTCATAGCTGGGGCACTGTGATATGTTCGGCCCAAGAGGACATACAAATCCTTTTTGATACTATCACGCATATCCTCTGCAGGAGCAGATTTACATTTCCAAATTTGGCCTTAACATGGATTGTGATGAGGCATTCGCTTCCATACCGAAAGATTACAACTTTTTGCCTTTGTCTGCCCCGAATAGCAAGCGTCGTCTTCCTTCTTTATAGCAGTCGCTATAGTAGTTGTCGTAATTTTTCATCCGCTTTTTGCCTGGGCCATCCCATCGCACTACTTGGATTGCAGTAATATCTGATTTATAGATGTCCAGGGCCCTCGCGAGTTGTTCGGCCACACGTGGTCTAACATTTCATGTGCAAAGTTGAAATTCGTTATTCTTAAAACGTTTTCTGGAGTCGTCAACATCATATCCATTCGTATCCGAGGCTGTTGGTTATCACTGCACTATTTGTTAGCATGGTAGGGAAGTTGATCAAGCGCAACCTCCAACCGGTTCGCTAATAAAACCTTGATCCGATGCCCGTAGAGTCGCTGAGATTAAGAGAGCCGTTGTTGCCTTATTCAGAGTTCTTGCGCCGGAGTCTCTACCACTGGGTTCCGACACAACCATGGAGCCTCCAAGACCTGTGGACGTCGCTGTTGATCTGTAAATGAGATTCCTATGATGGCGTGAAGGAGTAGTCCATAGCGTGGTATCATGAATCGGGAACGTTGGTAAGTTCTTCCAAGTTCCGCGATTTTGGGGCTCCATCGGAATACGGGAGCGGTGTTTTCCCTTTCCCAGGCTAGACATTAATTCATTACCTGCACAGATACATGTACCGTGATACCTAGGTTACAAACGACTCTGGATTCATTTATCGCCTCACTAAAGATCTTCAACCAGGGTATATTTTGGCGGTTGACAATGCATTGAGATCGCTGTGATTGTAATGATCACTCACGCGTCAGTTGTTATATTTCATTGGACCTGTGCTTTCAAAAGTGATATCTGTGATGGAACCTGGTCGATATTATCTGAAACAATATCCAGACAAGAAAATGTCTGCCTGAACTGCCTTATTCTGAGGTCCATGCTTAGAAATCATCCGCGGTTATGATGGGACTCAATAGCTTCGGCGATATGCCTATCCAAGATCATATATAATTCGTGCTTAACTTGATAAGTTGGGTACCATACCTTCAGTCAAAAGTATTATGCTCCCAGGCTTCTCTTCCTGAAGGTAAGTGCAAGAGTTGATGGGCAGAGGCTTAAGTAACTTCATGAAACGCTTAACCACCATTACGATCTGAACCCGTAAAACTGAACCGAGAAATGCTCTTAATGAACTTTCAAACTCACGTTCGGAGTAAATACTATCCTGCATACGTCAGTCTGGCTGTGTCTCTATGAAATATTCGCATCTTTAAATTTGCAAACAATTTCGAAACCCCGTTTTTATTTTTGAAAACTTTTTACTGCTTCATACAAACTCTTTTCCAGAGCAGCACTTGGTTAGCGTGCACTTTATTGACACAGTCGCGCATTCGCCACCCGACTGATTCCAGACCACCAATCATTTGAAAGGGGTTTCCTTCTTTCATCCTGCTTCCATTTCAAAGGAATCTCCTTTCATCGGTCGTTGGTTGGAAGAAAATTTAATGCAAATCGATTTCAATGCATCATTTAACTTTAATTGTTGGGAAATTAAATTAATCTGCTGGCAATAATTAAAGTGACTACAGACAGACGGAAGGACACGTACGAGTGCTTATTTTGTGGCAGGACTTCGTGTAGCTTCAGAACGCTCAGTTGCTTTGTTGATACGAATATAATCGAGTGCTAAATTTTTAATTTTCAATATTTGTATGCAGTCAGTGTCCAAAGGATATGGCATTCTGGATCCAGCAACTGAAGTTTCCGGAGATGAGTTAATTTAGGTGATTAAACAGCAATTAGGGGAAATTGTTTTGTAATCTGTCAGTCATGTGTGGGCAAGATGGGAAACAAAGTTTTATGTGGCATGTCATGCCTGGCATGACGTTAACTAGTTTGGTTAATGGGCAATTGAGGAAAAGGTCATTGGAGTTATTAACAATGAAATTATCCACTCCCATTAAAGTCGCCATATTGTAAGAGACCTCATTATGAGTGTGATAGAATTGTGTGTATTTGGAGTCTGGCATCGTGAACCTGGGAATGTAAGGCCTCGCAACCATCCTTCTTTTCCAATTTCAATTTGTTATCACGTTGAATCGCACAGGATATGCATAGATTGGATAAGGGCTGCTATAAAATCGTCCCTTTGTACTGGCCAGAGTAGCATCTACATGTTTGTTAAAATGCAGATGTACCATATATATAGCCACAACCCCATGTATCTGACTACTATTCGACAAGCAAGTGATTGCCCCATGATTAAAAATGTTCGCCAATTCTTTCTGGTATCTGTAGAGGTCTCAGAGAAAGGCGTCCTCTGATTTTCAATTTCTAGTCATCGCACTATTTTTGATGATAATTGATGACCTCTATCTTAAGACTTAATCTGTGGTAGTTCATAATGATGTGCAGAAACACCTATTGAAATCCACGCTTGGCAAAATGTAGTCACTACATTTCGTCAATTTAGATGGTCCGTACTCCTGTATTATAGACGCATGTACTAAATTGCAGAACGTGCATAGGTCTGATTCTTTTAGTCTGGTCGAGCTGTTGGAAGCCGTGAATTTAAGGAATTCTCTAGTGCAGCTTGAGGAGTAGACTGTGACGCTCCTGCTACTGCGACACACTTTGGTTTTTGAACTTGTGTGAGTGTTTTGAGGCCTTTCCGCGACTTTCCACCATACCAGCTGACCATAGGTTAGAATGTGTCTAACTATGTCATGTGTGTACATCCAGTGGATTATATATGGCCTTAGTGCCCAGCGTTTACCAAGTTCTTTGGCATGTGTAGTGTGCTCCAGGTACGAATGATGACAGTCGCTACGTAGTATCTCATTTGAGAGACCGTCGCATTTATGAAAATGTTCAGCTCTATCTTGTCTACTTGCATTGATTGAATGACCAAAACCAATATTATGTTTCGATACAACGAGAAGGTCTTTCTATCAAGCCCGAGGGATTGATGCAAATTTTCGTTCGCTACCATGAGAGTTTCGACATCTCTTCCGAAGAATTAATGTTCCTAACAAACTGAATTTTGTATCTTCCAGTCCAAAATGCCTGTCCATTTACTACCAAAATGTAAGAGGTTTGCGCTCTAAAATCCCCGCCGTATATCTCAATTCTCAGAAGTTCCTCTATGACCTAATTGTTCCTACTGAAACAAATTTAATTCATTGAATGAAGAAGAACTTTTTTCTCAGAAAGCGCCCATTCTTCGGAACCATAGAACAGGACTGGGATTACTATTGTCTTATACAGAGTTTCCTTGGTTGTTCGGGAGAGGACCTTACTACATAGTGGCCTTCTCAGCCCAAAGAAACAGCGATTAGAAAGCGGTATTCTTCGTTTGATTTCTAAAGAGATGTCGTTTTTGACAAGTCCTTTACTATCTCAAAGTTATAGCTGTCATTCTGGCCGATTCGTGGATGTTGAGTGTCCCTTCTGGTTGACAGCATATACTTTGTTTTGCCCTCCTTTACCGCTAGACCTATTTTTGCCGCTTCTGTTCCTATAATCGCAAACGTACTAGTGGCCGGCGTATGCAAGCAATTGAACAGACTTTTGAAAGATCGTACCTCGTGTGTTGGCTAGTGAGTTTTGCACAAATATATTCAGTGTAAGATGTTGAAGAGATCACATGACAGCGCGTCACCTTGCCTAAATTCTTTTTTGACATCAAAGGTGTCGGTTAGGTTGTTACCGACCTTGATGCAGTAGCGAGCTTTCTCCATCGTCAACCTGCATAAGCGGACGAGTTTGACAGGTATGCCAAAACTAGACATGACTCTGTATAGCTCGTCTCTGTAGATGCTGTCATATGCGGCTTTAAAATCGATAAAAAGGTGGTGAGTATCGATCTGAACTTCTTGGGTTTTCTCCAGGAACTGCCGTAGTGTGAATATTTGGTCAATTGAGGACTTATGGGCCTAAACCCGCGATGATAAGCTCAAATTAGATCATTGGCAAATGGTTTCAGTCGCTCGCACAATACGGCAGACAAAATCTTATATGCGATGGTTTGGAGACTGATACCGCGAAACGATGCTGAGGTTCCATTCATCAGGAATACATTCATCCGACCAAATCTTGGAAATAAGTTAGTGTATGCTCTCTACCAAGTCTTCTCTTGCTGCCTTAAATAGTTCGGCGACCAGGCCATATGTACCGGCTGCCTTGTTCGACTTCAGTTTAGATATTGCTATCCTCACTTCGTTTTGGTTGTGTGGAAGGAATTCTAGACTTGCATCATCAATATTGAACGGTTCTCTCTGCCTGACAGCGGGATATGTATCGTGTTTGGCGTTTGACAGTCTGCTGAAATGGTTTTTACATACCCTCAACACCGACTGTGACTCTACTACAAGGTTTCCTTGTTCATCTCTACAGGTTTCCGTTCGAGTCTTATCACCCTGACACGTTCTTTTCACCTTTTGGTAAAGCTTCCGAACATTTATTCCTGAAGTAGCACTTCTCCCTTTTCTCGATCGCGCGCTTCCCATGCACTTTTTCTCCGGAGAAGCCGATGTTCTTCCCTTTTGCTCATAGAGCTTACAAGCAGCTCTCGCCCTTTTGTGCAGTGCCGTTTTGAAGGCATATAGTTTTGCTGTGTGTGTTTGCCGGCACTCTTCATCAAACCGGAGGATTCGCGGTGCTGGGCAGGTGAAACGCAGAACGTCAGTTGCGACATTTCTAAGGCATTTGACAGAGTTTGGCATCAGGCTCTTTTGTCGAAAATGCGTGCATTTGGGATCGATGATTCTCTTGTTCAATGGATTAGAAATTATATTTCAAAACGTTCAATTCTAGTTGTCTTGGACGGTTTTAAGTCTGATATTCACAAAATAAAAGCTAGTGTACCCCAGGGTTCCGTTCTGTCTTCAACATTCTTTTGTCTTCCACTTCTAATCCAATAAACTCCTTTGCTGGGGACAGTACTCTCTGCTTTCCATATTCGTTTCCGGACTCACGTCCCTGCTCTTCGGCTGTAGAAAGGACCGGCTGCGTATATTAAGCTCATTAAATTTTGATATTACAAGCATAGTTAACAGAGTGGAATTTAATGCTTCCAAAACACAATTCTGCCTTCTGTCATTAAAGCGAAATTTAAACACCCAGCCATTGTCCATGAATGGCACTTGCATCGTCGAAACCGATAAACTTTCCATTCTCGGTATGTGTATCAGTAACAACTTACGTTGGAATAACCACATACTCGATGTCGCCAAAAATGCTGCGAGATGTCTAGGTTTCCCCAAACGATGTAAGAAATACTTTTCCTTTTCTGAGCTGGCCTGAATATGTATATCAGGCATTCATCCGCGTAAAATTGGAGTACAATGCTCACATCTCATCATAAAACCGTGCGATAAAACTCACAGCTGATACCAACATCACTCAGGCAATGGACACCCTCGAACACCGACGTAAGGTCTCGTGTCTCACTCTGTTTTAGCACTACGAGTATTTCTATCACCAAACCTTCAAACCTTTAACCGTAAGACACGTCTCGCTATGAATGCTCATCAACCCACTTTCGGACGTACTCTGAAATATCGTGATTCGTTCCTAAGTCGAACAACTCGCTTGTCCAATGCCCTGCCGAGCTCTCCATTCCCTAGTCATTATAGCATTCAGACATATAAAACCAACGTACATCGGTACCTATCCTTCTTCCTCCCTAAATTTCCATCGCCCGCGCTGTGTGCAAACATTTTAAGGGTACCTTGACCCTTTGAGCGCGCGTTAGTTTATAAAAAAAAATAAAAATAAAAACTTGATGGCTGCAAAGGTCTTCTCGAAAGGTTGAGGAATAAGTGATCGGCAAAGGTTCTGGCGGCTTGTTGCGATTGCAACCGTTCAACGTTAAATCTCCTCATAGTATTCCCCCGTTGTTGTGTCGTCTGAGATCTCTGTAGACTTACCTTAGCTGCAACTAGGTAGTGGTCCGAGTCTATGTTGGCAGCTCGGAACGTTCGGAAATCTAAAATACTTGAGGAGTGCATTACCTCGATCCCAACATGGTCAATCTGGTCGACAGTTTGCTGATCTGGTGTCTGCCATATTCCCTTGTGAATATTGAGGTGAGGAAACCGTGTGCGTGCTATAGTAACGTTACGTCCCGCAGCGAAATCGATTAGCCTAAGTCCGTTTCCAGACGTGGTGTCGTGTAGGCTATGCTATGTCTTCCGATTGTGGTACCAAAGATATCCTCCTTTCCAATTTTGGCATTAAAGTCGCCTAGGACGACGGCTGAAGAAAACGAATTTTCCTTTGATACGGGTTGTGATAAGGCGTTCACGCAAGTGTCGAAATCTCAAATCTTCTTACCTAAGTCTGCCGTATACAACAAATCCGCATCCAAATAGACGCTGCTTACGTTCCCTATAGCAATCACCGTAGTATACATCCATCTTTCTTTGGCCCGGCCCATCCCACCGCACATCCTGGATGGCGGTGATATCTGCTTTATAGTAATCCTGAGCCTCCGCTAATTGTTCGGCTGCATGCGGCCTCTTTAAAGTCCGAACATTCCACGTGCAGATCCGAAAGTCATTGTCTTTGTTCGTCCTTATCCGATGCTATTGCTCGCTTTTTTACATGGTTGGGTAGTTAACTCCACGCACAATCCCCAGCCTGGAGGGCCAGACACTTTTTAGGACCCTATGACAAAAGGAGCCGGACCAAATTCCTCAGGCAGTAACCCGCTTCGGGAATGTGAGTGCTGCCGGTGGCCCCTATTAAGGGCTCATCCGCAACCAACTCATTTCCAACACCCTGAATTAGTGTTGGGGATCCCAATAGACCTGGTGCTCAAGTAAGTTGAAGCACCTCATATAGAGATAACACTAGCTCTGAGATAGAGATAACGAGCTCTGCTTTCTTTCTCCGATTGCTCGTGCGAATCAAAATTGATCAAAAAATAAAACCTGCCTCCACAAATGCGTCAACAAACGCAACTGAGCTCAATATTGTGGACTGGTCCTGCAGTTTCTGACACCGAGATCAGAAGCGAAGAAGGGAATCTGTCTCTTCTGTGCAACTCAGACTCGAACAAATTTTGTGAAGCACAATAAGTGTGTTGTCAGAGGTGTTCCCTATGCAACCCTACAGCGCGGATGTAACCTCTGTCACGCGGAAACGACGCGCTACAAAGCAAATTCACGCTAAGTAACGTGCTCTAGAAACTGTCACCTCACCACGTGGCAAAAAGAATACCGAAGTGAAGCATGTGTGATCGAAGGACTTAGAATTCGAGCCGAAAATATAATTCGATAGGACCTCCTATAACAATACATTGGGTCTTGCCAAGCTGAGTTTTGTTCCGGTCGATATAAATCACAACCCGCTTCGTAACGAGCAAGTAGCCTACATATAATAGGGGGTCACCATCTTCCAAAAGCCCAAACTAGTGGGTGAGTGATATTTCTCTAAACTCAAAGAGAAATGTGGTCTGTCGAGCACAGTTCACGGTTGGATCTAAAATGGACAAGGGACTAGGTGCAGGTATCCATGGCCCAAGAACAAACGTTGCAAGGCTAATGGAAAAAGGTCTTTCAAGTCGTCATGTACTGCTCTTTTTGAACATTTAACCCAAAAGGCTTTTCTCGTCGACCATGGTATTGCATTCATCAGGTACGAATTTTATGACACTCTACAGACATATGCGCCTTCCTGGGGCTCTACTAAGCACTATTTGGTCTGTGTAAGCAGATTGAAAACTAACGCTTCAACATTCTATTTTACATTCCACCTGACTATAAAACAGCACCAAGTAATCGCTAATTCCGCTCTATCTATCTATTTTCAGTCAAGGATCCCCTTACGTTGTTTACCACCAGCACATGGCCTAATCCATTTGTTGAATAAAAGTCAACTTGTGCCCAAAGAAATCAAGAATTTCCATGGCATCAGTCCTCTAATCCAAAAGGTAACTTAAGATTCAACCAAGTCTCTCATTCAAGGTCCTCACAGCACCGACATCTTGTACCACAATGAATAAAAATTCGAACCCGTCTGTATCCAATAATATCCTTCGACCTTTCATCTCTTAAGTAAGTATATACCTAATGTGCGAAAGCATTATTCAGGGCCATTATGTGCCTTTTAGAACCTCTAAAAGTCCTACAAACTCACTGAAGCATGAAACACATTCAATTCAATGGATTCCTCAACGCCCTTAGCATTAATACACTTCAAGGACATGCATGGCATGTACATCTTACCTAAAACGTTCACCTTCGAAGGGCGGTTTGTCCTTTCTCGACAGTCAGTCGTATTAATAAACTGTCGGTCCCAATGAAAAGTTTAAGTACTCGTATCTTGTGACCTCACCCGCTCCATGTCCTGTCTGTTATAATTAAACTTTTACGTTATCCTTGAAGTCAATGATGCCAACTAATTCACATGAACTCAATTCAACCCATTCTAACAGAGAAGTGTAACACTCACCTTTCCAAGGAGACAGACATATCGGGGTTAATGCAATGTCATGGGTAATCCCCGAGTTATCCTTAGCAAAAGGAACACTCCCTAAGCCCTATGCAGGCAAAATACAAAACAACATGACAAGACCCCAGTGAAGCACTAGAGCACCAGGTTAATGTCCAGCTCCTACTCTCACTCCCTATTCCAACTGTGTACTGGCTTCTGATTCAATATGTAGCTGCCTGCCAGTCTTTTACCAGATCAGCGAACTAAATTTTTCGTTTTTATTTCGTCTAGACATCGTGATTGAAATTTTATTTCGTCCTTTGTCGATTTCTTCTTCGTTGATTTCTTTGTTCGCTCTGCCCTGCGAAGGGACCAATGAGAAAACGACTTTCGCTGGAAGAGGTTACAATTGAACCTAAAAAAGGATCCAGTTCTTAGATCTTAGTCCTGGACCAGTATGAGTACTGAATTTGATTAATTCCCATGGTTATTTCGGTTAGCAGCGTTCGATAGCACCCACCACTCGCATGTCCTTGAACTCGAGTAAATATTGCATGTCTGGATGTATCGTTCGGTTCATCTAACATATATAGCTCGGAGCATGAGCGGCTTTTGGAAGAATGCTGGGTCTGTTTGTTTTGTTGAATAAAATTAATATATGTACGTGGCATGCGGTTTCTCGTTGTATGTTGTACGTTGTACGTTGTGTTCGCAGAACTGGTCGTGCTTCGTAGAAGTAGGAGATCCTTAAATCAACGAAACAATGAACTGCGAGTGCGAAGCCCTGATTGGGGGTAATTTGTTTTTCGCTTCTGATTCCGAGTTGTGTCAGAATTGTGAGACTTTGCATACTAAGGGTTGTCAATGGGGGTGCAGGGTGGCAAATATGACTTGTTTCTAACTCATGGAACAAACAGCAACTGCTCTGTGAGCGAATATAAAATGAATTTCATAGAACCAGGGTGGGGGAAGGGGGTGTGGATGTTTTTTTTTTTTTTTGAGGATTGTGTGCGTAGGATGACTGTTTAAATGCGAAAAGTTTTACCAGCGCACGACATGGGTTTTATTGGAGAACTGAAGAAGGGAAGACGAAACGAATTATATGGAACTGTTATGGTTGCGATGTTATGTCAGTTTGGCACTCTGCTTTAATTGTGATAAATTTGTCAATTGAGTGCGAAGGATATGAATGTGCGCCTTGAGTGGTGATAAATTCATTGTCTAGTGTAATGATATTTGTTCAGGCGCTTTTCGTTTTTTTTTTTATTCCTTGTTTGAATGGCAATAAAGGATGGAGTTTTCAGAGTAGCGAATACTTGTAAGGATACGAATAACTTGACCTAGATTCGGAAATAATTACGTACATACAGATGTATGTTGAGATGTTGGAAAATGTTTCGTGTTCTTGTCACATTATTCCACCAATGTAAGTGAGTGAAAAGTTAGTGAGCACCATGGGCGTCAAGGAGGTTGGTGGGTTTAATTAAATAATTTCTTACATTAATTGATTAGTAAAATCATTCAGGAGTCGTGGGTGAGGGACTCGGCCGTGAAGGGGCTTCAAGACAAGTAATACGACCCGCTCTAGAAACATCATATTAAAGCAGTTTTATGCTGTTTTATCAGTTGTTAAACTGGAGTGTGCGAAGCAAACAACATACCTCTCATGAGCATACATGGTGCATGTGAGACCAGCACCGCCACAGTAAGTGAAGCAACTCACAGCCACCATAACAAAGAAAAACAACCTACTGATGGGCTGCGAGTCACTTTTTGACTTTCTTTCAAGGTTCCTAGTACGGAACCATTCATGGAGTGGGAAGACTTCCTAGATAGTGTAGTGAAAACAAACTTTAAGGTCAAAAATTGGAGAGTTTCCAATCTGGAGTCACTCTCAGACCACAGATGGATCCTCTACGAGTTGACTCTCGAGGAAAACCAGCAAACCAGTTAGAAATCCTAATTGGAGTTAATTTGACCAAGTTCGGCCAAGTTTTTAGGACAAAACTTAAAAACATTCCCGAAATAAACACGATCGAAAAAATGGAGGCAAAGGTAAAGGCAGGGCACGTTGCATACAAAGTCTCGTGCCAAGTTAAACGCAATAAAAAACACTTCCCCCATGGTATAAAGAAGATCCTCTCATCTCAGGCAGATGGCCAGGACAGTTTTCAATATCTGTTGCAAACCCAACTTCTGGCAATCTCAGAAGGACTATTTAAGACTGTTTAAGAAAGCCATAGAAACCTCTAACAATCAGGCCTGGATGGGATATTCCCATTCAATGGAAACCCTCAAGAACTCCGCCAGGCTTAGCAAAATTCTGTCCAAGGAACATTCTAACCCTTCCTCTTTATGAAGGTCAGATTGAGGATGGACAGAATCTTCTGGAACTTCTGGTGAATACACACTTTCTCGAGTGCAGTGATATTAGCACGGAACTCGGGGGTTCCCGGTGAGTACAACTTTCAGCCCACAGTAATATCATTTCAATCATCTCCGAGGAAACGATTTCCTGGGTTGTTAACAGCTTCTCCCCGTTAAAGTCTTCGGGCCCTGACGACATACTACTTGTCATTCTACAAAAAACGCAAGACCTAAGAACAACTTGGTTAGCCTCAATCTTCAGAAGATGTAGGTACATATACTACTGAACCATGTACTGTACTCCTGGAGACGCGCTCGAGTGGTGCTTGTACCGTAGGTAGGTAAACGCGAGCACGAGTCCTAGGAGCATTTCAGACAAATTAATTTAACATCCTTTGTACTTAAAACCCTAGAGCGTGTCGTGCAGTGAGACCCCAATCCACTTTCAAAGTGCGGAAGTCTCAACCTACCGGCCCCGGGTCTTACATTGTCATACAACGCGTGCAGTGACTGAGTGTATGTAACAACCGATGGATAGCGGGCTGTGGGTTTGAATTTTGTTGGTGTGCTGTTTCCTATTGTTGTAAGGACATAACACCTACAACAATTTGATTCGGTAAACCAACTCTGAATTTGTACTTCACATCTGCACTTAGTAACGTCGGTGTTTGTGTTTGTCTTTCTTTATAATGACTCGGGAATTTAGAGTGGATATTGCGAATATACGCGGGCTAAAAAGTAATCACTTTTCTGCGTATGTCAACGTCTGTAAATACAGACCAGCTATTTTGGCACTTAGTGAAACACAAGTAGATCCCCGCCCACACCTCTCAGATCACTCTAATCTGAAGCTACCTGGCTACGAACTAGTGCCATTATTCTTCTCTCACCGCGGTTTCGCGCTTACCAAATTCCACCACAATGCAGCCTCTTTCCCAATCCCGAATTCAACTTCATGTGGTTAAAATTCCATCTCCGTAAGCAAATTATCCACCACTGCTTTATTTACAGAAGCCCCAAACTGGACAGCAATTCGACCTTTAACGAGTTTGATGCGCTGTCTGACTCCATTCAAAGAATTGTGTCCCTGCGTGCCTCATACTGAAATCGTTATTACGGGCGAATTCATTATACACAATTCTGGTTGGCTTCGACATTCTGGACAGACGGTGTTGAGATCATCGGGAAAATAACTTAACCCAGCTTGCAAATGAGCCCACACGAATACCAGATGTCGACAGTCATACCACCAACACCCTGGACTTGTTTTTAACTTTTCCCCTCTAGGCTCGTCGGACCATTGTGTCATATCAGCTAATTTCTCGTACACCGACCACACAGTTAGGGAAAAGATCCCTAAAATAAACGTATGGCAATGCGAGAAAGCGAATTGGAGCGGACTTAATACTTTATTTAGCAAATTTAACTGGTCGTTATGTTTCCTCGATAACGACGTGGATGCCGCTGCTGACATGATCACAGAAACTATTCTCTTTGGAATGAGAAACTTTATCCCTCATCGGATGAAGACTATCAGACCTAAAGAAAAGGCATGGTATGACTCGAGCTGTAAAGAGGCTGTCAGGGTTAGAGAAATGTTTTTTCGGTCCTTCAAGACCCGCCCGATAAAGAAAACTCAAAAAAAGTTCAAACGGGCCAGGAATGACTGCAACGTCTTTCTTAAACATGTAAATTCCAAAAACTGAGGCAAAAAATACTACAGCGTCCAAAAGGCAGTAACAATTTTTGGTCGTTCGTCAAAAATATTAGAAATTCTGCCTCATCCTCCATGCCAACGCTCATTTACAATGATATTCCAGATGTCAGCTCTTTGGACAAGGCCAATCTGATTGCTGCACAATTTGCGGCCAGCTCAACACTCCCAGATTGTGCTTTGTCTTCGCCTACACTTGAGTGCGTCGAATCTTCAAAAGGACAAATGCACTTCTGAACTCGTGTAGTAGCAAGAGTTCTTAAAGATCTTAGCATTCACAAATCCGCTGGTCCAAGTGGTATATCTCCTCTCCTTCTGAAGAGGTGTTCTTCCTCGCTGGCAAAACCACTGCGTAAGCTTTTTCATCAATCCTACTCTTTAGGACTCTTTCCGAGCAGATGGAAAACAGCATTTGTCCAGCCCGTCCCTAAAAAAGGCGAATCTTCTTCTCTGTCTTCCTACAGATCCATTGCACTTACGTCCCTTCTTTTCACGGTCATGGAAACGCTGATGAACTGTCAGCTCATGAAATATCTCGAAACACGAAAACTTTTCAATGTCCGGCAATATGGTTTTCGTAGCAACCATCACCAGTGGACCTGGTGATTTGATGGCATGTCTCACCGAAAAGTGGAACCAAAGTCTACACCAATCTGGCGAAAGCAAGATAGTTGCACTTGATATTTCTAGGGCATTTGACAGAGTTTGGCATCAGGCTCTCTTGTCGAAAATGCGTGCATTTAGAATCGACGACTCTCTTCTTCAATGAATTACAAACCACTTTTCGGAACCTTCTTGTCTTGGATGGTTTCAAGTCTGATATTTACAAAATAAATGCTGATGTGCCCCAGGGCTCCGTTCTGTCTCCTACACTTTTTTTAATTTTCAATAACGATCTCTCGTCTGCTACTTCTAATCCAATATATTCCTTTGCTGACTACAGCACTCTCTGCTTTTCATATTCTTTCTCGGACTCACGCCCCTGCTCATTAAATTCCGATATCAACAGCATAACCAATTGGGGAACTATCAACAGAGTGGAATTTGATGCTTCCAAAACACAATGCTGTCTGCTGTCGTTAAAGCGAAATCTAAACACCCAGCCATTATCCGTGGATGGCACTTGCGTCGTGGAAACCGATAAACTTTCCATTCTCGGTATGTGTATCAGTGACAACTTACGTTGGAATGACCACATATTCGATGTCGCCAAAAATGCTACGAAATGTCAAGGCTTTCTCAAGCGATATAAGAAGTCCTTTTCCCCTTCTGATCTGGCCTCAATATATAAGGCATTCATCCGCCCAAAATTGGAGTACAATACTCACTTCTGGTCATGTGCGCCTAAAACATCTCTGCATCTGCTAGACCCGTGTCTCACTTTGTTCTTATTCGCTATTTCCACCACCAGTGCTCCATAGAAATCGCCAGTAGCATTCCACCCCTTCAAACCTTTAAGTTTATCCAGTATACCCTCAAGTCCACTTTCGGACGTACTCTAAAATATCGTGATTCGTTCCTAAGCCGAACAACTCGCTTGTGAAATGCCCTGCCGAGCTCTATATTTCCTAGTCATTATAACATTCAGACATATAAAGAAAACGTTCACCGGTACCTCTCTTTCTATCCTCCTTGACTTTCCTTCGCCCAGGCTGTGTGCAAGCATTTTAAGGGTAGTTAAAAAAAAAGAAAGCAACCTCTATGCTCAGGATACGAATTATTCAGGCCACACTAGGTAACAGTCACTGAAAACAATTCGCGCATAGAGGAACGCCACAGGGCGGCGTTGTTTCTCCTCTACTCTCTATGGTTTTTAACAAAATGCTTGTAAGACTAGACAGAGAATGGGTCAAAGTAGTCGCGTATATGGATTATGTGGTGATACTACTATCAGTGAAATTTCCCTCCGTAATAAGTGAAATCATGGAAGCCGCTCTAGACAGGGTAGGCACTTGAGCGGCAAGTTGTGGCCGTGTAAAACTTAACTGATGCTGTTTACTACCAACACCAAAATACCTGATTTTACTCTTCCCTATCTTAATGGTCAACCTCTCACACTATCCTCCAGCGAAACATCGAACACAGAGTAAGGAAGGCATGTGTCGCGTGCGTGCCTGCAGCAAAACCTTTGGAAAGAAGTGGGGACTTCAACCAAAGATGACCTTGTGGATGTACATAGCCGTAATGCGTCAAATTCTCACCTACGAGTATGGTGGCCCACGCTGACCGTAGGCTACAACCTCACGAGACTAAAACGGCTCCAAAGAACAGACAGTATAGGCACCACAGACGCATTGAGATCAGCCCGAACGTATACCCTTACTGTAGTCCTTCTGCCTCATGAACTGCACACAGAAAATGCCGCACATTGCAGCGCTGTTAGACTCAAAAAATCTGGCTGTTGGGCTGTATGCCCTTATGGACTCGCTACCAAGCGAATGATCACTACTTCAACTGACTGCATCACACCCAAACGGGAGTTCAAGAACAATTTTCACATAGGGTTTCCCACGAGAGCTCAGTGGAAGAAAGACGAAATACCAAAGGACTTCGAGACAGTCATCTACACCGATGGATCAAAGATGAACTGTGGTGTGGGAGCCGGTGTCTACTTTGAATTACTATCAATATCATACCGCTCACCGGATTTTACCAGCGTCTTCCAAATTCGGGCGTGACATAAGGCACAATCAAAACATAGATTGTCTAGCCGTTATCAAAGCTATTGACTCGGCTACCACACCCTTCAAACTGGTGCAGAAATGTCAAAATGAGCTTGCCCTCTTGGGCGAATGCTTCCGGGTCACACTGCTCTTGGTCCCAGTGCACAGTGACATGAAAAGATACGAGGAGGAGGACAAATCCACTCATACTTCCTATAGAATTTCATGGTAATGGAGGTAATGGAGGGGATTAACCAACTGCGCCATATCAAGCATGATATGTCCAACATACGATAAGAGTAGAATAAAAGACCTTCTAAGCGGAACCCGTCCAGATATCTCCAGAATCACGGCGGTAATCACGGGTCATTGGTCAATTGGAGACCATTCTGCCAAACTAGGTATGGCATACAACCCCCACTGCCGCAGTTGCGGAAACGAAAAGCGGAAGGGAAGTCCATTTTCTCTTCAGATGTTCGGCATTAGCAAGAACCAGACTCCATGCACTAACCCAATGGCATCTCAGGTAAAGAGTAGGTCTAACCTCTTTCTAACTTCACAGGCAGGATCTAGGCATCGACTGTCTCAAATCCTCAATAACACACATCATCAACCAGGTCACACGAGTCGTGGTTACAAAAAGGTACATCCTAGTGCTACTAGGGTTCATGCTGAACCGTCACTTCTACCTGCCTCATTAACAGAATTTGAACGAACAAGAAGTGGGGAAGGTTTGACTGTAAGCAATTTGAAAGTAGTTGCTAGCACCCTAGGTAAGGAAGATGTCAGCTACGATGTTTGAAAAACTCCGATCACCTTACCATTCTTCCCTATCCAACAAACGTGCTTAAAGAAGCTGTCACCAGTAGCTTTTATTGCCACTGAGCACTATAGATCATTCAGCTTCAACTATCGCCTATCTGGGCAGGTAGTAGATATTCCTTTTCCTGGATCTAAGCCAGTACAGCTCAACAATTAAGTTTGGACCGCAATCAATACTACTCCGCACAATAATCGGGGCACGGCGTAATGACCGTCTTTAAGTTGAGTTATACAATATTTCGTCATTCCTTTGTGGATACGAACATTTTTTGGAGCAAACCGTAGCTTCCTTTGGCCTAATATTATTACGCATACATCTGAATCGCTTCTTTATGCCGCCGAATTTAGCCTTGAATCGAAGCATTTGGAGACTTAGAATATTTACAAGTCTTCCCCTGGCAACAGCGCGATACGACTCACTAATCTGGGTTACTTCAAGAACGGTAGTTTCGGACATGGTGCAGTCCTAGCGGAACTATTGCTATGCAATTCAGTTATAACGGATGAAATTCCTTCCTTGGTCGACTTCGCTAATCCGTATGATATAATACATATATCCGGAAAGGAAATGAACAAATGAATGAGATTGCAAGAAAAGGAGGGCTACTCGACAATAATGAGATTGCCAACAGCAAACCATTCCTTTGCATAGTGAGGGCATTATCGAGGAAAAAATCACAAAGACTGTCAATCTAAGGTGGTCAAGTCTTGAAGGACACAGGGTATCCAAGGCTCTCTGGCCGCTTTTCAACGGCATATCCATCATACCCCTGTTTAAGCTAACCTAATCTACACGTTGGATGTTGTACGACTGATTTCGTCAGTAAGACACTGCTCTTGATGCTTGCTTGCTAGTAGGTAGCTAAACACAAAAATGGCTGACATCCGCGAAAATGTTTCAAGCACACACACATAGGTCTACAAGTAGGTGGGGTTGATTCGGCGATTCTGGCCAAAATCTGCTCAAATGATCTTACGGTACCACTTCACAATAGCTTAGCATGCGCAGACAACTTAGTTTATGTTAGGCGAGAGTGGCTGTTGAGAAAACCAATGCACTTAGGCCTCTTGGCCCATTATGATGACACGTGGATGTGTGATCCTCCTACTCTTGAAACCAATTTGAGCTCCTCACGAAGGGTAGGAGACTGTTATCGTCTAATTGCTTAGATCGTTTAAGTCATTTGGGAGAGTGCTGGGCATGAACAGAGTAGATGCAGTTTCTGGAAAAATCATTTGCAAAAACCTCAAGCCTCTTTCATGCTTGCCTATAACACAGTATCCAGTGATGACACCCATTATGGCGCTGAGTTGTTTCCTGTTTTGGAAGACCGTACTCTTAGGGCGATCCAGATCCAATTTTGGCCAGATTTGCTTGGTCGCCAGACATCTTGATCCAACAGTCCACCTAAGATCTGTTCTTCTATTAGCATCCAGCTTTAGTATTAGCTTGCTCCTAGCGATTGGTATAGTAGGAAAGTATAGTATTTCCGATTTGGCAAGTTTGTCGGCCCTACAATTCCCTGGAATGTCTTTGTTTTCTGGCGCCGGACATAGGTGAAAGTTGAATAGCTCTGCCATTTCCTTAAGATCGCCAATCAAGGACGGCTTTAGAATTTTGTCAAACTGAGTCCAGGGATTTGATAGCGGTCTGACCCCGATCTTCAGCCATAACAGAACTTCTTTTATCGCCAAAATTTCCAGGAACACTCTGCAGTAATTTGGAGAGGCTCAGGTGAGGCTTATTTGAGAAAACACCGCTTCCAATCCTATCATCAGTCTTGGATCCATCCGTATAGAAATGGATTGTTGTCGTCGTTCTCCCAGAAGAATCTAGAGAGCATGCTTACATAAAAGCCTTTTTCAAAGTAATGTTGGGGCATAGTGTAGTCGATGTTCTCTGGAAAGATTCCTAGTGTGTTATGAATGTTTGCGTAGCCAAATTGTTTCTTTGTCCATTGCATAGTCGCTTCAAGGCGAATAGTTGAATTAGTAGCTATGAGTACTAGTTAACTGCATTGCCTAAGGCCGTCCACCAGATAACCACCCCGAAGGTTAGTATCGGTCTTATAACCGAGACGCATAGCCATTGGGTAATGCGAGGTTGAAGGCTCGAGTTGTTCCCAATGGCTTTTTTGCAAAATAATAGAACTACTGTAGCTTTCTTTACTCATTCCTGAATATTAGTTTCCTGTCAAAAATAAGACCCGGATATTTCACTCTATCGGAAAAGGTTAAGCTGAACCGTTGATGGAGGGAGAGTCTACGACTGGAATTTTATTTTTATGGACAAGAGGACAAGATCAGTTTTATGAGGGCTTACTCCTTATCCACAGCGATCCGATCAAGAAGTTAATCTGAAGCCCCAGTCAGTTTGGGGTTGATTGTCCCGCTATTTAGCATAAGACTGATCAACTGGTAAGTCGTCTACCTGCAGAGTTGACAGCGAAGTCGCGATTGCGGATGTGCTTACGTTATTAAAGGCATCTCCTATGTCCAGGAAAGCGACCATTGTGTACTTTCTATATTGTAGGTATCGTTCGATGTGGCTAGTCAGTGAATGCAAATCCTTTTCCACGGATCTTCCTTTACAGTAGGCATGTTGAGCCGTTAACAAAAGTCGTGGATCAATTTTAGCTCGTATATGGAAGGAAAGATGATAGACTTATACGAGTAGGTCTGAGTTCCATTGGGATAACATGAGAGCATTTTCCGGCTTTAGGAACGAAAACTGCATTAACCACAGGGCTTTCCTACAGGGACATATGATAGCGGCCATATTGTTGAAGCTACATCGGTCAAATTGACTGTCATTTATTCAGTCTGTTTTACCAAACCAATATGGATGGACATAGCGCGCAACAACACGTGCAAATGACAAAATTGTTTCAATAAAATGGATGTTCTGTTCGGACAACGTTCCGCGCGCTTCGCCTATTTTACGGTCGCCTCTCTACCGAGAGAACTATTCGCAGTGTGGTAGATAAATTTGAGTCCACTGGTTCGAATTTGGGACGATACCAATCCACATGAGATCCAAGAGCGTCCAATGCATCCCGAAAAAGTCACTTTTGGGTGAGGATTTTGGGCTGACGGCGTCATTGGTCCATATTTCTTTGAGAAGGACGTTGCCCAAGCCATCACGGTCAATGGCGAGCACTATAGGTAGATGATTACCAACTTCCTTTAGCCTGAATTAGATGATATGGACACCAACGACATATGGTTGCAACAGGACCACATTGAAAATTCTGCACGGGCGATTCGAGGGCACTTGGATTCACTTGGAGGTGATGTGAACTGGTCACTGAGATCGTGCGATTTGACCCCATTAAACTTGTGGGGTTTTCTGAAGTCGCAGACCTATGCGAATAAGCCACAAACCACAGCGGCCCTCAAAGTCAATATAACCCATGCCATCGGTCAAATTCAGCCTGATTTATGCGCCAGAGTCACGGAAAATTGGAAATTTCGGGCAGACATTTGAACGATGTTATATTTCGTATAAAATGGCATCGATAGGCCTTTCAAACGAATTAAAAATGTCGATGATATCTCACACACACTTTGTTTTATTTAGGAAGCGCTTAATGAAAGACACTTTACATTCCTTGACAGTGGAATGTGGATCATCTCTACACAGCTCCTCATGATATTCTCTAGCATAGGCAAGATAATATCTGAAGACTTTTGTAGCTTGGCAGGTATTATACCGTCCGGCTCACCAGACTTGTATGGTTGAAACTATGCAGCGCCCAGAGCAGCTTGTCTCTTGCAATCAGAGCAACAATCATACTAAGGTTGTTACTGGCCGTGAAAGTGAGTCTCCAGCAGCAGCTTGAGTGATTCATCGTCGTCCAAGAGTCATAGGTTTTTCAAACAGCTAGGCAACGCAGGTTTTGTAGAGAGGATTTTTTTTATCCGCGATGTTTCAAAGATTTCTGTTATTTTGTCCAGGATTTTCGCTTTGCCTTCCTGAGTTCTTTTTTTAAATTATTTTAAGGGATTCCTTGTTTGAGCCCCAGTCAGTCACTTTTGTTGTGCTTTTTGCTTGGTTGGAAAGGTTCCCGCAAACGGTCCCAGTGCTGATGTCCACCAGTGAGGCTTTTTCTTGCTTCTCGGATGAATAATAGGGTAGGAAGCAGCCATTGTCTGTTTGCGAGCCTGGGTGAAATACTAACTTTAATGTCAAGCTCGTTGGTGTTACGCGGGGAATCTAGGAGTTCTGAGGAGAGCAGTTTTAAACGTGTTCCTCTGTATTCCGGAATGCCAGTTGGCGGTAAGGAGCATCTGAATAAGATCAACGATACTATCCAGTTCGCCATCATTTGAGTGATGTTGTCGGAGGCAAGAGTATCTAGTACTTCTTGTTGGTCCTTAGTTACAAAGGTGATCTTGTTGCCAATGTTCCAAACATTGAAGTTAGTACTTATAATGTAGTCAAAAAGTAACTCAACTCTATCGTCAATATCGGTACTGCACCATACCGTGGATGTGCACATCGCCATCGCACCCGATGATGAGGCCAATTGTGTGCCTTCCATCCTTTCCAGGTTGTGACTAGATTGTCATAGTCGTGGCCAAGATATGCCGATGCCAGCCAGTAGGAATATTAGCAGTATCCAGTCTAGTAACCGTTAAATCGGGATCGTTGGGACTAGGAAGTAAGAGTATATTAAGGCTACGCTTCACCAATATTCACTCTGTTCGCGTTCAAATCCTTAAGGCTTTTAATTACCTGAGTTGCAAATATGTCTAACCTGAACCTAATCCTGAACATTGCACTGTATTTCACCAAGTTATACCTACGCGATTCCGAGTATTGAGTATATATTTTCAACTATTGTACTAAGCACGGCATAGTTAAAATAAGGTCATCTTGGCGATACCCCATTTCATCTCTTTTCCCTTGCCAAGAGAGCTGGAAATAGGCTCAGTCAGTGGACTCCTAAAACTATTTGTTCTTGCTTAATATCAGACTCCATATACGACATTTCCAACACCACATAATTCTTCACGTCGTTTTCGCTTTCCAAAACCCTTTACCATCGCATTAGGCTGCGCTTCACTGAAAAGAGCAATAAATCCCTTCCCAGTAGCATTCACATCGACAAAGTATTTCACAAATTCTTTCCAATCGCTACTGCTTTTGAGCAGCCTTCAATAGTTATCGCCGAACCAAAAAAAAGAGATTCCTTACCAAGTTTACTTCGCATGGGAGCCATTCAAAAAAAAAAAAACCAAGTCTCTCGCATATTTCAAACTCTGCCTCAAGTTTATCACGCTTTCCACAACATTAAATCCGCCAAGCCACTGAGGAGTGTGCTTAAACGTTTCACAAACGGGTGTGAAAAAATACCCCAACAAAATATAGGCATCCTGGCCGTTGAGATACAAGGAACGACGACGGGAATGCGTCCTTGCAGTTAATGTGTACAAGTATTCAATGCATCTGCAAACTAAACCCAAACACACCATCGGCATCGATTGGCGATGAATAACGGTGGCGCCTGATACGAGTACGAAAAATCGCTTAGCATTGCATTCGCTATGTTGAGGGATCCTTTCGAAATCGAACACATATCCTTGCAGTCAATTGAAACCGCTTTGTTCGTTGCCGTGTTTCTTCTTTCTTTTTCTTTTTGTTGTTGAGTGAATTTGCTTCAACACCCAACCAAGAGAAACATTCAAAAGTACCTCTTAGGGTTTACACCTACCCTTCAGTTGTCTCTCCATTCTAGTCCCATTCCTCTGTACCGCTTTGTCCTGCACTTGAACTAACTTTAAATGCCAACATAGGCAGCAGCAGCCAGAATTGGAGAAATCCTTGGAGTTGGTATCGCTGAAAAGCGGAAAACGATCGAAATACTCGTAGCTCCTCAGTCCGTTTGCGGATATAACCATCTATGAACTAGGATTCGATTTACTCTAACGCTTTGCCTTTACTTCGCCTTTATTTATGGAACGACAGAGGGAGTATTTTCGTACCATCACCCGTCGCCACCACCTCCTATACATACAATCGATTGAAATCCACGAGAGAAAACTGAATTTCCGTTTCCGAGATCTCCCTCAACTGGGATGGATTTGTAATGAAATTGTGTGTCTTGCATGTGTCGTCCTTTATAAGGAAATGCTCTGCCAACTCCTTCGTCGTCTCCCACTTCAAACTCCAGTGAAAAGCCAGTTTCAACAAGGATTTTCGATTGTCGAAGGCACTGTTACACAAATATAATTGGCAGGATGTGGCATGCAATTCAACCAGATACGAGTACAAGTCGACTGCAAGTCGGCAAGCAACTCAGCTGAAGGCCAAACCAAGTCTTTTGGGTATCCAACTTCCAACTGGAAAACTTTTTACGAGTATTCAGGAAAAACGATAAATGAGGGTTATACTCGTAAGATCATCGGTTCAATGTCTCCTGTCACCCATGAAGGATACAATAGGACTTATTCGGAATAGGTAATCAAAAATCCGATTGAAGTTTCCTTGACAGTTTGCAACACTTCCACCTAAACAAACAGAAATACGGAAACATAAATACGCACAAAACCAACCACAATCCAACTGGCTGGATGGTGGTAAGCCGCAATGTCCTTAAAACTTGAGATCCCCAGTGATGCCAGATGGAAGGAGAGAAATGCTTTAAGGTTTTTTCCTTGTCTCGATGCGAAGTAGGAGTGGAGATTTCATAACCAGGAAATGATGTATCCTATCGACAATAAAAGTTTTCCGTGATGAAAAAATGAGTTGAAAGTGGCTGGGGATGGATGGGAGAAAGTTTTCCTCTTTGCGTTTCAATGTCGCTTGAGCTGGAGGAGTTGAATGGATTTGAAGTTGGACATCTTCAGATGAATAGGTCTGGGGTGTGAAGATAAGCATATTCAATGCCGTTGCATATACATACGAGTAGTAGAGCACAAAAGTTCGTATGTACATATCTGCTCATACATATCTGCCATCCCATTGACGTTGAGCAAATGTTTACACTTTTTTGAGTGAGTGAGTGAGTGAGTGTATAGGGGGTAAGATGCGGATATCCTTCAGATCATTTTAAGCTGGATTTGATGTATCCTTTTGTGTTCGTATTCTAAAGACAATATGAACTTTAAAGACACAGCACAGCATAGACTTTAAAGAGTTTTTACACCAAACCAACTCAGTTGGAGCCAGGAAGTTGGTGAAAACTCATTAAAAAATTGAAAATGTGCTCCTACTTCTGGGTGAAGGACATATGTTGGGAATGTGAACCGTATTATGGTCAAAATTTACAGTTGGATGCCGAGCATTTTCAATGAGAACTGTAACAAGTAGAAATCATTAGCCACCAACGCATTAATATCCACAAACTCCCACATGCAATCTGCTTCTTTGGGCACCAACACAAATAGCATTATTTGGCAGCGCCCGACTAGATACATAGAACCTTCTGTCCGTATCTGCCAATTAAATATTGAAGGCATGAGCAGGGCAAAGTGTGCTCATTCACACAGGACATTGGAAGAAAATGACATTGATGTGGTACTCCTGCAAGAAACTCACTGAGTAAATGAAGCAACTCTCTCGTCTGGAGGTACACTAAGCGGTTTCTCCTTAATAGGCGCCGTCTATCATCATGCAGATGGCATAGCAACATATGTCACGTCGAAAATGTGAACCTGAATGTAGCCATGGAAGGCGAAAACGTGCCTATCATTGTAATATTGATAGGAGACCTTAAAATCGGAGACCTCCTGTAGAGAAGATTCCAGCGTGCGAACTTCACATTTTTGATAAACGGCCGGAGATACCACGTGGTATACTGGGGCGGCTCACAGTGCATAATTGTCTGTGTCAACCCTTGCATGGCCTCACTACATGCATAGATAACTATGGAATCGCTAGGTGACTACACACCCTAGCATTGACAGCGGGTTTGAGTGGGGACCCAAAAGAAATGAACCCAACAAAACAAAACCAACAAAACCAGGAGAATGAGATCAACCCATTCCGGAAGAGCTCGATGGTGAGAAGATCTCCGATTAGACAGCCGCCATCGCCGCAGAGGAATCCTGATGGAGAAACGACGTCACAAAGAAGTATGTGGATGATGCTGGATCCAAATAACCAGCCCTCCGTGTTTCACAAATTAAGATAACAAATAAAAGCCCTAGTGGGAATTTTGGAGAATGGTAAAAGGCGATCAATTCACCAACCAGTGCGGAATGCAATAGAAAACATCAAAGCGCTCTATAAGCTCTTGGCGAATGAGATGCGTGATAACAAGCCCAAGGAAGTTATCATCAAAAACAAGACCTCCCAAACATCCCCATGGCTGAAGGTGATTTCGGCGCCCAAACGAAGAATAGAGTCGAAGATAGAAGTCGCCGCCCATAGTCGAACCGAAGAAAACATCACGTGGTGAAGTGGTGCCCCAAAAACAAATGCCGGAAAGAGCAAAAAGTCGCATCCCAAGAAGCCCGCAAAATCGACGACGAACGAGGGGGCCACAAATTGTCAAATAACCGCTTGGATGGCGAGCAAAGAACAGGCCAAGAGCGACAGCAGCGCCTGGCTGAAGGTTCCCAAAAAGAAGCCAAGGAAGCCCGCGCACGAAAAAGCGCGACCTGACGCAATCGTGGTGGCAAGCAAGGGCGCACTTTCATACGCCGAAATACTTCACAAGGTCAAAAAGGACCCCAAACTCCAGTACAACATTGGAGTTGCCGAAGAAAATGTGCTCAGTCTTAGGAAGGGCTACGGTGGCACGCAGATCGGGACAGTGGGCCTAAAGGTAGAGATGACGAACAAACTGCTGGAATCCGGTAAAATCAAAGTCGGCTGGGTAAATTGCCATATTCGTGTTCGAAAGGCCCTCACCAAATGCTTCAGGTGTCTGGAATTTGGTCATACGGCGCGGTAATGCAAGAGCGAGCATGACCGATCCAAGCAGTGCAGAAACTGTGGAGAAGAAGGCCACATCGCCAAAGAATGTAAAACGCTGGACACGTGGCTAGTAGCAGCAAGTGCCCGGTACTCAAGAAGGCACTGGCGAAACTAATATGATGAATGTTGTCCAGATAAATCCAAACCACTGAGCAGCCGCGCAGGAACTCCTGGCAGCTGGACAGATGACAACACAAAAAAGGCTGTTATATAGACCTGTGGAAACCATGCCCTGCAGTCAGTCTGCCATCGAGGAGACCTCGTATCTGCTAAGATAAATGGTTTACATTTTTACAGTTGTTATGTCAGTCTATCACTGGCGGATTATGTGAACCTATTGGATAACATTGTAGCTGACGCACGAGGAAGACACCCAGTTGTTACTGCCGGGGATTTCAACGCCTGGCCACTGATTGAGTAGAACCACAGACGTAAGGGGAGAGCTCTCCTCGAATCCTTCGCAGGATTGGATATAAGTCTGGCCAACGAAGGGGCAGCGGATACGTTCCGAAAGGCAGGCAGAGGGTCAATTATCGACATCACATACATGAGCAACTCACTCCGGCGGAAAACCAAATGGCGAGTCAGTGAAGAATATACCCATAGTGATCACCAGGCTATCTTATTGAATGTCATCAAAGAGAAACGCAGACTGTGTCCCACCCAAACAGGGCCAGAGTGGAAGGACACGCTGCTTGACAAAGATATGTTCAAGGCAATGCTAAACTCCAGCGCCACAACGAACAATGGATGAAGCCCTTTCTCATCAGATAATCCAGACCATTACCACAGCGTGCGTCGCATCAATGCCCAGAAGATCTGTCAGTAAAAGAGGCGAACCCTGCTACTGGTGTGGACTGACGAGATTAAACGGCTCAGAGCGAAGATCTCAGAGATCCGGAGGAAGACAAGATTTCCAAGAACGGCTAACCAACTTTAAACTGGAGAGACGGGAACTGGAAAGTGCCATTAAAGAGAGTGCGTCAAGGAGTTTTAGACAACTCTGCGACGAGTCTAACCTAGACCCCTGGGGCTTAGCGTAGAGAATGGTGATGAAGAAGCTTAAAGGCAACAGGTCCCCACAACTAACCTGCCCTGCAATGCTAAGGACTATATGTAGTAGAGCGTCTATTCCCGCATAGACCAACTACTATGGTCATCATCACAAGGGAGATCAGTATGGAAGATATCCCTGCCATCACGTCGGAAGAACTTTTTGCTACGTGCAAAAAAATTGGAGACACCAAAGCACTTGGACCGGATGGTATCCCGAATAAGGCATTAAAGATGGCTATTAAGACGAGACCAGACATCTTCTTAGCGACGATGCAAAGGTGTCTAAAGGAGGGGATATTCCCTACGCCATGGAAACTGCAACACTTAGTGCTGCTTCCAAAGGGCAATAAGCCACCCGGAAAACCATCATCGTATCGTCCAATATATCTGCTTGATACTCTAGGTAAGATCCTAGAGCGTATTATATACAACAAACTGCTTGCGATGGCGGAGGAAAATGGAGCGCTGTCAAAACGCGTTCAACTCGGCGAGCTGGTCGTTTATTAGGAGGTCCTTGGCCAGAACGGATACACCATACTATCTCCTGAGGATAATCACGGACTACTTCAGTCCCGCACAGGTCGGCCCTTGGACCTCTCCTATGAAACTGTAAACACGACGGAGTCCTGCGACTAACCCTGCCTGAGGGAGTCAAGGTTATTGGCTTCGCTGACGACATAGCAGAGGTTACAGTAGCCAAGCACATTCACGAGGCGGAGTCTGCACAGACGAGGTAGTTGTAAAGATAAAGGAATGGCTGGGGTCTACGTGTCTTGAACTAGCTGCACACAAGACTGAAGTTGTCCTAGTAACCAGCCGCAAGGCTGTGGAATACGCGAACTTCCGCCTCGGAGACCAGACAATTAGATCCAAAGAATCCTTAAGGTACCTTGGAGTCATGATCGACAATCGGCTGTGATTCAAAACTCATGTCGAGTACGCTAGCAGGAAAGCAAAGCTGATGCAGGCGGCACTCTCCCGAATGTTACCAAACATCGGCGGACCTGGATACGCCCGAAGGATCTTGCTGACATGATCTTGGTCAGCTCGGTACTCCTAAACGCTGCTCCTATATGGGCAGGTGCACTGGCGACAAACGAGTGTAGGAGAGAGTTATCATCAGCTCACATGCTCTGTGCAATCATGGTGATCACAATCCGCACAATCTCCGATGATGCAGAATGCGTTTTAGCTGGAATGATCCTAATAGACATCCTCGTGAATGAGATGAAGAGGGTGTATCTTAGGCGACACTCGAAACGCAAGAGGCAAAGGGGATTAAGGAAGAAGAAAAGGCAGCATCCGCAATGCTGAGGCAAACTAGGTGGGACGGCCCCACAAAAGGCAGGTGGACCTACAGGCTTATTCCCATCATAGAAACATGGACAAAGAGACCATGGGGGAACTGTAACTACCACATCACACAGTTCCTGTCTGGGCACGGCGGCTACCGGAAATACCTGCATAGATTTGGACACGATAGTTCGCCCCAGTGTCCAGAATGTCAAAATGAGGAAGATGATGCGTTGCATGCGGTGTTCTACTGCAGACGATTTGCAGAAGAAAGAGTAAATCTGCCAAGTCCACAAAACCTCATAAGTTACATGATGCAGTCAGAGGACAAGTGGATGGAGATCTGCTCATTTATAGTGCGGGTGCAGTACGCGCTGCGAAGAGCAGAAGCCGTAAGAAGAGCTCAAGAGGCGGCCTCGGAGAATAGAGCATAATTGCTAACTAGCCCCGCGAAGTAATACCAAACGGCAGTCCCGCAGGGAGAGTGGTTGAAGGACGTAGTGGTGTGGATTGGCATCGAGTATTCGGGTGTTGCGAATCGTGCATGTTGGTGGCATGGATTACCGCATCTTTAGAAGATTACCACACCACATCCACTGACGCAACCAAAAAAAAAAAAAACAAAAAAAAACCACTCAGTCACTACCCGTGAACAGTACTTTTACCAGGAGCGGGAGAGCTGGGCTACCCGCTTTGTGTAATATTTACGCAATTGCAGTGTAGGAAGCAAATTATTTTATTTTTTATTTTTTATTTATTTATTTTTTTCGAAGTGGTGGACGCGCGGCGGGGGTTTTTTTTTTGCACAACACGAGAAGAGCAGAAGAGACGAATCTACCAGTGCACTAGTCAACGTGTGCGCTCGTCGGTGGTCTACTCGGTACTCAATTGCTTATAGCTTTTCCCCCTTCGGGGAGAAGGTCACTTGGACAATATTTCTACGAAGAGGAAAACTTGACATGAGCGTAATGACCTTGGCCGATAAACAGTGACTCAGCAAAAGAACTAATTAATTGTACCACTTAAATATTCCTACTGGATTCTCTGAATCTGTCGCAGAAAGATTAGAAGGTGCTTCAATGGTTTCCACCCCAACAACCACTACATCAGCGCCGAGTAAAAGCAGCTTGATCCGATCGTAGGAAGGTCACTCCCAGAGATAGTGCTCCGTAGTGTCGTCATCGCTTTCACATCAAGCATCGCAGGATGTTAAGTCACTTATGCCCAGCACATTTAAGTGATTTGCAAAAGTGTAGTGCCCTGTTACGACTCCAGTAATCAACCTGCAGTCTTTTGTGCTGAGGGACAGCGGAAAATCCGCAAACTTCCTGGTGGCGCCGGGAAGAATTCGTTTGGTCTGCCTGGATCCCGGAGAGCTACACCATCTACAGTTGTGCTCATATGAGACCCAACTGTCAATAGAAGCCTTAACCGAGGACGCAGGCAGGCCCAACGTAGGTTCGGGTCCTGAATAACTCTCCTCTGAACCTTGTCCGGCGATTTCATTTCCCGCGATCCAATTTTGACCTGGGAACCAGAGAAGGGTCACTGAATTTAGCCTTCCGACTGCGTTCAGTGATCGCTTGCATTGTTGAACTTGCTTGGAAGTCATAAGAGGGTTCAGCAAGGCTCTAAGTGAAGCTTGGCTGTCTCTGCAGATGCAAAAGCTATGGCGACTCCACCGGTTCCTCGCAATATAGTTCGCTGCTATCAGGATTGCGTAAATCTCCGCTTGGAAGACTAACGCTGTCTTCCTCCAAAAAGACACCAGCCCCATATCCTATATTGGTTTTGGAGCCGTGCGTGAAGACCCGACTACATTCTTTTCCTGGCTCAGATTCTGGCTGAAACCAGTCTCAAGCACATAGAAAGTCGACCGTGACCGCATTGAGACCTGGGATGTAGGCAGACATTCAAAGAAATCTTTCATTCTTGGAATAGCTTAGAAGTGGTGGGAGCATTAAGCATGGTCTTGGGTTTCGATACTGCAGAAGCTACTTCACAACATAGCTTATTGCCATCAGGTTGCTTATATCTCCGCATGTTTTCCTAACAAGAAGTGAAATCTAATGTTGTCGTCCTCTAGAAAGACAGAAGCCCTTGCATGCCAATCAGCTTTGAAGCCATCCGCGAAGACAAGACAACATTCCTTTCCTGGTTCAGATTCTGGCATAGGGAAGGTCAATTTTGAATTTTTCGGCATTGCACGGCATGTCCATAAGACCAGAGACAGACGACAGACGGCAGTCGGCTGGCAAGCCCATCAAAACTCCGGAGCGTGTTGTACTAAAGCCCACTTCTTTGAGAGTGCAACCTATGATATGAGTTTTAAGCGGACGAAGATTCATCAATGCATCTAGAACAGTAGAAACAGACCGTCCTCTAGGGTTTGGTAAAGCAGCGATGACTTATTTTCGTGAGCTCTGGTTTCATAAAGATCCAGATGACCCACCTCGGTGAGAAGCTCCATATCCTGCTGAAAGTACTTTACAGTACCAGAAAGCAGACGGTACCTTCGATGAGATGTTTAGTTTAATTCAATTGTTTATCCAGGACGACACCAAAATATATTGCTTTGTTGCAGAAACAGATGGTGATGCCTATCGCACTGACTACTTAAACTTATCCGCAATTCGTCTCTTCCACCATCACAGGGCACTGTGCTATGGGTATGCGCCTTTCTGAACGTTTGGGGTGTACAACAATGACTTCTGCCAAAGCTGGAAGGACGAGGAAGAGTTTAGGCTTATTAAGATCCAGATTGCTTAGATAATATTGAGATTCACATAACTAGGATACCCGATGCTCCTCTTCGTTTTCGCGGACCATCATTCCATCGCATTGGCAGAATGAATTTTCTGCTGGTCTAAGTGAGCAGTGGCTTTTCATAACAAGGCACTCGCCGAGCTATCTATTGATAGTGTGTGTAAACTCGAAGCATAACAATTTGCATCAAAGTCTGAAAGTTTCCAAAATACAGCACAACAATTGTCCCTTCTTGAAAGAACAAATTACAGAAGTCACAAAACGAAGGGACTACCATTAAGAACAACAAAGGAAGGACGGTTGGTTACCGTAGCAATAAGCCATATAAGGACCCTCAATTGGCACTTCATCAACAAGCCATCCTGACCTTTTAGAACTTAAGCACCGACTTAATGGATCACAACTGAACTTCATTCCACTCATCCATCTAAGCCTTCCCCTCACAATATGATTAAATTCATCAAAGGTACCCCAAAAAAAAAAAAAACCTGTAAAGCTCTTAACAGACTATCTGGGCGTCCATTGTATGTTATATGGTGTAGTCTTAGGGCAAAGGTTCTTCCTAGAAAATTTATTAAACGGAAACCTGAAGGTAAAAGGCTGAACATCAAAAGGTTCCAACCACTTAGTGGTATATCCCTCTTATGCTAAAAAATTCCATTAAGCGATTGCTTCTACAGATACGTAACCCCGAAATCCTTGCATTAAAGCTCAACCACCCACATCTCTGTGTGCAAAATTAACGGAATCCATTTAGTACAGACAAAACCCTCAAACACAAAATGTATCTCAAAATAGCAAACACAATTGTAAATGTCATATCCCCCCTTAAGGGATGGCATATACATGCACACAGAGATGTATAGATACATCTCCATCTTCCCGAAACTAGGTTAAATGTTCACAAGAGAGCATTCAAGTTGCCTGAAAGAGCAGAGTTTGCGCATTGGTGTGGTACTCGTACTCCAACGTCATCATCACCATCGATGAATGAGAATTTCCCAGTATTTCCTGCCGATTTACTCCCCAACTACCCGTTGAAATCTACAGATGCTCGGGGACTGTTGAAGGCTCGGAAGCAGGATACCTTCATTGCCGCGAACTCCTTTCATCTAAGCGGGTTGCCTGGAGCTTATGCCATCAATTTAACGCTCACAAGATACGCACACATCCAAGCGGGAATTGTTACTTTTTACCCTTTAGCCATGGGATACACAAGGCACACGGGGTACACAGGACACATACGGATACAATAATGGCATAGAAGAAAAGAAAGAAAAAGGAACGGGAGGAAAAGTGGAAGCAGGATGTGAAGCTGAAGCTGAGGCTGAGGCTGAGGCTGGAGCTGGAGCTGGAGCTGGAGCAACGACATGGGAATAAAGAACCACCAGAGCAGTAGTAGCACGTGCAGAGCAGATTTTGTTGGTCCTAGGAGAATGGATACCGTCTAACATTCACCGACTCGATGATGTATGAGCATCAGTGTCGGAGTGTTTGTGTGTGTTTTGGATCTGTATCAGTGACTGTAATAGCTGATTACAGTTATTTTTCTTCTTTCCCTACAAAACATCAGGATTTTTCGGCTACCCATTGTTTGCGGACTGGGGGTGGACGAGCATGGGTACGAGTATACTCGTATCAGTATGTGTGCGCCGGGGGTTGAAATGGAATGATGGATGGTGGTTGGGGTTTGGGGTGTATGCTGTGTGGGTGGTGTGGGTGGTGTGTATTTTTTGTTACCTAAACTGAGTGGGAATACTCGTACAGCTCTGACAGATGTGACCTTGAACAGGTTTTGGAAGCTGCTGCCTACAGATGGAACAGTGAAATACATCTCAGAGGTTGCCTTCCCTTCTCACACATGTGTATGTAACAGTAGGCACCCACACACATTCAACTCTGAAACCCGCGCTCACAGGATGCAGTGCTTCAAGATTCGTGAAGGGACGACCGGATGGCTAGAAATGCCTTTGTTGAGAGTTTTGGGACTATGTATGGTATCTAGGTTAAGAATTCACGCGACCCTCAGGAGGGTGGACATACTCGTACATAAATACAATTTCCGATTCCTTCTTCTTGCCTTTTCGGAGGTTTTATGTTGGTTGGCTGGTGGTTGTTGCCTGGCCTCTGTGTTTTGCTTTTTTTCCGGCTCGTACTCAGTTTTGGGCATTTTTGGTTTGGTTCTCCCTTTTTTGTGCTCGTATTCCTCTTTGTTGCCTTTGTTCAGGCGGGGGGAAAGGTATGTTAATGAGGTTTTGTCAAAAGAGAGCGCATATTGCTTTTTTTTTCGTCCTTTCTCGTTTTTTTTTTTTTTGATTGCCAAATGAGGACTGCAAAGTGATATGGCCTTCCTTTGTGGTTAGTTGGTTGGAGTTTGAGTTTGAGTTTGAGTTGGAATTCGAGGGTGGCAGTGGTGGCAGTTTATCAAAAAAAGACGAGGGGTAGAACAGGATTTGTTGATGGGAAATTGAGGCTAATGCATCTGGAAGAGGGCCAAATTAAGAATTCGTTTTACGCTTGCAATGGGATAGGTCGTTAATGGTTGGAAATTTTCGTTTTCCAATATTAAAGACAGAGATTGGGGAGTGATTTCGTTTGCGGTGGTGGTTGGGTACTAAAGTGTCGGTTTTATGACGTCAGTTGATTGTGTTTTTATGGCAGGCAGGGTACGAGCTGGTATTACATATGACAAAGACTTAAAGACTTTGTGTGCACTGAGAGTTGCCTTTAATGAGGCTAAAGTGCCATTTGAGGTCTTGTAATTTGTGGAGGAGTGCTGTTTTGGTGCGGTTTATTAGTTCCTTGAAAACTTGTCTATTTTGATTAGTTTTGCTTGTGATGGTCCTTGGTAAGGCTGCTGTACAAAATCGGTATACGGAAGCGAGAACTGAATCTGGTCTTGCCTCTAAAAATGGTATTTCCTCTTCTTTTTATGTGGTAACCGCGAGCGAGCATATGACAGTCGTCTACTCCTGCATCATGGATGCCCCTGTGACCAAATTAGCTCCTTACAAGACTTGTGGATTCTGAAGAAACTTATAATTTGTATGAAGACGTCATCTACGACGACGGCACCACCAATGCCGCCAGCAATTATTCTTACAGCCTCACAGTCATAGACGAACACTGCACACAAAGAACTCCTATGAGAGGAACGGTGTGTGAGCTGAGCAGCCACATAATCCGGCTTTGCTGGTGTCGGTTGTAGTGACAGATGAGGCCATCAAATATGCTGTTACGTGTTTTGATGGCTTCAAATCGCCTGGCACTGAGGGAATAGTTCAGTTCAGACTCCACCACCACCTCTATCAAATTGTGTGTGTCCTGCCGTATTAGTCCAGCTTACGAATTCAAACAATTTACGAAGTAATGAACCGTCAATTGGGCCGGGCACTGCGATCTTAAAGTTCTATTGTTCCACAAAATCAGCTTAGAATACCAGTTCAGCCTCAACTTTCTAAATAAAGTTGAGGATCACTCTAGTGGAAATGCTTTGCACTACCCCAGTCACTAAGATTTATTTAAGAAGATGATGCCTCCTTATAGCGCATATGTAGTGTCACCCATTCGCATGGTATGTGTTCTGTGATTTCGTCGTCCTCCATGTAAAGGCGGCCTTCAGTTTCCTAACTAATTCTGTGTTTGTGAGAGTGATATTGAAGACGTCAGTGTCCCGTTTAGAACCAGACCAGTCTTCTGATATCATCCCTTTTAATGCTGAGAGATCTAATAATTTGGATTTGTTCTGGAAGGGTTTCGTAGATCTTTTAGTCTGTCCAAGATCCGGCATATTCTCTCAATTCGATAGACATACTTGTTCTCCCAACTTTGGATCGTTAAATTTATTGCTGAATACAGGATGCCACAAAAAGGCTATGAGCCATTGAACGGACCAGCTGAACCTTTTCTAAGCCAAACAAGTTCTTGGACCATGGGTGCCTGCACCAACTCCGGTATCCATTTTAGATCCATCCGCATAGAGCTGTTGGTATTTGGTCATTCACCCCGCAGATAATGTCGAGCTCAGAAATTTTTGAGATGAAGCTTGGGAAGCCCGATTGTGTTGCGAGTTTCGCCTTTCCCGTTTGTAGTAACCTCAGTGTGAAGTGAAGTGTGGCCAATGAAAACTTTAATGGCAGTCTGTGTGGCAGGTTCGCATAGCACCGGAGATGTATATGCCAGCGAGCCCGCGAAGACGTTGCGCCTTTGATATGGCAGTGTTTCTCTTTGTCTTACTCCACCATATTATTGACCATCGTTGTATAGTTCCATTAGGTGACCAAACATGTATCTACCAGCCCATATGGCTTTGTTAGCTTTGACAATTTTATTGTTTCAGACTTTACTCTATGCTGCTTGCATCTGCAGTGAACTTGGGTGCTCCATTATGTGCTGGTAGTAGTAGTGAGGCTACAAGTTTTGTCTTTCAGCCTTTTCTGAGTCTTCTTGGTGATTACTCACCTTTTCGAATTGGTTGTGTACGTGACCCTAAAATCATTCAACCGCATCACGGAACTGTCACGTATTGCAAAGGCCATATGGACAGGATTTTTTCAGACCTTTCTGGGTTGTTGGATTGATTCAGAGGCTTTGTACGTCCAATAGCGCGAGAATCTTCTCATTTGTTAACCCAATACTTTGCATTAGGAACCATATGATGATATGCGGTTTCGGAAATGAATCTTCTTCCATTAACATCGCATCGAGACTGGATTTCTCTTTCACTTTAGAGAAGGTGTCCCTTATTGATTGACTCGAATTTCGAAGGATGGTTTGATCTTAGCATAGCGGAGTTCAGTTGATGCATCGATGACCCCCTCTTGTATGCAGGCCATTTGCACATTATTCAGGGAGTTGAACTTTGTATCGAGCGGAACTTAACCTTGCTTGCCAAAATACGATATATTGCCATAGGAAGCTTTATCGACTACTGCTTTTCCAGATCGGAATCCCTTCGATTACGACGTTGGGGAGGCTGAGTCTTCGGATTGCATACGCTTCACTTCGGTACCCTTTTTTCGAAGTGGCATTTGTAGAGCATGTCCCTAGCGTGACCATGCCTTAAAGCTTGCTTGTAGCCCTTCTTTTGCGACAGCCTCAGTTTGACATATCGAACAAATTACTTTTCCTTGTTCTCAGCGACTCAAGTTTCATTTGCACTGAAGGATTGCATAGGTAACTTGTTCGATAGCATGCTTTGACATTCACTTATAAATGACATTCCAGTTGTCAAATTGCACACTTTGCGGCTAGCTCAACATTTCCAGATTGTGCTCTATCTCCGCCTACACCTTCACCATCGTGAGTAACATTCACAAATCCGCTGGGTCAGATGTTATAACACCCCTTATTCTGAAGAGGTGATCTTCCACGCTGACAAAACCGCTGCACTTGTTCATCAATCCTACTTTTCAGGACTCTTTCCGAGCTGATGGAAAACAGCATTTGTCCAGAACGATTTTTCTTCTCTCTACTCCTACAGACCCATTCCACGCACGTCCTGTCTTTCCAAGATCATGAAAACGCTGATAAACCGTCAGCTCATGAAATATTTCGAAACACGAAAACTTCTCAATGACCGGCAGTACGGTTTTCGTAGCAACAGGTCCACTGGTGATTTGATGGCATGTCTCACCGAAAAGTGGAACCAAACCGTACATCAATCTGGCAAAAGCAAGCAAGTGTTGCACTTAATAATTCTGAGGCATTTGACAGAGTTTGGCATCAGGTTATCTTGTCGAAAATGCTTGCTTTTGGGATCGACGACTGCCTTCTTCAATGGATTAGAAGTTACCCTTCGGCACGTTAAATTTAAGTTGTCTTAGCCAGATTTTCACAAAATAAATACTTGTGTGCCCCAGGGCTCCATTCTGTTTCCGACACTCTTTTTAATTTTCCTTTGCTGACGACAGTGCTCACTGCTTTTCATATTCATTTACGGACTCACGTCCTCTTACTCGTGGAAATCAAAAATAAAATTTGCAATGGAGATGATGCCCCTATAAATGCATCAACTCCCAGCGATGCAGTTGCGCTTCTTATCCCTAGACCCTAACACCAAATGGACTGGTTCCACAGTTTCTGATACTGAGAATCTGTCCTCTATGAGCGAGACTCGAAAATATTGTGGAAAGACACAATGAGCATTTTTTTTTAATCTGCGCGCACTCAAGAGTTTTGAGGGAGGAAAGAAAGAGAGGTTCCGATGAACGTTGGTTTTAAATGTCTGAAGGCTATAATGACTAGAAAATAAAGAGGTACACAGAACATTCCATAAGCGAGTTGTACGGCTTAGGAACGAATCACGATATTTTAGACTAGGTCCGAAGGTGGGCTTGAGGATGTACTGATAAGCAATGAGCATTCATAGCGAGGTGGGTGTTACGGTTGAAGGTTTGAAGGGGCGGAATGCTACTGGCGATTTCTATGGAGCACTGATGGTAGAAATAGCGATAAAGCAAAGTGAGACACGAGACATTTCGTCTTTGTTCGAGGATGTCCATTGACTGGGTGATATTAGTATCACCACCTATGAGTTTTATAGCACGGTTTTGAATCTTATCTAGCAGGTGCAGCTCAAAAAGGGAAAAATATTTCCGATATCGTTTGAGGAAGCTTAGATATTTCGCAGCATTTTTGATGACAGCGACTTAGTAGTCGTTCAAACGTAGGTTGTCATTGACACACATACCGAGAATGGAAAGTTTTTCGGTTTCGACGATGCAAGTGCCATTCATGGATAACGCCTGGGTGTTTAGATTTCGCTTTAACGACAGCATACTGCGTAATATTTTGGAAGCATTAAATTCTACTCTGTTGGGTCTGTAGGAGGAGAGAGAAGATGATTCGCCTATTTTAGGGACGGGCGGATTTTTAAGTACTCTTGGTAGTACACGGATGTGAAAGTGGATTTATCCCATTGAAGATTCGACGCACTTAAGTGTAGGGGTGGAGACTAAGCACATTCTGGAAGTGTTGAAAGGCCGCAAAGTGTGCAGCAAGCATATTGGTCTTGTCTAAACAGCAGACAGCTGGAATGTTATCGTAAATGTTGGGATAGACGATGAGGCAGAATTTCTGATGTTTTTGACAAACGAAGAAAAGCTTTTGGGACATTGCAGTACTCTCCGGTTCAGTTTTTGGTCCCATTGAAATTTCGCACACTTAAGAAAGACGTTTCAGTCATTCCTGGCTCGTTTAAACTTGTTTCGGTGTTCTTCTGTCGGGTTGGTCTTGAAGGACCGAAAAAACATTCCTCTAACCCTGACAGCCTCTTTACAGCTCGAATCGTACCATGCCTTTCCTTTTGGTTTGATACTCTTCATCCGAAGAGGGATAAAGTTTCCCAATCCAAGGAGAATAGTGTCAGTGATCTTATCAGCAGCGGCATCCACGTCGTTATCGAGGAAATATATCGACCAGCTAAAATTCCTAAAGAAGCTGTTAAGGCCGCTCCAGTTGGCTTTCTCGTTTTGCCATACGGTTCTTTTAGGAATCTTTTCTCTAACTATGTTGTCGGTGTACGAGAAATTAGCTGATATGACATAATGGTCCAACGAGCCTAGAGGGGAGAGCACTTGAACCGTGTACTTATTAGGGTGAGAAGTTAGAAACAAGTCCAGGGTGTTGGCGGTATGACTGCCGACGTCTGGTATTCTTGTGGGCTCATTTACAAGCTGGGTTAAGTTATTTTCAGCAGCGAAGATCTCAACACACCGTCCTTCTTGTCTGTCCAGAATGTCGAAGCTACCCAGAATTGCGTATATTGAAATCGCCCGTAATCACGATTTCAGTATGAGGATACAGGGATTCAATTCTTTGTATGGATTCAGGCAGCGCATCAAACTCGTTTAAGGTCGAATTGCTGTCCAGTTTGGGGCTTCGGTAAATAAAGCAGTAGTGGATAATTTGCTTACGGAGATGGAATTTTAACCGCATGAAATTGAATTCCGGATTGGAACATGAATCACATTGTGGTGTAGTTTGGCAAGCTGCATCACTATGCACATAAATAGCGAGACCGCGATGATGAAAGAATAATAGCACTAGTTCGTAGCCAGGTTGCTGCAGATCAGAGTGATCTGAGAGGTGTGGGCGGGGATCCACCTGTGTTTCATTAAGTGCCAAAATTGCTGGTCTGTATTTAAAGACGTTAACTTACGCAGAAAAGTGATTGCTTTTAAGCCCGCGAATATTGGCTATATCCACTCTAAATTACCGCGTCATTATAAAAAAAGGGTGATACGAGGAAATGGAGTGGAACCTCGACCAACATGGAGTACCGCACTCAATACAGATGGATGAAAATTGTGCTAGCTGAAGTGGCTTGTTGGTTGAAGCTCAGGTTCACCTACAAGGTTTATCCGAAAAGACATGTCAATGAGTCGATAACAAAAAATTTATTGGTCAGATCGGTACAATACATTAATAGGTTTCAAAATAGGCTCCTCTTGCCTTGGTACCTTCGGAATGTCCATTAGAGACATGGTGGAAAACTAACGGGTGACCAGAGAGCAATGATAGTTTTCAAATTGTTATGCTTCTGCAGCTGTCGAAGTTACCATTGATATCCAGCTGTCAAAATATTTAGTAAGGTCTGCCATTTCATCATGCATCGTTTTACGCTCGCCGAGGCTGCGAAGTTATTAAAAAATTAAAAATTCCTGCTCAGTTGTAAGTACCCAACGTGAATTTCGTCGTGAGGTCGGTCGTTATCATGGCTTCAGTGTGCAGACAATTCGTGGAATAATTTGAGCGTTAGTACACTTTTTCTGATCTTAAACCACCAACAATACAGAGATTGGTGCGAAATGAAGAAAGCATAACCGCCGTAACGGCCAGTATCGAAGAAGGCCCAGAAATGTCAATTCGGTACCGATCAGCTGAATTCGGCCTCGCCAGGGGGTCAACCCGGATTATTTTGTGGTTAGATTTGGGCCTACATCCATATAAGATTGTGCTGATGCAAGAATTGAAGATGTACAACCATAGACAATGCCGTGAATATGCTAATTAGGCGCTGGAAATGTTGGCTGCAAAATCGTGTTTTGCTCAAAAAATCAACTCCTAGGACGAGGCCCATTTTTGCTCAGCGGCTATGTTAACAAGCAAAATTGCCGATATTGGAGCGAACACAATCCAAAAGTGTTCGGCCAAACATCAATGCATCCACAAATATTGACTGTTGTTTGGGGTTTATGGCATGGCGGCATCATCGGACCTTATTTCTTTCTACGAGACGGTTACCCTCAATGGTCTCAGGTATAGACCGATGTTATAGCTCGACAACATCGATATATCCGAGCTGTGGTTCTAACAAGACGGCGCCACATGCCACACAAGCGTCGCAACGCTAAAGGTTGTGAAGGAGAAATCTGGCGACTTTGTCATCTCACGGCGAGCGTTCATTAAGTGGACCCTGCGATCATACCATTTGATACCACTCGATTATTTTCTCTGGGGTTACGTCAAGTCCTTAATCTATGCTAACAAGCCAACCACTTTGGACGAGCTTAAGGCCAACATTCGAGACGCTGTTTCCGGAAAAACGCCGCACATATTGGACCGAGTCATCAAAAATTGAACCGACCGCTTGGAGTACTGCCAGCGAAGCCGAGCAGGTCGTTTGAATGATGTGCTATTCCACACATAATGGCATGAACGTAGCTTCAAAATAAAGCCAGAATCAATTTTATACCATATCGCACACCGTTGTTGTTTTATTCTTTTCTCCCATCGTTGTTACCTGGTCACCATATATTTAACTTTGTTAACTGTCCCGAAGTGATGTCATTTCATTGGAGTTTTCAGCATGAAAACAAAAAGAACACTGGGATAGCATCGTCAGGACTGTAGGGCGTTATGTTATTTTCATTGTCATTGTCATGGTGATGTCTCAAATTGTCCATGATGTCGCGGCGGACGCGTTGATCGCTTCGTTTGAGTCTCTTGACCACTTTCACGTATAATTTGGCGTTGACAGTTGCCCCATATGGTACAAACTCATGGTAGATGAGTCCCCTGATGTCAAAGAAAATAGTAAGCATAATGGTGATCTTTGACTCAGCCTTCTTGGGGGAGAGGGGTCCAACTCGGCACTTTCCAAATTTGTTTCGGGGTCATATTTGAACACCCGTCAACTCTGATGACATTGTCAAAAAAGTGGAGGTCACTTCCATAATCAAGCCCTAAAGTTTCTAGAACGTTTCAACTCGGTGAGGCTTTTGGTCAATCGTTAACCCTTGGGCACCAGCTTCATGCATACTTTTCGCATACGCATATTGTTAGCCACAATCTCGTGAAAGATACTTTTAGGAATGTTTAATGTTTGTGCCACTAAATGAATACTCCAGCAAGAATTTGTGTTCTAAAGTTCTCTCACAGGGTTCACATTTTCATCGATGGTGGTCCTTGATAGCCGTCCAGCGCAGAATTCATCGCTTATCTATTCACGGTCTTCCAGGAAGGCCTTGTGCCACTTGAAGATTTGAAATTCAAAACACAATCATCACCAAAGGTCGTCTTTATCAGAGACCTAGTTTCTTCTGCAGACTTGCCGAGTTTCAAACAGAACTTAATGGCAATCCTTTATACCAACGAGCGCTGCATTATCGCTTGCACGAGCGACGAAATCGAGTTTTATTAAAAAGCTTAACCTTACTCCCTGGAGGTCGGAGACGACTGAATGTACACGTGTTCCTAAGCTGACTTCCCCAACCTGATCCCAGTGTGCTGCGGCGTGTACTCACTTTACAGTAAAATCGCTGACATTACTTTTCGTAGAGCTGTAGCGCCACCTAAGTAACAAGTCAGTCAAATTATCAAATTCGATATGTGCGAAAACCAATGCTACCTTTGTGCCATGGCAATATAATGTCACTTCTATAACAAATCCGTTTCTTTGATTGAATTTGCCGACATGTCAAACTGACAAGGATAATTCGATTACAATTCCCAATGATTCGTAAGAGCTCAAATTCCATTTCATTCATGGCAATCTTCCAATCTACCAATCTTCTCATTCCAAACCGCCTATTAGGGACATTCAAATTGCTTTTGACAAGGGATTAGGCAAACCACTTCTGTCATTCACAATCCTTCGGCTTAAAACTTATTGACCACATTTCCCATTATCAAATGTAGATCCCTTTAATTTACTGGAAATTACATTTCCATTTCATCTCCCTCCACAACAAACCACATCAAAAGTCATGAACCTCAACAATCCCATTTCCATTTCGTACACCAGAAAAAAACTCAACACAACACCCAAAAAGGACTCTTCAATCTGACAATGCCATTCCTTCAAATCTCTGTCCCCTACCAACTGAATCTCCTCTCATCAGAGCTAACTAAGTTTCTAAATAAACTTAAGCATCTTTAACAAACAAACAAAAGACATCGAGATTAGGTCCGATGCGACGACCAACTTTTCAACTTCAAAGTCTTTTCCATCTCCGCCGCATACAATTCCCGCCAGCCTGCCAGCCTGTCAGCCTCCATACTATCATCAAGTTAAGCCCTAATGCCATTGTAAAATTACCAAACAACTGGAAGAGCGATAAAAGTAGAGACAGCAAAGAAAATGAAAGACAAACAAATACGAAATAACAACAAGCAAAAGAGAGAAAGAGCCAAAAAAAAAATTCATAATCAAGACAATAAAAGGTGAGCTCTAGACCGGACCCTTTCATCCCCATTCAGACATTCAGATCTACGAGTATTGTAGGATCCAACGAACTGAGATACTTGTTTGCCTTCTATTTCAACTCCAAGACCTTCTGTGACTCACACCCAAGAACCCAATTAAATTAACTCGCCTCGGCTAAAGGAAATTCAACACCAATTGCCAGTAGGCTTTTCTAAAGTAGTGGAAGGCCAACCGGGCTGGTACATTCAACTATCCACCCTTCTCCACCCTTCTCCACCCACAGCTGGGATAGGGAAAAACTTTTCTTTTTTTTTTATGCCGCGCGTTTTATTTAGAAACGAAAGTAATTTGAAGTTTGTCCTTTCGTAACGATCCACATCATCAACATCAGCACCTCCGACTCGCTTGTATCCTTTGAATGAAACGGAAACGGAAATGGAAATGAAAATGCGTGCTTGTCCTAAATGCTGCTAATTTAAACTTCTTCAAATGCCTGTGTGTGTGTGTGTGTGTGTGTCTGCTCAGTTTCGGCTAAGGCTAATTAATGTGTCCAGGGGTGGATGTCTTCGCGTGCAATATGCCCAACGTCTTTTGGCAATTTAACGGCGGCCATTGTCTCGCTATTTTGAATCCTTTTGCCATTGCCAAAGTGACACAGTAAGGCCTACTTCGGAGAAACTTGTAAGGGATGCTTGTCGGAATTTTACGACGGGACGTATTTAACGTGATTTTAATTAAATATTAAGGGCGGTGGCGTTATGTTGTTAATTTAGTCGGAAAGGACGAATAAAAGGGTGCATTAAGTGAGACTTTGGCGGCATGATTTTGTCAAAGAGAGAGGGATGATGAATTAGCTTATTATCGATGTGATGAATTGCTGAACAAATGGAAATTGACTAGCAACATTGGGTATTTGGAGGGTTATGGGGTTACAAGCTGGCAAATGGGTTCATATCTCAATTGAAGGCAATCGAATGGAGAGTTCATAGCAGCGCAGTGTCAAAGAACTGTGACGGCCTGATGCTTGTTCTTTGGTTTTGAAATTTGGATTGATTGACATGTGTATCTTCGCAGACGGGACTATGGTATCGGTATGAATTGAGTGAGTCGCTCTTCAACTTTCTTGTTCTTTTTCATTCACAAGACTCTCTGCGATACGACTCACTAATCTCAGTTACTTCAAGAGCAGTAGTTCCGATCATGGCACGGTCGTAGTGGAGCTACTGCCAGGCAATCCAATTCTAACAGATGAAATTTCTTCCTTCGCTATTCCATATTATATAACACATCCGGAGAGGGACGACTGGGAAAAAAAATGCAATAATCAGGTAAAATTAAATTGCAATCTTGACAGATGGCTGAGAAACAGAGGAAGCAACAGGTTCTGGTATCTTCTCGGAAGACCCAGAATTAAGAGTGTCTATAAGACTAACGGACGCAAGCAGTGCCTTCCAACCACAGATTCTGCCTGTCTTCTAAATCGATAGCCAAGTCGCCCTTAAAGTAATGGAATCAACCAACGTCAACTCTGATACAATCAGGGGCTGTCGCAAGGCACTATGGGGGTCTGCATGGCGATCAGGAAACTACTGACTGTTCGAATCATGGATTGGACCAGTAACGCAACAATCAAGTACGTAATACAGTGCTTGCTTTACCTCCACGGAGGTAGTCCCCAGGCAACTACGTGTTAAAACCCATATGCAGGTAGGCCAAAATTCCAAGTGCGAGATTGTCTAGGGTCTTAGCCTAGACTAGGTAACCTGGGCCAACAATTCGCGTCACCGAAACCAGCCCGAAACCGACTTAATGCCTCGGATAAGGACTGATAACATGTTCACGATCTTTGGCTATCGTACCCGTACTAAGATTGGTTTCTGGAATGTGAGCACGCTCCTTGACTCTCAGAATGAAGGACCTCAGGACGCTAGATTCCTTCAATTAGAGCTTGAGTTTATGCGATATAAACTGGACATATTGGGAGTAAGCGAGATAAGATGGTTAGATGCGGGTGAGTATCAATCTTCAACGCGTAACACTGTATTACTCTACTCCGGAAGACCAACCGGAAGCCCCCATGGATATGGAGTTGGACTGCTGTTAACACCTACAGCACGCAGAGGCCTAACCTCCTGGCAGCCGCACGGTGATAGGATTTTAACGGCCAGTTTCCGGACGAGAGTACGTCGCGTCACCATTATACAGTGTTACGTCCCCACAAATGGTTCATCTGAGGAAGAAAAGGAGACCTTCTACAACCAGTTGGGAGCTGTTTATAATGCAACACCCAATGGCGACATTGTCATTGTGACGGGCGATCTTGATCGTCTTGTCATAGGTGGCACCATGTTTCAGCACAAGGCCTGCCATAAAATCAGTTGGGTGTCAACTGACAGGCAAAACAGACGAGGAGCGGACATGGGGTTGGCACGAGATCACCATCTTAGGATAGCTACTGTCCAATTACGCACTGCTCCCGTTCGAAGATCTAACGACACAAGAATACCTAGGTTCAACGTAGACCGACTGAGAGTTCCCACAGCGCGCCAAGAACTAAGGGACCATCTCTCACGAGGAGTGGAAACAATCAGCAGCTCACTGCCCGCCACCATCCAAGACCACTGCTGTGCTGTGAAAACTATTTTCACATCAGGTGCTGAAAGGATTGTCAGTCGATCGCAGGGAAGCCATAGGGCGTGGCTTTCCGAGGATACCTGGAGATGGATCAACGAACGAAAACAACTAAGAGCTCGAATTGCAGCAGCTCCAGCAGCAGGGAGGATCGAGCTGGAATTCCTATATCGCATGAAGATGAGGGAAGTGAGAAGTTACATCAATGCGCTGACCACGCAAGCAGAAGAAGCAGCAGCGAGGTGCGACAGCAGAACCGCTTACAGAATCACCAAAGAGCTTATAGTTGACCGAAGCTCTACTCAACACACAGTGAAAGGCTTAGACGGTTCGTTGCTAATATCGGATGAAGATCAACTGAAGAGATGTAAGGAGCATTTTGCTTCGATTCTAAACCGAGTATCCGCCAGCGATATGCACCCAAGTCAGACTGAAGTGTCCGTAGAAAGAAATTCCCGAATTCGCACTACAATCCCCAGTAAGGAAGAGATTATTGCCGCGATCAAAGCACTGAAAATTAATAAGGCGGTAGGACTTGACGGCATACCTGCGGAGCTGTTTCTAGCTGCGCCAACGGCATCAGCTGAGCTACTGTTCCCACTTGTCAGGAGAACAATTGAAGCCGAGAGTTTTCCGGACGAGTGGAAGAAGGGAATGATCGTCAAGCTCCCTAAAAAAAGGCAATCTAATGCAGGGCGAAAACTGGAGAGGTAGCTGCGTGCTGCCTGCTGTGGCCAAGATAATAGCTAAAATTGTCCTGGAGTGAATAAAAGACCACCTCGAAGACACACTAGACGACGAACAAGCAGGTTTCCGCTCTGGATCCTCCTGTGTCGACCACATCAACACCTTGCGGATCATCATCGAACAGTGTGTTGAGTACCGATCACCACTTCACCTGCTGTTTATCGATTTCGAAAAGGCGTTTGATAGTGTCAATCGGGAATTTATCTGCTATGCCTTGCCAAGGCTACATATGATGGGTCCACATGTCACGTCTTACACAGAGGAAGACTATCTGAGGAATTCAAAGCGGGGTTAAGCAAGGCTACATGCTTTCACCAATACTGTTTCTATTGGTGATTAGCGATGTGCTGAATGCAGCCTTGTTAACAGGAAATGGAGGAATTCGATGGACTCTTATATCTGAACTCAAACACCTTGACTAGACGATGTATGCCTTCTATCTCACAGAATAATGGACCTACACCAAATGACAACAAATGTGGAGAGGGAAGCAAACGTCGTTGGGCTGAAAATTAACTCGGCAAAAACAAAAATGATCCGCCTAAGACCAAACTCATCAACTCATATATGTATTGCTGGACAGACGGTTGAGAGAGTAGAGAGTTTCCAATACCTTGGGAATATTGTCTCAACCGATGGCGGAACCGAACTGGATATAGCCAACCGCATAGGCAAAGTAAAATCTGCGTTTGGGATGCTGTCCACAGTTTGGCGAAGTAAAGCAATTAGCTTAAACACCAAGCTACGACTGTTCCCTTCCAACGTTGAATTCGTGCTACTATATGGATGTGGTACCTGGAGGGTGACCACCACTATCACGAGGAAGCTGCAAACGTCTGCCAATAGGTGCCTATGCCATATCCTGAGGATATTCTGGCCAAGCCGTATCTCTAACGAACAGCTTTATCAGAAAACGGACCTTGAATCTATAGGCACGACGACGAAAGTGGCAGTGGATTGGTTACACTCTCCGAAGGGGTGACAGGTCCATAGCTAACCATGCGATGCAATGGAAGCCGCTTACTCAGGACGGCAGCATGCCCGGCTGTCCTAGGAATACGTGGCGCAGAACAGTTGAGAAGGACACACGGCACCTGGGAAAAAGTTGGGGAGAGCTGAGGCACATTTCCGGAAACCGTACTCAATGACACGGATAGTAGAGGCATTAGGACCCACAAGGGGATACAGGAACGAATGAATGAATGAACATCGCGTAGCCGACGAAATTTTTTAGGGAAACACTTTTTCGAAAACGTAGAGCAAATAGGCGGCACGAACTTGAAAGCACTTCTTGACTTTTGCAAAGATATTGGATGTTTCACTAAGGAGATTGTTTAGGTTGTTGTCATTTGAAGGCAAAATCAGCTGGTTCCACAGGGGTCGCGATGGGCCCGTTTTGATGCCTGTGTGATGACATATCCACCTTACACCTGTTTAACCTAAGATCTAGGATCTTCACAAGATTCTACTTGCGTTGCCGATCGAATTATTAAGATTCTAGACCAGAAGCAGAACTTGGAGCATTGCAGTCGAAAAGGCTCTGGTTGTCCCACAAATGAAGGACCTTCTCATGTTGGGACTCGCCTAAAACAGATACAATTTCCTCTCATGTGGTCTTACAGATCCCCTTTGAGTGTGAAGTCAGGCGATGTCATTGGTGCTTTCATTAGTATTTTTTTGGACCTCGAAGCGCCAACTGTCATAAACATATAAATCATCGAGGAACATAGTCCACATAACAACAACAAGACATAGTATTCGAACATCATAATATCGTCTCCCATGTCCTTCATTCCTACCGAACTATTCTCTGACAAGTTTGTAATTTTTGCAACACCAATTTTCTGCAGTTTATGTAGTGGATTGTGCTGCACTGATCTTCACTCTTCGCTAAGTGTCCACACGCATCCGATGGACTTGCTTTATTTCTTTCATTTTGCCTGTCATTGAGTGGCAAACATTGGAGAATTTATACCGATGCACTTACCTTACCTGCAGCACCACTAATGTTTACAACTCATTCTAAGATGCTTGAAGCGTATTAGCGAACTTTCTGCTTAAGCATGCGCACTGAAGACAGGGGACACGTTTCTGCCGCTCAAGTGGCAAGGTGTAGTCTTCTATTTGTCAAGTTAGTCCTCATCTAATGTCAGTAACTTCCCATCTATTTCAACATCCGTAGATACTGGTTTTGGTATTGCACTCGTCCTCTTACGTGACACATCTATAAGGCGTCGTCTAATTCCAAAAAGGTAGGTCTGGTTAGGTTCGTTCCACAAGGAGACCCATCAGGTCCATTGGCATCAGCACAGTGCCCAAAATTATTGGACAAACTGCATAATTGGGGCCAAAAAAGTTCTTGCTACTATCAAGCGCACTATTCTAAGTGCTCACATTGCTGCTCATCATTTGGGGCCTTCAACAATTGCCAGCCAGCATCTGGCCACCGGCTTCTTAGGATACACAAGGAGTCTCTAGATCAAAATGCGATAAGTTAGACCGGTTATATAGCGGAAAACGGAAGATCCGCATCCAGCATTCTAGACGTTCACTCAATTCGAGGTGCCAACATTAACTCGGATCGCTACCTAGTATAAACCAAAGTACGAATACAGTACATCGCCAGGAAAATACTGTGAGGAGATTGTCTACAATCGTCTCTCTCAACCACCCTGGTTCAACAGCACCAGGAGCGGAGGCCAACAGGAAGCGTACCGTGCAACGCTAGGACGGGACCCGAATTGTGTTGCTGCAGGGCAGAAAAATCGAACATAAACAAGAGAAGGAGTTCCAAAAACGCTAGGTTGAAGGAATCGAGAAATGCTATTAGGAATGAGGTTTGGAAAGAACGTCCGAACTGAAGCCTACAAGGGCGTCTATGGGAACATTCAAATAGTGACGCCGTCCATGCCAAAAATTTGGAAAAACCACTTCTAAGGACTGTTAAAAGCGAAGACAATGAAAATACCGCTGTCAAGTACGATACACCATTCAATCGAGAGATTTTTCGTCCGCCTGACCAAAACGAGGTCAAACGAGGCTCTTCATATCCAAGTTTAAGTCTGTTGCGTTAAGATATACCACAACAAGCTGAACTCTTTTCCCCTGAAAACTTTTTCCTTTATCCCTTTTTTCCTCTAAATAGTTGTTCTTCCAACATTCTGAGAGTGATGGGCAGCCATCGATGCACTCTCTTTTTACATGTGCACGCCACCTAAGGTGAGGTCTTCCTCTACTGCGTTGTCCTTCTGGATTAGAATCGAAGACGCTGCGGGCCGCAGAATTGGTCCCAGCCATCTCAGGCGACTGATGATCAGTTTTCTGACGGGGCCAATGTCATTGTATAGCACGTATAGTTCTTGAATCTTCTCCTCCAAAGCACGACAACACAAACGGGCCCGAATATTTCTCGGAGAATTTTTTTCGAAACGATAGGATCCACGCATCTGCACCATAAAGTAGGACTGAAATGTCAAGGTCTTATACACAATTCAATTCTTCCCGGGATAGGGCCTTACTATTCAATTGCCCTCTTAGCCCAAAGAAAAATCGATTGGCAAGCGGGATTCGTAGCTTGATCTCAGCGCTGGTATCTTATCTGTCCAGGGTGACGTTCTGTCCGTGAGTTGGGTGTTGGGTGTCCTTTCTGGTTGACAGTATATACTTGGTCTTGACTCATTGACCGTTAAATCCATACTAGACGCTTCCGCCTCAATTCTCGTGAAAGCTTAACAGGCATCACGTTCCTTTCTTCCGATTACGTCAATATCATCGGCGTTGACCACGTGCCTCCTGTATTGTCATGTAAGTTTTACACTATTCTTTCAAGAATGTAGTTAAATAAATCGCTTGAGAGCACGTCGCCTCGTCAAAATCCTTTTCGACACCAAAGGTCTCGATGAGTTCTTAACCGACCTTGATGGAGCAGCGTGCATTCTCCATTGCCATCCTGCACAAAGGGGCGAGTTTGGCAGGATGCCTGAAGTAGACGTTCCTCTATACAGATCGTCTCTATAGATGCTGTCATATGCGGCCTTAGAATCGATGAATAGCTGGTGTGTATCGACTGGAAGCTCATGGGTTTTTTCCAAGATCGGCGGCAGTGTGAATATTTAGTCGATTGTGGACTTTCCTGACCTGAAGCCACACTGATATGGACCACCTGATTGGTTGACGAACAGCTTCAGGTATTCAAACTTTACGGCAGATAGGATATTGAGGCGATGTTAAGAAGATTGATGCCTCTGTAGTCGGCGTAGTTCAAAGAGTCTCATTTATTAAGGATCGGACACACAATGCTGAAGTTCCATTCATCGGGTGAATGCTCCTTACCAGGTCATCGTCTGCTGCTTTCAAGAGCTCGGCAGTGAGGCCGTTCGCTCCAGTAGCTTTGTTGGACTAAAGCTTAGATATGGCTAACATCACGTCGTTCAGGTCGGGTGGACGGAGTTGTTGGGCTACATCGTCATGGTTGAAAGGCTCATTCTGCGTGACAGTGGTATAACGGTATAACAGTCTACAGAAATGCTCAATATAAATCCTCTGAATCGACTGCGCCTCTACTACGATGTATCCTATTTCGTCTCTACAAGCTTCGGTTCGGGATTTGTAGCCGCTGCATGCGCTAAGTATCAGAGCACATCTAAGGCGGCATCTCTGATCTCTTGAGAGATTAAGGGAGACTTGATTGGAAAAGGATTTGGCGATCTCTTGCGATAGAAGCCGTCCGACGTTAAACTTCTGCGCCATATTATAGGTTGCCTTTACTATGTTCGGGATATCCTCAACCGTACCTAGACTACAGGAAAGTAATTCAAGCATCCATAATACTGGAGGAGTGCCTTGAGTCGATCGCGATGTGGTCAATCTGTTGGACGGTTGATTGCTCAGGAGTTCTCCAAGCCCCCTTGTGAATATCGAGATGGGGGAACTGCGAGCTGCCTACGACAAGGTTTCGCCCCGCGACAAAGCCTAATCCGTTATCGGAGTTAGTGGCGTGCAGGCTAACCGACAGTTACCCCCTCGGCACAACCACCAGCCTGGAGGGTCAGTTCCATTATAATGCCCCCAGAACGAGGGTTCGGTTAGACCCTCGTAACCTGTTCGGTGATGTGAGAGCTGCCATTGGTCCATTAAGGGCTCAATGCCAATCAGAATCGCACTACACCCAACCAAAGGTATTTATTAAAATTGGATTCAATTACCAGGGCCAAACACAGATTAGAATACGCACTAACGTAGGTATTGAGATTGTTTCATGGAATATCAATATATTCGCTGGATTTCCTCAGGAGCTGTAGGAACTTATGCACCTGTCTAGCACCGTCCCAAAGAAAACTGTTTGGAGGGCGAATTATCGGTTTCTTTCGACAACTTCAGTGAAGTGGAATGTCTGAGGCATTTCGCGCTAAATAAAAGATTTCAGTTCGCTCAATAAGTCCTTGTGTAAAGTTGCAAAAGAAAGTGGAAACTTGATATCAGTGTCTACATCCTCGTGGTGGCAGACACTTTTACATAATCTTTCCTTAGCTATGCCATTGTGTGGAATATCCGTACTTCAGAATTCTCTCATATCTTTGATTTTCATAAAAATAAGCCAACTTCTGTAGTGCTCTTCAATCCGGTTAGTTTCGAGACCATTGTTCAGCCGAAAAATTTACCACAATTGTGCCACAACACCATCTCGGTCACATTCGAAAACGAAAAGTTCCGACATGATTCCGGACCAGAAAGTGATACCGAAACTATCACCACACCATGCCCCCATTCCAACATCCCTCCCCCTTCTATGACAACAACAGAAAAGCAGATCTCTTCCGACATTTCCCATTGACCCAAAAAACGTACGACAACAATTTCACACTACGCCTTTGGCTATCCTATTCGTATACCGCACGTATCCTTTCACTTTTCACCCTCCCCCAACCACACCCGTTTCAATGGTTTTATTTTTAATCTTCCATTGCAAGAGTTTTCTCTGTTTATATACGACGTTGCCCTTATTTGGAAAATGAGCAGCCAGCTTCCGACAACAGCCCACAATGTGATACCATGCTCCACACCATCAAACTACCTGAAGGCTTCATTTTTCTTTTTCTTTCTTTGGCAAACTCCTCACAAGGCAACCACATTTTTGGACCGAAAAAACTTTGGCCAAAACCTAAATCTCGTCTGTCCATCTGCAGCTGAAAAGGAAAATATTTGCTGAACACGAGAATGAAATCAAAAACACCAAACCTAACCCAATCTGTCCACGTCAAAGATTCAAGGACTCCCAGTTGTGTTGTGCCATTGTGTTGTGTGCCTTTGCCCCATCATCCCCAAGAAATCTCTTGGAGTTTTCTTAAAGTCTCCCGCCAACAGTACCCACTTGGACTAGAGTTTGCTCCAAATTCCGAGCACGTTGGCTTTTTTCGACTTCGATTGCAGCCCAAATACCGTGATGCACTCTAATGGTCGTTTGTGTACGAGTATGTTCGTTCTACTCGGAACTGGGTCTCTAGGTAAGTGGGTCTGACATATCTAACTGGAACCCATCTCTCTGGATGGGATGTTGTTCGTCTTTTGCGTCTTTTTTGTCTTTTTTGACAACTCATGTGAGTAAGTGTAACATTTCGTGCTGCGAATCGGTTGTTGTTCCTGTTCCATTGTTCGACCGAAATGTTGATCAATGCAACGCCATGTCACTGACATGAGACATTTTTGAACTCGGTAACGAACAAAACAACAAATAGAAAGCAGAAACTTGGATGTCCTTCTATCCATATGCCCACATGTCGATAAGTCCGTATGTTCTCTGGAAGCCGGGATGTGCTCTGTAAAGTTGATGACCTTCAAGTTGAATTTGGCAAGCTGTCCAGTTGGCACTTGGCTTGGCATGTTGGGAAAGTGTTGTTGTTTTTTTTTTTTGTTTGACACAGTTTTCCGTTGCATTCCGTGTATTGGAAAGTGTTGAAGGGAATTATCGACTTGGAAACAAAGACTTGCTGCCCAGAAACAAGAAGAGGGGTACGGTTTGGTTTAATTGCTTTTTCATGCTGCGATGCCTCCGAAATAGCTGGGAGAGGCAAAGTTCAAATGGCCGCAAATTATTGCATTCGATTGCTTGGCTTGGCGGGCTGGTCGGGGTTTGATTTACGGAGTTAACCATTGCAAGCCATTAAGTGGGTCAATGCACTTGGGCAGTACGTCAGAGACGAATCATTTTGGTGCACTGAAGAGTGTTCGTTTGGGGATTCTGGGCTAATGACTGCAGGTTGTTGTTATGGATTTTAAATCCTTTCTTGGCCAAATGGAGATGACGTGGTAATTCCGTGCTAAACATGTGTAGAGCACATTGACACCAGTCATTCTGTTAGTTCCAAATGATAAAAGCAGGAGCTTTCTAGAGCTACTTTTACACATGTCGGGATCTTATAAGTTAGGTCGGGGTCGTTACCGGCACTTTTAGCCAAGGCGTTTAAACAGGAAGAAAACAGTTGAAATACTGACGAAAGGTCAAATATGCAACGAGCTGAAGTGATGATCATACCATGTTCACTCTATGCAGCTAATTTTACGGTGGTTGACAAGGGATATTTTTTCACAGTTTGGTTTTTTATTGTCAAAAAGAACACAGAAAAATTGCTGAAGGGTAATATATTTTTATGTGAATTAATAAACCAATGTATGCCATTTAGTTCTTAAAAATTATTTCATCTAAATATTGGCCACGACTACGTTTTAAGTGGTCCATACGGAGAGTCCAGTTTTGAATCACTTTTTCGGGCATATTGGCTGGTATCACTCTAATAGCACGTGTAGTGCTGCCTTCCAAGGCTGCAATTGACGCTGGTTTATTGGTATAGACGAGTGATTTGACGTATTCTACTAAAAAACAGTCTAAAGGCATCAAATCGCTCGATTTAGCCGGCCAATTCACCGGTCCTAAACGAGAGATAAATTGCTCACCGAACTCATTTGTCAATTGGTTCATCGATTCGCGTGCTGTGTGGTATATAGCGCCATTTTGCTAGAATTTTGGGCAAACCAAAATTTCGAAATCATTGAACGATAGCAGGCGCCATTGACGGTAACGTTGTTCTCACGGTCATCTTTGAAAAAATACCGGCCAATCATTCCGCCGGACCGTGATGAAGCGGCTTTCTTCGGCTAGCTGTTCTAAGCATTTTCGGGGATATTATTTGACCCGGTATTGGAATCAAGTGATAGAGTTCGATGCACTGCTGTATTTAGTTTGTTGTGTCGTGAACTAAATGCAATTGTGTGGATCTACATCTTCGCGGTATGAACGTTCGGAGCTACGAAATTAACGACTGCTGTCGAGACTAGCTTTATCGGCTCCAGGATTCTGATCTAATGGTGCAGTAGACCAAACATCTGAACAATCACGTTTACCATCAATAACATAGCAAACTTACATTAGAATTAGATGAATCCATTTGCTTAGTATCGAACCGGCTAAAACCTTTGTCGAGGCAGCGTCATTTAGTGTATTCCCCGATTTCTCACTAACACATGCAACAGCTGATGCTGTTTCTGATGAACTAACATCCTAGAACTTGAAGCTCTAATCTTTGACCAGTTATACTACCAGCTAATGCTGTAGTCGATTCATGATTTGAAGCATGTGATTCACAGAAAGCGATTGTTTGACTTGGAACACCAATATGACTGCCACTTGCTACGCTAAGACTGACCTCACTAATACTTGTAGCACCTATTCGTGAAACAGCATCAGCGCTTGCACCATCACTTTGATTTTGTATTTGATTGTCCACCTCTCCATCATCGAAATCGAATTTGAATCCAATACGTGGCGCGACACCACAATGATACTGGAACTTAGCTTAGAATAGAAGAATTGGAACGGCAATTACGGCAGCTGGACCAGCTAAAACTGGAGAGACTAAAATCGATGCAGCTACTCCGACAAGAACTGAGCAGTTGTAGTTTTGCACCTGGCATGCAGTTTCTTTCCAACCCAAACGGGAATCCCAATAATCATAGCAGGAACGGCTATACTAACAACAAGAGCTATTACGTCAGGCGCACCAACTAATATACCAAGTTGCCATAAAATGTTCTTCTTTCTTGACCATACCTCTTTACCGCAAAATGTACGAGTACAACCCGATGGACTTAGATAATGAAAATCACTAACTCCCTTCACACAGGGCCAACGAAATTCCGAACCACACACTGAACACATCATATGATTGCACGTGGCATCGTGGACAGGGTTTTATATCATCACGATGCTGTGAGTCTTGACTTATGCTACCGGACGGTGCACGAGTTGGACTTTGTCGCGAAGCTCGAGCTGCATCACATGTCTGATCTGGATGCCATTCTACTTTGCAATGATAGCAAAAGTTTACACCGAAACCCGGTCGTTTACAACGAATACGAGGGCACGATACATATGCAGTTGCTATGACAGAAGTTTTTTTAAGCCCACTCACTGAAAATTTGACGCTGTTGCAGGTTGTTCGGCTTCAGTTCTTGCATGAGCTGTATTTCCTCTTTTTTATAATTTGAGCGCGCTCAAAGGATTTAAGTCAGGGAGAGTGGATAGAGAGGTACCGGTGAACGTTGGTTTTAAATGTTTGAAGGTTATAATGACTAGGAAATAAAGAGCTAGGCAGGGTATTCCATAAGCGAATGAATCACGTCCGAAAGTGGGCTTGAGGGTATACTGATGAGCATTCATAGCGAAACGGGTGTGACGGTTAAAAGTTGGTTTTGGATCCTATCTAGCAGATGCAGAGATGATTTGGGCGCACCCGACCAGATGTGGACATTGTACTCCAATTTCGGGCGGATAAGCGCCTAATATATTGTGGCCCGATCAGAGGAGGTGAAGCATTTCTTCCATCGCTTGACTAAGCCTAGATATTTCGCAGCATTTTTCACAACACCGAATATGTGATCATTCCAACGTAAGTTGTCATTGACACACATACCGAGGATGGAAAGATTTTCGGTTTCAACGATGTAAGTGCCATTCATGGATAATGGCTGAGTGTTTAGATTTCGCTTTAACGACAGCTAACAGCATTGAGTTTTGGAAGCATTAAATTCTACTCTGTTAGTGGTTCCTCAATTAGTTATGATGTTAGTATCAGAATTTAATTTGCTCAACATACGCTGCCGTTCCCGTTCTACAGTCGAAGAGCAGGGACGTGGGTTCGATAACGAATATGAAAAGCAGAGAGTACTGTCGTCAGCAAAGGAATATATTGGATTAAAGGTTGATGAAAATTAAAAAGAATGTAGGAGACAGAACGGAGCCCTAGGGCACACCGGCATTATTTTGTGAATATCAGACTTGAAACCGTCCAAGACAACTTGAATTGAACGTTCCGAAAGGTAATTTCTAATCCATTGAAGAAGGGAGTCGTCGATCCCAAATGCACGCATTTTCGACAAAAGAGTCTGATGCAAACTCTGCCAAATGCCTTAGAAATATCAAGTGCAACTATCTTGCTTTGGTTCCACTTTTCGGTGAGACATGCAGACCTGTTACTTTGAAAACCGTACTGCCGGTCATTAAGAAGTTTTTGTGTTTCGAGATATTTCATGAGCTGACAGTTTAACAGCGTTTCCATGACTTTGGAAAAAAGGGACGTAAGTACAATGGGTCTGTGGGAGGAGAGAGAGGAGGATTCTCCTTTTTAGAGACGGGCTGGACAAATGCTGTTTTCCATGTGCTCCGAAAGAGTCCTAAAGAGTAGGATTGATGAAAAAGCTTACGCAGTGGGTTTGCCAGCGTGGAAGAACACCTCTTCAGAAGGAGGGGAGATATACCACCTGGACCGGCGGATTCATGAGTGTTAAGATCTTTAAGAACTTTTGCTACTATACGAGTGCGGAAGTGGATTTGTCCCATTGAAGTTTCGACGCACTCAAGTGTAGGCGGAGACAAAGCACAATCTGGTAGTGTTGAGTGTTGGCCGCAAAGTATGTATAGGCCTTGTCCAAAGATTTCACAGCTGCAATGCCATTATAAATGAGCGTTGGAATGGAGGATGAGGCAGAATTTCTAAAATTTTTGACGAACAACCAAAAATTGTTACTACCTTTGGGACATTGTAGTGTTTTTTTGCCTCAGTTTTTGGTCGTATTGGAATTTCACACGCTTAAGAAAGACGTTGCAGTCGGCTCGTTTAAACTTTTTTCGGTTTTCCTCTGTTAGGCTGGTCTTGAAGGATCGAAAAAACATTTCTCTAGCCTTGACAGCCACTTTACAGCTCGAGTCGTTTGGTTTGATACTCTTCATCCGAGGAGGGATAAAGTTCCTCATTCCAAAGATCCCAATCCCAATTGCTGCGTACGGCGACGTATGGACAGATCTTGGTCTTCATTAACAATGGCGGATACAGCAGCAATATTTTCCTCTGTACGCACTCTATCTATACGCGTAGGTGACTTGATGTCTAATATCGTGAAATTGGTGCGAAATTTGATCACTATGCATGGCTTGAACTGCTTCCTCAGTAGGTCGATTATGACGACCGTAAAATGGTCGAAGCGCGCGAAAAACATTTTCCACCGAGCATGAATTTTGATAATAAAATTCAATAATTTGTAAGCATTGTTCGGATGTAAGTCTTTCCATGAAGAAACGTCAATGCTAACTGAGCATGTTCGACTTTGATACATGTCACGAATGACGCGTGAGCTGTCAAAAATAGAACACAGACAAAAAATTCACGGCAGGCTTATTTGTAGATATCACAAAAGCTTTTGATATGGTTAACCACAATATCCTGTTGATAAAACTTGAAAAAGCTAGATTTCGTGGCTTCATGTTTGATTGGTTTAGATCTTACCATTCAAATAGATCTCAAAGAGTAAAAGATTGGTCAAGTGACTAGCCAAATGCAGTTTTTCAATTTGGGAGTACCTCAAGGTTCAGGGTTGAAACCCATTCTGTTTCTCATCTATATCAATTCACTGTTCGACCTTAATTTTAAAGGTACACTTGAGGATTGGTTCTAAAACTAAAATTATGTTTTTTAACCTATCCACCCTAGTAGGTACCAATGCAGAAGTTTACTTTCATGCACCGGAGTGTCAAAGATACAAACTGGGATGTTGCTCATGTATTTCCACTTCATCCTTCCCAACTTTCGTTAGCGCTCTTAGTTGCACTGGATGAGTTTATAGTAAGTACTTCGGGCTCACTATTGATTCAAGAAAGAGTTTTGCAAACTATACGGAGCCTTTAAGGAAATATTTTCGCTGCACTCTCAGAAATTTTTTTTACTAGAAAAATGTTCGTTCGAAATAATTGCTAAGCATTATTTATTATGGTTCTATTTGTCAAGTAGGACTCAAAACAATTATGTATAAAGCCACGAGAACCTGCAAAATATAATTTATTTTGGAGAATTCTATGGTTCACTGTGTCAAAAGCTTTGATTATATCCACGAATTGTCCAGCACAGCATTTTTTATCATCCACAGCTTTGTATATAAAAGAGCAAAACTCCAAGAGGGCATCTTAGGTGGAAAGGCTTTCTCTCCTGTTCACTTCGAACAGGACTGGAATACCCTTGCAAGGTATTCCAAAATTCTATTGGAAATTGAGGACAGTAATGACATCGGCCTATAATTGTTTTTGTCATTTGGAGGGAATAGTAGGTTATCGCTTGGCATTTGTTGAAGTTTTACTTGCAAAATACCGAAAACTTATTTCGGACATCTTGCAGGCAATGGGAGTCACAAGGCAATGAAAGGACTTTGGAAACTCTCATGTCATCAGCGAAAATAGAAAGATTAGAATTCGTTAAGCTGAGACTTATATCGTTAATCGTTAGGATAAAGATGATTGGTCCAAGGTGACTACAATGAGGGACACCAGATGTTGCTTTAATGGGGTCGGATATTGAAGTTCTGAAGATGACCCTGTATTCTCGGTATTCTAAGGGGAAAACCAAGTTTCTTCAATTTAAAAATGATAATTTAGTGAGAAATTTTATCAAATGCGTTGCTGAAATCTGTGGGAATTGAATCGAAGTCATCACCGTCTTCTAAAGCACACAGCATCCTAGAGACGAACTCAGTTGGGTTAGTGGTGGTTGATTTACCTTTCATGAAACCGTGCTCATTTGTGCAGTTAGTTGGCCTTCAGTACGGAAGCAGTTGTTAATAAGCTAAGCTTTCGAAAAGTTTCGATATGCAAGAGTGTTTTGCTATGGACCTATAATTATCGACTTCGGCTTTACTTCCTTTTTTATGAATAGGGATGATATTAGAGACCTTCCATAAGAAAGTGAAAGTGCCTGCTGAAACCGACGAGTTAAATAGGGCAGCGAGAGCAGGACCGAGATGGGTTACACACTCTTTCATTACAATAGCTGGAAGGCCATCAGGACCGGATGAAAGGTTGTCTTTAAATTTGGGAATGCTTTCAGATGCCAAAGATGATGTTATATTTGGCGAGACGGATGAGGTCTCAGGGCAGTTTCTCATATAGCTAAAGTAACTAGGATCGGGTTCAGCTGCTTGCTTAGAAAAGGATTTGTTAAAATGATAGACAAAGAAATTTGAAATGGTTTTTGGGTCGGCAGAAGATTCACTAAGAAATTTGAGAGTAGACGCGTAACCGTCTGATTTTCTTTTGGCATTAACAACCTGTTAGAAGCGTTTAGGGTCCAAGACTAAGCTAAATTGCATGCGGTGGAGGTACTTAAGGTATAGAGACGTACAAAGTTCAGAAAAACAATTGTATATAAAGCATTGTTGGAGGGCTTGGGGTTTCCGACTGGTTTGACAACGTTGCTCGAAGTAACCTGTGCACACGTTTTCTTTGAATCGGTTATGAGACTTAATTTCTCATCTTTTCTTCAGGGTACATTTTTTTAGCTTTATAAATTTTTTTTATTCGGTCCTAAGTCTCTTTTGTTCCGGTTATCTCTCACTTTAGGTGTGTCCTTTTGACCAGGCTTTTGCATTTTATTTTGATTGTTATCTTTTAACTGCTGCAGCTCTTTTGTTACTATGCGGCGTCTGTAGTTGGCTGGGTGTCTTTCGCTACAGTTGGCTCATCTTGGGGTTGCCTTTTTCTCCCTAATGCGATCTTTTGTATGAGGGGTTCTGCCTTTAGCTTTGATTTACGCAAACGATGAATTTGCACTTTCATAGCTAGTATATCTTCGATTTCATAAATTTTCTTGATGTCTTCATCCTTCTCAAAAGTAAGCAGGAACATCGGCAGCGTGACTTTGCTTTTATACTGAAGCATGTTGGCAACTTCTAGTATTTTGAAGTTTTCCTCCTTTAGGTCAAGTGTCCATGAGAAATATAGAGATGCCTTGCAACAGATCCCCAAAAAGGGAAAGGATATATCCAATCGGGCGAATCTCCGTTCGATAAGTCTCCTTCCGAATATCAGTAAGGTGTTTGAAAAAGTAATCAATAGAGCTCTGTCTAGGTGGGTTGAGGACAAACATATTGTTCCGGATAATCAATTCGGTTTTAAGACGGGACATGATATCTCACATGCCGCGTCTAAACTGGTGTCCGATATCCAATGGAATAAAGGCAAAAACCAATGCACTGGTGCCTGCCTTGTTGACTTGGAGAAGGCCTTCGACACCGTATGGTTAGAGGGTCTTTTCTATAAGCTGACTAGGCTGGGGATGAGTAAACCACTCTTGTACATTCTTTATAATATGCTAACCAACAGACAGTTCATCGTAAAAAATGGCGATGTGACTTCTGTTGAAATATTTCAAATTAAAAATGGTCTTCAGCAAGGCGCGGTCAATTCGCCGATCCTATTCAACATTTATACAAGCGACTTGATAGGTTCACTTCCCCATACTATTGCGTACGCAGACGATTTGATAGCGTACAGAACAGGTCCAAAAATCGAGGTCATTAATACTCTCTTGCAGCGTGACTTCGATAAGATAAGACGATTTTGCGATGACTGGAAGTTGAAAATCAACTTTCAGAAGTCGGAAACCATTCTCTTTAGGACGCCGTTGTCTAGAGCCTCTAGGGATATTTAAGAAAAATTGGCGAAAGTTCTCGATCATTGGACAACGCGGACAGCCTCTTGCCTGTCGAAATGTAGTCAGATACCTTGGGATCTGGCTAGATCAGTTTCTGTATTTTGACAAAAATGTAGACGCTGCTCTGGCCAGAGCTAAAAGCGCTTTTGCCCTTACAAAGAGACTGTTTTATAGCAGCCAACTCGATGCGAGGGTAAAGGTAATCTGCTACATGGCCCTTATCAGGCCCATGCTGGTATTCGGATGCCCCGTGTGGTTCAATGTACGAGCGAGCTTAATGGAAAAGATTCGGGTGTTTGAGAGGGCTTGCCTTCACTTGTACAGAACACCAGAGTCGGAGTACAAAAATTTTTATCGTAATGAGGTTCTTTACAACGGGGCGAACCTAATACGAGTGGACAACTTCGTAATTAAGCTGACTCGAAGGCACATTGCAAGAGCAATGACCTCGACGAATAACCTGATATCTGGGGCTTACTACTCCAATTACCTTTACCACGAGAGTGTGCGCTATGATGGCTTCGTTCCACCGGAAGCATTCCTCTACCTAGATCAGATAGGGTTGATCCAGGATAGATCAGCGGTCCCGTTAATCTACCATGTCGCTCGGACAGCTGGGGACAGGCGACTCAACTACGACAGAGACGTCGCACACGGCAGAGACGTCGCACACGGCAGTGTGGATCGTCTCAGGTTCAGTAGGGCGGTGGGGAATCGCGATAAGAGGGATGTCGTTCAGCAGCACCAGCATTTCTGGTGGTTGAATGATGGAGAAGAGGTTTCGTCGCCGTTTCTGTCAATTACGGACCAGCCTCACTAATGAGGCAGAGCTGACCAATCTACGATATTTGCTCTGTGAATAGCGATGGCCAGCTTACATAGGTTTAAGTTAGCATTTAAGTAATACATATATATATTGGTATATACATAGGTATATACTAGTATATGTATGTCATTGTGTATAATGTCTATATGTATGTATGTGTGTATTGTGTACGTAGGTTAGGTAGACTAAGGTTTATTTTAAGTTAGATATTAAGTTTTTATAAAAAATAAAAAATTATGTCCATATGCTAAGTTTTTTGTTAAATTCTTTTCTTAGCCTTAAGCATAGAAAATAAGTATATATAAGTATAAAATGCAAACAAAGTCGAAAGACATAGATATAAGAATTTAGAGTAGCTTAGAGTGCCTGTGTGGGGCCAGTAAGTTAGTATAAGTTTGTTAAGTAATTTTAAGCTAGCATTTAAGAATTTTTTTGTTAGTATGTAAGAGTTAATGATTTAGAAAATACAAAAATGCTTTTAAAACTAAAAACTAAGATGCCTTGCAACAGGCTTTATCGGTCTTATGTGTTTATTTTCAATTGAGTACCCTTGCACTTTAATAATTTTGCCAAGCTTATGTAGGATTCCTCGTCTTCCACATTAATTTTGTCATCATTACTATTTAGGAGAGCTGTATTAACTTTTATTCTGTTTTCATCTAGTATACCATCTTTACAATAGTAAGCCTTCGTACTTCGTGATACAAAGCACTCTAATTGAGGGAGGCCTTATTGACTTGAGTGGTTTGGTTTCTTTTTTTTAATCTTTTCTGGGCT